>JBANSL010000005.1:33005151-34444318 GCA_037127255.1 Persicaria tinctoria | reverse complement strand
ATAATGAAGCGATATAATCGAATAATCGAGCGATACCATCGAATAATCAAACGATACCATTGAATAATTTTTATAATTTAGGTTTATTCGTTTGTATGTATAACTTTATTCATATGTATATAGGATAATTTGGTGGGATTTTTTTATGGGTGAATTTAAAGATGTCATTGATCAAGTAATACTATCGAATAATAAAGCGATATCATCGAATAATCCATCGATACCATCGAATAACCGACCGATATCATCGAATAATCATGCGATAATCACTCACAGTCGGGTGAATAATCATCTATATATCATCGAATAATCATTCATAGACGACCGAATAATCAACCATTTAGAAAGATTAAAACAAACCATATACCATCGCATAACATGTCGATAACATTGCATAATCAGACGATACGATCGAATAATCTAGATATACTGTCGAATAATTTGAAGAGAGTGCACCACACACGCATCCATTCAGCAAGTGGGCAAAAAAATGACGTGGGCCCCACTGTTTTTTAATTTTAAAAAAGCCAAAATTGCCTATTAATCTCAGCCTTCCATTTCATTCAATCAATGGTCCAGATGTGTTCTCATTTTACACAATAAGGGTTGTTCACCCATGAACCACCCTATGAGAACAAGCCTTATTGAGTAAAATGAGAACACATCCTATCCATTGATTTAGGGAAATCGGATGGCTGAGATTATTCAATAATATTAATTAATTAAAAAAGAAAAAGAACAAAACACAAAAACACTCTATATTAGAGCGCGTGTTACCGCACATCCAAACCCTAACACATTTCATCCTTTTTTTGCAAAGAGGAAAGAGAGAGAGGAGGAGGTGCAGTCAGGCGCAGGCCAAACCGCAACCGACCAGGGTTGGGACTCCGCCAATCGAAGGCGGATTCCGACCACCACCCACCACCAGTCACCTACAGCACCGAAGTAAGCATCGCCGGGATTTGTCGCCGTTGAAGGAGCGAGAGGTGGAGGGAAGGCGGCGGTTGCGAAGGAGGCCGACGATTACGAAGGGCGCCTGGACGCGCGATTGGCAGATCGAAGTCGACGAGGGTGGGGCCCGGTGATTCTGGCGGTCGAAGGTTGCGAAGGTGGCCGCTGATTCCGGCAGTCGAAGGCGGAGGGCGATTTCGTTCGCATATCCAGTTGCGAAGGTGGTCGGCGATTACGAAGGGTGCTTGGACGCGCGATTGGCAGATCGAAGACGATGATAGTGGGGCCCGACGATTCCGACGGTTGCGAAGGTGGCCGGTGATTCCGGCGGCGGCGACTTGTGAAGGCAGGGCGGATGCGATGGCACCGGTGGATCTGCGAGGTACGACGCAGCGGTGATGGCTCCGATTGCCCGAACGCGGGACTCCGCCGATGGCATCGCCTTCGTCTTTCCAGCAGGCGGATCCGACGACTAGAAGGGCGGATGCGATGGGCCGAAGGGCGGATGCGATGGCACCGGTGGATCTGCAAGGTACAACGCAGCGGTGATGGCTCCGATTGCCCGAACGCGGGACTCCGCCGATGGCATCGCCTTCGCCTTCATCTTGGAGTTTTGCTTTCCTAATTCGATTGAATTTGTATCCTCCTTACACCGATTATTTTGATTGTGAATTATTCATCTGGAGTTTTGCTTTCCTAATTCGATTGAATTTGTATCTTCAATTGATTTTGAATTATTCATCTGGAGTTTTGGATTCATCTTCAATGCATCGATTCTATCGAATAATCATGCGATACCATCAAATAATCTTGTGATATCATCGAATAATTTTAGTTATACTACTGTAACACCGTCGAATAATCAAGCAATATCATCGAATAATCAAGCATACCATCGTATAATCAAGCAATACCATCGAATAATCAAGCAATACCATCGAATAATCAAGATATACCATCGAATAATCAATTGATACTATCGAATAATCCTGATATACCATTGCACAATTCGTTGATACGATCGAATAATCCAGATATATCATCGAATAATTTAAAGAGAGTGCACCACACACGCTCCCAATCCAGCAAGTGGGCAAAAAAAAAAGATGTAGGCCCCACTAATTTTTAATTAAAAAAAACTTAAATTACCTATTAATCTCATCCATTCATTTCACCAAATCAATGGCCTACAAGTGTTCTCATTTTACTCAATAAGGGTTGTTTACCCATGAACCACCCTCTACATATGTGTATATATACATATGTATATATATATACATATACATATATATATATATATATATATATATATATATATATATATATATATATATATATATATATATATATATATATATATATATATATATATATATATATATATATATATATATATAGACACACACACACACACACACACATATATATATATACACACACACATATATATATACATACACACACATATATATATATATATACATACACATATATACATATATATATATACATATATACATATATATATGTATACATATATATACATATGTATATGTATACCATATATATATATATATATATATATATATATATATATATATATATATATATACATATATATATATATATACATATATACATATATATATATACATATATACATATATATATATATATACATATATACATATATATATATACATATGTATATGTATACCATATATATATATATATATATAGGGAAGCTTTAAAATGTAAAACATTCTTAACGTGTAAAATTTGCTTAAAGTGTAAAATTTTATATTTTAATGATAAACCAGCACGCGGGTTTTAAAAAGAAAAATGAACCGGAGGTGAACCGGATAAAAAAAGGCTAAGCCGCCCAACCTTACCATATCATCTCTTCCAACTCTCTCGCGCAGCCGCGCTCCCTCAACCCTATTGTTCTGTTTGACGCCTGAGATCGAAGATCGATGACGATGACGGTTTCTTCTCCTTCGGTTCATCACCGGTGCTTGCACTCCAACTGTTCGTCAATTCGCCTCGATCTTCATCGAAGGCGGAGGAGTTGCAGTTTCAGGAGAGAGACGACGGATCGTATTGATGGCCGAGATTGGCCTCGATGAGGCAATTCCGCTCCAATTGGTTGAGTCCGGTGCCACCGCAGGTTTGTCGTCGCACCGTTCATCCTCGTTATCAAGGTTAGTCTCCAGATCTGAGAATTAGGCCAACCGGCCACTCGAAGATGTTCCCGAATTCTTCCCTTCTTTGTATTCTCCCTTCTCGGTGCTTCACGCAAGTAACTCTTCTTCTCTTCTCTTCTTTGCTTGTTTGTTGTGATCTCCTTCTCTTATCCGAGTTCCTATTCTGATGAGATTTGTGTAGATCTAGGGTTCTTGCTAGTGGTGTAGGCCCAATTCAGGTAATCTACAACCTAAATCTTCAATTTGCTCGCTTATGAAAATTTACCAGCCAAAAATCGACGGAAAGTTGGGGCTAATGGTTATTGATTTCCCCTTTTTGCATTTGGTTAGTGATCAACAGATTCTACCTCACTGCTCACTCAGTCACCTTGGACTTCGCAAATACGATTAAAATAGTTTCAATATGATCTATTGTGTGTACAATTTAAGATTAATCTTTGGAATTTAGCTTTAAAAAAATCTGGGGAGAACAAACTTGGGGACTAATTCAATATTGTACCCTAGTAAAAAACTTGGGGAAATTCCAGGTTTGTTTAATTGATTACTAAAGTAATAATTGTTGTAAATTGATGATCTGTGTAAGTTTGTGGTTTTTGGTTACTACATCAGTTCAATAGTGTTTTTTAATTAATTACTACATCAGTTTAACACTACCATTCTTAGCTGTGTTTTTTGGAATAATAGGTGTTGAAGTCGGTCATTAGTTCTTTCTAGAGCAAAGATGGTGGTTGTAGGTTTTCATAGCAATTGGCTAAATGGCATTGACTATATGGGCCAGTCCTATGGCAAAGGGGTAGCTGATCCTTCTGATATTTATGTTTTTTCCCTGACTATCATTTTGAACTGTTCAATGTTTTTCTTACTATTTATATTTTCTCCTGGCATGGCCCTGCCAAGTACTAGGAGTTAGATGGGTAAAAACAAATTAGAAATGCTTGCTCCGCTGAATATTTGAATGGCTTGTGTAGTTGTGTATTTATGTGCATGTTTCCCCTTGATAAGGCCTCTTCAAAAATACATTGATGGGCTGGACGAGTGAGGAGGTGAATGGTTAAGGGCCCTCAGTGTGAGTTTTTAGTGGGACACTAGTGTATTGTTACATGATTTTCACCTGCCAAAACATTTTTTAGTGGAACACTAGTGTACTGCTTACTCAAATTTAGAAGTGATTCAAATCATAATCTGAATCAATCCAGTGATGCAGCAAGACATGTCCAATGAATTAAAACAAAGATGTGCGTATGAATAATTTACTCTATTGCTAGTTTGTGTGCATAACATTTTTGCCTATTAGCTCAATTGGTAGAGCAATGTGCGTTTGCACAAAAGATGTGGGTTCAAATCCCACATAGGTTACATAATAGACAAGAGCGTAACAATCGCAAATTGTTAATCATGCACATTATAATCTAAGTTATGCACTTTTTAACCTTAATTATGCACATTTTAATCTTATTTATGCACTTTAATTTTAAAAGCTTATGCATAAAAAAATCGATTTCAAACTTACATTTATCAACCTAAATTATCCAAGAGCTGAACCCAAACTCTCAAAAGTAAAAAAAAACAAAATTAAAACATCGATTTCAAAAGCACATCTTTTGACTTATTAATGCGCATTATGATATTACATTTGCACAATTGTATTCTTAATCTGCACAATCGTATCTTACTTTTGCACAATTGTAGTTTAAATTTGCACAATTGTATCATACTTTAAATTTGCACAATTAAAGTTGCACAAATGCACTTCACAGTTGCACAAATGCACTCCACGGTTGCACAAATGCACTTCACAGTTGCACGTATCGAAAACGGGAAAAAGTGCATTTACCCATAAAATTAGACATATTTACCAATTTACCCATAAATTAAACATATTTCAATTATAAATTTTTATAATTGAAATAGGCACATTTACCTATTTACCCCATAATGAATTATTTGTCTGCACAAAATAAACTTATATTTGCACAATAAGATGTTATATGTGCAGAAAAGCAAGTTATACTTGCACAACAGAAAGTGTTATCACGAAAAAAAAAATCTGGGCAAAAAAAAAAAAAAACGGGTCCGAGAAGGGGGGCAAGGGGGGGGCACACGCATGGGCAGGGGGCAGACATTATACTAATTAAATTAGGCCCATTAGTAATTAAATTAGGCCCATTAGCTAATTTTACGCGATAAGCAAATTTTACACGTTAAGGAGTTTTTACATTTGAAGTAATCCCTATATATATATATATATATATATATATATATATATATATATATATATATATATATATATATATATATATATATATATATATATATATATATATATATGGTATACATATACATATGTATACATATGTATATATATACGTATATATATATGTACATGTATATATATATATATATATATATTTATATATTTATATATATATATATATATATACATACATATATATGTATATATATACATATCTAAGCCATTGATTTAGTAGAATCGGATGGCTGAGATTATTCCCTCCTATTAATTAATTGAAAAAGGAAAATAAAAAACCCCAACAACACTACTATAATTATGCGCGTGTAATCACACCCACTCCAACACCCACAATCGTGCCTTTCACCATAGAGGAAAGAGAAAGAGAGGGAGCATCGTCGATCAAGCGAAAGGGGTTCCGACTAGGGCTGAGGTTGTTCGAGAGCTTGGGAGTCCGGCAACTGCGGCGATGATGGTCCATCCAGCAATGGAAGGCGACCACATCCAGCAATCGAAGACAATCGAAAGATCAACCCTGAAGGAGAGATCCAAGGTGGGCGGCTCGGCGGCTCCTATCAAAACGCGAATTAGGGTTAGTTATGAGAGGTGTGGCGACGGCGAACGATGAAGCCGGAGCCAGAGGTGCAGATTTGGGCGAATCGATGGCGATTTCGGCGGTTGCGAACGACGTCTGGATACGCGATTGGGAGATCGAAGACGACATCGACGGAGACGAGGCTGTTTCCGGCGGCGAGTCGATGCCGGCGTTGAATCGAGGACGAGTGAATGCGGACTCAATCATTCCCAGATATGGGCGTTGGTGAAATTTCAGAAGGCAGAGACGATTTCGAAGCCATCGACGACTCCCTGGTGGTGCCCGTCGGGAGGTTTTCTGGTGGGCGGAGGATGGTTGAGGGTCCATTTCCGAAGGCAATGGCGTTGTTGAAGCCATGGGCGACTTCCTGTGGTGGTTTTGCAGTTGGCGATTTGTGCTGGTAAGGTTTCATTCCTAATGCTTTCAATTCGGGTTGTCAGGCATAGTTTTCACTGGATCTGGGTTCGAAATGTACCTCGGACGGCTTCAATTGCAGCCATATGTGTGAGATTTTGTAATTCGATTTGGTTTCGTTCCTGATGCTTTAAGTTGAGTTACATTTTCGTTCCTGATGCTTTCAATTGGTTTTGTTAATTGGTTTTGTGAGTGGTTGCACTATCGAATAATATCGTTATACCATCGAATAATCCAGCTTTACCATCGAATAATGAAACAATACCACCGAATAATTTTTAGTTAAAAGAGATGTCATCGAATAATTAATCAATGCCATCGAATAATCAAACTATATCATCGAATAATCAAGCGATACCGTCGAATAAAAGTTCAGGGTGTTTTCAGGGTGCTAACTGTTTAGAAAAGTTCATTGATTTCATCGCATAATCAATTGATACGATCGAATAATTGGGCGATACAACTGAATAATTTAAAGTTACGATCGAATAATCTGGCGATACCATTGCATAATCAAACGATACAATTGAATAATCTAGATATGCTGTTGAATAATTTGAATAGAGTGCACCACACACGCCCCCATTCAGCAAGTGGGCAAAAAAACGACGTGGGTCCCACTGTTTTTTAATTTAAAAAAAGCCAAAATTGCCTATTAATCTCAGCCTTCCATTTCATTCAATCAACGTTCCAGATGTGTTCTCATTTTACACAATAAGGGCTGTTCACCCATGAACCACCCTCTCTCTCTCTCTCTATATATATATATAAATATATATGTATATGTATATATATACATACATATGTATATATATACATATACATATATATATATATACGTATATATATACATATGTATATGTATATGTGTGTATATATATATATATATATATATATATATATATATATATATATATATATACATATGTATATGTATATATATATATATATATATACATATATGCATACATACATATGCATACACATGTATACATATACATATGCATACACATGTATACATATACATATGCATACACATGTATACTGTTGTGAGCCTACTCTGCCATGTTTTACAATAACTTTTATATCGATTTCTGCATATATTGCATACATTTGGTTAGAATAATACAGAATCTGTGTATTTTACACTTATTTGCAATATATGGAGGTCTACACAAGTTTTTGTTATATTTGACAGAAATCGGACGCACTTTGGAGCTTAAAGGAAACTAATGGAGAAGCTAAGAATGGTGCAGCCGGAGAAAATGCCATTTTTTTACCATTCTTCGTTCTGAATCAAGCTTTGATGTCTTCATGAGAGTTGTATCCCTTGAAAAGAGCTTTCCAACGCATGGTCATATGCGTAAATCCGACGAATGATGACTCGGGAAAGTGCGTTTCAAGAACAGAGCAGAAAGCTGAGAGAACTCTACTCGATCTCGAGTACACCGTACTCGATCTCGACGAGGGCTGGTCGAGCAGAGCTGATCGAGGACACTGAGTCAGAGAGAACCCGATCCCGGAACCCTACTCGATCTCGAGGAGGCCTTGTCGAGATCGACGACACCTTAGTGCCATGTCCGGAGTCGACGATCTGTCGAGAAGCCAAGCCAACTCTACTCGATCTCGAGGAGATCTAGTCGAGATCGACGAGCCCCGAGTCCAGATCCGAGCCGGTCGAGCAGAGCCACCCGGGAAGACCTAGTCGATGAACCAATCCTACTCGAGACAGAGGAAGGCTACTCGAGATCGACTAGACTTGTGAGTCATGTCCGAGTCACATCGAGCACCAGCTAGCCGAGACGCCGAGTCGACCAACAATCCTACTCGAGACAGAGGAGGGATACTCGAGATTGACAAGATCCTTGTCGAGATCGACGAGCAAAGTCCGAAAACGCATTACGCGGTTGAGCAATCCGAGTCGAGCTGGGATTCCTTGGGCACGAAGGAGGTCGAGTAGGCCGAAATCTATCATCATCTATCTATGGAAGGAAGATCTATCAACATGAAGACATATTACCTAGTTTAGATATAGTTTTCCTTTAATGATTTATTTCCTTTAAGCAATTTATTTATCTTTAAGCTTTAAGTAGATATAGATAGAATATTCTATCCTTGATTAGCAAGGATTAGAAGGCTATAAATAAAGCCCTAGGGGGCTGATTTTCATTCATTCAAGCAAAGCCGTCTTCGGGCGCAAGGAGAGGGAGGAGGCGAGAGAGGGAGAAGGAGAGAGAGAGAGAGAGAGAGAGGAGAGAGAGAGAGGAGAGAGAGAGAGAGAGGAGGAACGTTTGGAAGGTTTTGTAAGTTTTAGTTTAGTTTATGTTAAAGTTAATTTCTTTCATCATGTTTGCTTTCTAATTTTCCTTCTTCTACGGTTGGGGTGATCCCAACATAGATATGTTTGTTTGATTTATGAATTCATTATTTTCTGTGTCTTTATTATCATCTACCTATGTGCTTAATCCTTTGCGACAGTCGAGGACAATTCCTTATTTGCAATTATGAAGCGAAAGTGAATTAATTATGAATTTGGATAGTAATTAGGCTTTGCCTGCGAAAGTTGGTTGATCCTAATTAAGAAAATGTAGTAACACTTAGGGTTTATGCGAAAGCCTCTATATTCCTATTTGTTAATAACGAAAGTTATTTGATATAAAGCATGCATCTTTATGTGATTTATGATCTGCATATATGTTTATTGTTGTGGTGATCCCTAACCTTGGAAGTTTGCATCTTTATTTATTTTATTTCATTATTTTAATCCTGCAAGGTTACCCGACACCGACCACCTCTTCTCCTACCATTCCCTCGACATCGACCAAGTCTTAGTCGACATCGACAACAACCTCCCCACCTTTTCCCGCTATCCCTGAACCCCATAACACACTAAACCTAGAACCGCTGACTTCTCTCCTGGGGATGAACCTGACTCCCCTATCCTATAGCGGGGTCTTGACTACAAATTTATTTGGTCGAGAAACCCTCTCGTCAAATTGGCGCCATTAACGAGGAGATATCAATCGCGCCTAATTTAATTGTATTTAAGGTTCAGAAAAGCCCATCCCTTTTTCTTACCCTATCACATACCCTACCACCACCTACCTCACCGGTACCAACTAGGTGCCAAGCTTTTGCCACTAATTTTTGTTCTTGATTGTGATTTCAAAGCTTAGGTACAAAGATGGAAGACTTTGTCGAAGGGAATCCTGCATGGGAAGAATGGTATCAAGATTTGAGACGGAGAAATAGGATCGCAGTGGAGGAGTCACGATTAAGGGAAATAGCTCGGCTGGAAGACGAAATCCGAAGGCTTGAGGCTTCGATTCAGTCTAAAGGATGTTGTTGCAGGAGTAAGTCAAGTATAGAATAGAATATGGTTTAGAACGACTCCCCTGTCTCAGCAAATAATTACAAGACTTTCTCCCGTTGTAGTAAGAGAAAGGTCAGGATCGAATCCACGAGGAAGCACGTCAGCAGTTCTCAGGTAGCTATCAGATTCTCACAGACAAGACAGAATAGCACGGAAAAGGCAGAAACAAAGCAAAGCAAACAACTAAACCCGGCAAGGGCAACTAAAATAAAAGCAAAGACAGAAGCAAACAAGCAAACGCAAGCAAAGCAGAGGTACTCGACAGAAGAACTCGACCGAGTCTTGTCGACACAGAAGTCTTATCGATATCGAAAAGTACACGACACAAACAGTAGATCGACAACACAGAAAGAACTCGATCTCGATTAATCTTCTCGACGTCGACAACAGTGTTCGACCTCGACAAGGCTCTTCGAAATCGATGAAAACAGAAATTTAAAAGTGCAAATGCTTTCGAACACGGAAACGATTTTTGATGAAATAAATCAATAAACTAAAGACTTCCAAGGCTAGGGTTTCGACACCGCAACGATAACCATGCAAAGTAACACATAAAGGCATAAAAGATCACGCTTTCCATCCAAATAACTTTCGTTATTAACAAATAGGAATATAGAGGCTTTCGCATAAATCCTAATTGTTACTAACCCTTTTCACATAATTAATCCAAGTTGCATTAAGATCACTTTCACTTCAATAACACAAACAAGGATCACCTTCAACTCTCGCAAAAGAATCATGCTCATAGGGATAGAAGATGAATCGCACAAAAGATCTGACCTTTATCGCATCGCCTCACATGGCCACCGTCGGGCTCACCCCAGCCCCAGAAGTGGGTGGACTACTCACGCCTCATCGCAATCGCAGACATTGATGTATAAAACGAAACTTGCATTAAAACTAAATTCAAAGCCTTTACAATCTTGGCAATCAACTTTCGCAAAAAGCCAAAACCTTAAAAACCTTAAACTCCTAAATTGCTCTGAATGGAACTAACTAATTGTGTGTAACTTAAATTTTTAATGAATAAAACTGAGCCCCATGTGCTTTATTTATAGGCTTCTAATCCTCGCTAATCAAGGATAGAAGATATCTATCTTTATCTAAAACTATATCTAAAACTAAATGATAAATAAATAACATAGTGTAATTAAATAAAATAGATAGACTAGGATTATATCTAATGTGTGGACATCTTCTTTGGTCTTGATAGATCTTGATAGATTCGGATAGAATTCGTCGAATCTTGGCTTGCAAGTAATCTCTTTTCTCTTCGGACTTCTCCTCGATCTCGGCTTCTGGAGTGGTCGACATGTCTTCTCGATGTCGACAACTTTCCTCGACATCGACAACATTTTGGTCTTGAGTTCAGTCAACTCGACTTCGTCTTCCAGTGCTCATGTCGAGTTTTGGGTACTTGTCGATGTCGACAACTCTTGTCGACGTCGAGTTCTTTTCTCAGCTTCCAGCTCTGTTCGTAAAACGCACTTTCCCGCTGCCTCGGTTGTCGGATTGACGCATATGACCATGCGTTGGAAAGGTATTTCCAAGGGCTACAACTCTCATGAAGACATCACAGCCTGATTCAGAACGATGTAAACCGGAAATTGGCCTTCTCTCCAGCTGCACCATTCTTGGCTTCTCCATGCCTTTCCATTAAGCTCCAAAATGCGTCCGATTTCTGCGAAATATGACAAAAACTTGTGTAGACCTCCATATATAACAACTAAGCATAAACTACACATATTTTGTATCATTCAAGCCCAAATGCATGAAATGCATGCAGAAATCGATATAAAAGATAATGTAAAACATGGCAAATTAGGCTCACAACAAACACCCCATACTTAAGCTTGCTTGTCCTCAAGCAATACTTTTAATTGTCATTCAGGGGAAGAATTCAAACTCTCAACATATCAGATTCATTGTTATATAACCCTGCAATCAATTACCATCCTTGAAAAGGTACTAGTGTCACCGATTCATGCATGTGCAAAATATATAAAAGCAACATCTACTCACAAAAGGAGGTTTATGCACAAACAATTTTTATGTGACAAAGCATTGATAATCAAGAAGACTTTAATTTAGGCTCATGAAGGAGTAAATTGGTAAAAGGCTAAAGGTGGGCAATTTCTGGCAATGTGGTGCTTTTAATCCGGGGAAATGGATCACTTTCAAACTTTGAGTTTCATTCCACATTCCTTTCTTCCTTTGATTCATCACCTTTCATATTGCTTTTTTCAATAATAATGCTTTTACCTCTCTGACCTCAGCACTGCCTTCTCGCGAGTCGCAAACATGGGTGTCATGAATGGCCCCGGATACTTAGTGCGTCGGACTCCTCACAATGTGTCCCATCTCTCCAAACTATTATCTCAGAGAGCAGGGTCAATCTCCTGAGGTGATTGGATTTTTTTTCACTCATTAAATTTTCCATATATTTCAAACAATTTCCTTCCAAACTCCAAATATTGATAATAATCACACAAACACCATATGACATCTCCATAATGTAACATCATTCTCAACATAATCCCCGGATAAGGTAAAGAATGGAAATATTTAGATCATGTGGAGCAATATTTGAAATAAGGCATATTAGGGCTTTTGTGATGCATAAGCATCGGTAAGGCTAGGATATAAATAATATGAGCATTATATGGAAATATAAAGTCCTCCATCATCTTATCATGCAACATGTCAAAAGCAACTTCAAATTTTACCTCCTTTCATGGTTTTCAAGAAAATATGCACTTCATTGTAACTTCCCTTTACTAGGCAATTTCATGCTATATCTCTAATGAATCCAATTTTGCATCGTCGAGTTCAATAAAGCTTCCATGACGTTATTCAAAAATTTTAATGGGGGTCATTTTTCAAGATTTTTGGAAAACATGCATATAAGCACATAAATCAATAATGCATTCCAAAATAGCCATGTAGCAATTCTTAAGAAATAATGCACAAGTATGTCAAATATGATCAATATGCATAAAGTAAGCCCTTCCCCCACCCCATACTTAAACATTACAGTGTCCTCACTGTATAAAAAACAAGGGTAAAGAAAGAAACTCACAAGATAGGTGTGCGGATCGTCGGAAATCGAGTGAAGAAGTGCTGCAGTGCTTGTCGTCGTCGACAACATCTCCTCGACATCGAGTTCTTCCTGTTGCCTCCAGGGTGATCTTCTCAACCACAGGCTTGCTCGATGTGGTTTGTCGATGTCGAGTTCCTTCCCTCATGTCGACAAGACTGTAGCTTCTTCATACCTGCAAGATTCGTTAGAAAAGAAATACCCACAATAGCATAATCCTAAAAACAATGTCCAAAACCCTAAACAAAAACAACAATGTCCAAAAAGTCCCAAAATAAATAAAAAAAAGTCTATTTACAAGCTCTAGATTTTATAGTCGCTAGGCCGACTTTCTCCGTTAAGCTCAAGGTGGCATCTTCAGAGCCCATGTAGTTTGGGCTTCGAACAAGACTCCATTTTTATCTTTCAGCTGAATTCCTCCTGAATGGATCTTATTCACCGTGAATGGTCCCATCTTCTTCTTATTGAATTTGTTAGGAAACCAATGATCTTTTGATTTAGAGACATAGACCATATCTCCTACTTCGTATTCCCTTGGATCGTCATCGGAAATCCTGCATAAGCGCACATACCAAGGCAAACCTCTCCCATGTATAGATAAATCATTAATTGAAATAGGAGAAGAAAGATTCATACCTTGGCTTACCTTCGCAGAATCGGATTCGGGAACCACTGGATCTTGTCGATCTCGAGTAACATTACTCGACATCGAGTTGCTTTCAGCTTCAGGTGGTGGACTGCTCGAAGACGGCGAAGTCGAGGAAACCCTAATCTTGTCGACATCGACAAGAGTTGTCGACGTCGAGGAATTCTCAACATCCAGTGGTTTTCTCGTCGCGGAAGGTGGTGTCGAGGAGGCCGTAATCTTCTCGATATCGACAACTCTTGTCGACGTCGAGTAGTCTTCGATCCCCTTTGGCCTGCTCGTCGATGAAGGTGTGATCGAGGATGTCAAGATCTTGTCGACATCGACAACCTTTGTCGATATCGAGGAATCTTTCTCGACTTTTTGACTGCTCGACGAGGCTGGTGGAGGTTTCTGATCTTTGTCGACGTCAACTAAACTACTCGATCTCGAGGAGTTTTGGTCGACTACGACCCCATACTTAGCTTCTGTCAAGGCATCCGAAAAATAGTTAGTCCAAATCGACATACCTTGGTTTGTGTCGAGTGGATTTTTCGCTTCTTTCTTTAGGATGTCCATGATTTTCTCCACCTGTGCCTCTATGTCCCTCTTTTCTATCTCCTCAGGGGTCATATTTCTGACCTTGGGTTGAGATAGATTTGACCTCTTCCATTGGACCTGTATGCCTTTCAGTTTTATTAAAAGAATACTCTATTAACTCATCGCTGATGTTGAAGGTGAGCACTCCTTTCAGTACGCTTATGTTGGCATCCACAGTCGCCAAGAATGGTCTCCCTAGAATAATTGGACAAGCAGGATCTCCTTGCATATCAACAATTAAGAAATCAGCAGGGACGAAGAATTTACCTACTTGTACTGGGACATTTTCTACCATGCCTGTTGGAATGACCACTGTTTTGTTGGCCATATATAGTCTAGCATCCACAGGCTCCAGGGCACCTATCTTAATCTTGGACCAAATTGTTAAAGGCATAATACTAACACTGGCTCCAAGATCACATAGGGCATTAATTTTGTATGGACCAAATCCAATAGTTATAGCAAACTTACCTGGATCCGGCCTCTTCTCCAATATGTCCAGATGGCTGCACTCCTTTGTGATTTCCGCCATCGATCGCTTTTTACTCAGAATCTCCTTTAGGAACTTGACATAGGACGGCATTTCATTGAGAGCTTCTGTGAAGGGTATCGTGACATTGAGCTTCTGAAGCATCTTGATGAAGCGCTGAAACTTTTTCTCCGCTGGGTCCTTTAGAGATTTCGTGGGGAAAGGTAGCTTCTTTTTCTGATTTGGAGCTAGAACAGACGTCGGAGGTGTTGCAGTCTTATTGACATCGTCATGGGACTTCTCGACGTCGACAAGCTCCTCAACATCGACAACTTTCCTCGATTTCGATTCGTTGTTCAGTGCAGAGGTTGGTCGATCAGAGGAGTTGTCGACATCGACAAGAGGGTTCTCGACATCGACAAGATGTTCGTCGACATCGAGTTGCTGTTCGGCGCTGTCCTGCTGCTTTCCGACCTCTGGCTCGCGTAATTGATATCCGCTCCTGAGCTTTACAGCAGCTATATGTCTAGTAGATTTACCTTTAGGATTAGGTTCAGAGGATCCAGGGAGTACACCTGATTGTCTAGGGACACTTGCTGCTAGTTGGCCAATCTGAGTATCCACTGATTTTCTCCAGACATCAATTTCTCCAAGCTTTGTAGTGATGTTCTGGAATTGATGGTTGATGGTGCCCTGATTTCGGCGCATTTTGTCAAGGATTATCTGTAGCTGATCCTTTTGCTGGTCCCTCTCCGGATGTCCTGGAGCTCTGTATGGCGGGGGGTTCCTAGGGACGCCTTGGTTCCATTGTGTTTGCTGAAACCTTTGGTCCCCCATGTAGCGATTGGGACCCCCTGCGTAAGCTACATCCTCATGATGCTCTGCCATCCTGACTTGTTCTGTATGTGGGCACTCAGTAGTGGTGTGCCTTTGCGATCCGCATTCTATGCAAGGCTGGTTGACAGAGAGATACTTCACTTGTTTGAGGAGCTTCTTATTCTGGTCTCTGTAGTATTGCTCACTGACATCTGTGTCGATCTCCTTTGCTGGCTCATAAAGTGGCATAGATGGTGCTGGCCTGGCGCAGGAGTTCTCATCATAGTTTGAAGTAGCTCCATATTTGTTGTCATAGTTGGTGAGCTTGTCCAGCACACCCCAGGCGTCAATTGGTGGCATCGTTAGAAACTCATAGCGAGTGTAATGGTTGATTCTGTCCTTGGTGCCTTGATCAAGAGAGTTGAAGAAGATCTCTTGAATGACGTAGGGTGGCTGTCCATGAGTAGGGCAAGATCGCAGAAGTTCCTTGTAGCGCTCCCATGCCTTTGCCAGTGGTTCCCTTTGCTTCTGTTTGAAGGCGGTGATTTTCTGGCGGAGATGTGCTGTTTTGGCGGGTGGGAAGAATTTATTCAGAAATTCTTGCTCTACTTGGGCCCAGGTTGTCAGTGATCTTGCTTTCAGCCCTTCCAGCCATTTCAGTGCAGGACCAGCGAGAGACCAGCGAAAAGCTTTCATCTTGACATATTCCAGCGTGGTACCCTCAGCAAGAGTACGGCACATGTCAGAAAAGTTGGTAATATGCTCAAGAGGACACTCATTAAATCTGCCATAAAAGGCATTATTTTTAAGCTCTATAAGAAATTGAGTGCGAATTTCAAAAGAGTTGTCAGGGATAGGAACCGCCGATTCAGGCACGACGAGCGTGGGATGCATATAATCCTCAGCAGTGGTCGGATATTGGGCAAGCTCAGCTTCTGCTTGCTCCCTTGCTGCTTTCTCAGCGGCGAGAGCAGCATCCCTGGCGGCTAGATCCCTGGTAAGCCTAGCGATCAGCTGCTCCTGTGTTTCAGCGTCCTCCATGGCTCCAATTGGTTGTTGCAGGAGTAAGTCAAGTATAGAATAGAATATGGTTTAGAACGACTCCCCTGTCTCAGCAAATAATTACAAGACTTCCTCCCGTTGTAGTAAGAGAAAGGTCAGGATCGAATCCACGAGGAAGCACGTCAGCAGTTCTCAGGTAGCTATCAGATTCTCACAGACAAGACAGAATAGCACGAAAAAGGCAAAAACAAAGCAAAGCAAACAACTAAACCCGGCAAGGGCAACTAAAATAAAAGCAAAGACAGAAGCAAACAAGCAAACGCAAGCAAAGCAGAGGTACTCGACAGAAGAACTCGACCGAGTCTTGTCGACACAGAAGTCTTATCGATATCGACAAGTACTCGACACAAACAGTAGATCGACAACACAGAAAGAACTCGATCTCGAGTAATCTTCTCGACGTGGACAACAGTGTTCGACCTCGACAAGGCTCTTCGAAATCGATGAAAACCGAAATTTAAAAGTGCAAATGCTTTCGAACACGGAAACGATTTTTGATGAAATAAATCAATAAACTAAAGACTTCCAAGGCTAGGGTTTCGACACCGCAACGATAACCATGCAAAGTAACACATAAAGGCATAAAAGATCACGCTTTCCATCCAAATAACTTTCGTTATTAACAAATAGGAATATAGAGGCTTTCGCATAAATCCTAATTGTTACTAACCCTTTTCACATAATTAATCCAAGTTGCATTAAGATCACTTTCGTTTCAATAACACAAACAAGGATCACCTTCAACTCTCGCAAAAGAATCATGCTCATAGGGATAGAAGATGAATCGCACAAAAGATCTGACCTTTATCGCATCGCCTCACATGGCCACTGTCGGGCTCACCCCAGCCCCAGAAGTGGGTGGACTACTCACGCCTCATCGCAATCGCAGACATTGATGTATAAAACGAAACTTGCATTAAAACTAAATTCAAAGCCTTTACAATCTTGGCAATCAACTTTCGCAAAAAGCCAAAACCTTAAAAACCTTAAACTCCTAAATTGCTCTGAATGGAACTAACTAATTGTGTGTAACTTAAATTTTTAATGAATAAAACTGAGCCCCATGGGCTTTATTTATAGGCTTCTAATCCTCGCTAATCAAGGATAGAAGATATCTATCTTTATCTAAAACTATATCTAAAACTAAATGATAAATAAATAATATAGTGTAATTAAATAAAATAGATAGACTAGGATTATATCTAATGTGTGGACATCTTCTTTGGTCTTGATAGATCTTGATAGATTCGGATAGAATTCGTCGAATCTTGGCTTGCAAGTAATCTCCTTTCTCTTCGGACTTCTCCTCGATCTCGGCTTCTGGAGTGCTCGACATGTCTTCTCGATGTCGACAACTTTCCTCGACATCGACAACATTTTGGTCTTGAGTTCAGTCAACTCGACTTCGTCTTCCAGTGCTCATGTCGAGTTTTGGGTACTTGTCGATGTCGACAACTCTTGTCGACGTCGAGTTCTTTTCTCAGCTTCCATCTCTGTTCGTAAAACGCACTTTCCCGCTGCCTCGGTTGTCGGATTGACGCATATGACCATGCGTTGGAAAGCTCTTTCCGAGGGCTACAACTCTCATGAAGACATCACAGCCTGATTCAGAACGATGTAAACCGGAAATTGGCCTTCTCTCCAGCTGCACCATTCTTGGCTTCTCCGTGACTTTCCATTAAGCTCCAAAATGCGTCCGATTTCTGCGAAATATGACAAAAACTTGTGTAGACCTCCATATATAACAACTAAGCATAAACTACACATATTTTGTATCATTCAAGCCCAAATGCATGAAATGCATGCATAAATCGATATAAAAGATAATGTAAAACATGGCAAATTAGGCTCACAACAAAGGACCATGCCCTCCTCTCGACGAGCCAATTGACCCACTCAATGTCGACAATCAGGTATGTCCTTCCTCGAATTTCATTCCTACTTTGCTACCTATTGTTGATGAATCATATGAAGGATCCTAAGGCGAAATAGCACTAGAAGAGAAGAAGTTGGACATTGTTGACCAGGGCATTCCAAGATCGCTTTTACCTTACAAGGTGAAGGCTATCCCCGATGATTTTGAGCAACCGATGTTCATATTCAAGTATGGGGTCCTAGCAAAGTGGCATGAAGCTCTGCACGATGAGGTGGAAATATCTCTTCCCACTTCACCGTTTTGCTGTGGTGGAGACGCGCAACCAAGTCAACCTATGAATCGGAAGAGGTATGATGATGAGGTATGTATATTTTCTTTATATCTTCCTTTATGCATGCCAACTAGAGCCCAGTAAGATGAATGGGTTAAGCCATCGAGCGTTCACTCGGGGAGGTTTAAGCTTCTTCACATGATGCCTCCGGATGACATCCCACGCTTTCCACCACCGGAGGAATCACCAGATCCACCTATACCTCCGGACAAAGATGAGCCAGGCTAATGCTTAATGGAGAAGTCGGCCTAGCGACTATAAAATCTAGAGCTTGTACATAGACTTTTTGGGACATTTTGGACATCGTTTTGCTTGTTTTTGGTTTTTCTTTTTTTTCTTTTGTGGGTATATGTCTTCCATACTTTTCAGGTCCATGGATAGAACCAAGCAATATTCATACTCGGCCCAGGAGGTGCTTCCATTCGAAATCTAGAAGCCCAGCACATCTGTATAGTAAGTTTCTTTCTTTACCCTTATTTTTTTATACAGTGAGGACACTGTAATGTTTAAGTATGGGTGGGGGAAGGGCTTACTTTATCCATATTTGCTATATTGTGACATTATGTGTGCATGTTTAAAGTTTAGTTCTTGGAATTGCTTATACATGGCTATTTTGGAATTCATTATTGATTTATGTGCTTACATGCATGATTTCCAAAATTTAGAAAAATGACCCCCATTTGAAATTTTGATGAAAGTCATGGAAGCTTTATTGAACTCGACGATGCAAAATTGGATTCATTAGAGATATAGCATGAAATTGCCTAGTAAAGGGAAGTCACAATGAAGTGCATTATTTATTGAAAACCATGAAAGGAGGTAAAATTTGAAGTTGCTTTTCACATGTTGCATGATAAAATGATGGAGGACTTTATATTTCCATATAATGCTCATATTGTTATAATCCTAGCCTTACCTATGCTTATGCATTAGACAAAAGCCATATTATACCTTCTTTCATATATTGCTCCATGTGATCTAAATATTTTCCATTCTTTACCTTATCCGGGGATTATGTTGAGAATGATGTTACATTATGGAGATTGTTATATGGTTGTTGTTATTGTTATCTTATATGGAGTTTGGCTGGAAATTGTTTAAAATATATGGAAAATTTAATGAGTGAGAAAAAATCCAATCACCTCAGGAGATAAAGGTAGATTGACCCTGCTCTCTGAGATAATAGTTTGGAGAGATGGGACACATTGTGAGGAGTCCAAAGCACCAAGTATCCAGGGCCATTCATGACACTCATGTTTGCGACTCGCGAGAAGGCAGTGCTGAGGTTAGAGAGGTAAAAGCATTATTATTGATAAAAGCAGTATGAAAGGTGATGAATCTTATGAGAAATAATGTGGTATGAAATTCAATTTGGAAATACTCCATTTCCCCGGATCATTAGCACCACATTGCAAAAAATTGCCCACCTTTAGCCTTTTACCAATTCTACTCCTTATTTGAGCTTAAATTAGAGTCCTCTTGATTATTAATGCTTTGTCACATAAATTGTTTTTTGAATAACCTTTCTTTTGTGAGTAGATGTTGCTTTTGTATATTTGCACATGCATGGATCTGTGACACTATTGCCTTTTCGAGGATGGGAATTGACTGCAGGGATATATGAGAATGAATCTAATATGTTGAGAGTTTTGATTTCTTCCCCTGAATGACAAATAAAAGTATTGCTTGAGGACAAGCAAGCTTAAGTATGGAGTGTTTGTTGTGAGCCTAATCTGCCATGTTTTACAGTAACCTTTATATCGATTTCTGCATATATTGCATACATTTGGGTTAGAACAATACAAAATCTGTGTATTTTACACTTATTTGCAATATATGGAGGTCTACACAAGTTTTTGTTATATTTGACAGAAATCGGACGCACTTTGGAGCTTAAAGGAAACTCATGGAGAAGTTAAGAATGGTGCAAGTGGAGAAAATGCCATTTTTTTTACCATTCTTCGTTCTGAATCAAGCTTTGATTTCTTCATGAGAGTTGTAGCCCTCGAAAAGATCTTTCCAACGCATGGTCATATGCGTAAATCCGACGAACGAGGACTCGGGAAAGTGCGTTTCAAGAACAGAGTAGAAAGCTGAGAGAAGTCTACTCGATCTCGAGTACACCGTACTCGATCTCGACGAGGGCTGGTCGGGCACACCTGGTCGAGCAGAGCTGATCGAGGACACTGAGTCAGAGACAACCCGATCCCAGAACCCTAATCGATCTCGAGGAGGCCTTGTCGAGATCGACGACACCTTAGTGCCATGTTCGGAGTCGACGATCTGTCGAGAAGCCGAGCCAACTCTACTCGATCTCGAGGAGATCTAGTCGAGATCGACGAGCCCCGAGTCCAGATCCGAGCCGGTCGAGCAGAGCCACCCGGGAAGACCTAGTCGATGAGCCAATTCTACTCGAGACAGAGGAAGGCTACTCGAGATCGACTACACCTGTGAGTCATGTCCGAGTCACATTGAGCACCAGCTAGCCGAGACGCCGAGTCGACCAACAATCCTACTCGAGACAGAGGAGGGCTACTCGAGATCGACAAGATCCTTGTCGAGATCGACGAGCAAAGTCCAAAAACGCGTTACGCGGTTGAGCAATCCGAGTCGAGCTGGGATTCCTTGGGCACGAAGGAGGTCGAGTAGGCCGAAATCTATCATCATCTATCTATGGAAGGAAGATCTATCAACATGAAGACATATTACCTAGTTTAGATATAGTTTTACTTTAATGATTTATTTCCTTCATCATGTTTGCTTTCTAATTTTCCTTCTTCTACGGTTGGGGTGATCCCAACATAGATATGTTTGTTTGATTTATGAATTTATTATTTTGTGTGTCTTTATTATCATCTACCTATGTGCTTAATCCTTTGCGACAGTCGAGGACAATTCCTTATTTGCAATTATGAAGCGAAAGTGAATTAATTATGAATTTGGATAGTAATTAGGCTTTGCCTGCGAAAGTTGGTTGATCCTAATTAAGAAAAGGTAGTAACATTTAGGGTTTATGCGAAAGCCTCTATATTCCTATTTGTTAATAACGAAAGTTATTTGATATAAAGCATGCACCTTTATGTGATTTATGATCTGCATATATGTTTATTGTTGTGGTGATCCCTAACCTTGGAAGTTTGCATCTTTATTTATTTTATTTCATTATTTTAATCCTGCAAGGTTACCCGACACCGACCACCTCTTCTCCTACCATTCCCTCGACATCGACCAAGTCTTAGTCGACATCGACAACAACCTCCCCACCTTTTTCCGCTATCCATGAACCCCATAACACACTAAACCTAGAACCGCTGACTTCTCTCCTGAGGATGAACCTGACTCCCCTATCCTATAGCGGGGTCTTGACTACAAATTTATTTGGTCGAGAAACCCTCTCGTCATATACATATACATATGCATACACATGTATACATATACATATGCATACACATGTATACATATACATATGCATACACATGTATACATATACATATGCATACACATGTATATGTATATGTATATACATGCATAGATATATACATATCCATATATATATGTATGTATGTATGTATGTCTAATGAAACATTCAGCCTTAGAACTTGATTTCTTGAGCCTTGAGAGACTTTCTTGCACAAGAGAAAGAAATAAAGGAATAACTTATAAATTCATGAATATTTATTTCACATATTAGCCAACATCAATAAGGTCTATTATATTGAACTATGGTGATTTATGTGCAAATTTTGCCAAAATATGAGCCTATGTGGGAGTCAAACCTACATCTATGTGTGTATACACATCGCTCTTGCCATTGAGCAAATAGACTTTTAAAAGTACGATATTTTAGAGGTGGACAACTCTATTTTAGAGTTGCACAACAATCAACTCCAAGAAGAAGGTAAACATAATAAAGGCAACAGATTTGAAGAAACCAATGAAAAAGGGATAAGTCGATCTTACAAGACAATCATATACAACGATACAGCATGGAAGAGTTAAGTGACACAACCATAACAGGATTGGTAAAAAAATATCCATAGAAAATGCAGTTTATAGGCAAATTAAAGAACTCGAACTTCCCTCAAGGAGCTAAGCAACATATTCTCAGTTTCCAAACTGATCAAGGAGAAACTTAACTTGTGACAAATCCCTAAAGATGACTAACCGACAAGCACCTAAATTAAAAGCTTCACTTCTCCGGAAAGGGTAAAAGAACTCACTATGTGAATCTACATATTCAACAACTAAAACTACAGATACCATTTACTAAACTTCAACTCTGAGATAGCCAATCACTTGCATCGTAGATCAACGCGAACAAATCAATCGACGCATAAACGACATCACAAATGACACAAATGTGCGAAATTTCAATCACCAAGGTACTTCTGCTTAGTTCCTATATGAATCGTAACATCATTCCTATATGAATCATAACATCAAAGATGGCCAGCCAAAATTAGGTTGTGAAGATAGCAACATATATGGCTAATTGGAGTATAATCCAACAGAAATCACAAAATTAAATCCAAATCCGACTACGAATAAAGAATCAACAAAAATCCAAAATCAAACACAGTCACATTCTAATCCAATTGACAGAATAAACAGATGGAAAGAAGAATTAGGAGAGAAGGAGCGAGAAACACAAAACCTGGAGGCCCAAGGCGCTCAAGAACGATCTCTTCGGTGGAGACCATGGTAGTTCGAGCATTGCTTTGCATAATTAGGCTAGAAAAATGCAGATTCCGGTTGAATGTAATCAGCGAGAGGAGGAAGATCGGCTTCAGGTGATACCATCTTACTTTGAATGTAATCAGCGAGAGGAAGAAGATCGTTTCTTGTTTCGGGGTTGATTGATACTGGCTTCGGTTGAAAAAGATCGGGATATTGTTTCAGGGAGAGGAGCATCGCGGCTTTGTGCGGACCGAGCGACGGCGTGCGATTTATGAAGAATCTCATCGCCGATTACTCGACGGGAGCCGAATCTTCATGAAACGAGAAGGAAGATGGAGGCGCTAGGAATCTGCCTGAGTCGGATCTTCCTCCTCTTCTTCTTCAATTCCAACACCGATCTTCCTCCTCCTCTTCAATTCCGGCACCAATCTTCCTCCCTCCTCTTCTTCGATTCCAGAGAAAACGGCGGAGCATCGACGTCATCCCCAAGGCAACACTACTAAAATACTGCAATTAGACATCATATGATTTAAGTCTGTCAAAAAATCAACAGATGTCAAATTAATTTATCACATCAATATTTTTTTTTTGTGATGTTTAAAACAGTTTACACAATAGTCAAATATATAGACAGATGTCAAATTATTAATTCAAAAAAGGCAAAAACGCGGGAGAGGGCGGGATTAAAACACTTAGAAATTTTTTTTTGTAGGCGGGCTTCCAAATTTTGAAGTACACTAACAAAAAAAAATTGGAGCTTTATCTCTCTCCTCACTTACTCACTCCCTCTAACCCCGTTCTACTCTCTCCAGACCCAATCTCCTAAATTCCCAACTCCATGTTCGATATCCCTCTCCAGATTCCAACTTTCTCTCCGGCGACCGCTCTCCTCGATGCGGTCTCCCTCCCTTCAGATATGAGATCTCCTCCTCCTCGTCGGCCACTCACACCATCTATTCATCTCCTCCTTGCCGCCGTCTCCCTCTCTCCAGATCCGAGATCTTCTCGTCCTCGCCGACCACTCACATCATCTCTTCACCTCCTTCTCGCCGTCGTCTCCCTCCCTCCAAATCTAAGATCTCCGTCTGCTCCGTAGCCACCCACAGCATCTCCTCACCTCCTCCTCGCCGCTGTCTCCCTCCCTTCAGATCTGAGATCTCCTCCTCCTCGCTGACTACAAACACCGTCTCTTCATCTCCTCCTCACCTTGTCTTCCTCCCTCCTCGTCGCCGCCAAAGATGCCGCCAAAGATGCTCGCCAGGTATTTCCTGTAAAGGCTCGGATTTTCAAATCCTAATTTTTCGGAAAAAGAGAATTAGAAATGAAAATTAATCGGTTTTAAAACACGTTTAGCGGATTCCGACCGGAATATAAAAATTGACGAACGATTTCCGTCCTTTTACCCAGAAAATTTAAAATAATTATCAGATGGCAATATTCTTGTCGATTATTGATCGAGAGAACGAGAGTCGGAGAAACTAACATTTAAAAACTAATTGCGGGATACGAAATTCACGTATTCGAAATTTATTTTCGGGTATTACTTTAACCAATTCAACACTCCACATTCACCCACTCTCTCACCTTACCCTGCAACTTAAACCCATCCCCGACCTATTTCAACCCGTCACCTTCACGGCTTCACCTCCTCCCATCACATTCATCACCGTCATCCACCATCACCTATCTCTTTCTTCCTTCTTCATTCTCTTCCTCCTCTCCTCTTGTGGAACCCGACAATCAGCCCCCAAACTCACACCATTCTTTCCCTGTTTTTCTAAGATAAGCCGAGCTCTCGCCACTCCGTTCCTCCTTCCTCGTAGAGCCGCCTACAGAGCAACGCCCAGAGTGCTACTCCTGTTTGGCCAGGCAGCAGCCACAACACCACCTCCGACGTCCACCGCCACACCGGAGCCAGTCAGGAGCCACCCAGCGTCGCCGCATAGCCACCATAGCTCCACCTCCTCGATCCGTTGGAGCGCGATTAGCTTCCGGTAAGCCGTTCTCCTCCGTTTTCGATCTGAATCATCCTCGAACTTCACCATCACACCCACCCATGCCCAACGCAGGTCCGACGATCCATCGCGAGCCACCGACGACGCCCCAACCTCCGATCGAAGCTCCGACATCCACGAAATCACCTCGGTGAGATCTTGTAGCTTCGTTCCCTTCCTCGTTTGGAATTCGTGCTTTATTCGATGCTTAGATTAGTCGGGAGTGGGTGAGAGCTGAGTGCGGGACGGTTGGGTTAGCTCGAGGGCTCCGGCAAGCTCGAGAGAGGCGTGAGCGAGCAACGTTGAGCCGAGAGTGCGGGCGAGCGAGGAGCAAGGTCGAGCGAGTGCGAGCGTAGATGAGCGAGCAGGCTAGGACGAGCGAGAGCCGAGGGGCTGGCCGCGAGCAAGGTCGAGCTTGGCGGAGCCGAGGCGCAGTGAGGAAGCCGGCGTTGAGCAAAAGGCGGGAGCAACTTCGTTCAAATGGAATTTGGAGGAAGGGGATGATTGTGGGTCCCTCCACATTTTTTATTTTATTAATGGTTAAACCGGGTTGGGATTATATAATCGGTTTGGTTCGTTTCGGTTCGGTTCGGGTGACCCGTTTATCTATTTAACTAATTAACGGTAATTTAAATATATTATAATAGTAATTGAGGATTTAGAAGATAAATTATTATATTTTGGGAGAATTATAAGGGTTGATTTATTAAATAAAAATGATTGGGTTTTAGGGGATTTGGAAATAATTTATAAAAGGGTTAAATAAATGGTATTTAAAATATCATGTAATACTATTTGAGATTTAAAATATATTATTGGGACTTAAAGAATTATAAAGAATTTGGCGAGTATTTTCAAGGGTCGGAATACTTAACTATTTAACTGGGATTTGAAACAGTTTTGAAATTAACTTGGGAATAAGACTTATTGGATGACTAACTAGCATGATAATATGATCGTTTGACTAACAGTATGATATGCATGACTAATAGCATGACTTGTGGTGAATTATTATATGAGATTAAATGTTGGATGATTATGGTGATCTATTAGGATTTTATATCACACAAATTATGTCTTATGATTTTGATGAACCGTTGAGGTATATGTGGAAATGACGTATATGAACATGCAGAATTGGTTGAATGATTTATGGAGAACGATGTGGTGTTGAGGAGTGGATGATGCGATGAATTGACTTTCATAATATGTTACTTGTTCTATTGATTGAGGTGTGCTTGAGTGCTTAATAGTGGATGTAAACTTATGTATATTCCATTATGTACTAGGTGATACTTTGTGATTGTGACTACTGTGTGCTGGATTGTCTTGTTGCCAATCTGCTAGCTAGGTAAGTACCTCCGGGGCTTACTCAGTAACCAGTACCTCCTGCCTGATGTGTCATATAGTATGTAGGTGTTGCATATGCATAAGAGAATGTCATGTAGTATCATGCTTAGGAATTGCATTTACGAATGAGCATCCTTATTCTGTATGCGTTTGAATACAGAACGGCCGTTATCCGTGAGCTCTAGAGTCCTTGCTAGGGTCATAGGGCAGCCTAGCTTCATCGGGTCTTGTCCCCCTCAAGTTATTTATATATATATATCACGAGATACGAGATGGGCATGAGATATGATATGATGATGAGATATGATATGATAATGAGATTTGATATGATTATAGCATCGAACTGGCCAGTCTCCACCTTGTCTGGAAGAGGGGTGGTGGTAAAAGAGGGATATACCGCTTGGTATTCTTTGTTAAGGCCTTCCTCAATCTTCTGCACATATGAATTAGGAGCATGATAGTGTGGTTTTATTTCAGTACTGCATGAAGGCATCCTTTATTCTAGGTATAGGCGTATTATATTTCCTCAGCGCGGTCAGAGGACCCGCGGGCGGACTCTTGGCCTGACTTGGTGGTATAGTTTCAGGTACCCGATACACTGCTTGATTTTGTGCTTTTATGACGGGGTCTATTCATATGGCGGAGAGTGAGTGTTTGAAACATGACTTCACCAGATTTATGCTTTTGGGATTTCTCCCTACTTATACTCCGTTTTGACCCGGCTCTGCCGTGGCACTGGTTGTATCATTTTCTGAACTTATTCCCTTTGCATGATGAATGATTTTCCGTGTTGTAGACTTAGGACAGGTACAGGGGTTTACCCCGGGGTCTCCAACGGACCTTCCAGATTTAGGTGCGAAATCAAACTTTAAACTACAAACCTTCGGTTTCAAACCTTCAACCTGTACCTGGGGCGCAAGATTCCAACGAGGGGTTTCATCCCTCGAAACGTAACTCGAGAATCATAATCCCGGGCCGTTACATTTGCAAGTGGAAGCCCTTTTTCCAAAATGTTGATTTAGGTATTCTCTCTGGGATATGCCAATGTTTATTCTAAAGCGTACCGCATTAGCCACTGAAATAGCATGGCTTCTACTATAGGAAACCAATTTTGAAGGTCTTATCTTTTATTAACTCTATGGTTTCTACTTACTGATATTTCTTTGAATCAACCCTTGTAGGGAATGGAAAAGCATGTCATTTGAATCAAGCCAACACCATGTATCTCTTTCTAGGGTATTTTTAGAAATGTAATTTGTGCGTGTGTTGATATGATTTTTCTGTGGTTAAAGTGAAATAGTTTTTCCTTGTCATTCAGGATTTATTTGGGAGCACTAGTTTCTGGAGCCCATATTATCACAGATCAAAATGACGTAGGGTGCTCCTGAAAGGTAAAAAGAAAAATTGATTGTTCTTATTCATGAAATATAAGCTTTATAATCGCGTATTAATTAGATCTTTTCTGTTAGTTTGTATACAAAATAAAAATATAAATACGATGAATAGATCAACTATACATCCCTTTCCCATATCTTTTCTTTCGTTCTAGTTGAGTATGGTTGGCCTCAGTTCAGTATGGCACTAACTGGCCAAATTGATTGATTGTGAACGTATCATCTGATTGATTTTTGCTGTATCAAATTGTACATTTTTTCTGTTGCATTAGATAAAGGGCTGTATTTTTTGTTTTAAATATTTATTTGTACCATTTTGTAATTGTTTCTCTTTTGTATGATTCTAAGTTTATAACTCGTAGTTCTCTGGTGATGCAGCCTAGCTTCTTTTGTCTTATTGTGATCTTTCAGTTGCAATTTTTGTGAATTATCTAATTTCCTACTTATTTGAACTGTTTAGGGTTGGGTGTGTTTAGAAGTGAAATCCTTAGTTGAATTGTCACACTGGAGCTTGCTTCTATAGGTGGCTAGAATCTCATCTCTATCTGCGTTCTTTGATGGTCAGTTTGCTTTCTGTTTCTCTATTTTTGCCCTTTCCCTATCAAATACACAACCACACAAAAATGGGGCTCTTAGATGTTAATGTAAATAATCTAGAAATGGTTTGATAGTGTTATATATAAGTGATAGACCTACGAATTTTTTAACTGAAGCTCTAAATGTTGGGACCTTAATAGTAGTAACATTTTAATTACTTACTATACTTTAATTATGCTAGGTAAACCCTACTAAAAATTTTAGCCCACACTATACATAAGTTATTTTCTTTCCCAATTCTTATACAGATTAGTTGTCCTCCCAACCTACATTACTGGCACTATTAAGGACTTAAATTTGGGATGTGCGGATAATTCGAAAGCAGTGAATTTGGGACTTAATTTTTTAAGCCCAAGCTCTAAATAAGTTATTTTTCTCATATTGCTCCAGTTGGTTTGGCCAACAAAGAGAATTTCAGTGTTGAGGAGGAAGTAGTGTGTCCGGACAGAGTTACCAACAGTTCAGTAATACCAGTTTGTGAGGGTAGCACTCGCGACCAGAGTTTTCATGGATAAATTGAAACTTGCTGCTTGGAATATAAAGGGTATTAAAGACCCGGTTAAGAATAATATTATTACTAGTGTTTGCTTTGATAATGATATTAGTATGATTGGGCTGTTGGAGACTAAACTGGTAGCTAAGAATTTTGAGGATGTCAGAATCCGGTTAATGCATGACTGGAAGGTTTGTGTGAATGGGAACAGAGAAGAGAAAGGGAGGATATGGGTTACTTGGAACCCGAATGTATATAGTGTTGATATAGTCTTTGTTAAAGAGCAATACATCCATTGCCTAGTCGAATCTGCTGATCACCAGTTCAAGTTTGCTGCTACCTTCGTCTATGCCTATAACACTAAGGCTGAGAGAGCTCAGTTGTGGTCTGACCTGAAGAGAATTGCCGACCAGACTCCTATACCTTGGGTAGTGCTTGGTGATCTAAATTGCATTTTGAATATGGATGAGAAATGGCCACAGAACAAAGCGCAGGGGGACGAATTTCTTGAACTACAAACTGTGCTTGATGAATGCAGCATATTTGATCTTCCTTACACTGGGGCTGAGCTTACGTGGAGTAATAAGCAGATTGGAGATGCTCGTATTGACCGTAAGCTTGATAGAGTGCTTGTTAATGGGGAATGGATGGACACTTTCGAAAACACGAAAGCTTGTTTTGATACCCCTTTGTTCTCTGACCACTCTCCAGCTGTAGTGCTGCTCAGAAATATTGTGAACAAGCGTCGTTATCCGTTTAAATACAAGAACTTCTGGGGAAAGGAAAGAGAGTTTGAAGCCATTGTTCGAGCAGCTTGGACAGAGGATTTTCCCGGCTCTAGAAAATTCAAACTGGCTAAGAAGCTTAAAAATGTGAAGGAGGCTCTCAAACCTTGGGACAAAGCCAGGTTTCCTGAGCTCCAAACTGAGATTAGCCTGAACAAGCATTCGTTGCAAGAGCTGCAGCTCCGATTGCGCACTGAAAAAGGCAATGCTCGGCTGATGATTGATACAGCTGCTGCTGAAACTACCCTTAGGAAGAATGTGGCTCGGCTGATCAGTCTTACCTCCCAAAAAGCCAAACTTCACTGGCTCACAATGGGCGAAGAAACGTCTTCCATCTTCTATAGAAATGTTAAGGAGAGGTAAGCTCGCAACGCGATCTTGAACATGTGCGACAGCTCAGGGCGTAAGTTGGAAGATGAGGATGCCATCCGTTCTCACATCTTGGGTTTCTTCACGGAGCTACTTTCTACTAGTTCTGTGAGTGTGAATGGCCTGAATACACCCCCGGGTGCTGAATTTGACTGCTCTATAGCTGAAGACCTTGCTCGGATCCCTTCTTATGATGAAATCAGGAGAAAAATGTGGTTAATAGGAGCTAACAAATCGCCGGGGCCGGACGGTTTTGGAAGCCAATTTTTCAAAGACGCTTGGCGCATCGTGGGTGTGGATACATGTGAAGCTATCCGGGAAATCTTTAGAAATGGGAAGGTACTCAAGCAGTTCAATGCTACATTTATTTCCCTCATCCCGAAAGTATCCAATCCCACCCTTGTGAAAGACTTGAGACCGATCTCTTGCTGCAATACGATCCTAAAGGTGGTCACTAAGATCATAGCTGGGAGGATTAAAGACTTGTTGGGTGATGTCATCTCGGACAGTCAGGGTGCTTTTGTCCCCGGCAGGTCGATTGCTCACAACTCCGCTGTTGCCACTGAGGTCGTCTATGGTTATGGCACGAAACGTGGATCTCCTCGCTGCACGATAAAGGTGGATCTACAAAAGGCGTACGACTACTTGAGCTGGGATTTCATAGCTCAAACGCTCTACTACTTTAAGCTGCCTGAGAAGATTATTCAGCTGATTCTGGAGTGTGTCACCACGCCTACTTTTTCTGTCCTTATTAATGGATCACCGGAAGGGTTCTTTCATGGGAGAAGGGGATTAAGGCAAGGGGATCCTCTCTCCCCTTATTTGTTTGTATTATGCATGGAGATTCTGAGTAGAAAGCTGCATCTTGCGACATCTAAACCTGGATTCAGATTTCATCCCAAATGCAAGGTATTACAGCTATCTCATCTAGCATTCGCAGACGACCTCCTTATTTTCTGTCATGGTGATCTGCAATCGGTTAGAATCATTAAGGATTGCCTTGATGACTTCTTTAATGTGTCCGGTTTGAGAGCTAATGTTGACAAGAGTACTGTCTATGTTGCTGGCTGTTCTGATGCGTTGGCTGATGGAATTGTTGCTCAGCTTGGGTTTGTGAAAGGCTCTTTACCAGTAAAGTACTTGGGCACCCCGTTAAGCTCGAGAAAAATCCGGGTTCATGAATATGGTGACTTATATAGTCGACTCAGCAAGGTTATCAACAATTGGGCAACGAGGAACCTCTCCTACGCGGGTCGACTACAACTGCTCAAGTCGGTTTGTTTTGGCATCAATACGTTTTGGAGCCAAGCTCAATTGCTCCCTAAGAGAGTCATCGATACCATTGAAGGTATGATGAAACGCTTCTTGTGGAGTGGCAACTTGGAAGGTAAACGTCATCTCGTTGCTTGGGATGAAGTCACTAAGCCCATTTGTGAAGGTGGGTTAGGTCTCCGTGATCTACAAACCTGGAACAGCTGTGTTGTTGCTAAACTCTTTGGCGACATTGCTCTGCAAAGACAAGGTATCTGGCTGCGTTGGTGCACAGCTAACCATTTGGGTGATGCTCAGCTTTGGGAAATCAGTCCGAGAAAGGATGATACGTGGCTATGGTTGGGGATTGTGAGGATTAAGGAGAAGCTTCGCCTTGCACTAACCCCTCCTAACAGCAACAGCTTGCCATCCCTTGATTCGGTTCTTAACGATTCAGGAGGTGTTTCGTGCGCTAAGTTGTATGAATTGCTGAGAACCCGAAGTCAAGAAGTCGATTGGGGAGGAATGATATGGGAGCGGCCTGTTTGCAGAAAATGGAGCTTCATTACTTGGTTAGTGATGAAGAATCGGCTTCAAACTGGCCACATCACTAAACATTGGCTTGGTGAGGAGGGAGCTACTTGTAAGCTGTGCAATGAGGAGGAAGAGACCATCGACCACCTGTGGTTCTGCTGCCCAAAGATTGTGGCTGTCCAACAGATTGTCTTCAACTGGGCTGGGATATCTAGCCGGTTTGGATCTCTTAGAGAAGGGCTGGATTGGTTTGCATCCGCGCCAAGCAAGTATCGGAAGAAAAAAGTGTTCAAGACAAGAATTATTTGCTTTCAAGCACTTATTTATCATACTTGGCGTGCTCGGAATAGCTTAATATTTAGCCAAGAACCTTTTGATATTACTAGGTGTGCTAGTCTTATAATTGCTAGCTGTCGATCCCGGTTATCCATCAAGCGACAGTCCGCTAATGGGTAACCCAGATCGAATTGGGTCTTTGGTAGGAGTAGACGTTGTCTAGAGATTTTGGAGGATTGTTTTTTGAGGTATAGGGGGACTTTGGTATAGTTTCTCACTCCCTCTTACGTAAGACCCATTGTATGGTCTTACCCTTTTGTACATTTTGGTTTATTACCACAACTATATATTTACCACTTCAGAACAAAGAGAATTTCAGTGAACTGTGGTATGCACTCTAAAATTTATAAGGTGATGTACACACGGGGAGCATTTTTGCTTTTTTTTTGTTAACCCATGACCTGTAATCTGGTATTGGCAGTGATGAAAATTTCTCCATATATTCTTGTCTTTTAGTCTAGACCATTTGTTGCTCAATTTTATTAATAATGTGCTTCCTCTCTCTTTTTGGGATTTTACTTGGTCTTTGCATGTCGTAACATCTAGCACACCAAAATAGTGAAGATGATGGTAAGATCATTAAACACTTGAAAGAGATGCATCAGGTAAAACTTTCTTGTCTATTTTAAGCATGTCTAATTGAATATGTTGATATAGATGCATTCTACAAGATTTCTGCATGAAAAGGACAATTTATAATCTCTTGTAGATTCTTATGCAAGTCTGTTTGCTTTGGCGAATTCAGCTCCCTGTTGTATTATGTCTCTTGAGATAATGTTCTCTCAGCCGGTTATAATTGATAAGTATGAGGCCACTGCCGACTGGAAAACGGGTATGTGTAGTTGGTAAATTTTTGCTCTAGATTTCAATTGGAATGCCTTTTGACAATGTTCCGTAGGTTACTATATAGTATTATGAACTTTCCTGCATGTACGAAATATGGAATTTATTATTTATGGCATAGACCTTTCATCTTGGTTCTCTTTTAATGCGCACATTCTCTTTGGAGATGCTCCCATACCAAATGATTTTGTGGAAATTAGATGTTTGGTCATCAACTAGTGTCGATGTCCTTCAAAACTGTATTAAGAAACCATTTAGATAGATAAACCTTGTCTCATAAAACTTTTTTTTCTCAAGATCTCTCATTTGAATATGATGCCGTTTAAATTGGTACGTAGTCCTTCTAACTTTATCTTCTTGGTATTGCAGTTAACTCAAAACTTGCATGTTCAATTCTTGAAACGTGGTTAAGATGACATTCTTTTTTGTGGAATAATCAGCCAACTTTTGGAAAGGCATGATTAAAAATATCAAGCATATTATACAGTAAGAATTTCCTTATGTACGACCATAGCTTCAGAAATATCATCACTAATATTTGCTGAAAATAACTTCATTCTCTGACCTTGGGTAATGCCGGAACTTCGGCGGGATGATGATATTGAATTTATTCCATCAAGGCTAGTTACCTCCTTGATGATAGAATCTGTCCAAAACAAGCTGTATTTGGTTTAAGCAGCAGTCCCTATTGTGATTGTTAGTGACTCTGTCGAGTTTATACCATGATGGCATGATCTTGGCTCTTTAGAAAAGGTAAGAACGCTTCATAATGTTTCTTTTAGGTAGGTTTTCAATAACAAGCTCTCTCTTCGGACTATATTCACACTGGGGCTCTTCTTGTGAGCCTTGAAGTCCCAGGAGTTAACCACTCCCAAAGTAACAAACTTGGTATGAATGCTGACGATGAAAAAGTTGTGTTATTCTTTTATCAAAGGCTTGTGTTGATTACATGGTTTCAAATTGTAACCTTGTAGGTTCTTTCTCTCATGGATTCACTTATTCTGGTCATCCTGTCTCATGTGTTGTGGCAAGTGAAGCATTAAAGATATACGTATAAGTACGATTTTTTTGGCTTGTCTAGTTATTTTCAGACCCCCTTGTGAAGGATTAAGACCCCTTTCTGTCCCTGACCACCCAACAGATGAGTATCTTTTTTCATACAGGTAAGGGGCACTGGTTTGATTCTTGGTTTAAATGTGCAGCCTCTCCAGGAAAGGCAAAGAATACATTGCGATTTGGAGCTGGTTTTTTTCAGTTCTGGAACTATTTTAGATGATGCTTTTAAGAGCTATTTTACACTTTTATGGGTTGTTTTATTGGCACAATTACCCTAGGTGTTTGGTTGTTTTTAGAGCTGATTTACTCAATTTTCAGCCATATTAATTCAATGTTTGGGGTTGGTTGCTTGAGGCATTTGGTGTTTATTGTTATGGGAGCTAGTGAGATACTGAGATATATGTAATATGTATTTAGACGTTGAATTGTGTTGTTGCCTAGTCTATTTTATCGTTGTTACCTCTACGTTAATTAAATTATTGATTTGTTCATTTTTATAAGCAAAATCATATCTTATATCGAGCAATGGTGGTTGTGTATCAAATGGAAAGACATTTGATTATAAATGAAAAATGTAGTTCCTTTGTAGCTTTAAAATCAGACCATTATAAAAATGGATACCAATATCATTAAAGACATCGTTATAATTAACCTAAATCAATGTCTAGCACATGTTTTTACATTACAAAGCTAATATAAACTAATATATATTGATAACAATAACATCATTAGAAAAAACCAAAATGACGTTGAATACTAAAAAGACATCACTTTTTCAAAAATAAATTGATATCAATATGAATAACAATATTAGTTTTACACACATACCATATAGTGCATTACTTTAAAACAATACAAAATCATAAATTATATATATGAAATGAATACACACATAATAAATACAATAAAAAAGATGTCTATTTTATTTTAATACATTGGTTATTTTAAAAATAGTGATGTAAATGTTAAATTTTGGCTTGGTGTGGGCACCTTCATAAGCTTTTAAATGAAAAATAACAAGGGTTTAACAACAAGTGAATATGTCACAAACAAAATTGAGGGGTTGATTTATATCTATATTTATAATAAAATAGATGTTTAAGCCAAGAAAAGACATCAGCTTAAAACTGATGTGGAAAATTTTGATCTTTTACTACACGCACAAAGAGATCGGAATTTTTTTTTATAGACATCTGTTGTGAACAGATGTTTAATTTCGTTTTTCTAGTAGTGAGCAAGGGATGGAAATGCAACCATGAAGAGTAGAAGAAGCAGCACCGGATCCGGTCTATCAGATTGAGCGAGCGTCAGAGAGGAGGAGGAAAGAGATTAGATTTAGGGTTTGCTGGCGAGAGATGAGGAACAATGGAAGTGAGAGACGGGATTTGGATCTGAATAAATAGTGGACACTTTGCAGATTTGTCCGAATTGTAGGACAATTCACTAATTTGTCCAAAAAAAAAGTGCTTGTTTGGCAAATCTTTTCTTTTCTAAATGGGGTATCTATTAGAGTTAATACAAAAATACTTTTAGAGTATATTACTTTTGATTTCCTATTTTTTGGAAAAATGTTGGAAATACTCTAAAAACACCAAATGCAACTATCAATCAATTGCCAACAAAATATGAACACGTCCCTTACTATTGGTTTTTGTGTTGGACATGGGATGACTCTCTGCATGACAGTAAACGCTTGGGACATGGTGGATCTGTGTCAATCAATTTTTCAAGAAGCCAACCAAATGTTAAGTTTACAAATAAATCACTGTTTACTCAAAAGATGCAAACAAATTCGAGCAAGAAACCACTTTCTACCACAAAGAAAAACAGAACATATAGCATAGCACATCCTCAACATCACATTTGCAACTGTGTTCGTTCGGAATAGTCAGGGAAGTAATTGATGTCAATAGCAAGATAACGATTCCCTACTCTTGTGTCCCTTATCAAGTCAACACTACTAGAAATTTATTATTTAACATCGGCTAATAGCCGATGTCTTTAAAAAAAAAATCGATGTCTATGTGGGTGTTGTAAAAAGTCAAAAGTTTTTCACACCGGCCAGAACCCGATGTCTATATTATTTATAACATCATTTCTAATTATAAAAACGATGTTTTAATATTAAAGAGACATCAGTTATATAGAAATCCTACATATGTATATTCATTTTCTCTCTATAATTTGTAATGTTATTTTTCCACACAAAATTTGGCTATATGGAATAAATACAAAACCGATGTTATTACAAATATTGAAATCGTTTTCGATTTTAAAGCCGTTGTTTATATATAGTAAAGATATCCTAAATTATTAATTAATCAGATGTGTTAAGTTCCTAAAATTGGTGTGTTTAGTTCGTAAAAATGATGTGTTTAGTTCATAAAAATGATGTGCTTAGTTCGTAAAACTTGTTTTTTTACGTAAAGCTGACGTGTTTGGTATGTAAAACTGATGTTTTTAGTATGTAAAACTAATGGGTTTAGTTCGTAAAAGTGATGTCTTTTGTTACAATAAACCGATATCTTTTACCCGTAAACCCGATGTGCTAGCTTATGAAACGAAGCAATTTGGTTCATAAATCCAATATCCTGTCTATATACACACATACACCAGACCACAATACCAACCAAAGAGAACATATCCGACATGCTAGCTTATGAACCAAATCAATTTGGTTCATAAACCCAATATCTTGTCTATATATACACATACACCAGATCAAAGTACCACAAGGAATGAAACTTAAGAAAGACATTTATTAAACCTTATGAGTAATAGGAACATTAGGGGAACGCTACAAGGAATGAATACAAAGGGGAACTATCATGTACCAAATAAAGGTCCCTCTATAACATAACTGAAATGAAGATGTTCAACAAATAAAGAAACAGAGCAGGATAAGATGCAAGGATTTAAAACCATATATAGCAAACACATGGTGGAACAAAACTACTAACATGCTTGCAAGCATGTTAAATCCCCTAACAGCCTTTACAAAGACTACAATAGCGAACCCTCCTTGAAGAAAATGAACCTTGGAAATCAAAGTGAATTAAGAGCCTCAAAAGAAATAGAGCGATAAAAATGATCACATGGTTGAAAAGAAAAGAAGAAGGATCAATCCATGACAGGATCTTATAGAGTGATACATTTTTAAAAAAGCACGAGGAATGACTGACAAATGAAACCTTCTTGTTATCGACTCCGAAATCTGCATGTGTCTTGGCTAGCAACTGAGCACCAAAACTCCTATGAAAATCATTCGAGGGGATTTAGTTTAGCGTTTGAATAAGAAAACATGCACATAACAAAAAAAGCGATCAATGGAAGAGGAAAAGCACAAACCTTGTAACAGGTCTTCCAATCTGGACAAGTGGCTTGCCTTAAGGTGCTTTGTCAAAGTGTATGAATCGTAGTCGAATCCATCAGAACCTCCACCATTATACTGTAAATGGATTGAAATTTGGTTATTGGGTATATTAGTACAAACCAACATCCTCAAACTCTGACTCATCTTATATGATGGAATAAAATTTTGACCGACGTATTAAACACAAAAATTGACCAAATCAAAAGAAAAATGAGATATGATTCCAACATGTTTCCATAGTCGAGTTCTAACCCCCATTGTTAATAAAAAAAGAGTGAGGTTTCAAGAACAACATAGCAATTACGTACTATTTGTAAGCAAAGGGCACCTAAATTTAGAATGCAAGTGAAGCACAAGAGAATGAGAAAACAGGTCAAGCTTCCAGCAATCTTTGAGCAAAAAGAATGATACTATAACATAACAGGAAGCATTTTTACAATATTGTACATCATACTGGTGTGCTTGGCTAATAATCTAGCTAAAGAATTCCAGGGCATAACACTAACCTGCTTGTTTGCAAAGATGAGAACAACAAAACCTTTTAACTCTTCCTTTGGTCCGGGTTTCTGGAATATCTTTTTTCACGCTTATCGCTCCCAGTGGCAGTACAAGTGCTCCTTGATGGGACCAGCTTGGCTCGGGTGGAAAGGTGATACAATGGCATGAGGGCTCTTCCACTTGCAAGGTTGATAAGCAAGCCCATAATCAGGATGAGGGATTGGCTGGACTGTAAAGGCATTATAAGGAGACTGCCACACAAGGGAGTTGGTGACTGAAAATTTGAATCCACGCAGCATCAGATGAGCAAGCAAATTGGCAGTATGTTTTGCATCGTCCAGACCACAGTGAGCACGGCCTTCCCATGTCAGCCCAGCAAGCTCCACAACTTCTTTCAAGTTGCATCGGACCCCCCCCCCCCCCCCCCAAATACTTGACAAAATGGAACCTTCAAATTGATCCATCTGACTGCATATATTCAGCAACACAAAATGAAAAATAAATAATGGGTTAGTAATAGCATCCAACAATTTTTTTAAAAGAAGAAGACACTGAAATTGACATTACTGAGTCAAGATTGAGAGCACAATGATTTTTTTTATTTTTTTGCATATTCCAGCATATAAGGTACAATAGAACTTGCATAAAACAGGTTAGTATGAATGTGCCCAAGTTTTGGGTGTCTTAGATACCCAAGTTCAATGACTTGTTATTTAAAAGAAAAAGGGTGAACAAATTTATCGTGAAATAACTTTGGATCTGATTTACTCTAGTATTTAGAGTAATTTACTAATTTGGCATTGCCTTCTGCTATTTAGAAAAAAATTATTATATATATTGTCTTTAATCCTATCTGGGAAGTTCTGTTGCACTGGTTTTCTTTATTGTCACTGTCTATTTGGTCAGGACTGTCGGGTAACCAAGCAAATGGAGAATATTTAAGCATCAATAAGAGCATAATCCTCACTCTATGGAAAAAACACAAAGGAACAGCTAGCTCTAGCCTAGACTGGAGGTTTCCCATCTGGACCAGCCCGACCTATACAAAAATTCAGCAGAGTAAGGTGCTTGAAATATACCGAACATTTGCAATGCATATGCAATAACACATAAATCCCCATTTATTCGAAGTTCGGAAGTAAAAGTATAATGTGAACTGACCACATGCAATAAATGATGGTATTGAGAAATGAACCTCTTCCCTATCGACGCTTTCTAGCAGGATGTGATTGTAACCTATTCTAACACAAAAATATTAATCACTTACAAGCTTATCAAGATTAAATTTGAAAAACTGCAATGCAAGCACCACCTTTGGTTTAAGTTTAACACAATTGGAAATCTGAAATAACAGAATGCATGGTTATTTTCTAATGATGGAACAATCCTTCAAGGACAAAGTGAAATGGACTAAAGCACCACCTTTGGTTGAAGTTCAACACAATTTGAAAAATCGGCATCAACCATTGACACCTCTGCATTTCTAGGTCATAATCTTACAGCAACTCGAACTCTTCCAGGAGCTAAACAAGCAACAGAAGGCTCCCTGCATATCGAATTAGTATGAAGTTAGTTCTGACGGTGAAGATTCCGTGATTTGAATGAAATTCAAAAGCAACGCTTATACTCACCTTTTAAATTGTATGAGAACCCAAGGGAAGCAAAAGAAATAGTTCAAGCAATGAGCAATCTTTCTTCTCCAAATAGCTGTGCAAGGGGCCATCAAGTAGCTCAACCAGCTGCCAACAAGTATGAAAACATATCAGAATCAAATAAATTTGTCACTTATACCCCAAACTTTCCTTTAGATTTCCTGGAAATAAACGAACAACTGGTCTAACATGCCTTGGACAATTTGCATAGAAAAAGACAAGTTGATATTACAACCATTTAAGAGATATGATATGCATAAGAGTGCAAATTAACAAGTTCCCAGTCCAGGTGAAAATTCTATAAAGTCGGTAAGAAAGGCAGGCTAAAGAAAGCTAACCTTCTTTTCTGGCTCAGTAATGAACTCTGCAAAGATATTCTCACGGTCTTTAGATCTTTCAACGGCTTTGAATCGTTCATTTTCACAAAGTATGTGTACTGCTTTGCTGTCCAGTTGCACACATTGTCATTAATCTAGATCACAACATGTGAACCATCATTAAGATAAGAAGAATGAGTCCAAAGATACCTCCATCTAATCGCTGACGTCAGCTCACTACATTCCTGCGATAGAATTCACGGGTTCAAAGAAAGATTATGAACGGAAAAAATATAAAAAGAGATGAATAACATCCGGAACATACAAATCTCAATGAAATATAATTTGTTCACGGGAAAAAATAGATTGATAATCCCATATCTAATACAAAATCAATGCTTAAAAGAGCATAGGTGATGCAATCATACAAGTAGATACATTATATTATCATCAACACACTTTAGAGATCGGAAAAGATAAAATAAATAAGTAAAATAAAACACCTTAGCTAGAACAAGTTACACTAAAATTATGTACTCTATATCATTCTCAATTTGTTTACATACACCCAATAATGAAACATTTGCTTGACATCCACAATAACAAGGCAGGAATTGATTAGGTTCGAACAAGCTAACAATCCTAAAACGACGGTATCTAAGGCTTACTATGCTCGAGGATATATAAATCAAATGCTTGAATTTAAATCATTAGAGTAATTGAGACATAGTTAAAGGCCCAACCGAGACACAATTAAAGGCCCACCCAAACAAAAAATAGCTCTACCCAATCGATTCATGATCCCAATGTTCTAACACAACCCTCACAAATTTAATCCCCCATCTGAGAGCACACGTTCACTAGTAGCCAAAAGAACAACAACTAGAACACAGCCGAAGCAAGTATGACAGCAGCTGCTTTGCTCCAAGTCAAAGTACACAAACTAATGACAGCAAAAATACCAATGCTAGGACCTTATTTGCTCATGCTGTTCAGCCCATCCTAAAGCCAGCAGGTTGCACCAATCTTAGAATGAACCGAGAGCAAATACAACAAGAAGTTGCACCTATGACAACAAGCAGTTGCACCTATGCATCCAAGAAAGAATAAGACCCATATTCCACATCACATTTCAATTCAATAACCGCATCACTCATCCATAAAGAAAAGAGGAATATATACAAAACTTACCCCATAAGTTATGCATCTGTGCAACATAAATAAATAAAAGTGATGAATATAAGATGAAGTTTTTAAGTGTTTACTCCCCAAAAAGAACATGTAATTAGTGTCAAAATCCAATCTTTTATTTTTCTTCTTTTTAATCATAATCTAATCTTTTCCCACATTTACCAACCAAAAGAAAGTGGGCATTCAGAATTTTACGCAGAATTTTCCCACATGTAATTGTTCATTTTTTGCCTTGTAAAAACGCATAGTCTTTGAGGTGTTGACTCCATACATTTACGCAGAATGTTACTCTCTTATTGAGCTTATTCGGTGGGCATCCAATCTTTTACGCATAATCCAATCTCATGACAATTCATGACAGCAGTACTACACAAGTAAAAATTTTAGAACTACTCTTAAATTGCTTGTTCGAATATTGAAAATTAAAAGGCGGAATTTCATACCTACAAACGGAGAACCCTTTCTCTTCAGTCTGAAAGCCTCAAACTCAGGTTCATTACCTGAATTAGAGAATAGTTCAAACCTTAAAGAAACCCTAAATAAAAACTTGCGTCAAACCAATTCAGATAAACCCTAAATCAAAAACATTGAAAATGGAAGGCAGAATTTCATACCAGTGACGGAGAGGCAGTGAGGGAGCATGGGTTTCAAATTTTGAAGTTGGGATTTTAACTGATGATGAAGGGTCACTGGCGGAGAGGCAGTGACGGATTTCAACAGCCCGGCTCAGTTTCGACGGCGAGAGAGACGACCGGAGGAAAGAGCTGAGAGATGGGAACGAGAGACAAGAAGCGGGATTTCGTCGGAGAGCATACATTCTCACCAGAGCCACCCTCGAGTTCGAAATCCAGCGAGATTGGAGGAGGAAGGGGTTGGGGGTGAAGTCTTTCGCTGTCGCGGGAGGATGAGTCGGGATTTGGAAGAGGGAATGAAAAGGGGCTTCAGAGTTTCTTTTATTTTTCTAAGTATTGGAGGGGGTTTTTTTTTTCTTAAAATTTTTCTAAGTGTTGAATTTCGTGTGTATTTCATATGGGCGGGACAAATCCCGTGCTTATTTTTTTCCAAACACTTTTTTTAACATCAGTTCAAAAATAGTGTGGTGTCTGTTTTACTTTTAACATCACAAATTTATCAACCGATGTTAAAAAACTGTTTTACATGGCAGGTTTTTCTGACCGATGTTAATGGACCGATGTTAAATAACAGAATTCTAGTAGTGCAAACTTGAACAGGTTCAATTTCAACTACTCTCGCAGCCCCTATGTAAATACTTACCGTCCCACATCGATTAAAGAGAAATGGTGGGACTTGTTTATATTGTGTACAAGACAACAACTAATTGTGTTCGTAGAAAGGAGAGATGGTTGGCATCTCCCCTATCAGGGTCGGGAACTGCCCTTCGGGGCTTTTCTCACTACACATCCGGCTAAGGCTCTCCTATCTTGCGGTGGGATCTTCAACCCAATTTTTTTCCCCAACTCGATTGACATGTCACACCTTTTTCCTTTTTAAAATCTTTAGCCATAAAATCAATAAGCAGAAGATGAGGTTCACAAAACACATACCAAAATCACATGCAAACAACATCAAAACAATATAAGCCTGTGAAGCTTTCTATATTTGTAGTTCTAACTACATGCCAGAACACCTCCCTATAGTCTGGATAATCTGCAAGGCGTATTCCTCGTTGCATTCTGTTAATGCTTCAACACAATCAAACAACCAACAGTTAAAAGTTTACCGGTAAACCATTATGGTTCCAGAAGTTACCGACATTTACACACGCTTACAACCAACAAAACAATAGATGGGGTCCATAAAACCAATAGGCAATAGCCAACACCAATAAAACTAACGAGGTGTTATGACATTTGTAACAGATTAGTTCAGTTACTGTGCCAGCAACTTACGTCACAGATATGAGAAATGCAGATTTCTGCCTTGCAGTATCAAGAAACACGGACATTTGTCATCAATCAGGTAAGTCCTATGGTATAACCAGCATTCGGTAATGGGGATTTCCATAGCAGCAGTTTCTCCACAATGTCTAACTAACAAACTAAAGACTATACAATGGGTTCATAAACGACAACAACCCCAGGAAAAATATCGTGAGCATAGTTAGCATATACAAGCAATTATTAACTTGTAATGGCTTTTTTGACATTTTTGGAAAACTAGACTTCCAACTGTATGTGAGCACTTGACAGAACAACTATGCATAAATTGTGTAAGCAGCTTATCCGAAATATAGTTGGTTTTGTCTCAATCAATGTTTCAAGACAATGGTACAACACAAAGGCAACAACCAAATGTTAAGTGCACAAATAGATCACTTTTTTCTCAAAAGATGCAAACAAATTCGACCAAGAAACCACTTTCTACCAAAAAGGAAAACAGAACATTAGAGTGATCAAACACCGAACTAACATCTTGCATCAAGATGAGACAGCTCATTCACTTCGATCAACAAATTAATTTAGGGAATACGACAAAATCCAAAATGCTTTTCTTATTCATTAGAGTGATCAATCTAGAAAATCCTAACAATCACATAAATATGAAGCCTTTCAAGAAAAGCTAAAAAAAATAACCCAGAAACGTACAATTTCTCATCTGTATATGAAAATGGCAAAAATATACCAGATGTACCTATATTAGAAGCCAAGAAAGACTATACATGAGAAATCAAATGAACAATGGGAGGCTTCCACTTACACTAGCGTTTACTGACCAAAGATTGACGAAAATCTACAACACGTTCTTCTCTTTACCTTCTTGATTCAAAACAATCAGCACTTCCAATACCTTCTACTGACTCTCTTCCAATCCAGAGATAAAATCAGACAACTTCTCAGAGCAATGCAAAAGCGCGTCCACTTCTCTGTCTTTCTTAGCAGCCGCCAAATCGCAGAAAAAACCAGTCACCACAGTTTCATAGGAAGGGATTTTTGAATATCCAGGAAAGTAATTGATGTAAATAACAAGATAATGATTCCCCACCCTTGTGTCCCTTATCACGTGTGACGCGGGACCATCTTCTACAGCTCTAAACACACCTATCATCTTAGGAGAAGGACCTATGACTCTAGCTCGAGCTAAGAAGCTTCAAAGAGACTCATTCACATTTGTGAGCCACGCATTGTTCTCGAGCAAGATTCAACTCCCCGACCTTACATTGAAGACCTATATGTGCATAGGGATTCAAGAACTCGAGCCACCTTAGTGTTAGCTTTGGCCGAATATTCTAAGTGTGGACTCCTTATGTTTATTTTCGTTTTTAGTAACTTTTCTAATTAAGTTATTTTAGGAAACTTTAGAGGTTATTTTATTAATTACTTTAAGTTATTAGATTTATCTTATTCTATCTAGAATCGGCCAACACAACCCTTCAGGCCTATATATTGTTGATTCCTCTCTTGTAAACAACTTGGATTTTAATGAATAGAAACTTCTCAATATTGTGTGAAACACATTGAGTGCAAGTCGATCGATTAGAAGCGATGCTCATCGATTGCAAATTGGTCTATGTCTCAGCTTGGTTTGCTTTGTGTTCATCAACTTCGCAAGACTTGGTGATCCTTGTATCCACGAGCCCCCTCCTTGTGCTTCCAAGTTGTCCGCTTGGTTGTGTAGGGTTGTAGAGGCGGGTTATATAGTCATTGGTATTGGTTCCTACACTATGAGGAGGCCTGGGGTCTTTATCTTGTTCTGTATAGATCGACTCAGTCCACTATCGGTCTTACAAGTGTCAATTTCGAGTCTTTCTTTCAATTCTTGCATCGAGTCTTGTTTCTTGGTTGGTCGATTTCGAGTTCAGTCTTTATCTTGGAATCTTTGTCGAGTCTTGGTCGATTCTTGGCTATCTTGGTCGAGATTCTTGCTGTTCTTGTTTCCTTCTTTATTATTTCTTGCTTCCTTTCTTTAGTTTTTTGTTTCATTGTCGAAGATCGGGCCATCATCCGGCTAACTCCGTATCAAATTGGCATCAGAGCTTTGGTTTCCGACATCAAAGTTTTAGTCTTTTCTTTTCATAAACACAAAACCCACAAAAAGAGTCCTTTTCTTGTTTTGGTCTTTTACTTCTTGCATTCTTGAATTGATTATTGCACTAATCTTTTGTTTGTGATTGTTTGTGGTTGCATAAGCCTAAACACAAGGCTAGCCGAGACTAGTGGAGTCGACCAAGCCGTGAAGCACCCTTGTACATCACCTAGCCGACGGCACACCCCTTGTCTCCCCATAAGTCAAGCTTGGCCGAATCCTATTTCCCACAAGAATCCTAGTTTGTTACTTTTCTATCTTTGGAATTTTTGTTCCATCTTCAATCTATTTTGTGTTATCTGTTTAGCCTTATTAAAAATATGATTTTTGATAGATATAATTCATATTATCTATCTTTTATCTCAAATGGCCTAAATAGATTCACTTACCAAAGATAAACAAAACCTCACCTATATATATATATATATATATGTATGTATGTATGTATGTATGTATGTATGTATGTATGTATGTATGTATGTATGTATGTATGTATGTATGTATGTATGTATGTATGTATATGTATATGTATATGTATATGTATATGTATATGTATATGTATATGTATATGTATATGTATATGTATATGTATATGTATATATATATATGTATATGTATACATATATGTATATGTATATGTATATACATATATATATATGTATATGTATATACATATATATACATATGTGTATACATATATATACATATGTACATATATATACATATACATATACATATATCTATATATATATATATATATATATATATATATATATATATATATATATATGTATATATATATATATATACATATATATATATATATATATATATATATATATATATATATATATATATATATATACATATATATATATATAGATATATGTATATGTATATGTATATATATATGTATATGTATATACATATGTATATATATATATATATATATATATATATATATATATATATATATATATATATATATATATATATATGTATTATACCCAGGATAACGGTTATACCCAGGATAATGATAATGTAATTATAATGACAATGATAATGTATGAATAATGATAATGATAGTTATAAAAGACTGATATATATATATATATATATATATATATACACACATATGCATATATGTATACATACATACATACATACATACATACATACATACATACATACATACATATAGGTAAAGGTTCAAATGAAAATGGGGCTTAAAATGAAAATTTTGCTTAAAGTGAAAATTGGGCACACGGGCCGATTTAACCAAAATAAAAAAATAAAAATGGGCCGCCCAACAGGAAAAAAGCAGATCTAGAGACCTTCGTCTTCTTCCGCTTCTCAACCCAGCGTTTCTCCTTTCCTTTCTCTTTCTCTCATGGGCGATTCTCATCCGCATGGTTGTGGTGCTGCTCATCAATCTTCCATCATCATGGTACTTCTCTCTCTGTTTCGTTCAGATTCGGTCATTCTCCCCCCCCCCCCCTTCCATTTCTCCTGCGATTGCTAGGGTTTTGAATTGTCCCCGATTTTCTGCTCTGAAACGTTTTGAAAAGATTGGATTATTCATTTGATTGATCAGAATATGGTTGCGTTTAATTGTGTGAGTTCTCTATTCATAATCATATTCTGATTTAATTTTGTGATTTCTGTTGGATCGTACTCCAATTAGCCATATATGTGGGTATATTCACACTCGGATTTTGGTTGCCCATCTGATGTTACGGTTCATATCAGAATTAAGCACTGCAGTGACTAGTTTGATGAAATATTGCACATTTGTGTCTTATGTGTTGTTTGAAGGATCGGAATAGGATCTCATATCATGTGGTATGTTTCTTCAATTTTTTATTTCGAATTGAAATTTTTTCTATGCTTAACTCCAAAATTTCTGGAGATTTTGTTCGATCATGTGGTATAGGGGATGCATTTCTCAGCATCTTGTAATTTTAGTGAATCTCTATCGACTGCTCTTACACTCCATCCAATTCTTATCTCTGGCAAGCTGTACAACCTTTTGATGCAATAGTAGAAGGTGAACTCAACCTGACAGTGGATGACTATGGAGCTTATTTTTTCCAGCAAATTAATTTCAATTTTAGGGGAGAAGATGGACCTATTTTTGAACTATTTTTGGAGTGAATGTGATGTTTTGAGGGTTGTCCTGTAGCCAGTTGTGTTATATGCTGTTTTGGGAGTGAAAGTGTTGTTTTAGGGGACATTGTCTGTTGGGTGTGGTCGTTCAGTGCTCTAGGGGTTATTTCCGAGCTGCCTACGTACTTTTGCTTTTATGGTGTTATGGATGTTTGGTACATCCTTTATTATTTTATAGCTTGGGTGTCATGAATGCCTATTAGCTCAATGGTAGAGCAACGTGCATGTGCACAAATATGTGGGTTCGAATCCCGCATAGGCTTAAGTCCATAATTTTTATTAGTTTGCCTACTCATTTTTTTCCACTAACCTTTGATGTTTATGAGCACTAAAATCTGATTTTTTTTAAGCACTTAAGTTTCAGCATTGTAATTTGAATTTTAGTCATCTAAGTTTTAGCACTGTTATCTAGTTTTTTTCAACATTTTGATTTGATTTTTATGAGCACTGGAATCTGATTTTTAAGCACTTATGTTTCAACACTGTAATCTGCATTTTTCAACACTATAATTTGACTTTTTTTAGCACAGAAATATGATTTCTAAGCAATTGTGTTTCAGCTTTGAAATCTGAATTTTAAGCTTCTAATAAGTGTAAGCACTGTAATCTAATTTTTTTCAGCGCTATAATTTTATTTTTATGAGCCATTTTCAACCATTCTAGTGCTAGTTATGTGATTTAAAAAGAAAAGGTTTCTGTTTTATAAGAGGTAATTTATTATCTATAGATAAGTCAAGATGCAATATTATTATGGGAAGTGGTGACACTAACCGAAGTAAGATTCCTCCTTGTCATAATGGAGTAATGTTAGATGGAAAGGGTGAAGATGGTGGCATTGCTCAATCCTGGCGGCTTGAGGTTAGTTAGGGGTGTCACTTTTGAGCTCTTGACTTTTTCCCCCTTTCAAGTTGTGTTACAGTCAGGAATATGGTTAAATTTTTTTTAATTTTTACATAAAAAATTATATAAGAAATGTATAATTCTAGTCACGAGTTCTAAATTTCTAATCTTTTTCATGTCATTAATAACTGAAAACATGGATGTTATTGTTTTAAGGGCAGATCAACCGTTAGTTTTGAGGGCATATCAATAACTCTTAGGAGCTTATTACCAAGAATAAGCCAAAAAAAATATTTATGCACCTTAACTTTATTAAAAGTTAAAGTGCACAAATAAAATTTTAAAGTTCCTAAATAATATTATCAAGTGCAGATTTAATAATTTAAAGTGCATAAATAAGATTATAAAATGCATAAACAATAAGTATGACAAAGATGAAAATTATGAGTGTGACAAGAAGCAATTTCTTTCAGATTTAAGATTTCTGAAACAAAAAGTAGGTCTTGAACAAATCATATTTTAGCCTCATCTTTGCGCGTAAGAATATTGCTCTGCCATTGAAGTGCATGAATAAGGTTATGAAGTGCACAATTAAGATTATAAAGTGCATGAATAAAATGAAGTGTAAGAATAAAATCATGAAGGGCAAGAATAAGAGTATGAAGTGCAAGAATAGGAGTATGAAGTGCACAATTAAGTTTATAAAGTGCAAGAATAAAATGATAAAGTGCATAAATAAGATAATAAAATGCAAGAACAAAATGATGAAGTGTATAAAAGATAGTATAAAGTGCATGAATAAGATTCTGAAGTCCACAATTAAGATGATGAAGTGCAAAGAATAAGATGGTGAAGTGCAAATAAGATAATTAATTGCACAATTAAGATTATAAAGTGCAAAACTAAGATGATGAAATGTAAGAATAATAATATGAAGTGCATGAATAAGATTCTAAAGTGCACAATTAAGATTTTAAAGTGCAAAAATAAGATGATGAAGTGCAAGAATAATAATATGAAGTGCAGGAATAAGATTCTGAAGTGCACAATTTAGATTATAAAGTGCACAATTTAGATTATAAAGTGCTAAAATAAGATGATGAAGCGTGCATACAATAATTACTAAAAAAGAGTGAAGAAATTTGTTAAATCTCATTTCAATCATTGGTGCAAAAGTAAGATACAATTGTGCAGATTTAGAATACAGTTGTGCACGTTTTTTAATACAAGTGTGCATAATATTGCTATAAAGGGAATGATAATTTATGACAAGAGAAATTGTTGAGTTTTATTCGATGAAATTGTATGTAGTAAACAAAAGTTACATGTCTACTTCATTGTTAGTCATAATGTTGGTAGGGATAGTAGCACTTTAAATGGCTCTTATCAGCAACAACAGTAAGCAAAGTCAAGAGCTGAACAAAACATATGAGCAACATCTTTAACGATAAATAGATCCAATACAAATCAGCTAGCAAAGTAGCACCGTTAGGATGAGCATCATTAAGGAGAAAGCAGCCCCAATACAAATTTGCCCTTCCCTGGTTTCAGCTAAAGTACATAAATAAAATTTGAACATTGAAACTTTGAACAATGAAACAATAGATAGATCCAGGTGGAATCGAACCACCAACCTCCTGAACAATAATCGTTCAGGCGCTCATTCCTAATTGAGCTTATGAATCTTAACACAAGTAACAAGCTAACCCAAATATCGACAAGCTAAGAACATTTGAGTTCTAAAATTATAAAGTACAAAAAAAAAAAAGATTATAACATATGTATTAATAATTGACAGTACTTCCATACAAATATAAAGAAAACTTAAAGGATCGGTGGGTATTGAGGATTTATTCAGTGATTTATCATCACTAGAAACTGCAGAAACAGTAGAACCACATAAAGATGCAAAATCTGATATTGTGAGTCTCTTTGAGAAGGTTAGTGATTGTCTGCTGTTTAGTTTAGCATTCCGTGACATCCTGAATTACAATATAAAAAATCCAGACCATTGTAAGCAAAATAAAAAACACTTCCATCATGGAGTGTAACCCAATTATCCACACTCACAATTGAGATCAACTCTGCTATTGTCCCCTTCTAATTATGTCCCTTCTGTTTTGGCACCTCAGTGAACTCCAGCAATTGCTCTTTCTAGTTTCTTTCCTTCACTGCAAAGAGAAATTTTAACATACCCACATCAGCAAATTCTCTATTTAAAGGAAAATTGTGCACCTGTGCTGCAAAGAGACGTCTTAAGTCAAAGAGCATCATCAAAAACACCAAATAAGTGGGCACTAAGATACCTAAATGTTTTCTAAACTTGAAAGCCTGAAGCTACTTATTAATTTTTCATTTGTGAGGAATGTAACTTCGACAGGTAGATATGAGTACAAGAATCCCATTTCCGATTCCATGTTAATTTCCAAGAAAACCTTCTCTTTTTCCTATTTTCTTGGAAGTGTTGTTATGCTCAGCTCGGTGTACATATATGTATATATTTGGAAGAAATGAAACATGAAATGGTCACTAATAATAGCCTTCTCCAAGGTCTTTTCCCCTTCCACGTAAATATACACATACATGTACTAGCCTAAGCCTTTTTTTTTAAAAAAAAAAATTATGACAGTTTGACAAAGAGGCATTTTAACAAACACCTTGAATGCAATCAAACAAAGCAAAAGAAATTGCTACATATATTTGTAAGCAATCCGACGTTTTTAATTGTTTGTTTACACAACACCACATAAATTTCAAACTGAATTTTTTTTTACAAAATGTAATTACATAGCTGAATTGATTACTTATTAGTTATGTACAAGTAGATGCAATGAATTAGAACTTATCAAGATTGAACATAAAACTTTATCATCCATTTTTTGTAACATAATACCTGAACAAGCTCCATGATGCACATCTACACTCTGTTATTCGGTGTCATTCTGCAAGTGTGAAGCCTGTTGGTGCACATCTTCGATGTCAGTCTGCACATCACCACCCTCTAAATGCACATCTGCACTCTGTGCATAGAAGTGAAACCTCGACATTTCATCGAACACTTTGTGAGCAACTGGATTGAGGGGCTTCACTACAACAGGAGAAACAAACATCCATTCTGATTATCATAACTGAAATAATCAACTTCCGACAATTGAATTCAGAATCCAAGACTAAAAAGTAAAAACCTAATAAAACTCGAAACAATCAAATATTTGATGAGCTAGGGCTGGTTTCAGAGCTGATTCATGTTGCCCTTGAGGACAATTACTCAAATCAGCCGAATCAACAAAGAATTAACATGAAAATTGACTCACAATCAAGGTAAGAAGAAAATTGATAAAGCAACCCCGGAATCATCCCTAAATCGAGGCAAAAGAAGCATAAAAAGGGGATTTCGGAACACTAAATTTTATCAACAAATTAAGAATTGGGGCTTACCTACGTTAATCGAGCATCGTTTGTTGCTTTTGTTCCAATCTTTGATGCAAGCGACCACATATCCAAAAAATCGCGAAAGAGAGAGATAGGAGACGACGAGCTCCGACAAATGACTAGCAAGGGGCTTGTTCAAATCTCATCTGCAAGCGAATTCGGCGGCATTCGGGACGACGGCGATGCTTCGGGGAAGGAGAACGGCGGCCACTCCAGTGATGGTGGCGGCGAGAGAGCTTAGCCGAGCGAGATCTGGCTCGATTTGAAGAGTAGGAGCGAGATCTGGTTGAAGGAGCAAGATCTGGTCGATGGAGATGACCATGGTTGATGGTGCCTCGGTTCGTTTTTTTTTATAAAAAAAAACCCGTTGGTCAGGTTTTACACTAGAAAACAAGATTTTCACTTTAAGCCAAATTTTCATCTTAAGCCCCTTTTTCACTTTAACCTCACCCTATATATATATATACACAGGGGTTGATTCGGGTGAGAACACCCCTTAAGATAGAAACTAGGAACAAATCTAGACCATCAAATCTAATAGAATCAACGGTTAAGATTAATAGTAGTTTTCATTTAAAAAATAAAAAATAAAATTGGAGGACCCCACAATAGTAATCTCACGCGCATTCACTCTTCAGTAGGGCTGTTACTTGAGCCGAGTAGCTCGAGCTCGGCTCGGGCTCGGCTCGAAAAAAGCTCGACTCGGGCTCGCTCGAATTAAATATGAGCCAAGCTTGAGCAGAATTCTGAGCTCGAGCTCGGCTCGAGTAGCTCGTATAGCTCATTTTATGGGTGAAATTACAGTTCTCCCCTATGTTTTATTTAACTCCATGTAAATAAGTTTTATTTAACCCCTTGTAAATAGGGCGTATATCTCGTTTCGTAGGTGAAATTACAGTTCTGTCCCTAGGTTTTATTTAACCTCTTCTTCTAAAGAGTCTGTCGGCCGTTTTGCCTTTTGGACTCCATTCACTTTGAATCACATATCTACATTTTGTGAGTAGCTCGAGCTCGACTCGGCTCGGCTCGAGAAAACGAGGCTCGAGCTCGAGCTCGGCTCGTTTGTAAACGAGCCGAGCTTGAACACCCACTACTCGAGCTCGTTAGCTCGTATATCAGCCCTACTCTTCAGTCACTAATCATTGTACGGTACTACGATACCACACCACCATCGATTATATTTGTTTCTTTTTTTCCTTTTTTTGGGTTTTTTTTTTGTATAATTGTGTTAAAACTTACCATTATATTATTCGGTTAAATGAAAAAGATTATTTGGTGAAATGTGATATATTATTCGGTTAAATTTAAGAGATTATTTGGTAAAATTATTAATATTATTCGAATGTAAGATCACGATTGTTTACACATTTATTGTTGTAAAATTAAATTATTTGTTTAAAGCATAAAGATTATTCGTGTTTAAGGAGATGATTATTCATTTGAATTTGATAGATTATTTGGTTGAATTAAAGAGATTATTCGTATGTAAGAAGACGATTGTTTATGAGCTAATTAGTTATGTATATGTTAAAAGAATAATCAATAAAATTATACATTATTCAATAAGATCATAAAGAGTATTCATATGTATGAAGAATTTATCGAAAAAATGTATTTATAAAAATTATGCATTATTTAATGAGTGATTTTTTAAGAAATTTATTCATTATTCGGTGAATTGAGAACCATTATTCGTTGAATTCGGAATGAATATTCATAGATATAGAACCATTATTTTTATAAAATAATTATTATTCAACCAATTTTCTTCAATTTTTAAAAATATAAAAAAAATTGGGATCTTCTATCAAAATACTCCCTCCCTTACTTGAAAAAAAAAACTTTATTGTATATATATATATTTTTTTTATATTTTTACAAGTTAATTATGATAATTGTTCGGTTAAATTTAGAGATTAACCGGTTAAATTAGAGAAATTATTCTTATGTAAGAGAATAATTTTTTTATGGGTTTATTTATTTTGGTGAGGTCAAAAGATTATTCAACATCTTTATATTTTATTCCGTATTTCGGCGAGAATACAAAAGTACTCGTATTTAATAAGGATATTTGATCAATTAAATAAAAAAAATAGATAAACTATCAGGTGATTGAGGATTATTATTCGTATACATAGAATAATTATTCATGTAATGTTATTAGTTGTGCAATAATTATCTTATAAAAAACTGACACAATTTAAATGGAAAAAATGGGACCTACTTACAAATTTGCAATACAATGTCGCTTTCAATTAGTACCGTGCAACGTTAAATGAAGAAAACTAGTATTTTTTCCGAACCATGTTCGAGTTTTTTTCGATATATTTTCGATCGAACGTCAATTTTCAACCAATATACTTCTCACCTTGTTGTTCTTCGAAATCTTTGGTTGTCATGGTGAATTATATCAAACTCCCAAACTATATTTCATACCATGAAAAATAACAACTCGACCCAAACTATATCAAACTCCCAAACTATATGAAGCTATGTTAATTAAGATGCAAGCTACATTGAATCCAAATACACATGATCCATAACAATTCCGTCCTTCACAACAAACTAAAGACTTTTACTCAGCACATTTCACAACACGGGCATGAAAAAAAATATGGCCATAACAACAACAATGGCATGTGTTAAACAGATCTAACAGCTACGCCATGAAATAAGTATGGTTATAAGAACAACAATCAACCAACACAACACAACATTAATAAGCATTAATCCCGAATTCCAATCCCAATTCCTCTCTCAATTTCTCCTCTTTTTTTGTTCAATCTCAATCTTCGGGTTCGCGGCCAGGGGAGATGATGGCGGGCGGCAGAGTGCCAAGCTCTGCCGGCAGGAGCCCCAGGTTTCTGACGGCGTTGCAAACAGGATTAAGGAGCTGGTTCGTTTTTTGGTTGCATAGTCGGTCGCGTTGCAAACAGGATTAAGGAGGGGAAGTTCACTCTTGATGGTGCTGACTACTCCTTGCCCATCAACAACCATCCGAATAGTCTCCATGGTATATATCATTCTAATTCATTTCAGGTTTCAACCTATATAAATTCGCTCTATGAATATAGTGTTTACAATATCCACAGCTTGTTTTTTAATCATATACAATTAACCTGTTAGTAACATTAGAGTTTTCACCGTTCATAATCACCAAAAATACACTATACTATGAGCATCAATCGTTTTGTAGCATGCGTCTGTCTCGAGTCAAGAAGCCTTAACTCAATCTTGTCTGTAAGTTTGATTCCTCAAAATTGCATTTCAAAATGTTATTTCAAAACCATAAATTCAGACAAATGGATTTCGGGAACCACTAATCTTTTTTTCTCGTGATTCTCTCTATGGCATTTCATCAAACAGGTAGAGTGCATGACTAAATGGTACTTCAAAACCATAAATGTCAGGAGCTTTTATTCGTCTAAACTTTATATGTAATCAAATACATGTAACTTCCTGAAATTGAAACCCCTAAGGCCCTAACCCCTAATTGAGTTTGAGTTGAGCCAAAATTATCAACCTCGGATTGAACTCAAATACCACATTCAATCTAACCAACAAATTGAGTCAGAATTCATGAAATTGAAAGAAGTAAATTTTGACAAAACTAAAAACTGAAAATGGAATAAGGTGAATACCTCTTTTGATAAAATTTCTAGTTATTTCTAAAACCTAGATCAATGACAAAAAAAGAGGGCGTTAAGGGTACATACCAATTGCCCTCCTCCCGGCGCCGACTGATTCCGCTCGTCCAAGATTCCAACGGCGAGGCGAGAATAGGCGAGTGGAGTTCTAGTAGAGCGACGGCCAGGCGGCAAATCCAAGCGAAGAATTCATATTGGATCCACGCGAGGGACGCCGTGGATCTGGTAGAGCGACGGTCCGACGGTTACGGTTGACAGTAGAGCAACCGTCCGGCGAGAGGAGATGCGAGGGAGGTCGTGGATCTGGTAGAGCGACGGTTCGGCGGAGAGGAGATGCGAGGGAAGCCGTGGGGATGCGGCGCGGCGAGGGACCTCCACCTTCTCCGGATCTGGGTGCCCGACCTCGAATCCGAGCGAGGGAGATGAACGGATGTGAGCGAGACTGCGATGTCGATTGTGGAGCGGCAATGAAGCTGATGTGAGGGATAGGGTTGTGTAGAAAAACCCGACACGACTGACCCGACACGAAACCGGGGCGATACGACATGAAAAAACACGACACGAAAAGGACACGACACGATAATGACACGAACCGTGAAAACACGAAAATTAATGGTTCATGTATGGTTCGGGCAAATCTCGTTACCGAATACCCGACACGAACCATCGAACCGTTTATTTTTATTTTTTTTTTAAAAAATATAGCGAGCTGTGTATTTATATATATTAGATGTAGTTAATTAGGATCACTAAGTCATGATAGCTCAATTGGTTGGCCGTGTGGGGAGAGTTTCAAAAGAGACTTGGAGTGGTGGGTTCGAATCCCAGTACTTCTTAATTTTTTGTGTAGGGTAAAAGGCTGAAAATTTGGCTTCATAGAAGGACACGTGGCACAATATTTTGTGAAGACATTGCTTCTAAAATAATAAGTATAAGGGGTGGATGGGGATCACGCGCGCTCGGATGACAGTTGATAATTAAATAGGTGGGGCCACCACGCTTTTTAAAATAAAATTCAGAAAATTAGAATTAATCAACACCCTTGATATTATCTCGATCAATGGTTCAGATGTGTTCTTACGTTCTCACCCTAAGGGGTGTTCTCATCCGATCCACACTCTATACATACATACATATATATACATACATATATATATATATATATATATATATATATATATATATATATATATATATATATATATATATATATATATATATATATATATATATATATACATATATATACATATATACATATATATATATACATACATATATATATACATACATATATATATATACATACATATATATATACATACATACATATATATATATACATATATATATACATATATATATATATATATATATATATATATATATATATATATACACACATACACACACAAGGTGAGGTTAAAGTGAAAAAGGGGCTTAAGATGAAAATTTTGTTTAAAGTGAAAACGGGCCTAAATTTAAAATAAATGAAATCTGTCCGGCCCAAATGAACAAAATAGCCCTAATTCTCTTCAGTCTTCCCCTATCTCCATCACCGATCAAACGTTGTCTCTCTCTCTCTCCTATGCTGCCTTTTCCCTTCGTCTTCCCTCTTCTCCTTCCCTCTTCTCCGGTCGGGAGGGATCCAGGTCGGACATCTAGTTCTTCCGGTCGGGGGAACCGTAGTCGCAGCAGCCAGGGTATGGATTTCCTGTCTTCTTCTCCGTGGGATCGATTTCCTGCGTTCCACCCGTTTGGAGATTTCAGCACGTTCGGATCCGATCCGATCGATCAATCAATTATTAGAGAGGTTGATTTCGCCATTTCGGGAGATTTGGGCACATGGAAGTGGGGAGGGCTGTCGTTGGAGGTGTAGATCCGGCCGACGACGTGAGTCCTCGGTGCGCCCACCCCTGTGAACGGAAACTCCTCGTACCCGAAGCCTTCGACAACGTCGTTGAAGTCAGAGGCCGTGGGGACATCGAATCCCCGGAACAGCACGGCGCTTGCCTCGTGGAGCCTGGCCTCTACCCATGACTTGTGGGCCCGCACAACCTCCGCCAAGTTGATGGCGGTGGCCGCCGACGAGGACGGCTGCACAGCGAGGGGAAAGGGAACGCCGTTGAACACCTTTTGTTGGGGTACCTCAACCACCCGTTACATCTTGACGGGATTCGATTCAAATTGTTTATTGGATTAGCAAAAAAAGGGAATTAGTATTGTTGATTTAGGCTGGTGATTGGATTTTCTACTCGTCTTGATTTTGATCGGTTGTCAGTGGAGTTACTAAGCTTGTTCAGGAGCATATTTTGATTGAAGAGTGAGATTTGGGGGCGGCACTTTAGTTTAATTAATTAAATAGTCCGACTGCCTAGGAGAGATGAATATATCATGAACATCTTAAATCTCTTGCCCATTATGTGTTTGATTAATTGCCTTTGTGAATAAAAATGTTGGCTTTGAGTTTTGTGAAGATGTGTTCTTTGTTTGAGTTAGTTTTGTACTTGCATTAAGATCCATAAGCTCAATTAGGGAAGAGCGTCTGAACAATTGTTGTTCAGAAGGTTGGTGGTTCGATTCCACCTGGATCTATAATCTTAATTGTGTACTTCATTATCTTAATCTTGCACTTTACAATCTTCATCTTGCATTTCATAATCTTATTCGTGCACAATTCATATTATTATTTATACACTTCATATTATTATTCATAGACTTCATCATTTTATTTATGCACTTTATAATTTTAATTGTGCACTTCACAATCTTATTCATGCATTTCATATTATTATTCATACATCATCATTTTATTCTAGCACTTTATCATTTTATTTGCACAACATAATATTATATTTACACAACTTAAAGTTATATTTGCACAATATAATGTTATATTTGCACAACATAATATTATTTTGTGCACAACGTAACATTATATTATTAGATATGCACAACATAATGTTATATTTGCACAACTTAAAGTTATATTTGCACACCATAATGTTATATATGCACTTTCTCATCTTATTTGTGCACATTATCATTTTATTATTGCCCTTTATAATCTTATTCATGAACGGGAACAAAGAGAAGACAACCATAAATAGTTTATGTGGAATTTTGAACTCGAACATATGTGCATTGGCACATCGCTATACCATTTTTAATTGAGCTAATAGGCTTTTATTCTTGCACTTCATAATCTTATTCATGTACTTTGTCATTTTACTCTTGCACTTAGTCATTTTATTCTTGCACTTATCATTTTATTTGCACAACATAATATTATATTTGCACAACATAATATTATATTTGCACAACATAATATTTTATTTGCACACCATAATATTATATTTGCACAACATAATATTATATTTGCACAACATAATATTGTATTTGCACACCATAATGTTATATATGCATTATATCATCTTATTTGTGCACATTATCATTTTATTATTGCATTTTATAATCTTAGTCATGAACGGGAACAAAAAGAAGACAATCATAAATAGCATGTGCGAGATTTTGAACTCAAACCTTTGTGCATGGGTACATCGTTATACCATTTTGAGCTAATAGACTTTTAATAACACATGTCACATTAAAGTACAAAACCGCCATAAAAATAGCAACCCATAAAGAAAATATTCGGTAGGAAACTTACTTTACATTAGGAATAGCACATTTATTAATAATAATCTTTATTGTATTATTTATTCACTTTATATTTTGTAATCTCATATTTTTCACTTTTTAAAATAAAGACAACTAGTTCTTTTCCCGAACCTTGTTCGGGTTTTTCATAATATTTTCGATCGAGTTTGACGTATTAAATAAAATATTCAACAAATAAAATTTCTACTAACATATTGCCCATACCATCAATATAAAAGAATCTTAGAATCATATATTATATTTTGTATATGTACATACAAATGCACAAGTAATACCCGGAGTACGTCTTACAACATACAATGAACAAAAAATACAGATAAAAATTGGAAGCTTCTATAAAAGGGGGAAAAAAATAACATCAAACCAAATCTACCCTAAAGAATCAAGAAACTAATCGAACTTCTTCGGTACCGAACTCGTGTACTGCATATATCTCTAACAAAGCATTACCATCTATATCCAAAAGTATAAATGTGTGAATACCTGGTTGCAGGGTTCATCATACTCCTAAAAAACTTCCCTTTCTCCGCAATCGATTAGGCGTTGATGACTCGAAAGAGATCAAAATCCACCGTTGGTTGCAAGACCATGCCTTTTAGCTGGATGACAGTTGTCTTCCAATTCCATGAAAAGTATAAATGTGTGAATACCATGCCTTTTAGCCAGACATCAGTTTCCAACCGCAAATGCAAAGCAAGGTAAGGTCCTTGGCTTTGCACCCTCTTAGCAATCTTGTCACCAATTTCCGAAATTTGGGGCGCAAACCTAAGCACGTGAAATGCAACCTTAACCACAATAACATAGCAGCAAAGATTCATCAGTATTTAGTATCAAAGTTTGGACTTGTCATGGAATTGGAAGACAATTGCAATTGGAACAGACAAGAAAAAATCCCTACACCAGCCAAGTTGACTTTCATAGCAGCTACAACTGACTAATGGCAACATACAAATCACATTACACACAACTTCGAGTTGATCTGATCGTGTTAAAAGATACAAGAGGATGAGGAATGTACCTTGCAATGGAGCTTTTGAAGATCAGAGGGAAGATCTTTGGAAAGCCTCAAGGCAAGGCCACTCAAAAGCAGCACATCTTCTCTACTTAGCTGCAAAATCAACCACAACATTCATAAGACTTCTTAAACATCTCTTGAGCTTGCAATAAAGATACACAGGCGCATCGAATCTGAGGAGTTGAACTTTGTTGCAACTGGAATTGTGATATATTATGTTGTTGCTGGACGAAGCCCTTCTCTGCAGTGCTGGAATTAGTTGAAACGGTTGGTAGAGGGAAAGATGGATAAACAAAAGGGTAAGCATTTGGTGTTATGCCACCTGTGATGCATAAAATCTGCATCGTAGTTGATCGATCTTGATCATGTCCTTAACTTGAACCCTAGCCTGCAAACAAGAACGAACGAGGTCGGGGCGGGGCTTGTCTCCCCTGTAGGACCCTCCGACGCTCAAGTCAGTCCTCCCGAATTTATATTCGTCGAGTGTAAGTGAAACGGTCAATATATTTAATTCAGGGAATTGGAATAGTTTTGATATTTAATAAAAGAAACCGTTACCGTATTGATGTCGGTCGAGACATTAAATATATGAAACGGTCGATGCATTTATATGGGTCATCACAGTAGAATAAGCAGTAATTGATAAAAGACGGAACTGCCCCCGTATCGTGATTTTGGGATTTTCCCTCTTACAATTGCCCCTCGGGTTTCCTCATCATGTCTCAATAATGAAGGAAGCCCGAAAAATCGGTGAATCATTGGCCGTAAATGGCGAGTTGGCGACCTATTGGCCTTGGGCGGTGATTTTGGCCTCGAGTGACTATCGTTGGCCTTAAATGGCGATTTGTTGGCCGTAATTGGCGATTTCCGGTGGCCGTAATTGGCGATTTCTGGTGGCCGTAATTGGCGATTTCCGGTGGCCGTAATTGGCGAGTTCCGGTGGCCATATTTGGCGATTTCCGGTGGCCGTAATTGGCGAGTTCCGGTGGCCGTAATTGGCGATTTCCGGTGGCCGTAATTGGCGATTTTCGGTGGCCGTAATTTACGATTTCCCGTGGCCGTAATTGGCGATTTCGGGTGGCCGTAATTGGCGAGTTCCGGTGGCCGTAATTGGCGATTTCCGGTGGTCGTAATTGGCGAGTTCCGGTGGCCGTAATTGGCGATTTCCGGTGGCCGTAATTGGCGATTTCCGGTGGCCGTAATTGGCGAGTATTCACTTTTTTGAACAATTGTTGTAACTTTGAAGACGTCGTTTCCTGACATCTATAGCCGTTCGACCTGGTCAAAAAACATTGCAGTACTTCTACATAATTCAAAGCAATTACGCCGTTAGAAGATCAGTATTGTGATAGGTAGTGCCCCTAACACGTTATGTGCCCCTGCACACAGTTTATATACCTTTTGGAGAAGTAGTATATGCTAAAACCTAGCTTGTAAGAGCTACACACTCATTAAGAAATTCCCACAAGTAAGAGGAATAGAAAACTTAGCTCACTCCTTGGTTTGAGTAATAAGAGTTATGGTGGCCAGAGTGGGTAGAATATTACACCTTTGGCTTGTAGCTCTCAATGGATCAGCTCATTTTGATTGCATCTGTACATTGCCCAACATCATTGGTAGGACTTGACTTTTAGGGTTGCCGCTAAATCGAACTCGATCAGCTCCGTGCTCATATCCCTTTTATAATTTCCTATTCAAAACTGCATAATAGACAGAGCAAACCAAGATAAACAAGGGACTATCGGGATAATGGCAACAAGATAATGACAAGATAATATTAGAAAGATCAGCTGGTTTGTATGGAATAAGATCATGACAAACTTAACCATGTAAAAAGAAACTATGAAACGTGTTGTTCAAATTAAGATTAGAAAGACTTGAAAAAAGTAATCAAGAGGCAACAATAGGCATGCGACGCGAGCCAAACACAACCAAACAAGATGCTTAACTCTTATATATGAAGTCGATCCTCACATACTACCCCCTTATAGTGAACTAATCAATTTAAAAGCAAGCTTCCACAAGTTGGACTCTTACAAACATGTAGAAAGCAATCAACAAATTCAACCACTCACAATCAACTAAGTTAAAATGAAGCACCGAACTTTTTAATTGATTGACTTATTAGCAAAGATAATATATACATAGTATTGATTAATAATAGTAAATCAATAAGCCTTTCAATATCTAAAGAAATGTACAGTAACAAGGTTGAAGATGTGAACAACATAGATAGCCAGTACACACATAAACACGGTGATGCGATCATGAAATACTATACACATGCGATTAGAGAGTAATTAAAAATAAGTCATCCAGATCGGAGCCCGATACCAAGAACCGAAATTAGCCATTCAAGATGGCAGAAATCAGAGTTAAATTGAAGCATAAAGTAGATTTCATCAAGCTTCCCAAACGAACAGCAAATTGAGCGACCACTAGGCCGATCGATTTGAGGCTTGAGCAGCAATGCACTCGACAAGTTTTGAATTGCAATATATTGAGGCATGTAATATTCGATAATATTCAATCTACACCAAGAGCCTAATATATCATTATGATCATAAAAAGAAATAAATAGTCGGGGATTGAGAAACTTAGCGTGAGTTTGTTTTTCCCACACATCCCCTTTGAACGTTGAGCAAGGGCCTTGCACTTCTCAATCATAAGCGGCCACTAGGCAACCATAATCACTGGATAGAGAACTTTTCAATATGATTTCAGGGGTAGATTCTCGATTTCTGAGAACTTTCGCCTTCTTTGAGATTACCATTTGAAGATAGGGCAATTTGCAATTTTTTGGAACGCTGGGCCAGATTTGCAGTTAAGCCTAATTTATCACCTTCTTCGTTTGGAGTTGCACAGATCGAGCAGCGGCGGCGTACTAAGTCACTTCGAGTGCAGGAAGGCAAGTGACAACGCCGATAGCACATGGCGAGGTACCGGCGACTAGCGGCGAAGGAACACTCCCCTTGTAACGGCCCGGAATTATGATTTCCGGGTTACGTTTCAAGGGATGAAAACCCTTGTTCGGATCTTGCAATCCAGGTACGGGTCGAGGTTTCAAACTCATTTCAAAGGTCAGTAGGAAGAGGGATTTCAAACCCTAAAGTATCGTAGGGCCGTTGGGTACCCTTAACATGTCCTAAGACTATGTCGTGAAATCCAATTCAAATGAAATAAAGCGGAAGCAAGGTTAAGATACAATGACACAACAGAATCGGGTCAAAACCAAATCATAAACAAGTGATTACCATTTGCCAAGTTAGAATATTAGTCAGGTTCTTTGATTCGCCCAAGGGTTTCCCGTCACATAAGCATGGAGCAAACAAGATCTGCAGAAATACCTTTAAAAGAAGAACGGGGAAAGGAGTTAGATCGAGCCACTCATGCGGGACCGGCAGTCCTCGCTGAGGCCACATAGTATGTGCTATACCTAATAAAGATGCTCTAATGCAATACGAAAGTCAAACACACTAGCATGCTCCTAATTCATAATAATGTGCAGAAATACTGTAAAGGGCCCAAGACAATGCCAACGGCATATCCTTCTCCTACCTCCACCCCTTCCGATAGGTGGAGACTGGCCAGCTCGTGAATGCATTCATTCATAATCGGGGGGCACGCATGCCTAACCCGCTCCACAATAAAGCCCGCAGGCATAATATAAGGAAGTCGTGACTCGATTGACTCAGGGTACCCGATGAGGCTGGGCTACCCTATGACCCTATCAAAGACTCTAGGACTACCACAGATAACGGCCATTCTGTTTCAAACGCATAAAGTAAACAGATGCTCAATCAATTAGTGCAACCTAAACATGATACTACATGGCATGCTTTTATGCATATGCAACACCTAACATAAAATGCAACAACAGGCATGAATGTCCAACCTGAGTAAGCCCCCTAGGGAACTTACCTGAAGATGCAGAACAGCAAGATAACACAAGCAAGGGCCCAAATGCAAGTCCAAAGCAATACACACCTATCATCAAGCCATTTCCATAAGCCACCGGACCAATATTTATACGCACCAAATCCAAGTTCTCAACATACTCAAAACCAACCGATAGTGAACTGTTTTCCAAAACCTTTCCGATATGATCAACATCAACCAAAATCATTTACTTCCACTCAAACCCATTGATAAAATCGTACCAACCATATTTCCAAACTTCTTTCTCAAAACCAACATTATCAAACCAAGACAAAGAATTCCAACATTAAACATTTAAACCTTAAAATCATATTGTAGAATTAATTCCGGCATTTTGGTTTCAACACATCAAATCCTTTAAGAATCATTTTCAAACGACTTAAAACCTTTTCTAAATAATTTAGCAACAATGTTTATCTAAAATAAACATTAAAATAAATCCATCCTTATAATCCCTATTTATAAAACGTATTAAGCAAATTACTTTATCAATTAATCTCAATAAATCACTTTAAAATTCCTAATCACATATTAAAACGTCATGAATTACATATCCCAAACAATATCACTTTTAACCCATTTTATAATATAATAAAAATTTCAGAAATAATTTATAATATATATATATCAAATAGACGGAATTTAAACTAATTGAATAACACATGACAAATATATAACCATAATAATTGGGGTAACAATTAACAAAACCCAAATAACCCAACATCCCAACCTATATACCCGAACCAAACCCAAAACCCGGATCCGGACACGAATCTGAAGTCCAAAGCCCAATCCGGTTCAAGGAAGAAAAGAAGAAGGAATAGGATCCGACCCAAAAAGCAAAACCCGATCCGGACAACAGAACAAAGGAAGGAGAGGAGAGAGCCGGCCCGAAAGAATAGAACCCGGATTGAAAGAAATACCCGGACAAGAATAGGCCCAAAATCCCGGAACTCATCTTCCTCAGCAAATAGAACAAGGGCTCTGCGCGCCGACGAACGAAATCAGGAGAAGAGGAATTCAGGCCTTGCCGGCGGCGTTCTCAACCCCAACCGACCCCAAACAGACGGAAATCCAATTCCAACCGCAACCCAAACAAGGAGACTCAAACGCGAATCAGAAGGAGGAATAAGAAGAGGCTCACCGAGGGATTCGAATTTCCGCCAGAATCTTCGTCGGAGATCGCTTCGAGCTCGTCGAGGGCGGATTCGACACCGGAATGGCCTAGGAAAGGGGTAAAGGAGTTAAAAACGGATTTTTGATGCGACTGAAATCGAAATCGGGCGTACAAGGCAAAACCGACCTTCTAGAACGAAGAACAGAGGAAGAGGAGGAAGAAGGTGGCGGCTCCGCGGCGCCGGCTGCTCCTTGGCGGCTCTTCCTGGGCGATTTCTAGGTGTCGCAGGACGTCGGTGGAGGTGCTGAGGCGCTCGTACAGTTGCAGCTCGAAGGAGGAGGCGGCGGTTGGGCTCGGCTTCTTATTCTCGGAAAGCAGAGGAATCACGACGGGGTGATCGGAGGTGGGCTGTGAGAGGTAGAGCCGGTGGTGCAGCGGCAGATTAATGGTGGAAGCTGGTGGTGTGTTTAGAATTGATGTAATCGATTTTAAAGAGAGGGAAAGGAACCCTGGACAGCTGCGGAAACAAGGGTGAGTGTGGGTGGGGTGAGTTGAGGGATTCTGACTAATAAAATTTTCGAATCTGAAATAAAATAATGTACCTCTAAATAAATTCCAAACCTCGAAGAAAAAAGACGGAAATACAATTCGTCGGAATCAAATTTTCAAAACGAGCAGTTCATAATGATTTTTTTTTTTACCGAAAGTTGTGCTCGATGATCAGTTTTTCTTGGAATATCCAATTTAAATTCATTTTATATTATTTGTTGAAACTTATTATTTTAAAAAAAATCCGGGCCTTTACACCCCTCCCCTACGCCCTTGCACCGATCGACGTCTCCTGTTCGGCTTCGATTTCAGCGCCTGCACAGAGAGGGCAGCAGCCTAGACGAGAGCCCGATGAGCCCCTGGCCCCCCGGAGAGGAAATCGGGATGTAGCTAGGTTTCAGGCGTGAAGTCGAACGGATCTGGTGAAGACGCGATGGCGTTGGCCGGGGACGGGCGACACCAGCAACGACCCAATCCACTCCCCCACGAACGTCTTGTCAAAGAACATACTCGATCCAATGGTAAAGCCTTGATTAACTTTCGCTAGGAACTTCGATCACATAGCCTTTTGATCGATTCCCACAGACGGCGCCAATTGTGATGCATAAAATCTGCATCGTAGTTGATCGATCTTGATCATGCCCTTAACTTGAACCCTAGCCTGCAAACAAGAACGAACGAGGTCGGGGCGAGGCTTGTCTCCCCCGTTGGACCCTCCGACGCTCAAGTCAGTCATCCCAAATTTATATTCGTCGAGTGTAAGTGAAACAGTCAATATATTTAATTCAGGGAATTGGAATAGTTTTGATATTTAATAAAAGAAACCGTTACCGTATTGATGTCGATCGAGACATTAAATATATCAAACGGTCGATGCATTTATGTGGGTTATCACAGTTGAATAAGCAGTAATTGATAAAAGACGGAACTGTCCCCGTATCGTGATTTCGGGATTTTCCCTCTTACACCACCCACAAAGGATGATAAAGAATACAAAAAGGGTCTTGGACTGGGCATCTGTACGGGAGCCCCATTCTTCTCAACATTCTTATTCTTATTTTTCCTCCCTTTTCCACCACTGAAGGATGCAACTGTCGGTTCTGTCACGATTGATTTACCTCTCCAAGTCCCACTTAACATTTGATTTTTATGCACCTCGCTGCACTCACTTGGAGGGAACGCCTCTTCATTCGTCTGTTGCGTTACCCGCTGCACAAAAGCCTTAATTTTTTGTTTCAATTCATGTTCACGCTGCATTGATTTTGTGGGTGTTGTGGTTAAGTTTGTGGCTAATTTGTCTAATTTACTTGCTTTTCCTTCCTCTTCGTCATCCCTTGTATCGTGTCCACTCTTACAGCACCCCCCTTCTCATTTACACCCCCTTTTTGTGCAGCAGGAGACAACAAAAACTCTATTTCAGCACTCTAAACAGCAGTTGTTACATCCATTCCAGCATCGACAACAATCAATTCAGCTGCACAATTGCTCATTCCATTAGCTGTTGCAACCTCACCAGTATCAGTTACACCCACTCCAACAAAATTAGCACCATATTTAGGCCACCAGCCCAGCCCAGTCACCTTTGTTTGCCTACTTGAAGCTCCTTGACTTGCTGGTTGCTGCTGTCATACGTACAATATTCTTTTTCCCCTTTTTTCACCACTTTTATGACAATTCCTAGCAACAGCAGCCCCCTGAACAAAAGATGATTTAGGTACCCAGACCGGCTGCTGATCCACCTATAGATCCGCGATTGAAATAGAATAGGAGATATTCAAAGAAAGAGGGGATCTCAAGATGCTCATCCAAGTAAACAATTGAGATTTGGCACAACAATCTGATAGTAGAACATTACTAAAAACTCCATCAAAGATATCCATTTCATTCTAACAATCCAGTATTATAAATCTAGCTTCTATTTTAAAAAGCTGTGAGAAACTATCATGTATAAACCAACCATTAATATGCAACAAAAACACCATCAATGCTTCAATATAAATTTCTTCATTATCAAGAATCATATTATAACGTCCTTCATCTTACAACCTAAGCACTCATAATATGAAGGCAACCAGAGAATAATCTTAAAGAACTCATCATCATGAAACACGAACACCCTACCTGAAGCAATGTGATCCGACCCTTGAGTTCCGTTTGTAGAGACTCCACTTTCATCACCGGCTTGGCCGTATAATGCACCTTTTGTTCCTTGTGTATTGCATACTGTCGATTTGTAAGACTCCGGTATTAGAAGACGAAAATGATCATCACCGACAACAGCGCATCATATACTACATCCATAAGCAATCTTAGTAAGATGAGATTCTATTATCCCTTTATCAAAAGTCACCAAGCCAACACAAGAATCTCCTTCAATAACTTATAATTCAAAATTAAATATTTGTGATCTGTTAAGGTTTATCAAATGACTGGAATAAATAATGTCATCAACTCTCACAAGAGCTTAGATCACAAATGATATTTTAATCAAATTTAACAAAGCAAAAAGACAAAAATGTAGCATTCTTTCTAGGGTTAAAAGGAACTATCCCAAAGAAAGGAATCGACTTTAATGAATTCACACCTATTAGCTCTCCTGGGATTAAGCACGTGTAGCAAGCTTTTCAAGCACCATGGCCTTCTTGACAGCCCCGTCTATGAGCGAATCCCCCTCGAAAAAGAATTCTTCATCCTATATGATACGTCAGATAATTGATGTTGATTGCTTATTACGAAAAATAAGTTGTCAATCTATCATGAGGGAATGGAGTCAACAAAATGAGGCCATAAAAAAGAGGCACTAACTGAAAACACTTGACCAAAATATGACATGGCCAATATTTTTGAATACTAAAGAAGTCAAGCTCTGTACTCCGATGATTCATTTGTAATTGAACTAATAACCATTAGTAGTTCACAGAAAAAAAACACTTAGCTTTCAATTTATGATTGTTTTCGGCTATACCTCCATTGTCAACATAAAACTACTTCAGTTGCACAGTTATCAACAAAAGGACCATCCAGACAATGAAAACAAAGCATTCGTGGTGTAAGAACTACGAAAGGCACCTTTCCAAGTGCGATATGGGTATATAACCCCTGCCTCTGATAGCGATTCAGCAATACCATTGCAACACCTTGCATCATGGCCCATTGTAGAAAAAGTTGCACTCCTCTCTGCAAGAAATTTTGCCAAAGTTCACTCTAGATGAACTATAAAAATAGCATAATCTGATGTACCATCTCAGGTTACAATAACAGAGCTGATTAGATTCACACATCATTAAAGATCAGGAGATCACTGGATAGGTACCTCTGGGACAAAAGAGGCAAGATGTGGACATGGGAAAACCAAGAGCAGATGAAGTTTTTAATAAACCTCTTTAAACAAAGGATTTAGCTGGGCCTAATCAAGTGAAAACCCTAAAAATTAACGAAATCAACACAGATGCTTGTAAATTAGGGTTAGCCACCAACCCATTTTCCCAAATCACAAAGAAATCGGCAAGATTGAAATAAAATTCCAAAATTGAAACAGATGAGATGGAGGAGAGAAATCAGCACCAGTGAAGTATTCAAAGGCAAGCTTGGCAGCAAGGTGTTCTGGGCATCTTTACTGGTGTTACAGTTAGGAGGGGAAGTGAAGAAATGCCATTGACGCCAGTCACAGCCTTGAAGCGAGGGCAATGGTGAGTCGCCACCATCGGATTTGGTCCGCCATTAGTGATGCCATCAAGATCGGCTCTCTCTGGGCTAAGACGGTTTGAGGACCCGATCTTCCCGAGAAAGAAGAAAGCGCCACCATGGATTCAAGATTGGTGAAGGGTCGACGTCGAGGGTCCTGTGGTCGGCGCCGAGGGTTCTACCGGTTGTTGGAAAATCATCCTATCTATTTTTAATTATTATTATTTAATTATTTAGGGAAAATAATAGTCCGGGGATATTTATCTCCTTGCTCATTAAGGAACTATTTCTATTTAATGTTAGTCATTTTAGATAGATAATTAAGTAGTATTTATCTTAGATTTTTATTTATTTATTTTAGATAAAAGTGAGATGGCTAGGGTTTCTTTGCAAGAAACCAATCTCACCATCAACGCCTTATTTAAGTTGTAATTTGTCTTCATTTTAATCAGGTTAAAATTAAAAGAGAAGCACTTGGCTAAGTGCTTTCTCTTCGTCAACCCTAATCGCTCCTCATCTCTTACGTTCTTCCTTCTACATTAATTTAATTTCGATTGGCAATTAATTAACGATTGCCGATCAATTTCGATTCATTGTAAGTAGCCGCAATTGTTGACTACACTTGCCGATCAATTGGCCGGCCTAGCCACTTTCATTAAGTGTTTGTCTTCGATCGAAAGAAATTCCACAATATATGTTCAATTGAATGAAGGATCAGTGTTGGTTAATTAACGATTTGTTAATTAATTACCAATCCCATACGGTGTTCAAGTCTATTCTCAGTACAACGCAGGAGCGGTTCGAGATCAGTCCATCAAACGTAAGAGTAGTACAACGCCGGATTTAGCAATTGGCTCGCCTAGCCAATTGCTACGTATCAGTTAGAGGGGAAGATTGAATGAAATAGAGAGAAAGAGATGCACCATGCCCTAGCCGCCGCCGACTTTGCCTCCTCTCTGCCTCTTAACCCTCTCGATCCCTGCAGGATTATCCAACAATCGCCACCACCACCATAAAAAATGACGTTCGACGGAGAGCAAGATGACGCAACAGCGATCGACGATGACGGTGCCTTCATCTGCTAGCATTGGATATCACTTGCATCCGCGCTCCATGGCCGTCGTTTTTCTTTCACATACACAGAGCAACAGAGGGGAGAAGTTGATGGGAAGAGGGAGATTAGCGTTGTGAATTTGAGCAGTTGAAGAGAACGTGGTTGAAAAAGTGATTTCTTAAGTTGGACACGTGGCTCAATTTTTTGTGAAGACTTTGCTTCTAAAATAATAAGTATAAGGGGTGGATAAATGTGATGTAGCATATTTTATTGCATTTTGTAATCTTGTAGATGCACCTTATAATATTATTTCAAATAAAAATTACGGGCTAAAATATGTAATTTTTATAATTGAAATAAGGGTGATATTGGTAAAAATAGAAAATATGGGAGATGTGGTGACATTTATCTCATATTTAGGGTCATTTATCCATTTACCCCATAAAATTAGGCCCATTTACACATTAAATAAGCCCATTTATCTATTACTCATATAATTAGACCCATTTACCTTTAAATTAGGCCCATTTACCTTAAAATTGGACCATTTTCACTTTAAGCAATTTTTTCATCTTAAGCCCCATTTTCATTTGAACCTTTACCTATATAGGGCGAGGTTAAAGTGAAAAAGAGGCTTAAGATGAAAATTTTGCTTAAAGTGAAAATGAGTTAATTAAAGAAAAAGTTGCGCGCGGTTCTGGCTTAAAAAATGAACCGGACCAGTTTGAAAGGAAAATGGACCGGTCTGGTGAGAAAATACAAAACGCTGAAAGCCTAGAACAAAAAGCCATCGTCTTCAACCCCTCTCGTCTCCTTCCGATTCATTCCGCTATGGCTCGATCCATCGTTGCTCTTCCTCTCCCCTCCCATGTCCTCCCCACCAGCGTAGTTCACATCTACTCGTATCTGATCTGTGTTAGGGCTTCTTCTATCTCCGTCCCTCTCTCTTTATATGTTCAATCTGGTTCTCTCTCCGTCTCTCCGTCCCTCTTCCCTCGAGTTCACCCAACCTAACTTCTTTCACAGGGTTCAAGATCCGTATCCTCATCTGATTTCGTCCCTCACCGTCCGCTTTCAGATTTTGCGGCGGCCTGAGAGGAATTGGAGTGAGAGTAAGCGAGCGACGCCAGGACTACCAGAGAGTTGAGCATCGCTAGAGGCCACCGGTGAGGGAGGGAGCCGATGACCACTGCTTCGTCAAATTGCTCCAGTGATTTAAGGTATTTGTGTATAAGTTTTGTTAATTCTTGATTTCTATCCCTTCAAAGGTCTTCTTTGGTTTCCAATTTGTGGTTTTGTTTGCCCTAGCTATTCTTTCTTTCCATAGTTAAGTATTTGTCGATTGGCTTGGTTAATAGGGGGACTTTGACGCCAGGAAAAGCAGGGAAATCCCTTAAACTACTTAAAGGTGTACTAAATTATGATGAATTCAAAGATGCTGACTTGGTCATTGAGGTAGATCATCATACATTTTAGCATCTCATCTGCTCTATTAAATTTCAGCCACTAAGTTAGAACTTTAGTATCAGATTCATAGTCATTTCTTATCAAAAACTTAATCAAATGTTGTCTTGGAAGCTGAACTGATTGCCATTTGAGGGTATTACTTGCTGAGATTTGTGTTCTGAATATCAATACTCTCTGCATTTCAATTTTCGGGCATAACCTCCTTAATCATTTCAATCCTAATATAGATAGGAAATTTACAGTGGTATTTTTTTTAAGAGAAAAATACTTGTCTTCAGAATGGTTAAAATTTTGTGCAGATATTTAAGTTTCACTAATGAGAAATCGATAAGAGCTTACTGCATGAAATTTGGTGTTGGAGAAGATCTCTGTGTTGTTTGCTGGGATACTGAAAATGAGACCTTTGTCAATTTGGCATTGGAGAAGATCTCTCTGTGCACCTGTGCACCAGGGCTGCTTATTGTCTTTAATCCATCTGCACACTCATGACCCCCCTCTTTGTGATTAGTTCTTACTATACACTCACACCTTTTTGCATATAAACCCAATCTGCCAATACTCTTCACACCCTGTTTTGTTGCCATATTTCTCTTGTTTGACCCCTTTTCTTGCTGCACTTTTGGCATCATACTCATATATTTATCTATCTATCAATTTGCTGTCAAACTCTCTTCCTACTAAATTGGTTTATCGCCTTTTTCGTCAATAAATCATCCTTTGCAGCCCCTATAATTACCGTTTAGCAGCTCCTTGATCAAAAAGTCATCCTTTGCAACCCTTATATACTTTATCGTTTTCATGTCAGCACACATTAAAATTTAAGTTGGTGTTATACACATGGTCTGGCGTCTTGTCAATTCCGCTAATTTTTTAACCTATTAGCTCAAAAGGTAGAGCAATGTGGAATACACACATGGTGTGGATTCGAGTCCCACATAGATTGATTTGTTTGAATATTCTCTAGAAATTTTATCGCTACTGGTTATAGTACACAATTGCAACTATAAAAGACAGAAACGACCATTTAGTTTCTTTTCGTGTTTATCACGTTGTTTTGTGGGAGTTTCTTGGAAGTTTTCAATTGGATTAGTTGGATTGTCTTCGACAAAACGGATGCTTTTATAGGTACATTTAGTAACTCAACTGTGTTCCTCCCTCTTCTAATGTGCACTTCAGTTTTTATTGTAGAAAATAATGCACATCTATCAATATAAATGATGCACTTTGTATTATCATTCCTGCACTTTATAAAGTTATTTGTGCTCTTTATAATGTTAATTGTGCACTTTAAATTATTAAATGTGCACTTTATAATTTTATTTATGCACTTTGAAAGACTTGATTTGAAAATTAACCTTATAATAATTCTATTTTGGTCTGTGATGAATTAGTAAGATTAGATTTAGTTAACTACTTAACTTTTTTTTTTGTCAATTTAGAAAGATGGACGTATATTTGTTTCACAAATTTGATTTTTTTTTTAACATCTTATTTATGCATTTTATCATTCTATTCTTTCACTTTATTTTTTGCACTTTATAATCTCATTTGTGCACTTCATATTATTATTCATACACTTCATCATTTTATTCTTGCACTTTATAGTCTTAATTGTGCACTTCATAATCTTATTTATGCACTTTATATTATTATTCATACACTTCATTATTTTATTCTTGCACTTTATCAATTTATTTATGCACTTTATAATTGTAATTGTGCACTTTATAATTTTATTCATACACTTCATATTATTATTCATAGACTTCATCATTTTATTCTTGCACTTTATAATCTTAATTGTGCACTTTATAATCTTATTTATGCACTTTATATTATTATTCATACACTTCATTATTTTATTTTTGCACTTTATCAATTTATTTATGCACTTTATAATTGTAATTTTGCACTTCATAATCTTATTCATGCACTTCATATTACTATTCACATACTTCATCATTTTATTCTTGCACTTTATCGTTTTATTTATGCACTTTATAATCTTAATTGTGCACTTCACAATCTTATTCATGCACTTCATATTATTATTCTTGCACTTTATCATCTTATTCATGCACTTCATCATCTTATTTTTGCACTTTATAATCTTAATTGTGCACTTCAGAATCTTATTCATGCACGTCATATTATTATTCTTGAACTTCATCATCTTATTTTTGCACTTTATAATCTTAATTGTGCACTTCAGAATCTTATTCATGCACATCGCTTGAAAAGGTAAATACAGAGATGAGGTGAAAACACCTAAATACAAAAGATGAGACCAGGAGCAATATTTTTGTGACCAGCAGCAATACAAAAGATGACACCAGCAAGATGCAATTCATATCGCCTAATAGAGCCCACAAGACATTGGGACCTAAATCGGCAACAATATTTCTAAGTTCAGCCCATAAATATGGCAAGTTGAAGGATCTGCATCATTTTATTCTTGCACTTTATCACCTTATTTATGCACTTTATCAAACTAAAATTGCTCATTATATTAGATAGGAATTTTGCCCTGCCTAGGTTCCAAGGACGAACCACAGGGTCTCGAAAGCACCTATGATTTCGCACCTTGCAATGCAATAGGCTAGAAAAATGGTAAATTATATGAAAGCTTCCTCTAATCCAGCCCTTGATATCTTGCCGCTGAAGTGGAACTTGATTGATTTAATGTCAAGACCTTGTGCGAAAGCATCAGTTGCAATATTCCAGATGATTGATCCTTATGCGACAACATCTTGCTTTCAGATGGTTTCATCAAACTATTTCAAGGCAGAAAACTACACATGATGGATGCAACACATATGATTTCCTCTTCCTCCTCTAGAATAGCAGTAAAAAACCCTCTGAAATTGAGTCGCTTGAAATTTGAGCTGAAATATACAACAATGGTATAGAACAATTGTTAAAAGATCAGTTTAAACTAAAAGTCTAATGCTACAGAAACTGATTTAATTTGCAAACAGAAAAAAAGGGTAATCAGAAGAAGAAAAAGACATCAACAAGGAGATAAAAGCAATAAGCTTCACTCAACCAACAACAAAAGAGAGAACGGTAAATCATGGTAACAATCCTCGGGAGCTACCGGCTGAATCAACCCTTATTAAAGAAGTTAAGTAAGAGCCTTTCCTCCTAGGACAACAGTAGCAGATGCGGCAGGAGCTTGTCCTTCTGCACACCGACATCTAAGATTAACAAATCAAACAATTTCGCCCTCATCTTCCATGACAGAGGCTTTACAGTCTCAATGTGAATATGGCCCAAAATATCCGCTATAACCTAACACCAAATCATAATTTTTGCCTGAAGCTACCTCAAATCCAATCTGAAACCTAACCTACTTTCCCAATTTCGCCCAAATCCAGGGAAAAATCCCCAATTCGTTAATTTTGCTGCTTTGTTAGCTCTCTGCGAAAATCAAGAATCCTCAACGAGCATACACATCAACATTATTTAGAAGAATCTGGGCATAGAAGTGAAACCTCGACATTTCGGCGAACACTTTGTGAGCAACTGAATCGAGGGACTTCACAGCCATATCAGAAACCTTGAATTCTCATGATCTCAAAATCATTTTTCATTCAAGCTGCAATTAAAAAGTTCATATAGTCCAATTAGGACTATCCACCAGAAAACCATACAACAATGGAATCATACAGCAATTGAGTTTGTGGATGGGATGAAATCGAACAGAGCCCCAACAAGAAGGGTGGGGTGAAAATCATACAGCAATTGAACAACACCCGAACAAGAAGGATGGGGCGAAATCGAACAGCAATGGAGAATCACAAAATCCAAGAAGAAATTGAAGAAAGAGCAATACCTAAAAACATAATCACAAAATCGGCACAGAATTGCAAAATAAAAGGAAAAGTTGTCGTACCTTTGGAGCTCGGGAGATTGCAATGGAGAGCCAATGAAGACACCAGCAATAACAATCGCGCAGAGGGAGGGAGAAAGAAGTTAGATAGAAGAAGAAATTTGATGAGGATAGATCAAGGAGAAAGGGAGGAAGACATGGCGATTTTGAGCGAGAGGGCAAGACGGCAAGCGAGCGAGATTGAGAAGGATTGAGAGAAAGAGAACGAACAGCGGGTCAAGATTTTAATTAAACAGCGGCCCAAACATACAATTAAACCCATTTTCACTTTAAGCCAAATTTTCACTTTAAGCTCCATTTTCATTTGAACTTTTACTTGTGTGTGTGTGTGGACTTTCCCATGAGGACACCTCTTACGGTGAAACGAGGGGACGAATATGGTGCGTTGGATTTAAAAATATCAATGGCTATTATTAAACTAAAATTATTATTTAATTAATTAGGAAATAAAACTAAAAAAAAAAACTAACCGCTTCTCTCTCTCATATTTTCGATATCAATATTAACAACTTCCAATTCTTCCTTTTTTTCAATCTTTTTTTTAATGGTCAATTATTCATATTTAAAAAACATAATATTCAAATTTATTATACTATGCATTCGTTTTGTAGAGTAAAAAATTATAACATCTACAATTTAATACGTACAAACACCAGTAAACTTTTTTCACGTATTTAAGTTAATTCCAATTAGGAATCACCGTTTTCGATTTCTTTTTATCGATTTTTTTTAAAAAAAAATGAATACCTAAAACATTGAGTTCCATGGACGAAATTGAACAATTTTTCTGTTATTCCTTTTTAAACCAAAAATTATTCTATTTTAATAGGATAAATATTCACAAAATAACTTTTGATAACAGCAACATCAACTCTATGGCTGATTGGATACAAAAGATAAAGCAATTTAGAAAAACGTGGAAAAAGGTAGAAACAGACGATCAACCTCATCAAATTACCGAACAAAAAACCTCCAACCCCAAAAAGAAAACGCCAAAAGCAAAAATTGTCAGATGGAAAAAACCGGCTACGGATTTTGTCAAACTAAACTTCGATGGTGCTCGAACGGAGTTGAACAGAGCGGCGTCTAGGTTCGTTATCCGTGATTGTCAGGGTTTGGTGCTTGCCTGTGGCGCCCGTGGACATGGTTCGATTTCGGCCGTGCAGGCGGAGTGCTTCGGTCTTATCGCGGGTCTTCTTGAAGCCTCCAAGCGGGGCTTCACCCATCTTGAGATCGAAGGTGATTGCCTTACGATCATAAACGCCCTTAAGGGTGTTTGGCTCTGTCCGTGGGAGATCGAGATGTCGATTTCGGATGCCCTGGGTCTCTGTCGCGCCTTCCAGTGTGTCACTTTTGGTCATATCTTTAGGGAGGGCAACCAGGTGGCGGATCGTCTTGCGCATCTTGGCCTCTCTTCTCACTTTGTAGCGAACTGCGTTCCCGCTGAGATCTTTGAGCTCGTTCGTGGGGACGCCGTCGGACGGAGAGCTAGACGTACGTAGCTTTCCCCCGAATCCTTACCTTGTATCAAAAAAAAAATTTGTATAGATCAGTACACAAAATAAAGCCTATAACCGTACTCTTTATGCAAAAAGGAAAATAATAACTGTTTTTTTTAAGAAAATAAAAACTGTTTTTTTCCATTAACTTTGTTAAATTGTAGTCCCTTGATTTCAATGGATCCAATGACTCACGTTTGTCCCCTCTTTACACGGTAAGGGGTGTCCTCACTGGAAAGCTCTTTTATATATATATATATATATATATAAAAGTGAGAAGAATCCGATCCGGTAAGAAGGAAAGAAACATTCTTATTGGTCAAATTTATTTAAGAAAAATAAAATAAAAAACTAGTCTCACGCGCCTCTTCCCCTTATCTTCTATGGCTGCTTACACTTCTGATCTCTTCACCACCACCAAGTTCTCCCTCACCTTCCCATCCACTCCCCCCGTCGCGCAGCACCAGCCTCTGGAACACCGTCGACAGCTTCGCCGACAGGTACTCCTCCTCCTTATTGTCGGACGGCCGCCTTCCTCGCGATGATCTCGTGCCTCTGATCTTCTTTTTCTTCTTCTTGTGCTTCTTCGGCCGGATCGCGGCACCCTCGCGGATCGTCTCGAGGTGAGGACTGAATCCGGTTGAGGAATCCGTCGAGAAGCTTCTCGAAGAACTGGAATTCGTTTCTGCGCCGAATTGCTCCTCCTCATCGTCGCTGAAGATTCCACTATCGGCCAACCGACATCAAACAAATACTTGAAATTGGAGGTTTCTAGGCGATCGCTCGAATCTCAACCGAACAGGAAACAATATAGATGTGTGAAAGGGGGGTCAAAATCTGCCATGGATGGAATCTCTCGTTTTTTTCCCGCCACCGGCCAGCTGCAAATCCTTATAATCTGTATAAGGGAGTAGGAAATTAAATTTAATTAACCAGTCAAGAGGAAGAAAAAAATAAATCTTCTTGGTTCGATTTCTATTGAATTTTCCCACACTCCAAATCTGTAATTGGAAAGAAAAAAGAAGGATTTCTTAATTCCATTTCGTTTCGAATACATGTATGTAGAGATTGGTTCACAGTATTTGGTTAACATTGATTCAATGTCTAAATAGAGGTTGGTTCAGTGACTAAATAGAGGTTGGTTCATTGACTAGGTTGGTTTAGTGACTAAATAGAGGTTGGTTCATTGACTAAATAGGTTGGTTCAGTGACTAAATAGAGGTTGGTTCAGTGACTAAATAGAGGTTGGTTCAGTGACTAAATAGGTTGGTTCAGTGACTAAATAGAGGTTGGTTCAGTGACTAAATAGAGGTTGGTTCAGTGACCGAATAGAGAGTGGTTCAGTGACCGAATAGAGAGTGGTTCAGTGACCGAATAGAGAGTGGTTCAGTGACCGAATAGAGAGCGGTTCAGTGACTAAACCACTTCTTTATAGTTTGATAAACCACTTCTTGATAACTTGATGAACCAATTCTTATGGGCCCATGAACCACTTCTTAATAAATAGTATTGGTTTACGAAACATTTTATTTTAAAAGAAAATAAATAAATAACTAAAAATAAACAATAAAAGAAAATAAAAAAATAATGAAAATCTTGTAAACCAAGTGGTTCAGGGTTTTAATACTAAGTGGTTCAGAGGTTTAATACAAAGTGGTTCAGGGTTTAATACTATCTGGTTCAGTGGTTTTATACCAAGTGGTTCGGAGTTTTAATATACCAAGTGGTTCAGTGGTTAGTTCACTGATTAAATAGAGATTGGTTCACTGACTAAATAGAGGTTAGTTCACTGATTAAATAGAGATTGGTTCAGTGGTTCATTGACTAAATAGAGAGAGGTTCAGTGACTAAATAGAGAGAGGTTCAGTGACTAAATAGAGGTTGGTTTAGTGACTAAATAGAGGTTGGTTCAGTGATTAAATAAGTTGGTTCAGTGTCTAAATATAGGTTTGTTCAGTGACTAAATAGAGGTTGGTTCAGTGACTAAATAGGTTGGTTTAATGTCTAAATAGTGGTTGGTTCAGTGACTAAATAGAGGTTGGTTCAGTGGCGAAATAGAGGTTGGTTCAGTAGCTAAATATATAAATAGAGTGTGGTTCACTTCTTTATAACCCTTCTTTATAACTTTATGAACCATTTCTTTATAACTTGATGAACCACTTCTTACAACTTCATGAACCGCTTCTCTATAGGTTCATGAACCACTTATTTATAACTTCATGAACCATTTTATTTTAAAAATGGTTCATAAACCATTTTATTTTAAAAATGGATCATGAAGCATTTTGTTTTAAAAACTAAAAAATAAACATTAACAAAAAAATAAAAGAAGAATGAAAAATTCACAATTATAAAAAAGTAGTGGTTCATGAAATAAAATCTAGTGGTTCATGAAATAAGAGTAGTGGTTCATCAAATAAATAGTATTGGTTCATCAAATAAATAGTATTGATTCATTAATCATTTTTTTAAAATAATTAATTATTAAAAAATAAACATTAAAAGAAAATAAAAGAAGAATGAAAATTTTATAATTATTAAATAGTAGTGGTTCATGAAATAAATTCTAATAGTTTATCAAATAAAGAGTAGTGGTTAATGAACCATTTTATTTTAATATATTTATTATCATTTAAAAAAAATGAAATTATAAAAATGTAAATAATTTTAGGGTAAAATTTATATTATCATGTCTCTTAATATGTAATTTCAAATTTTATATGAAAACATTTTAATTATAATTAGAAATGTATATTAAATGTGATAATTGCTTGTGAGACAAAAAGCAATAATATTTATTAGATGCATTAAAGGATAAGAAGTGATGCCTTGGCTTGGTGGTTCTTCATGCGTATAAGTAATCCTGGGGTCTGCGTTTCGATTCACCATACTAGAGGTAAACGCGCCCCATTTTTAATATATACAACTGGGCGCGCGTGTACTGGATGCGCGGAGAGGGTGCGAGTGGGGATCGAATTCAGACGCGGGATAGGGGTGTTGTTGACGTGGGCGCCCCATTTTTTTTTTTATACACGTGGACCAATCGTATCTTCTCTTTAATACATGGGGACCAATCAAATTGCTTCTTTCCTTCTCACTTTTGGAGTTGTGTGCACCCGAACCCAACCATATATATATATGGTGAGGTTAAAATGAAAAAGGGTCTTAAAGTGAAAAAAATGCTTAAAGTGAAAATGGGTTAATTTATGAATAAGCCGACGTGGGTTTAAAAGATTAAAACAAACCGGGGCTAGTAGTCCGTCTTATCCAGACGGATTAGGGAGATTGCGCTCCGAATCTTCGGGAAAGCTTCGCTCGCTTCAACTATGACCACCGCCCTCGCCGGATCCCTAAGTCGATGGTGCACCAAACACCTTCCCTCCCTAAATCTCCATCCCCGACCTTCTCTCTCACCCTCCTAACCCACATTCATCTACCTCTCGCCGCTCTCTTCTCCGGATCTTTAAGCCAGCAGCGCCACCATCCCGACTCATGCCGACCACCATCCACAACCAGCACCACCATCCACTTCCAGCGCCTCCCGTCTCCAGGTTTGTTGTATCTTCAGTTGATCCATTGAAGATGTTTTCGATTTGGATGTTTTGGATTTTGTCTTTGTTCAATCTCAGGGGTTAAGGGCTTTTTGTATGCTGCAATTGTTTTGGTTTTCTTTCAATTTGAAGTTGTGCGAATTTTTTAAGGGCAATTTGTTCAATCTCAACGGTTAAGGGCAATTTGGGTTTCAATTGATCATTTGCAGTGTTTCAGCTTATATTCATATTGCAGATTTGAGTTTCTCTTATCTAATGGATGATTTTTTACCCTAGTAGATGTTGATTTCGATGCAAGATGCATAAATTAGATAGAACTAGTGTTTGGAATGTTGTTGTGGAGTTGATATTCCTGGCTTAATTTCTAGGTGTGTGATTTCATGGTTCATTTATGATCACCTTCTACGTAGACAGAAGTATAAAATCTTCTTAGCTGGATTTACTATTTAGGTTAATTTGTTTGGTAGGATTTGCTTCATTTGATCATTATATGATCTAAGCTCTTTCTATTTGGAATCACTTGAATGCTACCACATGAATCAATCAACATGTTCCACTTTTAGGGTGCTTCTACTTTTGGGCTTTAGATGTTGTGTTTGCAGTGAGTTGTGTGAGGTTTATATCTTTACAAGAGAGAAGACGATCACACATTCAAGGAAGTGCACCGCTTACAATGAAAAATGATAAAGCCTCATCATGGCAAGGACAACTCAGTTGACTAGTTTTATTGCTGAACCAGCTTATATCAGTGTTATTGATGGGTGTAAGAGTAGAGAACACATATTATCAGCAAATTTATTTTAGCCTGGATATGGTTTCATTCCGGTTTCGGGGGTTTTAAATGTTTGGATTTTTTTTATTGGATTGATTTGCTTGGCGATTTAGGGGTAGGGTTTATCTGGTGTTTAAATTGGTTATTAATTTCCTAGATGTTGAAATGATGGCTATTTCATTATGTATCTCGTAAAGAGGTGTATGCATTGGAGGTGTCTAGTAAAGATGTTGAAATGATGGTTGATATGGGTTTGAAGCTAAAGTAAATGAAAGTTAATTAGAAAATAATTGTTGTTCTAGAGTCATCTCTCATGGCCTGATTTCGAGGTTTGTTGCTCAATCTTTGGAGATGAGATGGGAGATCATACTCATGCTTCCTAGTTCTTATTGACTACAGAGTAGTGATGCATGTGTAAAAGGCTTCATGTACTGAGCAAAGAAGTCTTTTTGCATTAGTTTGTGACATTTGTGCGGTCTCATGGTGGTTGTTTCTGCCTATATTTTCAGGTATCAGTCTCAGCAGGTGTGGGTACTGGTTATGTTAAACTGGAAGATAATGGTCAGTAGATGTCTCACTCACTTAATGTTTGTTAAAGTTGCCTCTAATGTTTGTGGGATTAGGTGTACTTGTGGTTAGTCTGTGTGTTGGATATGTATGGGGTTTGACTGTGGGTGCAATACTTTTGTGAATTTGTTGTTGTGAGTATTAAGAGGGTGAGTCAGTGTGGTAGCAACGTGGTAGTGAGAATGCAAAAGAAGATAGCTAGGGTTGTGGATTTCAGATTCTTTATTGCTTGATTGGAGTTAGGGCATAGAGATGCAGTTGCATTGTTGTTCCTCATCAGTTTCATATATGCAGCTTATGGATGGATGATTTTTTGGGTTTGTGATCTCATATTCATGGATTCTAGGTATTCTTATCTATGTTTTTGTACTTAATAAGCTTTAAAAGTCTATTAGCTCAATGGTAGAGCAATGTGCTTATGAGCAGAGATGTGGGTTCGACTCCTACATAGTCTAAATTGCTTAATTTTAATAGTTTGTATTATTTTCTGATAAAAGTGCAATTCATAATCTTAATTGTGCACTTTATAATCTTATTCTTGCACTTTATCATTTTATTTATGCACTTTATAATCTTAATTGTGCACTTCATAATCTTATTCATGCACTTCATCATTTTATTCTTGCCCTTTATAATCTTAATTGTGCACTTCATAATCTTATTTATGCACTTCATGATTTTATTTTTGCACTTCATCATCTTATTCATACACTTTATAATCTTATTCTTGCACTTTATCATTTTATTTATGCATTTTATAATCTTAATTGTGCACTTCATAATCTTATTCATGCACTTCATCATTTTATTCTTGCCCTTTATAATCTTAAACGTGCACTTCATAATCTTATTCATGCACTTCATGATTTTATTCTTGCATTTTATCATTTTATTTATGCACTTTATAATCTTAATTGTGCACTTCATAATCTTATTCATACACTTCATATTATTATTCATAAACCATCATTTTACTTTTGCACTTTATTATAAAGCTCGAGCTAAACTTGAACACCAATGAACATTGTCTTTGGCAGTTGTCCTCTTGTTTGGAAAGGTCCATGAGAAACATTTTAGGCTCGATAAAAAAAATTGTTAAAAAAATTCATTTGAGTTCTAAAATTGCACTTTTTCAATTTTATATTTGCACTTTTTGAAACTAAAATTGCACATTTAAGTTTTAAAATTGCACACCATCACATAATATCTATGCATCTTAATTGGGTTTGACCAAAACATGAATATTTAAATGTTGAATGATCCCCCAGTCTTTCCATGACTATCATTTTGGCCTATTCAAAATATCCTGATGCTTTTGATTGACAAAATATCAAATTATAAATTAACCTGCCCTTTTAATAAACTAAGAAAATTTACTTTTAATTAGCAATTTGGCATTGTCAACTAGTGAATGAGAAACCGTGAACGTACATAACGTAATAGGAACTACAGAGACCAATGGATACTCATCTCCAGACACCAAAAAAAAAAACTACAAGCCTTTCAATGTCTTTAAGCCTTGGATTACCCCCGCACATTGTATCCTGTATAGCTGCTCCTGTGCTCGGTTTGCTACCCTTAAATGGGGTAAACTCTGTGTAATGTGTATGATGAGTTCTTATAGTTTCATCTGGCCAGGATCAACCTGCTGCTATTCGAAGTAGAAGTTGTAACAGCTCTCGCGCAATCATTTCCAGTCAACAACATGTTCATCTGTATCCAAAGAGCATACGGTATGCTGTTCTATTGTTACTTCTTTTTCTTCTCTAGATAAGAATGCATCCTCTGAAAGTTCCGCACTGCCCAAACCAAGTGCTAGAGGCCAATCTCAGGCCATAGGGCCGATGGGCTATACAGCAGACAATGTGCACTTTGCCACATCAGAAAATTGCTCAGTCGGGTCTCACCTGAAGTCTGAAGAATGATATCTGGGTTTGGAGCAATTGACAGGTCTAAATACTTCTCGTTAGCTACTAAGCATATACAGCGGTTTCCTTGGCGAATTTCACATGAATCCACTGCTTTGGCCTCATTTTTATCTACACAAGCATCATGGACATCACGAACAATCTCATTCGTGGATGTGTAAGCGATGTGTAAGCAATGCAAACCGATAAAAAGTGCAAAAATAAGATATATTAGTGCCATTTTATGAATCCGGTGTGCAAAAATAACACATAGAAATGCAACAAAAGAGAATTCATTTTATCAGCAATATTTGATCCTACCACAGCAAGCATGAGGACAGTTTTTAAAGACAGCCTCTTACTGCAAAAGTTGAATAAATCTTCCAAACTAGGACCAAGCAAATCTATTATAAGGACATTATAGTCCCCTTCAACACCATACCATTTCACAATTGGGATTCCATATGTCAACATAGCAAATGAACAATGAGAAAACATGTCAGAGCAAATACGTGCAAACGCAGAGGATATTATAGAGATTAGATCAGTTGAAGCCTAAGTAAGATGAAATCAGTACATGTATAGAGGAAGATGAGGAAAAATCAACATCTATGAATGGAGCCCCTAGGTGCCAATCCCCTAAATTATGTTAAAATTACTATCTAAAACTTGTACAGTGAGACAAACTATTATACAAGCCGAGCTACTTTGCCACACATTAGATCTTACCACCAACATCACTCTTTCCCCATTGAAAAGTGTCTTTACGCACCAGGTGGGGCAGTTGACATTGAGAAACTGTAGTCATTAGCAGTGTCGTAAAAGGTGGGTGCCTCTATATAAGGGCTCTGGACCAACCAATAAAAAGTGCAAAAATTAAGCACTCGATGACATGCCTGAGCATAATAGGAACTAGGAGAAGCACGAGTCAAAGAATCAGCATTGCTTTTGCATAGTGACTGAACCGAAAGCGAGATGCATTTTCTCTGAACATATATAAATAACAATGTTAATGCTCAAACAACACTGAAGAAAAAGGACCTTCAACCACCATTGAAGAATACAATGGTGCACAAAATGCACAAAATACACATATATGACTATGCCATATACTAATATGTAAAGCAAAGTTTGTTCTCCCCAGATTTTTTTGGCTAAATTCCAAAGATGAATATCCTAAACTGTGCACACAAAAGATCAAATTGTTTTCAGAGTATTTGCAAAGTCCAGGTTGAGTTAGAATCTGCTAATCACTGAACAAATTCAAAGAGGGAAAACCAATAAACATTAGCCCCAATTTTCTAAGAAGATAAAAGAGCAAATCACAAGTACATTGAGTTGTTCACAACCCCAATTTTCGACGACAAATAAGAAATCTAACCTCCTCCACCATTTAAGAGCAAGCCCCTCATCTCTCATCTCCGAACGAGGCGGCAAAATTGGAGGCCAGAATCCACAAACACGCCATCAACCGCCCTGCCGTTGGCTTCCGGCACTGGGAACACATGCATCATCCTCCAGAGGAAATGACGGGTTTTGGCGTCGATGTTTGTAGATCTCTGAATCTTCAGCCGCATCCTAGGAGATTTTAGAGTAGGATCCAAGCCTATCGGAGGCAGAACCTCAAATCCGTCATCGACAAAGGGGGTAGCATCCGCAGCAGAAGGCGCGCCATTGAGTTCGTCGAAGGAGTCGGGGAAGGAAGCTGTCGCTAAGCTGCTCCGATGGCAAGCCAAAACAAATACAGAGAAAACAAACGAGCAGGAAGACCCGAGTCTCCCGACCCAAATCACACGGTAAAAGCCCATCTTCACTCTAAGGCCCATTTTCACTTTAAGCCCCTTTTTCATTTGAACCTCTCTCTCTCTCTCTCTATATATATATAGAGAGAGAGAGTATGGATCAAATGTTTACAACTCTTAACATGTTTTGTGTTAACAAATAATGACCATTGATTTAGTGTAATTGAATGGCTGAGATTAATCCTTCATTTTTATTAATTGAAAATAAAAATGTAAAAAACACACCCCATGACTCTATAAAGACGCGTGTATCACAATCCCAATTCCCAACCCTAACCTACACCGAGCACAACAGGAGAAGGAGGTCCCTCGCCGGATTCGAGATGCGGAACCGGATCCAGACTGCCCCCATCACGAAGACGATGGCTAGCACCGGCGGCGACAGATTCTTCGAGGTGAACGAAGAATAGATCCGCCACCTTCGAGAACAGATCCGCCATTCACGAAGAACACCATGGCGGTGACGATCTTCCTCCGAGCGTGTACGGTGTAGGTAACGGTAAGATCTGGGCACATAGATGGCGGGGGAAATTACCGGCGGCGCTGCTCTTGGTGGCGGAGGACATCTACCTCCGGTACTCCAATCACATCTCCGACGCACCACCCTGCGCTCTCGATCTCCAATTTCACCTTCTCGGACGACTCCGCCAACGCCTCTCCGTTCACCGGGAAGAATCCGCCGTCGCCGGTGCTATAGCCACCATCTTCGTGTGAAATTGTGAATGTAGGTGACGATCTCCTTGAATTGTTGGTTTGAGTTTTTAATTTTTAATTTTTTTTGGTGAACTGGTTTTTTTTTTAATGAATGGTGGCTTGCTGTTGATTTTGGTGACGTTCGTGAATGGTGGATCCGGCTTCGTGAATGGCGGCTTGGTAATAGATTATTCATTGGTATTCCTAGTTTTGTAATAGATTATTCATTTGTATGCAAGCAAATATTCAATGGTATGTGATAGATTATTCATTACTATTTAGTTATTATTTGAACATATTACCGAATAATTGTCCAATTTTACTGCATAATTAACGTATCTGTCACATTCAGAGGTGGTATTCGCCAAGTTCAGAGTTTCTATTCGTTGATAATATGGAATTATTCATATGTATGTGGTTAATTAGATGTGGGAAATCAAGAATTACATTTATATACTCTTTCAATCTAGCGAATAATTACTATCAACTCAGCGAATAATTACTATCAACCTAATCTACCGAATAATTACTATCAATCTAGCGAATAATTACTATCAACCCAGCGAATAGTTGCAAAATTGATCAACCTTTTTGCCAATATCTAAAAAATAAGTCATCTTTACACACGAATAATAACTATACGTTAGCGAATATTTAATATCACTTTATCGAATAGTTCAAACAGTGCACCGCATAAAAAACAACGTTATTCCATCCAAAAACGTTACGCCACAAAAAAAAAAGAGTATACACCACACGCGCGTAATTCAACAAGTGGGGAAGGAAAAAGGTGTTGATTTTTAATTAAAGAAAAAAGGCAAAATTGTCAAATAATCTCAGCCACCCATTTCATTCAATCAAAGACCCAGATTTGTTAACACAAAACACAATAAGAGTTGATTACACATGACCCAACCTCTATATATATATATCATTAGGGCTATAAATTTTATCTTTTATCACCTTTCATTCAGATTTTCGAGTCCTCTCTTTGTTTTTGAGTCTTTCTTGCATTAGATTAAAAAAAATCAGTTTCGAAATTCTTCAAAAAAAAAAAAAAGAGATTGAACTTGGACATAGGAGGATAAAATTCACTATGGGCAAAAGTAAGTCAAAAAAAAGAAAAGAAAGAGTTTGTTCTACTAGTGCAAGAAAGCTCCCAAAGGACCAATCTTGGTGATCTCCCTAGCCCTAGTCGACATACCCTTTACCAAACACATACTGAAGGTTCGATAATGTATAACAAAGTAATATAAAGATACTCTAGAAGGGGGGTTGAATAGAGTATGCCGGATTTTCGCAAAAAATCGCAAGACTTTTGAAGCACGTGCAAAACCCTTTGAGATTAGACTTAATCATTTCTCTGAAAACCTGAATCACAAACAACTTATACAATTCGAACAAATGCGGAAATACGGTAAAGCAGTAAGTAAAGGACGCAACGAATTGTTAATCGGCTTTTATTGATTCACAAGACTTAGGATCCTAATAGCTCACCGAGAAGCCTCTCTCCTATACAATTGCAATCTAGTCAACTCACGTTCCCTTGGAGTCCTAGACCAATCTAGAAGAGCCCCACCTCTCTTAGCTATCTAGTACAATCCTCTTACACTTCGTGAATCAATCGCCTAGTGTTCACTTCCTGAGTTACAAACTCTCGAGTATAACACTCTCTCGAAATATATCCTATAAGCTCACTGTGTATCTCTCAAATGCTTTGAAACAAAATATAAGACTCTTAAGAACAAGCAGAGAGAGAACACGAAGAAGAGAGAAGTATGCTTGAAGACTGAGTGCGATGTAGAGCGTTGATGTGTAAGAGTCCGTCAGTCTTCCTTCTCTTCTTCATCTCCTTTATATAGTGAAGATAATCGGCGCCACTTAAGGAAGGAATCTTCTCCAACGACTAACTTGGATTATGGCTTGCGGGTGGATCTTTGAGATCTTCTGAACTGGGAAACTCTGAAGCCACAATCTTTCCAATTTTATTCTCCACGTTATTCAGCCCAAGGAAGGAGATATTATTCAAAAACTTGCTGCATATGTTAGTGTATAAAATATATAATAATATCTGGAAATCATATAATAATATTCGGACATAATATAACATAAAGTCCAGGTTTTGTGTTTCATCAACACAGCTGTAGCTTCAAGACCTTTGACACAAACATCCTATCAAAGCCTTTGAAGCTAGTTCCGATTTTCATCAAAGGGAGTGGAGTTATCAATCTCCCCCTTGATGAAAGACAAAACCTGTGCATCCTTGCAACTTAGTCAAGCAGATATATCATAAGTAAAATCGGACTAAATACCTGCAGGAGTTAGACAAATGTTGGATCATAAGTTTTTAAAGCCAAAGAGAAACATCCAACAAAGTAAAACAAGGTCTTTCAAGGCCCTTGGTTCACAACAGTTTTAAAGTCTAAACAATCGAACCATCTCCCCCTTTTTGTCTTTCAACAAAGGGAGGAGTTTAAAAACAGTTACCAAAATCAGACTTACCAAAATAATTCAAAATTCAAAAGTTCCTTTCAAATCTTAAAGGCAAGAAAAGATTTATCCGATTTTAAAATAATTTCCACAAATAAACTATACTCGGATAAAATAAAATCGGTAACAAATAAAGAAGGTTAAAAATCCATTAAAAATATATTTGATCTAATATCTAAAGAGATATCAACCAAATATATGATCCGTTGTATGTGCTCTACTGGTCAGTTCACAACCTTTGAAATGAGGTTCAAGGATCTTGACACCGAGTAGAAGTTTTCTTTCGTAAAGAGAAAGCTCCCCCTACGAAAGTGCATCCATGTTAAGCATTCTGATCTCACGTCTAATGAAGGTGAACCTGTCCTCTGCCAAAGGCTTAGTAAAAATGTCAGCCCATTGATAATCAGTTGAAATAAAGGATATGGACACATCACCTTTTTCGACATGGTCTCTAATGAAATGATGCCTTACATCAATATGTTTGGTCCTTAAATGCTGAACATGATTCTTTGTAATAGAGATGACACTTGTATTGTCACACTTAATGGGAATGCCTTTGAGGTTGATGCCGAGATCTCGCATTTGTGGAGCTATCCAAAGGATTTGGGAGCAGCATGCTCCAACAACTATGTATTCGGCTTTTGCAGTGGATAGGGCAACTGAGTTTTGTTTCTTAGAATGCCAACTGATCAGAGATGCTCCTAAGAATTGGCAACATCCTGATGTGCTCTTCCTATCCACCTTATAGCCTGCAAAATCTGCATCAGAATATCCGATTAATGTGAAATCCTTTTGCTTTGGGTACCATAGTCCAAGCTCCTTAGTGCCATTAAGATATCGAAAGATCCTCTTCATAGCCACGAGGTGAAATTCTTTAGGATCAGCTTGAAACCTAGCACACATGCAAACACTAAACATGATGTCAGGTCTACTAGCTGTAAGATATAGTAAAGATCCAATCATTCCTCAATACTCCTTTTGATTGACACTTTTCCCAGTCTTGTCTTGATCTAGAGATAATGTTGAGCTCATGGGTGTCTTGGCTGCTTTGGATTGACCCATCTTGAACTTATTCAAGAGATCCTTAGTGTACTTGCTTTGGTTGACAAAGATCCCTTTCTTGGATTGATGAACTTGTAATCCCAAGAAGAAGTTGAGTTCACCCATCAAGCTCATCTCAAATTCGCTGCACATAATGTCAGAAAATTCCTTGCACAAAGATGTGTTAGTAGCACCAAATAATATATCATCAACATAAATTTGAATAACCAAAATATTCTTTCCTTTGGTTTTGATAAAAAGAGTCTTGTCGATCAACCCCCTTTTAAAATCATTTTCTAAAAGATATTTTGACAAGCGCTCATACCAAGCTCTTGGGGCTTGTTTCAAACCATAAAGCGCTTTGTCAAGTTTATAAACATGATTAGGAAATTCCAAACTTTCAAAACCTGGGGGTTGAGCCACATTAACTTCTTCCTCTAAGAAACCATTAAGAAAAGCACACTTGACATCCATTTATAACTTTATGCTTATAAAAGATGCAAATGCTAATAAAATGCGAATGGCTTCAAGCCTAGCTTCGGGAGCAAAGGTCTCCTCGTAGTCAATACCTTCCTCTTGATTGTAGCCTTGAGCAACAAGCCTTACTTTATTCCTCACGATCTTACCATTCTCATCTAGCTTGTTTCGAAATACCCATCGTGTGCCAATGATTGATTGATTCTTTGGCCTAGGCTTCAAGGTCCAGACTTTGTTCCTTTCAAATTCGTTAAGCTCACTTTGTATAGAAATGATTCAATCTGGCTCTTGAAGGGCCTCATCTACCTTCTTTGGTTCAATAAGAGAAACAAACGCGTGAAAAGCACAAAGATCTTTAAGTTTAGAACGAGTTTAAACACTAGAAGTAGGGTTAGAAATGATATCCTTTAATGAGTGTGATGAGGAGTATTTGAATTTTCTTTTGCTAGTCTCAGCTCCTTGATTCGTCACACCAGTAGGATTGATTTGAGGTACATCTGACTCCGTGGTCCTGTTTGGTTCAGTTTCAGCAGTTTCTGACGTTTCAACACTGTTGGATTGGACACCAAGGGATTTGGACGAATCTTCAACACCTTGGGCCAATTCTTCAGTGTTGAGAATTTGTTCCTGCATGTTCCTCTTCTCTGTGTTCTTGGTAGCAACATCATCACCATCCTCGTTCTCTGTATGGTTGTTAAGATCTAGATCTGCAACACTTTCACTTAAAGAACCGTCATTGCATTCATCAAATATGATAACAAGCATGTACTTTTTACCATTGGGAGATTTGACTCGCATAAGACCACATAAATCCATATGTAAAAGTTCAAGGGGTCTAGAAGTACTTACAACCTTTTTGGGTTTGAAAGAGTTACGTGTCTGTTTACCTCGTGTGAATGCTTTGCACATATCAATACCTTTGAAGTCCATCTCAGATAGTCCTCCTACAAGCTTCTGTAGTGTATGTGGACTCACATGACCGAGTCTCTTGTGCAAAAGCTTTGGATCATCCGTCAAAGCCTTTAGACAGGTTATGCTTCTTTGTGCCACTTGATCAGCATTCACGACATAGATGTTGTTATAATGATAGGCAATTAGAACTATTTCACATGTATCTTCTTTGCGCACTAAACATCTTTTCTTGTTAAATCCAACATCATTACCATAATAACATAGTTGAGAAACACTAAGCAAATTATACTTTAACCCTTTCACAAGATAGACATTTTTAATACTATGGTTTGAATAACTCCCAACGCTACCAATATCAACGATGTCACATTTTCCTTTGTCACCAAGAGTGATTGTTCCTGTGGATTTCTCCTTTAGATCATGAAAGAGAGAACTCTTCCCACTGATATGCCTCGAGCATCCACTATCAATAATCCATTTTTGCTCCTTCACCTTGGTGATCTCCTGCAAAACAAAAATCAACCTTTGTGGCTAGACCAGTGAGCAAATTTAGATCCTTTATTGGGATAAACCATATTTGGTAAAATAGTGCCTTTGGGGACCCAAACTTGCGTTATCCGTTCTTTTATCAAGTGAACAGGAAACGTATTGTGAATAATATGAGGATCATTTCTTCTATAGGGGCAGGTCTCTCTTACATGTCCCTTTCTTGCACAGTGGTGACATATAAGAGAGGTTCTGCTTCCTTTTGCCTTCACAAAAGTGGTAATGTGTTGCTTCTTTAAAAACCTCGGGTTGTAACCAATACCACTTCTGTTTAGAGAACTTTGTTGCTCACCTAACATCCTATCAAGAGTGCCATTGGACTTGGTAAAACTTATGAGGGCCGTCTGTTGGTCTTGAATCTTATTATTCAGGGAGATCTTCTCGTTCTCTAAGTCATGATGTTCACTTCTCAGAGACGAGAGATATTGCTTGAGTTCAGATTTCTCTAAGTCAATAGTCTTGACTTTAATGTCAAGACCCGAATAAGAAGTTTCAAGACTTTTGACCCGACTAGACAGTTCCTCAATAGTTCTTTCCTGGTCCACGGTTTTCTTGATAAGAGTGTTAGTTTGGGCAATAAGTTTCTCTTCATTGGCAATCATATTAGAAAGGAATTCTGATAGTACCTCTTTTGGACTTTCCACGAGCTCTCTTACAGTTACCTTGAGTTTCTCATCATGGGATTCATCTCATGTGGCCATGAGACAAAGGTTGACCTTTTCATCATCGGAATTTGAGTCACCTGAGTCGGAATCACTCCAAGCTGCCACCATGGCTTTCTTTTTCCATCTATCACCTTTCGTGAACTGGTTCTTCGTCTTTTGAGGGCAATCTTTCACTAGATGGTCTATTTCACCACATTCAAAACAAGACAAAGGTTTAGTCTTCTTCTCATATTTTTTGTATTAAGACTTACCTCGAAATTTAGAAGACTCTGATCCATCTTTGTTGTTGAATTGCTTTTTCATGTTGAGGATTCGAGAAAGACCTATTGTAATGAGATCAAAGGGATCATCCTCATCATCGTCCTCATCATCAGAATCAGACACATCTTTGAGCTCATCCTTCTTAGACTTGAGCGCCAAGTTCTTAGTGCTTGCTGGGAGTTCTCCATCGTCTTCATTGAGAATCATCTCATGTGTGATCAGCTTCCCAAGCAAGTCATCAAGGGGCAGAGTGGTGAGATCTTGGGCTTCCTCTATGGCTGTTACTTTCGGACCCCATTTGTCTTTTGGGAGGCACCTCAATATCTTTCTCACTTTCTCAACATTCTCAAAGGTCTTGCCGAGAGAGTCAAGGTTGTTTGTGATTTCCGCGAACCGTGTGAACATAGCCTTAATAGACTCATCTGGCTTCATTTTGAAGAGTTCATACTTTCGAAGGAAGATACTGATCTTGGTGTCCTTCACTTGACTGGTTCCTTCGTAGGTGACAACCAGCTTTTCCCAAATCTCTTTAGCTGACCTACAAGATGAAATACGATTAAACTCATCAGTACTAAGACCGCAATATAGTAAGTTAATGGCCCTGTAGTTTTTGGAGACGAGTTCAAGATCCGCTTAGATGTATTCAGACTCCTTCTTTGCGACTTTGGTTCCATTTGGTCCGTCTTTCTCTGGAATCTTCGGACCATTCTCTATAATGTTCCAAAGTTCCAGATCTTGATCTATAATGAACATTTTCATCAAGGATCTCCAGTGGACGAAGTTGTTTCCTACAAAGAGTGGTGGTCTAATGGTAGACCTTCCCTGTGAAAATCCTCCGCTTGCTTCACCAGACATGATCGAAAACTCACAAGCTTGTTAGATCAAAACCAGTGAGTAAAGCTCTGATACCAATTGAAGGTTCGATAATGTATAACAAAGTAATATAAAGATACTCTAGAAGGGGGGTTGAATAGAGTATGCCGGATTTTCGCAGATAATCTCAAGACTTTTGAAGCTCGTGCAAAACCCTTTGAGATTAGACTTAATCCTTTCTCTGAAAACCTGAATCACAAACAAGTTATACAATTCGAACAAATGCGAAAATACGGTAAAGCAGTAAGTAAAGGACGCAACGAATTGTGAACAAGGTTTGGCACGAACTTGGCCTACGTCCCCGCCTAGGGTTCTTCCACAACCCTAGGATTCAACCGGCTTTTTTTGATTCACAAGACTTAGGATCCTAATAGCTCACCGAGAAGCCTCTCTCCTATACAATTGCAATCTATTCAACTCACGTTCCCTTGGAGACCTAGACCAATGTAGAAGAGCTCCACCACTCTCAGCCATCTAGTACAATCCTCTTACACTTCGTGAATCAATCACCTAGTGTTCACTTCCTGAGTTACAAACTCTCAAGTATAACACTCTCTCGAAATATATCCTATAAGCTCACTGTGTATCTCTCAAATGCTTTGAAATAAAATATAAGACTCTTACGAACAAGCAGAGAGAGAACACGAAGAAGAGAGAAGTATGCTTGAAGACTGAGTGCGATGTAGAGCGTTGATGTGTAAGAGTCTGTCAGTCTTCCTTCTCTTCTTCATCTCCTTTATATAGTGAAGATAATCGGCGCCACTTAAGGAAGGAATCTTCTCCAATGTCTAACTTGGATTATGGCTTGCGGGCGGATCTTTGAGATCTTCTAAATTGGGAAACTCTGAAGCCACAATCTTTCCAATTTTATTCTCCACGTTATTCAGCTCAAGGAATGAGATATTATTCAAAAACTTGCTGTATATGTTAGTGTATAAAATATATAATAATATCTGGAAATCATATAATAATATTCGGACATAATATAACATAAAGTACAGGTTTTGTGTTTAATCAACACAGCTGTAGCTTCAAGACCTTTGACACAAACAGCATGTCAAAGCCTTTGAAGCTAATTCCGATTTTCATCAAAGGGAGTGGAGTTATCACATACCTCCCACAAAAACACAAAATTAAAACCCTACCTTGCAACTATAACATCCTAACTTAAGGTTTTCAATCAAAAGAGGTAAATTTCCATACTTTCCCTTATTTTATTTTATTTCTCAGTTTTGTCAAGCACTTCTTATTCTTGTCGAGCACTAATCTTGTCGATCAAGTCCTTATTGTTGCTTTGTCGAGTTGATCTCCTTGTTGTCGAGTGCTCCTTGTCGATTTCTCTATTGTGTTGAGTGCTTGCTTGTGATTTCGAGTACTCTTTGATCATTGTTGGTTTCTGTCTAGCACCTCTTCCCACGCCAAGTGCTCCATGTGTGATCCTTTCCATTGTCGAGTTCTATTTTGCTTATTTCGAGTACAGCAGCTCCTGTCGAGTACTTTGAGTGAATTGTCGAGTGCTTGAACCAATTGCCGAGTGCTCTTAAGTCTTGTTTCATTCATTCTCTCATATATACTTTGATTGTTAGGTTTTTGTTTGAGTGTTGATTTGCCCAAGGCGGATTGCCCTGACAAGCGTGACATACCAATTAGAGAGGGAGTGTGAGCGAAACACATTGTGAGCTTGTTTATATTTTACTAATCTTTTACGTAGTTCTGTGTTTGTCTTTTCTTTGTCATATCTCAACAAGGAAATAACGATGCAAACAATGGCAATAACGGGAACAACTCCAGCACCACCGTCACACCTTCGCAATTCAACACTATGATGGCCAAACATGGCTACGGTTACTGAAACCTTGGCTGCATTGGCAACCAAGGTGGCGGCTTTGGAGTCCATGCCGAGTGGTTCTAATACCATGGGTGGCCAAGGTGAGCAAAGGCGTGACGGTACGCCTCGCGATGAAAGGGAAGTCCATCATCCTAACCCTAATCCTAATCCTAATTTCAATAACCCTTTATTTGATGAGAACAACTCTCCACGAGGGGAGAGACATGGTAGAAATAATGGATTTGTTAATGCGCAGGGACAAGGAAGAGGAAGAGGGAGAGGACGAGGCTTCCCATAAGAGTTCTACTACTCGGAGCGCGACGAAGACTTCCAAGAAGAGGAGTATTGGGAGCAACGCCCGAGGCGAAACGATAGAGAAGGTCGATACCAATACAGAGAGCCAAGAAATCCCGCCGAGGACGACATATGTAAGGTAAAGGTAAAGATTCCTCCTTTTGAAGGTAAAACTGATCCAGATGTCTATATTGATTGGGAAACTAAAATGGATCAGATTTGGAATTGTCATAACTTCTCAGATGCTAAAAAGGTGCAATTAGCTTCATTAGAATTTACTGGCTTTGCTTTAATTTGATGGGATAACCTACTTGAAGAAAGAATAAGAGCCCTTGATGCGCCTATCGCTTCTTGGACTCAATTAAAAGCACTTATGGCATGTAGGTTTGTTCCTCAACATTATGCAAGAGAGCTTAGACAACGTTTAGAAAACCTTAAGCAAGGTAATAAAACTTTTGAGGAAACCTTTAATGCAATGCAAGAAACCATGGCTAGAGCTAATGTAGTTGAACCCTACACTACTAGAATTTTGTTCATAGACATCGGGTATAAACCGATGTTAATCAAAAAAAAATTCGACGTGTTAGTGGGTGGTGTTAAAAATCCAAACTTTACCACATCGGTTTATAACCGATATCTATAATGATTAATAACATCGTTTCTATTTGCAATATCGACTTAAATGCATGAATATAATTACATTTTGATTGATTCACCTAATGTTAAAACATTATTATTTTACATTTTTAGCTATCTAAAGATATGTAGAGCAGTAAAAAGATTCACATTAACATCGATATTTTTTCCAAAACCAATGTTGTAATATCTTATTTACATCAATTATAGGTGATTCATTTCATGTTTATTAACTTTTCCTTTGTATTTTGTCTTGTTATTTCGTTTAAAAAATAGTATACAACATTCGATATTTATAAAGACAATGTTATATGTATATATTTAAATCAGTATATTTGAAAGTAATGATGTCTAAAACGATTACAACATCATTTTATTTATGAATAACAATGTAAAATTGCGCAAAAGACATCAGTTTTATTAGTCGTTTTGTTGTGTTTCAATACATTTTAAAATCGCTTTTTTATTCTACTAAATGATGTCTCATTTCCTGTTTTTATCAAATAATAAGCTACTTCTCAAAAAAATCAAAATAAGATCAAATCCATGATGCATTATATCGAGAACATATTCAAATCCAATGCTTATTATAATATGGTGAAATACATCAATAGTCGAATTCGATGTTTCTAGTCTTTTACATAATAGTACAAAACATATAGAGATGTTCTCATGATGCCCCAATACATTTAAGTCCAAGGTGGATGGAAATTGTCTCGTGTACACAACAATTCAGCAAGGTCTTCTCCAAGATAATCACAAAGGAGCAGCTGCAAAACATGGATATAGTTGCAACAAGTTAACAACACCACAACTGTAACATTTCCAAATTACCATGAACTTATGTGCTTCTATTAATCTCTTCAGGAATTTACAATAATGAAACCCAAAATTACAAACAAGTGAATTCTAAAAGAGGTATGTCCCAGGGACTAACCTTCAGAGTTTCTGAAACACTCATCCTAAAATAGCGCGATGCATACTTTTCAAGCTCAAGAGTACTAAGTGGAAGGGGGGGATACTTGCACTTCTTTTCTCACCTAATTTTTGTCACCTAAGATAAGGATGTTTTTTTATTAGTCGGTAATTTGCAAAAATCCTCATAAAATAAAATGTTTGAGGGAATAGCAAAAAACACAAGATTAAACAGCACAAACGCAACTGAAAATACAGGAGCAACTGCTTGAGGAGGAAAAAAAAGCAACAAAATGCAACTGAAAACTGGTTCAGAAAATCCAACAGCACAAAACGCAGCTGAAAATGCAACAAAATGCAGCTGAAAACTGTTTGAGGAAAAATAAAACAGCACAAAATGCAGCTGAAACTGCTTTAGAAAATCCAGCAGCAACTGCTTGAGGGAAAAAAAAAGCAGCAGCAATATATTCATCAATCGAACAACTGAAAAATTGCATTTATCAGCGACATATTCAAGGGAAAAAAACAAGTGCATTCAAGGGAATAAAAAAAAGCATTCATCGGAAATATTGAAGGGAAAAAACAGCAACTGAACAATTGAACGAATGAGATTCATCAGTGATATATTCATTAACTGAACAACCAAACAAGTCTATTCATCAGCAGCCATAATTGCTGTTTTTTTTTTCAGAAAAAAAATTCAGCAACTAAGGTAATGAACAACAGCAATCGAACAGCAATAAAAAAATCAGAACGAACGGATTGAAAGATTGACAAGAACAACATACTTGATAAACTGATTAAGCAAAGATTACCCTTTTGACAAGCATAAAAGGATAAAAATAAATTTTTTCCATCATAAATGTGAATCTAGTGATACAAAGGCAAAGCTGAGTGGCATCTCTCCTTTGCAAAGGAACATTTCATACATTACAGCAGATTTAAAAAAAAAAAGGGAAGTTCAATGAAGAACTGGATTATATACTTGAGAGAATGATATCCTAAAGCAAGCCAAAGAACCCTCAAACAGATGACCGCACAATGACATCCACTGTAGAATTAACTAAAGAGTGAAATCATCCAACCAATCAACACAGGGAAACACCACAATGAAGCACCAACAATCAATATTACTCTATTAAAATTTGGGGAAAATGAAACCCTTTCGAATAAGAGATTATAAAAAGCTCTAAAATGCCAATGTAGTAACAATGGAGTTTTAGTATATAGACCAAGTTAGTTAACAATAAAAACCTCAACCATAACCATCATCTCCATATCACTTGGATATATTCAGCAAAGTACACTCACAATATACAACATTTACTATTTAGATGTGCATAGCCTAAAGTGCATACCACATATACAAGAACCAAATAATCTATGCAAAGGAAAATCGTACCTCTTCTGGTGACACACCAACATCTTGTAAGCTTCTCTGAATGCATAAAGAGACACCAAGTCCATCAACTCTTGGATCAGTCATGTGATAAGCATCACAAGTTGATACCAATTAGGCCAACTATGAAACAAATATAGGGACTTGGTCGCTCGCACCTGAAGAAAATAGACAACAAATTTTATTTATGACATGAATAGAAATTAAAATGAAGCTCTAGTGAGGCTGTTCTGAAAAACTATCAAGAAGATAAGCTCGATTTTTTTTAATGTTTCAAAGAGATTCTAAATGTATTTCAACAGTAGCGCCATTGAAGATCAAGTTAATTTTTATGACAGGAAATAGGCATGACAGCAAACAGTAGTCATAGATGCTTCTCAAGTTGTTTGTCTACCAATTTCTTTGCCTTTCGATCAATAGCTCAAGGCATGCATATATGAAATTAAATTGAAATTGAAATAAACACCTGTGTGTGTGTGTGTGTGTGTTTTTTTTTCCACGACTATCCAAAATTCATGACAGTCATTTGGGAAGAAACAGCTCTAAATTCAATTGAACCTATCCATTCAATTGAAAATAAACATGATCATATACATATATTCATACGTAATGAAAGCGGGTTGGCATGTGGCTTCAAGCTGCACGTTAGTTCAAAAAGAAGCTTTTCATAATTGAACCAAATAAAGCCCTGTCCTTTGTCAAATTTTCTCTTACATCTATATATCCTTTACCCATCCGATTTTATTTTTATCAATATAGATTCCTGTCAATATATAGCATTTACAAAGCTTAAACTTCATGAAACATCTTACGGCCAGTTGAAATCTATCATAGTTCATCCATCTTCGTATGTATTTAAATATACATATATATACAAATTGATAAACTTTGAACCTGATTAAGGTCTATTAGATGGATAACTTTACCTTAACCGATCATCCTTTAGAGTGAATGGTTCCCACATGTGGTGGTATTTGGTTCAAAGCATATCTCAAGGCAAATCTGAAAATAAATAAGAACACAAACACTATATGAAATCTGTGTCTTCCTTGATCAACCTAGAAATCAAAAGCAACCAATATGAATTTTGCTTACTGCGCATGAGAGTTCCTCTTTGAGCTTATCCATATTTGGAAGCACTGAAGCGGATTCAAAAGTTGTAGAGGAGCTCTCTATAGACACTAACAATTCATCCTTTTTCTCTTTCTTCAAATCATTCTCTTTCTTCTTATCGTCTGATCATCAAAAGATCATAATAAATTAGAACAATCTTCAAGATTTCTCTTCGTCTATGTGGAGAGAGAGTGAGAGAAGATAGAAAACTCTAACCTTTTTTATTGACTACATCTTCGTTGTCAAGACAGCTTCTTAGTAGGTGTGTCCTCATCATCAAGATTGAGGATTGTAGATTGAATCAAAATGGGTCTGCGCCTCTACAACCGTGGCTTCCTGAAAAATTAGGGTTCACCTCAACCGAATAATCGAAATTGGTGAAATTTCAGAGAGAGCAGATATATACCTTCTTGAATTCGTAGGAGGGGTGATGAATTGCAATTCAGACTATTTTTTCTACTTGGATACTCTATCCGGATAGTCCTCAGCGACGAGGCTAGCGAGAAGAAGACCCTCTTCGTCCCAACTGGCCATGGCGATGACAGATCTATGTGGTCTATGAGTTGTACAGACTATTTGAGAAACAGACTTGGAATCGGAGAGCGTGGCAGACGACAGGCGGTGGCTGTAACGACGGTGGGGTTGCTGTTGTCTCCGACGAGAGACACCTCAGTCAGATATGGAGAGTGGGAGGGGAGGGGAGGGAGAGGTACCTGGTGGGGGATTTGAGGGAAGGTGGGTAGATCTGGTGGTGGCAAAGATCTCGACGATGGAGAAGGAGGAGGAGTAAGTGCTCTGGCATGGCGGTGAGAGTCTGGAGAGAGGGAGGGTTAGAGACGAGGGGATGCGTTATCTTGAGAAAGGGAGGTTTTATGTTTCCCAAAAGTATTTCAATATACTTTGAGCGGGTTTTTATATTTTTTTGCAAGTGTTGGGAAATTTGAGATGAGCGGAATTTTACTTAGTTCAGATTTCAATCTCGCGCCTTACTTTTTTTTTTCAAAAATCACTTCTCACATCGGTCAATAAAATAGAGTGGTGTCTATTTTGTTTTTAACATCAAAAAATTAGAAACCGATGTTAAAAATCTATTTAACATCATGCGTTTTTTTGACTGATGTTAATCAGCCGATGTCTATGAACACAATTCTAGTAGTGCTATGAAGATACAAATGCTAGGTTTCTTAGGATATTGCATCCCGATTTGGCTCATGAGATTGATTATTTTCCTTATTCTATGCCTACTGAGCTTTTGCATTTAGCGATAAAGGTAGAAAGAGGAGCACGATATAGTATCCAAGGGAGGATGTTGAGTGGCCAACAACCGGAGTGGCGTCCAAATCGACCACATCAGCCCCAAGGATGCTCGGATGGTGGTCCTCGAGATTGAGGAAGCCAGCCCCAATGGCGAGGTGAAAATCGAGCACCTCAACAGGCCATCGTAAAGGGTAAAGAACCCATGTACGGACGTGATTCGTTTGGGGTATCTACTGCTTGATCTAGAGATATCTAACCCTTTTACCGCTTGATCTAGAGATATGGTATGCTTTAAATGCCAACGTAGAGGTCATTATATGAAGGATTGCCCTAATAAGAAAACTCTCATGATTAATCACCTAGGAGAATATGAATATGAAAATTCATGTGATGAACATGATGAGCATGCTAATGATGATAATGATCAAAACCTTAACCTTTTAGCTTATGATGATGATGATTGTGTCGAATATGAGCATGGTGAATCCTTGATTGTTAGAAGAGTTTTAAGTGTTGTTCCTACTCCCTGTGATGACAATCAATGTGAAAACTTATTTCATACTCGTTGTTTAGTTAAAGGAAAGGTTGTTAATGTGATCATTGATGGAGGAAGTTGCTGTAATTTAGCTAGTCAAGAAATGGTTGATAAATTGCAACTTTCTACTGTCCAACACCCTAGACCTTATAAATTGCATTGGATGAATGACTGTGGAAACTTGAAAGTAAATAGACAAGTTAAAGTGCATTTTAAACTAGGACATTATGAAGATGATGTTTTATGTGATATCGTGCCTATGCAAGCTTGTCATATTTTATTAGGTCGTCCTTGGCAATCCGATCGTAAGGTCTTACATGATGGGTTTACTAATCGCTATTGCTTTACTTTTCAGGGGAATAATGTTTTTCTCAAGCCTATGACGCCAACACAAGTGGCTGATGAGATTGAGAAGCGCAAGGTAAGTAAAGGTGAGTTAGATAAGGAGGCTCAGTCGAGCCATGTGGATTCACAATCTCGGCCTAAGGGTGTACAGTTGGCTTCCAAGAGTACATATTTAGACGAGTTTGTGGATATGGAAACAACCCTCATGCTCCTATGCAATGAGTTGAATATGTTGAGTGAGGAGCTTCGAGCTACCCTCCCTCCTCACATCCTATCTCTTCTTGAAGAGTATAAGGATGTGTTCCCCGATGACATACCAACAGGTCTACCCCCTATTCGTGGAATTGAGCATCAAATTGATCTTATTTCAGGGGCTTCCTTGCCTAATAGGCCTGCCTATCGTATGAATCCCACTGAGACCCAAGAGGTCCAATCCCAAGTCCAGGAACGGTTGGATAAGGGATATATTAGAGAAAGCTTAAGTCCTTGTGCTGTGCCTGTGTTATTGGTCCCTAAGAAAGATGGATCATGGAAAATGTGTGTAGATTGTAGGGCTATTAATAACATCACTGTTAAATATCGTTATCCTATTCCATGATTAGATGATATGCTAGATGAACTGCATGGAGCTTCAATATTTTTGAAAATAGACTTAAAAAGTGGCTATCTGTTGTGAATTGAATCTGCCATGTTTTACAGTAACTTTTATATCATTTTCTGCATACATTTCATGCATTTGGGCTAGAATAGTACTGAATCTGTGTAGTTTATGCTTATTTACCAAATTATGGAATCTACACCAGTTTTTGTTTAAATTCGTAGAATTCGAGGAAATTTACAGCAATTCTGAATAATGCTGGAAATCAACTACAAAAGTCCAAGGTCAAAGGACTACAGAACCAGGGTGAATAATGCTGGAACCCAGAATTACTCGATATCGAGTTCTTTTACTCGATATCGACAAAGATGTCCAAGCAACAACGAGTAGGAGCGGATCGAGGAAGCTGAAGACGGAGGAAACCCGACTCCGGAGCTTTACTCGATATCGAGTAAGCTACTCGATATCGACAAAAACCCTGATGCCATACCCGGAGTCAAGGAGCTGTGCCAAGTCGAGAAGCCGAAAACCTGGAGACGCCGAGCAGCATCTAATCGATATCGAGAATCTTACTCGATATCGACAAACTCAGCGCCACATTTCCGAGCCTGTGTTGGGGAGCAGTTCCTCGACCAAGACCAGCAACACAGAAGTCGACACAGGTTACTCGATATCGAGGACCCCAGCAGCGCCTGTCCGAGCTAGATCGAGCACCAGCTACCTGACATGCCGAGCCAGCCGAAGTCGACGAAGAACTTTACTCGATATCGAGTAGTTTACTCGATATCGAGGAGCGTCATCCGGAGCCGCGTTACGCGGTTTGCTGTCCGTGTCGAGCTGGCTTTGCTTGGAGCCGAAGGAATCCGATTCTATCCACATCTATCCACACCTATCAAGTTCTATCTATGGAGAGAAGATCTACCCACACAAGAAGATATTTTGCTACTTTAGATATAATTTCCTTTTTGGATTTATTTATGTTATTCCATTTATTTATCTTTAAGCTTTTAGATATAGAGATTTAGATATAGATAGACCTTCTTACCTAGAATAGCTAGGGAATGTAGCCTATAAATAAACCCTTAGGGGCTGGTTTTTTATGCATTCAATTTCAGAGACAATTAGTCACATAGAGAGAGAAGAAGAAGAGGTTGTAAGTTTGAGTTTATTTAATGCAAGTTAGTTCTTTTTCATCAAAGATGTCGGCTATTGCGATGAAGAGCGAGTAGTCCACCCACTTCTAGGGTCGGGGTGAGCCCGGCGGTGGCCATATAAGGTGATGCGGTAAAGGTACAATCTTTTTATGCAATTCGTCTTCTATCCCTATAAGCATGATTCTTTTGCGAGAGTTGAAGGTGATCCTTGTTTGTGTTATTGAAGCGAAAGTGATCTTAATGCAACTTGGATTAATTATGTGAAAAGGGTTAGTAACAATTAGGGTTTATGCGAAAACCTCTATATGCCTATTTGTTAATAACGAAAGTTATTTGATGGAAAGCATGATCTTTTATGCCTTTATGTGTTACTTTTCATGGTTATCGTTGTGGTGTTGATACCCTGGCTTTGGAAGTCTTTTAGTATATTGATTTATTTCATTGAAAATCTGAGTTATGTGTTCGAGAATTTGCAATTTAAAGTTTCTGTCTTTGTCGTTCTCGGGGATTGTTAGTCGATATCGAATAGCACTTAGTCAATATCGAGTAGAAGTTTATCGAGATCGAGTTTCTGTTGCTGGTCTTTGCTGTCTGTTGTCGATTTAACTTTCTGTTTTGCTTTGTTATTTCTGTCTTTCTATTTGCTTTTCTATCTGTGAGATTTAAAGCTACATTAGATCCGCTGACACGCTTCCTTGTGGATCGATCCTGACTTCCCACTACTGCATAGGGAGAGAGTCTTGTAATCATTTGGGTGGGCATAATCTAGTTTGATCTATATTCTATATTTTAAACTCGATTTTCCCTCTACAACACTATCATTTGATTATATGAGTGGTTGGTTATGCCTTTTGGTTTAACAAATGCTCCAAGAACTTTTATGCGATTAATGAATCATGTGCTTAGGAACTTTATAGGAAAATTTGTTGTTGTTTATTTTGATGATCGATATTCTTATTTATAGAAAATCTCCTAATGAACATATAGCACATCTTAAAGAAGTACTTCATACATTAAGAAATGAACACATGTATGCTAATTTAAAGAAATGTGAATTATGTAATGATCAAGTGTCTTTTCTTGGATTTGTAGTGAGATCGAATGGACTGAGTGTTGATGAGGCAAAGATCAATGCCATTCAAGATTGGACGATCCCCACCAACATAGGACAAGTGCGCAGCTTCCAGGGCCTTGCGAGCTTCTACTGACGATTTGTGCGCGACTTCAGCACCATCTTAGCCCCACTTACTGAGCTCACAAAGAAGAGGAGTGAGTTCACATGGGGTGCAGCTCAGGAGGAAGCGTTCAACACGCTTAAGATCAAGCTAACACACACACCACTACTCGCTCTTTCGGACTTCTCTCGGCCATTTGATGTCGAGTGTGACGCTAGTAGAGTTGGAATTGGTGGAGTCCTTATGCAGGAAGGTAAACCTATAGCCTTCTTTTCTAAGAAACTTAAAGGTTCTTGTCTTAATTACTCTACATATGATAAAGAGTTGTATGCTTTATATAGAGTTCTTAAGACTTGGTCCCATTACCTATGGCCTAGTGAGGTTATTCTTAGAACTGATCATGAATCTTTGAAACATTTTAAAAGCCAAGATAAACTTGATAGGAGACATGGTAGATGGATGGAGTTTATTGAAATATTTCCTTATGTGATAAAGTATAAGAAAGGAAAAGACAATGTGGTTGCTGATGCATTATCTAGAAGATATGTTCTTTTAACCACTTTGGATTCTAGAGTCTTAGGCTTTAATTACATTAAGGAATTGTATGATAAAGATGCTGATTTTGGTGATATCATTCGAAAATGCTTAGATAAAGGTCCAACCGAAAACTTTTATTTGTATGACGGTTTCTTATTTCGAAAGGATCAAGTGTGTATTCCTAGATGTTCTCTGCGATTATTACTTGTTAGTGAAGCCCATAGTGGTGGATTAATGGGACATTTTGGAAGAGATAAAACTTATCATACATTAAAATCACACTTTTATTGGCCACATATGCTTAGGGATGTAGAACATTGCCTAAAAAGATGTATTGATTGCTTAAAGGCCAAATCTAAGCTTATGCCTCATGGGCTATACACGCCACTACCCACACCCTCATCCCCTTGGGAAGACACTTCTATGGACTTTATAGTTGGGTTGCCTAGAACTAAGAAGGGGAGGGATTCGATATATATTTGTATTGGTTGATAGATTCTCTAAAATGGCTCACTTTATTGCATATCATAAAACTAATAATGCTACCAATGTTGCTAATCTATTCTTTAGAGAAGTCATTAGGTTGCATGGCGTGCCTAAAACAATTGTTAGTGATAGGGATGTGAAATTCTTAAGTCATTTTTGGCGAACATTATGGAATAAATTGGGAACTAGATTGCTATTCTCTACTTCTATCCACCCCCAAACTGATGGCCAAACTGAGGTGACTAATAGAACCCTTACAACCATCCTAAGAGCCATAATTAGATAGAATTTGAAGCTTTTGGAAGAAGCCTTACCTCATGTGGAGTTTGCTTATAATAGAACTATGCATTCTGCAACAAAAATCACTCCATTTGAATGTGTCTATAGTGTTAATCCACTAACCCCTTTTGATCTTACTCCATATCCTATGAGAGAGAAAGAATCATTTGAAGCAGGTAAGTATGTCGAGTTCGTCAAGGAGCTACATGAACGGACACGTCAGAAGCTTATGCAAAAGGCTTAATACAACTCCAACAAAGCAAACAAGGGCCAGCGTTTGGTCACATTTCAGCCTGGGGATCTTGTGTGGGTGCACCTGAGGAAGGAGAGGTTTCCAAATGAGCGGAAGAGCAAGCTCGCACTACGAGGAGATGGACCTTTCAAGGTTCTACAACGAGTTGGTGAAAATACCTACAAGTTGGAGCTTTCTGGAGACTATGGCGTGAGTGCTACATTCAACGTCGTCGATCTTATCCCTTACTTTGTCATGGACGAGGACTTGGATTTGTGGTCAAATCCTTTCCAAGAAGGGGAGGTTGATGCGGGACCATCTTCTACAACTCCAGACACTATCGGTCTTACAAGTGTCAATTTCGAGTCTTTCTTTCAATTCTTGCATCGAGTCTTGTTTCTTGCTTGGTCGATTTCGAGTTCAGTCTTGATCTTGGAATCTTTGTTGAGTCTTGGTCGATTCTTGGCTATCTTGGTCGATTCTTGGCTATCTTGGTCGAGATTCTTGCTGTTCTTGTTTCATTCTTTATTATTTCTTGCTTCCATTCTTTAGTTTCTTGTTTGATTGTCGAAGATCGGGCCATCCTACAGCTAACTCCGTATCAACGTCAAAATTGAACAGGCTCAATTTCAACGACTCTCGCAGTCCCTTTGCGATCTCATTTATTACCATTTCGAGCGGCATTTCAGTGTCATCGAGCTTCATCTTCTTCTAATATCTGTCATCGGTCTGCTCGCTCGGGCCACCCGAATTCGAGACCTGCGAGAAGGTTAAGAGATCCCCTATATTGTCAAGCTTGTCTTTCGGCACATCCGGCAACGACTTCCTCTTAACACATCTCACGTGTTCCTCAGCCACATAAACCTTGAAGATAACTCCTCCATGGTTGATAAATTCTTGAAGCACAATCGGCGGTGTCGATGCAGTAGTCAGCACCTTCTGGTTCTAAACGAGACACATTTTGTGCGATTTAGTGCTGCCGTTGGCCACGAGCGGCTTCACAACGACAAGGAACTTCAAAGTCTCCCAAGAAGTAGGGTCACGAAGAGACACACCATCGTAAATCACAATCTGCTTCGGGATACCGAGCGTGTCAGTCCCAATCTGCTCAATGTTGAGTTCCGACATCGCCTGGAGCATGGTAATCCAATTATAAAGCCGCTCGGTGGCCTCCGGCGAATCAATGATGACAACATTAGGGTTCTTGGTCTGGTATTAGGAGAGCTAACATTTGCAAATGTCGCCGTAGAGTTTGTGGAGGACGCAGTCGAACGGTCCCTGGTTGATCAACTCTTTGTCGGTGTCGAACTTTATCAAATCGACGCCTCGCGCTTTCACTTGGTTGACGAGGGACACTTGCATGAAGCTATGTTGTTTCTTCGAAAGGAGAGCGTAGCCAATGCGGAATCTTCTGTCGCTGGATTCCGCCATTGATGATCGCATTTGAGAGAGAAGTACTGGAAATCGTAGTTGAACGGCAGCGAGAATGCAAGAGCAGTTCGTCGTTCAAGAACAGAGCGAAGTCCGAAACCCTAAAGAAGTAGGGATTTCGAGAAAGAAAAAGGAAAACTCTATCAAGATTGTAACAAACTGAAAGTAGGAGGTTAAGCCCACGAAAAGAAAAAGAAAAAAAAAGAGGAGGTTATGAAATGGCGTGGAGGTTGAGACTTGGGGTGAGAGAGAGGAGCGAGGGGGTATAAATAGACTCAACTTGGGTGAGGTGGAGTTGATACTCTCACTCGCGGGTCTCGGAAGATGAGGACAGATTTCCTAAAAACAGGACACATGGCGTTATCTGATGTGATTGATGCGGAATCTATGTGGACGTTTTAGGATAGACGGCTTAGATTTATCTTCCCCTGTTTAATGAACAGTTATGATTACAGATTTCGGAAAAGTCTCCTAATTGTATTTATTTTTTATTTTACCTTTTATTAAAGGAAAAATCAGCTATGCGTTTCATAAATGGTTATGTCTGATATCCAAGCTCTTCTCAAAGGAGTAAAGATCGTCAGTACATCCCATATTCCCCGCATTGGTAATCGGGTAGCGGATAAGGTTGCATACCTTGCTACTCTACCAAGGGGCAAGAGTTATACCATCATTCAGGTCTTCTAGACCTCATCCGCCAGGATGCTTTTGGATAGGATTTCCCGTCCGATTCATTCTGTAGGATGCTTTCGGATCGGGTTTTCCATCCGAATTTTTACCAAATAAAAAAAAGCTATGTGTTTCATACTTTGCTCGACATTACTTCCCTTTTTAGGGTTTTATGGATGTTTGTTAGAGGAGGAAACATATGTTCACGAATCACGACATATAAATTATTTTCCCTGACGTCTTGATTTATTCTCTTCTCAAATTTTTAATATGATTACTACGTTGCATACGAGATTGATAAGGTATGTTTTATAAAGATATTTACCATTTTATATAAATTTATATTTTCATATCATAATAAAAAAAAATACATATATAACATGTCACGGAAAATGAACCGAAACAAATTATTTCACATTTAAACCAGAACAATTAAATATAATAGACCCATCAAGAAAGAACACAAAAATTATATGAACCGAAACAATTAATATACATATATACCAATAACACATTAATTCAAAGTCTATGATATTGCATTTGATATCGTCAAAGTTGATGAAATTAAAGCCAATGATACGCATGCTTCACCCTTGTATTTCAAAACCGGTGGTATTTGCAGTGAACTTTTTCACCAACACTGAATTGTATCACCCTAGCTAGAAAAAATTATTAAAATTTGTGAAGTACAAACATGAAATGATATACAATTTGAAACACGAGTGGAGGAAAATATAAATGTCTTGAAATAAAATATATGAGATGATCTTTTTATGAGGGGTATAGAAAAAAAAAGATTACCCTTTCATGCATAACTACAAAGTTAATTCCGTCCACAACCTTAGAAGATGGAAATAATGTTGTCCAAATGAGAATAATCATGCCCTGTATTTCCCAATTATGCCTAGAAGCATGCAAATTAATTACTAATAGCATTAACGGGGGGCCGTCATTTGGAACCTAGTGAGGATAGTTAAGACACGAGAACAAAAAATAAACGGGATTGCTAATCGCACGGTGAATTTATCGCAAGTTGCACGGTGAACAGGTGCAAATGCGCACTGCGAATGCACGGAGGTGGGCCCATCCAAATTTTTTTTTAAAAAAAATCAAACGCTTACGCGTATTTTGAGTACGCACTATTCTTCTCCTTCACGGGCTCCTTCCTCCTGCTTTACATTAGCAGATCTTCTGAAATTGAACTCTGAAATTGAATGCTCTTCCTCCTTCCAGTGCACTCCTCCCTCCTTTTATGTATCCAACCCACACCCCTAATTATAATTTGTCCCCCAATTCCTCCTCCAGTTTCAATTCCTTCCCCTGTCACACACCGGCTCATCCCCCAATTCCTCCTTCTGCTTTAATTTATTCCCTCGCTAGACACCAACTACTCCGCACTGGTGCCACACGCTCCAGGTCTATGGCAGCGCTCGAGGCCACACTGTCTCAGCCCTCCTGAAGCCTCTCAACGCCGTCAGATCCTCCTTATCACCATCGAAGAAGGAAAAGGCGGCGAATGCGAAGGAGGAAGGTGCAGTACGTTTGTACGTGGTGGTCTGAGACAACAGGGATTTGCGAGGGCACAGTAGTGGTCGGAGGAAGCGCGATGAAGGAGCCTCGCCGGCGGCATGTCTAGGAGATCCAAACTAGGGATTTGCAGGCTACAAGAAGCGGCTTTAAAAAAAATTTAAAAAAAAAACTGCAATCGCGCATTGCGGATGCGCGGATCCGCAGATCCGCAATGCGCAGTCGCATCCGTGTATTTGGCGAAATAAACACCGTGTAAATAGTAAGCCCCAAAATAAATAGACGTACTTGAATGAACAATTTAAAAAATCCGAACTGAATAATCCCTCTATGCAAACTGGAAAACATACGTAGTTGAAATATGACCGAAAATTCATTATTATTCTTATTAAGAAGACATATAAGTTATTATGTTACCTACAACAACTTGTTTGTTGAAATATCCGGAACTAAGATGAAATTATGTGGCTCTTACTATTTATAGAGGATAAAAAAAGGATTAGAGTTATAGGCTAGTAAAAGGATTGTAACGGTAACTGTTATAATTCAAACCTCTACTAATTAAATTCCCACTAATAAAAACTCCATCCGTTTATTAATTTTTTTAAAATAATTTTAAACTTATAACTAATATGTATATAATTAAAAAAAAATCAATTAAAATCATTATATTTCATATAGTTTTTAACTTTTTAAAAAACATGTCAAAAAGTCAAACGTCATTTATTTATGAACGGAGGTAGTATAAGAGCATACACAAAGGGCATACTCATATGTGTGCCTTAACTTTTAATAAAAAGGGAATTTTTTTTTTTCTGAATGTGTCAGGGAATTAATTACAAGAGTATGTTTATTTAGGAGAGGTTTCTCCAACTACTAACTTCACATTACCTAATGTCACTGTAACTTCCCACGTCAAGTAACCTCCAACCTCGTAAACATTAAGTGAAATAGAAATTTCAATAAATAAAAACATGATTATCACCATTACCCATCAACCACGATACTGGTACAACTTGTATAAAATTCGCTATGAAAAGAAATATATAACTAATTATATAATATAGCGACAAATCGAAAAATCCAATCTAGGAAAGAAAAAGTGACATACTATAGATGGATTAGAGCAAGACACCACAAGTTTGACTACCGACAAAGAGTTTGTTGTAGATTTGGTACGAGAATTGAATCAATAAATAAAACCTCAGTCGAATTTTGTTTGGAGAAAGAAAGCGGAGGTAGTGGAGATCCTTCTCTTGTCCCTCTTATCCACTTTGATGCAGGACTCCGACCATTTCCACGGACTATATAAACTTCATGTCTTGATCTAAAAGGTTCGAGTCCTCGAAATAGGTTCTACAGTGGAAATGGATCGATCCTATATTTGTCGAAAAATTGAGGGAAGAGGAAGAAGATGACTTGCATTTACCCTAAGTTGAAACGAAACTGAGACCCATTTAGTTTTTTTTCCCTGATTTTTCATTTCAACGGATTAATAGTCCTTTCTATTTTATTTTTTATTTTTAAGTTTTTATCTTTCAATTTTACATTCTGCTGGTGAGGCTGGACTGAAGACGGTGAGGCTCGATTTGGTGGTCGGACGTCGGTTAGTGAAGGCTGGACACCGGCGACTCGCACGTCACACCGTGGAGTTCTTTGTTGTTCGCCCGAATGGCCTTCTTTGCAAATTGCAATCATTGTTCGCCACTTTGCTTGTTCGCCCGTGGTCGTTGTTCGCCATTTGCTGTTTTGCAAAGTGAGACCCCGACAAAAACGACGTCATTTAGGTTTTTTTTGGGCCGAAGGGTGTGGCGGCCACCCACACACGCCACACCCTGGACTGCCTGGAGTACTTCTTTGTTGTTTGCTTGCCTCGTGGAGGGAGGCAGTAGCGACCGAGGACAAACGGACAACATATTTGTCGATGGAGAGACGAAGCGGGCGAAACAAGAACGAAACTAACCACCAAGATCCCAACCAAGCCCTCCCCTACCGAATCAACCTGAATCGAGCCAACATCTTCTTGGCATCCAGGGACGATCTAAGCACGAAATCAAGACGAAACCATCAGGAGGCAGTGGATCAAGAGGAATTGGGTGGGTTTAAATATATATAATAGAAAATTAGTAGAGATTGGAACAATCAAGCAATGGAGATCTCAACCAACAAGAGCTTCTGTTGGAAGAGAAGAGCGATTCAATTCTACTCCTCAATTCAATTAATCCGATGAACAAACTTACATATTTAAAGAAATCCTAAAAATTGAAATTTGATGCAGTTGAGGCACGTTCATCCCCACACTCATCACTAATTAACCCCACTACTATTTCTAATTAATTAACCCAAAAAACCTAAAACTAAACGTAAGTTACTTTCCACCCACCTACAAATCTTAACAACCTAAGAGCATGAGCTACCATGGGTTTTAGCAACCTTAAGATTGCTAAAAGGTAAACCCATGGTTGTGGCCTCTACCTTAAGGTAAGAGGTGGGAAGGGGTTACCTTGGTAGAGAGAGGTAACCTCTTCCCTTTTGTAATTTTTTTTTATGATAAAGTAGGTTTATATATTTCACATTTGGATTTATTAGTTGTAGTAGGATTTAAAATGAAATAAAAATATATTTATATTTCATTATTTTTTAAAATAAAATATCACATTGGTTAAAAAAAAAATTTCTATAATTTGAGCCCAATTTTATCCTATATATAACCCCATCTTGATCTATTGTAGTTGTACCTATTTTTCTTAACCATGGATCACAATAATCCAAATACCCCACTCATTCCAAATATGTCTTTTGATCTAAATCTTCTCAAAAATCCTCAATTTCAAGTGATGTTGCAAATGTTTAACAATTCTTCAACACCCGAATATCCAAATTATACCCCACATAATCCTACCAATGTGTACAATCCTTTTGAAGAATGATTTGGTTGAGCACTCGTGGAACCAATTCCAAGGCTATGATCCGAATTTATAGGTAGTTTTATTAGTATTTACGTATTTTATAATGTTTTTAACTTTTTTTTATTTTAATCTAGATGTAATAAAATATATTTACATTAACTATTTGCTATTTTTATTTATTTATAAAATTATAAATAAAAATAATTCACAATAATATATGATGATACACATATAATAAAGGGAAAGATATAAAGGAAAAGAAAAAGTGAAAATAAATTTGGAAAGAGGTAAAAGGGGTTTCCCATGGTTGTAGAGGTAAACTTTTAGAAAGAGGTAGAAAAAGTAAAAATTATTTTAAAGAAAAAAATAAATGAGTTGTAAAGTTGTGATAGGAAGATAGGAAACAAAAAGGGGGGAAAGAGGTTACCCCATGGTTGCGGATGGTCTAACTAGATATCTCTTAACAATTAATTAATTAATTTTGAATCACTAAATATTCTAACACTTCCCCTTGATTCAAAATTACACATTTTTTTTAATTTCCTTCAGACGCCAGACGCATCATCGTCTTCTTCAAACTCTTATGGACGCATCATCATCTCTTTTCTTCGAATTGATCTCTTCTTCTTCGAATTGATCTAGACGCACCGCTTTCAATTCTCGATCGATTGATGCACTTCTCAGAATCTTCAATCTTGATGCACCTCCTCATCGGCATCTTCAAAATTTTCAACCAACGCGTCTTCAATCTTCCCGGCGCTGGACGCACTTCTCCTCGTCGCCGTCAAATTCTTCGATCGTCGTCGCCTTCAAGTTCTTCGATATACCTCTCATCGTCTTCGATTGATGGAGCCATTTTCCGATCTCCATACCTCGGTCAGACTCTCATCACCTGAGCCCTTCAACCGCCTTCATGACTGCCTTCTTTGGCTGGACTCCATCGGAGCCCACTTCTTCAAACGTCGACCTTCTTTGGTCGGACTCTCATCGGAGTTGACGACTGGACTCTATTCTGTCACCTACGACTGGACTCACATTGTAGCCCTTCGACATCCGCCTTCTTCTTCTTCGGCGTTTTTCCCCTCCGGACTTTCCTTTTCCGGACACAAACTACACACAGATGGACTCTTTATCAGATCCCTCGTTCTTCAGCTGCCTTCTTTACTCGGCCGCATCTTCCGCCTCATTCTGGTCAGTGGTGCCATTGCCCGGACTCTTCTTCTCGGGCACTTCAACCTCCACCTCCTTCTGGTCAGCGGTGTCGTTGCCCAGACTCTTTATATACATTGTATGTAACGACCCAAAATTTAAGTACCCGAATTAACCTCCATAAACCTACTTAGAAGGTAAATATGGTTCGGAGTACTAGATTATCGGAGAACGTTATAGGAGAAGTTTGATCTTCTCTCGTAAGCGTTGGATCTTACGACCGAGTACGAGTTATTATTAGGTTCATTTAAGCGGAGGATTTAGTTTTCAAAAGATGGGGATTGCGAACCCCGAAAAGATCATAAGCCCGTTGGAGGCTTTACCTGTCCTAGACTATCGCGAAAATGTTTCGAATAGAAATAAAAGCGGAAATCATAAATACAACAAAACGCCACGACCACGCCGGGTCAAAACGATAAAAGTATGAGCAAAAGAGTACGATTGTCAAGCGCCTCCCTCACTCTAATCGTCCAAAAGGTCTGTCCCGACAACCATCCACATAAGTAAGTCATATCGGGTAAGGGGTACCTGAATCTAAAAACAAGAAATAAATCGGGGTCAATCATCGGAAATATACACACTCAATGCCATATAAAGAGGCATACTTAAACTACATGAATGTTAAAATGTAACACATAAGCAAGTGTATAGATATATATAAATGCGAAATAAACACACAAGGGCCCGTATCATCATCATGATCATGATCATCATCACCATCATATCATAATATCTTCTCAAATGTACTCATCATTCTCAAACATACTCATCCTTCTCAAACATACTCATTCTTTCTCATCATAAGCCTTTCATCATTTCATTCGTGTTCCATCGAGTATAAGTCATTTATTCAGATTTTGACGGCCGTCCTACCATAGACACATAGCATACATATGAATCGTTGGATTTACTAAGTTCATCCTACGTCATATTACCAGTTTATATTCCTGACATGTTACTAGGTCGCGTGATGCATGAAGACTCTCGATAAGACAAAGAGTATCACATAAATCCATCATGAGTAAGTCCAGGGGACTTACCTGGAGTCCGGAGAATAAGCAAGCAATAAAGTGCACAACCAAGGATCCAATCAACAAGAGCCTATTAATTTCATTAAGCTTTCATTAGGCAGTATTCTAATGCATGGTACCCAACCTAATAATCAACATACATCCACATGAGGTTCACGATTCTATATATTACACACTTTGGTTAAGTGATCCTGACTTAACCAGTTATAATCTATATCGTATTATCACATAATCGATTTTCTTCTTATCGGATCATAAGCCAAGTTATGGGTATACTTCATTTCTGTATTTTATATGCTCTAAGTTTCGGTTATGCCATCACATATTTAACCATATTCTTAGCATTCCCTTAACCAAGTTTTCTAACCGAGTTATTATAAACACTGGTTACTAAAATTATAACATTCCCATGAACAGTTAGATAACATTCCCATGAACATCATATTATGATTTCAGCCGAATCAGACCGTTGGATTGGAAATAAAGTCCAAATTACAGAGGCATATATATCCATTTTGTTTCTTGACGTTTGCTACAAAACGCAACCAAAAATACATAGAGGCTCCACTTCCTAAGCCCTTTCCAAGCACACAAGATCTATTCCTAGAGAGGGGGAGGTAGATGAGGGATTACCTTTGAAGAATCCCACACAAACGACTCAAGAACACCCTCGGGAGTCCTTCGGAACACCTTTCAAACACCTTGCCATTTTGTCACCAAAATTCCCAAAACATGATTTAGATTCTTACTAAAAGTTGAATAAAAGGAGTTATAACACATGTTGGAACTCAGTTTTGGAAGAAAGGAAGGGTTCGTACCAAGAAATCAAGTCAAACTCTCAAGACCCTTCAAAAACAGTTTTCTGCAGCTCCAAAGATGGACGATTTTGGATGGGCAAACGACCTTGGATTTTTGTGTTTAAGATATGTATGGAAAGCTGGATTCAATACGGATCCATGGCCACCGAGGTTTCTCAATTTGGATGAGTATGGAGAGATTTATACTATTTCTTGTGAAGGCTGTCCAAAATAGACCTAAAATAGAGCAAGGCTCTCCTTCTCTCTCTCTCCTCTCAAGTGACGGTGGGGCTTCTTTGGATGAGCTCCACATGAGTGTTGGGGTCAGGCTTATAGAGAGAGGGGTGGTTGGCTTCATGAGTCAAAACATGGGTGTGATGGGAAGGAAGTGATGGGAGTGGTTGAATGTCTACATTCACAAGCAAGCCACAAGTCAAGGGTTTGGTGGCTAAATGTTAGGCAATTGGGTGGATGACCTCTTTAACATAATGTAAAAATCCGAGCTGGCGAAGCGTTAAAATCCGTTACGTTTATAAGATACGAGAAACGTAGCTTGGGTATATTTTTCCCCATCATTGAATCCATGTAAAGCTAGGCATAAAAATTTTAAATTTTCCGGGTTTTCATAATTATAAGGGAGGATAATATTCGGATTATCCTACGGATATTTTATAAATATTAATTAAATTTCGGTCTTTACATTGTATAAGAAGATGTTTACATCGATTAGATTGAAGCTCAAGTATTGAAAATAAGGAAATGAGTCGTTGGATTCGTCTTGAACCAGTTCTAACAACAATCTTATTAATGGTAGCTTTGAGCCCTAGAGGACTTGGGGTTTGTTTGGATTCCCGATCTATTATGTTTATAATCAAAATACATGTATTAAATCCAAAAGTAGATTATAAGCACTCCTAAATTTTATGATTTTTTAAACCTTAAATCTAATTGTTAAACTAACTAAAAAAGTACAAAATTATAATTTCTCCCCTAATTCAAGAAGATTCACCTTCTCCCCCACACCCATCTTCTTCCTCTCCCTGCACCATTATCCTCTCGGCCTCTACCCTCGCATCCGCACCTCCGCCGCCGCACCGAACCCCCACCCCGCTGCTCCGCGGGCGAAGGAGGCACCACAATGTTATATTTGCACATATTTATCTTATTTATTCACTTTAATTTTAAAATCTTATTATGTATGCACACCATAATGTTATATTTTCATAACATAACATAGGTTACATAATAGACAAGAGCGCAACAATCGCAAATTGCTAATCATGCACATCATAATCTTAGTTATGCACTTTTTAACCTTAATTATGCACATTTTAATCTTATTTATGCACTTTAATTTTAAAAGCTTATTATGTATGCACACCATAATGTTAAAGTTGCACAACATAACATTATATTTGCACATTTTAATCTTATTTATGCACTTTAATTTAAAAGCCTATTATATATGCACACCATAATGTTATATTTGCACAACATAGCATTATATTTGCACATTTTAATCTTATTTATGCACTTTAATTTAAAAGCCTATTATATATGCACACCATAATGTTATATTTGCACATTTTAATCTTATTTATGCACTTTAATTTAAAAGATTATTATATATGCACACTATAATGTTATATTTGCACAACATAACATTATATTTGCACATTTTAATCTTATTTATGCGCTTTAATTTAAAAGCCTATTTTATATGCACACCATAATGTTATATTTGCACAACATAATATTATATTTGCACATTTTAATCTTATGTATGCACTTTAATTTGAAATTGTTAAATGCTTGAAAACAAATAGACGATAAGTCCGCCCCCCGGACCCTCCGATGCTACGCTTGTGAAAAATGATTCAAGACACATTAACAATAACCTTAATTGTGCACTTCATATTATTAATCATACACATCGTCATTTTATTCTTACACTTTATCATTTTATTTATACCCTTTATATTTACACAACAAAAAGTGTCGAAAACGGGAAAAAGTGCATTTACTCATAAAATTAGACATATTTACCTATTTACCCATAAAATTAGGCTTATTCACCCATAAATTAAACATATTTCAATTATAAATTTTTATAATTGAAATAGGCACATTTACCTATTTACCCTATAATGAATTATTATGTCTGCACAACATAAAGTTATATTTGCACAACATGATGTTATACGTGCACAAAATCAAGTTATACTTCCACAACAGAAAGTGTTAACACGAAAAAAAAAATCCTGGAAAAAAAAAATTGGCCCGAGAAGGGGGGCATAGTGGGGGGCATATGGGGGGAGGGGCACACGCATGGGGCAAGGGGGCAGACATTCTACTAATTAAATTAGGCCCATTAGCAATTTACTTACAAAAATTAGGCTCATTAGAGAATTTTACACCTTAATCAAAATTTACACCCTAAGGTAATTTTACATTTGAACCTTTGCATATATATATATATATATATATATTGATGAATGTTGGACTCTTGGAGTATAAGATCCGTCAACTCTGTGTCATCTCATGTGACATCTTCTTGAGAGAGGCAAGGGTCTGTTTGGATAGCTAATGTATATAATACATTCATTTAGATTATAATTTAATTTTCATTTAAACAATGTTTGGATGTGTGGAAATACATATCTATTATAAACGTTTTTCATTACTATTTCAAAATACATTAAAAAAGATTGGTTTTTCTTCCAGATCTATCATCTTCAACTCCAACCTTGCTGAATGCCGTCGATGTCGCATCTCCGTATCTTTCCCTACTGAATACACCTCCGATGACTCTGCCGACACCACCGTTGTCCTCCTAATCAACGGTCTGCGAAAGATCTCCACCAGTGATCGCTATGTCCGTCGCGGATCTTGGCCGGAGGGGATTTCAGTCTTCGCAACTAGGTCCACATCTCCTCTCTCCCCCTCCCCCCTCTGATTTTGTTAATGAGATCAATCACCGCAAGGTTTGTTAGTATGGTCCTTAAAAATCTCCAATCTCTTTGAACAGTTTGAGATAATTGACAGCAATCATTCATAAAAATCATCTAAACTCGTTCTTACGAATCGCAAGCAAGATGTGGAATTCTCAATCGGTGACTATAGTTCTTAATTGGACTGGTTGCAACTGGGAGACAAGAAAGTGGGAATCGCGAGAAGGCTCAACACCTTCGGCTGCGATGCCTCCAATCATATATATATATAGGGTTGGGTTGAGTTACACACAAACCCAATAGTGAGAAGGAAAGAAGCGACCTCATTGGTCCACGTGTCCAAAAGTAAATTAAAAATAGGAGACACACCGGATTCTCATAACTAATTAGTGACACCCACCCAAATTAATTAGCAACACTTCCACTCTCACTGTACACGTGCCAAATCAAACACATTAATTAATTGCACGCGCCAATCAACACCACCTACTAATTAATTAGAAATTGTACGTGCATGTAAAAGTGTTTACATCAACTTTTAAAAATCATTTTTTGGCATTTTCACATGTTAAAAAAATATAAAAAAAAATATTTGGCTGTAATTTAATTTTATCTACACATAGACACCCACTTTGTATATGTTTTGTTGAAAAAAAATTGACAAGAAGTGGTTCAGCAATTTTATTCACAGTGGTTCAGCAATTATTCACATTGGTTCAGCAATTTTATTCACAGTGGTTCAACAATTTTATTCACAGTGGTTCAATAATTTTTTTCACGGTGTTTCAGCAATTTTTTTTTCACAATGGTTCATCCATTTTATTTACAGTGGTTCAACAATTTTATTCACAGTACGTGGTTCAGCAATTTTATTCAAATTGGCTCGGCAATTTTATTCAAAGTGGTTCAGCCATTTTTTTCACAGTGGTTCAACCATTTTATTTGTAGTAATTCAAAGGTTCACAAGATATAAAGAAGGGGTTCATGAAGCTATAAAAAAGTGATTCATGAACCTGTAAAGAAGTAATTAATGAACATATCAAGAAGTGTTTCATGAAGCTGTAAAGAAGTGATTCATGAAACTATAAAGAAGTGGTTCAGGAAGCTTTAAGAAATGGTTCATGATGTTATAAAGAAGTGGTTAATAAAACTATCAAAAAATGGTTCATGAAGTTATCAAGAAGTTGTTCTTGAAGTTATCAGAAAGTGGTTCATTAAGTTATAAAGAAGTGGTTCATGAAGTTTTTATTATTCTTTTATTTTCTCTTAAAGCTTAATTTTTAATTAATTATTTATTTATTTTTTAAATAAAATAATTCATGAAACAATACTATTTACTTCGTGAACCAATTGGTATTAAAAACCTGAACTACTTGGTATAAAACCCCTGAACCACTTGTTATTAAACCCCTGAACCATTTGGTATTAAAACTCTGAATCACTTGATATAAAACCCCTAAACCACTTGGTATAAAAATAATGAATCACTTGGTATTAAAACTCTGAACCACAAAACTTTGAACCATATGTTGTTAAAATCCTGAACCACTTGATAATAAAAGGTTGAATCACTTCCGTTTTAAACAAGTGTAATAAACAAAAACATAATCAATAAAAGTAAAACCCATCTTAATTTATTCTCCTTCATTGCCAATCAATTAATCAATATACGCTGATGATTTGTACAAGTTCTATAATTCACCTCTTAATTCAACTTCTTTTTCATTTTCATTTTGCACCGTTTCAAACACCAAGCATTTCAAATTGCTTTCATACAACAACAAACCTTTGCATTTGGTGAACTTCACCATGTGCATATATTGAATAGATGCATCAACTTCAGTACATACTAGAGACGATCTACCACTCCAAAGCCATCCATATCACAAAATTCCAACACATAATATGATAGAAATTTGTCTTCAAGCCAACTGTTACTGATGCTAATATTAGTTTAATCCCATTATATATTAATCTATGATTGTTGATCTGAATCCTTCCTGAACAAATTTATCCTTTCTAAAACACCTACCTTTCAAGGCCAAATCGAAGGCATCTTCAAAGCTTCTACGACGATCCTTGTACTAGAAATCTGCGAAAAAACGCAGGGATCAATCTCAAGACCTCTTGGATGGCTTTCACTCTAGCCTTTGGAATCGTGCTCGGCTCCTTCTCCACGCCGACCTTGCCGCTCATCACGTCCTCGTGCAGTATGAAAATGGAGTACCTCGTGTAGTCGTCTGGAAAGTTCCACCGGTGCTGCAAGTACGCCGATCACGAGCGGAAGAACACCGGGATGCAGCCGGCGAGTATACAGTCGAACGAAGATCGCGCGCTTTGTCATCGTGTCCCCGTCGCCGAACTCATCCAATCCCTACCCTCCGACTCCGACTCTAAAATCAACGTTCTCAAATGCGAATTAATTCTCACACAAATGATATGAGGACTGGATTCCATTCCGGATCTGAATTCTCCCAATTTCAAGCCAAAGGGTGAAGAAAAGGAAAACGTCAGGTTGAGGGAATAAAAACACGTGAGGGGATGACAAATTTAGATCTATTTCAACTAATTAGAGTGTTTCTTTCTTTCTCACTAGACTAAATACTTCTCACTTGAACCCAACCATATATATATATATATATATATATATATATATATATATATATATATATATATATATATATATATATATATATATATTATACTATACTACTATAAATATGAGGGAGGGAATTTACAATCCTGGCCGTTTGTTCCTTATATGTGTTTTTATCTACGGCTCAAATTCAATCTCGTCTTCACCTGCTTCCCACCGACTCCTCTCCTGCTTCCCACCGCCTTTTTCTTCTCCGTATCTTTTTCTGTGGCTGGATATCTTCTGTCCATCTCAATCTTATCCTTCATTCGGGCAATTTGTTTTCGACCTCCTCTGTTCATCTTTAACACCCCCTTCCTACATCGGATATCATAAGGATGTTGGGAGTGATTTATAAGTGATTCAAGGCCTACCCATGTCATAAGAGCTCTTCCTATTCAGGCTTCAAGTGAGAACAACGGACCTGAGAGGGCTAGGTGGCATGGGCTGGCGCCTCTTAAGACCTCGGGTCTTACAAATGATATCAGAGCCGACTCCGGGCTCGGAGGTGCGCCGACAGTATGCTCGGGTACGCTCCTCTCGGAGGGCAGTCCCTTGGGCCTGACGGGGTCGTCAGTGCTTTAAGTGGGGGAGATTGTAACTCCCCCGTCCCACATCGGATATCATAAGGATGTTGGGAGTGATTTATAAGTGATTCAAGTCCTACCCATGTCATAAGAGCTCTTCCTTTTCATGCTCTAAGTAAGGACAACTGACCTGGGAGGGCTAGGTGGCATGGGCTGGCGCCTCTTAAGACCTCGGGTCTTACATCATCTTCATCTATGTCCCTAGGTTTGATTTCTTTGTTCATCTTCATCTTCGTGTTTGGTTTATTTATCGATCGTGGATCCAAGTATGTTCTTCTTCCCTCTGATTTTTGCTTTCTACTCTTCAATTATTTATCGATCGTGGATCCAAGTATGTTCTTCTTCCCTCTGCTTTTTGCTTTCTTCTCTTCAATTAGGTTCTGCAATTTTTTTTGTATGTGCTCTTTTTAATAAAGAAATTAAAAAGAATTAGGTTTTTATGCTTTCTTATCTTAAATTATGTATCTATTGAAATAGAGGTTATTGTTGCCTCTAATCCGGCCATGCTTTCTTCTCTTCAACAACCTAGGGTTCTTAGGATTAAGAAATTAGGGTTTCGGAATTAGGATTTGAATTTCTGGCCCTAACCTACCGTGAGTTTTTTTTTTTTCTCTCAGCCCGCCTCCTTCCATCACAGGTTTATGCGCTTTTGTTTGCTTCTCTGTTTCATGGTGGAAGCCGCCGAATTTTCAGATTTCAAGAGGTATGCTTCAAAAATTTTATTTGAGGGTTATTCTCCTAGAATTAGGCTTTTGCTTTGGGTCATCGGTCTATGATTTAAGTATAAATTTGGGGGTTTAGGCTTGGAATTAAAGGGTTTTTAATTTGCAATTTAGTCTGATCTGTTAGTCTTATATAGGGAGATAGGGACTCCGTTCTTTGATGTTTTGAGCTTCTAAAATTAAGGTTTCTAGCCTTTAAATTGAAAATGAAGGCCTTTAAAATTGATGACGACGACCAATTAAGGATCGGGGTTGTCAAATTGAGGCCTACGAAGTACAACCTTCAATCTGATAACCGGGAAATTTTAATTCAGGTTTATAGTCGTGAGATTGAGGATTAGGGTATCAGAATTAGGGTTTTGCAGGAGTTTGAATTGAGGGTTCCAGTTTTTGAAAATGCAAATTAGGATTTCCAAATTGGAAATTAGGGTTTGATCTAAAGGTTTGTGGTTGATATTGCATATCTTTTAGGTTTATATTGATTTTTTAAGGTTTCCAGATCTTTAAATTTAGGGTTATGGTCTTCAAATGGAGAATCAAGGCCTTTAAATTGATGATGAGGACCTTTAAATTGAGGATCGAGTTGTGAAATTGAGGGTTATGAGTTATGTTCTTCAGATTGAGGATTACGACCTTGGGATTGAGGATTGACTAAAATTTCACCTCCTTTAGCTTTATATTGATGTCTTTTAGTTTTGAAATCTTGAAATTCAGGGTTGGATCATTTCGCCATGCAAGACCCGAGGTCTTAAGAGGCGCCATCCCATGCCACCTAGCCCTCTCAGTTCCGTTGTCCTCACTTGGAGCCTGAAAAGGAAGAGCTCTTATGACATACCATCTGTAAGACCCGAGGTCTTAAAAGGCGCCAGCCCATGCCACCTAGCCCTCTTAGGTCCGTTGTCCTCACTTGGAGCCTGAAAAGGAAGAGCTCTTATGACATGGGTAGGGCTTGAATCACTTATAAATCACTCCCAACATCCTTATGATATCCGACGTGGGACGGGGGTGTTACACGCCAGGCCTTGTAAGTACTTCATCCTCTGCGCCTACTCTCTCTTTCAAATTCAAACCCGTGAGGTTGTTTCTATGTCTGATATTTGTTCTCAAGGGTTGGGAGGACTAACGGTTTGATTGATTTTGTGTGCTGAGATTATGAATCTATATGGAGTTTAGTAGAACAGGTAACTTTAGGTTAATTTTAAGCTATAGATGTTATCTTCTTAAGTGGAATTCTGAGTTGTTTCATACTTTGGTTATTGGGAGTTTCTCCAGTTTGATGTATATAAGCTTCTTGGATTTGTTTGTGATCATGATTGGCCAGGTGCTGGCATTAATTGTTATGGCGGAGCTTTGTTGATTAGCTTTTATAATGTTTGTATATTTGTGGCAGGCTTTGAGGGATCTTCTGCCGAGGATAGAAGAGCAGGGAAATCTAATTGTGCGAACTCTGAAGATGAGAGGAGTTTGAGAAATCGGTCGTTGAAAAAGAAAGCATTGAATGCATCTTCAAAGTTGAACCATTCTCTCAGAAAGCAGAGCAGCAGAAGGAAGAGTGATGGTCATGTTTGCTCAGTTTCCATCGAGGATGTTCGTGATGTCGAAGAGCTACAAGCTGTTGATGAGTTTCGACAAGTTTTATTGCTAGAAGAACTTCTACCGCCAAAACTGGATGATTACCATGTGATGTTAAGGTAGATTATGTTTATTTTTTTTAATTTGTAAGTCTACTGGAATAATAACGTAGGTCTTTGTATCTCAGTAAATAACAAAAATGTTGGTCGCAGGTTTCTCAAGGGGAGAAAATTTGATATTGAAAGAGCAAAGCACATGTGGGCTGAAATGATTCATTGGAGGAAGGACTTTGGTGCTGATAGTACCATGGAGGTATTGGCTTCTTATCTGTGCCAATGCATCTACACTCTTGTAGTTCCTTGTATATTTTGCACTGCTTGATATTTGAATATTGATCTTTATATCTGATGCATCAGGATTTTGAATAAAAAGAGAAAAATGAAGTCTTGAAATACTATCCCCATGGATATCACGGTGTTGACAAGGAGGGAAGGTCTGTTTTGAACAATTGAGAAAAGTTGATTCTGACAAACTTTTGAATGTGGCATTCATGGATCGGTTTATTAGGTATCATGTTTATGGGTTTGAAAAAGCCTTTGCCGAGAAGTTTCCAACTTGCACCATTGCTGCAAAGAAGCATGTAGATTCAAGTGCAACAATCCTGGATGTTCAGGGTGTGGTAAGCTTCCAATGTTCTTGACATTGTTCCTAGAAATCTCCATGAAGTTTCAGACATTTCTGGACTCTCTGACTATGTTCTTTGTCTGCCTCTTGCTACTGTATCTCTTAGGGAATAAAAAATTTCACCAAGTCTGCCCGAGAACTTGTGCAGCGGCTGCAAAAGATTGATGGTGATAATTACCCTGAGGTATGTAAAGTTATTTTTCTTTAATTTTCAAATGTATCCGACGTAAGGTTATAAGTTATAATTCTACCATGCATTATCTTGATGCAGACCCTTCATTAAATGTTTATTGTCAATGTTGGTCATGCATTCAAACTTCTTTGGAACACTGTGAAGACTTTCTTAGATGCAAGAAATACTTCAAAGATTCATGTAAGTGCTGTTAATTTCAAAGGTAAAAGATGCCATTTATTCTCAGAGGAATGGATTTCACCTCCTGTTATTGCTCAGTGAAAGTCATTTTTGTTCATGAGAGTTGTGTAGGTTCTTGGAAGCAAGTTTCAGAGTAAGTTGCTTGAGATAATAGATGCCAGGTAATCTATATATGATGTTTTCTACATCTTGACGTTGAATGAATGCTTTCCATATCCTTGTTGGTGCATGAAATTTGTGTGATGACCTGGTGAAGCTTCTTGTTGCTGCAGTGAGTTGCCAGAGTATCTTGGAGGATCTTGTACATGTGCAAAAGAGGGAGGAGGCCTTAGATCAGATAAAGGGCCCTGGAAAAATCCTAAAATATTAAAGGTGGGTTCCTCTCATATATATCAGTTCATGCACCCTAGCTCTTTTTTTTCTTCTAAATATTCCTTGTGCACTCGTGTAGATGGTACTTAATAGGGAAGCACGGTGTGGTAGACAAGTTGTGAAAGTTTTGAACTGTGAAGGAAAGGTGATTGCTTAGGTGAAACCCCATTATCCAGTGGTAAGCTAAATTTCTCCCGACTTTGTGGGTAATACATAAGGTTAATCAACTTTGTTTTCTCTACTCTAATAAACAATATATTACCGTAAAACAGCTCAGGGGAAGTGACACCTCGACTGCTGAGTCAGGTTCTGAAGCTAAAGATATTTCTTCTCCAAAAGTTGCCTTCAATATTCACGTCTTAGGCTGACTCTGTCCACGAAGAGGTAGAAATCTACTCATAAGCTATCATCATTGCTATTTTTCATCATATTTAAGTTATGATTGATACTCAGAATGTATGAAATGTCGTTTGGATCTCTTTTTGGTTTGTGATTATGCTCCGATAGTTGGATGAAATGTCTTTTTTCATGATGAAATTTGTATTGTCTGTTTTCCTTGTATTTTATTTATTGGAATGAATAATTAGTTCATATAACAAGAATGGCTCTATGTTTCTATGTTGTTTAGATTATTTTCTCCTAATATTTGTGTTTATTTGTTTGCTAAAAGCAATTTGTAGCTTACTTTGAATTCAAATTATTACATGAATTTGCAGGTCAAGCTTGATGGAAAACCTTGCTATGCTGGGACTTTTGCAGGTTATGGCGAGTATGTTCCTATAGTTAACAAAGTGATTGATGTTGTTTGTAAGGAGCAGATATCTATCTCCAAACCTGCCGATTTTCAAGGTTAGCATTGATATCCTCTACTGTTTGTTGGGGCCTTTCTAGCATCTTCTGAACTTGTTTGTTTGTATTACTCAAAAGACGAGCTTTGTTACGACTTCATGAGCCTTATGAAATTCACTTATAATATGCTCTTCACTTGAAATTGATTTGTTATACCATTTTCACTCTTGAAGGAATTCATGCATGCTTATCTTCACTGTAAAAGCATCCAGTTTTTCAGTTGCTTTCAGGAAACTGAATCTAAAATTCCATTCAGGACCTTCTCTCGTAGGGCCAGATGCTGAACGGGCTCCATAAGGAATTCGTGCTCGGAGCATGATGTTGCTGATGAACTTCCTTATGACCCTGCTTACACTTTTCCATGTAGTGAAAGAACATGTGTTTAGAAAGCTTCTAGAAACATCACCAGATTCAGCTACAAATACCCTCAGGGAGGGATTGCAGGCATCATCATCACCTCCTCCAGCCTTCACCCAACCCGATGCCTTCTTAAACATGCTGAAAAGGCTGAGTGAACTTGAGGAGAAAGTCGATACACTTCAATCAAAGCCTTCTAAAATGCCCTATCAGAAAGAGGAACTGCTAAATGCCGCTGTCTGTCGGGTTGATGCCCTTGAAGCTAAGCTCATTGCCACAAAAAAGTACATAACCTGATCCTTGAATATCCAGTATTTGATTGTTGTGATGACCCTTGTGACGTTTTGAATGCCCCTTCTAAACACTTTTAAATATTGATCTGTAAATCGCGACAAACGCTCTTAAATTACAATACCATGCCTTTCACTAGGACAGTTTTTTCATTAATTGCAACAAACTTCTGTTATGCACAGGCGCTACTTGAGGCTCTGATGATGCAGGAGGAATTTCTTGCGTACATTGATCGCCAACAAGCAGCCATGTTCCTGGTAAGCCTTGGTTGAATTTTTATGATTATCCAATTATATTTACAATTACAATTACGATGTAGTCATTGAGTGTGGTCTCAGATTTCAAAGCTTATCCTTGGGAAGTATATGCTTTTAATTTATTGGAAAGGATTAGTGAAGTGTGTAGAGAGCTAGGTGCAATTCCTTTTTCCCTTTTCTTTTGAACTAGCTCCCTGATATCTTGTGACCTTACAAGGAGCTTCATTTTGTGAACTCTATGTTACTTTTAATGCTATATTGCTATTTTAGTAATTATTGTTAATATCATATGTATTCTATGCATACTCCGTATTCTCATTCAACTTGTGTATATTAAAAAACATTTGTATTTACCCCCTTTTTCTTTTGGGTCATTTTCAGGCTACAGTGAGATTGGGGCAATTAGAGAGCATAACTTAATGGTTATTCATCAAATTAGGACTATTGTCGACTCTTGGTACTGTTCAAGTTAGTATGTTTGCTTTATTGACAGCTGACTACTTATTCTAAATATCATTACAAAAATGTGGTAATTGAATGGATCTATTAGGGTCAATCAATTACATATTTAGCTCTAGGTTTACCTCTGACAGATTCTATGTTCAATTTACAGGTTTTGCTGTAATGAATCTCTAGATAGCTCTAAATGACTCTTGCTACAACTATGGTCTAAGGTGACTTGTTGATATGGTGGCATTTTGTTGGTGATGGACAAAACAAAAGTGTTGCATCTGTTGGAATCACAAGAGACCATGAAATCCAAGGTTGTTGAGGCGATGGCTCTTCTCTCGAAGGTGCTTTTAGATTTCCTGCCTTTCTTATGTTTTCTTGTTTTGCCAGGTTTGGTACATCAATGTTGTTTCTCTATGGGTTTGTTTTATTCTTTTAGATTGATTGCTATTTGTTCTTGCTCTCATTCTGACCTACCTAATGATTTTGAGAAAAATGGACATGCTGTTTTTTTCTAATTTCAATGGGAAATAATTGACAATGTTTTTTCTTCCCTCTTTGTATGCAAGTGATTCTTAGGCACTAAACAGTTAACTATGCTTCATGAACCAGTGAATGTTGATCTTGCAACCTCTCTTATTCCCTTCAATCACAAAATGCCATTAACTTTTTCCTCGCTTATAAGATTTTGTTGTTTAAAGGGCAAGGTTTTTGTTAGTTTGTTAGATATAATTGTGTTTCACAGAAGATATTGATAAGACCAAGTAGCTTTTTGCAGATAAACTCACTTGCTATCTTGACTAATTAATTTTCTGTTTAAGAGAACATACTGAGACTTTGCGATTTTGACTTTATTTCAATTGTGGAAAGCTGACTCCAAACTTTGCTTTATATAATGTAATGGTAAAGAGTATTTACAAGAAGGATATCTTCTTCTCATAATTAATTGAAATAATGTAGGATGTGGACCCTCAATGAATCTACTGGTAAGGACCAAGCACAATGTTCCATGAGTGAAACCATATTTCATGTAGGAGCCAAGGGATATGGTATGCTACCTGCCCACACCTCCTGATATACCTCCTTTGCTCTTGGATTCCAAGAGTTTGTATCTTGGCATGTTTCTTTTTAATATGTACAGCGCTCTCATTTCCATTTACATACCCCATGAACTTTGATTCTTTCACCATTTCATTATTGTGGAGACCCGGTCCCTTATATTCTTAGTGATACTACTTTTTGTATTTGTAGATGGTAAAAAAAGGTCAATTGTTTTTATATATGGTTGGTGAGGGTGTAGTTGCACGTGTTGTTGACAATTTAGTTCTACGACTCCAGGCTCATGCAACATTCACACATGTGAGAATGCCAAAATAGTTTTTTTATAATGGATTCTAATCCTTCATTCTATTCAGGTTTTCAAAATAATGCATTGTGCTCTCATTTATGATCAGGTTATTCACATGGTGCATGAAAACACAGAAACAGTTAGTGATGGTGTTGATGGAGGCTTTTGATAAATTGTTGTTCAGTGGAAGTCAGAAAGTTGACTTACAGTAATGTTGTTCCTGCTGTTTGGTCAACTTTATACAAAAGAAATATATTTCTTTTTGCTTCAAATTTAGTAAACCAGTCCATTTATGCATGCAGAAGTTTTATATCTTATGATTTTGAACTTGGCTATTTGATTCATTTGCTTATGTGCGTGTCTACGTGGTGTTTGAGCTCTAATTCGCGGTGTTTTCTTTTCCTACTATTACAGGTCAGCCAAAAATTAATGGTTCAAGAATATTCTGGTCATGAAACATATAATGGTGGCCTAGATGTTGTAAGAAAGGTCTTAAAAGCATATGGACTTCGAAGGTTATACAGAGGGTTTGGACTATCAGTGATGACATATGCTCCAAGTAGTGTTGTCTGGTGGGCGAGAATTTTGGAGGTAAGATACTAACGACACTCTTACCATCTTGGCATGTAAATTTTGGTATAGAATACATGTTCATGCTTCATTTTAATATAGGATATTTAGCTGATATAATGAACTTGCTGCTTGTTCTGATTTAAGTCTCAAATTCTCTTTTTATACAAATCCTCTCGACACCATGAAAACTCGCTTGCAGGTGATAGTTCTGATGCTTTGTATTCACAGAATTAATCATTCATGAATTAAAATTTTCAATTCTTTGCTTTTCCCCTTGTGAAAGAGTTGTGTACAGTGTGAAAATAGAAAAATATTATCTTCTTGGCCTTGACATATTGCATTTGGATTTGCCATTTGGCAAAACTGTTTATAATATAAACCACTCTGATATTCATTCAAGTTAACTGATATTCAATCAACGCCACTTCAATTATGGAATTACTAATGACATTTTCTAGAGTTGAATGGAAATGGAGATTTTGGAACTTGAAACATTTCATATTTTTAGGTGAGTTTATTCAGCTTCCCCATTTATATTCCTTTCGAACTGAAAAAAATATATCTTACATCAGCTTCCTCTAAGCACCATTTGATCCAACAAAATAGATTAATCTTGAGCGGTGATTGTTTCCAAGGGTCTCTCCTTGTAACTTTGCCAAAGAGAGGGTCTCAAGATCCTAATCTAAGCACAACACAGTGGGCTGCTACACTATTTTTGAAAGATGTTATTATCAAGAATTGCCGGTTGCGCGAGTTACCATTTCAAGTGAAATCCTTTGTTGGTGCTTTTTTGATGTACCAGGTGATTGGACATGAGAAAAAAACACGATGCAGTTCAAGTGGTAAAAGACTTGGTCGCCAAAGAAGGTTGGAGAGGTTTTTACAGAGGGATTGAGCCAAGATGTTTCAGTATGTCGGCATGAGGAACTTCTATGATATTGTCTTATGAATATTTGAGTATGTTTCCTGCACCCTCTTTCTCTACTTCATAATTTTCTTACCACTCGATTAATCCTACCATCATTAATTTGTTTAAGCATTTTAAGAAGACGAATATGCACAATATGAACCTGTTTTAGTGTTGTCAAATAGTTAACCAATCTGCTTGACCCAAAAAATTATAATTAGGGTAGACCTGTTGTACTCACTAGACCTGATAATCTAAAGATCAGGATCGAGCACTGCATGACCTATATTATAACTTGACGCTACCATATCCTGATACCAATAAACTATCCGAACCTAAAGCTAGCTAATCTGAAAGGATTGCACATCATACTTGAGCAGTATAATCATAATTGAGCATCTATTTCACTAAACGATTTAGAATTATAGAAACTGAGAGTGTATCAATATTATTTATTATCATCTATTTCCTTCCGCCTTTGGTTTCTACATTATGGTCTAATTTTTACTTTCTGTTGTTTTCTTCTGGTTCTGTGTATAGAACGCCTGTGTACAAAGGAATAGATTGATTTAACTCATTCAACAACATCTAGACCCAGTTTTTGTCACATATACGAGGATTCATATCATCTAGACCCAGTTTGGCAAATTGTCGACTACCTGTAAGGTCTGATCTAGTAAACTCATTTGTACATCATTTGTTTGGGATTATACCATAGCAACATAAAATGAATACTCTCATCTCGAAGAGATAAGATTCATTCGATTGGTTGATTCTTAGGAACAAATATCTCGAAGAGATAAACTACATCATTTGTAATTACTGCCAAATACAACGTCACACTGAGAGTAGCAGACACAGTTTCTTGTTCAAATCTGCATATGAATCAAGATTAAGGTTCGTTGTTTAGAATGTTGTATTTTGTCCTTGATCTATTCTTCATAATCCTTCAAAATGGAATTTTGGCCAACATGTTTTAAATGGTATCCCTTGTAAGTCCTTTAATTGTTGGTTTCGTCCAACTGTAACAAGGAGGTTTGGTTCACTGGTTGATTTCATTATATTTTGCGAGTAATTTGTAATCATATGCTCAACACCTTCAAATATTGTCCTGCAGAGTGGGCTATAGATGTTGCCAACCTTCTCAAACTAGCTTTGCCTTTTACCTTACAAGTATATGATTACAAAAATAATACTACGTATTTTACCTTTTACCTTTCTACCTTTCTATCACCATTGGCCTACAAAATATCGTATTTTACCTTTTACCTTTTGTCTGTGAACAAGGTAAAAGGTAAAATATCGTAGCCACAAGTTTGGATCATGTTTGCTATGCCTTCCTTAGTATAACCTTTCTACCTTCATTAGGGTGGTAGAGAGCTCCTCTTGTGTATGTAGTTTATATATTTTCGTCTGGTTGATTTGTGTCTTATACTAAGCACCTTGTTCTCAGCTTGGAATGGGGGCCTCTTGTTTCTTCTTATGTAGATGATTTTCTCGAATTTTCTTTTATAGCAGAATTGTTGTTGCCACAAATTGGCTTTTTATGTCTTCAATCTTATGACTACTAAAGATGTGCGATACCCGATGGCCTTGAAGCTTGGGATGTATGATAATCATATCTTTTGTGCCATCTTCTTTCCTTTTTCCTTATTTTACACAGTTGTATACAACACAAAGCTTGCAGTCAAAAAAAAATAATCATGCATTGGTTTTGAAAATTACTTGTAATTCTAACAAACACTATCATCTAGATAAATTTACCTCCTTTGTACTTTGTAATGTGTATTCCTTTACACATGTTCTTTGTAATGTCTTATATATATACACTATTCTTTGTAATTTTATCACATTATTGTCTTATATACATAATCACAGCCTAAAATTCACCGTGCGTAGCACGATTCATGCCTAGTATATATAATATATGTGTGTGTGTGTGTGGGTCATACTCTGGATGGTGAATCAAGGAGAGGGAAAATTAAATGATGTGGTCGAGAAGAGAATCACACATCTGATAAACTGGTTGCCCCTAATCTCTCTATAGTTTTTGTATCGAGATTTACAAGGCAATATATGTATGCATTAAAATTCTAATTTCTAAGCCTGGACTTGAAATGTTCAAACCTTGACGTACCTACTTTTGTACAAGTAACTAGGATCTTTATGTGAAAATTTTTGCAAAACAGACACCTTTTTTGGACAAATTTGCAAAATGGCCACGTTTCTGGACAAATTATCAAGATGACCACTATATATACTTATTTACTCATTGTACGGACACTTTTTCTGTTTCCCGAAAATCCTAATTCTCTCTTCTTCGGAACTCTCTCTTTGCGCGATTAGTTTCTCGTCGGTTCTTCGTCTGCTTTTTTCCGCTTGTTTCGTCGTGCTTCTTTCAATCTTTGCTAAAGTAGGCAGTTTTTGGTCAATTGCTCTTCATTGTTGTGCTAAAGTAGGGAGTTTTCGTCAATTTCTTCAATGTCGTCATCCAGCAGTTCAGGTATCAATTTCGCTTATTTTTGCGAACTGTATTGTGCTAGGGTTTTGGATTAAGTTTATTTATGTTGATTTTATTGTTTTATTCTTATAATTTTGACCATCTATGCTTAAATCCATGCTTGATATGCATAACTATGTGCGATTGTCAGTATTTTCGGTAGGTTATGTAAGTTGCATGTGTAAATGCGTTGATTTTAACTGTTTCTTTTCTTCAATTATGTGATGCGGCACTTTGTATGTGCTTTTTTAGTGTTATTCGTGTATGTCAATCTATTTTCCATGCTTGTATTGTTTGTGTTGATCATAGTGTAGTTATCTGCTGTTGTGTTCATGTGTATGGTGGCTGACACTGTCTGTTTTTATATATGATTGTGTTAGTTTATTGTAGTTTCAACAATGTGTGTACTTAGATTTGGTATTCTGTGTTGTTTTTGTGATATTTATGTTCTTTTACTATGTCTTGGTGACATTTTATTGTTATTGTTTATGGTTGGTTGCTTCATCGTGGATTCTGTTATTGTATATTTACATTGTTCTGTATTTTGTTTCTTGTAGGAGCTCAATCTTCTGATTCATCCACCTTTTATACTGGTTCTGTTGAAAGTTATTTTGGTTTTCCATTTGGAATTCTTTTGTTGATGAGCAAGTTGTACTTTTTTATTAATCTGATGTTTGTTTTATGGGTACTTGTCTGTGATTGATCAGGGCTTGGAATATTGCATTCCTGTTTCTGAGCGATTTCATTGTAGATCCAACATATATTCATATCCTTCTGTTTGTGATCTGATTAAAGAGCATTTGTGTCCTTCTCACTACAATATTCTGGCAGAAAGTTGTGTTGGATGGGTGCTGACGCAAGGCACCAAAATGGTAACCAATTTTCAGCTTATGCATCAAATGGTGCTCCGTCAAGTACAAACACAAAAAGAGAATGAGTTGTGGTTTAGAGTTGGTGGACATCTCGCACGTTTTTCAATTGCTGAGTTTCATGTTATTACAAGCCTACCTTGTGAAGACCGTGTTTGTAATATCCCAAAGAAAGTGTCAATATTTGAATTTTTTTGGCAGAAGAAAATGACTTATGATGAGTTACTTGATCGTTTCATATCTGAGAAAAAGAAGTCCAAGAAGAAGTTGATTATGACAAAGTTGTTGCTGATTGAGAGGTTAATTGTTTATAGGAGGTCAGCAGTTGTAAGTGCACAATTCTTATCTCCTGTGTTCAATGAGAAGGAGTTTGAACTATATCCTTGGGGTAAAAAGTCATACACCCGTTTGTTGAAGTCATTGAAGAGTTCTTCTGTTGCAGATCGGAATGGGGTTAGGGGTTCTTATCAAATGTATGGGTATTGCCTTGCATTCTAGGTATTGTGCTCTAGTCTTTGCATGTTTTATGTCAACATTTTTTTGCCTGTGTCAGCACAACTTTATTGTTTATGTGAGTATTTTTTAAATATTGTTTTGTAGCGTCGTAATGAGTTTTCTTTTCTATTGTAACAGGCTTGGATATTAGAAGCTTTCCCAGCTATCTCTGTTAACTTTGACTGTAATTTTAAGATGTCTGATAGAGATCCATACTCATTGAACTGGGAATGTGATTATAGCCATGTGTACGTTGATGTTGAGAAGTTCTTTCATGGTGATTTTGTAATAATTTTATATTTTTCCTCTTTAAAAACATTTTTATTTGATGCATCTTTGGGTTTTTATTCTGATACATGCATTTTGTCCAGACTCCATTGTTCCCTATTTATGGGGAGTTTGCACGCACCGAAGGGATGAGATTTGCTGATGAAAAAGCTGATGCTGTAGTTGATGCATCAGTTGATGAAATTGTTTTTGGACCTGTTGATGAGACATTGTATGAGAGTCGTCGTCTTCGTAAAGGGGCATATGAAGCTATGTTTTCAAATAGGGTTGTCCAAGTTGATGATGAAGAAGCTAATGTCTTGCAGAAACATGCTGAAGGAGACACCTCAAAGAAGAAGACACATGTGAAGAGAGGCAAGGCTGCTAGAAAGAAACAGGATGGGAAGTCCTTTGAAACTGCTTTTGAAGTTTTCCCTGAGGGGGATAAAGAAGATTTTGTAGAGACCTCAAAGAAGAGGAAATCTTCGACTGGAGGGATGGGTGGTAAAAAAAAAATAGAAGGCGACATCCAGCGATACCTCTGAGGAACGGGTTCCTCTGAGGAGGGGTCGTTCTGCAAGTCGTGTTCTATTCAATCCATACATTGCTTTAGAACGTAAAAAATCTGTCAACAGTGAAGTAAAGCAGCTTAAACAGAAGGCTTCCACAGTAAGGAAAGATAGTAGAGTTATTCCTTCTAAGAAGGTGCAGAGAGTTACTGCTGACACAGATCTGCATAAGGAGGTTGATGTGGTTGCTTCACCTTCCAAGAGATGTCGTTTGGGTACTGATTCATGTGATTTATTAGATGATGATGTCCCGCTGAATATTGTCTTTCATCGGAGATATAAGATGAAGAAAGGTGGTGTAGGTAGTCGAAGGCCGTTATATGATAGTACTGTTGACAGGTCTTCTGTTCTTCCTTCAGTTCCTGTTGTAGATAATGAGGGTGCCCATGGAGTGGATACCGTAGATATTCATGTTGCAGTGTCTAAATTTGGGGGTGAAGTCAGTGTTGGTGATGACATGGTTGATGATTTTACTGCTGATACCCATTCTTCTAAATCTTGTGGTGAATGCCGTGTTTGTGATGACAAGGTTGATACTTTTACTGCTGACACCCATTCTTCTAAATCTGATAAATTGGATGCTTCTCATACTGACAGGCTTTCTGTTTTGGCCGATCTTGCAGATGTGATTGATTGTGGTGACAACGTTGAAGGAGTTGAGACACCTTCTAGTGATGAGCTTGAACATACCGAGCTCGGCTCATCAGGCTCGAATATCACCCCTACCACTACCACCACCCACACAACTTCCATGGGTTGATTCATGGGTGCCACGTACTTTCAACATTATCACCTATGCAAATTCAAATAAGGAAAACATAAATACATAAATACTTATATATTGTAATTTGTAAGTTTAAATAAACATAAAGGAGAAATGAGAAAGAGTATATGGAAGATAGTGATTACGTCTAGAACATGAATAAGTATCATCATCTTCGGTGCATAAGGCTTTCCCAATGATAGTTTTCCACTCCTTTGTGAGGGGTGCAAGATCTTCACTAGCCCCTTCGGTTATCTACTAATCATCCGAGGATATGTCCTCTAACTCCAAGTTGAAATTGTATGACGGCTCAGTTTTCCATGTTTTCTGTTGTTTCTTATTCTTTAATTTCACATTGTGCATCCTGGCCTCCGCACTGTGAGGATGCTCGCTGTCGGATGCCACCAAGAGTCCCTGCTGCCAGAGTGCACTGTGGTTGCCAAATTGTTGGAATTTGCCTCTCAAGCTTGAGAGTTCAGGCTTCACCGCTTCATCGATTTAGGGACTTTAGGGTTTAATTTCCCCTAAAAATTGAAACACAATTAAAAACACAATAGAAATGGGCCTAATTTCATCAAAATAACGACATGGGCTTTGTGAACTAAAATTTGGATGGGCCTAATTTCATCAAAATATGAAATTACTAGGATCGGTTAAGATAGTTAGGATCGTAAGATCCTAACGATCCCAACCGATCCTAGCCGATCCCACTCCGATTCTAGTATAAACGAGTATGTACAACCGATCCGGATCAAAACTATTCATAGGATCGTAGGATCGTACGATCCGAATCGCGATCCTAATAACCATGGTTCCAGGACAGGAAAACAAAGTGTGCAAGCTACATAAGTCATTGTATGGACTCAAGCAAGCACCAAAGCAATGATATGAGAAGTTTCACACAACTATCCCAAGCTTTGGATTTGAGGTAAACGGATATGATGCCTGTGTCTATTCTAAGAGGTTTGGTGCTGATTGTGTGATTATATGTTTATATGTGGATGACATGTTGTTATTTGGATCACACATAAATGCTATAAACACAGCCAAACAGTTTTTGACATCTAAGTTTGAGATGAAAGACATGGGTGAAGCTGATGTCATTCTAGGAGTTAAAGTAACTAGAAAAGAAAATGGCTTCATTTTATCACAACCTCATTATGTAGAGAAAATGTTGAAAATGTTTGATAAACTTGATGTTGTGCCAGTTAGAACTCCTTATGATGCTAGCATGCAATTGAAGAAATATTTTGGAATTGGTGTGTCCCAAAATGAGTATGCTAAAATAATTGGGAGTTTAATGTTTCTGATGAACTATACTCGGCCTGATATTGCATATGTTGTTAGTAGACTCAGTAGATATACCCATAACCCCAGTAGTGAGCATTGGATTGCACTTAATAGATAATTGAGATATCTTAAGGGCACATTTGATTGGGGTTTACATTATGTGGGTTATCCCCGTGCTTTAGAGAGATACTGTGATGCAAACTAGGTCACTGACAATGATGAGGTTAGATCCACTAGTGGTTATATGTTCACTTTATCTGGTGGTGCTATATCATGGAAGTCATCAAAACAAATTTGCATTACTAGATCAACTATGGAATCTGAGTTCATAGCAGTAGATTTACCTTTGTGGGGGCATAAGACCCCAACTATTTCTCTACATTGTGACTCACAATCTGCTATTTGTGTAGCTAACAACAATACTTACAATGGTAAGAAGAGACACATACGGATTAGACATGAAGCTGTGAGACAGCTGATTGCTACCGGTGTCATTTGCTCGGAGTATGTGAAGTCCGAGAGGAATCTGGCAGATCTGTTGACGAAAGGGCTAAACAGAAGGATGGTCCTTGAATCGTCTAAGGGAATGGGGCTCAAACCCACGTGAGCTGAGATACATCATACCCATTCCCAGGACAGGTGTATGAGAAAGGATGAGTCTAGAACTCTTAATGAGTCCATAGTTCAGAGTTGGGTGGTCCTATTGAGAAGGACTTGATGGATTCACCGAAAACTGTAGAGGTTGAGCCTTGTGCTCTTAATGATACCATAGCCCTGTAAGGGTGGTCCTATTGAGAAGGACTTGATGGAATCACCTACGAGAGTGTGAAGGGTTGGTCGCCTTCTATGGAAGACTAGGGTTGTCTTTCTAGAGCACTCTTCAGCACCCAAGGTATGAGATGACTATTACAGTTGACAGCCAGATCGCGGAACCACTAGGGCAGTGGTGAAGGTATGTGCTGTTGAGGTCAACTCGCGAGTCTGGAAGTTCAAGATTCGTTCACTTTTATGACTTGCGAGATACTCAGCTTCACTATGTGTTGGTTCAAGATTCATTCACCATCATTTAAGTACTTTCTCCACGAAACCAGCTTAGAATGATGTTTTTGCTTTAAAAACCCCAATTCCTCACATTTGTGGGGGACTGTTTGAGAAAAGTTCAAGTGGGGGTTTTTCAAATGTGTCTTTTGGACTCCTTAGAGTCCCACATTGATTACAAAAGGGGTTGAGGGGTTGTTTTTAAGGAGGAGTTTTTCAAGGGGTTATTGAGAGTTGGGATAGGAGTCCCATACGCGCGCACCGCCGCCGCCGCCGCCGGTCCGTGTTTGTGACACGTGACCGGTGTGGTGCTGGTCACATTTTACGTCGTGTTTTAGCAACACGATCTCCTCATTCTCTTCTTCTTTTGTAACCGTTCTGGGTCCTGGGTGGTTCTTTTGCTTCAACGGCGAGTACACGCATGAGAAGCCGTTGTGTATCCTTGGGGGGTGACGCCAATAGCCGACCTGCACCGTGGTGTTGGGGCGATTTTGCTTCTAAGGCAGTGGTCTTCTTTATACCACGCCACAGCAAATCAAACACGGGTTTTCACAGATCAAATGCTCAAACTCCTCTCATGCATTTCATCAAACATCTTCCGTGCACAATCCAACACACCCGAAACACAACGGAACTTTAACAACATGAACTTGCCGATCAAATCTACACGCCAAAACCTGTGTATGAACCTGCACACAACAATCAAGCGACCGGTGATTCGAAACCCCTTTGAGAACAAAATGGAACGTGTGCCTCACCGGAATCGATCATGGTGAAAAAAATGGAACCAGCGTGAAGGCGAGCTTGACGAGGCGGCCGTAGAAGCCATGGAAGATGGCCGGAATTGAGGGACCGCTTCAAGGTACAGTTGTCGACGAAGGCCATCTCGGTGGCGACGCCGCTAGCATCGGAGCCGGAGGAGAATGAAGCCACCACCAACACCCTCGTCAATTGAAAGAAACTGCGACAAAACAGGGTCAATTACAGAGTCTAGGACCAGAAAGTCGGCCTCGCCCTCGTCGACGTCAAGCTCAGCGGTCGCGTCAAGAGAAAGGTGGTGGTGAGGAGGTGCCGCCGACCTCTGTCACTGTTTTTCGAGCCCCATCGATCTCTAGTGATGGAATCGAATGAAGAGGAGATTTCCACTGAGAAATTACTTCGTGAAGAAGGAGAAAGAAGGAAGAGGAAAAGAAGGAAGAAAGGGGGCGCGTGCTTTCAACCAAGAAAATAAAAGTGCGTTTGTGTCTTTGTAATTATCCAATCAGATTGTTTCTTTCCTTCTTACCGGACCGATTATTTCTCACTTGAACCCTCTCGTATGTGTGTGTGTGTGTGTGTGTGAAGTTTATTTGAAATAATATATATGCAACAAATGACAAGCATTTATAATTTTTACTCGTAACACTTGTTGCTCGATTCAACGACGTTTTTAGTATAGGGAAAATACATTAATTATTGCATTACTGCTTGTTATTTTAATCACATTTCATAGATGAAAACTGTAGATCTAGGTTATCTTGACTCACAGATCAGAGTTCAAGATCTTAGACCCGAGAGCGCGAAATCGAAAACAAGAAAGCGAGATAAAGGACACAGGGATTTTTACGTGGTTCGGGAAGAATCCCTACGACCACGGAGCCTCAGAAGAGGAGACTCGAGCTCATCCACTATATCAAAACAAGCTTACAAGGTTTCGAGAATGACAAGGCTAGATCTAAGGCATATACAGACAAACAAGCAGGTAATCGCAAGTACAGAGGGAAGAGGTGAGGAGAAGTACTCGAGCGAAGAAGAAACTCCCTGGATCTGGTGTCGGAGACAAGATCTGCTCCGGGAAGGCCGTCGGAGAAGACAACCAACTTCGGACAAGAAGCTCACGCAGGCAGTGGTGTTCTTCGAGGATCAGACAAGAGGTCTTCGAAAGAGATCCGCCTCAGATCTGATCGGAAAACGCCGGAGGAGTGCTCGGAGCACTTGGAAACCCTAGCGGTGCCGCTCTCTTTCTCTCTCTCTCTCTTTCTTCAGTTGGATCTTACCCTTGGAGCGTCTGAACAAGTGAAGAAACCCTAGAGCCCTCTTCAGCTTAAATAGGCAAGCTCCTTCAAGCTAGGGCAAGCAATGGGCTGGAGCGAGCTTCCTTTGGGCCGAGTCCAGGTAATGGGCTTTGCAAGCCCAAATCCGGAAACAAACATACATATCACATTTGCTAACTCTTCAACCATATAATATATATAATACATGATCACAAGATTATTATCTTACAATTCTAATGTGTTATATGTAATATATAGGAGAGTATGTGCATGTGACATTGTTGTCTATATAAGAGCCCTTAATCTAACCTAAGATCTATTCTCAAAACCCCTAAAGATCTAGAACCATGATTAAGGTTGACATTACAAAAACTTTATAAATCTTAGAAAAATAATCTTATAGACCTCTCTCCATAGCTGATTACTTGAATAAGAAGTCAGTTCATAGTTACCTTTCTCAAAGGGGTGTCCTCTCCATAGTTGGTTATTGCTGTTTTGCAGGCGAGATTGACTCCTGATGACTCGTTCTGAATTGTAGCGGGCATGAGTATAAGACATGACCACAACAACAGTACGCCTTTCACTTCGTGAATCATATATAGAAAGAGCACTTTAAGTTTGCATCCACACTCATCATAATCACATGAGAAACCTGGGGGCAACCTTCCACCCGATAAGACGATGAACTCATAGAAACAACTCGTTGCTCAACAAAATCCTTTTCGGACACAGCTTGGAAAAAAAGAAGAATAATTTTTGCGTGTTATATCCATATATATATATATAGCTGCAAATTAAGAGGGAAAAAATCACTTTGATATATAAGGATGATCGACCTCATGAAGATCATGGCAGATTAGGCGTAGATCATGCTTCACGAGAAACTGCAACTCCTTGGCAACAAAGATATCACCAACATGATGCAAATGGCATGAATGTGGTCTAAGCAGATCAAGAAGCAAACGTGAATACAGTGAATTTAATTGTTGGTCTCTTGATTTGCCTGATTTGATCCAAACTATATATGCAAGTCAGGCGACAGACCGCCATGTGAGCAAATGATCTTATAGTTTATCGATCAGAGCAGCAACGGGCAGGGACTTGAAACAATCGTAAAGGATGCGCTCTGAATTAGCATTGATTTTTACAAGTGATTCTACGCATCTCATCGACCTCATCAACACAAAAAATGTGATATCCCAACTTTGAATAATCTGAATCTCAATTCATCTTAGATCACACTTAATTGATGAAAACCAAAAGATGGAAGAACAAAACCTTACATAAGAGGTTCAACCAAATTTGTTACAATTGAAAACTGAAACTCCCGCCTAGCACAGGAGCTCTTATTTATTATGTTACAACCAACAGAACAATGGGAAATTACTAAAATACCCCTGAGTCCGGGTGCCAACAATTTGGCTCAAGGATGTGTGTTGTGTGCTATGTTCTCTTAGCTTGTGAGCTCACATTATCAACACACATATAGTTCCATATACCTCCCCCCCCCCCCCCCTCCTAAGCTGGACTTGCACATGGAAGGACAAGACCAAGCTTGGACCTAAAGAAATAGTGATGCTTGGCACCCAAAGTCTTAGTTAGAATATCAGCAGTTTGCAGAGATGACGCCACATGAGCAGTGCAAATGAAGCCTTGTTGTACCATCTCTCGGATAAAATGACAGCCAATGCGAACATGTTTCATGCTCTCACGAAAAACAGGGTTGATAGCTAGCTGTTGGGCAGACTTGTTGTCACAAAACAGTGTGACAGGCAAAGAAATGGGGATGCTGAGATCAAATAGGAGGCCTTGAAGCCACACTAACTCACTAGTTGAAGCAGACATGGCTCGGTACTCACTCTCAGTAGAGGATTTAGATACCACTTGCTGCTTCTTAGTTTTCCAAGACACCAAAAAAGATCCCAAAAAAACATAAAATCTAGTTAAAGATCGACTAGTGTCCATGCAATTTCCCAATCAGCATCACTGTAAGCTTCCACTCTAAAGGATGATGATGCAGAGTAAGCCAATGCATAATTGAAACTCCCCTTGAGATAACAAAGAATGTACATCAAGGCACTCCAATGAGGTTGAAGAGGATTTTGCAAAAATTGGCTAAGCTGTTGCACTGAGTAGGATATATTAGGGCGTGTAAGAGTAAGATACAAAAGCCTACCAACCAACCTACTATAGTCTTCTTGATTAGGAATTGGTTCTTCATTGTGGGTAGAAAGCTTCATTCCATGTTGCATAGGGAACTCAGTTGTTTTGCAAGCTTCCTGTTGTAGGAGGAAATCAAGTTCAAAATATAGAATATAAATCAAACCAGATTCGTGCCCCAGCAAATAATTACAATACTCCCTCCCTATGCAGTAGTGGAAAGTCAGGATCGATCCTCGAGGAAGCACGTCAGCGGATCTCAGGTAGTTGTAAATCTCACAGACAGAAAAGCAGAGAGACAGAAAATAACAAAGCAAAGCAGAAAAAGAAAGCAAGTAACAAAATCAACTCGATATCGACAACAGCTATGTCGATATCGAATAAAGCAAGTCGATCACAGAAACAGCAATCGACAACAGACAGCAGACTCAACCACAGACCAGTATCGAGTAAACTTCTACTCGATATCAACTAAGGCTATGTCGATATCGACTAACAATCCCCGAGATCGACAAACAGCAGAAACTTAAATTGCAAAATTCTCGAACACATAACTCAGATTTCCAACAAAATAAATCAATATATTAAAAGACTTCCAAAGCCAGGGTATCAACACCACGACGATAACCATGCAAAGTAACACATAAAGGCATAAAAGATCATGCTTTCCATCAAATAACTTTCGTTATTAACAAATAGGAATATAGAGGCTTTCGCATAAACCCTAATTGTTACTAACTCTTTTCACATAACTAACCCAAGTTGCATTAAGATCACTTTCGCTTTAATAACACAAACAAGGATCACCTTCAACTCTCGCAAAAGAATCTTGCTCATAGGGGTAGAAGACGAATTGCATAAAAAGATTGTACCTTTACCGCATCACCTTACATGGCTACCCTCGGGCTCACCCCAGCCCTAGAAGTGGGTGGACTACTCGCTCTTCATCGCAATCGCAGACATCTTTGATGAAAAAGAACTAACTTGCATTAATAAACTCAAACTTACAACCTCTTCTCTCTCTATGTAACTAATTGTCTCTGAAATTGAATGATTAAAAACCAGCCCCTAATGCTTTATTTATAGTACTCAAACCCCGCTTATCAAGGAAAGAGCAAATATATCTAAATCTAAATCTAATTATCTACTTGCTTTAAGATAAATAAATGCAATAAATGAATTAAATCAAAAAGGGAAATTATATCTAAAATAGCAAAATATCTTCTTGTGTGGGTAAGATCTTCTCCATAGATAGAACTTGATAGGACTTGGATAGATTCGGACTATCCTCGGCTCCAAGGAATCCCAATCCGCGTAGGACAGCTCAACGCGTTACGCGGCTTCTGGAAGGTTTCCTCGATATCGAGTAATTTACTCGACATCGAGTAAAATGGTGTAGTCGACTTCAGTGGCTCGGTATCTCGACTAGCTGGTCCTCGATCCGTCTTGGACAAGCGGTGCAGATCTTTTCGATATCGAGTAAAATCCTCGATATCGAGTACAGTTGGCGTCGACCATGGCTAGCTCGGTGATGTCGGGCAACCTCTCCTCGACATGCTCGGACATGTGGTTTCTGGGGTTGTCGATGTCGAGTAAAATACTCGATATCGAGGAAAATCTGCTCGGCGTCTCCAGGTCCATGGCATCAAGGTGTTGTCGATATCGACAAGTTTTGTTGATATCGAGTTGGCTTGTGGAGTCGGGTTGGCTCTGGCGCTAAGCTCCTAGTCGACAAGGCCTGCTTGGACATCTTTGTCGATATCGAGTAAAATAACACGATATCGAGTAACTGTTGGTTTCCAGCTTGATTCGTCCTGGTTCTGTAGCCCTTTGACCTTGGACTTCTGCAGCTGATTTCCGAGCTTTTCCAACCTTTCTCAGAACTGCTGTAAATTGCCTCGAATTCCGCAAATTTAAACAGAAACTGGTGTAGATTTCATAATTTGGCAAATAAACATAAACTACATAGATTATGTACTATTCTAGCCCGAATGCATGAAATGTATGCAGAAAATGATATAGAAGTTACTATAACACATGGCAGATTCAGCTCACAACAAACACCCCATACTTAAGCTTGCTTGTCCTCAAGCAATACTTTTATTTGTCATTCAGGGGAAGGAATCAAAACTCTCAACATCTTAGATTCATCCTCATATATCCCTGCAATCAATTACAATCCTCGAAAAGGTACTAGTGTCACAGATCCATGCATGTGCAAATATACAAAAGAAACATCTACTCGCAAAAGGAGGGTTATGCAAAAACAATTCATGTGACAAAGCATTGATAATCAAGAGGACTTTAATTTAAGCTCAATAAGGAGTAGATTGGTAAAAGGCTAAATTTTGGCAATTTTTTGGCAATGTGGTGCTAATGATCCGGGGAAATGGAGTACTTTCCAAACTTTTCATACCACACTCCTTTTTCATAAGATTCATCACCTTTCATAATGCTTTTACCTCTCTAACATCAGCACTGCCTTCTCGCGCGTCGCAAACATGGGTGTCATGAATGGCCCCGGATACTTAGTGCTTTGGACTTCTCACCTGTGTGTCCCATCTCACTGAACTATTATCTCAGTAAGCAGGGTCGATCTACCTTTATCTCCTGAGGTGATCGGATTTTCTTTCATTCATTAAATTTTCCATATTTTCCAAATAATTTCCTACCAAACTCCAAATATGATAACAACAACACAATCACCATATAATAATCTCCATAATGTGACATCATTCTCAACATAATCCCCGGATAGGAAATAAGGTAAAGAATGACAATATTTGGAACATGTGGAGCAATATATGAAATAAGGCATATTATGGCTTTTGTGATGCATAAGCATAGGTATGGCTAGGGAATATAACAATATGAGCATTATATGGAAATATAAAGTCCTCCATCCTTTTATCATGCAATATGTCAAAAGCAACATCAAATTTTACCTCCTTTCATGGTTTTCAAGAAATAATGCACTTCATTGTGACTTCCCTTTACTAGGCAATTTCATGTTATATCTCTAATGAATCCAATTTTGCATCGTCGAGTTCAATATAGCTTCCATGACATTAATCAAAAATTCAAAATTTCAATGGGGGTCATTTTTTCTCAAACTTTGGAAAACATGCATATAAGCTCATAAATCAATAATGAATTCCAAAATACCCTTGTATAAGCAATAAAAAATATGCACACATAATGTCAAAAATGGAAATTATGCACAAAGTAAGCCCTTCCCCCACCCCATACTTAAACATTACAGTGTACTCACTGTATATAAACAAGGGTAAAGAAAGATACTCACTAGACAGGTGTGCAGGGCTTCAAAATCTCGAGTGTACATGCTTGGGCCGAGTCTGAATATAGCTTGCTTCTATCCCATAGACCTGAAAAATATGGAAGACATATACCCACAATAGAAAAACTAAAAAGTTCAAAAACAAAAACAAACAAAAAGCAACAACGTCCAAAAAGTCCCAAAAAGTAAATGTTTATGTACACGCTCTAGATTTTATAGTCGCTAGGCCGACTTTCTCCATTAAGCTCAAGGTGGCGTTTGTAGGGCCCATGTAGCTTGTGCTTCAAATAGGACTCCATTCTTGTCCATCAGCTGCAATCCTCCAGAATGGATCTTGTTCACCACGAAAGGTCTCATCCTCTTCTTGTTGAATTTGTTAGGAAACCAATGATCTTTGGATTTGGAAACATAGAGTTTATCTCCAACTTCATACTCCATAGGCTCATCATTGAAAATCCTACATAAGCGCGCACATACCAAGGCAAACTTGATGCCATCCTCAAGCGAAAGAAGAAGGCTCCACCTTGGGAGTCGTTAAAGAAATGACGTTAATTATTTTATTATTTATATTTCTTATTTTTTATATATATTCTATTTTTATTAACTCCTATGTTAGTTGGAGTCTAGTTATAGAATTGCTTATTTTTAGTATTTCTTAGTTAGGTCAAATAAGATGGTTAGGAGAGTCTATCCTTTAGGCTTTCTTAATTATCATATTTTATTATTTTCTATATTAGGATTTTAGATTAAGTTTTACCTTCTAGGTTTACTTGATCTTTAGGACTAAAATTCTATCTTTAAGAAACCAAAACTCTATCTTGCATGGTAGAATTGGTTCTTAGGTTTTCTATTTAAACGTTGTAGTTCTATTAAATTAAATCAGATTGAATTAGAATTGAGAAACCCCTTTATGGATTAAAGGGTTCTCGATTATCAATCCCAAAAAGCTCTTGTGTTCTATGTTCCATTCGGCAATCACCATCTTCAACCTCCATCACCTTCACTTGGATCTTGATCAAAACCAAAACCGGACCTCACCTTCTTCACCAAACCCGGTGCTTAGAAGAGAAGGCCGGACCTTGGTGATGCATGCGACGTCCCTCGCTCCCAGCGAGCGCGGCCTCGTTGGCTCTGCGCTTCCAGTGCTCGCTCTCTCGTCCTCTCGCACACGCTCGCTCGCGCCTCGATCGCTCTCGCGCGTTCACCTTCGCTCTCGACCCAGCGAGCCATCCGGGAACCTGTCCCACATCACCGTCCCGCGTCTGCACACCCTGAGGAGCTCTCTCCTGTGTGCTCGGTCGCGTCCAGCAAGCGTGCGCCAGCCTCACACCTTTCTTCTTCTTCGCTTCTTTGGCATTCTTTCACTGTTACCTTATTAATCTTGAATTAGTTACTTTATTTCATCGTATTAGTTGTTAGAATTTTCTTATGTTATAAAACCTATTGCTTTTAGTTAGTATTACTTAGTTTAGTTTAATTTTGTTAAGATAATTTCAAGACTTACGTTCCGTACCGGCACTTAGTGTGTGATCGGGCCGAATCGCCAAGAGAAATCAAGGAGCTAAGCAAGATCGTGTTTTTAGTTTATCAATTAGCCAGCCTAGCCAATTGCTATACACCAATTGATATTCAGAGACAGGTTATGCTACGCTCTTTGTTTCTTTTAGTGTGATGTTAATGATGTTTTGATTTGATGGCTTGGGAAAACTGGGGAGGCGACTGGATGATGATCCCAATCCATGGGCTGCACAACAATGACACCGACGAGAGTTGCAGAGACGAGATTTGCAACAATAAGCTTTAGAGCGTCAACGACAACAAGAGGCTCAAAGGCATCACCTTTGGCTTCAAAGGCAAGAAGAGACCCATCGACAACAACAACAACTCCTTGAGCGTCAACGTCAAGCCGCAATTGAGGAGGAGAAACGACAACAACAACGTCGCCTCCGTCAGATTTGGCTTCTCCAACAACGAGAAGTTGAGGAGGAACGAAAACGAAAGTTGGAGGAAGCGGCCCAACGGCAAGCTAATTGTCTTGATGACCCTTGGAGGAAGACTTATATTCAGAAACTTCTCAATAGTCAGCCTCATGCGCCACCTACCTCTGAGATCTTGGAGATATTCGTCCCCGATGTGGACGTGATTTTTCTTGACTATACGGCCGACGGGAAGGTAAAGGAGGTTGTTTCGGATACTTTCTTTGGCCAAGAGACTGCATTGCGCGATGATTTTGTTTCGCAGATTCCCGTTGACTCCGAATTCGGAATTGAGTCAACTCAGTCTTGTTGCGAAGCTGACTCAACGAGCTTTCTAACGGTGGGTCACGCGCTGTCAGACTCCGCCGGGAAGACCTCCTAATCTGTACTTACAGTCGACTGCAGTGTTGTGCAGGAGGTGGAGCATGTTGATTCCGTTAACGAGGATGAGGTACTTGATGACGTGTCTCAAGAGTTAGCGATTGTACCTCTTGGGCATGTTCATGAAGTTCCAGTTGCTGAGATTTGTGTGTTCATTGATCCTATTCTTATTAAAGATTAAGTCCGTTCAACGATCGCGCATGAAGGTGTTGTTTTTGGGGTTCCTATACCTCGAATTCTCCTGGCACCTATTCCACCCGTTTCTCCATCATCTTCTTTGAAGGTTGCTGCTCCTTCCAGGCTGATCATCGTCGACTCGATTCAGGGGCGAATCGAAGATAAGAGGGGGAGAATGATGCGGGTCAAGATGGCCTTCTGTGGTTCAAACAATGATCTTGATCCAGGCGACGACTCGAGGACGAGTCGATTTCAAATGGAGGAGAATGATGTCATCCTCAAGCGAAAGAAGAAGGCTCCACCTTGGGAGTCGTTGAAGAAACGACGTTAAATATTTTATTATTTATATTTCTTATTTTTTATATATATTCTATTTTTAGTAACTCCTATGTTAGTTGGAGTCTAATTATAGAATTGCTTATTTTTAGTATTTCTTAGTTTGGTTAAATAAGATGGTTATGAGAGTCTATCCTTTAGGCTTTCTTAATTATCATATTTTATTATTTTCTATATTAGGATTTTAGATTAAGTTTTATCTTCTAGGTTTACTTGATCTTTAGGATTAAAATTCTATCTTTAAGAAACCAAAACTCTATCTTGCATGGTAGAATTGGTTCTTAGGTTTTCTATTTAAACGTTGTAGTTCTATTAAATTAAATTAGATTGAATTAGAATTGAGAACCCCTTTATGGATTAAAGGGTTCTTGGTTATCAATCCCAAACACTATCATCACTATTGTGTTCTTGAGATTTTCAACATTCAAAATCACTAAATCCCTCACCTTGGTTCATCGACATCGAGGAAACCTAGACCCCAACCCAAACAGTGAAGCCAGCGCTCCCGAGAAGTCCCTGCCTTGGCGTTGCTCGTGAGCAGATCCGCTCCCAGGGAGCGAGGACGTCCCAGGCGCCTCGCTCTCGCTCCCGCTCCTGCGCACCCGCTCGCCCTCGCTCTCGCTAGCACTCCCGCGCTGTTCGCTAGTCTCTCGCTTCAAGCGAGCGAGATCGTTCCCGCACTCCCGCACTCGCACACCCTGAGGACCCGTGTCATGTGTGCCCAGCCTCCGCGCGAACCTGACCTCGCTTCTCCCTCGTTTTCCCTTATTGATTTCTGTCGCTATTTCATAGTTAGAAATTGTTGGAATTTTTATTAAGTGTAAACTGTCGCTATTCCAGAATTTTAATCACTTGTTTAAATTGTTCCAAATCAGGAGATATCAAAGAGCATGGCAAGATCAGGCAAATATACGACGTGGTTCTTGATCTTGAGCCCACAGGCGAAGGATCGGGTATCCCAAACGTATCAGTGAAGAATCGTTACCCGTTGCCGAGAATAGACGACTTGATGGATCAGCTGCAGGGAGTTGTCGTCTTCTCAAAGATAGATTTGTGTTCAGGTTATCACCAGCTGAGGATGAAGGTAGAGGACATCCCGAAGACGACATTCAGGACCCGATACGGACACTACGAGTTTGTGGTTATGCCGTTCGGGCTAACCAACGCAAAAGCCGCCTTCATGGAGTTGATGAACAAGGTGTTCATCGATTTTCTTGACAGATTCGTTGTGATGTTTATTGACGACATCTTGATCTACTCGAGGAGTAGAGAGAAGCATGCTGAGCACCTAAGGATTGCGCTGAGGATTCTATAGAAGCATAAACTGTTCGGGAAGTTTAGCAAGTGTGAGTTCTGGCTCTCCGAGGTGATGTTTCTTAGTCATTTTATATCCGCAGTAGGGATATCAGTAGACGCATCGAAGGTTGATGCTATCGTTGCTTGGCAGGTCCCCAAGAATGTTAGAGACATAAGGTCTTTTATAAGTTTGGCTAGCTATTACCGACGGTTCGTCGAGGGCTTCTCCAGCATAGCTAGGCCGATGACGCAACTGTCGAAGAAGGGAGTACCCTTCGAGTGGAGTCCGGCGTGCCTGGCCAGTTTTGATCTGCTGAAGCAGAAGTTGACATCCGCGCCAGTATTAGCACTACCAGAGGGGACGGGGGACTTTGTGGTCTACACGGATGGTTCGAGTTCAGGTTTAGGTTGTGTGCTACAATAGAGGGATCGGGTCATCGCTTACGCTTCACGCCAACTGAAGCCAAGGGAGGAGTCATACCCCACACACGATCTTGAGCTAGCCGCAGTGGTACATGTGCTCAAGATCTGGAGGCACTATCTGTATGGCACGTCAGCATGTTCGGATTGAGCACCAGAGACCCGGAGGGATGACCACATCACTTCTCGACCCCGCGTGGAAGTGGACCGATATTACCATGGAATTTGTCCATGGACTCAGGAAGGACGTCTGAGGCTTTGATGCCATATGGGTGGTGGTCGATAGGTTGACCAAGACCGCCCGTTTTATCCCGATTCAGGAGACATGGCTGGTGTCCACACTAGTGCAGTCATTTGTGCAGCATATCGTGAGGTTACATGGAGTCCCAAAGAGGATTGTTTCAGATCGAGATGGTCAGTTTACCTCGAGATTCTGGAGGCATGTGTACGAGGCTTTGGGGAGCAAGCTGCATTTCAGTACCGCAGATCATCCGCAGACGGACGGACAGAGTGAGCGGACGATCCAGACATTAGAGGATATGCTGAGAACATGTGTGTTAGAGTGGGGGAACCTATGGGTGAGACACCTTCCGCTAGTGGAGTTCTCGTACAACAACAGCTATCATTCTTCGATTAGGATGGCTCCTTTTGAGGCGTTGTACGGGAGGCGATGCAAGTCGCCGATATGTTGGGATGAGCCGGGGGATGGGCTTGGGACGTTCCCCCAATATATAAGAAAGATCTTCCAAGATTAGGGCTTACCAAAACAATAAACACTTGCACAAATCAATGAATCATATAAGGAATCATGCTTTTATCTCAATCAAACAAATCAAATCACTTTCGCATAAGAGACTTATTTGACTATACCTTTTCTTACTTAGGTCTTTTTAACTTTCATCAAAAATCCCTAATTACTATCAATGTTAACAATTTCCTTTGGTGAATTCAATTGAAACAATGAATGACCTAGACTTTCATCAAAGGTTAAGCACATAGGTAGAAGGAGATAAAAACATCACATAATCATAGATTCATTCATTCACACACATGCTTATTGTTGGGTTCACCACAACCCTAGAAGATGGGGGAACTACTCACTCATTGCCAAGGAAAACATAAAAACAATGGAAGAATTCATATTCTAAAATTGCATAAATCAAACCTTAAAATTCACATTCAAGCTTTCAGCCAAACACCCCCAGAACGTGCGACTGTGCTGTTGTCAATCAGTCGTCCTGCTGTCATGTGTTGTGTGTCTAATTAGCCTCTAATTGGCTTTATTTAAAGATAGAATTTTTTACTTAATCTCCAAGGAAAGAGATTTAATCTTAGGAAAATAATAAAATCTATCTAAAGAAGGATAAAATATCCCAAGTCTATCTAACTAAAACATCCTAAAAGAGATTTAGAAGAAAACCCTAATTAAAAAGCCCATTAAGTGAGTAAATCAGCCCGTAGAAAATTTCTCCTGGTGCACAGGGTATCGGCGCCGAGGTCTGAGGTGTCGGCGCCGAGGCATCTATTAAAAAACAGTGCTACTGGAATTTGCTAGATGTCGGCATCGAGGGTCTGGGTGTCGATGCCGAGGGTGTGTAGCACACTTCTTCTCCATCTTCACTTGTTTGATTGCCAATCTTTTTGTGTCATTTTTCCATCATTCTCCACTCTTCCTTAAGCTCTAGAATCGCCTCTTTTTAGCTTCAAAACCTACAAAATCACACCAAAGCTTGTGTAGACTCCATATCTTGCAATATTAAGCATACCTACACATTTTCCTTACTTTCCCAACACAAAAGCTAATAAAATGACTCAAATGGAATGAAAACATGATGCAAAATATGACTAAAAATGCGGACATCAAAACACCCCATACTTAGACTTGCTTGTCCTCAAGCAATAACATAACTATGATCAAAAACCTTTAACATTCCTTTAAGTCTTCGCCTTAGTCAAAAGCAACATCAATTTAGCACAAGTGCAAATAAGAACAAGCAATGAACCATCATCACATATATTTCGGTAACTTAGGCAAAACAACTAGAATCCAATCACTCAAGGGAAATAACGTGTTTTCACATTCTTTCAAATGTGTTTAGGCTTGAAATACAACTCTCAACTCAATCCTTTATGACATTAAGCTACATAGAAATTGCATTTAATATCACCAATCAATTCACCGAGATGTCAAAACATGCATCAACCATCAAGAGGACTTTTGCTCAATGGCTTTCAAAGAAGGACTCATTCGGTCGGGTTGTAACTTGGGTTGGGAAGAACATAAAGGTAGGAATCATTTAGGCTATGTGGTGCTAGAAATCCGGGAACCAAAGACTCTTAAATTTTCAACTCGACTCAACTAAACAACTCCATCATATATAAACACTTCCAAACTCATCTAATATAGCACAACTCTTAAAAACCCCCCAAAATATCCAATATATCTCGCATAAAATAAATAAGGATAAATTTGGCTCATGCACCACTTTCATTTATTCTATTCTTCTTTTTTTTTTTCTTTTTTTTTGTTGTGCATTTATTGAAATATAAGAGCCAAATATACCTTTTACAACAATTAAAATGGCGAGAAAAATAAAATACCAACCCAAGATGTACACTTTAACCAAATCATATGTCTAAAACTCCTCAAACATCAAGATTTACCAACACTAAGTCCTAATTCTCGGATAAGGAGGTAAGGCTAAACATTGGCTAAGATAACTTTTGTGGAGCTACAAAAATAGGCTATAAGGCTCAAAGTGGTTACAAGCAAAGGAAACATGTATAAGGTGGGTAAAAGAGGATAAAAAGTGGCTAATAAAGAGTGCCTCTATCATTTGATCAAATTATGTAATGGCTAGTTATCTCATATTGGGTTCAAGACTTGGATATACACCGCAATATCAAGAGGTAATGCATAAGGAGAGTAATAAACACATCAAAAAGAAGGGAAAATATATGAAGAACAATTCCCTATAGGCCGAGTAACTCACTAGGAAATGTTGGATTCCAATCACCTAAATCCCAAAGTCATATATGCTCAATTTCATTTGCAAGTCAAATTTCACATAAAAAAAAAATTTTGTGCGACCTAGGCTAAACCATCCAAGCTATGTCTTAGGATATTACATGATCAAGCTCAATTATTAGATTTCATCTTTGGACATCTAAGTTAGGTGTTTTTAACTTAACTAAACTATTATGCATTTTTCTCTCTTTTTTTTTTTCTTTTTGACATTTTTTATATATATATGGGTGTATGCAGAATCATCGAAACAAACTAATCTACTTTATGCTAACGTGATGCTATAAATAAATACTAACTACATAACTAATATGCTATATAACTAATATATGCAAGCTAGCTATTACAATCCGAATTAGCCCACACAAGTTGGGACTAAATCAAATGTAATCCTGGACAATCAAAGCTACCAAAAGTCAATCAAAACCTAATCGAACATAGTACCAAAAATCAGTAGTACCCGTACCCAAAAGAAGAACATCAAAATATCAAAGAAGAACACCAAAATGTCAAAGAAGAACACCAAAATATCACCCCAAAATTACCCCACCCTATTCTTGAAACAAACAATCTCCTCATTGTAAAACCAAAAGAAGTAAAAGGGTAAGGGATTTACTTTGATGCTTGACAGCTTCAGGTGCGCCACGCCGGTCCGGATTCTCGTAGTTGCGTTCATATCGACGGCTGCGTGTGTAACCAGGAGCTGGTGGTGGTCCGGGGTGGAAAGGGGGGTTCGGGTGCAAAGAAGATTGCCACTCAACAAACCTTCCGGCTGCCCACCATCGTTCGTCATTTGCTCGGCGCTCTTCGAGGAGTACATCATGTATAGCTTGGACCTGGAAAGCAAGGCTACTGATGTCACTAAAGTAGCCATGTTAAAATGCACAGTTTAGTTCCATATTCTATTCACTTTGCATATTTTGGGTTAAGAACAAGTCGAATTTATGTAATACATGCTTATTTGCCAGAAATAGATATGTACATAAGTTTCTGTTTAATATTGCAGAATATGGAGCCATTTCGGGAGAAAACCAAGAAGCAAAGACAGGAGCGCAAATCTACTCGATATCGACAAGGTTAGTCGATATCGACAACCCATGTCTAGGCACATCACTGATCGAGGAGCACATGTCGAGGAGTTGAGGAACACAACAACCCGACTCCAGCACTTACCTCGATATCGAGTTACTTACTCGATATCGACAAAGCCCCGAAGACCATGCCCGAAGTCGAGGACAACCTGATCGAGGACGCCGAGGAGCGCTACCGGACCTGACCAGACACCCGGACACTGAGCATCACCCTACTCGATATCGTGTTACTTCCTCGATATCGACAAAGCCGAAGGCACCTGTCCGAGCAGTGTCGAGAAGAAGTTACCCGACATGCCGCGCCACACAAGTCGATGAAGTCACCTTCCTCGATATCAAGTACGATACTCGATATCGACAACACCCGAGAGCCTTTGTCCGAGCAGATCGAGCACCAGCTACCCGAGACGCCGAGCCAAGCTGAAGTCGACGTAAATGTTACTCGAGATCGAGTAGATTTACTCGAGATCGAGGAAAGCTATCCGGGAGCGCGTTACGCTGTTTGAGATGTCCTACTCGGATTGGGATTCCTTGGGGCCGAAGATTGCCGATTCTATCCGATTTTATCAAGATCCATCATGGAGGAGAAGATTTATCCACAAGAAGATATTTTAGGCTTTTAGATATAATTTCCTTTTTAGATTTATTATTGTTATTCCATTTATTTATCTTTAAAGCTTTTAGATATAGATTTAGATATATATATATAGAGATATTCTATCCTTGAATAGCAAGGAGTAGAAGGCTATAAATAAAGCCCATGGGGCTGATTTTAGGAATCATCCAATTCACAAGCTATAGAAGTAGTTCACAGAGAAGTTTTAGGAGTTCAGAGGTTTTAGGATTTTGGCATTCAACGAAAGTTGGAGTGCCGGGATTGTAAAGGCTTTGAATTTAGTTTAATACAAGTTATTATTTCCTTTCAATCAATGTTTGAGGTTGCAATGAATCACGAGTAGTCCACCCACTTCTAGGGTTGGGGCGAGCCCGACGATAGCCTTGCGTGTCTGAGGTAAAGATCTGACTTTTATCATGTTTTGAGCATCTACTACTTGTTATGTGTTTATTACCCATCTAATGGAGGTCCATGCTAACAACTTGGATTATAAACATAAAATCGGTAGATACAATTAGGGTTTCTTGAAAGAGTTGTCTAATTTTTGGAAAAGGTGAAAGCTTAGTCCTTCGATGCAAGTTACATGATTATCTGTTTTATTTCTGCCTTATGCATGCTTGGTTATCGTTGTTGCAAAACCCAATCTTGGAAGTCTTTTACATACAATTTATTTCGGAATCCAAAAGCATTTGTCTTTACTTTATTTTGTTTCGTTTTAGTTTCTACCCTTACTCGATCTCGACCAAGTCTGGTCGATCTCGAGTTACTGATCTTCGATTCCAGAATCGCCGTAGCTTTTGTGTGCAGGTGATCGACCAAGCCAACTCGACGTCAGCAACACTACTCGATCTCGAGTAGCACTGGTCGAGATCGACTAAAGCTTGTGACTGCTGCTGCGCTGCTCGACTTGTCCGATCTTCTGTCGACTAACCCTAGACGAGATCGAGGACATCTGTGGTCGACTTCTGTTCGTGAGATTCATCCGCTGCCTAGGATCCGCTGACACGTTTCCTCGTGGATCGATCCTGACTTCCCACTGCTGCATCGGGATGAAGTTTTGTAATTATTTGCGTGGGCCTAAATCTGGTTTGATCTATTTTATTATATTTCATAATCGATTTCCTCCTACAACAGCTACGGTATTGGTTTTGCATCTCAAACGCTATGCTCTTGCAGTAGTCTTGTAGCTGGAATACCATCCCCTCGATTCTATACAGTGTTGCAGCAGTGTCATCGTTGCTCCCACTCCCTTGGCCTTGTTCAAAGTGCCTCGGTGGTGAGTCTTCAATGAGGAGGCTGCTTGGGACATGTGTAGAAGCCGACTGCGAAGATGGTTGTCCAGTGGGTTCCACAGGCGGAGCATCAGCTATGTCAGAAGGTTGTCCAAAAGGTTCTACCGGTGTTGCATCAGCTGCTGTGTGGAGAGGTTGTCTAGAAAGCCCCAAAAGCGGTGCAACAGCTGTAGTATGGTTGAGAGCCGCAGCTATTGGGATGTCCGCCGAGTGCTAGAAGAGTGGAGGTCTCCGTCTCAACAACGGATCAACTGTAGGAGAGGTAGTAGGAGACGGATCTTTACTTGTCCATACCTTGTACTAGTTCGGGAGGTGGAGGAGAACGACATGCTCCCTGGTGATTGGCACTTGGCGAACATATGAGACGTATGTGTTGTTCTGCTTCTTCAAACCCTTGCTCAGCAGTAGGTATCCAGCATCAATCCTCAGGGTCGGCAATGATGTGTAAAGAGAGGTTTCTATCCCCAAGGCTCTCGTCAAGAGAGCAACCATGCCGCCGATCTGTATATATCCGGGGTTGCTCCCGTAGTAAATCACATGTCTGAGCCAAGCATAGACGAGGTTCAACTTGGGCTCGATATTGAATAGCATCCTGTAGAGACAATCGAGCTCGGGCTGGATGAGGCGAGAGATGTCCTTCCTTGCCCATATTGTACTCCCAAGGTCTCAAAGTATAACCTCGAAGACGGGGTATGCCACATCCGAAGACTGGATGTCGGTGTGTCCGGAGAGGTCTGTCTTACCGGAGATGTAGCCCCAAATCGGCTGAGGCTTGGGTTGGGTGCTTGCTATCGAATGTTCAAATCCAAAATAAGTAGCCAGGTGCATTAGAGTGAATGAGTATGCCTTGTTGGGCAATCTGAACTTAACCGGGATTTTGTCGGCAGGAGAGGAGGGGATCTCTAGTCTAGTCATAAACTCAGCCGTGAGGTGAGGATGATGGACGTCGATAGGCTGCAGAAGAATGGCCGCGCTGATGTTTTCAAAAGCCTCCACAATAGCTCCATGGAATCCCAAACTCTCCATGTCGTCTCGATGGTACCAACAACATCGAAACTTGCGTGTGAGAAAGTTGTCGAAATCCTTGATTTCCGTAGGAGTTTGCAGCTTGACGACATCCATTAGACGAGGTTCAGATGTTGCCCCAGAACTTCGCTTGCGCTTAGGTGCCATCTACATGAAAGCAACAACATTTAGTTATCATCTCAATTCAATCAAGCAAGCTTATAAGGAAGCTACTGTAAAGCATTAAGATTGCCATGACAAAAACTACAAATAAACTAGCCAATTCAAAGATTATAAGTATAATAAATCCTATGGCGCAACGACTGTAAAAGCACAAAGGATTAGAGCCAAATATGAAAATTAAACTACCTAAAAAAAAAAGCAAAGTAACACAAGAAATTAAAACAACTTAAAGCTAGGAGAAAACAAGTATTACAAACAGCTAAAAAAAATCTTCCCAAATAACTTTAATCTGGCCGATTATACACACACAATTAGAGACCCCGTACTTAGTCCTAAACATACTTGGCAAAGAATATTCATAAGAGCACATAATAGCATTGTAAGGAACAAAAATTAGCAGTACATATGGAGGCTAAAAGCGCATATCATGCACATAAAACTCATAGGATCAGGATGGATCAAGATGATCGAAAAATTACACCCAATATGCTTAACAATCTAACTCTGCAATTTGTTGAGTTCCTTAATTTCTAAATGCTCTGCAAGATTAGGACTTGATAGGCATAATGGATATGGGCAAAGATATAAAGATTCAATCTTGAAACCAACAAGAGTAGCAAGAACTCATCCCAAATTCATCATAGTGCAATCATAGCCAATATGTAAATCTCGCAACCCCTTCAAACCCCATTAACAATCAAATAGATGGGTAAAAGATTTTTTGAACCCCCAATAACTCATGCAATCCGCCATTGACATCCTCACACCAAGCTCACAAAAGTTCTCAATTTTGGATGAAATTTGCACTTCCTAGAACCCTAAGTTGTTCAAATTGCATCAAAATCCTCAATCAAACCAAGAACAACGAAGAGAAACAGATTAAGGGTAGGACTCATACGGAAATTGCTCGTAAAATCTAAAGAAAAGAGAGCTAGAGGGTGGGTCGATGTCGAGAAGGAGTTGGGCGGTCACAGGGCTACTGGCGGCTGCACAGTGAACGGATCAGATCAGCTGCGGCCTCCTCGGGTGCGCAGGGGAGGGGCGAGTCTGGTGGTGGCAGCGGCTTGGGCTGAGGTGGCCGGAATCGTCGTGGGTGGCTCGAGGAGTGGGAGGTCGCTCGGAGGGGTTTCAGCGCTTGGGTCTGTCGTGGGTGGAGAGAGAGAGAGAGAGATAAAGGGTAAGGGAAGGGAATAAATACCTGGGTATCCACTTACCTTCCCGCTCTTGTTTCAATTATTCGAGACCCGGTTTGACTTGTTTGGGCAATCCTTTTGAAAAATTCGCACTTGTTTCCCCTAATAAAAATCCAAAAACTAAATAAATAAATAGAACAAGGGTAAAATAAAATAGAGTAAAATAAAATAAAATAAAATAAAATAAAATCGGGTTGCTCCCGGAAGCGCTATATTTAAAGTCTATAGCTCGACATACTTCCCTTGATATCAATCGGAGAGGATGAGTGCCCTAGAGGCGCGAATATCCTCTTCAAACGTGGCATGCTCATAGTACATCTTCAATCGGTGCCCATTGACTTTAAAAGTAGCACCGCTTTCATCTAACAGCTCCACCGCTCCGTGAGGGAAAATCGTTTGAACCATGAATGGTCCACTCCATCTTGAGCGTAACTTCCCTGGAAAAAGTCGGAGTCTAGAGTTAAAAAGCAATACCTTATCACCTACCTCATAAGTCTTGGGCACTAGCTTTCGATCATGCCACTTCTTGGTCCTTTCTTTGTAGATTTCGACATTTTCGTACGCCTTAAGCCTCAACTCCTCAAGTGCTTGTAGGTCAATAAACCTCTTCTTCCCGCCCTCATCGAGATCCATATTGAGCTCCTTGAGAGCCCACATGGCTTTTGTTCCAACTCGACGGGTAGATGGCATGACTTACCATACACGAGATTTTAGGGAGTGGTGTGGAGGGGCGTCTTATATGCCGTCCTATAAGCCCATAATGCATCATCAAACTTTGATGACCAATCCTTCCTTGATCTTGACACGGTCTTCTCCAAGATAGCTTTGATTTGCCTATTGGATACCTCAACTTGTCCGCTAGCTTGGGGGTGGTAGGGTGTGGCTATCCGGTGATGTGCCCCATACTTGGTCAAAAGCGCCTTAAATCTTCTCTCTATAAAATGCGAGCCTCCATCACTAATTAGGACCCTAGGAACACCAAAACGAGGGAAAATGTTAGTTTTGAAAAACTTAGCTACAACTCTAGCATCATTAGTTCATGTAGCAATGACTTCCACCCATTTGGAGACATAATCAACCGCTAAAATAATGTACTTATAAGGGCCCGATGATGGAAAAGGGCCCATAAAGTCTATGCCCCAAACGTCGAATAATTCGACCTCTAGGATCCCCGTGAGCGGATTCTCGTTCCTCCATGTTATCTTTCCAACCCTTTGACATTCATCACATGATGTCAAAAATTCCTGCACATCTCGAAACATGTTAGGCCAATAAAATCCACTTTGAAGTATCTTCGCAGTGGTCTTAAAACCTTTAGCATGACCCCCGGTGGGGAGATTATGACAATGACGAATAATACTTTGTACCTCTTCCTCCAGGATGCAACGACGAAAAATATGATCGCTTCCTTGTTTGAACAAGTAAGGATCATCCCAATAATACCTCTTGACATCATGTAGGAACTTCTTCTTACCTTGTGAAGTTAAACCCGGCGGAATCTCACTTCCTACAACGGAGTTAGCATAATCCGCAAACCAAGGTATACTAGCCTTCTTAATAAGAAAAATATCATGGACGGGGCTAGAAGGAGGAGTAAAGAAGAGTTCCTCACCTAAACTTACCTCATCCAATGCTCCAAATGACTCAACTTTATGTTCTGCTGTAGGTGTCGATGGCGAGGCCTGAGGTGTCGGCGCCGAGGCATCTGTGTATTGCAGAGCTTCTGCAAAAACCGGGGTTGTATAATTGGGTGTCGGTGCCGAGGGTGTGGGTGTCGGCGCCAAGGTACCGGTAGGAAATAAAGTTTCTGCGCAAATAAAAGGGCTCGATGCCGAGGTCAGAAGGTCGGCGCAAGAGACTTTCATCCAGCCCGTGAGTCATCGATGGGCACCATATCTTCCGAGTCTTCAATGTTCTTAGGTGGCAACATAGAGAGGTGGTTGGCCACAAGGTTCTCGGCTCTTTTCTTGTCTCTTAGCTCGCAACCAAATTCTTGAAGAAGGAGCATCCATCGTAGAAGTCGTGGTTTGGCATCCTTTTTGCTCATCAAATATCTCAATGCGGCATGATCGGTGTAGAAAATAACTTTCGAGCCAACTAGGTAGGAGCAGAACATCTCGAAGGCGAATACCACGGCTAGAAACTCTTTCTCCATGGTTGTGTACCTTGTTTGGACATCATCCAAAGTTTTGCTCGTGTAGTAAATGGCGTGCAATTTTTTGTCCTTTCGCTATCCAAGAACCGCTCCCACGGCATAATCACTTGCATCACACATGATTTCGAATGGAAGTGACCAATCGGGTGATTGCATGATTGGTGCCGTGACTAAAGCTTCTCCCAACCTATTAAAAGCATCAAGACAGTACTCCAAAGAAAACTCAAAAGCAACTTCTTTTATCAATAGGTTAGTGAGTGGTTTAGCAATTTTGGAGAAATCTTGAATAAATCGACGATAAAATCCAGCATGCCCTAAAAAGCTACGGACATCTTTTACCGTCGTTGGAGGAGGTGGCTTCTCAATAAGCTCGCTCTTGGCTCTATCCACCTCTATACCTATCTTGGACACCAAGTGTCCTAGCACGATTCCTTCTTGCACCATAAAGTGACACTTCTCCTAATTAAGCACAAGGCTTGTCTCTTCACATCTCTTGAGTACCCTGGCCATGTTAGCTAGACAAGCATCAAAAGTAGTACCATATACGGAAAAGTCATCCATGAATACCTCAACAATATCCTCAATCATATCGGAGAAGATTGACATCATGCACCGTTGGAAAGTGGTCGGCGCATTGCATATCCCAAAGGACATTCTCCTATAAGCGAATGTACCATAAGGACAAGTGAATGTGGTCTTCTCTTGGTCATCCGGATGAATTGGAATCTGCCAAAACCCCGAATATCCGTCAAGATAGAAAAAAATAATCATGTTGGGCTAACCTTTCTAGAACTTGGTCGATGAAGGGAAGTGGGAAGTGGTCCTTCCTAGTGGCGTTGTTGTGTTTCCTATAATCGATGCACATACGCCAACTTGTGGTAGTCCTATTCGGCACTAACTCACCCTTACCATTTTTCTCTACGGTCATCCCTCCTTTCTTTGGTACCACATGTACGGGGCTAACCCATTTGCTATATGAGATGGGGAAGATAATCCCTGCGTCAACCATCCTCAATATCTCTTTCTTCACCACCTCTTTCATGTTGGGATTCAGCCGCCGTTATTGCTCGATGGAAGGCTTATGACATGAGGGGGCTGCTGAGTTTGAACTCCCAACTTATGCCAGATCTTGAGGAGTGTTTGGGGCCGAACGGTGGAGTTTCTAGCTCCAAACTCTACCATATCATACGGGATAGAAGTGAGGAGATCAGCTGGGGTGCCATGATCTGGGGAAGGCTACAGTGTAGAAAATGGGCTTTTGTAGTGTGGTTAGCATCGCATAGCAGACTCAGTACCGGCCAAAAGGTTAAGCATTGGAAGGGTGAAGACGCAGCGGAATGTCAGATTTGTAAAGCTGCGGAAGAAACGGAAGAGCACATGTGGTTCGATTGCCCAGGCATCCAAGAAGTTGTGAACCTCGTTCTAGGGTGGTTCGATTGCCCATGTGGTTTGCTAAGGAGCCTAAGAAGATCCATAAGTCGACCTTATTCCAAGCTAAGCTTCTTGTATTTGAAGCTATTATTTATTTTACATGGTGGTGTAGAAACAAGTTAGTCTTTTGTGGGGAACCTTTTCACCCCAAGGTTTGTGCAACACTTGTTTTAAATAGCTGTCGATCCCGTTTTTTAGCTAAGTGGAAGTGCAACTCATTGGTTAAAAGGCTGGATCGAAAGCTTGGTTGGGAATGCTAGATATGATGAATTATAGAGTGGCGGATGTAATTAGAGAAGGGGAAGTAGTGGTGTAGGTAGATGATTTTGGAGGAATAGATAAAGATATCACATAGGAATCCTTTTGTTTATAGATTCCTTGATTTTACAGAAGACCCGTTGTATGGTTTCCCCCTTTTGTAACTTGGTAACTCACCACATCTATATATTTACCGTTTCAAGAAGGCTTATGACCTTCCTCCATGTGGATTCGGTGCATACACAAAGCGGGCGAAAGACCTTTGATGTCTTCTAAAGAATAGCCCAACGCCTTCCTATGGGTCCTAAGAACAACCAACAACTTCTCTACCTCCTGCACATTAAGTGAAGAATTAATAATAACGGGGAAAGTAGAGTTAGGACCAAGGAACTCATACCTCAAAGTGTGCGGTAGTGGCTTCAAGGTCAAGGAGGGATCTTGTGGGATTAAGATGGGTTCCACCTCCTCCGTTTTCATTACCTCTCCAAGGAAATCAGCTTCAATTCGTGAAATAGAGGCTTCCAAGTCAGAAATAGGAGTAGGAACCGACCATGCATAAGCTGGCATCGACGGTTGCAACACATCTTCTTCACGTTGTCCTACTGCTGACGGTGTCGATGCCGAGGCTGAGGGTGTCGGCGCCGAGGGTTCAACAGTGGCCATTTTAATTTCCTCGCTCTCATCTTCTTCAAGGGTGGCTAAGAGCTCTTCAATAATGCTTTCCTCTTCTTCGGTGGATGGTATGCGAATGCATTCCTCATGAACCAAGGTCCTCTCCATGTCTGTGTAAACCATCTTGACCTCCGTTTTCCTTACCTCCCTTAGATTGGGGCAAATTGAAATTCAACTAGCTCATCCCCAATTTGGAAAGTTAGAAGACCCTTCCTTACATTGATAATCTCATCCACCGTGGCTAAGAAAGGGCGCCCTAAGATAATAGGCACAACAGGATCTATAGGCATATCAAGTACTATGAAATCAGTGGGAACATAGAACTTACCTACCCTTACCGGTACGTCGTCCATCACACCGGTAGGTTCCACCGAGGAGTTGTCCGCCATATAGAGCCGTATGTTGACGGGTACTAGTGGTCCCATGTTAATCTTAGACCATATGGAGAGTGGCATAAGGCTTGCGCTTGCACCAAGATCACATAAAGCTCGATATCGATTTTCGCCTAGGCCAATGGTGATGGTGAACTTGCCCGGGTCAGCTCTCTTTTCGGGAAAGTTGACGGCGTTACAATACTCCAAAATCTCCGACATAGACCTCTTATTGCTCAAGATCTCTTTCAAGAATTTGATGTATGCCGGCATCTCTCGAAGATCTTCTGTGAAAGGAATGGTCACATTCAAGCCTTGAAGAACCTTTACAAACCTCCTAAACTTCCCTTCGGTTGGATCCTTGAGAGCCTTTGATTGATAAGGGAGCTTGGGTTCGGCTTTTGGAGTGGTCAATTCATCGGGTGTAAGTGTGGGTTGGCCTGTAGAGGTATCGGCACCGAGGGTAGAGGGGTCAGCGGCGAGGGTCTATTCATGAAACTTTCTCAGAGGTGTCGACGCCGAAGTCAGGGCCGGGTATCGGCGTCGAGGGTCTGTGTGCTTACAGCAGGTTCTGCAATAGCTTGATTTGCCGCCAGGGTGTCGGTGCCGAGGTCAGGGGTGTCGGCGTCGAGGCCTGTGTTGGGCTGGCCAATTTTTTCTCCTTTCTCCTTGGCTTCCCTTTCCGGTAGAACCTTCCCACTCCTTGTTTGAATGTCTGCGATATGTTGGGATTTGGGGTTGGCTTCATTTTGGCCGGGTAGTTGGCCACTTGGCTTTGGGATTTGAGCCGACATTCTTCCTCCGAATATCAATGTCCCCGAACCTTGCATTCATGCCTCGCAACTGCGTATTGATCTCCAAATTGGACTGTCTAGCATCCGCCTTGGCCTCAGCTTGGCCTTTCCTTAAATCATCTAAAATAGATCTCATATCGTCCCTAGGTTGCTCATGGTCCACATGGCCTGGAGGTCTATATGGGGGCTGTTGATCATGTTGAGGAGGATGGTTACCCCAATTGGAGTGCCCGTCGTTCCTTTGGTAGTAGTTTCCTTGGCTCCTATAAGGATCTCTAATGTAGTTCACTTCCCTATATGATTCAGCGGATTTCACTTGATTGACATGTGGGCAAGCGCTGGTAACATGGGAAGTGGGCCCACACTCTATGCATGGTTTGTTGTCGGAGAGAAACCTTACTTACTTCTTCAATTTTCTATTCTCATCCTCCATATATTGTTGCCGCACATCAGGGTCAATCTCATCGGAAGGTTGATAAAGTGGCATCGATGGAGGGGGCCTCGCATCAATGTTAGCGGGGGTCCCATAAGTAGTGTCAAAGTCCGTGAGCTTGTCAAGTGCATCCCACGCCTCTTGAGGAGGCATCTCAATGTATCCATAGGAGGTGAGGATGTTGATCCGATCCTTAGTAGCTGCTGTGAGCTGAATCTGCCATGTTTTACAGTATCTTTTATATCGATTTCTGTATACATTGCACTCATTTGGGTTTAGATAGTACAGAATCTATGTAGTTTATGTTTATTTGCCAAATTATGGAATCTACACCAGTTTCTGTTTAATTCGCAGAAATCGAGGCATTTTACAGCAATTCTACAGAAGGTCGGAAAAGCTCGGAAAACCACTACAGAAGTCCAAGGTCAAAGCAGCGGAACCAAGCTGAAGGTCAAGGCTACTCGATCTCGAGTGGGCCCTACTCGACATAGATGAGCATGTCCGAGCAGAGCCTGATCGAGCAAGCCAGACCAACCCGGCTCCGGACCCTACTCGATCTCGAGGACCACTGGTCGAGATCGACGAAGCCCAGACACCACACCCGGAGTCGACAAGGAGAGGAGCCGAGGACGAAGCCGAGGACGACCAGGAGCACTCGCTGCCAGCGACTCGACTCGTTGCAGCGGACCACTCGCTGCCAGCGGAAGAGGCAACTCGCGGAAGCTGAAAGGAAGGACACCGCTCAACTCGATCTCGAGGACCCTTTGTCGAGGTCGACGAGCGCCTGAATCCAGATCAGGAGTCCATCGAGCAGAGTCACTCGAGAAGACCTAGTCGGCAAGCCAGTCTACTCGAGGTCGACTAGGGCTTGTCGAGATCGACGAGCGCCTGAGGAGCCTTGTCCGAGCCTTGTCGAGTAGAGCCACCCGAGGAGACCTAGTCGATGATCAGTCCTACTCGACATCGACGAGAGCTTGTCGAGGTCGACGAGAGCCCAGTGAGCCATGTCCGAGCACATCGAGCAGTTCTAGCCGAGGAAGTCCAGTCGACGAACCACCCTACTCGAGGTCGACGAGCCGTGGTCGAGGTCGAGTAGAGCCGTTTCCAGAAACTTCTCGACGAGACCTGTCCGAGTAGAGTTGAGATTCCTTGGGCGCGAACGAGTGGATTTGGCCGAGATTCTATCTGATTCCATCAAGTTCTATCCAAGGAGACAAGATCTATCAACATCATGAAGACTTACCTATTTAGTTTTATCATTTCCTTTTAGATTTATTTCCATAAAACAATTTATTTATCCTTAGGTATCAACAACACGGTGGTCATCCCCACAGGCATGGTGGAAAATGTCCCAGTACAAGTAGGTAAATTCTTCGTCCCTACTGAATTCTTAATAGTTGATATGCAAGAAGATCCTACTTGTCCAATTATCTTAGGAAAACCATTCTTGGCGACGGTGGATGCCAACATAAGCGTAAGGAAAGGAGTGCTCACCTTCAACATCAGCGATGAGGTAATTGAATATTCCTTTAATAAAACTGAAAGGCATACAGGTCCAATGGAAGAGGTCAAATCTATCTCAGCTGGCTACATCACCTGCGGGGAACCCAAGGTCACAAATATGACCCCTGAGGAGCTGGAAAAGAGGGACATGGAAGCCCAGGTGGAGGAGAGCATGGCAATCCTCAAGGAAAACACAGAGAATCCAATTGACACGGACCAAGGCAAGTCGTTGTGGATTCATTATTTTTCGGATGCCTTGACAGGGACTAAGTATGGGGTCAAGATCGACCAAGGCTCCTCGACATCGAGTAGAGCCCTCGTCGATCTCGACCAGATCAAGGAGACTCCACTAGCACCAGCATCGTCGAGCAGCAAACCAGAGGAGCCACCCTACTCGACCTCGAGTATACTTGTCAAAGTCGACCACCAGTGCCCTAGCTCGACTCCATCTTCCTCGACACAGAAGCCGCCTGACGAACCAACCTCGTCGATCTCGACTAAGCTTGTCGAGATCGACCACCACCCGGCGCCACCAGAGCCTGCTTCATCGACGCTGCAGCAACCAGGAGGAGAGCCCTCGTCGATCTCGACTAAGCTTGTCGAGATCGACCACCACTCGGAGAGCCCCGCCCCGCCTTCCTCGATGAGCCAACCACCAGGAGCGGAATCCTCGTCGAGGTCGACCAGACTTGTCGAGGTCGACAAGCCCCTATCTTTGTCGACTTCTGCCTCTTCGACCAGACCACCACCAGGACCAGCAGTCTTGTCGAGATCGACTAGCCCTAGTCGAGATCGACCAAACACAGTGGTCCCCGATTCCGTCTCCGCGAAGGTAAGTCAAGGTATAAATCTTTCTTCTCCTATTTCCATTAAAGATTTATCTATACATGGGAGAGGTCTGCCTTGGTATGTGCAATTGTGGAGGATATCCAATGATGAGCCTAAGATATATGAAGTTGGAGACAAGCTCTATGTCTCTAAATCAAAGGATCATTGGTTTCCCAACAAATTCAAAAAGAAGCGGATGGGACCGTTCGTGGTGAACAAGATCCATTTTGGAGGATTACAGCTGATAGACAAGAATAGAGTCTTATTTGACGCCCAAGCTACATGGGCCCTGCAGATGCCACCTTGAGCATTAATGGAAAGTCGGCCTAGCGACTATAAAATCTAGAGCATGTACATAGACTTTTTAGGACATTTGAGACTTTGTTTTTTGTTTTTGGTTTTGAACACTTTTAGTTTTGCTATTCTGGGTATATGTCTTCTACTTTTCAGGTCAATGGATAGAACCAAACTATATTCAAACTCGGCCAGGAGGTGCTTCCATTCGAAATATGAGGCTCTGCACACCTGTCTAGTGAGTTTCTTTCTTTACCCTTATGTTTTTATACAGTGAGGACACTGTATTGTTTAAGTATGGGGTGGGGGAAGGGCTTACTTTATGCATATTTGCCATATTTGACATTATTTGTGCATTATTACTTTGAATTGCTACATGGCTATTTTGGAATGCATTATTGGTTTATGTGCTTATATGCATGTTTTCCAATTTTTTTTAAAAATGACCCCCATTGAAAATTTTGGTTAATGTCATGGAAGGCTTATATTGAACTCGACGATGCAAAATTGGATTCATTAGAGATATAACATGAAATTGCCTAGTAAAGGGAAGTCACAATGAAGTGGATATTTTGATGAAAACCATGAAAGGAGGTAAAATTTGAAATTGCTTTTGACATGTTGCATGATAAAATGATGGAGGACTTTATATTTCCATATAATGCTCATATTTTGATAATCCTAGCCTTACCTATGCTTATGCATCACAAAAGCCAAATTATGCCTTATTTCATATTTTGCTCCACATGTTCTAAATAATTGTCATTCTTTACCTTATCCGGGGATTATGTTGAGAATGATGTTACATTATGGAGATGTTATATGGTTGTTGTGTTGTTATTATCATTATTGGAGTTTGGAAGGAAAATGTTTGAATATATGGAAAATTTAATGAGTGAAAGAAAATCCAATCACCTCAGGAGATAAAGGTAGATTAACCCTGCTCTCTGAGATAATAGTTTGGAAAGATGGGACACATTGTGAGGAGTCCAAAGCCCTAAGTATCCGGGGCCATTCATGACACCCATGTTTGCGACTCACGAGAAAGCAGTGCTGAGGTTAGAGAGGTAAAAGCATTATTATGAGAAAAAGCATTATGAAAGGTGATGAATCAAATGGAGAAGGAATGTGGAAATTCAATTTGGAAAGTACTCCATTTCCCCGGATCATTAGCACCACATTGCCAGAAATTGCCCACCTTTTTGCCTTTTACCAATCTACTCCTTCATGAGCTTAAATTAAAGTCTTCTTGATTATCAATGCTTTGTCATATAAATTGTTTTTGCATAACCCTCCTTTTGTGAGTAGATGTTGCTTTTGTATATTTGCACATGCATGGATCTGTGACACTAGTACCTTTTCGAGGATGGTAATTGACTGCAGGGTTATATGAGAATGAATCTAATATGTTGAGAGTTTGAATTCTTCCCCTGAATGACAATTAAAGTATTGCTTGAGGACAAGCAAGCTTAAGTATGGGGTGTTTGTTGTGAGCTGAATCTGCCATGTTTTACAGTAACTTTTATATCGATTTCTGTATACATTGCATTTATTTGGGTTTAGATAGTACAGAATCTATGTAGTTTATGTTTATTTGCCAAATTATGGAATCTACACCAGTTTCTGTTTAATTCGCATAAATCGAGGCATTTTACAGCAATTCTACAAAAGGTCGGAAAAGCTCGGAAAACCACTACAGAAGTCCAAGGTCAAAGTAGCGGAACCAGTATGAGAGTCAAGGCTACTCGATCTCGAGTAGGCCTTACTCGACATAGACGAGCCTGTCCGAGCAACCTTGGTCGAGCAGAGCCTGATCGAGCAAGCCAACCAACCCGGCTCCGGACCCTACTCAATCTCGACAAGCCCTAGTCGAGATCGACGAAGCCTGGACACTCCACCCGGAGTCGACAAGGAGACAAGCTGAGGACAAGCCGAGGACGACCAGGCGGCACTCGCTGCTAGCGACTCGACTCGCTGCAGCGGATCGCTCGCTGCCGCTGAAAAACTCGCTGTCAGCGGAAGAAACAACTCGCGGAAGCGAAGAACATAACTCGATCTCGACTACGCTTTGTCAAGATCGACGAGCGCCTGAGTCCAGATCCGGAGCCCATCGAGCAGAGTCACTCGAGAAGACCTAGTCTGCAAGCCAGTCTACTCGAGGTCGACTAGGGCTTGTCGAGATCGACGAGAGCCTGAGGAGCCTTGTCCGAGCCTTGTCGAGTAAAGCCACTCGAGGAGACCTAGTCGATGACCAGTCCTACTCGACATAGACTAGGGCTTGTCGAGGTCGACGAGCACCAGTGAGCCAAGTCCGAGCACATCGAGCAGATCTAGCCGAGGAAGTCCAGTCGACGAACCACCCTACTCGAGGTCGACGAGACGTGGTCGAGGTCGAGTAGAGCCGTTTCCAGAAACTTCTCGACGAGACCTGTCCGAGTAGAAGTGAGATTCCTTGGGCGCGAAGGAGTCGATTTGGCCGAGATTCTATCCGATTCCATCAAGTTCTATCCAAGGAGACAAGATCTATCAACATCATGAAGACTTACCTATTTAGTTTTATCTTTTCCTTTTAGATTTATTTCCATAAAACAATTTATTTATCCTTTCAAGTTTTAGATATAATTTTAGATATAGATAGATATCTTCTTTCCTAGAATAGCTAGGGAATGAAGCCTATAAATAAGGCCTTAGTGGCTGAGCATTAGGCATCTAATTCCAGATCACAATTCAATTTCAGAGACAATTAGTTAGTTACATAAAGAGAGATTGTAAGTTGGAGTTTATTTAATGCAAGTTTCTTTTCATCAATCAATGTCTGCGATTGCGATGAGGCGTGAGTAGTCCACCCACTTCTGGAGCTGGGGTGAGCCCGACGGTGGCCGTGTGAGGCGATGCGATAAAGGTCAGATTTTTTGTGCGATTCATCTTCTATCCCTATGAGCATGATTCTTTTGCGAGAGTTGAAGGTGATCCTTGTTTGTGTTATTGAAGCGAGAGTGATCTTAATGCAACTTGGATTAATTATGTGAAAAAGGGTTAGTAACAATTAGGGTTTATGCGAAAGCCTCTATATGCCTATTTGATAATGACGAAAGTTATTTGATGGAAAGCATGATCTTTTGTGCCTTTATGTGTTACTTTGCATGGTTATCGTTGTGGTGTTGAAACCCTGGCCTTGGAAGTCTTTTTATATATTGAATTTATTTCGTCGGAAAATCTGAGTTTTGGTTCGAAAATTTGCCCTTTTAAAGTTTCTGTCTTTTACTGTATTCGACATAGAGTAGTGCTTTGTCGATCTCGAGGAAGCTGTGGTCAAGATCGAGTACGCTTGGTCTTAGTCGAGTTAGTTTTCTGCTTTTCTTGTCGATTTTCTGTTTTCTATCGAGTTACTCTTGTCGATCTCGAGGAGCCTCTTGTCGAGGTCGAGTAGCTCTTTGCCTTTGCTTTTCGTTTTTGCTTTGCTTTGCTTTATTTCTTGCTTTGTTCTTTGCTTTTGTTTTAGTTGCCCTTGCCGGGTTTATTTGTTTCTTTCCTTTCTGTGTTTCTGTCTTTCTGCTGCTTTGCCTGTGAGAATTTACAGCTACCTGAGAACTGCTGACGTGCTTCCTCGTGGATTCGATCCTGACTTTTCTCTTACTACAACGGGAGGAAGTCTTGTATTTATTTGCTGAGACAGGGAAGTCGGTCTGATCTATACTTTATATTTATTTCAATACTCGATTTACTCCTGCTAAAACAACAAATTGGCGCCGTTGCCGGGGAAGCTATCAATCGCGCCTTAGGTAGTCAGTTCTCACTGTTTCTTTGAGTTACTTTTCAGGTGTATGCGTCGTTCTGGTCAAACACCTGAGTTTGACAGCTTAGACGAACCGGAGCGCTACCTACACATCCACTCCAAACTCAAAAGGATCATGGCAGCCGCTGAGACACAGGAACAGCTGGTCGCTAGGCTTACCAGGGAATTGGCCGCAAAGGATGCTGCTATCGCCGCTAAAGATGCTAATATCACCGCTGAGAGAGCAGCAAGGGAACAAGCACAGGCTGAGCTTGCCCAATATCCAACCACGTCAGAGGACTACATGCATCCAACTCTCGTCGTGCCTGAATCGGCGATTCTAATCCCTGAAAACTCTTTTGAAATTCGCACTCAATTTCTTATAGAGCTGAAAAATAATGCCTTTTATGGTAGATTTAATGAGTGTCCTCTTGAACATATTACAAACTTTTCTGACATGTGCCGTACTATTGCTGAAGGTACAACCCTGGAATATGTCAAGATGAAATCTTTTCGCTGGTCTCTCGTTGGGCCTGCACTGAAATGGCTGGAAGGGCTGAAAGCAAGGTCACTCACAACCTGGGCCCAAGTAGAGCAAGAGTTTCTGAACAAATTCTTCCCACCTGCCAAAACAGCACATCTCCGCCAGAGAATCACCGCCTTCAAATAGAAGCAAGGGGAACCGCTGGCAAAGGCATGGGAGCGCTACAAGGAACTTCTGCGATCTTGCCCTACTCATGGACAGCCACCCTACGTCATTCAGGAGATCTTCTTCAACTCTCTGGATCAAGTCACAAAGGACAGGATCAACCACTATACTCGCTATGAGTATCTGACAATGCCACCAAGTGACGCATGGGGTGTGCTAGAGAAGCTCACCAACTACGACAACAAGTATGGGTCTACTGCAACCTATGAAGAGAACCCATACGCGAGGCCAGCACCATCCATGCTCCTATATGAGCCACCTAAGGAGATTGATCCTGACGTTAGGGAGCAATACTACAGAGACCAGAATAAGAAGCTCATCAAGCAAGTGAAGTATCTCTCTGTCAACCAGCCTTGCATAGAATGCGGATCGCAAAGGCACACCACTTCTGAATGCCCACACACAGAGAAAGTCAGGCTGGCAGAGCACCATGAGGATGCAGCTTACGCAGGGGGTCCAAATCGCTACATGGGGGACCAAAGGTTTCAGCAACCACAATGGAACCAAGGTGTCCCTAGGAATCCCCCGCCCTACAGAGCTCCAGGACATCCGGAAAGGGAGCAGAAAAAGGATGATATACATACAATCTTGGAGGAAATACGGAGAAACCACTCAGAAACTAGGCAATCTTTCAACTCCGTCTATACTCAGATGCAAGGTGTCAACTCTAGTCTTGGGGAAATTGATATCTGGCGGAAATCAGTTGATACACAGATTGGTCAGCTAGCAGCAGGAATCCCCAGACAGTCAGGGTCACTTCCAGGATCTTCAGAACCAAATCCTAAGGGAAAGACTGGACACATCGCTGCTATAAAACTCAGAAGCGGTCATCAACTGCAAGAGCCAGAGGCCGGAAAGCAGCAGAACGACGAGGAACAGCAAGTCGATCTCGAAAAAAGCCGTGGTTGACCTCGACAAGAGTCTCGTCGACCTCGAGGAGACACTTCCAGAATCTTCATCTGCACCACACAGCAACTCGACTGGGCCAAATCTGGTCGATGTCGACAAAGGCCTTGTCGATGTTGAGGAGCCCCTGGTCGACATAGAGAAGTCTGCAGCACCTCCGACGTCCGTTCTGGCTCCGAATCAGAAAGAGAAGCTGCCTTTCCCCACAAAATCTCTAAAGGACCCGGCAGAAAAGAAATTTCAGCGCTTCATCAAGATGCTTCAGAAGCTCAACGTCACCATCCCCTTCACAGAAGCTCTCAATGAAATGCCGTCCTATGTCATGTTCCTGAAGGAGATTCTGAGCAAAAAGAGATCGATGGCAGAAATCACAGAGGAATGCAACCATCTGGACATATTGGAGAAGAGGCCGGATCCAGGTAAGTTTGCTATAACTATTGGATTTGGTCCATACAAAATTAATGCCCTATGTGATCTTGGAGCTAGTGTGAGTATAATGCCTTTAACGATTTGGTCCAAGATTAAGATAGGTGCTTTGGAGCCTGTGGATGCTAGACTTTACATGGCCAACAACACGGTGGTCATCCCCACAGGCATGGTGGAAAATGTCCCAGTACAAGTAGGTAAATTCTTCGTCCCTGCTGATTTCTTAATAGTTGATATGCAAGAAGATCCTGCTTGTCCAATTATCTTAGGAAGACCATTCTTGGCGACGGTGGATGCCAACATAAGCGTAAGAAAAGGAGTGCTCACCTTCAACATCAGCGATGAGGTAATTGAGTATTCCTTTAATAAAACTGAAAGGCATACAGGTCCAATAGAAGAGGTCAAATCTATCTCAGCTGGCTATATCACCTGCGGGGAACCCAAGGTCAGAAATATGACCCCTGAGGAGCTGGAAAAGAGGGACATGGAGGCTCAGGTGGAGGAGATCATGACAATCCTCAAGGAAAACACAGAGAATCCAATCGACACGGACCAAGGTAAGTCATTGTGGATTCATTATTTTCGGATGCCTTGACATGGACTAAGTATGGGGTCAAGATCGACCAAGGCTCCTCGACATCGAGTATAGCCCTAGTCGATCTCGACCAGATCAAGGAGACTCCACCAGCACCAGCATCGTCTAGCAGGAAACCAGAGGAGCCACCCTACTCGATCTCGAGTAGACTACTCGAGGTCGACCACCAGTGCCCTAACTCGACTCCATCCTCCTCGACACAGAAGCCTTCTGACGAACCAGCCTCGTAGATCTCGACTAAGCTTGTCGAGATCGACCACCAACCGGCGCCACCAGAGCCTGCTTCATCGACGCTGCAGCAACTAGGAGGAGAGCCCTCGTCGATCTTAACTAGTCTTGTCGAGGTCGACCACCACTCGGAGAGCCCCGCCCCGCCTTCCTCGATGAGCCAACCACCAGGAGCGGAGTCCTCGTCGAGGTCGACCAGTCTTGTCGAGGTTGACAAGCCCCTGTCTTCGTCGACTTCTGCCTCTTCGACCAGACCACCACCAGGACCAGCAGTCTTGTCGAGATTGACTAGCCCTAGTCGAGATCGACCAAATACAGTAGTCCCCGATTCCGTCTCTGCGAAGGTAAGCCAAGGTATGGATCTTTCTTCGCCTATTTCCATTAAAGATTTATCTATACATGGGAGAGGTCTGCCTTGGTATGTGCGATTATGCAGGATATCCAATGATGAGCCTAAGGAATATGAAGTTGGAGACAAGCTCTATGTCTCCAAATCAAAAGATCATTGGTTTCCTAACAAATTCAACAAGAAGCGGATGGGACCGTTCGTGGTGAACAAGATCCATTCTAGAGGATTACATCTGATAGACAAGAATGGAGTCTTATTTGAGGCCCAAGCTACATGGGCCCTGCAGATGCCACCTTGAGCATTAATGGAAAGTCGGCCTAGCGATATAAAATCTAGAGCATGTACCTAGACTTTTTAGGACATTTGAGACTTTGTTTTTTGTTTTTGGTTTTGAACACTTTTTTGCTATTATGGGTATATGTCTTCTACTTTTCAGGTCCATGGATGGAACCAAGCTACATTAAAACTCGGCTAGGAGGTGCTTCATTCGAAATTTTGAGGCTCTGCATACCTGTCTTGTGAGTTTCTTTCTTTACCCTTACCTTGTTTTTATATACAGTGAGGACACTGTAATATTTAAGTATGGGGTGGGGGAAGAGCTTACTTTATGCATATTTGATTTATTTGACATGACTTGTGCATTATTTCCTGGAATTGCTACATGGCTATTTTGGAATGCATTATTTGATTTATATGCTTATATGCATGTTTTTGGAAAATTTGAGAAAAGTGACCCCCATTGAAAATTTTGATTAATGTCATGGGAGCTTATATTGAACTCGGCGATGCAAAATTGGATTCATTAGAGATATAGCATGAAATTGCCTAGTAAAGGGAAGTCACAATAAAGTGCATTATTTATTTATAACCATGAAAGGAGGTAAAATTTGAAGTTGCTTTTGACATGTTGCATGATAAGATGATGGAGGACTTTATATTTCCATATAGTGCTCATTGTTTATAATCCTAGCCTTACCTATGCTTATGCATCACAAAAGCCATAATATGCCTTATTTCATATATTGCTCAACATGATCTAAATATTTCCATTCTTTACCTTATCCGGGGATTATGTTGAGAATGATGTTACATTATGGAGATGTTATATGGTTGTTGTGATTATTATCATTATTGGAGTTTGGAAGGAAATTGTTTAAAGTATATGGAAAATTTAATGAGTGAAAGAAAATCCAATCACCTCAGGAGATAAAGGTAGATTGACCCTGCTCTCTAAGATAATAGTTTGGAGAGATGGGACACATTGTGAGGAGTCAAAAGCACTAAGTATCCGGGGCCATTCATGACACCCATGTTTGCGACTCGCGAGAAGGCAGTGCTGAGGTTAGAGAGGTAAAAGCATTATTATTGATAAAAGCATTATGAAAGGTGATGAATCATATGAGAAAGAATGTGGTATGAAAGTTTGGAAATACTCCATTTCCCCGGATCATTAGCACCACATTGCCAAAATTTGCCCACTTTTAGCCTTTTACCAATCTACTCCTTCATGAGCTTAAATTAAAGTCTTCTTGATTATTAATGCTTTGTCACTTATGAATGTTTTTGCATAACCCTCCTTTTGTGAGTAGATGTTGCTTTTACATATTTGCACATGCATGAATCTGTGACACTAGTACCTTTGCGAGGATGGTAATTGATTGCAGGGGACATATAAGAATGAATCTAAGATGTTGAGAGTTTTTGAATTCTTCCCCTGAATGACAATTAAAAGTATTGGTTGAGGACAAGCAAGCTTAAGTATGGGGTGTTTGTTGTGAGCTGAATCTGCCATGTTTTACAGTAAGTTTTATATCGATTTCTGTATACATTGCATTCATTTGGGTTTAGATAGTACATAATCTATGTAGTTTATGTTTATTTGCCAAATTATGGAATCTACACCAGTTTCTGTTTAATTCGCAGAAATCGAGGCATTTTACAGCAATTCTACAGAAGGTCGGAAAAGCTCGGAAAACCACTACAGAAGTCCAAGGTCAAAGCAGCGGAACCAAGCTGAAGGTCAAGGCTACTCGATCTCGAGTGGGCCCTACTCGACATAGACGAGCATGTCCGAGCAGAGCCTGATCGAGCAAGCCAGACCAACCCGGCTCCGGACCCTACTCGATCTCGAGGACCACTGGTCGAGATCGACGAAGCCCAGACACCACACCCGGAGTCGACAAGCAGAGGAGCCGAGGACGAAACCGAGGACGACCAGGAGCACTCGCTGCCAGCGACTCGACTCGCTGCAGCGGACCACTCGCTGCCGCGGAAAAACTCGCTGCCAGCGGAAGAGGCAACTCGCGGAAGCGGAAAGGAAGGACACCGCTCAACTCGATCTCGAGGACCCTTTGTCGAGGTCGACGAGCGCCTGAGTCCAGATCCGGAGTCCATCGAGCAGAGTCACTCGAGAAGACCTAGTCGGCAAGCCAGTCTACTCGAGGTCGACTAGGGCTTGTCGAGATCGACGAGCGCCTGAGGAGCCTTGTCCGAGCCTTGTCGAGTAGAGCCACCCGAGGAGACCTAGTCGATGATCAGTCCTACTCGACATCGACGAGAGCTTGTCGAGGTCGACGAGAGCCCAGTGAGCCAAGTCCGAGCACATCGAGCAGATCTAGCTGAGGAAGTCAAGTCGACGAACCACCCTACTCGAAGTCGACGAGCCGTGGTCGAGGTCGAGTAGAGCCGTTTCCAGAAACTTCTCGACGAGACCTGTCCGAGTAGAGTTGAGATTCCTTGGGCGCGAAGGAGTCGATTTGACCGAGATTCTATCCGATTCCATCAAGTTCTATCCAAGGAGACAGTAGCCGAGTTGATTCCATTGAAGAAGATCTCTTGCAAAATATAAGGTGGTTGCCCATGAGTAGGGCATTGGCGAATCAACTCTTTGAACCTCTCCCCAGTTTCGGCGAGAGTTTCATTCCTTAATTGCTTGAAGGTCGTGATCTTTTCGCGCAGCTCCGTTGTCTTCATAGGTGGAAAGAACTTTCTCATGAATAGATCATGAAGCTCCTCCCATGTGCTGATGGATCCCGACGGCAAGATTTCGAGCCAATGAAGGGCTTTTCCCACTAAGGACCAACAAAAAGCCTTCAAGCGAACATACTCCAAATTGTTTCCATCGGCTATGGTATCACACATCACCTTGAATTCATTCATGTGCTCCATAGGGCACTCGTTGGGTTTTCCTTCGAAAGGAGTCCGCTTCACCATGGTGAGGAAGCTAGTCTGGATCTCAAAGTTGATATTGGGAAGAACGATGGCCGACTCCGGAACCCGCAACGTAGGATGCATGTATTGGCGAGCATTGGTTGGAATTCTCTCCAACTCTTCCCTAGGATTTTCGGCCTCCTCCCTTGCTACTCTAGCGGCATCGATCTCTCTTTGACGAGCTTGATTGGCAGCGACTTCCCGATGCGCCACCTATTGATTCTCTTTGCGAAGCCTTTCTAGCTCCACACGAAGTGTTTCCATTTCCGACATCTTTAACCTAAGCCTTTCCTTTAGACGTTGGTGTAGAACACGTTCGGGCTAGGTGAATGGATCGTATAGAGGACGGTCACTTCTTTGCATAAACCTAAAAATCAAAAACAAAGAAAACAAAATTAAAAAGAAACATGGGGGTGGGCTATTCCCAACCCTAAAACAACTAGTCTAGGCGCGATTGATTACTCCCCGACAACGGCGCCAATTTGACGTGCGTGAGGGGAGATCGATGCGTATGTTCACTCCAATTAAATAAATTTATTCTTGATTTGAATCCCTCTATAGTATAGTGGAAATCAAGGTCAATCCAAGGGAGTATGTCAGCGGTTCTATCCTAGTTGTTTTATGGACGAAAATAGGGGAATAAATGGCACAAGTAGCGGCTGTAAATGGTGGTAAATTCATGCAATTCGGCTCAAGTAGCAAGCAAATAACATGAATGCAATATATGAGAAAGATCTTCCAAGATTAGGACTTACCACAACAATAAACACTTGCACAAATCAATGAATCATATAAGGAATCATGCTTTTATCTCAATCAAACAAATCAAATCACTTTTGCATAAGAGACTTATTTGACTATACCTTTTCTTACTTAGATCTTTTTAACTTTCATCAAAAATCCCTAGACTTTCATCAAAGGTTAAGCACATAGGTAGAAGGAGATAAAAACAACACATAATCATAGATTCATCATTCACACACATGCTTATTGTTGGGTTCACACATGCTTATTGTTGGGTTCACACACATGCTTATTGTTGCATAAATGAAACCTTAAAATTCACGTTCAAGCTTTCAGCCAAAAACCCCCCAGAACGTGCGACTGTGCTGCTGTAAATCAATCGTCCTGCTGTCATGTGTTGTGTGTCTAATTTCTAATTGGCTTTATTTAAAGATAGAATTTTTTACTTAATCTCCAAAGAAAGAGATTTAATCTTAGGAAAATAATAAAATCTATCTAAAGAAGGATAAAATATTCCAAGTCTATCTAACTAAAAGATCCTAAAAGATATTTAGAAGAAAACCCTAATTAAAAAGCCCATTAAGTGAGTAAATCAGCCCGCAGAAAATTTCTCCTGGTGCGCAGGGTATCGACGCCGAGGTCTGAGGTGTCGGCGCCGAGGCATCTGTTAAAAAACAATGCTACTGGAATTTGCTGGATGTCGGCATCGAGGGTATGGGTGTCGATGCCGAGGGTTTGTTGCACACTTCTTCTCCATCTTCACTTGTTTGATTGCCAATCTTTTTGTGTCCTTTTTCCATCATTCTCCACTCTTCCTTAAGCTCTAGAATCGCCTCTTTTTAGCTTCAAAACCTACAAAATCACACCAAAACTTGTGTAGACTCCATATCTTGCAATATTAAGCATAACTACACATTTTCCTTATTTTCCCAACACAAAAGCTAATAAAATGACTCAAATTGAATGAAAACATGATGCAAAATATGACTAAAAATGCGGACATCAGCCACTTTGCACGAGAAAAGCTCCTCGAAGGTCTTATATCCTTGTCGTTTATTCCTTCTCACGCTAAGCTGGTTGGTCGTCTCACCAAGAGCTTGGCTGGTTTTCATTTGCAACCTTTACTATGCAAGCTTGGTCTGATTTCCCCACCCCAAGCTTGGGGGGGGAGGTGTTAGGGTATACCGGATTTACGGGTTTATTCAAATATAGGTTATATTATATAATGGGCAAGTTCTGTATAATGGGTCGGTAGTCCAAGTCAGTAGTATAAAGGTTGTAATCTTAAGAAAACAAAGTTATACAAAAAAAAAAAAACAGTTTTCCGATCTTCCCTTCAAAAAATCCCTGCTTCTTCTTCCTCAAGTTAGTTCCTAGTTTTCCAAGATATAGTTCCATTTTCTCGATTTCTTTTGTTTTTAAGAGATGGAACAGTGATGAAACTTCAATTTCAGGAATTGGGGAGATTTCAATTTGGGGCTACCTTTGTGATTCAATTAGGGTGCTCAATTTTTCCAACTTTTTGTCATCCATATATCCCGGTTGTACACAGAAAAGATAATAACTTGGACTTTGGAAGTGGGTGCGTACACAGGCAGAGCTAGGGGTACACATTACCCCTCCCCTCCGACAAATTATTTATGTGTATTCTCCCTGTCGATAGCTTTATTTTGATATATAATACGTCATAATTCGACATCTAAGTAAAAAGTTATGAATATTTAAAAATTATAGGTGAATTAATCACTTTAATTTTATTTCAATACACTATAATACTTTTATATTTTATCTAAATTGACATTCACATATTATAATTCATCTCGAGAGCTTTAAAACCATATGTTATATTACTTATTTTAAGAATTTGGTAAGAAGTTACGCAAGTTTAATTTTTTTTTTTATAGCTAGTTATACATTATTACATGTTAAGAATACAATGTTTTTTTATTGCGTTTTATATCCTTTTGTTCGTTTTATATCTTTGTAATAGTTTGTAGTATCGTTTGACACTAGTTTGTAATATCGTTTGGCACTAGTTTATACTATTGAACATGTTGTGTGTTTTACGACTTTTTTCTCCATCTTTTTGTCTACTACTATTGGTAACCTACGCTAGCTCAAAACTTTCTGGTTCCGTCCCTGGGTGCATGCATATACATAATAGTTCGATGGTAGGTGATCCACTAAACGCCCGGCTACTAAATTACCATATATAATAATCCAATTTTACATCTCTGAGGTATTTGATGTTTGTTGTTGGGTAACTCTCAACGTCTAATAGCCCGACCATTTACTAGACATCGGGGTTATATACTATTTTAAGTTTTTATAAAAAAAAAATACATAATTATAAATTTAAAACATATTAGAATCCATATATTTTAGATCTGACCTATTATGTTGTGGGTTAAAATGTGAATTTTCTACTAATGATTTAAATTCAACTAACAAGGTCTTAACTGAACAATACCTCGCAAAAAGTAAGACTTGAAAGAAATAACAGTTGGGTAAATTTCACCATTTTAACTCGCCTAAAAGTCTAATAAAATAAATAGAAATTCTTTGTAAGTAAGACTTGAAAGAAATAACAGATGGGTAAATTTCACCATTTTAACTCGCCTAAAAGCCTAATAAAATAAATAGAAATTCTTTGTAAGTAAGACTTTTTTTTTTTTACAGTATGCAAGAAATAGATCGTCGAAGCGATCTTAAAGCCATCAAAATATGGCTTGATAACCCTACGCAGAGGGCGCCGTCAAAAGAAAAAAACACTAACTTAAATCTAAGATTACAATCACCGATAAAACTATAATTTAAATATCTATAGAAAGAGCCCTCAGGTTGCGGTGTTGATTGTGGATCGGAATGTTATTGCAAGGATCCCTTGAACTCGAAAACTTAGAAGTGCGGATCAGAATGTTGTTGCATGGAGACCTTGAACTCAAAAACATAGAACTGAAGTTGCAAAACCATGGGTGTTTTTGTGATTTTTTAAGAAGGCTACACCTCATGGATTAGATGGTAGTGGTGATGGATCTAGACCCGATCTGAGATCCATCAAAAGGCTATTTCGGGTTTTTCGATTTTGTCGGTTTTTCAATTTTGGGGTTATAACATCAGGTTTGGGGTTTTTCAATTTTGTGGATCTAAGCTAAAATCAGATTTGGTGAAAGGGATTTGGGTTTGCATGTTTACTGATCCGCTTGAATCACTGTTTTAGGAGTGGGAGAGACGGAGAGTGGGAGAGGGCACACTAAAACAGAAGTCGTTTTTAGCGAGGAAATTTTTCCTCGCTGAACATTGATATTTCGTCGCTAAAGCTATTTTGCGACGAAATATGCTTCCTTTTTAGATGGTCACTGAAAGCTCCTCACAAAAGAGTCTAACGTGGAAAAAATAAATCGTCGCAAAAAATATTTGGCGAGGAAATCAATATTTGTTGCTATAAGTGTTTAACGACTATTAAATTCATCGTAAAAGGTGATTATATTTGTCGCCAAATAAGCCGAAGGATTCCATAGTAGTTGTTGAATGCACTTGGCGATAAAATTTAATTCCTCGCAAATTTGTATATTTCCTCATTAATGATGATATCAAGTTGGACCGATATTATTTCGCGACTTATATTTTCGTCACTAAAAAAAAAAAAAATTTCATCGGCAAAATGTTGATGGAATCAATAATAGTCGCTAAACACATTTAGCGAAAACATAAAATTCATCGCTAATATATTAGTTAGCGAGGAAATTGTTTGTTACCATAAACATGATATCGCGAGGAAATCGAATCCATCATTGTAGATATCATTTTAGTCATGTCATTATAAGAATCTTTTTAGCGATGAAATATATGTCATCAGATAAAATATGATGTGGCGAAGAAGTTGTTCCTTGCTAAATAAACACATTAGCAAGAGAATATAGTTTTCATCGCTATATATATCGATAAAGAGAAAAAAATTTCTCGATAAATCCAATTATCAACGACCATATCAAATTATCATTATAGGAAATGTATTTTTTGGGATGAAATTACTTTCCTCCCAAAATTTCATATCATACAAATTAGAAACAAGATGATTATTGTATATATAACAATCTTACTAAGTAGAAGTTCTATAATAAAATATGCTAGATATCAAGTCCTTGAATTTGGCTATGAATTCTTCAAATTTCGCAGCCCTGCTCTTGGTTCTTCTCATAGACCTAGTTGTGTGCAGCTTACCTGTTGGAGTGTCTGATGTCGGAGCTTTACCACACTCTGCAGTTGTTCTTGTATGCTGGTCAGGTGAGCCATATATGTGATGGGTACATCTTTGACCTTCTCTTCCACATAGATGATGCATGTTGCACTTGCTTTATGGGTCCAGGCGACTACTCATGTGACATGCCATCCTAGTCCAGCAAGCACAGCAGATACCACTGATAGTAGTCCTGGTTTATCGACAGTTGTAATCTCCAAGGTTGTGCTCGTTGTGGAGATTTGTGATGGCCTCAAACCTCTCCCTAGGCAAGTTTCTAGGCCATCTTCCAGTTTCCCTCTAGTTACACATAAAGCCTGAAAATTTTGTACAGGTCCAAGGTCAGTAGAATTCAAAAAATTGCATAATGAAGCGAAAGACAATGCAGAATATCCACTGCTAGGCAAACTAGGTATAAAAAAGGGATTACATTCTTCCCAGAATATCAAGTTGCCTGGTTAAATGGACATTGATTCACATGGTTATTAACAAAATCAGATTGGTCAATGCACTAATATCATCTGAAACATAGAGCAGATATTGAAATGTATTTAACCAAGCATACAGCGTGGATCCTTAGTTTTCTGTTTTCTCCTTTAGAGAGGCTAGAACTAGGAAACCATCTACTTTTCATCCCAAACGTGTTCAATGCAGATGATAGTGTTTCTGTCAGTAATCTTGTTGCCAGTTCGGTCGGTCAGATGGACCACTACATTTTCATCCAAGCAGACAAGAAAAAGACATTGTTAAGCAAACAAAAGGAGGCACTAGTTTCAAACATCTCTACAATTCAGAAGAGCTGAAAGAACCTAGACTAAATCAAAACAATAATATATTCTACTTAGATTGGAGGGGTCGTTACCGACCATCTATGACTATAAACCATCCACCATCCGAGCAAATGTCCAGAAGAATTCCATGCTTGCTGGCATTATCAACCTGCGCCATGAAAAGCAGATCAGAGACAGAACCATGTGCAAAGAATCCAGAACCATTTCAAGAAAAATCTCCTAATTCCTTAAAATAGAATTAATAGCACAAAATGCCCCAATACAACTAAAAATATCATAGTGAGAAATGCGAAATAAAACTGAAAGATCTCACACATTGAGACCTTAGTGTTTCATAAAGTTCTGGTATTAGTTGTCCGGGCATAAGATCCCAAACGTTTTAAGTACAATATTACATCACACAAACCAGATGTAGGCTGCGGAACAGGAAGAAGAGGAAAAACGGATGGGAGGTGCTCTAAGAATGGCACCAGCTGGCTGGATTCAAAGCACAAAAGGGAGAAGAAACAAAAAATTATAGAGTATGTTGAGCAGGAAGTTATGACAGATGCGGAGGATGAGGATAATTCAACAAGAAATTATGCGAAGTGCTCTAAGAATGGAACCAACTAGAGTATATTTAGCAGGAAGTTAAGGAGTATGTTGTGGAACAGGAACAAGACAAGAAACAGATAGAAGAGGCTGGACCTGCCTGTTTTTATTGAGCTTGGTACTCCTTCCCATCAAGTGTATCCTGTGAGATTAAACGGTTGAATCCAGCGCAGATTCATGTGATACAGATTCAGAAATCGAATGAGATGATTCAAAAATTTAATTGAAGAGTCAGAAACTTAAGATGCATATGAAACAGATGCATACATTCAATAATACAAATTCATCAAACAGTCCCAGCAAAAGAAATTGATATGATTCAAAAACTGAATGAAATTTGTAAACTTAATATGCATATGATACAAATACCACACAGTTGGGAAAAAGAAAGGAAACGAAAGTTGCATCAACCAGTCCCGGCAAAACAGATTCATATGATACAGATTCACTAAACAATTGGGAAAAGGAAAATAAATGAAAGTTGAATCAAACAGTCCTGGCAAAACAGATTCATAAGATACAGATTCAATAAAAACAAGATTGTGTAGATAAAGCCCCATGCAGTAAAACTAATGTTTATGCAGGTGGGTGGTAAAGATTAGTAGGGCGTGGATAGAATTTGATCAAGTAATAGATGAGAAGAAATCATAAAGTAAGATTGTGTAGATAAAGCCCCCTCCAGTAAAACTAATCTTTATGCAGGTTGGTGGTACAGATTAGTAGGGCGGGAGTACAAAGTACAAACTGCTATTTGACTCTATTAACATTCAATCATATACAAAAGTTTTACTTGTCTGATGATCGAATTGAGAGGAAAGGATAAAAGACTATCTACATATTTCTAAATAGGCAAATTTGTTAAGAACAAATTTTAGTAATTGAAGAAAGATCTATGGACTGCGATGAAGCTCCGTAGGAATATACAACTACACAAATGCATCCCCATAGTGGTTGACAAATGAGGAGCTTCAATAGATATTTTTCTCTTAAGTTATTAAAGAGTAACAGAAGGCAAGCAACAAATTTACACACACAACATAAGTGCTATCACTATAGATACCTAGTCAAGCCATTTCACTACACCTTACAGCATACTCATCAGCTTAAGAATAAGTAAAGCAATAGAATTCAACTTTGACGAACATGTCATGAGAATATCACATACTAGTGTAAGAGGTAAAGAATAGTGAATAAAGTGAAAATTTGCATACAAAGCAACAAAATCTAAGAAGAGTTAAGTCTTTGAAAAACGAAAATTGAAGCAATATGAAACATGGAGCTCTTAAAATATTTCTATGGATCAAAATATCTAAATCATTAAAAAATAGCAATAGCAATCTAATTTAATAGGCTTCCGAGTTATAAACTACTAGAACAAAGAAACCAAATTTTCCCAATTGCTCCTATGCTAATACTGCCATAGGATATATTTGATATCATTCGAAAGATCAAATGATTGTATTGTAAAAAACGGGAAGTGAATTTCCTTTGGATAATTCTCACTAGACTCAACGAATTTGACAAAATTTGAAAGTGCAAAAAGGTAAACCTAAATGATTTGACTTTCGAACCTGGGCTGGATTGTTGATAAAGAAGAGGACGACTAAGCGGCATTATGACAAGATGATAGGTGAGAAAGCACCGGTGAGGAGTAGAGAGACGGAGGTTCAGAGCGGATAAGTGGAGATTTGCAGGCATTAGGAGTGCAGGCGGAGCAGATCAACGGATGAGAGATTGAGATACGGATTTGGGGATTTTGATAACACTACTACATTTAAGGGATAATATACAAATATAGCACCGGCCAGAGTAGACTTCCCTTTCATACCGATTGAGCAATTCAAATTAAACAGAAGTAATGCTATAATGAAATGGTATAAAAATTGAAATTCAACAAAATCAAAGCAATCAATTACTCAACAACAAAGTGAAAATTTTATCTACAAACTTAATCAAACCAGAGGGGGCAAAAAATGAAGAGCTTTACATGAGATGTCTTCACGGAGAGCCTCTTGTGTTGCTCTGCCCAGCACTAGTGACATGATAAGAATCTGGTGCTTACATAAGTTAGATAACGAACTAATAATCACAAATTGTGACTGATTGGATACAAGAAACTAGAACAATGAAATGGTATTTGATAAAATAAAATATCATGCATAACCCAAAAAAATATATATAGAAACAAGAAACTGTTATTTTTTTAATATAAAAAAGGGCGGACTAAAAAGAACATGAAGTACCCTTATGGTGACATGTGATTTGCATAACATAAGAACAATATGAGACATGCATTTAATAATTTATATATCCCCAAATATATACCACTCCGATTAAAAAAAATATACTAGTTCATTAGCGTATAATACCATAAATTTCATCTATAAATGCACTGGACAATACCTCCTTACAATAATGCAACAGAGAAGCGTTTTCTTGCTTTGGTCCCATTCTGCAAAGATAGACCAGACTGATAATCTTTTTCAGATGACTAACATCCGCACTTATCATTAACAGACGGTGCACGATGATCGCACACGAAAAATATTGTGGATTGACATCCAAGTACAAAATATTATCTTCCATTTTCATATTGCATGGGAGGGGATAACTGGATAAGCAGTGATGACCACACATTCACATCAAAGTGGAAATATAATAGAATAAAGAAAGGCAAACCAAATATATACTGATAACAAATAAATAAGTACTTGATTCTAGACCTCATCCGTAAGGATGCTGGCGGCGGGTAGGGTTTTTCCACCCGAATCCTTTCCTAATAAAAAAAAATAAAAAAATAAGTACTTGAAGATTAATGTCCCCTTAATGCAGTACTGCCCCAGCCAACCCACATAATCTATATAACTTTAAAAATCGAAGCCCTATATTGAAAATTCTTTACCAAAATCGAAACCCCTAGATTTAAACTAAAGAACCCTAAACCTAGATCTAAAGCATCAATGGAGGCAGAATTAAACCCCTAGATTTAAAATTCCTAATCATTTCGAAGCTGCTGCAAATCAATAAAGACTTCAAATAAGTAAGGCTTTAGAAATTAACTAACCTGGAGAGGTTGGTTCCCCTTGAATAAGTCAGACCTCCAATCTCTTGAAGGTTTGCAAAATTGAACAGTTTTGCTGAACTTGAATCACATGAAGGTTCGAATTTCTCTCAAATCGATCCGACAAATTTCTTCTCCCCCAAATTGCTTGAAGCTTGAACCCTCGAGATGCTTGAAGCTTTGAAAATCTCCCCCAAATGGCTTGAACTTGTTGCGCGCTAGTCAGACTTCCAATCTCTTGAAGATTCCTCATCACTCCAAGCGCCGCTCCCCCAAATCGCTATTTGGCTTCGCCGGTTGGGATGGGAGCAACGAATGGGAAAGCGAAGGAGGGAGTAGAACGAGGCGGCGAAAAACTAATTAGGGTTTTGCCTAGCGATGGGGATTGAGGATTCGGTGTTGAAATGAGGGGATGAAGAGGAACAAGAGGAGAAGAAGGAGATGAGGAATGACCTCTCCCAGGGACGGAGGAAGAGGAGGAGGGGTGCTTCCCTATCGTTGAACTGCAGGGACGGAGGAAGAAGGACTTGGGCTTTGGGATTTTTTCTTTAAATGGAATTAATTTTGGGGATGGTTGGTATAATTTGATTTTCATGGTAAATTTTTCGGGTATCAATTGCTGGAAAAAATTAAGTTAAAATTTGACAATACTTGGAGGGAAATGAATTTGAGTATCCCGCTAAAAAAAAAAGGCTTTTTTCAAAATTTGGTTTAAATTTAATTATTAACATTGGTAAAATATATATATATATATACTATGTTTGTATGAAAAATTTGAAGAACAATGTTATATAAAATTTACATGCTTTTTTCTAACCAATTTTAAATAACGTGATATCTAGTGACATAATTCTAATAGTATAGTTTTAATGTCTAATTCATGAGTCAATTTTGTCATAATTTAATTGGTCCTTGCTTATAAGATATACATTAAATCTTAATGGGACCAAGATAGAATAATAATAGGATTATATTATAAATTATAAAAAAAAAACTAGAAATTTAATACTCCATACCATCCAATAAGTAAGAGTTTAGGTGAAAATGTTAAGACAAATTAAGCTACATACATGATAAATAAAAGTTGTATCTAACACAAAATTATAAAACCCATATCGACATTTTTATAGAACATAATTATGATCATATAAGATGATAATATCTATCTTCAATTGTGGAGGATATTGAATAAAATTAAGGAAACATAACTCAAAATAATATGAAGTATCAAAATTTTAACCGAAAACAATACAAACTTTAGTTTTAACTAATCATGTACGAAGTATGCCCATATTAATCCGAAACAACATGCTTCTCAATTCATGCTATTTTTTCGACGATTTTGCCATCCAAAATGCTTTCTCCTTTAGTATTTCATACGATTTCGCTCGCCTAAATATCTTCTCCAAATTAACCCAAAACAACAGGCTTTCAATTCCAATGATTTTTTCCGGAAAAATAGCCGGAATTAAGTTAATATAGGCATAGTTCATATGTAAATGGATTAGTTAAAAGTAGAGTTCGTCTTATTTTATGTTAAAAGTTGATACATTGTATTTAGGGTTGTTATATGAACTGAACAGCTCGAGCTCGGCTCGGGATCAGCTCGAAAAAGCTCGATTCGAGCTCGTTCACTTATTTAAACAAGCCGAGCTTGAACAAAATTTTATGCTCGGTTGAAAGCTCGGCTCCTTTGAATAAAGCTTGAATAGCTCGAATTCTATGGAATTTCTAAAATTTCCTTTAAGTTACCATGTTATAACCAAGTGGAACTACTTGAAGCTCGAAAAAAGCTCGGCTCAAGCTCGTTCATTTCCTAAACAAGCCGAGCTTGAACAAAATAAAAAGCTCGTTTAAAAATTAGACTCAGCTTGAGCTCGAGCTCGTTTAACAAACGAACAAGCTTGAACATGCCAAGCTCAGCTTGTATTACTTTGAGTTATTTTTCCTAAAATTAAAGGTAGGGCTGTTATTCGAGTCGAACGAACCGAGTATTGTTTGTTCATATTTAGTTCATTTAGACTATTAACGAGCTCGAGCCGAACCTAAATTTTGACTTGAGCTTAAAAATGTGCTCATATTCGGCCCGTTTAGGAAATGAGCAAGCTCGAGCCGAGTTTTTTTTTAGCTTTAGGCAATTCTACTTGCTCATTATACAGTAACTTGAAGAAAATTTTAGAAATTCCATAGAATTCAAGCTATTCGAGTTTAATTCGAACGAGCCGATCTTTGGACAGAGCTTAAAAATGTGTTCATAATCGGCTCATTTAGAAAATAAACGAGCTCGAGTCGAGTTTTTATCGAGCGAGTACGAGTTGAATTCGAGCTACTCGTGTTCACATAACACCCTTAATTTATTTATATTTTGAAAGAACCTAAATAAAAAATATTTAAATTATACTATATAATATGCTAAAATAATTTTATTTATATCTATATTATTTTTTTACTGAAAAAATTGTTTATATTTTTTTATTTATAGGAATCGATCTAGATTATTTATAATATTGTATTAACATATTATCTGTTCACGAAACGAACCTATTTATATAAATTTAATACGGAGTACTAGTATAAGTATTACAGTATGTATATATAAAATCACAAAAATACAATATTTGTTCCTTTCCCCTTCTCTGTCTTCTGGTTTTCACGTCTCACGACCATCCGATCCATCTAGGAAAGCTAGTTCTCTGATTGCTCCTGGTACTCATCTTCTTTCTCTTTCATCCACCGTATTATCCTTTTCCATGGACGCTTTGACCTATTCTAGGCTCCCTAATCGTTGCTTTGTTTCGCATCCCTCTCTGTCGTAGTATCCTCCTGATAATTACCTAATATTGGCCCTGAAACACTGGTAAGTGGTAACCCATCTTGATTACTACTATTCTCGATTTCTGCCGAAGCAATTTGTTCCAAATTTGGTTGCTTGTGCATTATAAACTCTTGAAATTTAGGTTTAGATATGTTAGATGATGATGCCCTCAAGGTGTTCGATGAAATTCCTAGGATATATTGTTGCTCAATTGCATGCCTTGACTTCTAATTTAAGCCTTATCAAACATGTGTAAGTTTAATTCCTAATGATTTTTGTTTTATGGGTTTTGGGTGATTAATAGTGGTTTGTTTAGATTTCAGAAGTCAGCTACACTTTTCTTCCCCTCTTGATTTGCAAAGTCTGAATTAGGTTCTTGTGTTTACGATTTGTGAGTTTGTTGTATTTCGGTTGATTGATTGATGATGTTTTGATCCTGCATAAGTTTGTTTGGCAGTTGCTGACTGAGTTTGGGGTTAGCTACGTTCATTGGTTGCTGATCACGTCTGGTTATTTCTGTTTGAGTTGCTGCCTTCATGGGATATTTTTGCTGTAAGATTAGAGTATTTGGTTGCTTCCATCAGCACCACCTTGTTTAGGAACCCAAGTGCGGAAGCCAAATATCAAAAGCCAAATGTCAGTTAGTCGGATGTTAGAAACCCAAACAAGATGGTTGACACCCAAACAAGATTAGCTGGCTAAGTATTTTAGCTATTTGTTTGGTGTTTGTAAGCCAAAGAAAATTTATAATCTTTTGAATATCTTCATAACTTATATGGATTTTGGATAATGTTATTGCTCTTTGTATGGTTAGATGGTTATCCTGAACCTTTAGTAAATAAATCTTTGAACCTTTTCTTATGAAACCTTGAACCTTTACACTCGTGGGTCAATTGTTTTGGTTTCACTGGCCTCTAAAATGAATTTTGAACTGCTGGTTTGTTGGTTTTTCCTGGAGCTGATCTCACTGTCTTTTGGCCTTAACTATGGACTGTTTTGCTTCTTTTTTACACCGAATCCCATATGACCATAATTATAATTCCTTGTAGCCTTGTAGGCAGTAAAATCTCATTTCTTTCTTGTTGTCTTTTGCCTTAACTTCCTGAGTTTAAAAATGCCTTGTATGGGTCCTGAAAAGGACTTCTCCATAGAGACCCTTTCGATCAAGACTCCCATCATAGTGATTTTCATGGAGTTTTCGATAGAAGAAATGCACCTTGAAGCAATTAGCGTGACAACACCATGGACTGTTGTTCTGAATTGGAGGAGGGGTGATACATACGCATTTATCTATCTATTCATCAGTTCATACTACATATAAATTTAGTGGCAGTTGGATCTAAGCTGATGTGTATGCAATTATAGCCTATTTATTAGTAATTTTGTGTGTTTTGATCTTGCAGCTAAGGTTGACGAAGAAGATCGAATAGATGCATTCCGGTAGCTATTCAATTTCGAATTAAGTGGAAGCGGAACATCTTAATCAAGGTATCCGGTTTGTATGCTACTTACTTTATCTTTATTTAACACTTTGGGCTAATAGAAGTGATTATTGGTGGTCTATTTATTTATTTCTCTACTTGTTTTTTCTTTTAATAAATAATGACTAACGCTAGACAAGAATATCCCTGTTTTAACTAAGGATACTTGTCAAGGCTGACAGGATATCCCTGTTTTATTTGGGACTAGCGTATCGAGAAAAACTTGCACCTTCTACAGTTTGCAGCATTCCTGATGTTAGCTTAAATGCGGCATCTCGGGCTGGTGTTGAGGTTAGAGGTTAATTCATGTGCATTAATGATTTTGAATATCCATCCCTTTTGTCATGGGGTGGTGATTTAGTGGGGCAGACAACCGAATAGTTTTATTCGTAAATGAGAAATGACTGAAGCTAAATGTACATTGCTAGAGAACAAAGAACAACTTGATAGAAAAATGGAAAGGAAAAAGTATCGACTGGTGTGCACGAGCTTGAAGCGCACATCTCACTTCTAATATATGTTTTGTCCTCAGTTGATTTTTATTCATGGATTGGATGAATATACGGCTGTGCTTGTAGAGCAACCTGTGGCTATCGTACTAAACCTAAATTGATTTTCGTTGACAAATGCTACTGATTTTTTTGCAACTTCTAGTGTAGGCTACTTTTGTCTTTACCACATTCTTAATAGAGTAACTGTATTGGTTGAATATGATAAATAGCCCCCAATATAATTGGTTGGTGTAGTTCTCAGAGAAAGCTTTCACACAAATTACCCTACTAAGAAGTTTAGAAGTGAAGTGTGATTATTCATTGATCCGTTTTTTTTATTCGCTGTTTTTGGTTAATTCTATAGACTTGTTGTAATGGTGAATGATTCTTTTTCTTTTTATATATAATCATCGATCTTGTTAAAACTCTGACCTTTGTGTTTCATGTCATAATGAATCTTGAGCAAGCTTGGATCTCGACATTTAACACTATGTTATCCCACTACCTACAATCTCTACAAATTCAGTTTATGCAGCGAATTTGATTGTCAATCCAAGAAATATTACTTTCAGCAGAAATAGCCAGAACACTAAATCATGTTTGTCTAGCAGTGGTGTTGAATCCAATTGCAAACCTTATAGTGTTTAGTAAGCCTATTATTCTTATAAACAATCAGTCTCTTTAACCTGTAAAAACCAATTGTGCACCTAGATTAGTCAAATCGATTTGTTTTAGCGAACAACTGATCTGAAACATGATTCAGAAAGCAAGGTAATTGGGATCTCTTTTTTTTTTCCATCCGATTGCTTTATTATAAACATTCTACCTTGTCACTAAGGCTTCTTCATACTGTTTTCCTATCATATGAACTCCTAGAATGCAATCCCAGCAACCACGGGAGCAGTTGCAGCAATAGTTTTTCATATGCTTGGAGCATAAAGAAAAGGGGCACTTGGCAATTAATTGTGCTCGTAAGTTTTCAGTCTTGTGACATGCTGAGCATTGCGTTTTTTTCTTTTCATTTGACAGCATTATGGTCTTGAACATAACAAAAAAAATCATTCACATAAACATGGATCTAGCATCTTGATTCTTTTCCTGGGAAAAAAAAATCTTTGATTTTGTATTCTGAATTTGCATAGTTACCAATGATGTTGGAAGGAAAAGAGAAGATAAGTTAGACATTGGAAATTTGGCGTGTATACTTTGTGGCATTTTCAAATCCAGTACCGAGTTACATTATTGACATTACGAATTTATGATGATTGATGAGAAGAAATAAGGAGTGGAATTGTTTCTCTTATTTGCTATATACAGTGGTCATGTGTTAGTTAATTTACCGGTGTTATGGATTTAGGTGCCAGTTTCTAATTTTCTAGTTGTCTATTGCTTAATAACTTGCTTATCGAACAAGTATGAGACGTGTGTTAGTTGATTTACTGGTTTTATGGATTTAGTTGTCTATTTCATTTTCAAGTCAATTTTCATTTTTATTTAAGCCTATTAGCTCAAATGGTAGAGCGATGTGCTCAAGCACAAAGATGCGGGTTCAAATCCTGCATAAGCTATAACAATAATTTAGTTTATAACTATGTATTTTTCTCGCCAAAGAAGTTGGGTCATGATTCTCTCTAATTTCACATAAACCAGCAACGATAAAAATAATATTTCCTCGTTAAATGATACTCTTAGTAATGAAAATGACATTTCATTGTTAAATGGTTGTTTTAACGAAAAAATATATTCTTCACAAAACAGAACATATGGCGAGAAATTTAAACTTTTCTCGTTAATGAATTTGAGTTATTTTTCACTATTTTCGGCCAAACCAAAAATGATAAAGTAAATGGTATTCCCTCGCTAGTAATATGTTTAGTGATAAATTCTTTCCTCGAGAAACATACTTTTGGTAAGAAGTTAAAATCTTTGTCGCCAATAAATTTGACACATTTGACAGAATTTCACTAAACATATAACGGAAAATTTGGAATTGGTCATGCATTTCCCGCTTACTAGTAGCGACAAAAGTGATATTACCTCCCTAAATGATTGTTTCAACGACAAAAATATTCCTCATAAAAGATGAACATATGGCGATGAATTAAAACTTTTTTCTCGTTAATTACTTTGAGTCGTGTTCTCTATTTTTACCCAAGAAATAACGACGAAAATGAAATTTCCTCGCCAACTAATACGTTTAGCGATAAATTATTTCCTCAAGAAAAACATTTTTCTAGCGAGAAATTACAATTTTTGTTGCTAACACAATTGATAGATTTTACATTATTTCCACCTAACAAATAGCGACAAAAGTGTAAATTCATCGACAAATGTATTTTTAGCGAAGAATTCATTCCTCGCTAAAAACTCCCAATTCGTCGCTATATTCCTTATGGTTTAGGTGACCATATCATGATAACAATTAACAACGAGCCAAAAAATTTGTCGCTGAATGCCACTTTTTGCGAGGAATATAAGTCTCTCTATAAAGTTTACGTGCCATTTTATGAGGAACATATATGTTCGTCGCCAAATGGCACATTTAACGAGGAAAAATAATTTGACACTAAAACTGTTGTCACTAATAATCATTTATGTTGTAGTGGCACCTGAGAGGCAGGAGTGGGAGAGGAGGGAGAGGCGGAGGTCATCATAGTGGAAGTCGACACCGATAGCCTAGCAGCGGGGAGGAGACCGACAACAGAGGAGAGGGTGCCTGAGGAGGAGGAGGAGCGGCTCGCGAAGGGGTCGAGGGGGATCAACATCTCGACGTGAAGAGATGAGGAGCCGTATGAGCACACCAAGGCCAGATCTGTGAAGAGTGGCTCGTTGAGGGTGAGGGTCGCTGGGGCGGGGCGGGGGAGCCAACCATACGGTGGCGGAGATCCGAGAGGGCGAGCCATCCCAAGACCCACCGCTGGGGCTATGGGATGAGGCCACCAGGGAGCTCATCAGGGTGGCCACCGGAAGCGACCGCCGCGGGGAGATGAAACCAGCGACGACGGCTGGAGTTTAGGAGGGCTGTTAGGGTTAGGTTTGAGGGTTTGGTTTTTTGGGTTTTTTTTAGTAGAGTTTTTTTCATGTTAATATATAGTATTGTCTTTGTAAGTAAGACTTGAAAGAAATAACAGATGGGTAAATTTCACCATTTTAACTTGCCTAAAAGCCTAATAAAATAAATAGAAATTCAACCAAGAATGAGCATTCATTATTTAAGCATTACAAAAGTAATGTTTGACATCATTAGAGTAAAATGTTGATGCTCTAATTCCATTCTAATACGAATTTTTTCTCTTTTAAAACTCTTCATCGTGTGACTTCAATTTGATTCCTTCTAAAATGTTGTCTTGCTCATCTACAATAGTTTTGTGTTCCTGATCTACATCTTCATCATCAACTTCACTTGAAGAGAATTCATTAGAACCATTATAGTTAGATTCATCGCTCGAACATTCCACTATTTGCATTCTCAGCTAAATTCTTTTCTCAGTTCACATTGGGAGAATTTTCAGATTCCTTAAATGCCCTCCTTTCATTCTCATGAGGGTTGCTCTTAGATTCATTTTCACCATAATCAAATGTTAGGTTTAGGAAATTCCCCCTTAGGGTTTGCCTTTCATTAGATAGAATATATATATAATACAAAGGACTTGGGCCTTGGGCTCCAAGGAAACTAAAGATATGTACATAACAATATAGGATTCTATCTATATCTATTAACAGACCCCCGCAGTCGGAGCGGGAGGAGAACGTACGGTCAGACTGTCCCGAAAGTCAAGAAACAACTGACGTGGCAAACCATTTGTGAAGATATCAGCGTACTGATAGGCGGAGGGAACATGAAGGACCCGAATAGCACCAATGGCCACTTTTTCTCGGACAAAGTGGATGTCCATCTCTATGTGCTTGGTTCGTTGATGCTGCACTAGATTGCTAGCTAAATACATGGCGTTAACATTGTCGTTGTAGACGATAGAGGCACGCGGCAAAGGACAGTGCAGTTCCAGGAGGATATTGCGCAAGAACCAACACTCAGAAACGGCGTTAGCGACTCCCCGATACTCTGCCTCCGCACTGGAGCGAGACAGCGTAGGCTGACGTTTGGAAGACCAAGCGACGAGAGAGTCATTGAAGAACACACAGTACCCGGACGTTGATCGGCGGGTGTCAGGGCAACCACCCCAATCAGCGTCTGTATATGCCACAAGACCTGAAATAGGCGCTGTTGTCAACTGCATACCAAGATGAAGAGTGCCTTGAAGATACCTCAGAATACGCTTGAGAGCGTTGTAGTGAGGCTCACGTGGATCGTGCATGAAGAAGCAAATCTGCTGAACCGCATAACTGATGTCTGTTGTGAGCGGAATTTGCCATGTTTTACAGTAACTTTCATATCGATTTCTGTATACATTTCATGCATTTGGGTTAAGATAGTACAAAATATGTGTAGTTTATGTTTATTTGCCAAAATTATGGAATCTACACCAGTTTCTGTTTAAATCGCAGAAATCGAGGCATTTACAGCAATTCTACAGAAGGTCGGAAAAGCTCGGAAAACCACTACAGAAGTCCAAAGTCAAAGCAGCGGAACAAATCGGAGAGCCAAGTCTAGTCGACATCGAGTAACCCTACTCGACCTAGACGAGCCTTGGCCGAGCAGCCTTGGTCGAGCACACCCTGATCGAGCAAGCCAGACAACCAGACTCCGGATCCCACTCGACCTCGACAAGCCCTGGTCGAGGTCGAAGAAGCCCAGTCCCCATGTCCGGAGACGACAAGGAGAAGAGCCGAGCTTGCCGAGGAGATCCACCCGAGGACGACAAGGAGGATCCGCTGCCGCGGACGAAGCCATCCGCTGCCAGCGGAAGAGCCAGCTCGCGGAAGCGGAAGAAGACCCAACTCGATCTCGACGAACTCTTGTCGAGATCGACGAAGACCTTGAGACATGTCCGAGCATGTCCGAGCTAGTCGAGCACACCAACCCGAGGAGACCATGTCGATGACCAGCCTTAATCGAGATCGACGAGGCCAACTCGAGGTAGACGAGCACCAGTGAGCCAGAGTCCGAGCCACATCGAGCAGAGTCAAGCCAAGCCGAGCCACCCAACTCGAGGTCGAGGAGACCTTGTCGAGGTCGACTAGACCCAGATTCCAGAAGTTGCTCGACGAAGCTTTGTCCGAGTAGGATTGGAGTTCCTTGATGCCGAAGGCGGAAAATTCTATCCGAAGTTGCTGAAATCTATCCGGATCTATCAAGTTCTATCTATGGAAGGCGGAATCTATCAACATGAAGACATGTTACCTAATTAATTTTATCCTTTCCTTATGGATTTATTTCCATTAAACAATTTATTTATCTTTAAGGCTTTTAGATATAATTTTAGATATAGATTTAGATAGAGATAGATGATTATTTCCTTGATTAGCAAGGTTTGATCACTATAAATAAGGCCCTAGGGGCTCAGTTTTATTCATTCAATTTCGGAGAGAAGGAAGTAGTTCCACAGAGAAGTTTAGGGGTTCTAAGGTTTTCAGGGTTTTGGCTTACAGCGAAAGTTGATTGCCAAGATTGTAAAGGCTTTGAATATAGTTTTATGCAAGTTTCTTCTTTTACATCAATGTCTTTTATTGCAATGAAGAGCGAGTAGTCCACCCACTTCTGGGGCTGGGGTGAGCCCGACGGTGGCCATGTGAGATGATGCGATAAAGGTCAGATCTTTTGTGTGATTCATCTTCTATCCCTATGAGCATGATTCTTTTGCGAGAGTTGAAGGTGATCCTTGTTTGTATTATTGAAGCGAAAGTGATCTTAATGCAACTTGGATTAATTATGTGAAAAAGGGTTAGTAACAATTAGGGTTTATGCGAGAGCCTCTATATGCCTATTTGTTAATGACGAAAGTTATTTGATGGAAAGCATGATCTTTTATGCCTTTATATGTTGTTTTGCATAGTTACCGTTGTGGTGTTGAAACCCTAGCCTTGGAGGTCTTTTAATATATTGAATTTACTTCGTTTCTCTAAGTTCTGTGTTTCGGAATTCTGCAAATTTAAGTTTCTGTCTTTTTTCTGTTTCTTGTCGACATAGACGAAACAATTGTTGATCTCGAGTTGTCCTTTGTCGAAGTCGAGTAGGGGCTGGTCTAGGTCGAGTTGGTTATTTTCTGTTTTCATCGATTCCAGTTTCTGTGTTTACCTGTCTTGTCGATCTCGAGGAGAGGTGGTCGAGATCGAGTTGGCTTGTTTTGTCGAGTTGCTTTGTTTTCTGTTTCTGAATTGTTGCTGTCGACTTACTTTTGTCGACCTAGAGGACAGCTTGTCGAGATCGACTAGCTTCTGTGTCCTCGAGTTACTTTCTGTCTTTGCTTTGCTTTGCTTTTATTTCTGTCTTTACTTGTTCTTTGCTTTTATTTCAGTTGCCCTTGCCGGGTTTATTTGTGTTTCTGTGTTTGTTTCTTCCTTTCTGTTGTACTTCTGTGAGAATCTGATAGCTATCTGAGAACTGCTGACGTGCTTCCTCGTGGATTCGATCCTGACTTTTCTCTTACTACAATGGGAGGAAGTCTTGTATTTATTTGCTGAGACTGGGAAGTCAGTCTGAACTTTATTTTACATTTATTTCATACTTGACCATCCTCCTGCAACAACAAATTGGCGCCGTTGCCGGGGAAGCAATCAATCGCGCCTTAGGTAGTCAGTTCTCACTGTCTCTTTGAGTTAGATTGCAGGTGTATGCGTCGTTCTGGTCAAACACCTAAGTTTGACAGCTTAGACGAACCGGAGCGCTACCTACACATCCACTCCAAACTCAAAAGGATCATGTCGGCCGCTGAAACACAGGAACAGCTGATCGCTAGGCTTACCAGGGAACTAGCCGCAAGGGATGCCGCTATCAACGCTAAAGATGCTGCTATCGCCGCTGAGAAAGCAGCAAGGGAACAAGCACAAGCTGAGCTTGCCTAGTATCCAACCACGGCAGAGGATTACATGTACCCAACTCTCGTCGTGCCTGAATCGGCGATTCTAATCCCTGAAAACTCTTTTGAAATTCGCACTCAATTTCTTATAGAGCTTAAAAATAATGCCTTTTACGGCAGATTTAATGAGTGTCCTCTTGAACATATTACTAACTTTCATGGTATGTGCCGTACTCTTGCAGAAGGTACAACTCTGGAATATGTCAAGATGAAATCTTTCCGTTGGTCGCTCGCTGGACCTGCACTGAAATGGCTGGAAGGGTTGAAGGCAAAATCGCTCACAACCTGGGCCCAAGTATAGCAAGAGTCTCTGAACAAATTCTTCCCACATGCCAAAACAGCACATCTCCGCCAGAAAATCACCGCCTTTAAACAGCAGAAAGGAGAACCGCTGGCAAGGGCATGGGAGCGCTACAAGGAACTGCTACGATCTTGCCCTACTCATGGACAGCCACCCTACATCATTCAGGAGATCTTCTTCAACTCTCTTAATCAAGTCACTAAGGACATAATCAACAATTATACTCGCTATGAGTATCTGACAATGCCACCCAGTGACGCATGGGGAGTACTGGAGAAGCTCACGACCTACGACAACAAGTATGGGTGTACTGCAACTTATGAAGAGAACCCATACGCCAGGCCAGCACCATCCATGCCCCTCTATGAGCCATCAAAGGAGATCGATCCAGATGTCAGAGAGCAATACTACAGAGACCAGAATAGGAAGCTCATCAAGCAAGTCAAATATCTCTCTGTCAACCAGCCTTGTATTGAATGCGGATCGCAAAGGCACACCACTCCTGAGTCCCCACACACAGAACAAGTCAGGATGGCGGAACACCATGAGGATGCAGCTTACGCAGGGGGACCAAATCGCTACATGGGGGACCAAAGGTTTCAGCAACCACAGTGGAACCAAGGAGTCCCTAGGAACCCCCCGCCCTACAGAGCTCCAGGACATCCAGAAAGGGACCAGAAAAAGGATGATATACAGCTGGTCCTGGAAGAAATACGGAGAAACCACACAGAAACTAGGCAGTCCTTCAACTCCGTCTATACTCATATGCAAGGTGTCAACTCTAGGATTGGGGAAATTGATATCTGGCGGAAAACAGTTGATACACAGATTGGTTAGCTAGCCGCAGGAATCCCCAGACAGTCAGGCGCACTCCCTGGATCTTCAGAACCAAATCCTAAGGGAAAGGCTGGACACATCGCCGCTGTGAAACTCAGAAGTGGCCATCAACTGCAAGAGCCAGAGGTTGGAAAGCAGCAGAACGACGAAGAACAGCAAGTCGACCTCGACAAGTCCGTAGTCGATCTCGACAAGGCCGTACTCGACCTCAACAAGACTCTCGTCGACCTCGAGGAGAAATTGCCAGAATCTTCGTCTGCGCCGAACAGCAACTCGACTGCACCCAATCTAGTCGATCTCGACAAGACTCTTGTCGATGTCGAGGAGCCCCTGGTCGAGAAAACTGCAGCAACTCCGACGTCTGTTCTGGCTCCGACTCAGAAAAAGAAGCTACCTTTCCCCACAAAATCTCTAAAGGACCCAGCGGAGAAAAAGTTTCAGCGCTTCATCAAGATGCTTCAAAAGCTGAACGTCACCATCCCCTTCACAGAAGCTCTCAATGAAATGCCGTCCTACGTCAAGTTCCTGAAGGAGATTCTAAGCAAAAAGCGATCGATGGCAGAAATCACAGAGGAGTGCAGCCATCTGGACATATTGGAGAAGAGGCCGGATCCAGGTAAGTTTGCTATAACTATTGGATTTGGTCCTTACAAAATTAATGCTTTATGTGATCTTGGAGCTAGTGTTAGTATTATGCCTTTAACGATTTGGTCCAAGATTAAGATAGGTGCCTTAGAGCCTGTGGATTCTAGACTATACATGGCCAACAACACAGTGGTCATTCCAACAGGCATGGTGGAAAATGTCCCAGTACAAGTAGGTAAATTCTTCGTTCCTGCTGATTTCTTAATTGTTGATATGCAAGAAGATCCTGCTTGTCCAATTATTATAGGGAGACCATTCTTGGCGACGGTGGATGCCAATATAAGTGTAAGGAAAGGAGTGCTCACCTTCAACATCAGTGATGAGGTCATTGAGTATTCCTTTAACAAAACTGAAAGGCATACGGGTCCGATGGAAGAGGTGAAATCTATCTCAGCTGACTACATCACTTGCGGGGAACCCAAGGTCAGAAATATGACCCCTAAGGAGATAGAAAAGAGGGACATGGAGGCCCAGGTGGAGGAGATCATGGCAATCCTTAAGGAAAACACAGAGAATCCAATCGACACTGACCAAGGTAAGTCGTTGTGGATTAATTATTTTTCGGATGCCTTGACAGGAGCTAAGTATGGGGTCAAGATCGACCAGGGCTCCTCGACATCGAGTAGAACCCTAGTCGATCTCGACCAGACCAAGGAGACTCCACTAGAGCCAGTTTCGTCGAGCAGCCAGACGGAAGCCAAACCCTCATCGATCTCGAGTAGGCTACTCGATGTCGACAAGAACCCAGCCAACACGACTCCTGCTTCCTCGACACAGAAGTCGCCTGACGCACCATCCCTAGTCGAGATCGACAAGGGTCTTGTCGAGATCGACCACCCTTCGACAGCCTCGGCTTCTTCTTCCTCGACGATGGTGACTCCAGGACCAAAGCCCTACTCGACCTCGAGTAAGCTTGTCGAGGTCGACCACCACCCAGTGCCACCAGACATGCCTTCCTCGATGAGCCACCCGCTAGGAGCAAAGTCCTTGTCGATGTCGAGTAGCCTACTCGAGGTCGACGAGCCACCCTCTTCCTCGACTTCTGCTTCTTCGACTAGGACACCACCAGAGTCAGCAGCCTCGTCGATCTCGACTAGCCCTAGTCGAGATCGACCAAACACCGTGGTGCCCGATTCCGTTTCCGCAAAGGTAAGTCAAGGTATGGATCTTTCTTCTCCTATTTCCATCAAAGATTTATCTATACATGGGAGAGGTCTGCCTTGGTATGTGTGATTGTGTAGGATTTCCAATGATGAGCCTAAGGAGTATGAAGTTGGAGACAAGCTCTATGTCTCTAAATCAAAGGATCATTGGTTTCCCAACAAATTCAACAAGAAGCGGATGGGACCGTTCGTGGTGAACAAGATCCATTCTGGAGGATTACAGCTGATGGACAAGAATGGAGTCTTATTTGAGGCCCAAGCTACATGGGCCCTGCAGATGCCACCTTGAGCATTAATGGAAAGTCGGCCTAGCGACTATAAAATCTAGAGCATGTACATAAACTTTTTAGGACATTTGAGACTTTGGTTTTTGTTTTTGCTATTATGGGTATATGTCTTCTACTTTTTCAGGTCAATGGATAGAACCAAAGCTTACTCGGACTAAGAGGTGCTCTATTCGAAATTTTGCAGCTCTGCACACATGTCTTGTGAGTTTCTTTACCCTTTACCCTTTACATTGTGTTTTTACCCATTACAGTGAGGACACTGTAAGGACACTGTAATGTTTAAGTATGGGGTGGGGGAAGGGCTTACATTATGCATATTTTCCATACTTGACATTATGTGTGCATTATTTCTTAGAATTGCTACATGGCTATTTTGGAATGCATTATTTATTTATGTGCTTATATGCATGTTTTCCAAAAATTTTGAGAAAAATGACCCCCATTGAAAATTTTGAATAATGTCATGGAAGCTTATATTGAACTCGACGATGCAAAATTGGATTCATTAGAGATATAGCATGAAATTGCCTAGTAAGGGGAAGTCACAATGAAGTGCATTATTTTCTTGAAAACCATGAAAGGAGGTAAAATTTGAAGTTGCTTTTGACATGTTGCATGATAAGATGATGGAGGACTTTATATTTCCATATAATGCTCATATTGTTTATATCCTAGCCTTACCTATGCTTACGCATCACAAAAGCCATAATATGCCTTATTTCATATATTGCTCCACATGATCTAAATATTTCCATTCTTTACCTTATCCGGGGATTATGTTGAGAATGATGTTACATTATAGAGATGTTTTATGGTTGTTGTGTTTATCATATTTGGAGTTTGTAAGGAATTTGTTTGAAATATATGGAAAATTTAATGAGTGAAAGAAAATCCAATCACCTCAGGAGATAAAGGTAGATTGGCCCTTCTCTCTGAGATAATAGTTTGGAGAGATGGGACACATTGTGAGGAGTCCAAAGCACTAAGTATCCGGGGCCATTCATGACACCCATTTTTGCGACTCGCGAGAAGGCAGTGCTAAGGTCAGAGAGGTAAAAGCATTATTATTGAAAAAAGCAATATGAAAGGTGATGAATCAAAGAAAGAAAGAATGTTGAATGAAACTCAAAATTTGGGAAGTGATCCATTTCCCCGGATCAAAAGCACCACATTGCCAAAAATTGCCCACCTTTTAGCCTTTTACCAATCTACTCCTTCATGAGCTTAAATTAAAGTCTTCTTGATTATCAATGCTTTGTCACGTATGAATTATTTGTGCATAACCCTCCTTTTGTGAGTAGATGTTGCTTTTACATATTTGCACATGCATGAATCTGTGACACTAGTACCTTTTCAATGATGGCAATTGATTGCAGGGTTATATAAGAATGAATCTAAGATGTTGAGAGTTTGAATTCTTCCCCTGAATGACAAATAAAAGTATTGCTTGAGGACAAGCAAGCTTAAGTATGGGGTGTTTGTTGTGAGCGGAATTTGCCATGTTTTACAGTAACTTTTATATCGATTTCTGTATACATTTCATGCATTTGGGTTAAGATAGTACAGAATCTGTGTAGTTTATGTTTATTTGCCAAAATTATGGAATCTACACCAGTTTCTGTTTAAATCGCAGAAATCGAGGCATTTACGGCAATTCTACAGAAGGTCGGAAAAGCTCGGAAAACCACTACAAAAGTCCAAAGTCAAAGCAGCGGAACAAATCGGAGAGCCAAGTCTAGTCGACATCGAGTAACCCTACTCGACCTAGACGAGCCATGGCCGAGCAGCCTTGGTCGAGCACACCCTGATCGAGCAAGCCAGACACCCAGACTCCGGATCCTACTCGACTTCGACAAGCCCTGGTCGAGGTCGACGAAGCCCAGTCCCCATGTCCGGAGACGACAAGGAGAAGAGCCGAGCTTGCCGAGGAGATCCACCCGAGGACGACAAGGAGGATCCGCTGCCGCGGAAAGGAGGATCCGCTGCCGCGGACGAAGCCATCCGCTGCCAGCGGAAGAGCCAGCTCGCGGAAGCGGAAGAAGACCCAACTCGATCTCGACGAACTCTTGTCGAGATCGACGAAAACCTTGAGACATGTCCGAGCATGTCCGAGCCAGTCGAGCACACCAACCCGAGGAGACCATGTCGATGACCAGCCTTACTCGAGATCGACGAGGCCAACTCGAGGTAGACGAGCACCAGTGAGCCAGAGTCCGAGCCACATCGAGCAGAGTCAAGCCAAGCCGAGCCACCCAACTCGAGGTCGAGGAGACCTTGTCGAGGTCGACTAGACCCAGATTCCAGAAGCTGCTCGACGAAGCTTTGTCCGAGTAGTATTGGAGTTCCTTGATGCCGAAGGCGGAAAATTCTATCCGAAGTTGCTGAAATCTATCCGGATCTATCAAGTTCTATCTATGGAAGGCGGAATCTATCAACATGAAAACATGTTACCTAATTAATTTTATCCTTTCCTTATGGATTTATTTCCATTAAACATTTTATTTATCTTTAAGGCTTTTAGATATAATTTTAGATATAGATTTAGATAGAGATAGATGATTATTTCCTTGATTAGCAAGGTTTGATCACTATAAATAAGGCCCTAGGGGCTCAGTTTTATTCATTCAATTTCGGAGAGAAGGAAGTAGTTCCACAGAGAAGTTTAGGGGTTCTAAGGTTTTTAGGGTTTTGGCTTACAGCGAAAGTTGATTGCCAAGATTGTAAAGGCTTTGAATATAGTTTTATGCAAGTTTCTTCTTTTACATCAATGTCTTTTATTGCAATGAAGAGCGAGTAGTCCACCCACTTCTAGGGCTGGGGTGAGTCCGACGGTGGCCATGTGAGATGATGCGATAAAGGTCAGATCTTTTGTGTGATTCATCTTCTATCCCTATGAGCATGATTCTTTTGCGAGAGTTGAAGGTGATCCTTGTTTGTATTATTGAAGCGAAAGTGATCTTAATGCAACTTGGATTAATTATGTGAAAAAGGGTTAGTAACAATTAGGGTTTATGCGAGAGCCTCTATATGCCTATTTGTTAATGACGAAAGTTATTTGATGGAAAGCATGATCTTTTATGCCTTTATGTGTTGTTTTGCATAGTTACCGTTGTGGTGTTGAAACCCTAGCCTTGGAGGTCTTTTAATATATTGAATTTACTTCGTTTCTCTAAGTTCTGTGTTTCGGAATTCTGCAAATTTAAGTTTCTGTCTTTTTTCTGTTTCTTGTCGACATAGACGAAACCCTTGTCGATCTCGAGTTGTCCTTTGTCGAAGTCGAGTAGGGGCTGGTCTAGGTCGAGTTGGTTATTTTCTGTTTTCATCGATTCCAGTTTCTGTGTTTACCTGTCTTGTCGATCTCGAGGAGAGGTGGTCGAGATCGAGTTGGCTTGTTTTGTCGAGTTGCTTTGTTTTCTGTTTCTGAATTGTTGTTGTCGACTTACTTTTGTCGACCTAGAGGACAGCTTGTCGAGATCGACTAGCTTCTGTGTCCTCGAGTTACTTTCTGTCTTTGCTTTGCTTTGCTTTTATTTCTGTCTTTACTTGTTCTTTGCTTTTATTTCAGTTGCCCTTGCCGGGTTTATTTCTGTTTCTGTGTTTGTTTCTGCCTTTCTGCTGTACTTATGTGAGAATCTGATAGCTATCTGAGAACTACTGACATGCTTCCTCGTGGATTCGATCCTGACTTTTCTCTTACTACAACGGGAGGAAGTCTTGTATTTATTTGCTGAGACAGGGAAGTGAGTCTAAACTTTATTTTACATTTATTTCATACTTGACCATCCTCCTGCAACAACAATGTCCGGGCGAGGGAAAGTGAGATACTGTAATGCTCCAGCAAGACTGCGATACAAGGTATGATCAGCAACTAGTGGACCTGCAGATGCGCTGAGCTTGGAGCTGGTACCCACGGGTGTAACCACTGGTTTACACTCAGACATGTGCGCACGGGACATGATCTCAGCAGCATACTTGGATTGGGAGAGGAAGAGTCCAGAGGAAGTTTTGCGAACTGAAATGCCGAGAAAGTAGTGGAGGGGCCCCAAATCTGACATAGCAAACTCAGACGAAAGAGAGGCAATCATCTGACGACGCAGAGCATCAGATGAGGCTGTGAGAACAATGTCATTGACATACAATAACAAGTAGGCCATATCTTGCCCCCACTGATAGACAAAGAGTGAGGAATCACTGCGAGAGATGACGAACCCAATGCGAAGAAGATAAGCAGCAAAGCGCTGGTACCAAGCGCGCGGTGCCTGCTTCAGGCCGTAGAGGGACTTGCGAAGACGACATACCTTCTTCGGAGTTCCAGGCTCAACAAAACCAGGCGGCTGAAACATGTAAACCGTCTCATGTAAGTGACCATGGAGGAAGGCATTCTTGACATCCAACTGATGTATTGCCCAAGATTTGGAGAGGGCAAGCGTGAGAACTGTACGGATGGTGGCCGGCTTGACCACTGGACTGAAGGTTTCGTCGCAGTCGACACCGACCTGCTGAGACTTGCTGTTGACCACAAGGCGCACCTTGCAGCGCTCAAGGGAACCATCAGACCTGAACTTATGACGAAATAGCCACATATAATGGATAATATTGACGCCTACAGGCCGGTCCACAAGCTCCCCAGTACCATTTCGAATAAGAGCCTGATATTCGTCGATCATGGCGGCCTGAAAATTCCGCTTTTGGATCGGGTCTGATAGGCTACGGGCGGGGCTGCGGGTGCTGTGGGCGCCGCCAGAGGGGCTCCCCTGGTTGCGGGCGCCCGCCAGAGGTGCTGCGCGCGCCGCCAGAGGTGCTGCGCGCGCCGCCAGAGGTGCTACAACGGGGGATGTGCCGGGGACTTGAAATGACGAAGTACCGAAGAATCGTTGTAGAAACATGGGGGATAATGAAGAATCAATGGAAGTATGAGAGGGATGAGACGATGGATGGGAAAAGGGGAATGTATGCTCATCAAAGGTGACATGGAGGGAAATGATGAGTTTTTGTGATGTGAGGTCAAGGCATTTGTATCCACGATGGTTGTTGGGGTAGCCTAGAAAGACACAAGGTGTGGATCTGGGGGAGAGTTTGTGGGGCATGGTAGCGGAGAGGTTAGGGTAGCATAGGCAACCGAACACGCGAAGGTCTAGATATGACGGAGTCCGATGAAATAAAAGGAAGGTGGGAGTTTGATTGTAGATAGCAGTGGATGGGAGAATGTTGATGAGGTACACGGCAGTGGTGAGGGCATGGGGCCAATAGGATGGCGGCGTGCTGGCGTGTAGGAGAAGGGTGCGCATCATATTATTGATTGTGCATATAGAGCGTTCGGCTTTGCCATTTTGGGGAGATTTATGAGGGCAAGAGAAGTGAAAGGTAATGCCTTGTGTGGAGAAAAAGTTATGAAATTGGTGGTTGTTGAATTCACCTCCCATGTCACATTGAAAATTTTTGATACGCCGTTGAAATTGGGTAACAACATAAGCATGAAATTGGACAAATATAGGAAAGACTTGTGATTTGTATTTAATTGGAAAGACCCATAAGAAATGTGTGAAATCATCTAATAAGACAAGGTAATAACGAAAACCATCCTTAGACACCACATGAGATGTCCAAAGGTCGGCATGCACAATGCCAAATGGAAAATAAGTAGGAGTAAACGAACTATACAAAGGAAGTCTAATGTGTTTCCCAACTTGACACGAATGACAGGAACGTCCATTCGAGTCGTTATTACAAGCAACAGGTAAAATAGTTTTAAGAAGACCAAAGATAGGGCCGCTAGGATGGCCGAGACGAGCATGCCAGATGAGTGGAGCTATGGCTGCGAGGGAGACATGCGAATAAGAGGGCGAGGCGGAAGGTGACGCGAGAGGGTAGAGATCCCCGGTACTATTGCATCTCAGACGACTAGTCCCCGTGCGAAGATCCTTGACAGTAAAACCAAACGGGTCAAATTCCACCGAAACAGAATTATCAATGGTAAATTTTCGAATGGAAATAAAGTTCTTTATAATTTGGGGAATGAGGATAACATTTTTGAGGTGCAAAGGGTGGTTGTGGGTAGGGATTGTGGTGTGGCCTTGTCCCAAAATTGGAATGCTAGAACCATTGCCGACTATAACAGAATTTGAAGGACTCTTAAAAGAAATAGTTGAGAGACTACCTGGATGCTGGGCCATATGAGATGAGGCGCCTGAGTCCATGTACCACGTCAGATCCGGGGGATTGAGGCTCATGGACGAAAACTGAGAGTTCAAGTCCGTGGGCTGAACACCTTATGTTGAGTAGTACGCAGCAAGGGCATGAGGCGGAGGACGAGGGGCGGAGCCAAGGATGCCGGCGCCCGGGTGCTGTGGCGGCATCGAGGGGTAGGGACAGGGCGGGGCAGACCACTGCGGTAAGCCCCAATAGTTCGGCCACTACTGTTGCTGCTGCTGGGGACCCCCGCGCCCGCGGCCGCGACCGCTGCGACCACGTCCTCTGTCGCGACCTCGCTGGTTGCTGTCGCAATTGTTGTCGCGCCCGCTGCGTTCTCGGTTGGAAGGTGCAGAAGAGGGCATCGTCTGATCGGTGGGCGGTGGCGGAGTGGTGACGCTGAGAGCTTGCTGAGACGACGACTTGTCCAGTCGAGCCCGACTAGTCTCCTCAAGAGCCAGCATAGAGCGGGCTTTGTCAAAGGAAGGGAGAGGATCGGACTGTTGGATGAAGGTGGCGACGGACTAGTACTCGGAAGTGAGGCCGGCGATGAGTTGCAAGACCAAGCGACGATCGGAGATCGAGGCGCCTACGGCTTCAAGTTGATCAGACAGAGATTTGAGGCGCCGACAGTAGGCTGCAGCGTTCGGGAAAGCTTCGAGCTTTGTGGTGGAGAGTTCGTTCTCCAAGAGGACCGTGCGGGTACCCTTGTTGTCCTGGAAGATATCAGCAAGGCGATTCCAGGCTTTCTGAGCCGTGGTATTGGGTTTGAGGATGGTGAGGAGAAGATCGGACGAGATCGTGTCGTAAATCCATTGAAGGATAATGGCATCAATTTGGGTCCAAAGATCATCGTCGATGTTGGCAGGGCGTTGCTGAGTAGTATCGATGTGGTCAATGACTCGGTGAGCACGAGCATTATTTTTGAATAACTCACACCAGGAAGTGTATTGAGAGTTTTCGAGGTCAAGGATGATTGGAATGGAGTTGCGGATGTTGGTGACGGAAAGGGCCGAATGAAAGGGGGTTTTGGTGGAGGTTTCGCCGGCCATGGTGGGTGTCGGAGAGGCTGCCGGGGGGCGGCGGGCTGGGCAGGGAGGCGGCGGCGGCGGGTGGGAAAGTGGAAGATAGGGTTAGGAAAGAAATTATCATTAAAAGATAATTAGGCTCGATACCATGTTAGGTTTAGGAAATTCCCCCTTAGGGTTTGCCTTTCATTAGATAGAATATATATAGAATACAAAGGACTTGAGCCTTGGGCTCCAGGAAAACTAAAGATATGTACATAACAATCTAGGATTCTATCTATATCTATTAACATCAACTACCCGCCTTCGTCATTACGTACGCACCTATTATGATTCAAAAATCAAAAAGTCCCCTTCATTATATGAAATTATAGACCTTAAACCCTAAATAAATCATATACTTTAAACACTAAAATGAACCATGAACTTACCTGCGTGCTTGCTTAGAAGAATTCGAATTGGCGAGCAAATGTGAGTGGCGCAATGTCTTCGGGAGTGTCGTCCTCTTTCTTCCTCTTTCTCGAGAGTGAGTGCCCAAGTGCCTTTTTTTTTTATACAGGCGAGAGTTTAGGGGTGCCAACCACGGTTCTACCACCACCCAAGAGCGTCCCTGCGGACGAGAGTCTGGAACTCATAATCAGAATCTCATAACGACGGAGCGGACTCTAAGGTCACGTGAGCGAGACTTTCAGCTGCTCTGTTGGCTTTCCTAAAGATATGGGTAACAGAAGCCACCTCAAAACAGCGAAGCAATCGGAGAGAATTTGAGAGTAAAATCTCATGTCCCAAGGAATCGACTAGACATCGTTGATTGCATTAACAATCGCGAAACGGTCACCTTCCACAATAAGACTACGGATCCCAAGTCGACGAGTTTCCAACAACCCAAGTTGCAGACCGACAGCCTCAGCCTGAAAATAGTGTAGACATCCTTTCGCATCATTTGGCGTCACGCACAAAGATCTTCTCCTCAGCGTCCCTAGTCACAAACCCTCAAGTGCCTTTGTCCTCATCTTTCTATGTATATAGATGATTTTTACCATAAATATTTTATCAACCAATTATAATTATTTTATTAGCAAAATCATTTAAAAATTAATTTAAAATAAGATTAATTAGTTGACTAAAATAAATTAATTAGAAAGATAGATAATTATATCGTGCTAAACATCGATACATATTCATATATTGCCAATTTCATATTAAATGATACTTACCTAATTAAATAAGCTAATAAACAATTTTCAAAGATATCTAACTATGTGTATTATGAATCAATACAAATTGCAAAGTAAGACCAAACAAGATATATACCGTCGACATGAGAAAATACAAACTGCAAAGTCTAGTATTATAGACCTGGGCAAACGCGGGCGCGGGCAGGGCTTTGGACGAGCTTTGGCCGAAAATTTATCCCGTTGATGCGGGCGCGGGCCGGGCTAAGCCCGCTTAACGGGTTGAAAACATTGTCCGAACCTGTCCACTATTGCGGGCACGGGCGGCCCGCGGATACCCGCTAAATTTTAACCCTAAACTGCTGTATTCGTTAAACATGTAAAAAAAAGTTCAATACTTGTTTGAATTGTTGTTACTTGTTAGTAGCTGTTGTTTACGGGGAAAAATAAGTCTAACAATAATTGCTTACACAAACTGTTAAAGTGTTAATAATATACTCCAACAGAGAGGGAATAGTAAAGTCCAACGGGAGGTATATATAGTACGGAGTATAGTATATACTTGTCCAACAAAGAGGGATTTAGGCATTTAGGTAAACTGTAGTATGTATGTATATTGTATGTAGACCTGAGCATGGGCCCGGTCGGGCGGGCTTGGACCGGGCCTCGACCAAAATTTCAGCCCACTATATAGATATATATTTTTTATAATTAATAATTAATAATAATATTATATATATATATATATATAATTGCGGGTGCCCGTTACGGGCCGCTAGGCCCGTAACGGGTAGATTGACCTACTCAATTTCATACCCGCTGCGGGTGCGGGCCGGGTTTAGCGGTCTGCATGGGCTTTTCCCTCTATCCAAGCCTGTCCAACTCCGCGGGCGGGCGGGCCGGCCCGCGTTTGCCCATAGTAAGTAAACCCATGCATGAAACCGTGTTCTCAAGTTGAGAGATGGTTTAAGACCGACCGGTTTGCAAATCATGATCTTGATCCTTAGTTTTGTTTTAATGGAACAAAGAAACAAAAAAGTTGGATAGTATACCACTTTAGAAGGAATTTCACATGCATTATATTATATATTATTTATTATATATACAATATCGATATGTATGGTTGACTTAAGATACATTTGACACTACAAAGTGAGATATTTACACGCATTAACATCCTTGGTCATCCATCTCTCCATCTATAAATAGCCTCTGAAACCTCCATCTTACAATCACACAAACAAAACACACATTCATATATCCTTTATTGAATTCAAAGCTAAGAATGGCTTCTCACAAAATCTCGGTATCAATCTTCTTTCTTGTTCTTGGGCTGGTCAGCCTAGCCTCCGCCACCGCCCACCGCCAGCTTCTCGGCGACGCCTATGCAAGCGGAGGTGGGGACGGCAGCGGAGGTGGCCAAGCATACACCGGCGGCCCAGGGGGCACTTACGCCGGAGGCTAAAGCGGCCAAGGTGGCGGAAGTGGATCAGCGCACGGTGGCCCCGGGGCTTACGCTGGCGGCGGCGGGAGCGGTGGGGGAGGTGGCGGAGCCTATGCTGGCGGGGCAGGAGGATACGCTGGAGGCTATGGGAGTGGGCAAGGAAGTGGCAGCGGAGTAGCGCATGGCGGGGCCGGTGCTTCAGCGGGAGGAGGCGGCAGTACGTGGCGGCGGCGGTGGATCAGCCTACGCTGGCGGTGCTGGTGGAACTGCCTATGGTAGCGGTAGCGGCTCCGGGAGTGGGTACGGCTCAGCAACCGGTGGGCGGGGGGCTTCTGCAGGAGGCGGAGGATGAGGTTCCGGAGGAGGAACCGCCTATGCCGGAGGGGCACAGTCTGGTGGATATGGACAAGGTTCCGGTAGCGGTCATGGCGGCGGCGCCGGTGGCGGTTATTAATTAAATACCATGAAAATGTACTTACATATAATTACCTGAAAATACATATAGCACGTGTGTTGTTAATTTCGATCATAAAAACAACAATAAAGGGTAGGCTTAGATATGTATGTGTACGAGTGAGCTTGCCTAAAGTAAGTTAATTTGCATGTGATTTGCTATCATTTGGAATCTATAATGTGCAAGTCAATGGTCAAACATCTATATCCCCTACAATATAATAGCAAAAGCAAGTTATTTAGAAAAGAATTTGCCACGTGTCAAGCCTAGCTATTTTAGGCCAGTTTTTATTTTACTTTTTTCCCCAAAAAGAGTTTTTATTTTATTTTTCTCTCCTCCCCTGCTTATCCACGTTCTCCCCACAAACTGATCTCAACTCCCTCTCCTTCTGAAGGAAGCGGCAGGAGGAGCACACTGAGGAACAACGATTCAATGCGAGCGCCAGGAGGTAGGGTGGAGCCGGTGCGCGGGTGCGGGGGAGAGCGGGAGTGCTAGGTAGGAGGCCGAGCGCGAGAGGGGAAAGAGGGGAGGTGATGAGGGCGGTGGAAACCGGCGGGGCTAGAGGCCAGATCCGGCGATTAGAGAAGGACGGAGAGGTGAAGAGGTTGTGCGGCGAGGATGCAGCGACGGATCGAGGCGGGGTTTATGCAATTTGAAGGTATAGCGATCCAGTCTATCCTTTCCCCCTTTTTGTTTTCGTTTTCATATGGTTTCTAGGGTTTCCGGTTGGTTTGCTTCAGTTCTTCCATGATTTAATCGTTTTGCCTCTTGATATGAGTTTCAGAATGGTTCTAGGGCTAATTTTTTCATGAATTTGTGAATTTGATTGGTTTTTTGTGTTTATATAGCTAATCAGATTTGTATGTGAATTGATTTTTGTTTCATTGACAACCAATGGACCCATTATTACTTTTACTCATATAAAATGATAATTCTTTGCTGAGAACTTTTAATCGTACGTGGAAAGTTCATGTCAGATTTATAGGGTTATTCTTTGTTGATGTTCAACTCTGCTTGATCTGGACTCGGATTCTAGGGTTTTTCAATTTGTGCCACCGACGGATCCCTTCACCTCGCATCCCTCAAATTTCGCTCACGCTGTCGTCTTGTGTTTGATTTGATTCGAAATTCCGAGTATTATGAGTTATTTTCCTCCGTGCTTTTCCAGATTATGTGCTTTCGTTGTTGGATTTGGGGAATCTGATATTCGATGGTGATTTTTCTATATTATAGTTAATGTAATTTGTGTTTCTAGATTCCAATTTGGCTTCATTTTGTGTTTTTGAATGTCGGTGCTACAACTGTTTCGTTGCGAATTTCTATCCTATGCCGAGAGAGAAGCTAATACTTTACCTACTGTTAGATGTTGCTCACTATTCATCTATCTATTTGATCAAGTATATATGTTGAGTTATGTGCTCATCCTGGGAGCTGTGGGCAATGGAATAACTTATATGCACCTTCAAATATGTTTGATCCATGTGCCATTGTATGATGGTTATGCACCTTCAGATATTTGATTAGTCTACACTTGAAAATGCCGAAACCAAACAAGCATGATATATTGAACCACATTTTTCATTCAGATTGGGTTTTATGATTGTTAACTTGCTAATAATAGATAAAGGAGAATATTTTGCAACTATCATGAAATAAAAGCGGAAGCCTAAGGTTAGAATACTTTGATATATTTACATATATCTATGTTTTTTTAGCAGATTGAGCAACCCAATATATTTATCAATCTAGCTTTGTAGTGTGTAGAAAACAAAAGAATAATTAGTGATGTGCGGAGTATAAGAATGTTTTGTTTTGGAAAACCATGTATGCAATACTTCTTTTCCCTCTATTTCCTTAGGCTCCTTGTCATAATATGAGACCCTTTTTTAATCTGAATTCTCATTGAAGATATTAAAGATCATTTGGACAGAGCATCTGTATGACTTCTTGGATATGTTTAATATTTCAGTCCTATTTGGAAACCAAAACATGTATTCGTAGAGGTTGAATGATTGTTTTATTGCTCTACTTTACAACAAGAGCGAATGATGAGGCCGAATCTTAGCTATCAAACTTAGAGTACTGGCTGTTACATTATGCGCCTTTAGATACTGGAGTGCTCAAAACAAGAAAGCATTTGTTTAGGTTCATTTGGTGCACTGAGTTGATTGCTTATAAAAGGTACTCATAGCACTGATGAGAGTTGTCCTGAAAGAAACTTGTAATGAATAGGCTGTTAGGTGGGTGCACCAAACGAATCCTTCATTTGTGTCGAAAAGCAAATACACCCATTTTTTTCATTGGTATGTTGACCATTGTTTCCTCCAGTTAAGATACTGTTTTGCATCTGAAAATAAACATGGAAAAGGGCTTATATATTGTTTTCTCATTTTTGCTGTGTATGCTTCTCTCTTAACCATCAAATCCTCGCCTCTTATCTGTTTCTTTTCCCAGGTCCCTTCAATTGAAAGTGGTGGCTACTGCTGGGTTGTTGGCGAGCGCAAGAAGGTAGGGGGAGCCAGTGCTGGAGAGAGTGGGAGTGCGGGTAGGAGGGCGAGCGTGAAAGGGGATCGGGTGAAGGGGAAAGAGGGGAGGTGATGAGGGCGGTGGAAACCGGTGGTGCCAGAAGAAAGGTCCGACGATCAAAGGAGGACGGAGAGGTGAAGAGGTGGTGCGGTGTCTCTTAGTGTATCCGCCTTTTGACTTCTTTTGATGCCTTTTTCGATCTTCTGTCACATTTTGTTGATTTTTCGTTCATTGCGATTTGTTCTCCGCTTGAACATTAATTGTGGGGATCGATACTCCTAATTAGGGCTTGTGGATTTCGCTGCCCTGTTCATGGGAACTTAGGGCTTTTGTATCTGTTTGGTTTTTCTCTTTCTCTTTGCTTCTGATTAGATAGCCATAGCCTAATAGGTAGTTATTACTTATTAGATTATTTCATTAGTGTTATAAATTTTTGTACTAGCTTTTGATTTGGAAATGGGATTTAGAGTGATAAAGGAGGCCTCCATTTCACTTGAATGTAAAGAATATCTATTCTGGTTAATGTTATTATTTATTGTTTTCTTTGATCATTTGTCTGCTAAAACAGACAAGGGTTTTTATCTTTTTTCAGTTGTAGTTGTCAGGAACGGGAATTGTAAAATGGTTTATGTAGGTTGTAGATGGGGCTTTTTTGTGTGTTAGTGTTGTAGTTTACTTTCTATGAAAATTGACTATTCAGTAGACTCATGGTAATGTGGCTGGCCTATTATGATCTTACAGATTCCTTCCATGAAGTAACGAGGAAGCGGGAGAAGAAGGTACTCTTTTCATCTTGTGTTTTATGCTTGTGCTTCTAGAAAATTGATTTTTTTAGTGGGGAAACGTGTTTTTCCTGATAGTGTTTTTATGTTAGACCTGAGATTTTGTCTTATATCTCGCTTGCTTGAATTTCTTTAGAATCTGAACAATCGGGGGACTGTGGATACAAGGTGGAGGTCCGGTCCTCCTGGACGTGTTGGCAGAGGAGGTCATGGAAATGTTTCAGCTCATCACCCGGGTGAGTTGATAGATGCTGTTGCTAGAATTTTACTGACATATTTTTATCTTAAATGATAAATTTTGCTGAATCATCTGTGAGTAACTTTCTTAAATCAGTTAATATAAATTGACTATTTTGGGAAAATTTCAGATTTGTATGTGAAGTGATTTTTGTTTCATTGACAACCAATGGATCCATTATTACTTTTACTCATATAAAATGATAATTTTTAGTTGAGGTTTTATCAGCTCCAGGTGAGGATATTTTGATGCTCTTGTAGCTAATTACTTATGTTGTCATGTATTTCATCTAAAGAAGTGGAAAGTGATTGTTGAACTTTTTTTTTACACCAAGCTCAGTTATACCCTAGCTAACTACCTGACCTTACCTACTTATCCACTTCTTTTGTAGATTTATAGGGGGAGTTTCTGAGATACTTTATTTGCTTAGTGAGTAGTTTTTTTTTTTTTCTACTTCTTCTGTCTTTGAATCGACTACAAAATCTGTCATAGATAACTACCTGAGCTCAGATAGTCCATATATAACTACCCGACCTTACCCACTCCTCCACTTCTTTGGCAGTTTTATAGGCGGTTTTGTAGTTTTTTTTTTTTACCCATGTGGGTATTTTATTTTAACTTCCTATCCTTTGTAATACAGTATATATAAATGGTTTTTTATTCACTGTTTTGTTTTGATTTCTGCCATTTCACCTCCATTCTGGTTGGCCTCTTCACTCATATGTTTGATTGTCTTCATTCTATGTTTTTGCAGCTCACTCCTTCCACGGTTGTATTATCTGAACTGCTTCTTTTGTAGGTGAACAATGGTGCCCCCTCCTGCGATATATGAAGGCTACCACTTCTGTTGTGGAGATTTCATTATTGGAGTCACAGGTTCTTACCTTCCCTCTCTTAGTCAAAGTCATATTTTTGTTTCATATTACAAAGAAGATGAAGAGGGGCCACATGAATATCGCTGTGCATTTCCTTGGTCTGGAGAGTCAATCAGTGTGTCTACAGTCGTGTACATGTTGACTTCAGCAGCGGTTCCTTCGTGTATTCAGACCCTTTATGCTGTTGATCATATATACAATTACATAAACGAGTGTATTCTCAGCGAAGGTCACAACATCCAGGTGGGTGTAGTCCCCATTATTGATGTCACTGTATCCACTGTTCTTCGTGCTGATGATGTCCCCCCTCCTCATGACGATCCTTACTACTCGGATAGCATGGATGCATTGATTGATATAGATCTTTCGTATGCTTCTCACTTCAACTGTTATTAATTCTTATTGTTATTGTGATATATATTATTTGAGTAGGCCTTGTGTTTTTCATTTCAGTACCCTAATGTTATTTTATCATGTTTTGTTTCCATCTCAGGGATTCCATTCCTATGATCGTACGTGATTATCTTCCTCACAACCAACCCGCTTCCATCAGTGCAGTGAATTCCCTCGATATCGGCCGGTTTTGCAATTCAGTTGGCGAATATTGTGCTATCTGTCTTCAAGGGGTTGATAGTTCTTCGATTTTGACGAAAATGCCGTGCTTACACCTTTTCCATCCCGAGTGTATCCGCACATGGCTTCAACATAAGCATAGCTGCCCCATATGCCGTTTTAGCCTGCCCATTGAGGATAATGATGCAGCTTGATCTTCCTAACTCCTAAGGTTCTATGTTGTAATCCTGTGGTTGAAATGCATGTGCATTACTTTACCTATTGTAACTAGAATCCAACATTATATCTATGTAACCCTGTTTTGCAAATTAATGTTTCCTTAAGTGGTTTCTATGATCATCTTCATCTTCTTCCCTCTCACTTGAACTGATACTTTATCTACCTTGTAATGATATCGTGTGGTTTGCCGGTGGAAACACTTGATTTTTTCCCTACTATATTTGGCAGGAAGATAGATTGGAAGCTCTATCCCAAATGATTCTATGGCCAACTCTATAAAAGGACCTTTATTTCTGCCATTTGGTCTGTGTTATTGTTTCTTATTCAAGTGTTTCCAAAATGTCGTTTAGTAGGCGACTTTCCAGCCTAGCATAAAAAATGTGGCAGAGATATCCCATTCACAGCTCAATGGCCAAATAGATTCAATTCAATGGCTGCAAGCGTTGTAAATGAAAGTGAAACATTCACTGTCAATCTGTTTGTAATATCTTCTACAGTTGTAGCAACCTTTACTATGTCAGCTCCAGTTGCTTGTATCCTTACCACAAGAGTGTGTATCTCCTCAAGTGATGGAGTCTTTTCATAGTTGTGGGAAGTAAAAAAGCCTATTTTGAACTCCGATTAACCTTTATATATTTGATATATTTGATGCCTTTAAAATTATATAATGGAAATACATACCTTCTTGACATTGATCAGCCACTTTGGATATATCAATTTTTTCACTATTGATGAGGTCCTTTGGAGATAACACTAACTAATTTTATATAATTTTTTTTTAAATTGATATTAGTTTGTTTAAATATTTTTTCCTTTTTTAATATTTTTAACTATTAATCGAAATTTTATCACCCAGTTTGGAGATTTCAATTTTTTTTAATATTCATCAGCCCCTATGTAGATAAACTGATAACAATATTTTAACAAATTTGTAGGGATTTTTTTAATATTGATCATCCAGTTCAAATTGCTATTTTCTCAATGGTTACAACTGAACTCTAAATGTTTATCATGTTATCTCATTTTCAATTTTAAATTTTAAATTTCAAAAAAGCTGATTAAATTTTAAAATAACAAATTCATTTACGGTAAATCTGTGTTGTGGTGGTTATTTCCCCACTTCAATCTCAACTGCCTGATTCCACCACCTTTGCCAGCTACTTCATTAACCGTTTATATTCTCTGCAAATGCAAAGTTACTAATCTCTCTCTGCACTTGAACAATTCACATCAACGTTGGATTCTATAGGTTGTGTACTTCGTACTTAGTGTTTTTGTATTTTTCAGTTACTCTTCTCATCATGGATTCCTTGTATTCTAATCTCTTATTTGGTTTGTTCCAGCTGATGCTATCTACATTTCCTGTTTTCGGACATCGCTTGCGCAGGTTTGTCTACTTCTATCATATTTTCATGTTTCGTATATGTTAATTTGCGTTTCTCTAGACTCATTTCCCCTTTACCGTCACTTGTATACTCTATAGGTTTCAAATGGTTGCTCCGGTTCATACCATCAAGGAGTTGGATGATTCAACTGACAAGGCATGGTCAGTCCGAGGAAGAATCATCGTGTTGTGGACAACATCGTTTCAAAATTCTCGAGAGGTTGATGGAATTCAATTTGTTCTGATTGACGAAATGGTATTGTGCCTACTTCAAAACAGCACTTTCATGTTATGGTCATCCTACTTGATTTCTTAGGTTTCTCATCTCATCTCTTCCCTTTGTAACTACAAATTTATACTGGTATCTATATGCTTTCCACAGGGTGATACAATTCAAGGTTTTGTCGTCAAGAAACACGTCAGCCAATGGCTTCCTGTTCTAAAAGAGGGGGGGCTCTATGTCTTCAAAAATTTCATCCTCACTAAAAATAAGGACTCTATAAGATTTGCTCCTCACCAGTATAAGTTAATTTTCACTTATAAGACCACTGTGTCCCCAGCCAAAGATCTGAACATTCCATTGCATGGTTTTAATTTCGTTCCTTTTAGTGACATCAAGTGCAATGTATTTGATCATGATTGTGTCATTGGTACGTGTCTCCTATACTGATTGTAGTTTTGACATTTCCCTATGGTCCTTACGTTATTTCCATAAGTCTCTATATAAATGCATCGCTGTGTATTGTAGATGTAATTGGTTACATATCGAAGGTTCATGACCTAGAAGTTCAATCCAAAGGTTCCGTTCAGACTGCAAAGATTGATTTCTGGATTCAGAATGAAGGGTGCGTATGTTTTCACTATCTATGTTCATATCCCGTGTAAAGATTTCTTTTGTTATATAAGTGTATTATTCATAACCCATTTCATTTCACTACCAGATCTAAAAGTCTTCGGTGCACACTCTGGAACAAGTTCGCCCTTGAATTGCATGAACATTTGACTAGTGTAGAAGGCGAAAAGGTCTTTATAATCATACAATTTGCAAAGGTCAAGAAATTTGGAGGTGATTTATTATCCATGTTGTTTTTGTGTTACATCTAACCAATTTTTTTATAATGACTAATATGCCAATAATCTCTTTTGTTACTGTATTAATTGTAGATGGTTTCATCTTGAACAATGCTTCCAGTGGAACTAGACTCTATTTTGATCCTACCTTTCCAGAGATAGTTAGCTTCAAAGAGAGGCACGAAAGTTACATGTTTTTTTTTACTCCTTTTTGTTCTTCAGTTTATGTATATATTATTGTGTATTTTTCCTTACTCTATCTGCCAATCTTTGTATTCACAGATGGAGTGAAGGAAATACAGATGTCTCGCAACATTCTCCAACTGCAGAATTCTCTCACCCATTGGGTCGGGATGATTTTCCTCTTACGGCTAAACAATGTATCCAATACTTGTACCAAGTAACAGAGGTTTGTATCCTCTATTTTTTTTTCCTCCAGGTACTACATCTGATTGTATGAATTATCGGATGTCTATTTATTTATATAATTTTTTTGTTCTTGGGAGCAGCCGTGTGAAGTTGTTATTGTTGGTCGTATTGAACGAATCCGCGATGATGTGGAATGGTGGTTCAATGGTTGCAAGATTTGCAACAGAAAGGTCATATACGAGGATACTGAATTCAAGTGTGAGAGTTGTGCTATCAGGGTCCAGTATCCCTCCCAAAAGTATGCTTATTTTTTTATTGATTTGATTGGACATGTCTGTCATCCCATACTGATGTTGCACTGTTCTATATGGTATTACAAGTACTTCTATTTGCTTGTGCAGGTTTTTACTACAAGTTATAGTCGCTGATAGCACTGGGACTGCAACGATGACGTTGTTTAATCGAGAAGTCATGCAACTTATTAACAAGTCTGTGGCGACTCTACGCCGTGAAATGCTAAAGGTGATTACCCGTGTCACCTATTTGTGTGTAGTTAATGTGGTTTCGTGCTGTACATCTCTTTCTAATTCTGTCATTTGTACCTTATGTGGACTGTATTGTAGAGAGATTCCACAGATGCATATCCTGCTGACTTCAATCAAATCCTCTCCCGCAAGTTTGTTTTTGTTGTTAAAGTCAAACCATTCAATATTAGGAAACCAAAGGAGGCTTATGATGTCAAAAGAATTAGCGATGATGAATCCTTGATTGAGCAGGTTGAAGGTCACCCAAATTGCAATGATGTAAGTATTTTTATGTTCTCTTTCTATTGACACTTAATATATATACTATCAATTCCTCATATTTAGAAGTGTTGATTGTCATAGGATGCTGCCTCTCAATCAGTGTTTGTTAAAGTTGAGGATTCTTCAAATGATTCCTCCACCGTTCTACTCACCCCAACCAAGCGATCACGTGATTATGAAGATGATCACAGTTGCTCTCCTAGTGGTGATTCTGAAGCGTCATCCTCCAAGAAGGCTGTTGTGACACCTGAGAAGGCTGTCTGATTACTACCATTCCGTCATTTCGGTTCCGAAATCGTTGTTTGTTTAGTTCTGTTGTGACAGTTTGAACGTTTTTCATTTCAGTACTGCTTTGTGTTTTTCATTCCGCACCAACATTTTAACTTTAATTTCAGTTTGGATGTCAAGTTTACGGATTTTTACTTTGATTTCGCTCATTCTTGCATCTCATTTACATATGTCTTGGTTTAGGCCTGACATACAATTTACGTCTGTCATAGTTTACCGTATCTTACATATTTCTCATTTGTTTAGCTGGATTTCAGATCTAATGTTCAGATCTGTCATCATTGAATATGTAGATCTGTTTTTTAATCTATCTTATAGTTTCATATCTTAAATTTTTGGTTTACTATATCACAACACCCAACAAAATGTAACTGATAACAATATAATTTACATCTTCAATTCTACTTCCAAGACGTCCATAATATATGCAATTGAAGATTGGTAGATATGTTGATAACATAAAAATATAAATATTCACTTTACATTCTTGAGAAATCTGTAATTTAAATTTAAATTAATTTTATTTTAATATGGATTTACATATTTTTATAGACAAAGGGAGTGAAGTGAGATTCATAATATGTTCTTGGATAAATGAATTCAGAATCAAATTCAGTTTTAACGTTGATTTAAATTACAGTATTTGCATATATATTTGAAGATTGGTAGATATGTTGATAACAGAAAAATATAAATATTCACTTTAAATTCTTGAGAAATTTGTATTTTAAATTTAAATTAATTTTATTTTAATATGGATTTACATATTTTTATAGACAAAGGGAGTGAAGTGAGATTCATAATATGTTCCTGGATAAAGGAATTATAGAATATATTATTTGCATATATATTAAATGAGATCCATAATATATTCTATAATTCAGATTTATGAAAAAAATATGGATCTCACTAAATATGTTACTATTTTTCCCTCAACAAGAACAAAATATGTTACTATTTTTCATTATACATCTGACTGTATGACAGTAACTCCTTAAATCCTTTCCTTGGATGTCATACTTTGCTCATTTTTCGTGCTTGGATGTGAAAATTAACTTGGTAACTGATTTTTCAAAAAATTCATATATAATATTGTAGATTTCAGATCTAATGTTCAGATCTGTCATTGCTGAATATTTAGATCTGTTTTTCAATCTATCTTATAGTTTCAATCTATCAAATTTTTTAAGAAAAACCACTGGAAGTCAATTATTTGCTCAAAGGTGGTTTGAGAGTAATATGTCAGATTTTATCAAAACAATAACATTTTTTAAAACACCCATATTTTCTAAAACAGTCAGATTAATCTGACCTTTTCAATATGACTGATTGTATCAAACCTCGGTGATTTTTCATATAAAAGCAGTTTTTGAATACGACTGTTTTATAAGAGAAAGCTGATATATATATATGGGTGAGTTATATCTGAAAGTTTTTTAACAACAATCTGAGATAAATAAAACTATAACTGTAAATTTTTATAAAAAAAATCTGGCTGTTTTAATAGCAGTAAAAATTATATGACTGTCAACATTATACGGCTGTCAAAACTGTAAAAAAATTCATATAAAATCTGGTTGTTTTAATAGAAGTAAAAAAATCTGGCTGTTTTACATTGAAAAAAAATGTCAAAATTATATGACTGTTTTTTTTTTTATCAAATCAGATTGTGTTACAGTCTTATAGGTAGATATTAATCTTATTGTTTTATAAAAAAAAACTATCTTACTGTTTTTCAATCTATCTTATAGTTTCATATCTTACTTTTTTGGTTTACTACATGACAGCACCCCACTAAAAATATCAATTTTTTAAGAAAAACCACTGGAAGTCAATTATTTGCTCAAAGGTGGTTTGAGAGTAATATGTCAGATTTTATAAAAACAATAACATTTTTTAAAACACCCATATTTTCTAAAACAGTCACATTGATCTGACCTTTTCAATATGACTGATTGTATCAAACCTCGGTGATTTTTCATATAACATCAGTTTTTGAATAGGACTGTTTTATAAGAGAAAGATGATATATATATATATATGGGTGAGTTATATCTGAAAGTTTTTTAACAACAATCTCAGATAAATAAAACTCTAACTGTAAATTTTTATAAAACAAATCTGGCTGTTTTAATAGCAGTAAAAATTATATGACTGTCAACATTATATGACTGTCAAAACTGTAAAAAATTTCATATAAAATCTGGCTGTTTTAATTGAAGTAAAAAAATCTGGCTGTTTTGCATTGAAAAAAAATGTCAAAATTATATGATTGTTTTTTTTATCAAATCAGATTGTGTTACAGTCTTATAGGTAGATATTAATCTTATTGTTTTATAAAAGCTGATTGTTTTATCAAATTTGAAGCCATATTTTAAAGAACTGTCGATTTGGATAAAACAACCAGATTAAGGTTTATATATTTGATGCCCTTACTTTTATATCATCGAAATTCATACCTTTTTCGCATTTAACCAAAATCAGGTTGAGTTGGATAACCCTTTAATGAAAGACGAAAATAAAACAGTCTTCTGAGGTAATCTGTAATTTACACATAAATAACATAATTTTTTTTATATTTTTTCATTTTTCTCTTTGGCAGTTACTTATATAGTGGGTTCTGGGTGGTATGTAACTGTTTTTTAAGCATCGTTAGTTACTGAGATATAGTGAGGTTTGTTAATCAGATTACTTTCTTTTCCACTTGTAAGCAGTTACAATTTCATTCAAACTACATTCCCTCCTTCCACAATTTTACCTGGAGCTTTTAGGTCGTAATGGTGTGTTCCTCCAGCAGTACATTTTCTATCCATATTGAACAAATTTGTTATATCAAAATCGACTGATTTTGCTGTGATTTTCTGTTTCAATTCATGCAGTTTTTTGTGAGCTCTGCTCTGGCTACAAGGCCTGTAAATTGAATTTGGATAGTCAAGCTCTGGAATGGTTGAGCATCAGCGTGTGTTTGGAGAGTTTAATTTAGTGACCTCGGCTGCTGGTATGTGGATAAATCAATCTATAAGGTTCATTTGGATATGTTTAAAACATCGGTTTCATGTATTGTTGGAAACAAATATTGTTGTTCTAAATATCTATCCTATTTACAAATCATTCATACTAGAGCTTGATACAAGATATTTCACTTAAATACATATCTGTCCTAGGTAACAGCAGGCCCTATTTAGTGGAGATTAAGCAAATTTTACAAAATGGATGACAAATTGGCAAGGGATTCAGAAAATAGGTTGACCAGAATGCATGCATTGAGGCTCAAACGATCACGAATAGGAAGTACCGAAGGTCATCTTTATATATCTGTTCATTCCATGTCCTCTGAAATTTACACATATTATGCCAGAGCTGAACGAGTCATTCCTATATGTTTTGTAGGTGCCCAACCATCAAGGTTGAATGATCCCACAGTTACCAGACCCGTTTTAGGTGACATTACTAATAGTAAGTCTCCCTTCAGTTGTTCGTGTTCACTTACGTATGTTTTCTTTATATCTGACATATTTAATTCATCAAACTAATAATATCATTATCATGGTAATTGTCCACTAAACAGAGTACACTGGTAGGAGCAGTAGTTCGGTGATAGGTTGCTCGAATCCAATGGAAGTAGTCTGGCCCGCTTTCCTAGTATGCCTGGTTTGGATGAAGCTCTCGTAACTAGAGGGTGCAACACCCTCATTCAGAATGAGCTAATGTATGATCAGGATGAATTGGCCAATGAGCACAGGGGTCTTATTTCGCAATTTACGGATGAACAGCGGGGAGTGTATGAAGATATATTGGGGGCTGTTTCGGATAGTGCGGGTGGATTTTTTTTCGTCTATGGCTATGGAGGTGCTGGAAAAACTTTTTTATGGCGAGCCTTATCTGCTGCGATTCGGTCTCGAGGTGAGATTGTGCTCAATGTGGCGTCTAGTGGGATTGCGGCTCTTCTCATTCCAGGTGGGACAACAGCTCATTCTAGATTTTCTATCCCATTGCATCCTGATGAATATTCAGTTTGCAATATTGAGAGGGGCACACCAAGGGCGGATCTTTTGAAACAAACTCAACTGATCATTTGGGATGAAGCACCAATGATGAAAAAATTCTGTTTTGAGGCTTTAGACCGTACCCTCAGAGATGTCATGGAATCGGATTTGCCTTTTGGTGGAAAGGTTGTCGTGTTGGGTGGAGACTTTCGGCAAATATTGCCGGTTGTTACAAAAGGTAGTCGCCAAGATATAGTCTCGGCCACTATAAATGCTTCTTACTTATGGAACCATTGTAAGGTACGTCTCTAACACATGCGTAAGTATTCTCCTACACTAGACTATAAATATGTTAGATGATTTGTCACCATTTATTTTTACCAATCTTCCTGTAATAACAGTGTTTGCTCATCTTTGTTTACATTACCTATGTCTTATGCTTTGTTTATAATTGTAACAAACAATGTTATTACTCTATGTAGGTTCTAAAATTAACGAAAAATATGCGGCTTCAAATGGGTTCTACTGATGTGGAAGCGGAAGAGATCAAGGAGTTTGCTGACTGGATTTTGCGTGTCGGGGATGGTATTGAAGGACCTCCAAATGATGGTGCAACGGTTATCGATATTCCCTCGGACCTTCTCATCACTGAATCGGACGATCCTATTGCATCTATTGTAGATTCAACCTATCCATCGCTGGTACAGAATCTTTTTGACTCCACTTATTTGCAGAAGCGGGCTATTTTAGCCCCTACTAATGATTCGGCGGGAAAGGTCAATGATTACGTCTTATCATTAATTCCCGGGGAGGAAAGGGTTTACATGAGTTGTGATAGTCTTTGCGCTGGAGAAGGATCAAGTGAACATAGTTCAGAATTTTTCACCCCAGACGTTTTGAACACCCTTACATGTTCTGGGTTGCCTAATCATATTTCGAAGCTGAAAATTGGTGTCCCTGTGATGCTGCTTCGAAATCTTGATCAATATTCTGGGTTATGTAATGGGACAAGGCTGATCATCACCCGCTTGGGATCCCGCATTATTGAAGCTGAAATCATGTCAGGGACCAATATAGGAGAAAAGGTCCCTATTCCTCGTATGGTTCTCACAACATCTGATCCTACTATGCCTGTTCAGTTTCAAAGAAGGCAATTTCCTCTAGTAGTTTGTTTTGGGATGACCATCAACAAAAGTCAAGGGCAATCCCTTTCAAATGTTGGTTTATATTTGCCTAAACCTGTTTTCACTCATGGTCAATTATATGTTGCAGTGTCTCGAGTTACGTCTATGAGAGGTTTAAAGATAATAATAGGTGATCAGCCCTCTAAGATTTCAACGTCTACTACCAATGTTGTATACAAAGAAGTGTTCTACAATGTATAGTGTATGGTTGCTGAAGTATGCTTTGCATTTTAACATTGTAATTAGTGGTTCGTTATCCTTATGTTTTTGGAATTAGGGGTTACTCTGCTCATGTGTATTACCATTTCTCCTTAATCAGATCTATCATATAGGTGTACATTGTCTCACAGTTCTATGATAGTAAGTCAACTCCACTCTTGTCTTGGGTGGCACTTGATCTTGTCCAATTTGTTTATTTTCAATCTCAGCATGAAGAAGATGAGAAACAAAAGCAATATGAAACACATGCAGTATGAAAAATAGAAGTATTAAGCAACCTGAATAAATAGAAGTACTAAGATGGAATCTCAGATAATATGAAATAAAAGTAATCTGTAACAAAATCAACCTGAATATATAATATTGTAAAATTCAGATCTAACATTCCTCCTTAAACTGTATGGCAGCAAACCAAATTGTCTCCCACAGTTTTATGACAATATGACAGCTCCATTCCTGTGTTGTGTGGCACTTGATCTTCCCCAATCTGTTTTTTGTCAATCTCACCATGAAGAAGAGGACAAACAAAAACAATCTGAAAAATAGAAGTAATAAGCAAGCTGAAAAAATATAAGTAATAAGCTAGCTAGAATCTGAGATAATATGAAATAAAATCAATCTGTAACAAAAACAATAATCATGTGGAAAACTAACAACTTGATTAGTGCCATTGAGGTTTATAGAAAGCCTATATGGGATTCGAACCCACATCATGTGTATAATAACACATTGCTCTTCCATTGAGCTAATAGACTTTAAACTATATTCATGAACCCATAACTCTTCCATTGAATTAAAAGCTTACATTGTGAATGTTCCTTTGCTGTCAAAATTAAAGTTGCCCAGTTCAGTCCCTTTGTTTCCAGTTTCCATTTTCCAAGCAGTTGAGAGCAGCCTCATAAAAAAATTATCCCAAACCGTTGAGAGCTGCCCAGTTCAAAATTGCACTACTCAATGAAACAAAACAAAGTGCCCTTCTTAATTTCTCAATTTCAATTCTGAATTTCTTACACACAATTCCATTTCACTTCTCAATAGCTTCAAAACAGACCAAAAAAAAAAGTCAATTAGAGTTGCCAAGTTCAGTCCCTTTGTTTCCAGTTTCCAAGCAGTTGAGAGTAACCTCACAAAATAATTATCCCAAAGTGTTGAGAGTTATCCAGTTCAAAATTGCACTACTCAATGAAACAAAACAAATTGCACTTCTTAATTTCTCAATTTCAATTCCCAATTTGGTACCCACAATTCCATTTGACTTCTCAATAGCTCGAAACAGAGCAAACAAAAAAAATTCCTTTTATCCAACAATTCAAGGGAGAATAATCGATTCTCAATCTCAAACACTTAAAATCTTATCCCAGACAATTCAAGAGAGATTAATATGAGAAATGGATATTAAAACATAATTTCACAAGAAAATAGAAACAACCCATGTCTAACTAATGCCAAAATCAGTCCCAAATTAGACCCAAGAGTAGCAAAAGGAAGCCAACATTCACACAAAATCAGTCCATGCAAATATTAGTTACACCAACCATACAGACCTGATCCCTAAGTCAGTCTAAAAGAACAACATAACCCGTAGATCTTTTTGCAAAAAGATCTGAATGGATTAACAACAAATTAAAAAATTGAATAAGCTAAATCAGCATAGAACAACAAATATAGGATTTGAATTCAATTCCAAATTCTATTTTTCAGACACAATTCAGCAAAGAACAATAGTTAATGCATCTTTGCCATATTCACGTAACAAGTATAGATGCTATTTGTCAGACACAATTCAAATCCTAAATCCTACGAATTCAATTCCAAAATCCTACAAATTCAATCCTAAATCCAAAACAAAATCAAATCCTAAATCCTAAAGATTCAATTCCTAATTCCTAAAACCCTAAATCTACTTTGTTAAAAATTAAATCCAAATAATTCCAACAACTAAAATGAAATAGAAGAAATTATACCTGATTTCACAATTACAACTTATAAGAATCGGATTTTGTCTTCAAGAGTGTCGAGTGAGCCGAAACTACTAAGCGGCGGAGCGGCTGCCTGGGATATCCGATACGAGGAGTCGAAGACAGCGACAGGTAGGAGTCGAAGGACCGAAGGACGAAGGAGGCTGGCAGGCGAGGCCGGCGACGCCGAGAGGGGGAGACTGGATGTCGGCCGGTGAATGGAAGCCGGTGGACGGTGAACGAGCAAACTCTCGAATCGCCCAGAAGAGGACCCTAGCACGGTAGCACCCTCCTGGTCTCCTGTTCTTCGATTCTTCAATTTTTTATTTCTTGAAACGCAGCGTTTCTTTGCGTTTTCTAATTTCCTTCTTTATCCCTTTTTATAAATAACAAAAAAAAAACATCCTTTATCTTTTATTTCTTTTAACATTTAATTCATCAATTGTGTCACAATTTAAGCCTATTTTGGTTTTAAATATTTTGAATTTTTCTTAAATTTATAGTATGATCGTCTTTTTCTTTGTTTTTTGTTATTGTTATTGTCTCAAAGTTTATCAGATTTTAATACTCTTTCGGGAAGCATTCTGAGGAGTATTTTATACATCATTTAACACGCATTAATTAATATACTAACATCCGAAAAATAATATGAGTTTACTTAAGGTGTTTCTATGGAAAGATGGGTTCATGTAGTTTTACAATAATGTATAAATTTCATGCGTCATACATAATATTATACCATCCGATAAATATTATTGGTGCTATTTATATGATTTTTCAAAATCCCGTGCGTTCGCGCACGGGCTACTGGCTAGTAATATATTAAAACAGTGGTCAGAAATGACATATGATGCAATTCGTTTACGTGGACTTATCTGAATTAAAACGGTATTATTTTTTCATACGGTGCAATTCGTCTACGTGCCATTTTCTGAATTAAAACGGTATTATTTTTTCATACGTGTCATTTTCTGGATTAAAATAGTGTTATATTACCATCTTTAAATATTCAACCATATATTTTAATTACTGAGAAAACTTACCATTTTATACTTCATATCTAAGAAATAATCTTTCCAATATAATTACTTAAATTTTTATAATTTTAGCTACATTAATTTGAAAGATTTGATTTAAGGAAAAATACATTTTATACTCCATATTATTTTTAACTAATGATAAGACTTTTTCAATTAAAGTGAATGTGTTTACTTTAGTGTTTTGTTAAATCTAATAAAATTGAGTATTTGCGCTTAAATTCCAACAACCGTTTATCAAAGTATATGATTAATCTATATTTAAACATGTTTACATTCTCAAAAATATAACACATTTGAAAACTATATATTTACTTTATATGGAGTAGTAATTTATATTAATTCAAAGAAGTTTTATATAATAAAATTTATTAAAAATCGCATAACGGGCAAGTAATAAAACTATTCACTTATAAAATGAATGATTGGAGTAAATTAATTACCTAATTAAATTTACAAGAAATTTGGCCCAAGGGTCTCGGGGAAGCTCATTTAGGAATTGTCCTAGGATTTTGTCTTTGCTAGCAAATATCCAAAAATATTTCGTATAGTGTGTTACGTTGTTAATTTCGAATCTTCGATCATAATAAAAACAACAATAAAGGGCGGGCTTAGATATGTACGTGTACGTGGACGAGTGAGCTTGCCTTAAGTAAGTTTGCATGTAATTTGCTTTAATTTGGAATCCATAATCTTATATTCAATGTTTTAAATTAAGTCAAATATATATAGTTCGCAAATAAAATTTGATCTAAGTCGAATAGTTATATCAGATTTGTTTCACTGAGTAACGAATGTGTTGACTTTGTGAAAGGCATGCTGCAAGATTATAAAGGAACAAGCGGGAAAAAAAAGGTAATGTATGAAGATGAGGAGGAGGAGGAGAAGAAGAAGCTGCCCAAAATGAGGAGAATTGACATCACAAAGCCTCGGTGTTCATAGATCAGGGTAATATTTGTGTGTTCTTCATTGTGTTTTTGTTTGCTACGGTTTGGTTGGGGTAGGTTCAATGTTCTAAAAGACACTAGGCGGCCGCTAGGCGGTGGGTGGCCGCCTAACGCCTAGGCGGTTAGGCGGGTGCCTAGGCGGCGCCTAGGCGGACTTAGAACAAACTTGATTATTTCCTTGTATTTTGACGAATAACACTTGTCAATAATTCATATAATGTAATAATAATCCATAATATCACTCATAAACCCAAATTTGTAGTAGTTAACTAACACTAAAGTAAATAAACGCAAAAGTACATGTCTGACTAACAACTCTAAACCTCCTAAAATCCAAAACTATAAGTTCGACTGAAAAGCAAATGCATCCCGACATGGGGGATAAAAAAACCCTAAGTCAACTAATCATATGCTTAGAAGCGCAAATTAAATAATCGTTGGACTAGGCGGTGCCTAGACGGGCCCAGGCGGCGCCTAGGCGGGACTAGTCGGGCCCAGGCGGCGCCTAGGCGGGACCAGGCGGTGCCTAGGCGGCGCCTAGGCGGGACTAGGCGGTTCCTGGACGAATTTTCGCCTAGAGGTCCGCCTAGGCTTAAAAATTCCTAGGTCCCGTCCCGCCTAGCGCCTAGGCGGCGCCCAGGCGGTGCCTAGGCGCGATTTTTAGAACACTGGGTAGGTTTTATTTGAATTATTGTAAGGACCACGGTCAATTCACAACAGTATAGGGTGTGTTAGTGAAGTCTTAGTTGTCCTAATTTATAAAATAAGTAAACATATTCACAATCCTCTCCGAGACAGAGAGTCAAGAGATGGTGGTTTTTAACCCCACACTAATTGAATATGTAGTTTGAGGTAGGGTTGTGCAGAAATATACGACACGGTTGACACGACACGAAACCGTAATAAAACGATACGAAAAAACACGAAACGATATTGACACGACACGATTATGACACGAAACGGTAAAACACGACTATAATCGTGTCGTGTTCGGATCGGCATTTTCACCTTATCGGGTATCCGACACGACACGATAAGAATTTTTTTTTTTAAAAAAATATTAATATATGGTTATAACTTATAATACAAATATTACAATTGTCCTGAGGTAACACAAAGCATCGGTTGCCCAGTTGGTAGCGCCTCTACCTCCGTTTCTTGGGAAACCTAATGACCCAGGTTCGAATCCTAGTTGCTATTCTTTTTCACATTCGTTTTCAATTTGTTTTTTTTTTCTACAAACGCACGCTGAACTTTCTCTAGGTTACGCACAAGCCTTTCTTCATTCTCATTTCTCACCCTCGCAGACTCACAGTCGCCGCCTCGCCGCCTCTCTTCTCACCCTCTCTCTCGCCGCCTGGTCGCCGTCGCCGGCTAGCCCTAGCCACCCCACGGCTCACCATCGCCTCTCCTCTCCTCACCCTCTCGAGTCTCGGTTCCTCTCCTCGCTCGCCGTCGCCAGTCGTCACTCTTCACCATCGTCGTCGTCAAGAGTCTCTCTTAGTCGGTCTCGTTCAGATCCGGCCTCGTTCTCGACCTCACTCAAAGCTCACTTCAAATCCGGCCACTGGTAAATATTTTCTAGGCGGATTTTACAACATGACAGAGGGTTTCAATTTGTTTTCATTTGGTGTATTTTATTTTATGACCAAATTTTTTACAAAATGACCTAAAATTGTTTGTTTTCAATTGGTGGTTTGATATCTCACTTGTTGTCGTTGATTATCTTGTAGTATTGCTCAATCCGTTGATATGGAGAATGTTGATGTCTCAAGTGGAGAGTGTCCTAGTTGTGACACTATGACCGATCCAGAATTTGGGGAAGGTGAAAGTCAAATGGAGCATTCAACGGTCAAATCGAAAAAAAGATATGAAAGGTAAGAAGCCTAAAATTGAGCGTTCTTCATGTCCAGTTAAGAGAAAGAAAACATCAAAGTGTTGGAATCATTTTACTGAGATTCCTAATACATTATATGGATCTTGCAACTATTGTGGTAGTAAGATTGGTTGTAACGTTAGGGGGGGGGGGGGGGGGGGAACAGGTGGTTCTTGTACTAATCGTTTCGTGTCGTGTTATACGGGTATCCGACACGAAACCGTGTCGTGTTATCGTGTCGGATACCCGGTAGTTATCGTGTCGTGTTCGGATCGGCACTTTTCTCCTTATCGTATCGTGTTTTTTATCGTGTCGTGTCGTGTCATGTCGGATACCCGGTTATACACAACCCTAGTTTGAGGATTTCCACTGTAAATCATTAATTTGTCCTGTTTAATTTATGCACTTTATTCCACCGTAAATTAATTAGTAGTGCTAACACAACCTCCGATCCTACAATTGTTATCAAAACTTTGTTGCGTTGAGATTGGGTTAATATTTGCGTTGAGATTGAGTTAAGGGGGTCAGGATTTGGAATTCATGGAAGATGAGATCTCTAGTAGAGGAGATAATGAAGAGGCTAATATGAGATCGAAGCCAATTAGAAACAAGCTATAAATAAGGTTGACGCACTTAAAAGATGCTTACTAGCTCCGACGATGTTGTTGTTGTTAATGCACATATACAACCTTCTCCGTTTCTAAGTGAGGAGGCAATTAAAAACGATGAGCAACACATTATCTCAGTCAATTGAAGATGCATCGATTGAGTTGGTTCCACACTCGAGAACATCTTCGAAACATCCGTGTACACCCAAATTCTAAAGGTAGTTCTTTTACCTCACATGACCATTATTTTCACAATTTTTGGCATAATAAATCATAATCATATATAAAGAGTCGACACTACCACTACTAGAATACTGCAATTAGACATCATATGATTTAAGTCTATCAAAAAATCAACAGATGTTAAATTAATCTATTACATCAAAAAAAAAATTGTGATGTTTAAAATAGTTTATACAACAGTCAAATATGTGGACAAATGTTAAATTGTTAGTTCTGAAAAAAAAAACACGCTTCTCTAGGAGAAAAGGCGGGATTACAACACTTAGAAAAAAATTGGAGCCCGGGCTTCTAAATTTGAAAGTAATGTTAACACTTTTTTAAAATTTTCAAATACGGTGTAGCTTCTAGTTCACTTCAAAATAAATCTAACCCACTTTCTTAAAATTTATGACACTTTACATTTCTATCTTCTTTTCTCTCTCCCCTCACATTCATTCACCTCTAAACTCGTTCTACCTCTCTCCAGATCTGAGTCCCCGAATTCCCAACTCCATCTTCACCTCTCTCCATATCCGAGCTTCCTCTAGCAGCTCCGACGGCCGTCTTCCTCAATTCAGTGCCGTCTTCCTCCTCCTATCGTCATCCTTCTAAATCCCATCCTGACGACGTACGACCCACCGCTGCGAAAATGGATGCGATTTGTAGAACCCATACGTCGACTCCCTTAGGTATCTGGTTTCCTCAACTCTCTATTCTTCCGGCACCGGCTTCCTTCCTCTGAATCTAACCTCCTTCTCTTGGCTCTACTCTTGTTCTCCCTTCACCGCCTTCAACCCTAACAGGCCGACGCTCTCTCCTGTGAAAACCCAATCCATGCTTCTTTTATTGTTTTGCTCACATTTTTTTTTACAGATCTATATTTCTAAGGTTCTTAGGGTTCCCTTTTCTTTCATTTTTGTGTCTGCATTTAAGGTTCCACCATGATGTCGAGCACCAGATCTTGGTGAAGCTCCAAGTAAATCGAAATCTTTTTTGATCCAACAAGGCTAGATCTAGTAGAAAAGAATAGCTAGAAGGGTTATGTTCTGGCGAAGGCTGGTTGGGGATAGCCTAATGCAGGGTTCTTGTTGTTGTAAGGTATATCTCTCTGTTCCTATTGTTTTTCTCGGTTTTGTTCCTATTGTCAGTTGTATTGTTAATAAATTATGGAAATAGTAATCAAAATTTCCATTCTATTTGTGATTTCTTAAGGTTCTATTTGGCAGATACCTGAATTTTGTATGTTTTAAATATATCTTCACAACCATGTTTCACTAGAGATTGAGATAAATTGCAATTTAAGCATTACTAATAATGGGAGTGAACATAATAAACCTATTTAAAGTATTACTAGTAATGGCAATGAGCACAATAAATTGTGTGATTAAGAACTATGTGATTGTCTGCAATCACGAGATGTTTGATAAGATGCCACACTTCCAAAACTATCATGCACTAATTTTTTCTTTAATCTAAAGTGATAATATAACTGATTTGTTATTGTAGAGATTCTTTATGGTGAAACCTTGCCCAAAGGATGTGAATTGTGGCATACATGGAGGTGGGTCTCATATATTTGTTTGAGTTACTCCATTATTCTTAACAAGCCTCATTTGCTTGAGGAACTTATGTCTCACCTGTTTGCATTGGGAGGTGACACATTTTTCACCAACTTCTAAAGATATTTTTTCAGGTTAGTACATATGCCATCAAATATATGGATCAGGAACTTTTGTGATCACCCAAAGAAAGTGATCTATATAGATCACTTCTTACAAACACTACACATGATCTAGCTTTGTTGTGAGCTGAATCTGCAATGTTTTACACTATCTTTTATGTCGTTTTCTGCATACATTTCATGCATTTGGGCTAGAATAGTATAGAATCTATGTAGTTTATGTTTATTTGCCAAATTATGGAATCTACACCAATTTCTGTTTAAATTCGCAGAATTCGAGGCAATTTACAACAGTTTTGAGAACGATGGAACCAGGACGAGCCAAGCTGGAGAATAAGTGCTACTCGATATCAAGTATTTTTAATCGATATCGACAAAGATATCCGAGCAGTGCCTGGTCGAGTAGGAGCTGATCGAGAAGCTGAGAGACGAAGCCAACCCGACTCCAGGACTTTACTCGATATCGAGTACTGTACTCAATATCGACAAAACTCCGCATGCCATGCCTTGAGTCGAGGAAAGATGCTGAGTCGAGAAGCCGAGGACTGGACATGCCGAGCAGCCTTTACTCGATATCGACGTATTTGCTCGATATCGACAACCCCAGAACCACCTGTCCGAGCCAGATCGAGGATCAGCTACTCGAGCAAGCCAGAAGCTGAAGTCAACGACACAGCTACTCGATATCGAGTACTTTACTCGATATCGAGGAGAGCTCTCCTAGGCCGCGTTACGCGGTTTTGCTGTCCGAGTCGAATTGAGATTGCTTGGGAGCGAAGGAATCCGAGAACCTGTCCACATCTATCAAGTTCTATCTATGGAGAGAAGATTTATCAACACAAGAAGATATTTACCTACTTTAGATATATTTCTTTTTTGGATTTAATTATTTATTCCATTATTTAATCTTTAAGTAAATAGATATTTAGATATAGATATAGATAGACTTTCTTACCTTGATTAGCAAGGGTTGGAAGTCTATAAATAAGGCCTTAGGGGCTGGATTTTAGTCACTCAATTTCAGTTACAATTAGTCACATAGAGAGAGAGTAGAGGAGAGAGCTTGTAGCGAGAGAAGTTGGAAAGGCGAAAGCGGATTTGGCTTCGATTAGTTGTAAGCTTTCTTTAGTTTATTTAATGCAATTTATTTTCCTGAAATTATTGATGATTTTTTGATAATGAAGAGCTAGTAGTCCACCTACTTCTAGGGTCAGGGTGAGCCCGACGGTAGCCATGTGAGGTGATGCGGTAAAGGTTTGATCTTTTTATGCAATTCATCTTCTATCCCTATGAGCATGATTCTTTTGCGAGAGTTGAAGGTGATCCTTGTTTGTGTTATTGAAGCGAAATTGATCTTAATACAACTTGAGTTAATTATGTGAAAAGGGTTAGTAATAATTAGGGTTTATGCGAAAGCCTATATCTTCCTATTTGTTAATAACGAAAGTTATTTCATGGAAAGCATGATCTTTTATGCCTTTATGTGTTACTTTGCATGGTTATCGTTGTGGTGTTGATACCCTGGCCTTGGAAGTCTTTAGTTTATTGAATTTATTTCATCCAAATCTGCGTTCTGTGTTCGAAAGGTTGCATTTTACAGTTTATGTTCTTTTTCGATACCGAGGAAGTTTTGTCGATATCGAGGAGACTTTGCCGAGATCGAGTTACTTTTGTTGAATCTGCTGTCTGTTGTCAATTCTGAGTTTCTGTTGTCGATAGCTGTACTCGATATCGAGGACGTTTTAGTCGATATCGACTAGTTTCTGTGCTTTGCTTTATTTTCCGCTTTTATTTGCTATTTCTGTCTTTCTTTCTGTCTATTACTTCTGTCTGTGAGATTTACAGCTACCTGAGATCCGCTGACATGCTTCCTCGTGGATCGATCCTGACTTCCCGCAACTACATCAGGAGGAGGTCTTGTAATTATTTGCGTGGGCACGAATCTGGTTTGATCTATTTTATTATATTTTGAACTCGATTTCCTCCCTACAACAAGCTTGAAGCGAAAGATACAGTTATGGGTCTCTATAATTTGCAACATATTTTCTCACGTTATTTTAATATTTGGGTAGTGTTTTGATCAACCTTTCTACTTTAATCATCAAGATGTATGAACCAGCATATTACATGAAAAAACAAAGCCTATATGCATTCAATATATGAATGTGCTATATATGTATTTCGATAAGGTCTTATTTTCCTTATTACTGTTTTTTTTTTTTTTCATTATGTGTTGCCTTTTTTTTTAAATCTCAATTTAGAGATTGATCATGTTGTTTTGTGGTTAAATGTTGTATCACATAACTGATCTAATGTTATCATCATCTTACCCTGATTTTTAATAGCTTCCGCTCTTTGATTTACATCCATGTATCGTCACTTTACAAAGAGTTTTCCTTTCCAAATATGCAAATAAAGTATGTTAGTTTTAGAAACACTCGGCAAATAATCTGCAGGGACAAAGAGAGCTCTAGGTTTTGCTATCACACACTACTTGGCAAACTTATGAGTGATCGTTTAGTTCTATAAAACATTGGCAAACTTTTTATTGCAAGCTTAGAATTGATCAATTCCTGTAAGAAGACCTCTGGCTTGGCTTACTAATTTGAATGGTAGTATTTATAAAATTCTTGACGAACGTAGACAATTTCTAAAAAGACAGATGAAATAGACGTGTCAATTGAGAGATCCCCGTATAGCTTAAGGTCAAATGTTCCACAATTTCATTTATTTACTACTCAGTGGTTTTTGATGTACTCTCTATTAGTTTCTTGTCTAACTAGTCTTATTTATGGCTTAAGAATAGAGATATACTATTTTAACCTCTATTTGTGTTTAATTTACTTTATAGATACACATGAACTTGGGTGTCTTTATTTAGATGGTTTTGTTTATCTGTTTATGTTGATGAACTTTATGCTATGGATTTTCTAAATATGCTATGAACATTACAGATTATAACAGGAATATCAATACAAGATCTATTGATTCTTTAATCTGTATTTGGTTGGCTAAATTAATGTCCTTACCCAATTGTATATATTTCAGTTAGGTTTGTGATTGAAATTGATTTAGATTCTTCAATTGCACCTACTGTTAATATGTCCTGGTAAATTCCAATATTTCAAGTGCTTATATAGAGTTTATTTGAGCTCAGTGCTCAGAAAAGTGGTTTGGGTTTGATAGGGGTTTTTTATTATAGAAGTGCTTGAGGATAAATTTTCTCTGAGGTTGCAATTTTAGAATGTTTTTACATGCAAAGGCATGCATTTCTTATATGTAGTCATTATTGTCCTTGGACTTGATTCTGTTGAGGCTCAGAGCTACATAAATGCTATTGCTTGCAGTTTTGTAGGTGTGTATTCTAGTCATATTTCTTTACTGCTAAAAGCACGCTTATATTTTGTTGTCTGACATAATATTTTTCTTTTAAGAATAAATGTTGGATCTTATATTATCGTAGATGGTATACGACTTATAGATCAGTTCTTATAGTTCACTTCTGACAAGAGGAGAATGTCTGTGGTATTAAGAGATTGCAAGAATGGGAAAATTAATTCATATTCTGTTCCAAATAATTTTTTTTCCCTCCCAAAATATTGTTCTTGTATTTATTTGAAACAATATTCAAATGGATATGTCAAATCGACGGATGTAGTCATGATAGCATTTCTTATGTTATTTTTTACCTTAATTTCATACCTCATTCATTCATCTCCTCTAGCCTCTAGGTAGCAAGATATATGCATGATAAATACATCTTGTTGTGCTTATACATTTACTAAACCTCATCACAAGAATGAACAATTTATATAGTCAAACACTTCATTATTATTTCCTATTATAACTCCTGCATATCCTTTCATGAACTCTAGAGAAGCGAATTTATTTACAAAGAAATTGAAAACCCCTCAAACAAAAAACCAAATGCTTGAACTACTAAACCTCATCAAAGATAATTTTTTTTATAGTGGTAATATGAAATCTGTAATTTTGTAAAATTGAAACAATTAAGTGGATTGTTGTTGTGAGCATAATTCGCCATATTTTATACTTACTTTTATATCGATTTCTGCATGCATTTTATACATTTGGGTTAGAATAATACAGAATCTGTGTAATATATGTTTATTCGCAATATATGGAGGTCTACACAAGTTTTTGTTATATTTCGCAGAAATCGAATTCACTTTGGAGCTTAAAGGAAACTCATGGAGAAGCTAATGATGGTGCAGCTGGAGAAAAGGCCATTTTTCGGTATTCATCATTCTGAATCAAGCTTTGATGTTTTCATAAGAGTTGTAGTCCTCGAAAAGATCTTTCCAAAGCATGGTCATATGCGTCAATCGGACGAACGAGGACTCAGGAAAGTACGTTTTAAGAACAAAGCAGAAAGCTGAGAGATTTACTCGATATCCAGTACATCTACTCGATATCGACCAAAAGTGTCCGAGCAGTGCCTGGTCGAGGACGGGCCAGATCGAGGAACTGAAGGCAGAGCTACCCGACTCCAGAGAGTTACTCGATATCGAGTACTTTACTCGATATCGACAAGATCTGAAGACCAGCCCGGAGTCGAGGAAGACCACCTGATCGAGAAGCCGGAGACGAAGACATGCCGGGTAACCCTTCCTCGATATCGAGTAATCTACTCGATATCGACAAGTCTAGAGCACCTGCTACCCGAGACGCCGAGCCAAGCCGAAGTCGACGTCCATGTTACTCGAGATCGAGTAAGTCTACTCGAGATCAAGGAAAGCTGTCCGGGAGCGCGTTACGCGGTTTGAGCTGTCCTACTCGGATTGGGATTCCTTGGGGCCGAAGATTGCCGAGTTTTATCCGATTCTATCAAGATCCATCACGTAGGGGAAGATTTATCCACAAGAAGATACTTTAGACTTTTAGATATAATTTCCTTTTTAGATTTAATTATGTTATTCCATTTATTTATCTTTAAAGCCTTTAGATATAGATTTAGATAAAGATAGATATTTCTATCCTTGAATAGCAAGGAGTAGAAGGCTATAAATAAAGCCCATTGGGCTGATTTTAGGGATCATTCAATTCAGAAGTAGAGAAGTAGTTCACAGAGATGGTTTAAGTGTTCGAAGGTTTTAGGGTTTTGGCGTTCAACGAAAGTTGAATCGCCGGGATTGTAAAGGCTTTGAATTTAGTTTAATGCAAGTTTCTTTTTCATACATCCATGTCTGAGGTTGCAATGAAGTGCGAGTAGTCCACCCACTTCTAGGGTTGGGGCGAGCCCGACGATAGCCCTGCATGTTTGAGGTAAAGATCCGACTTTTATCATGTTTTGAGCATCTACTACTTGTTATGTGTTTATTACCCATTTAATGGAGGTCCGTGCTAACAACTTGGATTGTAAACATAAAATCAGCAGAGACAATTAGGGTTTCTTGAAAGAGTTGTCTAATTGTTGGAAAAGGCGAAAGCTTAGTCCTTTGATGCGAATTATATGATTATCTGTTTTATTCTTGCCTTACGCATGCTTGGTTATCGTTGTTGCAAACCCCAATCTTGGAAGTCTTTTACATACAATTTAGTTCAAAATCCCAAAGCACTTGTCTTTACTTTATTTCGTTTTTATCTTCTGTCTTACTCGATCTCGAATTGCACTACTCGACCTCGAGTTACTGATCCTCGATCCAGAATCACCGTAGCTTCTATGTGCAGGTGATCGACAAGAGCCAAACCGACGTCGACAACCTTACTCGATCTCGAGTAAAGGTTACTCGATCTCGACCAACATCGCCGGGAGCTGTTGCTGCGCTGTTCCACTGTCCGATCTTCTGTCGAGTAACTGTACTCGAGATCTACGACCCCTATTGTCGACCACTTCTGTGAGATTTCTCCGCTGCCTAGGATCCGCTGACACGCTTCCTCGTGGATCGATCCTGACTTCCCGCTGCTGCATTAGGAGGAGGTCTTGTAATTATTTGCGTGGAAAGAATCTGGTTTGATTTATATTTTATATTTTAAACTCGATTTTCTCCTCTCAACAAATTGGCGCCATTGGCGGAGAAGCAATCATTCACGCCTTAGGTAGTTAGATCTCACGTTTTCTTTGAGTTTTCTTCTACAGGTATATGCAGGACACCTTCGAGTATTTCGAAAGGGAAAGAGCGAGACAGTATGCAAAAGAATTGGAATATTTGAGATGGCTATACATCGTTGATGAGGAGGCATGGCTTGAGGGAGTACGCGCATTTAGGAAGCTAAAAGAATCGTCAAAATCACCACCAGAAGCCTCAATCCTGCTAGAAGGAGAATCTGAACCTAAGGTCGACCTTGACCAACACCTAGTCGATGTCGACCCAAGTATGTCTTTCCGCTACCCAGGTATGTCCTTCCGCTATCTCAATTCCAACTTTGCCCTCTGTCTTTGAAAAACCATTTGAAGAACCTCAAGAAGAAGAAGAGCCAGAAAAGAAGAAGTTAGACGTCGTTGCCCATGTTGTTTCAAAGTCACATTTGCCTTATAAGGTGGAGGCTATCCCCGACGATTTTGAGCAACCGATGTTGATATTCAAGTATGGGGTCCTCGCAAAGTGGCATGAAGCTCCGCACGATGAGGTGGAAATATCTCTTCCCACTCCACCGTTTTGCTGTGGTGGAGACGCGCAAACAAATCAACCAATGGAGCGGAAGAGGTATGATGATGAGGTATGCAAATTTCCTTTATATATTCCTTTATGCACGCCAGCTGGAGCCCAGGAAGATGGATGGGTGGAGCCATGGAGCGTCCACTCGGGGAGGTTTAAGCTTCTCCACATGATGCCCCCGGATGACATTTCACGCTTCCCACCACCGGAGGAACCACCAGATCCACCTATACCTCCGGAAAAAGATGAGCCAGGCTAATGCTTAATGAAGAAGTCGGCCTAGCGACTATAAAATCTAGAGCTTGTAAATAGACATTTATTTTTGGGACTTTTGGACTTTGTTGCTTTTTGTTTGTTTTTGGTTTTGAACATTTTTAGTTTTTCTATTGTGGGTATATGTCTTCTACATTTTTCAGGTCTATGGAGATAGAAGCAAGGCTATATTCGGACTCGCCCCATGCATTAGCACTCGACATTTTGAAGTCCTGCACACTTGTCTTGTGAGTTCCTTTCTTTACGCTTTTTATACAGTGAGGACGCTGTAATGTTTAAGTATGGGGTGGGGGAAGGGCTTACTTCGTGCATATTTGATCATTATTTGTGTGCATATTTTAAGTTTATTTCATCAATTGCTTATACATGGCTATTTTGGAATTCATATTTGATTTATGGGCTTATATGCATGTTTTCCAAAAAGTTTGAAAAAATGACCCCCATTGAAATTTTTGATAAATGTCATGGAAGCTTATATTGAACTCGACGATGCAAAATTGGATTCATTAGAGATATAGCATGAAATTGCCTAGTAAAGGGAAGTCACAATGAAGTGCATTATTTTATTGAAAACCATGAAAGGAGGTAAAAATTTGAAGTTGCTTTTGACATGTTGCATGATAAAAGGATGGAGGACTTTATATTTCCATATAATGCTCATATTGTTATATTCCCAGCCTTACCTATGCTTATGCATCACAAAAGCCATATTATGCCTTTTTTCATATATTGCTCCACATGATTTAAATATTGTCGTTCTTTACCTTATTTCCTATCTGGGGATTATGTTGAGAATGATGTTACATTATGGAGATTATCATAAGGTGTTTGTGTTGTTATATATCATATATGGAGTTTGGAAGGAAATTATTTGAAAAATATCGAAAATTTAATGAGTGAAAGAAAATTCGATCGCCTCAGGAGATAAAGGTAGATCGACCCTACTTGCTGAGATAATAGTTCAGTGAGATGGGACACACAGGTGAGGAGTCCAAAGCACTAAGTATCCGGGGCCATTCATGACACCCATGTTTGCGACTCGCGAGAAGGCAGTGCTGAGGTTAGAGAGGTAAAAACATTATTTTTTATAAAAGCATTATGGAAGGTGATGAATCTTATGAGAAGGAATGTGGAAATTCAATTTGGAAATACTCCATTTCCCCGGATTATTAGCACCACATTGCCAAAAAAATTGTCCACCTTTGGCCTTTTACCAATATACTCCTTATTGAGCTTAAATTAAGGTTCTCTTGATTATTAATGCTTTGTCACATGAATTGTTTTTACATAACCCTCCTTTTGTGAGTAGATGTTACTTTTTATTGCACATGCATGAATTTCTGACACTAGTACCTTTTCGAGGATGGTAATTGATTGCAAGGTTATATGGCAATGAATCTAAGATGTTGAGAGTTTGAATTCTTCCCCTGAATGACAATTAAAAGTATTGCTTAAGGACAAGCAAGCTTAAGTATGGGGTGTTTGTTGTGAGCATAATTCGCCATGTTTTATACTTACTTTTATATCGATTTCTGCATGCATTTCATACATTTGGGTTAGAATAATATAGAATCTGTGTAATATATGTTTATTTGCAATATATGGAGGTCTACACAAGTTTTTGTTATATTTCGCAGAAATCGGATTCACTTTGGAGCTTAAAGGAAACTCATGGAGAAGCTAAGGATGGTGTAGCTGGAGAAAAGGCCATTTTTCGGTATTCATCATTCTGAATCAAGCTTTGATGTTTTCATGAGAGTTGTAGCCCTCGAAAAGATCTTTCTAGCGCATGGTCATATGCATCAATCAGAAGAACGAGGAATCGGGAAAGTGCGTTTTAAGAACAGAGCAGAAAGCTGAGAGATTTACTCGATATCGAGTTCATCTACTCGATATCGACCAAAAGTGTCCGAGCAGTGCCTGGTCGAGGACGGGCCAGATCGAGGAAGTGAAGGCAGAGCTACCCGACTCAAGAGAGTTACTCGATATCGAGTACTTTACTCGATATCGACAAGATCTGAAGACCAGCCCGGAGTCGAGGAAGACCACCTGATCGAGAAGCCGAAGACGAAGACATGTCGGGTAACCCTTCCTCGATATCGAGTAATCTACTCTATATCGACAAGCCTAGAGCACCTTTCTGAGCCATGTCGAGGACCTGCTACCCGAGACGCCGAGCCAAGCCGAAGTCGTCGTCCATGTTACTCGAGATCGAGGAAAGTTGTTCGGGAGCGCGTTACGCGGTTTGAGATGTCCTACTCGGATTGGGATTCCTTGGGGCCGAAGATTGCCGAGTTATATCCGATTCTATCAAGATCCATCATGTAGGAGAAGATTTATCCACAAGAAGATACTTTAGGCTTTTAGATATAATTTCCTTTTTAGATTTAATTATGTTATTCTATTTATTTATCTTTAAAGCTTTTAGATATAGATTTAGATAAAGATAGATATTTCTATCCTTGAATAGCAAGGAGTAGAAGGCTATATAAATAAAGCCCATGGGGCTGATTTTAGGGATCATTCAATTCAGAAGTAGAGAAGTAGTTCACAGAGATGGTTTAGGAGTTCGAAGATTTTAGGGTTTTGGCGTTCAACGAAAGTTGAATCGCCGGGATTGTAAAGGCTTTGAATTTAGTTTAATGTAAGTTTCTTTTTCATACATCCATGTCTGAGGTTGCAATAAAGCGCGAGTAGTCCACCCACTTCTAGGGTTGGGGCGACCCCGACGATAGCCCTGCATGTTTGAGGTAAAGATCCGACTTTTGTCATGTTTTGAGCATCTACTACTTGTTATGTGTTTATTACCCATTTAATGGAGGTCCATGCTAACAATTTGGATTGTAAACATAAAATCAGTAGAGACAATTAGGGTTTCTTGAAAGAGTTGTCTAATTGTTGGACAAGGCGAAAGCTTAGTCCTTTGATGCGAATTATATGATTATCTGTTTTATTCTTGCCTTGTGTATGCTTGGTTATCGTTGTTGCAAACCCCAATCTTGGAAGTCTTTTACATACAATTTAGTTCGAAATCCCAAAGCACTTGTCTTTACTTTATTTCGTTTTTATCTTCTGTCTTACTCGATCTCGAATTGCACTACTCGACCTCGAGTTACTGATCCTCGATCCAGAATCGCCGTAGCTTCTGTGTGCAGGTGATCGACAAGAGCCAAACCGACGTCGACAACTTTACTCGATCTCGAGTAAAGGTTACTCGATCTCGACCAACATCACCGGGAGCTGCTGTTCGACTGTCCGATCTTCTGTCGAGTAATTGTACTCGAGATCTAGGACCCCTGTTGTTGACCACCTCTGTGAGATTTCTCCGCTGCCTAGGATCCGTTGACACGCTTCCTCGTGGATCGATCATGACTTCCCGCTGCTGCATTAGGAGGAGGTCTTGTAATTATTTGCGTGGGCAGAATCTGGTTTGATTTATATTTTATATTTTAAACTCGATTTCCTCCTCTCAACAATTGTGGACTGAGTTTCTTTGATTGAATCTCCTGAAATTCAGTTGCTGAATTGTGGATTGTTGGTTGATTTTTTTTTTTAATTTTAGGCAAGAGTTGGACTGAATTTCAAGCTTGTGAAGTTTTGAACTAATGTCCTTTATCGACGAGGTAATTGTTTCAATTAGTCCTTATGGCTTCGTTGTTTTCCTTGATTGTTTTCTTAATCTAAATTTTTATCGGCTAGGAATTCTGGAAGTGGTAGATGAATCAATATATATGCTGATTTCTGGATGAAAAGATTATTTTTAGACCATATATATATATATGCTGAATTTTTATGCGAATCACTATATATGCTAAATTTTTAGATGAATCAATATATCTTGATAAGAATTCTGGAAGTATAAGATGTAGAGGTTTTTTAGGCACACTATATATGATGGATTTTTAAGTGGTGGGAATTTTAAGTCGTAGGAATTGAAGTCTGAATGAAAATATTGTTTTTTCCTTAATTTGATTTTTAAGGGTTAGGAAGAAAAACTATATAAAATAATAAAATATTACTTTGAGATGGTATAAAGGAGATGGTATGAATATTTGAAATTAAGCTTCTTAAATCATTTTTAAAGGATAGGAATGGAGTGATAGAAAAAATACGAATTGGTTTCTTACATATTTATTATCTTCGATTTCTTAGAGATGAGAAGGAGGTAATTCATTTCATTTTCATGTTGTGATTCTTAAATTGTCTGGAGTGAATACTCTCTTCAGTTCTGTTGTGTTGTGTTATGTTGTGCTGCCCAACCCAGTGACATGCCCCGTCTTGGTGTGATTCTTAAAATCTGTTTAAATTTATTACATTTTCCTATTGCAGATTTTTTTGGACAATGGGTTCTAAGAAGAAGAGCAAGGCGGTAAGGCCTCCGACTAGTGGCAAAAAGGAAAACTCGAAAGAAGCCATCAAATGGATCGGATGATAAGTGAGCCAATTTTGTAGCTATGAATAGCGCCTAGTGGTGTCGTATTTTGTAACTATTATAATATGATGCTAGTATTTATGTACAAGTTTTTGTAAAATGACCTATCATTTCAAAGGACAAACAAAATGTGATGTTCTATTGACAAAAGGGTGTTGTGTATCCAAATAAAAGACATCAGATTATATCTGAAAATTGTAGCGCGTTCATACCTTTAACATCATATCAGTCATTGGAAACATATACCAGTATAGTTATACACATCAGTTCATTCATTAAAATCAATGTGCAACATTAGTTTGAACATTAAAATGATATATGAACTGATATATAATTGTCAAAGTAACATCGTTATATGCTAAATAAATCGATGTGTCATTGTAAGAACAACATCATTTTATTTTGAAAAAACTGATGTAAATGTGGGAAACGATATATTCTGTGTATACAACCACAATAGTGCATTATTTTAAAATAATATAATATCACACATAATCAACATGAAATTAATACACATAGAATGAATACTCTGAATGCGATGTCAATAATATGAAAATACATCAGTTATTCCTATATTTCATGTGGTCGATTAAATTAAAAAAATATAAAATCATAAATTATATATTGGACATGATTATAAACGTGATCACTAAAACAAAAATTGTCGTCTATTATGTCTTAAGACATTACTTATTTATAAATAAAGATGTAAATGTCACTTTTTTGCTTTAGGAGGACATCTTCACATGTTTTCAAATGACAAATCATAGATATTCATCAACAAGTGAATATGTCGTAAAAAAATTGAGGGGTTCTAATTAAGAAAAGACATCTTCTTTAAACCGATGTGAAAAGTTTGATCTTTTACTACACGCACAAAGAGATCGGAAATATTTTTGAAAGACATCTGTTGACAACAGATCTCTAATTGCGTTTTTCTAGTAGTGTACTGAAAGACACGATCTGATTTGAAAAGATTTCTCAATTTCATTTCACTTTCTATCAGATTTACATTGTGTGGGTAACCTGTATATATAATAAGAGATACAAAGCACTATGAGCTGTCACACAACACTTTGTCTGGAGGGCCAAGATATGGACTAACGAGACTTGGGCTCAGAAGGCCCAATGCAATGTTCTTCAATTTGATTTGAGCTGCTCGTTCCACTATCCCCATCGCTTGAAGCTCTTGGAGACAGAGATTCGAGGAGTGTCCCGAGCGTTTATACCAGAGGTCGGAAGAGGAAAAGGTGGTGGTGGTGGTGAGGTTGGCCGTTGAAGAAGACTGGATCATCGCCGGAAGGATGTACAGACCATCTTTAACAGGGCCCGAAAGAAGAAGTTCTTGTGTCTGCAAATCTCGCACATTGAAGCGAGAGGGGAAGAATTCAAAAAACACAGAGTTGTCAATTGATTTTTTTTTTACAGATAATAGGTTTTTAGTGAGAGATGGAGTATGTAAGAGATTATGTAAATGAAATAGGCGATTTGAAGGAGAGAGAGAGAGAGGCAAAGCCGGAGTTCCGAATCGGAACCGGAGTTCCGAATCGGAACTGTTGAACCATCACCGAGGGAGACATGATCATTGCCATAGTACGGAAGGTTGTCGAGACGAAGATTGGAAATGTCGGGAGTGAAGTGTTGGTTTGCAGCCGTGTCTGGGTACCATGAAGAGGTGGTGTTGTGTGCTTGGAAGGACACAACACCGAGGGATTATGTAAATGAAATAGGCGATTTGAAGAAGAGAGAGAGAGAGAGAGAGAGAGAGAGAGAGAGAGAGAGAGAGAGAGAGAGAGAGAGAGAGAGAGAGAGGCAAAGCCGGAGTTCCGAATCGGAACTGTTGAACCATCACCGAGGGAGACATGATCATTGCCATAGTACGGAAGGTTGTCGAGACGAAGATTGGAAATGTCGGGAGTGAAGTGTTGGTTTGCAGCCGTGTCTGGGTACCATGAAGAGGTGGTGTTGTGTGCTTGGAAGGACCTGGGAGGAGGGGCTTGGAAAGATTGATCGAACATATGCCAGTACTTCATTGCAGTATGGCCCCTTCTCTCGCACAATTGGCAGATGGGCCGAGTATCTGGCTCGCCAGAGAAAGTAAGGCCTCCTCCTCGACCTCGGCCATAAGACGGGTAACCTCCTCGGTCACCATTGGAACCAGTGAAGAAGGAATTAGAACCCCCTCGGCCGCTAAAGTTAGTCCCCCAACCGATGTAATTAGAAACACTGCCAGAATGATTACCTCTGTACAAGCCACGACCTCCCCGGGTTGTTGTGAAATTGGCCTCCGAATTTGACGGAATAGAGAGAGGTGGGGCTCCGAGAATGGATGTGCTCAAGTTACGAGCGAGGCGCATTTTATGATTTATGAGATAAAATAGGACTTGCTCTGGTGGAGGAAGAACGGGCTGAGTGGAAAGGGATGAGACGATGGAGTCATATTCCGTGTCGAGGCCGGCGAACACATAGACGACAAACTCATCGTTAGAAACAAGTTGTCCGGCAGACTAGATGGTGGAGACGAGGGACTTGGCCTTGTTGAAGTATTCAGAGATGGATTCAGAGCCCTTCTTTAGGGATGCTAGTTGAAGACGGGTTTGAACAATTTGAGCGTGAGAGTGAAGACGTTCCCATATGTCCCGAGTGGTGAGACACTCGAAGAGTTGAACCATAACCGGTTTAGAGAGAGATGAGATGAGGATGGCGGAGACAAGGTTGTCCTAGGAGGACCATATATTCGAGGTAGGTAGAAGAGGTTTCATCTAGTGGGGTGGGTTTGGAACCATCGACATAGTCAAAAAGCTGATGGGCTTTGAGGTAGGAGGAGATATGTTTCCTCTAGATTGAGAAATCTGTGTTATGAGCTTGTGTTTAGGGTATTGAAGTTTGGAAGGGAAAGTGAGGAAGAAGAGTTCCGGGTTTGTAAATCCATGGCGGCTGATGCTATTCCGTACAACAAAAGAAAAAAATCCAAGACACCTTCGGATGATGTGCTTCTCAAGAGGAAGAAGAAGGCTCCACCATGGGAGAAGGTCCAAAGGTGCAAGCTTGATCAAATGACGTTTTAGACTCTCGTTCAGAATTTTGACAGCTTTTCAACGTCTCTGTAAAATGGGTCGTACGGATTCAATATTTATCGGATTGAGGCGTGCCATATCTTGTTGGAACGAGGACGAAGAGATCTACAACTTTGCTGTTGAAGGTTTTTCAAGAATCGACCTTAAAATTGGCCGAAAATGCACATCGTTGCAAGCTGTCACTGTTTTGACGGGATTTTAATTAAGTCTTGAACATTATGTTTATTTCCTATTTTTAGTATTTCTTTTACTTAAGTTATTTTAGGAAACTTTAAGGTTATTTTTATTATTTCCATTAGATGTTAGTTTTATCTTATTTTATCATCTAACTCGGCCCAACAGCCCTGCGTGGCCTATATATTCCGAGTTCTCCTATTGTAATTCAATAAGAACATTATGAATAGAATTTAGATCTCTCAAATTGTGTGAAACACATGGAGTGTCTTGTTGATCTAACTAGAGCTGTGCTCGTTGATCATCGAATTGGTTTGTTTTAGCTTGGTTTGCTTTGCCGTTCATCAACTTCGCAAGACTTGGTGAATCTAGTATCCACAAGCCCCCTCCTTGTGCTTCAAGTAGTCCGCTTGATTGTGTAGGGTTGTAGAGGCGGGTTGTGTAGTCATTGGTATTGGTTCCTACCCTCTGAGGAGGCCTGGGGTCTTTATCTTGTTCTTCATAGATCGACTCAGTCCATATCAGGTCGTGTCTTTCAATTCTTGCTCTTGAATTTCGAGTCTTGCATCTTTCTTTAGAGTCTTTGTTGCGTTCTTTAACTTCTTGATTGATCTTGCAGATTTCTTGATCGATTCTTGAAGCGTTCTTGCTGCGTCGTTTGAGTCTTGTTCAGTTCTTGAGTCTTTCTTGTTTAGTTCTTGCTTGTTGTCGAAGATCGGACCAACCTACGGCTAACCCCGTATCAAATTAGCATCAGAGCTTTGGTTTCCGACATCAAGATTGAGTCTTTTCATTCCATAAACACAAAAACCACAAAAAGAGTCCTTTTCTTGTTTTGGTCTTTTACTTCTTGTTCTTTATTTGATTATTGCACTAATCTTGAGTTTGTGATTGTTTGTGGTTGCGTAGCCTAAACACAAGCCTAGCCGAGACCGTGGAGTCGACCAAGTGGTGCGCACAGCCTTTGTGAACACCCTAGAGCCGACGACAATTTCTGTCCCCATAGCCTTTGCTTGGCCGATTCTACATACCACACAAAGACAAACCCTGTTTGTTCTATCTTTTCTATCCTTTTGTTTATCTATTCTATCTTGGCAATTTTGATTTATCTTTTATCCATTCCCTAAAATCAGATTTTATTAAGTTGTTGGATATTAATTTCTATTATATCTATCAACTATCTAAAAAGGCACAAGATAGAACTTATTACCTAAATTAGCCATTCTATCTATATCATTGCATTAGGGCTGAAATTTTTATCCTTTCACCATTCTTCTTCAAATTTTCGAGTCCTACACTTTATTTTGAGTCTTTTCTTGCATTAGTTTCAGATTTTTTTAAAAAAAGAAAAAAAAAACAGTAGAAAATCAGTCGGAAAATTCAAAAAAAAAAAAAAAGTGTTTGTTAGTTATTGTTGATCTAGTGCAAGAAAGCTCCAAGGACCAAAATCGGTGATTTCAAACAGCCCTTAGTCGACAACTCTTGTCCCAAACACATTACCTTACCTCCACAAAATTGAAACCCTACCTTGCAACTACAACATCATAACTTAAGGTTTTCAATCAAAAGAGGTAAATTTCCAAGTTTTCTTTTATTTTTTTCTCTTTTCTATTTGTGTCGAGTACTCTATTGCTTTGATCGAGTACTGTATTGTGTCCCTAGCCATTGTCGAAGTGCTTGCTTTGATTGAGTCGAGTGATCTCAGCCCTTGCCGAGTTCTCTCTTGTGTGTGTCGAGTGATCTCAGCCCCTGCCGAGTGATCTCCTTGTTGTGTCGAGTTGATTCATTGCAATTTCCCATCTGTTTTGCTTGAATCTAAGTTTGTTGCTTACATCGAGTTCTCTACAGCCCTTGTTGAGTACTCTTCTGCGTTGTTTCATTCATTACATACTTTGATTGCTTAGTCTATTGCTTGGTTGTTGATTTGCCCAAAGTGGATTGCCCCAACAAGCGTGACATACCAATTAGAGAGGGAGTGTGAGCAAAACACATTGTGAGGTTGTTTATATTTTTCTAACTTTTACATAGTTCATTGTTTGTTTTCTTTTTGTCATGTCTAATATTCAGGTTAACAACGAGCCCAACAATGGGAACAACTCGACCACTACTATAACTCCTGAGCAATTCAACACCTTGATGATCACCATGAACGCCAAGAATGAGATGTTGGTAAAGTTCAATAATGAAATGGTTAAGGTGGATAAACGCTTTACGACAATAGAGCTTCAGCATTTTGGCTCTAATACGGTGTTTGTACAAGGAGTCGCACCTAGAGATGAAGTGCCACCAATTGAAAGGGAAGAAACTCATCCTATTTCTACTCCACTTAATGTTTCTTCTAGCATAGATAATTCTCTTATTGCTGAAAATGTAAATCATGTTGATAATAATGATCAAGATGTTAATTTACTTGCCTGTGATCATAATGATTGCATTGAATATGAGCATGATGATTCTTTGATTGATTTAAGTGTTCAGCCTATTCTTTGTGATTATAATCAAAGAGAAGATTTGTGCTTAGAAAAAGGTAAAGTTTCTAATATGATCATTGATGCTGAAAATTCTTCTACTATTGCTAGCTTTAAGTTAATTGAAAATTCAGCCTTGAAAAAGGACGAAACCTTGCTAGCATTGGATGGAAACTTAGGGATTAATGATCAAGCTAAAGTGCATATTAAGTTAGAACGTCATGACTTTGATATGGAATCTGAATTTTGCACTCATAAAGTTTCTTTTCTTGATTTTGTAGATGAAGCTGAGACAAAAACCATTGAGGAGTGGTCAATCCCTACATCAATCAGCCTTGAGAAGGGTTTCCATGGACATGTGGTATTCGATCCAGGAGCTCGTGTGGATGCCTTTGCGGAATCAAATGCGACCTTGGATTCGAGGACGAATCCTTTTCAAGAAAGGGAGATTGATGCGGGATCATCCAAGACACCTTCGGATGATGTGCTTCTCAAGAGGAAGAAGAAGGCTCCACCATGGGAGAAGGTCCAAAGGTGCAAGCTTGATCAAATGACGTTTTAGACTCTCGTTCAGAATTTTGACAGCTTTTCAACGTCTCTGTAAAATGGGTCGTACAGATTCAATATTTATCGGATTGAGGCGTGCCATATCTTGTTGGAACGAGGACGAAGAGATCTACAACTTTGCTGTTGAAGGTGTTTCCAGAATCGACCTTAAAATTGGCCGAAAATGCACATCTTTGCAAGCTGTCACTGTTTTGACGGGATTTTAATTAAGTCTTGAACATTATGTTTATTTCCTATTTTTAGTATTTCTTTTACTTAAGTTATTTTAGGAAACTTTAAGGTTATTTTTATTATTTCCATTAGATGTTAGCTTTATCTTATTTTATCATCTAACTCGGCCCAACAGCCCTGCGTGGCCTATATATATATTCCGAGTTCTCCTATTGTAATTCAATAAGAACATTATGAATAGAATTTAGATCTCTCAAATTGTGTGAAACACATGGAGTGTCTTGTTGATCTAACTAGAGCTGTGCTCGTTGATCATCGAATTGGTTTGTTTTAGCTTGGTTTGCTTTGCCGTTCATCAACTTCGCAAGACTTGGTGAATCTAGTATCCACAAGCCCCCTCCTTGTGCTTCAAGTAGTCCGCTTGATTGTGTAGGGTTGTAGAGGCGGGTTGTGTAGTCATTGGTATTGGTTCCTACCCTCTGAGGAGGCCTGGGGTCTTTATTTTGTTCTTCATAGATCGACTCAGTCCATATCAGGTCGTGTCTTTCAATTCTTGCTCTTGAATTTCGAGTCTTGCATCTTTCTTTAGAGTCTTTGTTGCGTTCTTTAACTTCTTGATTGATCTTGCAGATTTCTTGATCGATTCTTGAAGCGTTCTTGCTGCGTCGTTTGAGTCTTGTTCAGTTCTTGAGTCTTTCTTGTTTAGTTTTTGCTTGTTGTCGAAGATCGGACCAACCTACGGATAATCCCGTATCAGGTAACTCCATTCCAGTTATTCAACCATTGCAATCTTCCCTTTATCCTCAAGGATTTCGATAGGTAATATAAAATTCTAATTATATTCTTTTGTTAGTTTTAGTACTTTTTAGTTTCTTAGATGATCAAAATTATTAATATTTTTGTTATTATTTTGTATCTTTCTTTAGAAATCAATAAGTTGGGATTTAGAAAGATAGAATGTCTCCTACAAGATTCGAAATGGTCATGTAGAATGGAACAACACGGATTAGTTAAAATAAAAAAGGCCTCAATATGTAAGTTGCACAAGGCCTCAAAATATAACGGAACGGCCCTACAACTTATAACCTTATAAGTAATGCTTTTAGAAAGGTAAGGCAATATTATTAATTTGCTCTTCATATTGCTTCATGTGCCCATTTTCAGTTGAATAATCTGTTATGTCATTGCATATACTTTCGGTATTGCTATGAAATAAGATGATGAATAAAGATGCAAGTTAACTGTTTTTATGCATAAATAGGTCAAATTTGATCAGTTTGTTGCTCAAGGCAAAGTTATGAACAACTATGCTAATATATTGGAGCTTCTACTTCGGTTGATCAGTTTGTTGCTCAAGGCAAGTTATTAAACATATCGTTTCTTGTAATGGTGTATGTGTATATATACAGGTTTTGAAAACATGTTCTGAAAACATGTTCTGAAGTACATGTTCTCTTTGGTTAGTACTGTCATCCGGTGTATGTGTATATATAGTTAAGAACATGTTCTCTTTGGTTGGTATTGTGGTCTGGTGTGTGTGTGTGTGTGTGTGTATGTATAGACAGGATATTGGGTTTATGAACCAAATTGCTTCGGTTCATAAGCTAGCACATCGGATTTATGAGCAATAGACAATGGTTTATTGTAATGAAAGACATCAGTTTTACAAACTAAAAACATCAGTGTTATGTACTATAAACATCAGTTTTACGAACTAAATACATCAGCTTTACGTACAAAAAACATCAGTTTTATGAACTAAACACATCATTTTTATGAACTAAACACATCATTTTTATGACCTAAACACACCAGTTTTACGAACTAAACACATCTAGTTCACTAATAATTTAGGATGTCTTTACTATATATAAACAACGGTTTTAAAACCAAAAAATGAATTTAATATACGTCATAACATCGGTTTTGTGTTTATTCCATATAGCCAAATTTTGTGGTGAAAAATAACATTAGAAATTATAGAGAGAAAATGAATATACATATGTAGGATTTCTATACAAGTGATGTTATAAAATATATAGACATCGGGCTTTGGTCGATGTGAAAAACTTTTGACTTTTTACATCACCCACATAGACATCGATTTTTTTTTAAAAGACATCGGCTATTACCCGATATTAAATCACAAATTTCTAGTAGTGGCTGGAAATAACCAATGGGTATTCGATCCACACGCATTAAATTTCTAAGCGAAAACTCACACAAAAGTGGGTGACAGGTACGGTGGTGTAGGTGTCAGTGAAGCGGGTAATTGATGGATTATGGATAAAGTTTTTTCATTCATTATCTGCTCCAATATTCCACGCATTAACCCGCCTCATTCACCCGCTCCGCATACCCGCATTAAAACCCTAAAATGTATACATGTTTTTACTATTATACCCTTTATATATATCAAGCCTCGAAATCCTAATCTTGATCATTGCCTACCTCCATCTCAGTATCAATTCTCCAATCTACCCATTCCACTTTGTTCCGCCGTCATTTTGTTCCACCGCCATCCTAGTATTGAGTCTCCACATTTCACTTTTCATTTTCGCCATCATTTTATTTCACACATTGGTTACCCGCTCCACTAGCATCACCCACACAAGTTAGATGAGGAGGGTGATGGGTGAAGCTATTTACCCAATGGGGTAGGTGAAGAAATGGATTCATCCATTCATTATCCATAACTCGTCTCATTTCCACTCTTAGTTTTTTTCATATCTAAGTGTTGGATAATACATTTAGAAAAAAAATTGAATGTGAACCCATATACAAGTCTGTGATACCATGATTAAATTGAATTTTTTTTTCAGAATATTTACAAAAAATAAAATAATTGTCGAAATAAGCAGGCTTTGAAACATTTTGCCAAAATGTTCAAAAGTGTCAGGGAAAGCAGAAAACCGCGGGTTGAAACTGCGGTTTTCTTTCGAATCCCTGACACATCAGAGAAATCCAAAAAAAAAAAGGTTTAAGGTGAACCGCGGTTTCTACCTTTTTTATTTTTTATTTAAAGGAAATGTGGTAGTTTCCGGTCAAACCTGCCAATTTAATGACACGCGGTTTGAGGTTGCGGCTTTATGATAAAAAACCGCGTTTTGAATCAGCGTCTTTTGTTTGCTAGAGGTAAAAACAAAACCCTACCCGTCTTCCCCAATTTCATCTTCTTCAACCTCACATGTGCACAACCGCTCGCTCATGGCTTCCTCTGGTCCTTGATGCAATTTTGGAGCTCCATCCCACCCAAATACCTCTTATTCATCGCCATCTCATCCTCTTATTTGCTCCATCCCACCCAAATACCTCTTATTAATCTATCATAACTCATATCTCTTGTAAAACCGGGGTGCCATCACCGATTGAGGTTAGTTCTTCTTTTTTTTTTTATGCACTTCTTTGTATATTTTAATACTAATTTGTCTCAAATATTGCAAATATATGATAGAATTTGCATAAAAATTGATTAATCTGTCATTTTTTTTTTGTGGTATAATATTATATAGTATTAATGATGCATGTATGAATGTTATTTCGAGTATCGAAATGAAAATTTATATTAACTTGAAAAAATGTGTATTTATGTAAGTGTATTTGATAATATGTTAGTATAAAATAATATATACAACTTGAAAATTTGTAATTGCAGGATGAGTGTTCGAACAATGATAACTATGTGATAAGACGGTAATTTGAAAATGTGTATTTACGGTATCTATCGGTTAGAAATAAGACAGTAATTTGTAATTGCATGATCATATTTTAGATCAAATTAGTTTAGAAATAACACTATATGATAACTATGTGATAATAGACTAATGAATATATCAACTATAGAGGAACTCTTCAATCTTAATGATATATTTCATTATTTGATGTTGAAATATTATGTGTTTGGAATAGGCAAATGGAAATGCAGTTGAATCCCGAGCCATTAGTGAGTGACGTGCTTCATCGACAACATCTGCATAGGTCCACCGACGTGTGGAACCGCGTTGAATATGTATGGATTTATTGTTATTGAAAATTATACATTGGTTGACACAATAGTATCGAAATATAACATGTGTACTTTATATATGTGTAGACTGATGGGGTGATCCAGCACAGGATGCACCTACGAAAGTTTGGCACAGGGTTGATCGCACACCTGAGAGTCCTACAATATATAAAGACGGCAGGTTTTTACAGTATCTATCAATTAGGATCTACATTTGAGATTGACTACGACCTTGTGACCGCTTTAGTGGAGAGATGGAGGCCCGAGACACACACATTTCACTTGACTGTTGGGGAGGCATCAATCACACTAGAAGATGTGTCGGTTCTGCTTGGGCTTCGAGTGGACGGTCTTGCCGCGACTTGCACTGCATGTCATAGTTGTGATGCAGTCGCATGGACATTGCTCGGGGTCACTCCACCAGAAGATTGTATTCGTGGATCATCGGTGAAACTGTCCTGGTTACGACAGCTAATTGTCCCTTTACCAGATGATGCTGATGAAGCCACAGTTCAACATCTAGCTAGGGCGTATGATACGGGGTTAGCCGTAGGTTGGTCCGATCTTCAACAACAAGCAAGAAACTTAAAGAAACAAACAAGAATTAACAAAGAACGCAACAAGACTCAAGAAACTCAATCAAGATGATCAAGATTCAAACAAGAACTCAAGAAACGCATCAAGAATAAGCAAGAACAATGCAAGACTCGACAAGAAACAAAGACTCGATTCAAGAAAGCTGTAAAGACTCGAAATTGATGCAAAGACACGACCGATAAGGACTGAGTCGATCTATATAGAACAAGATAAAGACCCCAGGCCTCCTAAGAGGGTAGGAACCAATACCAATGACTATATAACCCACCTCTACAACCCTACACAACCAAGCGGACAACTTGGAAGCACAAGGAGGGGGCTCGTGGATGCTTGATAGCACCAATCCTATGACAACAATCGACACACACCATGCATGATGGATAGCACCAATCCTATGACGAGAATCGACACACACCAAACATGTGGTAGCACCAACCCACCAAAGAGGATCGACACACAGAAGACAAACCAGGCTAAGAACAACACATCGAAACCTATCCCACGCAGGGGAACTCGGTTCTTCCCTAGGAGAACTCTCCAAATCTGACTTTTGTCAAAAATCCAATTTTAATATCTGATTTTATTGAATGAATAAAAACGTCTTAAATAAAAAACATAATCCTAGATAAAATCAAACTACTTGGTGGCCAAGGAAATATCTTAAAGATAGATTTTCCCTTTTCCACTTTATTTATCCTAGAAAATAAATATAAAAACTAATTAGATATAATATCAATTAATTGAAAAGTCAACTAATAGATATTATTCTAATTTACATTATTCCTAAATAAATATAAGGATAAAATAATAAATTAAATATGGAAAGATAAGTATTTTCGTCCAAACAGTGAACAGCTGCAAAGATGTAGAATTTCGGCCATGTTCTCGGTGGATTCTGGAAAAACCTTCAACAGCAAAGTTGTAGATCTCTTCGTCCTCGTTCCGACAAGGTATGGCACGATCCAATCCGATTAATATGGACTCCTAAGGACCCATTTTACCGAGACGTCGCAAAGCTGTCAAATCTGCTGAACTAATCCAAATGTGTTGATAAGCACCACTTATTTTCCCTTCATCACTATTGAGATGCGCTACCAAGCCCATAGCTACATAATGAAATAAACAGCGGTTAGTATCCATTGAATCACCTATTTATCTTTGATTCTTATAAACAAATTACTAACTTCAATTAGCCCTTTACCTTTTCATCATATGATTAAAGTGAATCAAATAACAACATTCAGTTACCTATAATAATATGATGGGTCCTACAACCTCGGCCTTCTCCCGGTGCGTTGCTCTACAGAGTTGGCGATATAAGAAGGCAAGCGTAGCACTCCCCCAGCTGTATTGGCCAGCTGCCTCCAAATCTGCCAAAAGTGGAAAGTAGATTAACTACACTTGGCCGCCACTAGTATCAGCAAATGTGACAGTAGCCATTAGCAACAGGATGTACGCTGATGAAGGGAAAACAAGTGGTGCTTATCAACACGTTTGGATTCGTTCAGCAGATTTGACAGCTTTGCGACGTCTCAGTAAAATGGGTCGTTAGGAGTCCATATTAATCAGATTGGATCGTGACATACCTTGTCGGAACGAAAACGAAGAGATCTACAACTTCGCTGTTGAAGGTTTTTCCAGAATCCACCGAGAACATGACCGAAATTCTACATCTTTGCAGTTGTTCACTGTTTGGACGAAAATACTTATATTTCCATATTTAATTTATTATGTTATCCTTATATTTATTTAGGAATAATGTAAATTAGAATAATATCTATTAGTTGACTTTTCAATTAATTGATATTATATCTAATTAGTTTTTATATTTATTTTCTAGGATAAATAAAGTGGAAAAGGGAAAATCTATCTTTAAGATATTTCCTTGGCCACCAAGTAGTTTGATTTTATCTAGGATTATGTTTTCTATTTAAGACGTTTTTATTCATTCAATAAAATCATATATTAAAATTGGATTTTTGACAAAAGTCAGATTTGGAGAGTTCTCCTAGGGAGGAACCGAGTTCCCCTACGTGGGATAGGTTTCGATGGGTTGTTCTTAGCTTGGTTTGTCTTGTGTGTGTCGATCCTCTTTGGTGGGTTGGTGCTACCACATGTTTGGTGTGTGTCGATTCTCGTCATAGGATTGGTGCTATCCATCATGCATGGTGTGTGTCGATTGTCGTCATAGGATTGGTGCTATCAAGCATCCACCAGCCCCCTCCTTGTGCCTCCAAGTTGTCCGCTTGGTTGTGTAGGGTTGTAGAGGCGGGTTATATAGTCATTGGTATTGGTTCCTACCCTCTGAGGAGGCCTGGGGTCTTTATCTTGTTCTATATAGATCGACTCAGTCCTTATCAGGTCGTGTCTTTCCATTCTTGCATTCAATTTCGAGTCTTTATCTATCTTTATCGAGTCTTTATTGTTCTTGTTGCTGTCTTGCGTCGTTCTTGGAGTTCTTGATCAATTCTTGGTCGAGTTCTTGAAGTCTTGCCGCGTTCTTGTTGAGTCTTGATCGATCTTGCTTGTTTCTTGATCGATTCTTTAAGTTTCTTTAATTGTTGCGTCAGTTTGAGTTCTTGAGTCTTTCTTGAGTTTCTTGCTTGTTGTCGAAGATCGGACCACCTCACGGCTAACCCCGTATCAAATTGATGAAAGATAATATCTAACAATGAAAATAACAAGTTGTCACTGTTATGACGGGATTTTACTAAGTGTTGGAACCCCATTTCGCCTAGTGTTCCTATTGGGCCGAAATTTGGCTATTTTAAGTGTTATTTCTATAGATCTTATTTACTTATGATTTTAGGTATTTTAATTAGATGTTAGATATTATCTTTCAAAAAAAAAAAAAAAAAAAAAAAATCAGATCCGAAAATTCAAAAAAAAAAAAAAAAAAAGAAAGTGTTTGTTAGTTGTTGTTGATCTAGTGCAAGAAAGCTCCCAAGGACATTCTTTTGGTGAACCTCTCCAGCCCTAATCGACATATCTATTCCCCAAACACATTACCTCCACAAAATTCTAAATTGAAACCCTACCTTGCAACTACAACATCATAACTTAAGGTTTTCAATCAAAAAGAGGTAAATTTCCATTCTTTCTTTTATTTCTCTTATTTTTCTCTTGTGTTGAGTACTCTACTACCTTGATCGAGTACTGTTGTGTGTTATTTGCTACTGTCGAGTGCTCTTTCTCTTTTATCGAGTACTTTGGTTGTTTGTTTCATTCACTACATACTTTGATTGCTTAGTTTTTGCTTGGTAGTTGATTTTCCCAAAGCGGATTGCCCAGGCAAGCGTGATATATCAATCGGAGAGGGAGTGTGAGCGAAACACAATTGTGAGCTGTTTATAAGTTTTACTAACCTTTAACTTAGTTCTTTGTTTCTTTTCTCTTTGTTATAATGTCTAATATTCAGGTTAACAACGAGCCCAACAATGGGAACAACTCGACCACTACTATAACTCCTGAGCAATTCAACACCTTGATGATCACCATGAACGACATGAATGAGATGTTGGTAAAGTTCAATAATGAAATGGTTAAGGTGGATAAACGCTTTACGACAATAGAGCTTCAGCATTTTGGCTCTAATATGGTGTTTGTACAAGGAGTCCCACCCAGAGATGATGTGCCACCAATTGAAAGGGAAGAAACTCATCCTATTTCTCCCCATAATGCTAATTCACATCATGTTTCTACTAGCATAGATGCTTCTTTTATTGCTGAAAATGTAGAGCATGTTGTTAATAATGATCAAGATCTTAATTTACTTGCCTATGATCATAATGATTGCATTGAATATGAGCATGATGATTCTTTGATTGATTTAAATGTTCAACCTGTGTCTTGTGATGATAATCAAAGAGAAGATTTATGTCATACTAAAGGCTTAGACAAAGGTAATGTTTCTAATATGATCATTGATGGTGCAAATTCTTCTCCTATTACTAGCATTGAGTTAATTGAAAATTCAGCCTTGGAAAAAGATGAAAACTTGCTAGTTTTTGATGGAAACTTAGGGATTAATGACCAAGCTCAAGTGCATATTAAGTTAGAACATTATGACATTCATATGGAATCTGAATTATGCACTCATAAAGTTTCTTTTCTTGATTTTGTAGATAACGCTGAGATAATACCCAACAAGGAGTGGTCAATCCCTACACCAATCGTTCTTGAGATAGATTTCCATGGGCATATGGTGTTCGATCCAAGAGCTCGTGTGGCTGCATGTGCGGAATCATATACGACCTTGGATTCGAGGACGAATCCTTTTCAAGAAAGGGAGATTGATGCGGGACCATCCAAGTCACCACATGCGGACCATCACACGGCTAACCCCGTATCAAATAGGACGACCAAAATGTATCTACGTGAACACCAAGGGCGATGCAAACGAACTTCGAAGGGCTAAAAGACAAGAGTCTCGAAAGAAGATAGGCCAGGGCTCTCAGCCTCCCTCGTTTGGCATCCACTTTCAAGATGGAGAAGATTCTCTTTCCATGAGATGGCTTCATTGTTCGTATTCATACGGAACTACACCTAAGTCTCTGAAGTATTATCGAGAAGCATTGGACAGACAACGCGAGGATGAGGTTAGTTATCTCCTATCTCAACCGAATGTAAATTCAGTTAATGTAATTGCATCCTACCGTACCATCATTTGATTAAAATTGAATTCGTTATCTCCTACCTTAACAGAATGGACTTGAATTTAGATTAGTTGTCTCCTATCTCAACAGAATGTCATTTCAGTTAATGTAATTGCATCCTATCATACCATCATTTGATTAAAATTGAATTCGTTATCTCCTACCTTAACAGAATGGACTTGAATTTAGATTAGGTGTCTCCTATCTCAACAGAATGTCATTTCAGTTAATGTAATTGCATCCTACCATACCATCATTTGATTAAAATTGAATTCGTTGTCTCCTACCTTAACAGAATGGACTTGAATTTAGATTAGTTGTCTCCTATCTCAATAGAATGTCATTTCATTTGTAAATGCAGTTTCTGTGGGAACCATATACTAGTGAGGTGGTAGCCCGCCTGTCCCCAGTTTGTCGAAGTAGGGCAAACATATGGAGAAGTACGACACCTCTTATATGCTTTCACTACTAAAAAAGGCTGTTTTAGCCACGGTAAATAGCGACGACTAAAATCCGTCTCTACGTTTGTGAAAAATAGCCACGGTATTAGTGATGGAATACAACATCGGTTGCTAAATTTCATGAGGAAAAGACGGAGTGTCACCGATAGATGCAATATTAGTGACGCCGAATAATTCGTTGCTATTTACGTCACTATTAGTGATGGAATTCTAGACTTTAGGTAAATTGGTGGCAAAATAGCCACGAATATTGACTCGAACAACAATTTTCCCTAAATCGGCGGCTAATTAGAGACAAAAATACCAACAATTTTAACATTGTCACTGATTTTCCAAAGAAATTAAGTGGTGTACCAAAAGTCAAAGCTAAATGAGTTACAAACTTTGTCACAAGAAAAAGTCATGTCTGAATTCGTGGCTAATTAGCGATGAAATTAGCCACGAAGTACATTATGTAGCTAGTGCGAGAAAAACAATAAAAATGACGCACAATGCCTTAAGGCTATTATCGTCGCTAACACTTCACGATTGAATCCGTGGCTTTAGCATAGCTGATTCCGTGGCTGGATCCGTGGTTGATTCTATGGCTGACAGCGAAACTATAATAAACGGAAAGCATTATAATTTGTAACCATAAATATGTTCCATATCGTCTTAAACCCTAATCCGATTTCCGTCAAATCCAAACCTCTTCTTTTCATCAATACATTGCAATCAAGCAATCAATTGAGGTGAGTATTTAATTATCTACAACTTCTAAATCTTCACTTTAGAAGATGAATTATCGTAGAAAATACGTGTTTTCTTGCAATTAGTGTTTTATATATGATAGGTTCTTAATTCGTTCGTCTATCATTTCTTAAGAGAGTTTAATAGGTGTATTTTGTTGAAAAAACCCAATACGTGCTAATATGACCAATCTACTTGCAAACATGTGCAGCAAAAATGAACAATCGTGCTTGGATGTATGATATGTACTTGCTAGATCGTGGAGGATTAAAGCCTAAATATTTTAATGGGGTTGATAAGTGTGTAGAATTCGCAACGGCTCAAGAACGTTACATGGATGGGAATATGATCAAATGTCCCTATAAGAAATGTCATAATTGTCCATTTTACCTACCAGATGATGTCAAGGAACACTTATATCAACGTGGATTCATGCTTGATTATTACCAGTGGACGACACATGGTGAGTCGATTGAGTCATCTCTTCCTCAATTAGAGAATAGCCAATGGGACTTCTACGACCAATTGAATTCTGAACAGAGAATGGTATTCGACATGGCAGGACCTAAATTTATTCCTCCTCCATGGTTTGATGCCAATAATGTTGATGTTGCTTCTAATAGTGGAATGGGAGATGATCACCAAGACAGTCAGAGAATGGAACCTCTTGAGACTATCAATGAGGACACTGAAATGAGAGATGTAGAACCAGCAGACGTGGATAGGTTGTCCCAACGTTTTTGGGATGTGTTAAAAGCGGCTGATGAACCAGTGTGGCCAAGGTGTACATCACACACACAACTGTCTTTTGTGGCTAGGCTTATGAGTTTGAAGTGCGAATATAACGTGCCTCAAAGTGTCTTCAATGACTTTGTTCAGCTATATGATGAGGTTTTACCTCCTGGTCACATGATTCCCACAAATTACTACCAAACAGAGAAGGTGGTTCATAATTTAGGTTTCCCAGCTGAGAGAATAGACATGTGCCCTAATGGTTGTATGTTGTTCTGGAAGGATAATTGCAATGACGAATCTTGTAAGTTCTGCGGTCATGCCAGGTTTGATTATAGAAGTAATCAGAATAAAGGCACTCCGTATAAAGAACTATTCTACTTGCCTCTAACCCCTCGGCTGCAAAGATTATATTCATCTGAGGTTACAACTGGCAATATGACTTGGCATACGGATCATGTGGCAGAAGAGGGGATAATGTCTCATCCTTCGGATGGAGAGGCATGGAAGAGATTGAATGACGTATATCCTAATTTGGCTTATGAGCCACGAAATGTTCGTTTGGGTCTGTGCACTGATGGCTTTGCATCTTTTACTAAATCAGGAGAAAACTATTCTTGTTGGCCAGTTATTGTTACTCCATACAATCTTTCGCCAGATATGTGCATGAGAACTGAGTATATGTTTCTGACATTGATAGTGCCAGGCCCGCGAAATCCCAAAAAGGTACTTGATGTGTGCTTGGAGCGCCTTTGATTGATGAGTTAATGCAACTTTGGGACATCGGGGTTACCACTTATGATGTGTCAAGGAAGAAAAATTTTGTTATGAGGGAAGCTCTACTTTGGACGATCAGTGACTTTCCAGCATATGCGATGTTGTCAGGATGGAGTACTGTGGGAGAGCTAGCTTGTCCAAACTGTATGGAGAAAACATAATCTTTTCGATTGCATCACGGCAAAAAGGCTTGTTGGTTCGATTGTCACAGGCCATTTTTAGAAGCGGATCATCCCTTTCGAAAGAATAAGAGTGACTTTCGTAAAAACCAAGTGAGAACATCGCCCCCACCCCCTAGGCAATCAGGTGATGAAATATGAGGACGTGTGTGTCACTTTGCTACGGCCATTGATGACCCACTGAACAACCCGCCTGACAATGGGAACCACCATAAATGAACGAAGCAAATTATTTTTTGGAGGCTTCCGTATTGGAAAGATCTTTTTATTCGGCACAACCTTGATGTTATGCACATAGAGAAAAATGTGTTTGATAATGTTTTTAACACCGTGATGGATATTCTTGGAAAGAAAAAGGATAACTTGAATTCACGGAAGGATCTTCGAATACACTTTCGTCGGCCAGAGCTTCACGTAGAAGATGATCATAGAGGGGCGAAACCGAAGGCAATTTACACTTTAACAAGGGAAGAGAAGAAAAAGGTTTGTCAATGGTTGAGGTCCGTGAAGTTTCCTGATGGTTATGCATCTAATGTGGGTAGATGTGTTCAAAAAGATGATTGTAGTCTTGCGGGGATGAAGAGTCATGATTGTCATGTGTTTATGGAAAGACTTCTTCCAATTGCTTTCAAAGAATTGCTGCCTCCAACAGTTTGGGGTCCTTTGACAGAATTGAGTATGTTTTTTCAATCAATTTGTTCATCCTCATTGTCGGTTGATCAAATGGTGTATTTCAATTCCACTGTGCCTTTACTATTGTGTAAGTTGGAACGTATCTTCCCATCTTCATTCTTTTATTCTATGGACCATCTGATGAGTTTCCCCTTGAGGATCCTTAAATCTCAGTACAAAGTAAGTCGGAACAAGCCTCGAATCAGCCGGTGGAAGATAGATGATAGAGATGGATTTCGGTGGAATATTTTTGGTATTTTTGTGATAATGATAAAACTCGGATTTGGGGGAAAACAAACTGAATTTTATAAAGGATAGGTGAACAAAAACAAGTGGATATGACTCACCACAAGTTCTTGAACAAAGATGAAGTACAAACGGATATTACGCACCGAAAATACAAGATCTGACCTTCGATATGACTCACGAAGGAGATGAAGTTTTCAAGCTTCAAACAAAGGGTATAAACCTGGTTTTTGATGATAAGTTTCGTTCCCTCTAATGGCCATAAGGGCTGAGTAATATAGAGCAAGTTTGTGGACAACTTGTGCATGCTTGGGAAAAAGGTGGCTTGCATTAATTGCAATCTTGGAAGTTGTTCTCTGCACAAAACCACCAGCTAGCATGGGGGATGTATTCCATGATGTCTTTTGTTCCCAATGTGCCTTTAAATGCATGAGAAGTTTGAATTTGAATCAAATTTGGCTCCATAATAAATAGCGGGAACCGAGGCATTTCCGGGCTTCTTGGGCTGCGGGTTGCGATTTTCAATTTGTTGTAAACTTGTGAATGCTTGACCTTGATCTTCATAGTTTATGGAAATGGTTAAGAGTCCTTGAAGAAGGTCGGCTTGAAGACGTCTTGCCCGAGCTCGAGTGATGGATCCGAGAGGCTGCTTATTTGGAGCTTCGGTAGGTCTTGCTTCTTGATTGATCATAGGTGTGATCACATCATCCTCCCTTCCTTGAAAAGGATTCGACCTCGAATCAGACCCGTCATCTTGTTCATCATCACCTATAACAAAAGGAGACAAGTCAGCCACATTGAACACATCATGAACACCATACTCACCGGGAAGCTCAATTTTGTAGGCATTGTTGTTGATCTTTTCAAGCACTTGAAATGGGCCATCTCCTCTTCGCTTCAACTTGGAATTTCGCAATGTAGGAAATCGATCTTTTCTAAGGTGAATCCATACAAAATCATTTGGTTCAAAGATGACTTCCTTTCTTCCTTTGTTAGCATGATGCACATATTGGGCAGTCCTCTTTTCAAGTTGCACGCGAGTGGACTCGTGTAAACTCTTGATGTGCGCAGCTTGGGTTGCTCCTTCAACACTTTCTTGATCTTTCATAGAGTGGGAAACCAAGTCAAGAGGAGTGATGGGATTCTTGCCATACACAACTTCAAATGGTGTGTTCTTGGTGGCCAAGCGGACTGACCTATTGTAAGCAAATTCAACAAAAGCAAGACATCCTTCCCACCTACGAAGGTTAGTTTTCAACAAAGATCGAAGCAAAGCACCAAGATTTCTATTCACAACTTCAGTTTGTCCATCCGTTTGAGGATGAAAAGATGTGGAGAAAAGCAACATAGTTCCTAGTTTAGACCAAATTGTTTTCCAGAAATAACTAAGAAACTTAACATCACAATGAGAGGCAATGGACTTAAGAATTCCATGCAATATAACAACTTCTTTCAAGAACAAATCAGCAACCTGAGAATCATGGTCAGTTTTATTACATGCAATGAAATGAGCCAGTTTGGAAAACCTATCAACCACAACAAAGATAGAATCTCTCCTCCCTTTGAAACAAGGAAGTCCCAACACAAAATCCATGGAAATGTCTTCCCAAGGAGCATGAGGAATAGGCAAGGTTGTGTACAATGCATGAAGATTCATTTTGGACTTAGCATTTAAACAAGTAGTACATGCAGCACAAAACTTCTCTACGTCCCTATGCATGCGAAGCCCAAAGAAGTGTTCCTTCAAAGTATTCAAGGTTTTGGTAGCACCAAAATGTACCATTAATCCACTTCCATGAGCATCATGAACAAGCAGCCTACGAATGAAACTACTAGGGATGCAAAGCTTTTCACACTTAAAGATTTGCATGTAAAACTGATCACTACTACGCTTATCCATGCAAATGTGATAGATTTCACCAAAATCAGCATCATTAGCATATAATTCATGCATCAAAGCAAAGCCCAACATTTTATCATCTAGGGTAGAGATAAGAGAATACCTCCTTGAGAGTGCATCAGCCACTACATTGTCTTCACCCTTCTTGTACTTGATCACAAATGGGAAAGCTTCTATGAATTCAAGCAATAAAGTAGAAACACTTAGTGGAGGTAGATAATTCAAATCTTGGGAAACAAACAAATTATCTTTAAAAAGCACAAGAAAGCATGTTTTACTTCCCTGAATTGGATACTCCACTTCTTTCGCCTTAGCTAGGAGAATCTGGTGAGAACTAGCCATGTTTGAACCAATAGCGAGCTTTTTCTTTTGCTTTCTTCTCTCCAAGTTAGCTACATGGTCAACAACAATCTCACGAGGGGTCATAGGATGAAGTGTAATTTTCTTACCTTCCATTTGGAATGTGTGCTCATTGGTGACTCCATTGTGGATGACACCATAATCATATTGCCACGATCTCCCTAAAAGAAGGTGACACGCTGTCATGGGAAGAACATCACAAAGGATCTCATCTTTATACCCTCCAATTGCAAATGCAATCATGGCTTGCTTATCAACTCTTAGAGGTGCCTTGGAATTCAGCCAATTCAAGGTGTATGGTTGGGGATGGGGGCTGCATTTGAGGTTGAACCTATCTACAACCTCTTGATCAATAAGATTACAACAAGATCCTCCATCAACTATAACACTACATACCTTGTCTTTGATGAGGCATCGAGTATGGAAGAGGCTCTCTCTTTGAGTGGGTAAAGAAAGAGCATCATTGGAGATCAATGCTCTCTTTACCACAAAACACTGTCCAACATCAGCATTAGCATGAATCTCCTCTTTCTCATCTTCTAAGGTTGGCTCTTCGTGGCTCTCCTCATTAGATTCATACTTTCCTTGATCATTGAGTAGCACTTGCTTTTGAGTACGACATTCTCTAGAAAAATGACCCTTACCCAAGTACTTATCAAGCTTTTCATCTAGGCCTCTCAATACGCCTTCCTTAATTTTCTCATACTCTTGATGTCTCTCAACTGCATATTCTTCCCTATTTTGTCGAAGAATGGCTTGCAAATCAGCTAGGGTGGGGGCTTTTCCTTCCCTTGTTCTCTCATACTCTTGTTGTCTCCTAGCTGCATCTTCTTCCCTAAATTGTCGAAAAATGCCTTGGAAATCAGATAGGGTGGGGTATCTTCCTTCATTTCCTGCATTAAACATGTTTTCCTACACACAAAATGCACAAACAAAAGGAAAAACAAAGAAGAACCGAGAAAATCACAAAAACATGCAAACACGTTAGGGTTAGAAATCAAAAGATCTCTCTCTCACCTCCCTCATATTCTTTTCACTCATGAATTTTTCCTTTGGGGGTGAAACTCTCCCTCACTTTGAATGTGATCTCACTTCACTCAAAACTCATATTGTAAGCGCACAAGTATGCAAACGGTACTTCTTCAAGCAAGCGATGTGAGGGTGCTTCTTCCTTGCTAGAACATGGTGTATCTCCGCTGAGGCAAGGCTACTTAGTGATTATGTCCTGGAAACTCACACAAAGTATCAAAAGCACAAGCCAAGGCAAGCCCAAAGGCGAGTATTTACCAAATTCCAAAATCAAGTAAGTAATGCTCGAATGGGAAAGGGTAAACAAGGTTTAGACAAGGCAAGGCACAAGCCTTGGAGTAGCTAGTGATATGATGAGAATGTCTTGTTTTCGAGAACAACAACAACACAACTTGCACTTCAAATAATCAAAACTTGCACATATAACAACTTTTGGAGCTTTTCTAACTTCTTCTCTTTTTCTTTTCTTTTCTCTTTTTTTTTTCTCTTTTTTTTTCTTTTCTATTTTCCAGAATCCAAGCACACAAACAACACTTGCAAATCAGAACTTGCTTCAATCTTCAAACACTTATCAAGCACATTCCATCAATAGCTCATCACCATATACTATGCAAAGAATTAGGAGAATAATGGTGCAACACTTTGAGGGTGAAGTTCAGATTTTGGGTAAGAAGGATGAAAGTTCATGCAAACACACAAGAACCCTAGATAAAAGCATAGAAAACCGAAATAACAATTGAAAGATCTGAATTTTTTTTTTTTTTTTTTTTTTGCAGATCTTAAACACACATATAAAGCTAGAAAGGATGAAAAAAATGATGGAGAATGCTGGAGAAAAATCAGGAACAAGGATGGATAGAAATGGCTGAAAATCGAGCAAAACAAACCGAAAATGGAGAGATAATTCGTACCCCTTTGGCTTGAGAAACTTACCTTGAAGATAGCTCTGATACCACTTGATAAGTTTCCCCTTGAGGATCCTTAAATCTCAGTATAAAGTAAGTCGGAACAAGCCTCGAATCAGCCGGTGGAAGATAGATGATAGAGATGGATTTCGGTGGAATATTTTTGGTATTTTTGTGATAATGATAAAACTCGGATTTGGGGGAAAACAAACTGAATTTTATAAAGGATAGGTGAACAAAAACAAGTGGATATGACTCACCACAAGTTCTTGAACAAAGATCAAGTACAAACGGATATTACGCACCGAAAATACAAGATCTGACCTTCGATATGACTCACGAAGGAGATGAAGTTTTCAAGCTTCAAACAAAGGATATAAACCTGGTTTTTGATGATAAGTTTCGTGCCCTCTAATGGCCATAAGGGCTGAGTAATATAGAGCAAGTTTGTGGACAACTTGTGCATGCTTGGGAAAAAGGTGGCTTGCATTAATTGCAATCTTGGAAGTTGTTCTCTGCACAAAACCACCAGCTAGCATGGGGAATGTATTCCATGATGTCTTTTGTTCCCAATGTGCCTTTAAATGCATGAGAAGTTTGAATTTGAATCAGATTTGGCTCCATAATAAATAGCGGGAACCGAGGCATTTCCGGGCTTCTTGGGCTGCGGGTTGCGATTTTCAATTTGTTGTAAACTTGTGAATGCTTGACCTTGATCTTCATAGTTTATGGAAATGGTTAAGAGTCCTTGAAGAAGGTCGGCTTGAAGACGTCTTGCCCGAGCTCGAGTGATGGATCCGAGAGGCTGCTTATTTGGAGCTTCGGTAGGTCTTGCTTCTTGATTGATCATAGGTGTGATCACATCACCATCTCGTTGTGCACTTGGCATATGAAGCTCAAATAGGTGGACCGGTACAATATCGATGGATGTATCCATTTGAGAGACATCTTTATCATTTGAAGCAAAATATTCTGGAGAAGAATCAAGTTGAATGGTCGATATGCATGACTTACTTGAGGGAAGAAGTCGCTAATTTTTCAGTGCATTACTTCCCATCTCATGTTCCTTCTAACTTGAGAAAGTTGTCTAGGAATGATACATTCTAGGATATTGACAGTGCTGCACATACTTATGTTTTGATCAACTGCCCAGAAGTGCAACCATACATTGGGTACATTCATGTTTATTTACACTTATCTTGCATGATTGCATCAATGCTATAAGTTTTAGTGTTCTTATTAATCTATGGTTTGCAAGATATTTGAATCTGAAAGGGGTATCGCAGATGATGATACAATTGCTGCAGAATTTGCAAAATGGTTTAAAACATACGTATGTGTTATATTTTTATTTATTTGTAAAGTTGGATGATTCATCAAATACATAAATGTTCATATAGATTGTAACTGTATGTATGCAATCATTAAATACATCAAATGGAATCGATACGGATGAGCTTCTGTGGAGTTGTGCTTGTGGTCCGAGTGTTAAAGCTAAGACTTGGCATACATACAAGGTTAACGGATACAAATTTCACACTCAAGAGCATGGTATAGGCAAATCAACAATGAATAGTGGGGTTTGTGTTCGAGGCTCCAATTATGAGAATGCCGAATCAAACTTTTATGGGCTTCTGCAAGAAATTATCGAGCTTGAATATCCTAGTTCAGTAGATAATCCAAAAAAGGTTGTCTTTTTCAGGTGTCTCTGGTTTGATCCAACTGAAAGAGGCACAAGAATTCATCCACAATACCGTTTTGTGGAAGTCAATCACAAGAGACTATATCAAAAGTATGAGCCATTCATATTAGCCCAACAGGTCGTGCAAGTTTACTATGCAGACTATCCAGGAGCGAGGCGGGAACGGGCAGATTGGTGGTATGTATGCAAGACAGTGCCTCGAGGTCGAATAGCGGAACGGTGGACATCCACTGCACCAACTGCGTATCAAGCTGATGAAGTTGTTATTCCTAAATTGTTTGAGCAAATACCAATTGACAATATGCCAACGGATTTGCATGATCCATTAAGGATGGATGATATATCTGACGAGGATAACATTGTGGAAGGCAGTGAAAGTGGTGACGAGGAGGGAGAATTGTTTATGACATCAGAAACTACTACTACTGGAGGCGAGTATGAATCTGATGCTACTCATGAAGGAGATGCTGAATCTGAGAGTTCAGAGTAAATCCATAGCATTCTATTGTTTTTATAAGTGTCATTTATATTTTTTAGCCATTGTCGGATTCTATAGTTTGAATCAGAATAAATCCCTAGGATTATACTTTAGGTTGTTGTGATTTAATATTTTGTTATAAGTGTCATTTAATATTTTTAGTACTCCGGATCCAGTTATTAGTCTTCTATGACAGAAGTCAAAACTGTGTGATTTGAGTATTTTTCGGTATTAGACATCAGAAACTATTATTGCTGTATCCTTATTTAGGAATTAGGATACATGGTACATTTTTTATTTTGCTGAAATTCATATGTGATAGCTTACTTTTATGTCTGACATGGATATATATTTTATATGAATCCATTTGTAGTCACCTAATCCTATTAGAGAAACACTGCCTTCCTTCTTTGTCAGGCTGCCAAACAAGCAAAGATATGACAAGGAAGCTGGAAATTTCTTGTGAGAATGCCATCTCACATTAGTTAACATTTTCAGTTGATCATGAGAAGATACTTTTCAGAAGAATTGCCATCATCAATTTTTAGCCATTGTAGGATTATATAGTTTAATTACTTTGCAATTAGCCTATGTAGGATTTGAACCTACACCATTGTGTATTAAACACATTGCTCTACCTTTTGAGCTAATAGGCTTATAATAGTTATCAAATTTCTGGCAGGCTGTTTTTTTTTCCCCTCCAATCATTTTGCAATCAACTGCTGGCCTTAAATTGCAGATACAACAAAGCATTTAAATAAAAGCCTCTCAATGCACTTGGTGGTTGATTTATAAAATCCATTATATGCGAATTCAGTCAAAGAAAACAAGCACATGATAGCAGTATAGCAAATCAAGCACCAACAACCAACCAGAATATGCGAATCAAGCATCAATAGATAAACTTACAATCAATTTCAACAGCACAGTCTCACAAATTGAGTTGCATTCAATTTTAATTGCACACTTACTTGGATATTTGAGGGCTGAGGCCTGAGAAGAAAAGGGGCGAGACGCGGCGCGGCAGCGGTATTCACTGGTCGGAGAGAGGATGACGACGGCCAACGGTCGGAGTCGGAGATGGAGGCACCAGTGCAGTTGATAAAAATCATCACAGATCAATGAAGCTGAAAAAAGAAATTTTCTTTTCTTTTTTCTTGGGCATTTCAGAAATAATCTCCTTTGGTTGTTGATGTGCCTCGAGCAATCCTAAGCATAATTGAAAGTAGAGAACTGTGAAACATGGAACAACAAATGATCTCCTATTACAATTGCACCAGTGCAGTTACCACACACAACAACAGGTCAGGGTAAGGTGTTCATAAAATGTCCGAAAAATGAAGTCTCAAATCACTCAAGAAATCAACCTTTATTTTTTAAAGGCAATTGCAGATTTTAATGCAAATACAAAAGGGCATTCAAATAAAAGCCTCTCAATGCACTTGGTGGTTGATTTATAAAATACATAACAACAGTACTTTGAAATACCTACTACTGATTAAAAAAGAGTATTGCCATGAAGCTCTTAAAAGAGACATTAACTGAACAAGTTCCTTAAAAAATAAATTTTAGTGGTTTAGGCTTTGTGAGTTCTCTTTGGCCAAGGATTCACCTTGGCCGGACCAACCTTCTCATTTCGTGGTTTAGGCTTTCTGGTTCTCTTTCTGATCTTTTGCTTCTACATTATCACAGTTCAAGTTTATTTTTTTTTATTTTTGATAAAAATCATCACAGTTCAATGAAGCTGAAGAAAGAAATTTGCATATTTTTTCTCAAGCGTTTCAGAAAGAATTTCCTTTGGTTGCTGATGTGCCTCGAGCAATCCTAAGAATAATTAAAAGTACAGAGCTGCGAAATATGGAAAAACAAATGCTCTCCCATTACAATTGCACCAGTGCAGATGACACAAACAACAACAGGTCAGGGTTAGGTGTTCATACAATGTCCAAAAAATGAAGTCTCAAATCACTCAAGTTGATCAAATCACTGAAGAAATCAACCTTTATTTTTTAAATGCAAATGCAGATGTTAATGAGGGATGGTGTCACCTAGAAAATTCAAGGGATTTGTCTTTATCAGGGGTCTTGGATGGTTAAGGAGTGGGAATTGGTCATGAAAATGGAAGGTTGCAATAAGAATCTCAAAATCCAGCCAATATATGTGAATTCAGCCAAGCAATGAAGCATCAACAAACAACTATTATATGCGAATTCAACCAAGAAAACAAGCGTAAAGGAGCTGTACAAAAGCAAGCATCAACAACCAATCATTATATGCGAATTCAGCCAAGAAATCATCAAACCGTCAAATACGAAATTACCTTTGAATATGCAGCTATGAATTCAGGAATACATCAGCCCGAATTGCGAATTCGCAGGTGGAATTGTTAGATGAATTGGCAAACCTGGTCGATTCCTCCCAAATCTGTTCATCGTCATCCTCGTCGCGCCAGTGGTGTCCGAGCGGCGACCAGTTCATCTTCGTCCTCATCGTCAGTGGTCTCCGAGCGGCGGTCTTTTCGTCTTCGTCCTCAATTCGCAAGTCGTGGTTGATTGTAATTTTTAATTGCGAATTGTTCTGATCCGTTGTGATTGTGAATTGAGAGATCGTTTCACTCCTTTCTCTGGTTTATTGGGTTTAGGGTTAGGGCCTCAGGGGTCAGGTTAGGGTTAGTGTTAATAGGGTTCAGGGGTTAGGGTTATAGGGTTAATAGGGTTTAGGGTTATCAGTTATGTGAGCACTTTTTTTTTGGAAAGGATTATGTGCTCAGACATACCTAAAAGGAATTGTGGACGAATATGAAACATAAATTGAGAATTGCGAATTGGGTAGTTTGACCTGTTCAACCTTTTCTATATCAAGTGAATTGCGAATTGAGGACTAATTGGGAATCGATTCACTCGATTGGCATATACAATAATCTTATGCATTTGATATCAAAGCCAAACGAGCTACATATTGGTTATTTATACTTAGCTTGATTATAAACGAGTTAAGCTAAAACCGTGCCTAAACTTTGGCTTCGGTCATAAAAAATGTGTACATATAGCTAAATTACATACTCGCTCGTTTAGATATACTCAGCTCGTTTAGTAAATAAACGAGTTTATTCAAATATAGAGCAATTTTATTTTATTTTTTGTCTCTAAGCAACTTCATTTTCTCATGACATGATACCTTAAGGGAAAATTATAAATTCTTCGGGCTATTTGAGGTTGAGTCAAGACGAGCATCAATTTGAATCGAGTTGTAAATCATGCTCGTTTATACTCGACTCATTTATGAATTGAACGAGTTAGAGTTGAATATTTCATGTGCCAAAACCCGAGTCGAGCTAATTAAGCTACTAGACTCACCTAACAACTCTACTAATTACTAAGATGCAATCTATATTTATTGAATAATTTAAATGAGAACAATTTTTGATAACGTGTCATCATCCCTTTCTTATTTTACGATAAGTTTTATTTACATGTATATTTTCAATTCATTTTATTATGAAGATTTTATTTTTATAATACCGTGTCACGACGCGAGAATGATACTAGTTATTGTAATTATCAAACATGCAATGCGTTTCTAATTAATTTATTGTTACATATAAATTTTTTTCAAAATTTTTAAAATAATTTCAAACATATTTTCCGACACATTAAAAAACTTGTTAAAAAGTCAAACGACAACAATTATGAGACGGAGGAAGTAAAAACTAGCCATTGGTTCAAAGGTTATATAACATAAAGTACAATGTTTATCAAACATATAATGTTATATATTATTTTTATATTAATAAATATCTCCATAAAAAATCTAAACAGTGCGCAACCATTACAAACATAATTAATGATTAATAATGTTAAAATCGATTAGGAGCAACTCCATGTAAGTATTGGAGGGAAGTGAAATTTCTAAAACCTCACTTAGAGGGAAGTTAAATTTACTTTAAAAAAAAAAGAGGGAAGTTTAATTTTTGGGAAGGGCAAAATGAAACTCAAAAACGGAAGAAGTCTCCCATAACACGACACTCGGCAATCGGCAGAGCCTTTGTACAATTGGGGCTCAAATTCATCGGCTCAGTCAGGTATCTCTCTCGCTTCTCGCTCTCGCTCGTCTTGCTTTCACTCGTCTCGCTCAACACCACTCTCTAGTTCAGTGGTTCCCCCTTCTTCGAGAGGTAGCACTTAGGGCTTTCAAAGCTCGGATGTTTTCTCCCTCGTACTTGCTACTTGTTTGATTATTTCACTCTAATCGTTTGTGTATTTTGGTCAGCTTTACTTGTTACTTGTTTGATTTGTTATTGAATTTTTAGGGATTAAAAAATTTATTAATTATAGTCTCCATCGCTTTCTAGGGTTTAATTATAGTTCGATTTCTAGGGTTTAATCAATTTTGTGTTTCAATTTGTATGGTCTGATGGAGCAATTTAAATATTTTTCTACTCTCGTTAGGTCGCCATCTTCTCTTGTTGTTGCTTCAAGTAGTGGGTAGGTATCCTTTACCCTATATTGGTGGACCTGATTTATGATTAAACTTATAAAATTCTATGAAACAGTGATAATTCTAAAATTGAGACATTGCAAGAATATGATCGAGTTCTTTGTTAGTGGAGGCTCTTGAAAACAAAGTTTTTTTGGAGTGGGGGAGATGGTGTAAGCTGACTGAATTTGGTGTAAAGGATGTAGAATAAACTGATTTTTTCTATGCTTCTCTTTTATCTCCTATTTTCCCTTTATTATGCATGTTATCGTCTGGTCATTCGTTTTAATCAATTTTGTTTAATTTGTTATTTCGCTCTAATTGTCTGTTTGTGATAAAGATTTGTATCCTGGAATCGGAAAAATTGTTTCTGATAAAGATTTGTATCTTTGTCATTCCAAGTTTTCGCTCGAACTCTGTTGTGAATGTATAAATCTGCTCACTGTCACTTAATTTCATTCTAGTAATTGCTAAGTATATGCTACTTTTTTGTATTAGTTACTCCGTAAGTATATAGCTTTAAGTATATGCTACTTGCTACTGTTGTATTAGTTACTCCGTAATTGCTAAGTATATGCTACTATAATGGGGATATATTACTTGATACTAGAATTGTAGTGTAATTATATATATATGGAATTGTAGCTTTAAGTACATGCAACTGAAAATGGATGTTGTTTGATGAAGTTATTAGCCAAAAAGCTGCACATGATGATGAAAAAAGATGTTTAATGATTTTAAGTTACAAGTTAGAAGAACATGAACTTTATGACAACATGTATATTTTTGTGAAACTATTGTTCGCACTAGTTAATTGAGAAATGCACAAGTCTGAGGCAAAGAGATTGACACTCATTTGGTACAGTCTAAATGCTTATTAAGAAATTGAATATTTATTTATTTATTTTCAGCAACATGCGTGGAGGTTATGGTACTCGCGGTGGTCATGTTACTCGTGGAGCTCCCGTTAGAAAGTCTCTACGTGTACAATCTTACGCTGCTGGTGGATCCTCCCAACTTGTTGCCTCCGCTCCTTTGACTACTGCAACTGTTTCACCCACTCCACAATAACCCCCCCCCCCCCCCCTCACTCTACAAGAGTCCCCCCCCCCCCTCCGTTAGATTCACCCTTATTAGCTGAGCAGCCTATTCGATCAACTCCACACATTTCTCAAGACTCAAGAGGCATTAGGAGCCTCTCCTCTTGCATTATCTCAGAATATTAACAATCCAGCTCCACTTATTCCTCCAGTCATAGGATCCTCACTAGGAGGCTCTCCACCTACACCATCTCAGAATAATACGTCCCCACTCATTCCTCCGGTCTCGGGATCCCCATCAGGAGCCTCTCCACCTACACCGTCCCAGAACAATGAAGGTGATTCATCTGTTGCTGCAACATTTCGATTAGACACAAGGGCGCTTCTCATAGAAGTGAAATCCAAAAGGCAAGTTCATTTTGCTATATTAGATGTTCATTTTAATCTTGTGTGTATGTATATATATTACTAATTGTGGAAGTTGCGAATTCATTCAATGCAGTTTTGAACCACCAGATGTTTGTTGTGAGGAGGAAATCGAGTATGAAATATAACAAAATAAATCAAACTAGATTTAGGCCCAGGCAAATAATTACAAGACTCCCTCCAATGCAGAAGAGAAAGTCAGGATCGATCCACGAGGAAGCGTGTCAGCGGATGCTAGGCAGCTGTAAATCTCACAGAAAAGTAAACAGAAGACAGAAACAAAGGAACAAAGAAGGAAAGACAAACGAAAGCAAGAAATAAAACAAAGACAGAAGTACTCGATCTCGACAACAGCAACTCGAGATCGACGAAAGACAGCAGAAACAGAAACTAAAAATCGACGACAGGAGCAGAAACTCAACTCGACCTAGACTAAAGCCAACTCGATCTCGACAAGGGTCTACTCGAGATCGACAAGACCCTCCTCTAGATCGACTAAAACACAGAAAGTATAAATTGCATATTCGAACACAGATTCGCAAATTTTGACAGAAATAAACTCAATATATAAAGAACTTCCAAAGCCAGGGTATCAACACCACAACGATAACCATGCAAATTAACACAAAAAGGCATAAAAGATCATGCTTTCCATCAAAATAACTTTCGTTACTAACAAATAGGCATATAGAGGCTTTCGCATAAACCCTAATTGTTACTAACCCTTTTCACATAATTAATCCAAGTTGCATTAAGTTCACTTTCGCTTCAATAACACAAACAAGGATCACCTTCAACTCTCGCAAAAGAATCATGCTCATAGGGATAGAAGATGAATTGCATCAAAAGATCTGACATTTACCGCATCACCTCACATGGCCACCGTCGGGCTCACCCTAGCCCCAGAAGTGGGTGGACTACTCGCTCTTCATCGCAATAGCAGACATTGATGTATGAAAAGAAACTTGCATTAAACTATATTCAAATTCTTTACAATCCCGGCACTCAACTTTCGCAGTATGTCAAAACCCTAAAACCTTTGAACTCCTAAAACCCCTATGTGTAACTGTGTCTCTGAAATTGAATGATGAAAAACCAGCCCCTAAGGCTTTATTTATAGCCTTCTATTCCTTGCTATTCAAGGATAGAATATATCTATCTATATCGAAAAAGCTTAAAAGATAAATAAATGTAATTTAGGAATTAAATCTAAAAAGGGGAAATAATATCTAAATAGGTAAGTCTTCTCATGTTGATAGATCTTGCCTTCCATAGATAGAACTTGATGGTTCTCGGATAGACTTGCCTTCCTTCGGCCCCAAGGATTCCCAAACCGAGTAGGATAGTCAAACCGCGTAACGCGGCTTCGGGACGCGGCTCGTCGATCTCGACTAAGCCTCCTCGAGATCGAATAGGATTTGTCGTTGACCATGGCTGGCTGGACGTCTCGGGTAGCTCTGCTCGACATGGCTCGGACAGGTGCGGTGCTCGGTCCTCGATCTCGACCAAGTTCCTCGAGATCGAGTTGGGTGTGCATCGAGGATGGCTGGCCTGGTGTAGTCGAGTAGCTGGTGCTCGTCACGGAATCGGATTGGCGCCATGGTGATCCTCGATCTCGACAAGGCTCCTCGAGATCGAGTAGGGTTGGCTCGGCGTCTCCGTCCTCGGCTTCTCGTCTTGGCACAGCTCGTCGAATCCGGACTTGGCGTTGAGGTGTTGTCGATCTCGACAAGGGAACTCGAGATCGAGTAGGGTTCCGGAAGTCGGGTTGTCTCTGACTTTGTTTCTCGATCAGTGCTCAGTCGACAAGGCCTGTGCTCGGACACCTTCGTCGAGATCGAGTTAGATTACTCTAGATTGAGTAATCAGGGGCTCCTAGCTTGATTCGACTGGTTCCGCTGCTTCTTGACCTTGGACTTCTGTAGTTGAATTCTGAGCTTTTCCGACCTTTCTCAGAACTGCTGTAATTTGCCTCGAATTCTGCAAAATTAAACAGAAACTGGTGTAGATTCCATAATTTGGCAATTAAACATAAACTACATAGATTTTGTACTATCTTAGCCCAAATGCATGAAATGTATGCAGAAATCGATATAAAAGTTACTGTAAAACATGGCAGATTCAGCTTACAACAAACACCCCATACTTAAGCTTGCTTGTCCTCAAGCAATACTTTTATTTGTCATACAGGGGAAGAAATCAAAACTCTCAACATATCAGATTCATTCTCATATAACCATGCAGTCAATTACCATCCTTGAAAAGGTACTAATGTCACGAATCCATACATGTGCAATTAAAAAGCAACATCTACTCACAAAAGGAGGGTTATGCAAAAACAATTCATGTGATAAAGCATTAATAATCATGAGGACTTTAATTTAAGCTCGATAAGAAGTACATTGGTAAAAGGCTAAAGGTGGGCAATTTTTGGCAATGTGGTGCTAACTATCCGGGGAAATAGAGTATTTCCAAACTGAATTTCATACCACATTCTTTCTCATAAGATTCATCACCTTTCATAATGTTTTTCTCAATAATAATGCTTTTACCTCTCTAACCTCAGCACTGCCTTCTCGCGAGTCGCAAACATGGGTGTCATGAATGGCCTCGGATACTTAGTGCATTGGACTCCTCACAATGTGTCCCATCTCGCCAAACTATTATCTTAGCAAGCAGGGTCAATCTACCTTTATCTCCTGAGGTGATTGGATTTTTTCTCACTCATTAAATTTTCCATATTTTTCAAACATTTTCTTCCAAACTCCAATAATGATAACAACATAAACACCATATAATGTATCTCCATAATGTGATATCATTCTCAACATAGTCCCCGGATAGGAAATAAGGTAAAGAATGGCAATATTTTAGAACATGTGGAGCAAATATGAAATAAGGCATAATATGGCTTTGGTGATGCATAAGCATAGGTAAGGGTAAGAATTTAAACAATGAGCATTATATGGAAATATAAAGTCCTCCATCATCTTATCATGCAACATGTCAAAAGCAACTTCAAATTTTACCTCCTTTCATGGTTTTCATCAAAATATGCATTTCATTGTGACTTCCCTTTAGTAGGCAATTTCATGTTATATCTCTAATGAATCTAATTTTGCATCGTCGAGTTCAATATAAGCTTCCATGACATTATTTCAAAATTTTCAATGGAGGTCATTTTTCTCAAATTTGGAAAACATGCATATAAGCACATAAATGAATAATGAATTCCAAAATAGCCATGTAGCAATTCAAAGAAATAAATTCTAAATATGCACACATAATGTCAAATATGTCAAATATGCACAAAGTAAGCCCTTCCCCCACCCCATACTTAAACATTACAGTGTCCTCACTGTGTAAAAACAAGGGTAAAAAAAGGAACTCACTAGACATGTGTGCAGGGCCTCTGAAAGAATCGTCTGGGCCGAGTTTGAATATAGCTTGCTTTTTATCCATGGTCCTGAAAAGTGTAGAAGACATATACCCACAATAGAAAAACTGAAAATGTTCAAAACCAAAAACAAACAAAACAATGTCCAAAAAAGTCCCAAAAACAAATGTCTATGTACAAGCTCTAGATTTTATAGTCGCTAGGCCGACTTCTCTATTAAGCGCAAGGTGGCATCTGCAGGGCCCATGTAGCTTGGGCTTCAAATAGGATTCCATTCTTGTCCATTAGATGTAGTCCTCCATAATGGATCTTGTTCACCACAAAAGGTCCCATCCTCTTCTTGTTGAATTTGTTAGGAAACCAATGATCCTTTGATTTAGAGACATAGAGCTTGTCTCCAACTTCATACTCTTTGGACTCATCATTGGATATCCTACATAAGCGCACATACCAAGGCAAACCTCTCCCATGTATAGATAGATCTTTAATGGAAATGGGAGAAGATAGATCCATACCTTGGCTTACCTTCGCAGAGACGGAATCGGGGACCACGGTGTTTGGTCGATCTCGAGTAGGGGTACTCGATTTCGACGAGTTTTCAGATTCTGGTGGTGAGCTGCCCGTAGGTGCAGGAGCTGGTGGAGGTGGATGTTGCTCGATCTCGACAAGGTTAGTCGATCTCGAGTAGGATTCCGCTTTTGGTGGCTTCAGCGTCGAGGAAGGCGAAGCCGAGGCAGCAGAGTGGTGGTCGATCTCGAGTACCCTACTCGATCTCGAGAAGTCTGGTGCTTCAGTGTTGCTGCTCGACGACGTTGGTGCTGGTGGAGGCTTCTGGTTTTGGTCGAGATCGACTAGAGTCCTCGATGTCGAGGAGTCTTGGTCGACCTTGACCCCATACTTGGTTCCTGTCAAGGCATCCGAAAAATAGTTAGTCCATAACGACGTACCTTGGTCTGTGTCGATTGGATTCTTTGTGTCCTCCTTTAGGATTGCCATGATCTCCTCCACCCGGGCCTCCATATCCCTCTTTTTCAGCTCCTCATGGGTCATATTTCTTACATTGGGTTCCCCACAAGTGATGTAGCCAGCTGAGATAGATTTTACCTCTTCCATTGGACCTGTATGCCTTTCAGTTTTATTAATGGAATACTCAATTACCTCATCGATGATGTTGAAAGTGAGCACTCCTTTCCTCACGCTTATGTTGGCATCAACCGTCGCCAAGAAGGGTCTTCCTAGAATAATTGGACAAGCAGGGTCTTCTTGCATATCAACAACTAGGAAATCCGCAGGGACAAAGAATTTACCTACTTATGCTGGCACATTGTCCACCATGCCTGTTGGAATGACCACGGTGTTGTTGGCCATGTAAAGTCTAGCATCCATAGGCTCTATGGCACCTATCTTAATCTTGGACCAAATTGTTAAAGGCATTATACTCACACTAGCTCCAAGATCACATAAAGCATAATTTTATATGGACCAAATCCAATGGTTATAGCAAACTTACCTGGATCTGGCCTCTTCTCCAGTATGTCCAAATGGCTGCATTCCTCTGTAATCTCAGCCATTGATCGCTTTTTGCTCAAAACCTCCTTCAGGAACTTGACATAGGATGGCATTTCATTGAGAGCTTCTGTGAAGGGGATGGTGACGTTGAGCTTCTGAAGCATCTTGATGAAGCGCTGAAATTTCTTTTATGCCGGGTCCTTTGGAGATTTTGTGGGAAAGGCAACTTTTTTTTCTGATTCGAAGCTAGAACAGATGTCGGAGGTGCTGCAGCTGGATCAATATCGACGGGGATTTTCTCGATATCGACATCCTTTTCCTCGATCTGGAGTTGACTCTGCTCGAGATCGACCAGATCCTTGTCGAGATCGACTGGTTTCTCAGCTTCTTTGCTCTGCTGCTTTCCGACCTCTGGCTCTTGCAGTTGATGGCCGCTTCTGAGTTTCACAGCAGCTATGTGTCCAGTCTTCCCCTTGGGATTTGGTTCTGAAGATCCTGGGAGTGACCCTGTCTATCTGGCGATTCCTGCTGCTAGCTGGCCTATCTGTGTATCAACTGATTTCCGCCATATATCAATTTCCCCAAGCCTAGAGTTGACACCTTGCATCTGAGTGTAGACGGAGTTGAAGGACTGCTTAGTTTCTGAATGATTACTCCGTATTTCCTCTAGGACTTTCTGTATATCATCCTTTTTCTGGTCCCTTTCCGGATGTCCTAGAGCTCTGTAGGGCGGGGGGTTCCTAGGGGCACCTTGGTTCCATTGTGGTTGCTGAAACCTTTGGTCCCCCCATGTAGCGATTGGGACCCCCTGCATAAGCTGCATCTTCATGGTGGTTTGCCAGCCTGACTTGCTCTGTGTGTGGGCACTCAGTAGTGGTGTGCCGCTGCGATCCGCATTCAATGCAAGGCTGGTTGACAGAAAGATACTTTACTTGCTTAAGGAGCTTCTTGTTCTGATCTCTGTAGTACTGCGCCCTTACATCAGGATCAATCTCTTTAGGAGGCTCATAGAGGGGCATGGATGGTGCTGGCCTGGCGTAGGGGTTCTCTTCATAGTTTGCAGTAGACCCATACTTGTTGTCATAGTTAGTGAGCTTGTCGAGCACTCCCCATGCGTCAATTGGTGGCATCGTCAGATACTCATAGCGAGTATACTGGTTGATCCTGTCCTTAGTGACTTGGTCAAGAGAGTTGAAGAAGATCTCCTGAATGACGTAGGGTGGCTGTCCATGAGTAGGGCAAGATCGTAGCAGTTCCTTGTATCTTTCCCATGCTTTTGCTAGCGGCTCCCCAGGCTTCTGTTTGAAAGCTGTGATCTTCTGGCTGAGGAGTGCGGTCTTTGCATGAGGGAAGAATTTGTTCAGAAACTCTTGCTCTACTTGGGCCCATGTTGTGAGGGATCTTGGTTTCAGCCCTTCAAGCCACTTCAGTGCAGGTCCAGCGAGAGACCAGCGAAAAGCCTTCATCTTGACATATTCCAAAGTTGTACCTTCAGCAAGAGTACGGCACATGTCAGAAAAATTTGTAATATGTTCAAGAGAACACTCATTAAACCTACCAAAAAAAGCATTATTTTTAAGCTCTATAAGAAATTGAGTGCGAATTTCAAAAGAGTTTTCAGGGATAAGAATCGCCGATTCAGGCACGACGAGAGTTGGGTGTATATAATCCTCTGCCGTGGTTGGATATTGGGCAAGCTCAGCTTATGCTTGTTCCCTTGCTGCTTTCTCAGTGGCGATAGCAGCATCTTTAGCGGCCAATTCCCTTGTAAGCTTCGCAATCAGCTGCTCCTGTGTTTCAGCGGCTGCCATGGCTCTTTGTAGTTTAGCTCTGATGTGTGGCAGACGTTCCGGTTCGTCTAAGCCGTCAAACTCAGATGGTTGACCAGAACGGCGCATACACCTGTAAAGTAACTCAAAGAAAAAATTGAGATCTGACTACCTAAGGCGCGAAGAATTTGTTCAGAAACTCTTGCTCTACTTGGGCCCATGTTGTGAGGGATCTTGGTTTCAGCCCTTCAAGCCACTTCAGTGCAGGTCCAGCGAGAGACCAGCGAAAAGCCTTCATCTTGACATATTCCAAAGTTGTACCTTCAGCAAGAGTACGGCACATGTCAGAAAAATTTGTAATATGTTCAAGAGAACACTCATTAAACCTACCAAAAAAAGCATTATTTTTAAGCTCTATAAGAAATTGAGTGCGAATTTCAAAAGAGTTTTCAGGGATAAGAATCGCCGATTCAGGCACGACGAGAGTTGGGTGTATATAATCCTCTGCCGTGGTTGGATATTGGGCAAGCTCAGCTTATGCTTGTTCCCTTGCTGCTTTCTCAGTGGCGATAGCAGCATCTTTAGCGGCCAATTCCCTTGTAAGCTTCGCAATCAGCTGCTCCTGTGTTTCAGCGGCTGTCATGGCTCTTTGTAGTTTAGCTCTGATGTGTGGCAGACGTTCCGGTTCGTCTAAGCCGTCAAACTCAGATGGTTGACCAGAACGGCGCATACACCTGTAAAGTAACTCAAAGAAAAAATTGAGATCTGACTACCTAAGGCGCGAATGATAGCTTCCCCGACAGCGGCGCCAATTTGTTGTGAGGAGGAAATCGAGTATGAAATATAACAAAATAAATCAAACCAGATTTGGGCCCACGCAAATAATTACAAGACTCCCTCCAATGCAGTAAGAGAAAGTCAGGATCGATCCAAGAGGAAGCGTGTCAGCGGATCCTAGGCAGCTGTAAATCTCACAGAAAAGCAAACAGAAGACAGAAATGAAGGAATAAAGAAGGAAAGACAAACGAAAGCAAGAAATAAAACAAAGACAGAAGTACTCGATCTCGACAACAGCAACTCGAGATCGACAAAGGACAGCAGAAACAAAAACTAAAAATCGACGACAGGAGCAGAAACTCAACTCGACCTAGACTAAAGCCAACTCGATCTCGACAAGGGTCTACTCGAGATCGACAAGCCCCTCCTCTAGATCGACTAAAACACGGAAAGTATAAATTGCATATTCGAACACAGATTCGCAGATTTTGACAGAAATAAACTCAATATATAAAGAACTTCCAAAGCCAGGGTATCAACACCACAACGATAACCATGCAAAGTAACACATAAAGGTATAAAAGATCATGATTTCCATCAAAATAACTTTCGTTACTAACAAATAGGCATATAGAGGCTTTTGCATAAACCCTAATTGTTACTATAGAGGCTTTTGCATAAACCCTCATTGTTACTAACCCTTTTCAAATAATTAATCCAAGTTGCATTAAGATCACTTTCGCTTCAATAACACAAACAAGGATTACCTTCAACTCTCACAAAAGAATCATGCTCATAGGGATAGAAGACGAATTGCATCAAAAGATCTGACCTTTACCGCATCACCTCACATGGCCACCGTCGGGCTCACCCCAGCCCCAGAAGTGGGTGGACTACTCGCTCTTCATAGCAATAGCAGACATTGATGTATGAAAAGAAACTTGCATTAAACTATATTCAAAGTCTTTACAATCCCGGCACTCAACTTTCGCAGAATGCCAAAACCCTAAAACCTTTGAACTCCTAAAACCCCTATGTGTAACCGTGTCTCTGAAATTGAATGATGAAAAACCAGCCCTTAAGGCTTTATTTATAGCCTTCTATTCCTTGCTATTCAAGGATAGAATATATCTATCTATATCTAAAAAGCTTAAAAGATAAATAAATGTAATTTAGGAATTAAATCTAAAAAGGGGAAATAATATCTAAATAGGTAAGTCTTCTCATGTTGATAGATCTTGTCTTCCATAGATAGAACTTGATGGATCTCGGATACACTCGGCTTCCTTCGGCCCCAAGGATTCCCAAACCGAGTAGGATAGTCAAACCGCGTAACGCGGCTTCGGGACGCGGCTCGTCGATCTCGACTAAGCCTCCTCGAGATCGACTAGGATTTGTCGTCGACCATGGCTGGCTGGACGTCTCGGGTAGCTCTGCTCGCCATGGCTCGGACAGGTGCGGTGCTCGGTCCTCGATCTCGACCAAGTTCCTCGAGATCGAGTTGGGTGTGCATCGAGGATGGCTGGTCTGGTGTAGTCGAGTAGCTGGTGCTCGTCACTGACTCGGATTGGCGCCATGGTGGTCCTCGATCTCGACAAGGCTCCTCAAGATCGAGTAGGGTTGGCTCGGCGTCTCCGTCCTCGGCTTCTCGTCTTGGCACAGCTCGTCGACTCCGGACTTGGCATTGAGGTGTTGTCTATCTCGACAAGGGAACTCGAGATCGAGTAGGGTTCCGGAAGTCGGGTTGTCTCTGACTCGGTTTCTCGATCAGTGCTCAGTCGACAAGGCCTGTGCTCGGACACCTTCGTCGAGATCGAGTTAGATGGCACCTTCAACAACCTCCAGCTCGCACATGTGCATGTCATCTGTCTCAAATTGACTGTATATGACTTTCCACTCCTTCGACCTTGACTTCCTACGAGATTCATGATGACCTCGAATATGCCATTTTGGAGGTCAAATGAGACCACATCTCCCCTCATCGCAGCGGGTATGATGGCTTTGATCTTCTTGTCGGCCTTTTCTGTTAAAGTCAAAACTTGGGCAAAACGAGTTGTAGCCATGGCACGTCTCATGACGAATTAGCTGTTCACCTTGTAAAATGTTTGCCTCACAAGCGATGTGATCGGAACACACCTACCTCCCTTCATGACCCCATTAAAAACCTCCGATAAGTTGGTTGTCATGACATCATATCTCGCACCTCCATCCTTTGCCAATGCCCGCATATGCGGCTCAATTGCGGCTAAGTACTCCCAAGCATCATTATTCATCTGTTGTATGGCACGACACCCCTCCTCGAACAGACGAATTTCGTGCTGATATGCAGTCCATCCCAACATGTCTTTCACATTTCTGTCATGGAATGCAGAATTCAGATTCGATTTAAGATGTCGGATGCATATCCTATGATGAGCGTTGGGCTCTCTCCATCTGTCTAGCTCTTCCATCGTCTTCATAATGCCTGCATGTCTATCTGAAATCACACATAACCCCGCCCTTTGTGTCACACGTCTTCCAATACAATCCATGAACCATGCCCAACTATCACCATTTTCGCTCTCCACAATAGCAAAAGCTAAGGGAAATATCTGCTCGTTAGCAACAACACCCATTGCCATCAACACTGTATGCTTGTACTTTTCGTAGTGGGTGCCATCAATACTAATCAAAGGACGACAATGCTGAAATCCAGCAATGCTTGGGCTAAAAGCCCAAAACACGCGACCAAACAACTTTTCATTTGGATTTGGAGTGTCGATATTGCTCCATTCAACCACTGTCCCTGGATTTGTGGCTTGTAGGGCTGCCATGAACCTAGGCAACTCGGTGTAGGACTCCTCCCAATCACCGTAAATCTCAGCAATTGCCTTCTGTTTCGCCTTCCAGGCCTTGGTGTATGAGACACATACGCCATACCTTTTTTGGAGATGCTCAATGATGGTACTTGGTTTTGTGTCTGAATCTTTGCGGATGAACCCCGGAATCTCTCCCCTAATGAAGTTTGAAGTGATATTGCGATTGTCCAACTGCATCACTTCTCCAACACAGTTTTGTGCATGGGGACCAATGTAACTCACAACTCTCCACATTCCAGAAGTTCGGTCTACTCAACGAGCCGACAATCGCCATGTGCACCCGCAACTGTCCTTCCTATCACAAACAACAGTATACCATTCCGGAGTAGCCTTCATTGTTCGATATTGCTTCCTTAACTGCACAAAATACTCTGTCAGGTGAAACTTTAATTCATCTAAAGAATCAAAGAGTTGATCACGATAAAATTTTCTTCCTTCCATGTCTTGCGCATGTGTGTTCAAAGCTTGCCAGGAGGTAATTATCATAGGGTCAGACTGTTCGACAATATTCCAATTTGGATTCGTGGCCTCGGCTATAATTGATGTCTCCCTGGCATCATCATCATCTTCCTCAGACTGATCTAGATCGTCTTCATGATCGAGCCCAAGTGAATCGACATGAATATCATCTATCTTCTCCTCCTGAGATGGATTGTATTGGCCATCCATCCTGTACTACCAACCACAATAAGTTAGTTTTCATCATTTTCTCTACCATAATATAACTAATTCGATCATATATTAATATTCACATAATTAATTAATTAATTAGCACCACTACTTCTAAAATTTATATATATTGTTCTCAACTACATGTTGATCAACTATTTTCACTGAATGTCATCACCAATTATACGTGCTAGACCATAGCATTACTAAACCAACACTACTAGCTAAACTTTCTCTTGCACATCAATGCTACAAATATTGTTTAAGTCTTTAGGCTAACAATTAGAAAATTTCTTTATCTCCATGATAACATAGTGATATTCATTAAACCAACATATAATACTTATAAAAATTAGAAATTGTTGATTTGTATGAACTAACCTTTAATAATCCTCTTCAAACTCTTGAAGTGCTTCTATGATAGTAGTGATATGCTTGCAAAAGGTGGGAAGAAACGATGGATAAGAGAAATAAAGCGAGTATGGTGAGAGCAGAAGAAGAAAGTGGGTTTTAAACTGTAATAGGAAACACTAGAAACGCGGACTAGACCCGCGTTTCATCTGCAAAAAGAATATTAGGGTTTCAGTTTATAGGGTTTCAGGTTCGGGAATCTTTCCGATTAATACAATAAAACCGCGGATTAGGACCGCGTTTCACCTGCAAGATTCCACAACCCAGGATGGATTGACGTTGCAATTTGGGTTTACTCATAAACCGCGGTTTCAATACGCGGTTTATGCATTTCCTTTATAAATAAAAAAAAAGAACCGCGGTTCACCTTAAACCTTTTTTTTTTTGAATTTCTCTTATGTGTCAGGGATTCGAAAGAAAACCACGTTTTCAACCCGCGGTTTTCTGCTTTCCCTGACACTTTTGAACATTTTGACAAAATGTTTCAAAGCCTGCTTATTTCGACAATTATTTTCTTTTTTTGTGAATATTCTGAAAAAAAATTCGATTAAATTGTGCTAAAATATTTTTAGCTGTCATGCTTTTTCAATTAATATGTTGCTTAGCATGTGAATTGTTAATTGAATTTCTTGAAGGAAGTTTTAAAACACATATTACCCTAAATTAGATTTTTTAGTCTTATATAGACAAATTATATTTTAAAAAATTTCTATTTTTCTTTGATGTGTGTCACTCACTTATGCTTTGAAACTAGAACTTTCTTAATAATCTTATTTGGGGCTGCATAAAACGTATTGTATGAATACATTAAAATGCTTGAGGCCTAATTTTAAGCCTTATGCCTATAGTTTTTATTAGTCTAAGCACATGAGTGTGAATGTTTCCACATTAAACATCTAGTGAAGTTTTAAGCTTTTGATGTGTTCGATTTAATGATCGTGATCGAAAGATAGCATAACTGTCTTGATTCTCCATGTGCAAATCTTCGAATGTTGTATATGAGTAGAGACTTGATCGCATTTGTTGTTAACCAATATTTATTATTGTTTGCTCAATGACGAGCAAATCTAAGTATAAGGTATTTTGATGACACAGTTTTGAACTATTTAGTGTCTAAATCAGAGTATTTTAATGTTTTTTGAGAATAATTACTTAGTTAATAAAGTTACAAGAATTAAGTTTGCAATTTCTGATGTCTTCATTTGTTGATTATGCAATATCAAGATAAAGCAAGAGCCAAATATTTGTAAAATAAAGATAATATGTTCAAAGTTCCAAGTAAGATGATTGAAAATCAAGATCAGAACTCAAAACGAACAACAAATAATGAACCAAAGTAAAACATCTCGAAGTGATGCCTGCCCAACTCAGAATGACGAGGCTTCACTAAAATGGTCATAACTCATTCAATATTAGGAGTTAGAAAACTTATGAATGCTACTTTCGTAATTCTTTTCAGCGGATACAATCTTATTGTTTACACAGAGCAAATTCGTAGTGAAAAGTAATCGAAATTGGCTTGCAAGTAACTGACTCTATGACAGTCTGTTGATCAAGTCTCTAGTCAATCGAAATTGGCTTAGCCGACTGCATCACAAATTCTTGGCCCACGGGCTGCTTTTTAGTCAGATATTATTACAAAACCTAGTGGTTTTCCCCGGTTGCCTATAGTGATTTTAGATCTTTTTAACAAGGGTATAACTTCAAACATTTCTATTCAGTTTTCAGGTAGAAGCATTTACCTTAAGAAATATACCAGCTTAAAGATCTGTTCATTCACAAATCACATAAAACGCCCCAGCTAAAAGATTTCCCGGATTTTAGCTGGTGCAATAACAGTTGCCCCAACTAAAACCGAACCTCAAAATTTGTTAAAACTTCAGTTCCCAAGTCGCCTACATACAAACATCGGAGCTTCATGTATGAATACTATATATAGGATGTACATTTGCTGAAGGAAAGGGAAACGCCCTGTTTCTCAATCTGTCTCCAACCAGAAACCCCAGAGGGGAGGGGGTCTAACCAGAGGCAACCAAAATTCAATTGCACCGGGTTCTTAGTTGGTTGTTGCGTTTCCTAATTCTGCTCGTGGAACCTTCATTTTGCGACACACCTAGTAGCGCCTCGGTTAACAGTTGGCGTCGACTACGAGTTAATCCACGGACTGATTTCAATGCTTCAATCTTCTTACGGCTATGCTGAACCATGGTCCGGTTGTTGAGCTTTCTTAGTGGTGACCTGTTTTCTACTTTCTGCTTCTTCTTGAGAGGAGGATGAGCAGCTTCTGAAAAAATAACTCAAAGAAATGAACCAGTTATTCTCTATTCAGTACAACTTTTGGACAACTCTGAAATTCTCTAATCAAGCACATTACCTGGATGCTCTTCAGATTGAGAGTGTATATCAGGACTTGAATATCTCAATTGAGGAAGTGGGGAGACTTTAATATTCCTGTTGAACCCACTGATCTCGGGTTCAATAGTGCCTCCTGAAGCAGGAATGCATGACTTTGCTTCATTTCCAGTAGGTCTGAAACTGGAATTCCAATCACCCGCCCCTTCATTGCATAATATGTCATCTTTTCGCTTCCGAGAGGAATCATTTGTTAGCATCAGACCCTGACCATCCACACTTCCAGTGAGTATGACCTCATCATCTTTAGGAGCACTAGAAAGAGGAGAGGAGTTTTTGACATTTAACACTTCACAGCAAACCTCATTTCTAGGTATAGGCCCCTCATCATTATCTCCACGCAAGCCTGTACTGCAAGTCTCATCACATGCTTGTGGAAGTGGAAGCTCTGTACAGTGAGAACTGTCATCTTCATTTTTAGCTACATTCTCATCGTCAAGACATGCCCTTGAGGGATTTGGATACCCAGTATGTTCTACATTGTCTAGAACCGACTTGGGAGATGTGGTGTTCCACATGCCATTGTCACACGTTGATTTTACAAGACTGCAAGGCCAAGGTGTTCCTTTTTTGGCATAGAAGAGAATGTAGGCTTGTTGGGAAAGAGCCACTTTTTCTGTAACCTCGGTTACCTAAGTATAAAGCGAGCAATAAGTGAAATTTGGCATAATACAAACTTTAAAATTCTGCAAATACTAACAAGAAACAAGAGAGGATACAAACCACTGAACTAGCATATTCAAATCACATAAAACAGGCACCCCATACCTTTGAGTCATCTATCCGGAACCATTTGTCAGGGGAGGAACGGATGTAGCACAAGTAGTGCCCAGAAATGGACGAGAATCCAAGGTGTACTATAATGGCATACAGATCATACTTCAGCTCCTCCTACAAGAAAATGATAGCAAAAGAAAGGTCCTTATCAAGATCATGATAACAGCAGACTGAAAATAGTAACATCAAGTACTCTTGAGTCTGAAGAGTATATAAGCTTCAAGATAGAACTTGGCCTTGAAAATTTAGCAGTGTTCGTGTTTGGATAATTAAGAGCCTCGAAAAACTTCATCAGTCTATCAAAATGTATTAATTAGTTTTTCAACAACCACCATATCAACAATAGAGATGTAGCCCTTCCAGTTTTCATATATAAATTTGATAGAACCTTACGATTTCATCTTGGCCACCAAATGTACATTGATTTAAGTCCAACTCCAAGGGGTAAAGCAAAGCCTTGTCAACTTTCTTCACAAAATAGCCATCACCCTTGAACCTCTTCAGATGCAATGCAGCAACAGAAGGTGCTTGGTCGAGCAGGAGCTGCTTCTTTACTGGCACTTGTTCCTTGCACTTCTCACATGAAATTTTTACATCATCTTCAATCTCCTCCATTTTCGTAAAAGATTTAAGTGCACCATCAAGGTCATCAACATCGTCAATCTCCAAACTCAGATCGACCAGTGGCTCATAAGTATCAGAACGGCTTCCACACTTGCAGCAGTAAAGCTGAAATTTTAATTACCAATGAGAAAAGGGTACCATCATGCTTCTGCTATTAAAACAATGAAGCATGCCAAACACAAAAAGAAAGGAAAAATAAACAATTAGAATAGCAACCTGGCTCACAAGCCGACCACCAAAAACCTGCTTCACCAAGCTATCACCTTGTAAGGAGATTCCTGTGCCATCTACTTTACATTTTGACCAACAAGTGTCAAGCTTGTCCAGCAGACATTGTAAATATTCGTGGGCATCTTCCTGTTGGAATCTCTGAAAAAATGATGAAATATCTAGTAGTTCAACATTAAGGACACCAGAGCACAAGGAATAATTAAAATACCTTTTGTAAGAGTTAAATGAACTCCCAGCAAAAAGATCATCCAACAAAACAAGCAATTGACTAATTAGAATAACCAAGCAATTATCTTTAGAATCATCATCTTATTGGCTTTGTGAGGTTCTGGATGCAATGAAGAAAACCAAAGAATGATAATAAGATTGAATGCATCATCCACGTGATTGCAGCTGTCTTGCAGTAAAATGACAAGAAAACTGGCAGTTAAGATTCATCAACCTTTCAGATATATAAACAAGTTAACATACCAAAAGCAACAGGCAAACCACCAGACAAGTGATACAACCGAAGCATAACAAAGGATACAGCTTAGATTGTTGACAAGATTGTCAGGGGATATAACTTCTCCAGAAGTAGCCAAAGCATGGAATATATGATCACGTACAGCAGATAGAACACAAAACTCTCCATCATTGTCTGCAATGTATAACAATTGCAAAAAGAATCATCTTACTGAAAAAAACAATAAATAGAAATTCATATAAATTAAAAACAAGGATAGAGGATACATGCCCAGGAATAATTACATTTTAGCTTCATAAAACCCAGCAGATTTCTTTTAGCATTTCGTAGATAATATAATATACATGATTCAATAAACTACTGAGATCATCCAAAGATGTAAGAACCCATGATGCAAGGATAACTACCCACAGTTCCTAAATTATTTCTTCAATTATCATAACTATTATATGATAATAAGTTTAATTACATTGATAATTGCCAATAAGCTATTCACAAGCTTCTTTTTCTCAATACCAACATTAGTAATTGGAAATAGTAATCAAATTACTACATAAGATTGAAGATAAGTGAGCATCCAAAGTTGAATTTCATTATACCAAACCCCAAACAGCCAAAAGAGGAAATCATACAATTATTAAACATGAAAAGAACAAAACCTTCCATTTCAATCAACAGTAAAGACAGACAAGTCACAAGTTACGGGATTAATAAATATAACCATGTGTATGAAGTTAATGATTAAAATGCAAGCACACACTCACGATGGGAAGGAACAACATCATGGCGAAGAGAGTGGAGTCCATGGACAAGAGGAACAGTGTGGGTAAAGCACTGCATCACCGCATTGAGAAAGCAAGTATTACCCATGTTTGCTAATCCAGCACCCTGGACATTTATTTTATAAGACTATCAGATTTCACAGGAATGTATTCCAAAATTGGCTGTGAGAAGAGACCAGACAGTACCAATGGAGGCGGTGAGCGTGGACGCCAGAGTAGCATTGGAGGCGGTGAGGGTGAACGCCGCCGGTCAGTGTGGCCATCACCCACGTTATCAGAGCTATCATCGTCGCAATTGTCCGGGAGGTCAAAGATCCACAATTTATTGAAAACGGGAGAAAGTCCAGAGGACAAAGGGTCAGGACGAGATTGATGAGCAACTGCGCTACCATTCTTCTGCAAATGGGGATGAGGCGAGCCATATAATGAAGGTTCACTATCTTCTTCTTCCAGAACGCCCTTACCAAGAGCACCGGTATCAGCGACTTCTCTGTAACCCTCCCTATAGTCGTCAACAGGCTCACAGCCGGTGTCTTCGAGAAGCTTCTTACAACGGGCGTCGGAATCCTCCTCCTCATCCCCGCCTCCGTCGGAGTCTTCCTTCAATTCGAACTCCACGCCCTTCGCTTCTTCTATCTCGCGGGAGGGGTCCTCGATGGCCAAAAAGCTCCGACCGGGAGTTCCAACGGGCGGTGAATTGTCCCAAGAACCCGAAATTAGGGGTTCGGAGGAGTGGGTGGGGTCGGGAGGCAAGGGCGATGGGATCTGGATGCACATCTTGAACGGCGATTTGGTTAGGAGTTGAAGAGAGAAAGACGGGAAAGTGCTGGAAAAGGAAATTAGGGTTTCCGGAGAGGCGGTGGAGATATAAATTGGGGAATTTTGGGAGGGAAGCTGAAAAAAGGGGCGGGATGTATTTAGGCGGGACGTGGGGAGGGACCGAGGGAATGATTAAAATCGTTTTCGGGATTTTGCGGAAATTGGATGCATTTTGAATTTGGTTAATTTGTAGTACCAATTTAGAACCCTGCACTCTTTTAAACGTTTGTGCTTGACCTGGCCTCCCCGTCTCCACACACCATCACCTTATTGATTATTCACCTCTTTGCCTCCTCCCGGTTCATCGGAGTACCGGACTGCCTTAACTTTTGCCACCCACCGTGGCCGCTCATCTGCCCCTTCATGTGATTGTCGCTTTTGCCGCTCCAACACAGCCTCCGCTTCGTGCCCTTGGTTCCCCAATCATCGTTTCACCACAACCAAGTGTGTGCCTTGGCGTTCACCGACATTGTAACGGTCCGAGTTAAGGAGCCCGGGTTACGTTTCGAACTATTAAATATCTTCGTTCGGATCTTACCATTTAAGTACGGGTTGAGTTTCAAAACAAAATGTTAGTACTGAAAGAAGGGATTTTGAACCCTAAATTCGTGATAGAGCCGTTGGGTACCCAAACCTGTCCTACATACAGAGCCAAATTTCTCATCATCGTTAACTACTCCAAAGACATTTGGAGCCAAAATTTGAAATTTGATGTAGTAAAACCTTTCGTTTACCACATACAGAGCTAAATTTTTCAAAATTTGTACCATTCATCTGTAGCCTAACTAGTAGATGTATGCAATCATTAGGGATATAAGCCCTTATATTTTGCAACAAAGCATACATCCTAAACGACCCTATATTTTGCAACGGAGGGAGTATAGACTAAAAATAATTACAACCAAACGGCTAGACCAATTAAAAAAGTGTTGCAGGATTTGCTACGTTAATAGCTACAGGGGATTTGGACTGGGACTCGTGTCCCCTTTCTTCTTACTCCTTCAATATCGCCTTCCCGCCTACACCGCCATGGTGAACGACGTCGACGTCGGACGCCTTCCTTCTCCCGCATGCTGCCTGCGCTCCCGGCCTCCATCCCGCTCCTCATCGTCTCCTCCTTGCTTACCCTCTCCGACTCTCACACGACCAACCTCGCTCAAGCACCCATGGCCCTCGCTCACGCTCTCGCGTCTCCGCCGCTCACACACTTGAATTTGTGTCTTGATTGTCAAAGATTGGGTCATCCTACGGCTTACCGTGATGGTTTGTGAACTCTTTTTCTGGATACTGGTTTTTTTTATCATCGTTTCTTTGGGCGAACAAACTTCGGCACTTCATTTTGTGCCTTATTTTGGTTTACATTGTTGCGTTCGCGGCGAGATCGCGTGAAAAACTCGAATGTGGTCGCATTTGTGCCCACATTCCCTATTTTTCTTGAAGAACAATTGACTACCGCGTTCCTACTTAGGGATAGAGTTTCCAGTTTTCACAAACACATGTTTTTCGTGAAATTGTTTTAACATAAAGTTACCATGCGTTACCAAGGTCACATCATACGCGAACGGGTACTTCTTCTATTCTTTGTCTTCGGAGGATCCCGAGTCATCGCCTTCGGAGGTTCCAACGTCTTCTGGCGGTAGGACAAGGACTTTGAAGCGCGAGCCGCCGAGGTAGTGGAACGTTACAGCCCCCCAACCTGGAGGCCTCTTGATCTCGCGAAGGTACTCCACCCTTGGGTGAGCTAGAGTACCCCGGCGTCATCCCGTTCTACTCGGACGCTCGTCCCCCGCCTTCCTCACCCATTGGTCAGCGAGATCCTTTTGACGCCTGTCAGCCCAAACTCTGCCTCGAAGCAGGCCGGTAGTGGCATCCTTTGCGTGAACGTAGCGTTCTGTACCCAGCGAAGGAAGTCCCTTGGGCCTCTTTCTGTGGCCGAGAAGAGGGGCTCGGGAGAGTTGCCGGCAGCCATCTTGCTTCCTTCAGGGGAGAGGGTTTTGTTGTCTTTTTGGGATGGAGTGGTGTGTTTCAAGAAACTCCTAGAGCTACATTTATAGGAAGGGTTCCTTCATTCTTTATGTGATGATTTACTTTCTGTTTTTAGATGATTCGTCTTGCCTTATTTGGCTGTTATCGTATTTTTTCCTTTCTTTTTTAGATGATTCGTCTTGCCTTATTTGGCAAAGATGTCGATCCGGGAGACTAGAGTTACAACCGGATTCCAGACGCGGAGCAAGCTCCAGCGTCCTAGGACTTAACGAATATGCCGATCCGGGAGACTAGAGCTCTAACCGGATTCTCGACGAGGAGCTAGCTCCAGCGTCCTGGGACTTGGCGAAGATGTCGATCCGGGAGACTAGAGCTCCAACCGGATTTCCGACGCGGAGCAAGCTCCAACGTCTTGGGACTTGGTGAAGATGTCGATCCGGGAGAATAGAGCTCCAACCGTATTCCCGACGCGGAGCTCTCTCCGGCGTCCTGGGGCTTAACGAATATGTCGATCCGGGAGAACAGAGCTCCAACCGGATTCCCGACGCGGAGCAAGCTCCGGCTTCATGGGACTTAACGAAGATGTCGATTCGGGAGACTATAGCTCCAACCGGATTCCCGACACGGAGCAAGCTCAAGGGTCCTGGGACTTAACGAAGATGTCGATCCGGGAGACTAGAGCTCCAACCGGATTCCCGACGTAGAGCAAGCTCCAGCGTCCTGGGACTTGGCGAAGATGTCGATCCGGGAGACTAGAGCTCCAACCGGATTTCCGACGCGGAGCAAGCTCCAGCGTCATGGGATTCACCCTTCGCTAGAGATGGTTGCTTGATTGTTTCGCACAGAATTTTAGCACCCATTGACCGCTTTCATTTATACACATTCAGCGGGGGTGACTTAACATTCTCCAACTTATGGGATGATTACACATAGTACTTCTTTAGGTGCTCGATGTTTCATGTTTTGTTGAGGACCACTCCTTTTGGTGTTTGGATTTTGTAAGCTCCAGTGTGAATGCAGTCAAACACCACGTAGAGTCCCTCCCACTTTGCATCTAGTTTGTCACCCGTGAGGGACAACTGGAGAACCAGATCTCCTTTCTCGAACTGGCGGGGGACTATGCGTTGGTTGCGGTATTTTTCTGTCTTTTTCTTGTACTCTCGTGCCTTTAAAGCGGCCAACCTTATTCTCTCATCTCGGAGGTGTAGGTCCACCTCCATGACTTCATCGTTGGCCTTGGACTCGTAAGAAAGGACTCGGGCCAAAGGGACCAGTCTTTCGATGGATATAACGATGTCCGATCCGAATACTAGTGCAAAAGGGGTTTCACCTGTTGGGGTCTTGGCCGTTGTTCGGTATAACCATAATACCCGTGGGAGCAAATCTGCCCATTGCCCTTTGGCGGTCTTTCCTAACTTTTTCTTTATCCCTTACAGGATCTAGCGGTTGGTGATTTCTGCTTGTCCATTAGTTTGTCGATGCGCGACGGACGAGAATTTCAATGATATCCCCAGCCCTTTGCAGAAATCCCGAATTCCTTCGCAGTCGAACTATGTTCCATGGTCCGTAATGATGGCCTCATGAACTCCGAATCTGCACGACGAATTCCTCCACAAGAACCTGCGGACCTTTTCGGCAGTGATCACCCCCATGGCTTCTGCTTCCACCCATTTGGTGAAATAGTCTACCACAAAAAGAATGTACTTCAGCTGTCCCGGAGCCGTGGGGATAGGTCCCAAGATGTCCATTCCCCACATAGCAAAGGGGCACGCCCCAAAGATACTTTGGAGCGGCTCAGCGGGTGCCACGCGGACGTTCCCATGGTTCTGACATGCGTCGCAGCTCTGCACATGACTTTGCACGTCCTTCCTCATGGAAGGCCAGTAATACCCTAACCTCATGATATTTGCGGTCAAGGATCTCCACCCTTGGTGGTGCGCACATACCCCTGCATGTAGTTCTTCAACGATGATCTTTCCTTCGTCCGTGGTCACACACAACAGGTTGGGGAAGTTAAAACCTTTCTTGTACAACCTCCCTTCATGGATCTTGAATCGGGTGGCCTGGTAGCTCATCTTCTTGGCCTCCACTCTTTCTGAGGGAATAACTCTTTTCCCTAAACACTCCGCTATGGGGGTGCGCCAATCTCTTGGTCCTTCGGTTTGGATCGCGTAGATTTCCTGGACGAATCCCCGTTTCTCCCTTTTTCCGAACACGAAGTTCTCCTCGGCTTCTGGGGGCATGGCCGCCCCAATCCGGGCCAGAAGATCTGCTGACTCGTTCATCTCCCGGGGGAGCGATTCCAGGCTGAAATGCAGGAAATATCGTTTTAGCGTCATGACCTTGCGTAGATAGTCCGGTAGAAGGCCTGTCTTGGCCTCGTAGGTCCCGTCCACCTGCCTTGCAACTACTTTGGAGTCAGTGTAGATGGCAATTGTTCGCGCCCCTCGGACTAACGCGATTTCCAGTACCGCGATCAGAGCTTCATATTCCGCTTCGTTGTTGGTCACTTGGAAATCCAGTCTGTGAGCGAAGCATGATTTTTCTCCCTCGGGGTAGTGAACATGATTCCTGACCCGCTACCGTCAGCATTCACGGCTCCATCTACCCTTAGAACCCATCTGTTCTGGTCGTCCCCTCCGTAATCTTTGAAGCTTGTTTCACAGATGAAGTCGGTGAGGGCCTGAGCAAGAGCCGCTTTGCGGGGTGCATAAGTTATTTCAAACTCGGAAAGTTCTACGACCCACTTGGTCAGCCGTCCTGTTAAGCTGGGTGAATGGAGGATCTGCCTCAGCGGCAAGTCTGTTAGTACTTCAATCCCATGATCCTTGAAGTATGGCCGGAGTCTTCTAGCCGCGAAGATCAGACAGAGTATTATCTTCTCCACTGGTTCATATCTAGTTTCCGCATCGTGTAGCACTCTGCTTACATAGTACACAGGGTATCGGCCTTCTCGGGTGAGAACCGCACTGATGGCAGTGCCCTTGGTTGCCAAGTAAAGCTGCAGACTCTCTACTCCTTGTGGTTGGTGTAGAGTGGGCAGGCGGTGCAAAAAAGCCTTTAATTCCTCAATGGCGTGATGAAGTTCTGGGGTCCACTGTATTGGCCCCTTCTTCTTTAACAGTGCGAAGAAAGGCAGCGACTTGTCGGCCAAGCTCGAGCAGAAACGCCCTAGGTAGTTCACCGCGCCATTCAAAGACTATACCTCTTTAACTGTACGCGGCGGCCGCAGTTCCTGAATTGCAGTAATCTTTGCTGGGTTCACGTCTATCCTCCGCTGGCTGACCATGAAACCTAGAAACTTGCCAGAGTTGACACCAAACACACATTTTTCTGCATTCAAATTTAGTCCGCCTCGCCTCAAAGAGTCAAAGGTTTCCTGGAGATCTGCTGCATGGTTTTCCGCTTTGCGGCTTCGAACTACTATGTCGTCCACGTAGATTGACACGATCTTTGCGAGTTGTCCACGGAAGATTTTGTCAACGGTTCTTTGGAAGGTGGCCCCAGCATTTCGCTAGCCAAAAGACATTACTTTATAACAGAAGATCCCCTAATTGGTGATGAAAGTGGTTGCTTTCTTGTCTACCGGATCCATGCGGTGATGTCTACCAACTCATCAATCGAGGGCGGGGGATGCTGTCTTTCGGGCACGACTTGTTCAAATCGGAGAAATCCATGCACATTCTCCACTTCCCGTTTGCCTTCTTAACCAGGACAACACTCGAAAGCCAAGCAAAATCTTCCACTGCTTCTATAAAACATGCTTCCAACAGTTTATCTACTTCCTCCTTGGCGGCCTAGGACCGCTTGGGGGGCCATTTTTCTTTACTTCTGAGCTATTGGTCGAGCGTCATGGTGAATCCGGAGGGTGTGGATGCCTATGGACGCGGGGACTCCTAGAAGGTCTTTGGGTGACCACGCGAACACGTCGCGGGACTGTTGGATGATGTTTAGGACGCGATCTTTCTCCTCCGTTCCCAGGGCCTGGATGTTGTTGCAGGAGGATGGTCAAGTATGAAATATAAATAAAATATAAAGCAAACTGACTCCCTGTCTCAGCAAATAAATACAAGACTTCCTCCCGTTGTAGTAGAAGGCAGTCAGGATCGATCCACGAGGAAGCTTGTCAGCGCTCGCCTTTTCAGTTCTAAAACTCAGCAGAAAATCAACCAAACAGACAGAAATAACAGAGAAAAGCATAAAAGAATACAAAGCAGCAACTTTTAGTCGATGTCGACCACTAGAACTCGATATCGAGTAATAAAATTGACCACAAAACTCGAAATCGACTGACAGAAAGCAAAACCCAGCTAAATAACTCGACTTCAACAAACTCAACTCGACATCGTCTAGATTCCTCGATGTCGACCAAATTTGCTCAATTTCGACTTACAACAGAAACTAAAACTCGAAGCTTATCGCAACACAGAACACGATTTTGATGAAATAAAATCAATAAACTAAAGACTTCCAAGATCAGGGTATCAACACCACAATGATAACCATGCAAAATAACACATAAAGGCATAAAAGATCATGCTTTTTATCAAATAACTTTCGTTATTAACAAATAGGAATATAGAGGCTTTCGCATAAACCCTAATTGTTACTAAACCTTATTCACATAATTAATCCAAGTTACATTAAGATCACTTTTGTTTCAATAACACAAACAAGGATCACCTTCAACTTTCGCAAAAGAATCATGCTCATGGGGATAGAAGACGAAATCACATAAAAAGATTGAACCTTTACCGCATCACCTTACATGGCTACCGTCGGGCTCACCCCGAACCTAGAAGTTGGGTGACTACTCGCTTCTCATCATGAATAAACTCATCAATAATAAAAGGGAATAATTTTGCATTAAATAAACTAAAAGAAAGCTTACAACCGATCGAAGACAAACCGTCTCTCAACACCTCCTCTCCTCACGCCACAAGCTCTCTTCTCTCTTTCTCTATGTAACTAATTGTAACTTGAATTGAATGAATAAAACTCAGGCCCTAAGGCCTTATTTATAGGCTTCCAATCCTTGCTAATCAAGGAAGGAAATTCTATCTAATATCTAAAGATAAAACTCTACTAGGAAATAATTAAATCTAAATAAGTAAAACAAGATAAATCCTACGGTAATTAATTGTTCCACCCTTAGGATAAATAAAAAGATAAAAAGATAAATCTTCATCTATTGGAAATCTCCTCTCGAAAATATCTCCATCGGATTCGGGATAGAAACTTAACAAGACTCGGACTAGCTCAATTTCGGCCACTGTTGGTCAAGTCGATATCGACCAGAATTACTCGATATCGACCAACATTTCCTCAGTTTCATCTCAACTACTTGATCTCGGCCTTAGGAAGCGAAAATCGACTTGGTTGTTACTCGATATAGAGTTGGCTTCCTCGATATCGACTTGAATCTTTCAGCTCCAGCTTCCTTGTCGATTCCTGGATATCTGCTCGACTTTTGGGTTACTCGATATCGAGTTGCTGTACTCGATATCGACCAACTTCTCCAGCTTTGCTCGATCTGGCATTTTTTGGGTAGAAATCGACTGGTTGACTCGATATCGAGTAAGGTAACTCGATATCGACCTATCTGTTGTCGAGTAGATTTTCTTGCTTCCAGCTCGATTTGTCCTGGTTTCGCTGCTCCTTGACCTTGGACTTTTGTAGTTGACTTCGATCTTTTCCTCCTTTCTCTGACCTAGTGTAAATTGTCTCGATTTCTGCGAAATTAAACAGAAACTGATGTAGATTCAATAATTTGGCAAATAAGCATAAACTACATAGATTATGTATTATTCTAACCCAAATGCATGAAATGTATGCAGAAAACGATATAATAGTAAGTGTAAAACATGGAAATTTAGGCTCACAACAAACACCCCATACTTAAGCTTGCTTGTCCTCAAGCAATACTTTTAATTGTCATTCAGGGGAAGAAATCAAAACTCTCAACATCTTAGATCCATTGTCATATGTCCCTGCAATCAATTACCATACTCGAAAAGGTACTAGTGTCACAAATCCATTGCAAATAATGAAAGAAATAAGGTAAATTTGGCTCATACACTTTATCCACAAACATATATACTTTTTTCTCTTTCTTTTTTTTTCGGATTTTTTTTTCCGAAAATAAAAACCAAATAACACTAATAGTGCATTTATAATGTGAGCCAAAAATCCTTTTACATAATATGCATAGCAAGATAAAAATGTAATGAAGCGCTTGAACTTCTTCTCTGCTGGATCCTTTGGAGATTTCGTCGGGAAATGCAGTTTTTTCTGCGTCGGAGGTGCAAAAGGGTGGTCGACTTCGAGTACAGGTTGGTCAACATCGAGTTGGTGCTGGTCGAAATCGACTACAGTAGTCAACTTCGGGTTGGGCATAACTTTCTGGTCTACATCGAGTTCCTGCTGGTCGATGTCGAGTTGCTGCTGGTCGATATCGAGTGGTTTGCTCGATGTCGAGGAGTCTCCTGCAGCTTCTCTTTCTGTGTTGGGCTCGGGCATTTGCATCTGCCGCCCACTCCTTAAGTTCATGGCAGCTACCTGTCCAGTAGATTTACCCTTAGGGTTAGGTTCAGAGGTTCTAGGGAGCGTACTTGATTGTCTGGAGATGGATGCCGCCATCTGGCCAATCTGTGTGTCAATCGATTTCCTCCAAATATCGATTTCTCCAAGCCTAGCGTTGACACCATGTATCTGAGTGTAGACTGAATTGAAAGACTGCTTGGTGTCTGAATGGTTCCTCCGCATCTCTTCAAGGATGGTCTGCAGGTCATCCTTCTTACCTTCTCTATTAGGGTGACCAGGGGCTCTGTGTGGAGGGGGATTATGATGCTGGGGCTGGCGATAGTAGCTCCAGTTCTGGTTCTGATGTTGCCCTGAGTACTGTCCCCCTGCATACCTTACCTCTTCGTGGGTCTCTCCTTGATGTACTTGATCGACGTGTGGGCACGCAGTAGTGTTGTGCCTCACAGACCCACATTCCAAACAAGGTTTATCTTTAGAGAGGAATTTAATTTGTTTGGTAAGGCGACTTACCTGATCGTTGTGAAACTGTTCCCTGAAGTTTGGATCAGCCTCCTTAGGCGGCACATACAACGACATAGATGGGGCAGGCCTTTCATACCTTTCGTCGGAAGCGGCCGCAGAAGTCCTATAGGTGTTGTCGTAGTTTGCAAACGTCTCAAATACCTCCCATGCACGACGTGGAGTTTATCCAAGATATTCATAGTTGGTGTAGTTGTTGATTCGATCCTTAGTAGGCGCATTCAGGCTCAATTTGGCTAAGGATAGCTTTGTGGAGTTCACAATAAAAGTCTCAGGCTAATGTTATGACTTCAAGCAGGGATAATGCAGGGTAGGTAAAGAGAGGATAAAATTGGCTTAAAAGGTGCCTCCATCATTTAATTCTTATTAACATAAACATATAAATGCATTGGCTTTGAATAACTATCACAACATTTAGAGATGCATAGGAAGAGTAAATACACTCAAGAAAGCAGATGGATTTTTAATGTTTTCCCTATAAGGCCAAAATTCTCACTAGGACAAGTTTTGTTGGATTTTAACCTTTAGCTTAGGATCATATGTGCTCAATTTCATCACAAGTTCACAATCCACATAAAAACCATTTTGAGGACTTAGGCTAAACCTTCCAAACACGCCATAGGGTTTATATGATCAAGTCAGTCATTATTTATCATCATAGGACATCTAAGTTAGGGTATAAAAACTTAAAACAATGCAAAAATTTAAACATGAATATTTTTTCATTTTTCAACATTTTCTATTTTTTTTATTTTTTCTCTTATGCAACTAAAAATAAGAATAAAGTATGGCAAAAGACTAAAATGCATAAAATTTAAACATGAATGCATAATATAAAAATTAAAATTTCACCATGTAAAACCAAAAGCAAGACTAACACCTATGATAATGATAATGAGCCCTTCCCCCACCCCATACTTAAAATTTACAGTGTCCCCACTGTATAAAATCAAATAAAAACAAGAATAAAGGAAGGAACTCACAGGATAACACATCGAGGAGGGCGAATCAGTGCAGGTCGAGTAACTGGCTGGTCGATCTCGGGTACATGTTACTCGATCTCGAGGAGCTTTTATGCGTCCAATGGATTTCTGAAGTCGAGGAGCTTCTGGTGGCTTGTCGATATCGAGTTGGCCTACTCGATATCGAGTAGTGTCTGGGCTGCTCCTCCTTGTCGTCGTCGACTTGGCCTTCGTCGATTCTGACCGTTTTCAAGGACTTCTTTATTCCACTTTTCGCGATCCTTATATGCTTGCCGACCTAAAAGTGTTAGATTGCACAAGAAACAAGACTATCCACATGAAATATTCTTAAAGACATAAAACAAAAACCAGAAACAAAAACCAAAAAGTTCAAAAAGTCCCAAAAATTCATAAAGTTTTATATGCATGCTCTAGATTTTAGAGTCGCTAGGCCGACTTCTCCGTTTGCGCTTAAGGACCATTAATGTGGGCCCCGCTCATGCTTCGCCCTTCTCCTGGATCATCTAGGTCCTGATGGTAGTATGCAAGCTCAGCTGACAGGTGGTTGCTTGCATCATCTCCTTTATCTTTCTTCTTCTTCTTCCTTTCAGCTCTTAGTTTTCGCAGATTCTCTCGCCATGGTGTCTTATCTCCCCTTAAATTATTAATAATTTTCTTTATGGACTGAGGGGGAGTAGAATTCATACCTGAACATACCTTTTCGGACCCAAAACAGGAATCTTTGGGTTCGGGGCTAGTCGAGATCGAGTACAGCTGGCCGACCTCGAGTACAGGGACCCCATACTTAGGCTCTGGGCAAGTTAGTGGCTCATTAGTGGAAGTCGACATCGACAAGTCTTGGTCGAGATCGAGTAGCGCCCTTTTCGAGATCGAGCAGCTCTTGTCGACCTCGAGTTGTTGATGCTTTTCACCTCCAGCCAGGAAATTTCCTCTTTTGCAGGGACAAAAGAGAAATCCAAAACCTCATCGCCTATGGTGAAGGTGAGCGAGCGATTCTTAACACTAATTATGGCATCTGCAGTAGCTAAGAATGGTCTACCAAGAATAATAGGGCTAGTAGGATCTTCAGCACAGTCAATGATAAAGAAATCTGCTCGAACAAAGAATTTACCAACCTGGACAGGGACGTTCTCAACTACACCTGTAGGGATGACTACTGTATTGTTTGCCATGTATAGCTTGGCATCCACAGGCTCTATGTATCCTATTTTGACCTTCCCCCAGATTGATAGAGGCATGATGCTTACACTTGCTCCTAAATCACACAGAGACTCGTATTTATATTGTCCAAAACCCACAGTAACAGAAAACTTACCAGGGTCAGGTCTCTTTTCAGGGAAGTGGAGTACTTTGCATTCGCCTGCGATCTCTGAGATGGATCGCTTTTTGCTCAGGATTTCCTTTAGAAATTTGACATATCCAGGCATCTCTTGCAGGGCTTCTGTAAAAGGGATAGAAACATTCAGTTCTTGCAGCATATTAACAAATCTGGTAAACCTACCTGCAGTGGGATCTTTCTGTGCTTTTGAAGGGAAAGGCAGTGGCTTTTTCTGTTTCGGAGCCAGATCAGCTGTCGGAGGTGTTGCAGAGTCGTCGACGTCGGTCAGATGCTGCTCCTCGATCTCGACCACGGGCTCCTCGACATCGAGTTGGGTGGTCTGTGCAGCGCAGTCCGAGCTCAGCTTCTGGTCTTAGTAGAGTAGCTTCTTGTCGAGGTCGAGTAGAGTCTCCTCGAGATCGAGTTGGGTCTGCTCTGTCTCGAGTTGCTGCTCTGCTTTGCCTTGCTATTTCCCGACCTCTGGCTCATGTAATTGATGCCCACTCCTGAGTTTGATAGCTGCGACGTGTCCGGTCTTCCCCTTAGGATTTGGTTCTGTTTGCCCAGGGAGCTGTCCGGATGGTCGTGGGGTCTGTGCAGAGATTTGACCCATCTGCGTCTCTATTCCTCTTTTCCAGATGTCCAGTTCTCCAAATTTTGTAGTGATGTTCTGGAACTGGTTGTTGATGGTGCCCTGATTCCGACGCATCTCCTCAAGGATCAGCTGCAGATCATCCTTCTTTTGATCCCTTTCTGGATGTCCTGGAGCTCTATAGGGTGGGGGATTCCTAGGAGGACCTTGGTTCCACTGTGGTTGAGAGAACCTTTGGTCTCCTATGTAGCGATTGGGACCCCCCGCGTAAGTTGCCTCTTCATGTGTCTCTGCCATTATGACTTGCTCAGTGTGTGGGCACTCAGTAGTGATGTGCCTCTGTGATCCGCATTCGATGCAAGTCTGATTGACAGATAGATATTTGACTTGCTTGAGGAGCTTGCGATTCTGACATCTGGGTCGATCTCCTTTGCTGGCACATAGAGTGGCATAGATGGTGCTGGCCTGGCGTAGGAGTTCTCCTCATAGTTTGCAGTAGACCCATATTTGTTGTCATAATTGGTGAGCTTGTCCGGCACACCCCAGGCGTCATTTGGCGGCATCGTCAGATACTCATAGCGAGTATAATGGTTGATTCTGTCCTTAGTGACTTGATCAAGAGAGTTGAAGAAGATCTCCTGAATGACGTAGGGTGGCTGTCCATGAGTAGGGCAAGATCGCAACAGTTCTTTGTAGCGTTCCCATGCCTTTGCCAGCGGTTCCCCTTGCTTCTGTTTGAAGGCGGTGATTTTCTGGCGGAGAAGTGCTGTTTTGGCGGGTGGGAAGAATTTAGTCAGAAACTCTTGCTCTACTTGGGCCCATGTGGTGAGTGATCTTGGTTTCAGCCCTTCAAGCCACTTCAGTGCAGGCCCAGCGAGAGACCAACGGAAAGCTTTCATCTTGACATATTCCAGAGTTGTACCTTCAGCAAGAGTACGGCACAAGTCAGAAAAATTTGTAATATGTTCAAGACGACACTCATTAAATTTGCCATAAAAAGCATTATTCTTAAGCTCTATAAGAAATTGAGTGCGAATTTCAAAAGAGTTATCAGGGATTAGAATCGCCGATTTAGGGACGACGAGAGTTGGATGCATATAATCCTCAGCAATGGTTGGATATTGGGCAAGCTCAGCTTCTGCTTGCCTTGCGCGCTCAGCTTCTTGTTCCCTCGCTGCCCTTTCATTGGCGATAGTGGTATCCTTTGCGGCTAGCTCCCTTGTAAGCCTGGCAATCAGCTGTTCTTGTGTTTCAGCGGCCGCCATTATCTTTTTGAGTATAGAGTGGATGTGTAGGTAACGCTCTGGTTCGTCTAAGCTGTCAAACTCAGGTGGTAGACCAGAACGGCGCATACACCTGTATAGTAACTCAAAGCAGATGTGAGATTTAACTACCTAAGGCGCGAATGATAGCCTCCCCGGCAACGGCGCCAATTTGTTGTAGGAGGAAATCAAGAATGCAAATATAAAATATGACTAAAGTCACAGCAAACCAGATTCCGTCCCTTGCAAATAATTACAAGACCTCCTCCTGATGCAGCAGCGGGAAATCAGGATCGATCCACGAGGAAGTGTGTCAGCGAATCCTAGGCAGCGGAGAAATCTCACGGAAGTCGACCACAGATGTCCTCGATCTCGACTTAGAGTTAGTCGACAGAAGATCGGACCAGTCGAGCAGAGTAGCAGACACAGGCACTGGGTCTCGTCGATCTCGACTAGAGGCTACTCGATATCGAGTAGGGCCCTTGTCGACTTCGGCTTGGCTTGTCGAGTACCTGCACACAGAAGCTACAACGATGCTAGATCGAATATCAGTAACTCGAGGTCGACCAGACTTGGTCGAGATCGAGTAAGGGCAGAAAAACGAAACAAAGAAATAAAGTAAAAGGCAAATGCTTTGGGACTTCGAACTAAACTGTATGTAAAAGAACTTCCAAGATTGGGGTTTGCAACAACGATAACCAAGCATGCATAAGGCAGAGATAAACAGATAATCATGTGAATTGCATCAAAGGACAAGCTTTCGCCTTTTCCAACAATTAGACAACTCTTTCAAGAAACCCTAATTGTCTCTACTGATTTTATGTTTACAATCCAAGTTGTTAGCATGGATCTCCATTAGATGGGTAATAAACACATAAACAAGTAGTAGATGCTCAAAACTTGATAAAAGTCAGATCTTTACCTCAAGCGTGCATGGCTATCGTCGGGCTTGCCCCAACCCTAGAAGTGGGTGGACTAGTCGCGCTTCATCGCAAACTCAGACATCGTCGCTTGAAAGAAAACTAATGGCATTAAAATAAACCAAAGTTTACAACCGCTTGAAGCCAATTCCGCTCTCGCTTCACAACTCCAATCGGCCGCTCAGTCTCTCTCTCTACTTCTCCTCCTTACTTCTCTCCGGAATTGAATGAATAGAAATCAGCCTCAAGGGCTTTATTTATAGGCTTCTAAACCTTGCTACTCAAGGATAGAAATCTTTATCTATATCTAAAACTATATCTAAAATGCTTAATGATAAATAAAAGCAACCAAGAAATTAAATCTACAAGGGAAATAATATCTAAAGTGTCTCAAGTGGATAGAACCCTCTCTTCCTTGATGTATCTTGATAGATCGGATAGAATCAGCAAACTTCGAGCCCAAGTCATCCCAATCCGAGTAGAATTGCTCAAAACGCGTCACGCGGTTTCTGGAGTCCTCCTCGATCTCGAGTAGGGGTGTGTCATCGACTTAGGCCTTCTGGTGTTGTCGAGGAACCTTTCTCGACATGCTCGGACATGGTCTTCCGTCGCTTCGTCGACATCGAGTATGGTCCTCGACATCGAGTAATGTGTCTGGGCGCTAGGTCGGGTACTCTCTTCTTCAGTCTCCTCGGGCAGGCTTTCCTCGACTCCGGGTTGTTCTCCGAGGTCTTGTCGATCTCAAGTTGTGGCACTCGATCTCGAGGAAGGTATGGAGTCAGGTTCTTCGTCTTCAGCTTCTCGACATAGGCTCCTCGATCCTGGCAGGTGTCTAGGCATGGCTTGTCGAGATCGACTAGGGTTTGTCGATGTCGAGTAGCTTTGTGCTCCGGTTCTTGCTTCTTGGTTTTCCCCCGAAATGTTTCCATATTCTACAATATTAAACAGAAACTTATGTAGATCTCTATTTCCGACAAATAAGCATATACTACATAAATCCGACATATTCCTAACCCGAAATATGCAAAATGTAAAGAATATGGAACTGAAATATGCATTAAGACATGGCTACTTTGGAGACATCAAGCTTCCTTGTCGATTCCTGGATATCTGCTCGACTTTTGGGTTACTCGATATCGACTTTCTATACTCGATATCGACCAACTTCTCCAGCTTTGCTCGATCTGGCATTTTCTGGGTAGAAATCGACCGGTTGACTCGATATCGAGTAAGGTAACTCGATATCGACCTATCTATTGTCGAGTAGATTTTCTTGCTTCCAGCTCGATTTGTCCTGGTTCCGCTGCTCCTTGACCTTGGACTTCTGTAGTTGACTTCGAGCTTTTCCTCCTTTCTCTGACCTGGTGTAAATTGTCTCGATTTCTGCGAAATTAAACAGAAACTGGTGTAGATTCCATAATTTGGCAAATAAGCATAAACTACATAGATTATGTACTATTCTAACCCAAATGCATGAAATGTATGCAGAAAACGATATAATAGTAAGTGTAAAACATGGAAATTTAGGCTCACAACAAACACCCCATACTTAAGCTTGCTTGTCCTCAAGCAATACTTTTAATTGTCATTCAGGGGAAGAAATCAAAACTCTCAACATCTTAGATCCATTGCCATATGTCCATGCAATCAATTACCATCCTCGAAAAGGTACTAGTGTCACAAATCCATGCATGTGCAATTAAAAAGCAACATCTACTCATAAAAGGAGGGTTATGCAAAACATTCATAAGTGACAAAGCATTAATCAAGAGGACTTTAATTTAAGCTCAATAAGGAGTAGATTGGTAAAAGGTTAAAGGTGGGCAATTTTGGCAATGTGGTGCGAATGAGCCGGGGAAATGGAGTACTTTCCAAATTTTCATACCACATTCCTTCTTCATAAGATTCATCACCTTTCACTCATTGCTCAATTCTTTTTTTTTCATAATAATGTTTTTACCTCTCTAACCTCGGCACTGCCTTCTCGCGAGTCGCAAACATGGGTGTCATGAATGGCCCCGGATACTTAGTGCATTGGACTCCTCACCTTGTGTGTCCCATCTCGCCAAACTATTATCTCAACGAGCAGGGTCGATCTACCTTTATCTCCTTAGGTGATTAGATTTTCTTTCACTCATTAAATTTTCCATATTTTTTCAATTTCCTGCCAAACTCCAAATATGATAGCAACACAAACACCATATAACAATCTCCATAATGTGACATCATTCTCAACATAATCCCTGTATAGGAAATAAGGTAAAGAATGGGCAATATTTCGATCATGTGGAGCAATAATTGAAATAAGGCTCAATATGGCTTTTGTGATGCATAAGCATAGGTAAAGGCTATGATATAACAATATGAGCATATATGGAAAATATAAAGTCCTCCATCCTCTTATCATGCAACATGTCAAAAGCAACTTCAAGTTTTACCTCCTTTCATGGTTTTCATAAAAATATGCACTTCATTGTGACTTCCCTTTACTAGGCAATTTCATGCTATATCTCTAATGAATCTAATTTTGCATCGTCGAGTTCAATATTAAACTTCCATGACATTAATCAAAAAAAAAATTCAATGGGGGTCATTTTTCAAACTTTTGGAAAACATGCATATAAGCACATAAATCAAATATGAAATCCAAAATGGCCATGTATAAGCAATTCAATAAATAATGCACAAATAATGTCAAATAAACTCAAATATGCACAAAGTAAGCCCTTCCCCCATCTCATACTTAAACATTACAGTGTGCTCATTGTATAAAAAACAAGGGTAAAGAAAGAAACTCACCAGACAGATGTGTTGGATGTCAAAAATCGAGTGCTATGCTGCTGGGCCTTGTCCGATTTTGGCTGCTTCTATGCTCCATGATCCTGAAAAATGTAGAAGAGAAATACCCACAATAGAAAAACTAAAAGTTCAAAACCAAAAACAAAAGCAACAATGTCCAAAAAAAAAAATCCCAAAAACTAAATGTCTATTTAATAGCTCTATACTTTATAGTCGCTAGGCCGACTTTCTCCATTAAGCTCAAGGTGGCATTTGCAGAGCCCATGTAGCTTGGGCTTCAAACAAGACTCCATTTTTGTCCATGCTGTAGTCCTCCGGAATGGATCTTGTTTACAATGAAAGGCCCCATCTTTTTCTTATTGAATTTGTTGGGAAACCAATGATCATTTGATTTGGAAACATAGAGCTTGTCTCCAACTTCATACTCCTTAGGCTCATCATTGGAAATCCTGCACAATCGCACATACCAAGGCAAACCTCTCCCATGTATAGATAAATCATTGATTGAAATAGGAGAGGAATGATCCATACCTTGGCTTACCTTTGCAGATTCGGACTCCAGGTCCTCCTGTGGGTCTGGTCGATATCGAGTAGGGTCAGTCGATATCGACTGCTACATTGGTGGAGACTCAGTCGATATTGAGGAAGAAGGGTCGATATGGTCTGGTCGATATCGAGTTGCCTGGCTCGATATTGGCTGGTTTCTGCTTAACAGGAGGAATCAACTCGGCAGATGCAGGTCGATATCGACCAGAGGTGGTCGATATCGAGTCTGTTTACTCGATATTCCTCTTCTCGATTTCTCGTGGGGCTGTCTCGGCATGGGGAGGTCGAAATCGACCTGTGGTAGTCGATATCGAGTGCTTTTGTGGCTCTGTCGACTTCTCTTGGTCAATTTTGACCCCATACTTAAGACCTGGCAAAGCATCCGCAAAATAGTTAGTCCAAATCGACGTACCTTGGTCTATGTCGAGTGGATTCTCAGCTTTTTCGTTCAGGATGGCCATGAACTCTTCCACCTGGGCTTCCATATCCCTTTTTTCCAGCTCTTTAGGAGTCATATTTCTTACCTTGGGCTCCCCGCAAGTAATGTAACCAGCTGATATGGATTTTACCTCTTCCATGGGACCTGTATGCCTTTCAGTTTTATTAAAGGAATACTCAATTACCTCATCGTTGATGTTGAAAGTGAGCACTCCCTTCCTTACGCTTATGTTGGCATCCATTGTCGCCAAGAAGGGCCTTCCTAGAATAATTGGACAAGTAGGGTCTTCCGCCATATCGATAACTAGAAAATCAGCAGGGACGAAGAAACTTACCTAGTTGCACTGGCAAATTGTCCACCATACCTGTTGGGATGACCACTGTGTTGTTCGCCATATAAAGCTTAACATCCATAGGCTCTAGGGCACCTATCTTAATCTTGGACCATATTGATAGAGGCATTATACTCACACTTGCTCCAAGATCACATAAAGCATTAAATTTATATTGAGCAAATCCAATTGTTATAGCAAACTTACCTGGATCTGTCCTTTTCTCAAGAATGTCCATCTGGCTGCACTCCTCTGCGATCTTAGCCATTGATCGCTTTTTGCTTAGAATCTCCTTCATGAACTTGACATAGAATGGCATCTCATTAAGAGCTTCTGTGAATTGTATGGTGAAATTGAGCCTCTGAAGCATCTTAATGAAGCGCTGGAACTTCTTCTCTGCTGGATCATTTGGAGATTTCGTCGAGAAATGCAGTTTTTTCTTCGTCGGAGGTGCAGAAGGGTGGTCGACTTCGAGTACAGGTTGGTCGACATCCAGTTGGTGCTGGTCGACATCGACTACAGTAGTCAACTTCGGGTTGGGCATAACTTTCTGGTCGACATCGTGTTCCTGCTGGTCGATGTCGAGTTGCTGCTTGTCGATATCGAGTGGTTTGCTCGATGTCGAGGACTCTCCTGCAGCTTCTCTTTTTGTGTTGGGCTCGGGCGTTTGCATCTGTCGCCCACTCCTTAAGTTCATGGTAGCTACCTGTCCTGTAGATTTACCCTTAGGGTTAGGTTTAGAGGTTCCAGGGAGCGTACCTGATTGTCTGGGGATAGATGCCGCCATCTGGCCAATCTGTGTGTCAATCGATTTCCTCCAAATATCGATTTCTCCAAGCCTAGCGTTGACACCATGTATCTGAGTGTAGACTGAATTGAAGCACTGCTTGGTGTCTGAATGGTTCCTCCGCATCTCTTCAAGGATGGTCTACAGGTCATCCTTCTTACCTTCTCTATTAGGGTGACCAGGGGCTCTGTGTGGAGGGGGATTCTGATGCTGGGGCTGGCGATAGTAGCTCCATTTTTGGTTCTGATGTTGCCTTGAGTACTGTCCCCCCGCATACCTTACCTCTTCGTGGGTCTCTCCTTGATGTACTTGATCGACGTGTGGGCACACAGTAGTGTTGTGCCTCACAGACCCACATTCCAAACCAGGTTTATCTTTAGAGAGGAATTTAATTTGTTTGGTAAGGCGACGTACCTGATCATTGTGAAACTGTTCCCTGAAGTCTGGATCAACCTCCTTAGGCGGCACATACAACGACATAGATGGGGCAGACCTTTCATACCTTTCGTCGGAAGCGGCCGCAGAAGTCTCATAGGTGTTGTCGTAGTTTGCAAACGTCTCAAATACCTCCCATGCACGGCGTGGAGTTTATCCAAGATATTCATAGTTGGTGTAGTTGTTGATTCGATCCTTAGTAGGCGCATCCAAGCAGTTGAAGACGATCTCCTGGAAGACGTAGGGTTGCTGGCCATGAGTAGGACAGGATTTAAGAAGCCTCTTGTAGCGCTCCCAGACTTGTGCCAATGGTTCCCCTGGCTTTTGTCTAAAAGCCGTGATTTGTTGTCCGAGAGTAGCTATCTATGCAAGAGGAAAGAACTTGTTGAGGAACAGGTCCTGAAGTTCATTCCAGGTGCGAATTGATCGTGCATGCAATCCTTCCAGCCATTGTTGGGCTATTCCTGCAGGGGACCAACGAAAAGCCTTTAGTTTTAAGTATTCAAGATTAGCACCATCAACTATAGCTTCGAATAAGTCTATAAAAGTGGTGACATGCTCTAAAGGACATTCATTAATTCTTCCCCTAAAGTGACTCCTCCTAATTTTAGTAATGAAAGAAGGACAAATTTCAAAATTAATAGCAGGAAGAACGATCGCTGATTCTAGGACTTCTAGAGTAGGATGCAGATATTCTTTTGCGTTGGCTGGGATGTGCCCAATCCGCTCCTCAAGTTCCCTTCTCACATTAACCTCGCGATCTACCCTTGCCTCCCACCGCTGTTGATTCTGTGCATATTCCGCCTCTCGTCGGGCGTGTTCAGCTTCTCTGGTGATGAATGCCTCAATCTGTCTGCGGAGTTGCTCATTCTCCTGCGCAGGTGTGAGCTGGCCTATGTTCTCGTCGGATGTCGACATGAGTCTCTTCCTATAGGCGTGCGATCAGTTCTTCGCATGCACCTGAAAAACAAACAGAAAAACAAGTAAAAAGGAACTAAAAATATAAAGCAAATATAAAGAAAAGAAATAGAACTAAAAAGGGCGCGATTGATGGCTTCTCCGGCAACGGCGCCAATTTGTTGTTGCAGGAGAATGGTCAAGTATGAAATATAAATAAAATATAAAGCAAACTGACTTCTTATCTCAGCAAATAAATAGAAGACTTCCTCCCGTTGTAGTAGAAGGCAGTCAGGATCGATCCACGAGGAAGGGTGTCAGCGCCCGCCTTTTCAGTTCTAAAACTCAACAGAAAATCAACTAGACAGACAGAAATAACAGAGAAAAGCAGAAAAAAAAAGCAAAGCAGCAACTTTTAGTCGATGTCGACCACTAGAACTCGATATCGAGTAATAAAATCGACCACAGAAACTCGAAATTGACTGACAGAAAGCAAAACCCAGCTAAATAACTCAACTTCTACAAACTCAACTCGACATCGACTAGATTCCTCGATGTCGACCAAATCTGCTCAATTTTGACTTACAACAGAAACTAAAACTCGAAGCTTTTCGTAACACAGAACACGATTTTGATAAAATAAAATCAATAAACTAAAGACTTCCAAGATCAGGGTATCAACACCACAACGATAACCATGCAAAATAACACATAAAGGCATAAAAGATCATGCTTTTCATCAAATAACTTTCGTTATTAACAAATAGGAATATAGAGGCTTTCGCATAAACCCTAATTGTTACTAACCCTTATCCACATAATTAATCCAAGTTGTATTAAGATCACTTTTGTTTCAATAACACAAACAAGGATCACCTTCAACTTTCGCAAAAGAATCATGCTCATGGGGATAGAAGACGAAATCACATAAAAAGATTGAACCTTTATCGCATCACCTTACATGGCTACCGTCGGGCTCACCCCGACCCTAAAAGTTGGGTGACTACTCGCTTCTCATCATGAATAAACTCATCAATAATAAAAGGGAATAACTTTGCATTAAACAAACCAAAAGAAAGCTTACAAGCGATCGAAGACAAACTGTTTCTCAACACCTTCTCCTCTCACGCCACAAGCTCTCTTCTCTCTTTCTCTATGTAACTAATTGTAACTTGAATTGAATGAATAAAACTCAGCCTCTACGGGCTTATTTATAGGCTTCCAATCCTTGCTAATCAAGGAAGGAAATTCTATCTAATATCTAAAGATAAAACTCTACTAAGAAATAATTAAATCTAAATAAGTAAAACAAGATAAATCCTAGGGTAATTAATTGTTCCACCCTTAGGATAAATAAAAAGATAAATCTTCATCTGTTGGAAATCTTCTCTCGAAAATATCTCCATCGGATTCGGGATAGAAACTTAACAAGACTCAAACTAGCTTGATTTCGGCCACTGTTGGTCAGGTCGATATCGACCAGAATTACTCGATATCGACCAATATTTCCTCAGTTTTAGCTCAACTACTCGATCTCGGCCTTAGGAAGCGAAAATCGACTTGGTTGTTACTTGATATCGAGTTGGCTTCCTCGATATCGACTTGAATCTTTCAGCTCTAGCTTCCTTGTCGATTCCTGGATATCTGCTCGACTTTTGGGTTACTCGATATCGAGTTGCTGCACTTGATATTGACCAACTTCTCCAGCTTTGCTCGATCTGGCATTTTCTGGGTAGAAATCGACTAGTTGACTCGATATCGAATAAGGTAACTCGATATCGACATATCTGTTGTCGAGATTTCCTTGCTTCCAGCTCGATTTGTCCCGGTTCCGTTGCTCCTTGACCTCAGACTTCTGTAGTTGACTTCGAGCTTTTCCTCCTTTCTCTGAACTGATGTAAATTTCCTCGATTTCTGCGAAATGAAACAGAGACTGGTGTAAATTCCATAATTTGGCAAGTAAGCATAAACTACATAGATTATGTACTATTGTAACCCAAATGCATGAAATGTATGTAGAATACGATATAAAAGTAAGTGTAAAACATGGCAATTTAGGCTCACAACACAGGCCCATATAAATTCTTTCTTCAGGGTTGGAGAAAGGCTGATGGACCGTTCTCTGGTATGCGATCGGGATATCTCATTCCTCCGGTCTGACCTCAAGGTTAGCTTCTTGAGTCCCCTCTTCCGGGTTTTTAGGCCTTCCATGCCCCTCTTGGAGGCTTTCATCTGTTCCCCCAACTTCAGTCTGTGCAGTTTTTTCAGAGGGAAATCATGTAACAACTTCTGCTCTCTGGTTGTTGGCCATAAACTTCTCCCGTTCCTCCTCCCGGTATTGGGAACTTCCCTTTGTAATGGTATATAGACACTACCATTTGGAATTTGTAGAGAGACACCCTACCGAGAAGCGCATTGTAAGTCGTCGGTATCCTGACCACTGTGAACACTATGTTCTCCATTCGGCGGCTGAGGGCTGTGCCTAGCACTACCGTTAATTCTATGGTACCCGCCACCTGTACCTCTTCCCCAGAAAACGTCAATAAGGTCCCATGGTAGGGCTTTAAAGCTGATGTGGATATGCCTATCTGGGAGAAGGCTTCCCAGGATAGGATGTCTACAAACGAGATAGTATCTATGAAAACCCTCCTGATGGTTTTGGTGTCGATTTGGGCGTGGATAACCAGTGGATCCGCGTGTGGCATGCGGACACCCTCGGCATCCTTCGCGGCAAAAATTACCTCTGTGTGGCTCTGCGAGGCGATCCTTTGGCTTGTCAAAGAGGGGGGTTGCTTCGCCTCTCTCTCGTAGTTCTTCTTGTCTTGCCGACTAGCCCCTGAAAGTGACGGTCCCCCTGCCAAGGTATCGATGAAACCTTCGGGTTTAGGGATCCGGTTGTTCCGAGTTTTCTCATGGCGGGCTTCATTTCTAGGAGCTTGGTTAACCGAGCGTTGTGCCAACTGGGCCTTGCCCCTTTGGCCACCTCGCCATCTCCTGCCCCACCCCCTACCGTGGTTGTACGGGGGATAATGCGGTTGCTCATTCCGATCTCCCTGTCATCATGGATTCTCTTCCCTCTGAGCTTGTGGAAGACCCCTTTGAAATTCCGCATATCGTTCTTCTCTTGGGCCCTAAGGGCCGCGATGAGGCCACCCATAGTCGAGGCGCCCTTCGTCTCTCCGGGAGGAGCTATGCTCTTTGTCACGCCGTGCCCCTTGGCCGCGCTCATTCCGGTCCTCGACTGGGTTCCTTCTTTAATTATTGAAGTGCACTTCAGGTACTGTCTCCTCTGCTTTCCCGTCCCCTTATCCATTCGGAACTTCCTGACGATTTTCCCGAAGAAGCCTTGCGGTCCTTCATTCGCCCTCGAACTGGAGGCCGCAACCTCTTCTGCCTCAATCTGGGTGGACACCATGTCCCTCAGCATGTCGTAGCTCTTAGGTTTCTTTCTGAACAGGTGAGTCTTGAAGTCGCCCTCTGCTAGGGTCCCCATGAGGATGATGACCACTGACTCGTGGTTGAAATTTGGGATCTGCACCACTACACTGGTGAATCGTGAAAAGAATTGCCCAAAGTCTCATGTGTTCCCTGTCTGATGGAATTCAGGCCTAACATGGTTTTCTTGCGCGACCGGGAGCTCCCAAAGTGTGATTTAAATACCTAAGAAAGTTGCGCGAAACCGGTTATGGAATTCTGAGGGAGGTTAGTGAACCACGTAAGGGCTATGTTGGTCAGGGTCGATGGGAAAGTGCGGCAGAGCATTGCGTCATTGTACTCGTTTATTCCAATAGCCGTCACGAAATGGCACATGTGATCGCCTGGGCCGGTAGTGCCATCATATTTCATGAGGTTGACGTCCCTCCACCGCTTGGGGATTGGGGCCCTGCAGATTTCGCTCGAAAAGACTGAAGGTATGAGGTCCGGCGTATCCATCCGCGTGTGGGATGAGTTGGCCCTATCGGAAATGGACATGCCTGAAGATTGTCCGCCGCGGTAGAATCTGTTGGCATGTGGATTCCCATAATGGAAATGCCGACCTGGGTGCTCGAACCCCTCCTGTTGGTGACGTTCCTGTCGAGCGTTACCGTAGTCATTTATGTAGAAACCATCCCGAATATATTCCTGTCAGGGGATTTGGAAACCATCATGTCCGTAGAAGAAGAAATGTCCAGGGTTCGGTGGGGAAAAATTGTAGCCCCCGTTTACCTCATCACCTTGCCAAAGATGTTCGGGATTTGAAGGGGGAGGAGAAGTGATCTCCATTGAACTCCCCGTCCCGCCCGAGGTGCTGGGGTATGTATGGTGAGGGGACAGGGTCACCGTGAGCCCTCGAGGGGTTTGGAGAGGCATTGTGTGGGGCTGACCCTGCGGTCCCATCCGCGTCGTGACTCATCATTTTGGACGCATCCTCCATGTGATTGCTCGTCTTCTTTTATCTGCTACTTGTAAAATTTATAATTCATTATTTATAAAAGAGTTTATGCTAATTCCGTCAGCATGAACTCCCTCGAATCCTCTTAGCGTGAGACTGTCCCCATGGACGGTGCTAGTGATAAAACCGCTTTTGGCTGGTTGACCCCACCCCACGTTTCCAAAGGGGAGGTGCCATGTGTTCCGATTTAAGTGGTCAACGGTCTTACCTGAAGTTCCTCCCCTTGAGAACGATCCCACATAGCAACTATCCTTGGGGGGAGGACCTTTAACTCTGCAGGGATGACCATACATTTTAAGACGGTCTTACCCCAGTGCAGTCATCCGCGGACAGCAGATGACTAGCAATGGGTGCCGCCGAGTTCAAACTTTGGCTCGTCCACCCTTCGGGCGTCGATTTCATCAAGGCAATTTGGAGAGAATGAGTCCTTATCCTAAGACAGAACGAAAGGATCGAAGTCAGGACCTCCAGGTCGGGGGATCCCCTAACACCAATACTTGTAAGCCCACCTCCTCGGCAATTAGGGTGGATACTTGGCACTTATGAGGTGAGCTGGGTAACGTAACGCCTAGACTTCGTCTCCTGATATATGGAGGACAATACCCTTCTTTAAGTTTTCCAAAAAGCCCCTATCATAGAGTGTCTTCTCGTTTTTATAATGTGAACCCCCCCCGGGGGGAATGTTCCTTCCTTTTGGCCATTTGTTGAAGTATGGCTACCACGTGTTCTAAAAGGAAGGACGCGTGGGTGGTGGGCATGTGTGACATCTGGCCGAGCTGCATGCGATCTTCGTCCGCGGATCGCTTGTTAGCACGACCTCACAGGCCCGCTTTCCCAGTTCTTTTATTGCCTTTTTCCTTTCTTCCCTCTTTTCGCTATTTTTGGGCATCATCAGCTCTCCATCCAAAAGTTCTTAAAACTCCATTTACCCAGAGTTTATGTAATATGTAGTCGAAATACCAAGTTATTTGGTCTTACCTTCCAATCCATTAACACAACAAAAAATAACAGTAGAGAGTCACATTTTTATGTCATGTCTCAGGCATTTCAAATATCAAACCCGGCCCTGCTAGGAAGGTGAGAAATTGACGTTTTGCCACATATATTATATATTGATATAATATAAGCATTATTTTTTTTATCCAAATTTATATTATTTTGTTATATCGTTTTCATATTATTATAATAGTATAATACATCTAATATGCAATGTAAATAAATTATGGTAATATCTTCTATAAAATAAAATCCCGTGCGTTAAAAACGAGTACTACACTAGTACAATACTAAAGCAGAAGCTGAACTGCCACGTATCAGCTAATTTATTGAGATATACTTTCATAATATTCTATTATATTCGATATACGTATTTTCTATTTTTTTTTTACTATTTCCGATTTTATAATTTTGTACTATTAGTGATTTTTATTATATTTTATATACCATCATTATACTCTTTTTTTTATTGATATAAGTTTCCATGTTCGACTATTATTTTATACTACCTCTATTTGAAACTATAAGTTTATTGACTTTTTGGTACGTTTTTTTAAGGAGTTAAAAACTATATAAAATAATATGTTTTTTATTATTTTTTATATAATTATATACTTATTAGTAATATATATAAGACTATGTAAAAAATTAATAAAGAAAATATTATTTTATATAGTTTTTAACTCCTTAAAAAACGTGCAAAAAGTCAATGAACTTATATTTCCAAACGGAGGGAGTACTAGGTAACTTTTAAAGTAAAAAAATAAATGGAACAAGCGAAACCCTCAACCCCCAAAAACAACGCGCCCCTAAAACTTTACTCCGCTAAAAAAAACTACATTCAATCTCAATGAATCTTCTTCAAATCCCATACAAATCTGCCAAATCAGGCCCCTACTCTCTCTAACTTGCTCGATAATCACAATCATCTTCAACGAGAGCATAGACTCAATTGAAATGTCAACAAAAAATGGAGTTCAAAGTCTATACAAAAAGCGGATAGAAGAGTATTGCAACCCGATTCCTCGTCGCTGCACCTACAAATCCAACCTTGATCCTCTCAATCTACATGATTTCTTCATGATTGATGGCGACGTCAGTTCAATCGGAAGATCTGCATCTTCACACGCTCGATCTTTCAGGAATCGACGTTATGTTTGGCGTAAGGGTCGGTTCAGGCAGCGTGGTTTCGGCGTCTCGTCAATGTACGCGACTATGCAATGGAGGATTGAAGGGTTCCGATGGGCCATCTTGAAGGTTCGGGCTGGACATCGCGGTGCTAGGAACGTGGGGTGCGTTGCGCAGCGGTTGATTGCTCTATGCGTTCAGCTTTCTTGTTGCTCGCTTCGTCTTTCCCATCTGGATAGTTGGCCCTGGTGGATTCTTTCTCTCTTTGATATGTTTTTTCTCTTATTGAATGGCCTAGACTGGATCTTTGTTTGGGTCTACGACAGCCGCACCTTTGAATCTTTGCATCTGATTTGCACCCTTAGATTCACCTTTGGGGAGAATGGAAACAAAAAATTACTATTATAGTGTTTTGACTATGGAAATCAACCTCTTAAGCCTACTACTAAGAGGAAAACAACAACCGGGACAACCTCCTACAAACTCTTCGGGATAACCTCCCACCAAACCTTTGGGATACCCTCCCGAAAAACCATCTTTAAATTTAACCTGGATGATGCATTAAACTAGGGTTTTTTCCAAAATGCGCTGCGCGCTGGCAGCAGCTGCAGCGGGCGCAGCAAATTATGCGGCGGCCGCTGCATTGGGTTTTCCCGAAAATTCCGTCTCGACATAGCTCTCGACGTCAACATCAAAGTTGTAGCTCTCTGAAAGAGCTTTCCAACGCATGGTCATAATAGTCGATCGGACAACCGAGGCCTCTAGAAAGTGCAAAACAAGTTCAGCATGTCTGGCGACAACTTCTGCAGACTTGTTCTTCGTTTAGGTTCGCTTCTTCTTCTCAGGACCTCTTGAGATCTTCATGTAAGCTTCTTCGATCAACTAGACATTCTCATCCAATGCGTTATCAACCTATGTCTCCTCCTCGGATCCACGATTACCTGGAATAATCAATAAAAACATGTAGATTCCGACTCCAACCACACAGAGAACAAATATGCAAATTATACTTAAACCATGCATGATATGCATCATAACTAAGCTAAATGCAACCTATTATAACTCTCTAAATGCATGCTATCAAACTCCCCCACACTTAAGCTTTTGCTTGTCCTCAAGCAATCAAAAACAAATATAGAATTGATCATCCCACAAATAAGATCTTCATGCTATAGTTTTAGAAAAGCAACATCAAGCAATAGGAGCCATGAATAAGAGAACAAATATCCTAGCAAATATATGAGCGATCCAATAGTAAAAGCAAATTTAGTCCAACCTCACCGGGATGATGTGTTTCACTCAAGCTCTCATGTGTTTAGGCTTTAAAGTTCAACTCTCAACTCAATCCAAAATGCTATATACACCGTGAAAGTTATCACTTGCAAACAACATCATGAGGACTTTTATAGGGTTGTAATGGGGCTTTGGTAGGAACATAAGGCATGAGAAATATTTAGGCTTGTGGTGCTAAAAATCCGGGAAAAAGGAACAACAACCAACTAGAACAACACCAAAACTTCCATACTTCACAAACCATTCCAATAACATAAACTCCAATACACATCAATAAGCACTCTTCGATTTCAATAGCCATACAACTTATGCAATTTTTCCATTTGAATGATGACTTTCTTTTCTTTTCTTTTATGCTTACTTTTGCCCCTAGGTGAATTTTATCCTCCCTAGATCCAAGCTTACTAGACTTTTACTCCTAAGTGAATTTTATCCTCCTTAGGCCCCTAGTAATAAGTCATCTCTATTATGCAAGAAGGGTTACCTTATTTTGGCTATGCCTCTCGCAATGCACAACCATACATACATCATCTCCACTCAAAGCAACTCCAACATAAAGATTTTTCACCAATTCTCCTCCTAATTCCCGGATAGGGTCAGGCTAATCATTGGCTATGATATATTTTTGTGGAGCTATAAAAAAGAATAGGCTTTAAGGCTCAGATGGCTTCAAGCTGAGGATAATGCAAAGGGTAGATAAGGTATAATATGGCTAAAGAAAACATGCCTCAATCATTTGAAATTCACAAGCAACAAACATGTGCAATACGATATTGAAATAAGAAGCATATGGAGAGTATAATCACACAATAAAAGCAAAAGGGAATAAGATATAAAGTCCCTATAAGGCCAAAACAAACTCACAAGGGTTATGTTTTTTTTAGATTTCAATTAAACCTCAACTATGAATCATACTTGCTCAATTATATTCTCAAATCATGCTCCAAAAATCATTTTCAAGCAATTCAATCAAATCATGGGATTTATGCAATTAAGATCATAAAAATAAATTAGAGGACAAACTAAACCAAAATGGGTATCGTTAATAACACTTGAATGCAATGCATGATATTTTTGTGATTTTTTTTCAAATGTGATATATGAATAAAAATAAATATGACAACATAAATAAACATGATATGCAAACTCTATCTATATGCAATGCAATCCCTCCCCCACACTTAAACCTTTCATTGTCCTCAATGAAACATAAAAGACAACAAAAAATAAAAACATAGAGAAAGAGATGAATGAAATACTCATAATGTGGTGGATGGGTCTCTATAGGTCGGATCTGAGGATTGCGGCGGGTTAAAGAAAACTAGCTAACTATGAATTGAAATAACTAAAACTTACCTCGGGTTGCCTCCCGAGAAGCACCTTTCTTTAATGTCATTGGCTTGACTTATTCTCAATCTCAAGACCTTATCTCTCAGACATCGTCAAGGCCCTCAGTAACCTATCATATTCCTGTGCACACATCTTGCAAAGCACATCATAGCACAATAAATTGAAACCATAAAATGTGGAACTCAAGAACCCTTTCAATCTATCAAATAGTCTAGTATGACTCTCTGCAAAAGGAATATGATACCACCAACACAGTTCCGCTGGTGGCTTCTCAAAATAGCAATCAAAAGGATCAACATAATCACCATTACCTTCAAGATTGCAAAAGTTTACCTTTATTATCTCTTGAGCCTCAGTTGATGGCTCTAGACTTGGTTCATCAATGGGCGAGCTCAGAATGGATGGTGCAGATGGAGTAGGAGACACATCACATGTAACCTCATGCGTCGACTCATGAGATTCCAAGTCACGAAGCACTAGACCCTCTCCTCCATTGTCGAAGACACTATCGTTGTCTGCAACCAATTCCTCATCTTCTTCTTCGAAGCTCCTTTCTTTCTCACCTTTTGCACTTAGAATTTGAATGAGTTGGCTCATCTGATTCTCCAATTTTTTACAGCGGCTCATTTGTTCTTCTTCCAACTGCTGCAACACTTGTGTGAGAGTTTGGATTGATACTTCCCGTTCAACCTGTCGACTCATGTTGCCGAAAAAATCCCAAATCTCAAAGAGTCCCATATCTAATAGGCCTCCATTACTCATGGACTCAGCAAGATTTCGTGTTTCAGCATTCATCCCATCAAATATGCAAACACACATCTCCCGCACACCATATTGATAATCCCATGAACCAAGGTCATTAACATACTCATGCAATCTAGTGAAATATTGGTGAAAGTTCTCACCTTCAAACTGCAACAATCTCAACATCTTGAAAAAGTTAGTAGCAAGGGTGTTGTGAACCGTAAGATAGGTTCACAACAAAGTTAGACATATAAACAAAAATTAATAAATACACACAACAAAGAAATAAACTTGATTCCCCGGCAACGGCGCCAATTTGATGAGCGATTTTTAGTCGCATAAACCGTATCAAAATAAAACTCAAACCTACAAACTAGTATAGCAAGCAAGTAAGAGGTCGATCCCACAAAGAATCAAGTATTTCTCAGCAATGTGTATTTACCAATTAGTAGAAGGGGGGTTTTGATTGATTGAAATAGAAACAAAGCAAAATAAACTATAAACAGATTGATGCAAAACAATTTAGAGAAGATCGCTCTACCTACAACTATCCACTTTATTTGGTTGAATTGATATTGTAACTTCCTCTTGTCCTTTAGTTTTCCTATGAATGCCCTTGTCCCGACCTAATATAGTTAATAGTCCAATCAGTCCTAGAAACCCTTATCAATCGAACAGTCCCTAAAGAAGGATTTAACCCAATTGATAGCTTTAAGTCCAGAGATTAGCCAAGGTATTTGCAGTCCCTAAAGAGGGATTTAACAACACATCCAACTTCCTACCCATCCAATTAGTTCAATCAGCCCTAAAGGGATAAGTTTGCCACTTGGGTTAAGGTTCACAATCAGGAATCTACAAAACCCTAGCAATTGAATTGATCTAACAAGTTGGCCAGACAAGATAGAACAAAACAATAAACAATCAAGCACAAAGAAGTTGAAGCATTCAATATAGGAAATGAGGAACAAGAATTAGAAACTCACAATCAATCCAAACAAAGCTTCAAACTGCAAGTAGAACGAAGAGAGTTTAGCCGCCCATGGCGAACATCGCTCTCCCTCTAATTGTCTGATGGTTCAAAGAATAGAATGGAAGTTAATGAAAAATAACATAAAAGTGGCCTAATAAAACATCCAAGTCGGCCTCAAAACAACATAATAGAAAACTAGGGTTTTTTCCAAAATGCGCTGCGCGCTGGCAGCAGCTGCAGCGGGCGCAGCAAATTATGCGGCGGCCGCTGCATTGGGTTTTCCCGAAAATTCCGTCTCGACATAGCTCTCGACGTCAACATCAAAGTTGTAGCTCTCTGAAAGAGCTTTCCAACGCATGGTCATAATAGTCGATCGGACAACCGAGGCCTCTAGAAAGTGCAAAACAAGTTCAGCATGTCTGGCGACAACTTCTGCAGACTTGTTCTTCGTTTAGGTTCGCTTCTTCTTCTCAGGACCTCTTGAGATCTTCATGTAAGCTTCTTCGATCAACTAGACATTCTCATCCAATGCGTTATCAACCTATGTCTCCTCCTCGGATCCACGATTACCTGGAATAATCAATAAAAACATGTAGATTCCGACTCCAACCACACAGAGAACAAATATGCAAATTATACTTAAACCATGCATGATATGCATCATAACTAAGCTAAATGCAACCTATTATAACTCTCTAAATGCATGCTATCACCTATCTCAAAACTCATCAAACCAAAAATAATTTACAAACATATTTATTACATACGGAGCTCTGTTGCGGTAATTTTATTCTACTTGTGTGTACCAACTTAAATTATGGAACTTCCCATGATCACATGATAAGGCGTATTCCAATAGACATTATAGATTAGTTTAGGTGCATTTCATTATTACATAATCATGGTTTGGTGTTAATTGGATTAGCGTTCATTTTGTGGAAAACTTCGGAATCTAGGCTATTTCGATGTTTTTATGTAAATTCGTAGATCTGAGGCAAAGAACACGAGGAACGGAGCTAAGGAAGGCTAAGGCGAGACTTGGGAGAGCTTAAGCATGAAGTCCCGAAAAGCATGGAACAAGCTAAGGAGCAACGGAGCGCGAAATCGAGGTCTAGGAGCCAAAACGAGAGCGAGTCGCGAAAGCTGTCCGCCCGGCGAGCTGAACTTGTAACGCACTTTTCGGAGGCCTCGGATGTCCGATCGACGCATATGAGCATTTGTCGGAAAGCTCTTTCGAATATCTACGTGATTCTGTTATGCTGGATTTTCGCTAACATCGAATGGATTTCCACTGCAGCGAATCAAATCAGCAACAACATGTGCGAGAAGGTGGCCTGAGCATGACTCGCTGCCAGCGAATGGAATCTCGCTGCCAGCGAGTGGAGTCAGCAACAGCATGTCCAGGAGCAGCACAACTCGCTGCCAATGAAAGGAAACTCGCTGCCAGCGAATGGAGTCGGAGCTGCGGATGGGCGGACTCGCTCCAGTGAGGGACCAACGAGGTTTGGAAAATTCTAAGGCATGTATCTCTCGCTAGCAGCGAGAGATTTTCGCTGCTAGTGGAAATCTTCGCTGCTAGTGGAAATTTTCGCTGCTAGTGGAAATCTGACGCTGAACCATACATGGAAAGTCTATCTTCTATCTAGTTTATTTAGGAAGTTTCTATCTAGTGTGTCTATCTTTTACCTTGTTTATTCAAGACTTTAGGCTTATAAATAGGATGTTTAGGGTTAGTTTTCTTATGGAAGGATTCAAGTAGAGAGCAATCACCTATGAAGAGAAAAAAGTTTAGGTAAGCCATGTTTGGCTAATTTTATAGTTTTCCCCTATACTTTCGAGACTTGGTTGGTGGTGTGTGAGTTTGTAATTCAAGTTATTTTTTCTCTTTAATTCTTTCAACTTCTTTTTTTGTGATATTGATTATTTTATTGATGTTATCTTGATTAGCTACCTTGATAATATTGATTTCATGCTAGGATTTAATACTTTCGTATTTGTGTTATTTCCGTAGTAGCACGCATAAGAATGTGGATTCCGTGTTTGAAGCATGATTATGTAGGGAGTTGACAATCTTAAACATTGATTTACCGTGTTTAATTGGTGTTATTTATATGCTCAAGTACGTTCTTGGGACTATTTGCTATCTCTTTGTTAAATCTTGACCGTGTTAAGGTTGCATTGTGGTGTAAGGGATTAATTGGACTCGTAGGACTTTTAATCTATTTAAACCAAGACGAGAGAAATTGGTAGGATACGATAATAACTTGAAAAGGATTCGATGACCAATAAAACCAACCAACACTAGTAGAAAAATGCGAATATAACACGCTACATAAGAGGCCGGATGTGGTAAATCCGGGGTCTAATGTGGTTAAAAGCTTTTATTTTTAATTTTTAAAAAAATTTATAGAGTATATAACCCGGATATATGGAACGCCCGGGTTAAAATGTCAAAGAAATCTCATCACAACCTAAATCAAATAACACGAAGCTAAAATATCCGGGTTATTATAATACTCTAATGACCCGGGCGAATCAACAACCCCCTAGATCCGGGCTAATTTATACCCACTCCACCATTCTAAAAAAAAGCCCATATTAACCTCCGGGGCATAAAAGAGGGTTGAGAAAGTAAAAAGAAAAGGAAAAATGTAATTAAATCAAACCCTAACTCTGTCTTCCTCTCCGCTTCACCAACTTCGCAGACTTTGCCCAAATTGAAAGGAGATCTTGCTCGGACGGAGATTCTGGGGACGATTGCCCAAATTGAAACGAAATCCGAAGGTAGATCGAGCTTTCCTTCCAATGTTTTACCGTCTTTATCATCTTCGCCGACCAGCTTCATCCTCGTCTGCTGCCAAAGCTCGCTTGCTCAGCGAAGGGATCGAGATTAATTACGCCTCTCGCCACCTCCCGTCGTCTCTCCGTATCCGCTCGCCGTCTTCACTGTTCACCGTCTGGAACGTCGCCATCTTCGCCTCTGCCTGTCTCACCGAGGTAAGCTTGCCCTAACTCGGTCGTCCTCTCTCTTTGTAGCTAGTTGTTGTCCGTTTGGTGGTGAGTCTGGTGACGAGTCCAATTTTATCTGATTTGAGTAGTGAAAAGAGGAATTAGATCATATAGCTATGGCTAATTAATTTTCTGATGGTCTTGACATTAGCAGTGAAAAGTGGTTTCTTAGTTGAGATGATTAGATCACTTATGCCAATTTTCTACATTTGAGATTCGATTTTGTTCTTTTTTTGGATTTTGTAAGAATGTCATAGTAATAGTTGTTTGGTGTGAAGTGAAACACAGTTTCACAAAGGCTTACTGTAGCAGTAGGGATAAAATCACAACATGTTCTAGGAAGATTGGAATTATCTATGTCAATTTCAATACGAAATACAAGAAAATATTCTAAGTGATGAAAAAGATTAATATAGCAGTGGGGCAGTGGCTAACTCTGCTGTCTGGATACAACAATATGTGAATCCCCACCCCTTATAATGCCACCACTACTTTTCCAGACCCTCCAATTTTGCCAATTTTAAGTGCCAATACATGAAAAGCAGCTAAAATAATTGCAGGTTTGAAATGTAATGTGAGTGTTAATTGTTTATAATATTTCAAATCATTGATCTTAATGCTTATAAATTCATTGATTTGCTTTAGGGTAAATGAACTTCAACTAATGTGAGAAACTCTCCTCTGACTGTGTAGAGGCAAAAGAAGATTTTGCTGAGGATTGTTCAGTTCAGGTTTGGAGTGTCTACTCCTGCATTCCAAAGGATCCAGTAGCTATTTAGAATATTGAGTTTTTTCAGGCAGAATAACTATTTCATCAGTCTACTCATTTGGATAATTGTTTGAGAGATAATAGTAGGTATGTTTCCGTCATTCTTTAACAAGGTTATTTATGAAGAGGAAGTCATTTAGCAACATGAACAATGGAGCTATTTAACTTTATCAGTTGGGATTCCTTCCATGTGGATATCTTGTTCTTTTTCTCTTTTAGTTTACTTTCCTTCCAATATTTTTTAACATTTTGACAGATATGTTGCCTTCTACCTTGTTTTTTTCCCTTTGCCTTGGGGAGAAAGTGGTTTAATTTGAACCTCGAGTCACTTGTGTTGCTCTAGTAAATCCTCTACAAAGTTCTCTACAAAGTTCCCTTATCTACAAAGTTCCCTTACTTTTAGAAATCCAGTAGCAACTCTATCCTTGAGTTGTTCAGCTCTCTAACAAAGATAGCTGGTGTACACCATGTTCAGGTGGAATACTTCATCTTTGTTAAAAGAAAAACATTCTACTTGCTTTGCATTATCATTCATTTTTGTAATGACGTCCTCTATACAATGTAATGGATGGAACTGATCACATCATGTATCTTGCAAGTGTAAGAACTCATGAAAAATGAGAAAGTTCTTTCCATGCTGCATATCTTAGCCATTTGACTTGCCCTTTGTACTTTCTTGTAGATCTTCTACCTCATGCTGAACTACCTAATATGTCATTAGTGGTTGTAACTAAGATAGCTTAGGGATAAAGCTCATTGAAGATAGACTAGGGATGAATGTTAGCTTATATATATAGGAGTCGTCTGATTCTAATGAATGATGTCGGAGATTCAAATCTTTCTTGTCTAAGAATTAGAATTTCTACATCACAATTCCATATTTTATGTTTGAAAGTTGAAACCTTGCTACATAGTAATTGTGGAATTACAAGTTCAACAATCTACTAATCTAGTACCAAGAGTAATCTTATTTTGATATTGTCATCTTTATTTCCTTATCAACTTCAAAATTTTCTTGATATCTCTTCTCTTCCTGATTTTCCTTGTGCAAATCTTTCGTATCAACTCAGGGTGTAATTATTTTGCATGATGTATTTGATGATAAAGAAGAAGTCAGTGGTGCTCAAATCCGGGTTGAACGCGTGTATATATGGCCTTTTAGGCAGCTTTGATTGGTAGCGAACAGGTACTCCTACATAAGAATTTTTTCTCCCCAATTTGTTTGCATTGAATACCTTTCCCACATGGTCCCAACCTCCAATTCTTGTTCTTCCTCTCTGTTATCTTAAGCTGAATCCTTTTTCTAACACAAAGACATATCATCATGTTCTTAAGTTAGAAGATGGAGAATGAGAAACTTAAGTTAGAAGATCATTAGATTCAGGAGAATATCAGTGGGCTACGAGTGCAAAAACAAAAGCTATCCAAAGAAGCCTCTTATGCAAAAGAACTTGCTTCTGCTGCTGTTGAGCTGATGAACTTTCATAGTTAAGAGAAGTCCTGCTTGACTCATTTGAACTGGAATTTGTTGCTAAATTTTCACTTCTTCCACCTCCTAAACACACGACCAAGTTGGCCCAGGACCAATATGGAAATTATGTTGTTCAGGTATGTCTTGTATAAAATCTGCTTTTGTCTGCTGTTACAATGTCAGTTTGATCATGTATTATTCTACAGAGGGTATGATCATGTTGATTGACCTTGTGTCTCCTGATCTTTTATCAGGCATTAAAAAAATAACAACTTGCTAGTTTTGTTGCTTTTATGTTTTTAACTGATATTTGATAACCCCACAGCTTTCTTGCAGCATGTGTTGGAGCATGGCAAACCACATGTGCTGGGAGAATAGTTCAAATGAGCCAGCAGAAGTTTGTCTCCAATGTCATTGAGAAGTGCTTGGCTTTTGGAGGTCCGGAGGAAGGAGAATTCATGGTTAATGAAATGCTTGGCACTACCGATGAGAATGAGCCTCTCCAGGTCAGCCTTATGGCCATTTGCCATGAATGATTATTTCATGCATGCTTTATTGATCTCTTATTTTCATTAATCAACTATTAGATGAACTTGAGATATTTTTGGTGTAGCTCTTCTTCTAGTTATTTGGCCTTTATGCTAATATCAGGCTTTACCAAATAAAAACTATCCATTCTTGTGAAACAGTCATCAAACTTCTATTTCTGATTAGAAGCTCACTGTACATACTTCTTTATATTCCTTAATTGGTGATACTGTATAGCCACGACTTGCTAAGTTCAAAGTTGGTCACATGTGAGCTTCTAGTTTGTCTTTTTGAACTACATATGAAAACATACCTAGTGACCTAAGACTGGATTTTGACTTAATGAATTGAACTGGTTAGTGATAATTTTAAATCTGATTACATGTGGAATCATCAATCTCATTAGGTGCTAGACTTGTATGCACCCACTAGTCCATTGTCATGATACTTGTAAATTAACTAAATTTGATTACATGTTTAATCCCTCTCTCAATCATCGCTTATACATTGCATATATTTTGTTAGATATGGAATAAGCCAACCATCCTCAACCTAAGGATGTTTAATCAATGCAATCTGCTGTCAAGAGACTCCTAAGGAGATTGCAGATGCAAGAAGATCAGCTGATCCTCCTCCATAAACTCTAACTCAGCGAACCTCTCACAAATTGAAGATCGACAACTAATGCAATTACAACTATCGTTGAAGGGAGTGGAACATCAATGGGGAAGCACCTTTACTGGTTAGTTGGAGTATGTTTGATAGCATTTTTAAAATATGATAATGATTGGATTTGAATTATATATTCAAGTCATTGTAATAATGTATGATATTTTAATAAACTTGTGGATGATTACACTTGTGACATTTATTTTTGTAATGTAATTCATCATAGTTGATTGTGTGCACTTGTTGAAATCGGTTGGTTAAATATATGCTTGTGACCTGTAAAGTATACCTGATGGATACATGGGATAACTATGAGAAATATCAGGTAGGTTTATTATGAAAACAAATGGGTAATTTCCCAAAAAAAAAAGGACTATATAGGCCGGATCTCAAATCATCGGGCTATATAAGCTGTTTTTTCTGGGCATAAAATGGACCAAATAGCCCGGATAATGTTGACCAAATAGCCCGGATATTGAACCAAATACCCCGGACATTGTACCAAATAACCCGGATATTGGTACCAAATAACCCGGATATTGGTACCAAATAACCCGGATATTGGTACCAAATAACCCGGATATTGTCTATATCCGTGCTATAATGTATTTTTTTTGAGAATTTTGGTGGATAAAATCGCCCGGATATTATAATATCCGGGCTATATCCGGGCTCTAAAGTCTTCTTCAAAAAATTTGGGTGAAAAACCAACCAGGTCTAATAACCCGGGCGTGCAAAAGGGGTCCGGGCTCTATACCTATTATCACACCACTCTGATGCCCGAACCCCAAATTGCCCATATCCAGGCTATATTATCAAAAGCGCCCGGGCTAAATAACGTTTTTTCTACTAGTGCAAAGTCGAGAACTTGTAGGTGGAAACGTTTTCTTCTATCCTTTATTTGCTTTTGTCAATATTATTTTGTTTTATTTTAATTCATAAAAATCTTTTCTTTTTATATTGATAAATACACAATATTTAGAAATACTTTGATAACTCCACTCCCTTCATGAAAATCGGAATTTGTTTCAAAGGCTTTGACAGACAGTTTGTGTCAAAGGTCTTGAAGCTACATCTGTGTTGATGAAACATAAAACCAGAACTTTATTATAGTATGTCTGAATATTATTATATGTTATTATATGCTTCCATATATTATTATATATGCACTAACATTTCAGGAAGCTTTTTGAATAATATCTCATTCCTTGAGCTGAATGACGTGGAGAATAAAATCGGAGATCATGGCTTCAGAGTTTCCATGAATAGAAGATTGTGTAGATAGCCATGATCAGCCTAGCCGTTGAAGAGAAGATTCTTCTTTGTTGGAGGCGCCGATTTGTTCAATATAAAGAAAAGGAAGAAGGGAAGACAGACACATTCGTTGAACACAAGCATTCATACACTCAAGCCTTCAAGTCAAATATGTCTTCTTCGTTTGCTCTCTGCTAAGTTATTCAGAGTCATTTATTTTGTTTCAAAGCATTTGAGAGTTACACAGTGAGCTTATAGGATATATTTCGAGTGAGTGTTATACTCGAGAGTTTGTAACTCAGGAAGTGGACACTAGGCGATTGATTCACTAAGTGTAAGAGGATTGTACTAGATAGCTGAGAGAGGTGGGGCTCTTCTAGATTGGTCTAGGACTCCAAGGGAACGTGAGTTGACTAGATTGCAATTGTATAGGAGAGAGGCTTCTCGGTGAGCTATTAGGATCCTAAGTCTTGTGAATCAATAAAAGCCGGTTGAATCCTAGGGTTGTGGAAGAACCCTAGGCGGGGACGTAGGTCATGTTCGTGCCGAACCTCGTAAACAATTCATTGCGTCCTTTACTTACTACTTTACCATATTTCCGCACTTGTTTCGAACTGTATAACTCTGTTGTGATTCAGGTTTGCCAGAAGAAAGAATTACATCTAATCTCAAAGGGTTTTGCAAAAGCTTCAAAAGTCTTGAGATTATCTGCGAAAAACCGGCATACTCTATTCAACCCCCCTTCTAGAGTATTTCTATATTACTTTGTTATACATTATCGAACCTTTATACTTGATTCTCTAGGGTTCGACCCCTTACTTGCATACTATACTAGTTTGTTTGTTTGGGATTTATTTTTGGCGAGGTAAATCAACGACTTTTCCTTCCGTCAAAATTGGCGCCATTGCTGGGGAATCAAGTTTATTTCTTTGTTTTATGTATTTATTAATATTTGTATATATATCTATCTCCGTCGTGGATCTATCTTACAGTTCACGACACCTCGTTACTAATTGTTTGCCATGGAGTTGAAGTTATGGCAATACCAAGGAGAATACTTTCACCATTACCTCGCAAGAGTGCAAGATTTAGTGGACGACCGTACTTCACGGGGTATCCAAGATGATTTGATAAAATGAGTACTTTGCGTTCAAGATGGCATGCTTCCCGAAATATGAGAATTCGCCCAATCATTGAAAGAGGAAGGCTTTTACGGTTTGGATTGGTCGGAATTATGGGATCTTTTCCTTTGCGTGGGTGACATGGTGTAGGTGGAAGAAGACTACAAGTTGGCATCCATGCCCTTACCTTTCAAACCAATGGCGGGCGAGATGCATGAGGGAACCCAAGACGCAAGCATCAATGGTTTAATCAAAGATGGAGAAGGGAGCCCGATGCCCCTTAGCATGGAGTCTCATGAGTGCACGCATGAGGAACCATGTATTTTGGCTACTACTCCACCTATAGAATTCATCCCCAACTCATCTATTGAGGAACCAAGTCCTGAGCTTATTTTTGTGGCTCCCGAGCAAGGTAGTGATATTTCTTACACTTTTGTGGATATTGGTGAATATGTAGATCCTTGGGAGCATTACTTCAACAAGCCACCAGCGGAACTATGTTGGTGGTACTACATACCCTCGGCTGGAAGTCATGCTCGAGCATATGAAGAGTTGGAGACCTTCTTCAACATCACATGTTTTGACTTTCGCTTCTTTATATGTGGTGCTCGCCTACCTAGATGGTGTGCACCGGAGTTTGATTTGCTAAAGAGAGTGTTGGCAATGTCCGAGTGAGTCTTGAGCACATGAACAAATAAACCGTCGAGTTTATGACGATAAACAAGGACGCTTCTCGGGAGGCAACCCGAGGTAAGTTGTCCTAAATTAGTTATTTTCATTCCTAGTTAGTTAATTAGATTTGTCGTTTTATACATGAGATTTCCTTTATATGTTTGATAGATGTTTTCGAAATATTTTTGGAGCTAACCATGTAGGGAAAAGGGAACAAGAGCGAAGAATAGAGATTATGTGCTAAATTCGCTGTCAGTGAATCAGGATTCGCTGCCAGCGAGTCCAGCCGCCCAGATGCCATAGGAGCTGATTTCATCCACTGACAGTGAACCAAGACTCGCTGACAGCGAATCCAGCAGTAATGCCTAGTCTTCGTTCGTTGTCGTCACATCCCATCTTATTCATTCTTCCTCATCTTCATTCATCCATGCGCGTGGTTCGTCAGTCTTCGTCATTGTCGTTCTTCTCCGTTCTTCTTCCAAGCTTTGTCATCTTCGCCATCGAAATTTTTCCAAAATGTGAGTTATTCTTTGCCCTCTTGCTCTCATATTTTTTATGATTTGTTGTCTTTGATTTTCATTGAGGACAATGAAGAGTTTAAGTGTGGGGGAGAGTTGCATTCATAGATTCATGCATTCATGTTTATTTTTTTTTCGTTATTTTATTCATCTATTCATGTTTATTTTTTTTGTTATTTTATTGCATTAGAAAATGAAAAAAAAATTGAAAAAAAAATCCAAAAAGATCATGCATTGCATATATGTTTTATTCAAATATCCATCTTGCCTTAGTTTGTCCTCTATTTTATTTTTATGAGTTTTACCTTATATGTTCCATAATATGATTGAATTACCTAACATTTTCACATACTTGAGATGATTTTTATGGGAGCATGACTTGTTAGTTCAATTGAGCAATGTATGATTCTTAGTCTTGGGCATTATTGAAATCCAACAAAAATATTGTCCTAGTGAGAAATTTGGCATTATAGGGATTTTCATCATATTTATTCTCTTTTGCTTTCTTGTGTGACATTATGCTCTCCTTATGCAATTACCTCTTGAGATTGACATTGTTATCTATATTTGAGGCCGAATTCATATGTCTATTACTTATGAGTTTCAAATGATAGAGGCATGATTTTCTTAGCCATATTATTATCCATATCCACCCTACATATGTGTCCTTTGCTTGTAGCCAATTTTGAGCCTTATCCTTTTCTTTGAAGCTCCACAAAATTTATCCTTAGCCAATGATAAACCTTACCCTATCTGGGAATTGGGATTACAGTTGGTGAATGATTGATCTAGTATGATGAGTGGAAAAGAAAATGTTGTTAAGAGAGTTACAAGTTTTGGATTATTATGTAATTTTATTTTTATTCCTCACATTGTGCATTATTGTATTTTTGGCTCTACAGAAAAAAAATTTTGAAAAAAAAATCAAAAAAAAGAAAGAAAAAAGTGAAAAAAAGAAGAAAAAAAAAGCATGAATAACTGAATAAGAGCCTTTTATTTTCATTATGAATGTGAGACTTAGGGGAATATATATGTATGGTTGAGAGAAAGTTTTTTTGTTGAGTGTTTTGAGAGTGAAAGTTTGAGTTATTTTGGTTTTGGAAGTATTTGGTTCTTAGCATTCTTCCTGTTGTTCTTAGGGATCCCTTTTTCCCGGATTTTTAGCACCACAAGCCTAAATATTTTCCTACCTTAATTTCTTACCAAGCCCCATTACAACCTTGATAAAAGACCTCTTGATGTTTCTAATAAGTGATGGCATCCACGGTGCAAAATATGTGATATATGTATCAATTTCTATGTAGCTTTTTGCATTTTGGATCGAGTCGAGAGATACATTGTTAAGCTTAAACACATGAGAGTGAGAGTAAACACATGATCCCGGTGAGGTTGGATGAGATGTGCTTTGACTTTGAGTCGCTCATATACTTGCTAGGATGTTAACTTTCATACTCATGGCTCCTTCCCTTTGATGTTGCTTTTCACAAGGTTAGTGCTTAAAGATCATATTTGTGGGATAATGGTTCTTCTCTTGTTTTTGCATTGCTTGAGGACAAGCAAAAGGTTAAGTGTGTTGGAGTTTGATAAGGCGTATTCCCATAGGCATTATAGATTAGTTTAGGTGCATTTCATTGTTATATAATCATGTTTTAGTGTTAATTAGATTAGCGTTCATTTTTGTGGAAAAGTTCGGAATCTAAGCTATTTCGATGTTTTTATGTAGATTCGTAGATCCGAGGCAAAGAACACGAGGAACGGAGCTAAGGAAGTCTAAGGAGAGACTTGGGAGAGCTTAAGCAAGAAGTCCTGAAAAGCATGGAACAAGCTAAGGAGCAAGGGAGCGCGAAATCGAGGTCTAAGAGCGAAAATCAGAGCGAGTCGCGAAAGCTGTCCGCCCGGCGAGCTAAACTTGTAACGCACTTTCCGGAGGCCTCGGATGTCCGATCGATGCATATGAGCATGCGTTGGAAAGCTCTTTCGAAGATCTACGTGATGATATTCTGCAGGATTTTTGTTGACAACGAATGTATTTCCGCTGCAGCGAATCAAGTCAGCAACAACATGTGCGAGAAGGTGGCCTGAGCATGACTAGCTGCCAGCGAATGGAATCTCGCTGCCAGCGAGTGGAGTCAGCGGCAGCATGTCCAGGAGCAGCATGACTCGCTGCCAGCGAAAGGAAACTCGCTGCCAGTGAATGGAGTCGCAGCTGCGGATGGCCGGACACGCTCCAGCGAGTTGGAGCTCTCGCTACAGCGGATATGGAGACTCGCGACAGCGGAATCAGGTGGACCGATGAGGTTTGGAAAATTCTAAGGCATGGATCTCTCGCTAGCAGCGAGTGTGGTAGCGAGGTGGTAGCGAAAATCCAACAGTAGCTTGTTTAAAGCCATTCGCTGCTAGCGGAAATCTGACGCTGAACTATACATGGAAAGTCTATCTTCTATCTAGTCTGTTTAGGAAGTTTCTATCTAGTTTGTCTATCTTTTACCTTGTTTATTCAAGACTTTAGGCTTATAAATAGGATGTTTAGGGTTAGTTTTCTTACGGAAGGATTCAAGTAGAGAGCAATTACCTATGAAGAGAAAAAAGTTCAGGTAAGCCACGTTTGGCTAATTTTATAGTTTTCGCCTACACTTTCGAGACTTGGTTGGTGGTTTGTGAGTTTCTAATTCAAGTTATTTTTCCTCTTTTATTCTTTCAACTTTTTTGTGTGATATTGATTATGTTATTGATGTTATCTTGATTAGCTACCTTGATAATATTGATTTCATGCAAGGATTTAATACTTTCATATTTGTGTTATTTCCGTAGTAGCACGCATAAGAATGTGGATTCCGTGTTTGAAGCTTGATTATTTAGGGAGTTGACATATATCTTAAACATTGATTTACCGTGTTTAATTGGTGTTGTTTATATGCTCGAGTTCTTGGGACTATTTGCTATCTCTTTGTTAAATCTTGACCGTGTTAAGGTTGCATTGAGGTGTAAGGGATTAATTGGACTCGTAGGACTTTTAATCTATTTAAACCAAGACGAAAGGAATTCGTAGGAAACGATAATAACTTGAAAATGATTCGATGACCAATAAAACCAACCAAAGTCGAGAACTTGTAGGTGGAAACGCTTTTCTTCTATCCTTTATTTGCTTTTGTCAATATTATTTTGTTTTATTTTAATTCATAAAAATCTTTTCTTTTTATATTGATAAATACACAATATTTAGAAATACTTGATTCTCTAGGGTTCGACCCCTTACTTGCATACTTGACAAGAGGAAAACCTGTCGTTGTTCTTGCCAAAGAATACTCGAACTCACAACTAATATAGTGTATAAGTAAGAGATCGATCCACAGGGAAATCTATTAAATTCAAGTCTAATTCTAATCGCTAAGAGAGGAAAAGGGGGGTTTTTAGTGTGTAAAAGGTCCGCCTTTTATCAAAGCGGAAGCAAACAAACAAAGAAAATTGATTGTAGAATTCAGTGGAGAGAAATAGGTTCACCTACAATTTATCACTTCGACTGATGAATTTGATCCTTGTTTCAGCCTCTATCAATGTCCTTGTCTAGATCTTAGGTAAATTACTAGTCCTACGAGTCCTAGCAACCCTTATCTCTAAATAACCCTAACACGGTTAAGATTTAACCTAGAGATAGCATTAAGATTATGAATTAACCAAGGTCCATGCAATATCAAGCTACGAGTCGATATTTAACATATATTCAACTTCCTACACATCCAATTAGTCCTATGAGTCCTAAAGGGATATGATTGCCACTTGGGTTAGGGTTTGCTACGAGGAATCTACAAAACCCTAGCAATTGAATGAATCTACTCTAACTAGTTGATCAGGCCAGAGAGAATAAAACACATTCAAGCAATTAAGAACAAAGAAGTCAAAACATTGCAATAGGAATAAGAACTAGATTAAGAAACTCACAATTCAACAATCAAAGATCCAACCTGTAGGCGAAACCTTGAGAGTTTAGTTGCTCATGCTCAACGGCACTCTCAACAATTGAATAAAGTGCATAAGTTGAATGAAAGAATAACTAGAAAAGACTTAAATAGTCTAGAGAAAGTCGGCCCAAAATAACTTAATAAAAACCCTAAGTAAAAATCCGCTTCCGATGTTCAGCTACTGCACGGGCCGCGGGGCGGCCGGCGATCAGCGAAGTGCTCCGTTTCTCTCTTCGAGCCGCGGGGCGACCAGCAATGTTGCGGGGCGGCATGTGATTCTTCCGAGTTGCTTCTTCTTTGTTTCCAGCGGCTCCTAAGTACTTCTTTAACTTGTTTCCGCTCTTTTCAATATCATTTCACCTCCAATCTACTTTTCCTGAAATAAACCATAAAATCATGTAGATTCCGTCTCTTCTAACTCAAAGTGAAAATGCAAATTCAACTAAATAAATGCAATATTCACACCTAAATTATGCTAAATGCAATCTATTATGCACTACTAAACATGCTCTATCAAATTCCCCCACACTTGAACCTTTGTTTGTCCTCAAGCAATAGAAAACATAACTCTGCAGCCCCACAGAATAGCAATTCATGTATCCACACCTCAATATTCTTTAACTGGATGAAAACTAACAAACACAAAAGATTAATAACATCATAGCACATAATTGGAATAATCAATGAAATCAGGCAACCATATCCATTCTAGACCTCACAAAGGAGATGTGTTTCACTCTCGCTCAAGTATTTAGGTTTAAATGTTTACGCTCAAAACTCAATCTTCAAAAACTTAGCTACAAGAGCCTTGCACCAGTGTTCTAAATCTCCACCGTTGGTGACTCTACACACAACAAAAATCACGAGGTCTTTCAATTGGGTTGTAATGGGGCCAAGGTAGAACATATAAGGTATGGAACAATTTTGGTCATGTGGTGCTCATAATCCGGGAACTAAGGAAGCTACCAAATCATAAAACCACTCATAAACTTCTCATACCATATCGCTATAATGCCAAACAACACCAATCTCAAACATAAAACTTTAGAAACCATAATCAACTCATTCCTTTATTCCTTTTTTTTTCTTTTTTCTTTTTTCTTTTCTTCTTTCTTTTCTCTTTTTTTTTTTCTTTTTTTTTTCAATCATTCATGATATATCAAATGATTTTCCTTGACTTTTACCCCTGAGTGAATTTTATCCTCCTTAGGTCCCAAGTAATAAATATGCTAGCAAGAATCAAACATCTCATAAATACACCTCCAACATACAATCCACCACTACAAACCATCATCCACACTATAGATATTCACCAACTAGTCCTAAATTCCCGGATGGGGTCAGGCTATCATTGGCTATGGAAAAATCTTGTGGAGCTATAAAAGAATAGGCAATTAGGCTCAAACTGGCTTCAAGCAGAGGATAATATGTAAGGTGGGAATAGAGTCAAATAGGGCTAATAAAGGTGCCTCAATCATGTTTAAGTCATGTGCAGAAATCATAATATGCAGCCTTGAACAAGATATCTCAATGCAAGTCAAAGAGGAAGTAGTTAAAGAGAGTACACACAACAAGCAAGAGGACTCAATAAAGTGTGGTCCTGAAAAATATACAAACCACCCAAATCTCATCTTCCACTTTTGATTCCGGCGCCACCCCGGCGGCTCAGTCCGCTGGTGTCGGCCCCGGCACCGCCCCCACTGTCTTCCAAACACCCAAAAAAACCCAACCCACAAACCCAATCCAAACACAAACCCTAGGCTCAGCCGCCGCCGCGCCTTGTCTTGCTCATGGTCCGCTACCATCGACCCATCCTCGACTGGCCCCGCCTCATCAGCAACGCCGTGCCCAAGCTTCCGCCGTCGCCGCCAACAAACCCCGCCTCCGATCCTCCTCTATAGAGTCGCTTACCGTGTCGCCAACCCTCCCTCCGGCGGCCTGGTGCGATTACCCTTCCACTCCGAGGTATTTAGTCTCTGGAACTTCCCTCCAACCTCCCGACCAACCCTCTATTTACTCTTCCCCCTCGATCTCCTCAGCATGTAGCCATGTAAATCAACCCTAAATTGAAGATCTGACCAGATCCCCAACTCTTATCAATTACCCACAAAATTAAACCAAAATCCCAAACCTTAATTTGTGTCACAGATTGCTTACAAATCCAACCCCTAATTTTCCCACAAAATTTACCCCCAAATCTCCCTAAATTTCTTTTTTCAACATGCATGCAACCTTTAAATTCATAGCCGCCGCCGCCGAGACTCCGGTCCTTGCCGCCGGCTACGACAACAACTTGGGTGCCCCACCACAAGCTTCATCGGTTGGGTTCATGATTTGGTGTTCTGCTCCCATTGACGGAGCTCCGTCGAATATGGAGCCAGCCGTAGCCTCTCCTCATCTTGATGCAACTGTGAAGATTAAGCTACACAAAGGCTCACATGGAATTACACCTTTGCATGTCTCATTTTGAATCAATCTCTCAACTTTTCCCTGTAACTGTAATGTTAGATTTAGATTTTTTATTTTTTTTTCTTTTGACTGGCGGCCCTCTGCGTAGGGTCTATCAAGCCATCTTTTGATGGCTTCAAGGTCGCTTGGTCGGTCTACTTCTTGCCTACTGTCAAAAAAAATAAAATAAAGTGTGGTCTTGAATAGGCCAAAATAAGCTCACCAGGTCATGTCTAGAACTTCAAGATCACCCAAAAATTCAAGATTTTATGTGCTCAATTATTAATCAATCATGCCCACCAAATAGTACAGAAAACATATATCAAAGGCTTCAACAATCCAAGCAAATCATGGGGCATAAATCTCAATAGAAAATATAGAGGATAAACGACATCCACATGGGGAAATAAGACCTATTCCTAATAATGCAAGAACTAAAACTTTTTTTTTTCATTTTTTTTTAGAATAAGAAATAATGGTAGAAACTAAATATGCATACAACCAATAGAAATAAACATGCAACCTTAAAACTTAAAATGCAGTGCAAATTAGAACCAAAATACATAGAGTTTGCAAGTCTTCTCCCCCACACTTAGTTCTGACATTGTCCTCAATGCAAAAAAGAGAACAAAAACATCAAAATAAAAATAAAAGGGAAAAGAAAAGAAACAATTGACATGCTCACTGCTGGGGTGGTGGAGGCGGCGGATATGGTGGGAACTGTGGATAGGCGAATCGATAGAAGTCCTCTTGCCTCTGCCATATCTGCTGCTGCATCCGTCGGATTGCCGCCTGGCTCTCAGAGACCTCCTCCAGGTGGGAAGTCAAGCCACGTACATCTCGACGAATGTCGCCGACCTCCACGTACAACTGCTGGTTGTGGTCCCACATCGCGTCCTGGCGCTGGTGCATTCGCTGCTGGTTCTCTCACATTGCGTATTGACGATGTGACATCATCTGCTGATGCTCCCACATAGTGTTCTGATGGAGACACATATCATCCATCTGTTGTGCCAGCGAGTAGTTATCTGGACCAGCACCTCCAGCTGTGCCAGAAGGTCCAGCTCCTCCAAAATCCGTATGAACTCTAGGAACATCTTCAGCATCTTCCTGCTCAGCATCAGGAACCTCCTCCTCCTCATCATCATCATCATCCTGATCCATCTCATCTCCTATATAAAAATCAGCAGCTGTAGGGCTAAAAGGGAGATGACGGGGCAATCTCAACTGGATCCTCCCCTGATGACCTGCCCTCCAGATCCACATCGGTGCTCTACCCTCCAGGTGGCCAGTTTTCCTCAGCTGGGCTTCATCATACAGAAATGAGCCATGCTAAATGTCATAGACAACGCTCATATCGATGCATGCGCGAGCAATGAGGGTGATAAGACCCCCAAAGCTGATGGTCGCCTTGTTGCGCTTGTCCAGGATATCCTTGGAGTTCATCAGAAATAGATCCACCCAACCTGGCACTACAGGGCTCTCTGGCGTCAGACACCACAGAAATGACATATCCTTCAGCGAGATCTTGTTGACCTCCGCCTGAGCAAAAAAGGTGTTCGCCAGAACCTTGTGAATAAGTCGTAGTGCAGGATGGCGAATGCTGGAATTGTACTGGCCCTTCTTGGCCTCAAAAGGCACCCTAGTAGATGCCATCCAGAAAGCCACAGTGATGTCGCTCAATTATCGATGACTCCTGGTGACATTGAGGACAACATGAAGGTTCCATTTGATGGCCCTGTCACTCGTTCAAGGGCTAAGAGGATTCGAAATGCAACCAAGGCCTTTCTTGTCCGTCACCATGGAACGTTAGAGCAAGGGTTCAGGCCACCCTGGATCACTTGGCTCAAGATGACTCCATCAGCACCGGAAGTGAGCTTGCGTCCACACTCGGAGCTCATGAAGACTCGGCAACACCCGCCTTGACCAAAGACATGGCCGGATGGGCCTTGGCCGAATGGGCTCATGGTTGGGCCAAGATTACATTAGTTAGATTAATTAAATTGTTATGCAATTAGATAAATAAGGTGGAAATTAATTATATCTCTTCTAGATATATTACTTTCCCACCAAGTTGTTATATTTCTATCTCTTAAGATTTATTTATCTTTAAGCTATTTCACTTATCATTAGATAGAATTAATCTATCCAAACCCCTTTCCTTTGCAAGGAAGGATTGGTTAGATAGCTCATTAGTTTACTATAAATTCATGTTACACCTTTTGAATTTAATCAGATTGAAAATTAGAATTGAAGACACCCTTAACGGAATTAGGGTTCTTCGATTATTCAATCCAAAGCTCTTGTGTTCTTAGTATTTCGGCAACCACAAAATATCTCCCTCACCTACGTCACTTTTCACCACCGACACCAAACACCACCTAAACCCCTCATCAGTCCGACGTCTCAAGGAAGAGGAGTACACCGGCGGCTGAGTCCCTGGACATCGACGGCCAGGCTTCGGCGCACAGCGCCAGGAGCGCCCAAGCTCTCGCGCTCGCTGCTTCTCCGGCCCGCAACGCCAGCACTTCGCTTCGCAGCATCGCGCTCTCGATCTCGCGTGCGCTCGCCCTCGCTGTTCCCGCTCTCGCTACCAGCCAGCTCCGCGTCCGTACACCCTGAGGAGAGTACTCCTGTGTGCGCCGCCGTTCCTCCAGCGATCGTGACCAGGCGTACCGGACTCCGGCGCCCGCGCTCCTTCTTCTTCGCTTACCTTGTTTCCCTTTTGCGTTGTTGATTCGTAGCTTAGATTAGTTAATAGTTCCATTAAATTAGCTTTTCTAAGTTATCAATATTGCCCTTTAAATTGTAATTCTTTAGTTTAGATTTAATTAGCTAGTTGTCGTAACTATTAGTTTGTTGAATTTCCTAAGTTAAGAAGTTTGGCTTAGTTAGTTCTTTATCTAGTAGGCTAATTAGTTTAATTCAATTGTTAATCAGGAGATATCAAAGAGCATTGCAAGATCGGAGCAAATATACGGCGTGGTTCTTGATCTGAAGCCCACAGGCAAAGGATCGGGTATCCCAAACGTATCAAGTGGTATCAGAGCAAGTTCTTTACTCTCTTGATTTCTTATTTGAGTGATTTATTTTTCGTGCCTATTTTTTTTCACCATAGCCGCTGCATAAAAGTTGAATCTTTATTATTCACCCATAAAAATTGGCACTTTATTTTTGTTATTCCTTGTTGGATCTATAATTTGGAAGATATTGAGTTCTTGATTGCAAGTTGTGATCTTTTATTCCTAGTTGCTACATATCATGCCTATGACTGTGATTCTTGGATTAAAGCATTATATAAACTTGCACCACTAAAGAACCCTACTTTTTCCAGTTTCTAGCCTATTTTCCCTATTTTCTTTATTTTTGCTTACTTTTAGATCATCGTAGCTTGTTATTTTATTTTTATTTTTATTTTTTCTCCCTTATTTCGGTTATTACAGCCTTTACAGCAGCTATTCCATAAAAAAAAAAACACAAAAAAAAACAAAAAAAAACAAAAAAAAAAAACCGAGAGCAATAGTCAAAAAAAAAAAAGGAGAAAGAAAGAAAAGTTAGCATACATTACCTTGTTGAGTTAGTAACTCTTCTATTGTTAATTCTTTTCTTGCTACATGTTAGATGATCTAATCGGTTTTAAGCATTAAAAAAAAAAAAAAAAACCCTACTTGTGTGATTTTGTGCTGTGCCGACACTGGTGCCTTGGTCACACCCCTCTTTCTCTGAACCGTGTTGCAACCGTCAGATAATAGTTGACGGAGTGTGTGCACTTGATTGCCCTTGTGATTGCTATTTTCGATACTTATACATTCATATTATTCAAAGCATCACATTGTAGCTATTATTTTTCCACATTAAGCCGCTTGTTTATACTTGCTATCCTTGATATCCGACTTGTGGCTGATTTAATTTGCAAATTGGATTATTACTTGCTGTCTTCAATATTGCAAAATTCTGTGTCCAGGGGAATTGCTTGAATATTGTGCCTTGTTTTCTCGCTCTTTGATTTCTAAAACTTGAATCACTCTTAGGAATCACTAGAGCTTGCATTACTTGGTTTCCGGTCTTTGCTTCGGTTACTTGTTGCTCTTCTGATATTGTAGGAACATGTCAGCCGAAGGAACTACCCCCCTATCCCTATTTCCGATGAGGCCTTAAACCATATTATACAGGCCGCTACTAAAGCGGCTAGGGATGAACATCGGAAAGAACTCGAAGCTGCTAAGGAAGAGCATAAGAAAGAGCTCGAGGCTGTTGAGGCACGTTGGAACAAGCGCTTCAATGATCAAGTAGTCAATCAGGCTAACTTGGTTACTTCTCGGTCAATAACCGGCGTTTTGCGACACCTGGATGAAAGGAAACAACAGGAGGCTTCTGGTTCTACACCCCAATATGGGATGCCGCCCCCTGCCGACCCTACCCCACAGCCAGGTAACGTACCCCCTCCAGGTAATACTTCTTATGTGGTTAAACCCCCTCCTTCTGGTCAATTACATTATCAGCTTAGATCTGCTACTACTAATCCTTTCCCTGGAGAGCATGACGACGATCCTTTAGCGGGCTTCAATGGCCATCAGGATCACCCTGAGACCCAGCACCCACGGCCGCAGCAGGGCCAACCCCATCAGCGTCCACAGCAGCCGTTCTATACTCGTGCTAATTGGGATGATAGCCGTAGCAATGCTGATCTGAACGAGACACCACATTTGGAGGATGCTTACCATGAGGTAAATCCTAACTGTGATGATTTACCCCCTCCTAATTTTGGTCGTCCTAGATTTGATAATGCTCAAGCTATTCAGAGACGAGATGTTAAGCTTAAATTGGAAACTTTTGATGGTAATACTGATCCTGAAGCTTATCTTATCTGGGAAAATCATACTGACTATCTGCTTGAACATTTGCGCTATGAGGAAACGGAGAAATTGGAAGTTGTTATATTGCATTTAGTAGGTAAAGCTCGCAACTGGTGGTTCCGCACTCGTGAGATGCGCCGCCGTCAGGACAAGCAACCTGTTGAAACTTGGCCCCAACTTCGCTTTCTCCTAAAGAAAAGACATGTGCCTGAGGAATACACGGAGTCCATGAGGATGCAGCTCGCTTCCTGCCGACAAGGAACTCGCTCGCCGAATGACTTTAGGGATGAACTTGAACGACTCTCCCATCAGGCTAATGTTTATCTTACTGAACGTGCTTTGTGTACTCAATTTCTTGCTGGTCTTAATATTTCTATTAAGAATCCTTTAGCTATCCATTCCATTAGAGATATTAACACTTTGACTCATAAAGCACAGCTTCTGTATGAGCAACAGCAGCAGCAGTTTCGGCAGCAAAGGAATCGACTTGACCAGACCTCTCAAGGTCGCAGGTTTGTTCCCTTTAACCCTTCTGGTCAATCTAAACCTTCTACTTCTAACCCTTCTATGCAGCAAAAGGGAGTTCCCAACTCACCTCAACAGGGTTATCAGGTTGAAACTAGAAGAGTTGCTGCCCCTTCTACAGATCGCAACAAAGATATCCGCTGCTTCACTTGCGGAGGTTCTGGGCATGTCTCTCGCAATTGCCCCCAGAAAAGGAAGGTTCTTCTCAACGATTTGGGAGACCATTACTATGAGGAGGAGACCGCTGAGGACCTGGTGGTTTCGAGTGAAGTGGAGGAGGACCAGTCGACTGAGCCTTGTGAGGAGATCGATACTTCACAGTACGACAACGTGCTCTGCATTATCAATCGACGGGTCCTGCACATTCAGGAATCTCCCATGGCTGATCAAAGGGAGAACATATTCCACGCACGATGCGTGGTTCGTGAGGCTACCTTAACACTTATCATCGACGGTGGGAGTTGCTGCAATCTCATCAGTGAAAAGGTAGTAAATTTCCTCCATTTACCTACAACTCCTAGAGCTACTCACTATGGGTTAAATGGCATTACTGATGATGGTTCTGATATAATGGTCACCAAACAATGTTTAGTTTCCCTTTCAATTGGAACATATCATGATAAAGTATTATGTGATGTTGCTCGCATGGATTGTAGTCATATATTGTTAGGGCGTCCTTGGTTATATGATCGTAATGTCCTTCATGATGGTCGTGCAAATACATATGCTTTCACCTATGACAGGAGGAGAGTTACTCTCCTACCCTTATCGCCACAAATTATACTGAAGGACCAGGTTCGCAAGCAACAACAAAGGAACGCCGAACGAGAAGCTGAAAGATTGGAGAAGCTCAAAGGGAGCTCGGCCGCGCCCGCGTTCCAAGATGCCGCGCCCGCGTCACAACCTGCCGCGCCACACCCTGCCGCGCCCGCGTCCCGTGCTGCAGCATCCGCAGGAGCCCCAGCAGCCCCTTTGCCGACTGCTCCTCCCCTTTCGACGCCTTCTACGCCCTCTTCTGCACCACTTCAGGGCTCTGTGGAACGTCGATCATTGGTCTCTCATCCTCAGCAAGGGACCATCACATGGAATGCTCATCGACCTCATATTCTTCTGGTAATGAAACAAGTTTTACTTAATGTTGAATTGAGTCATATTCCTGCACCTATTGCTGCTCTTCTGTAGGATTATTTGGATGTGCTTCCCGCTGAACTACCCCAAGGCTTGCCTCCTATTAGAGGTATTGAGCATCAGATTGACTTTGTGCCTGGAGCAGCCCTGCCTAATCGCGCCGCTTATAGAGCTAGTCCTGAGGAGACAAAGGAGCTGCAACGCCAAGTCACAGAGTTGATGGATAAGGGCTTTGTTCGTGAAAGTTTGTCTCCCTGTGCCGTACCAGTCATATTGGTTCCAAAGAAGGATGGCTCCTGGCGCATGTGTGTTGATTGCCGCGCAATCAACCAAATAACGGTTAAGTATCGCCACCCTATTCCTCGTTTAGATGATATGCTTGATGAACTTCACGGTGCTTCTATCTTTTCTAAAATTGACCTTAGAAGTGGATATCATCAAATTAGGATGAAACAGGGTGATGAATGGAAAACGGCTTTTAAAACTAAGTATGGCTTATATGAATGGTTAGTAATGCCTTTTGGTTTGACAAATGCACCTTCTACATTTATGAGGCTTATGAACCATGTGCTTAGAAGACACTTAGGAAAATTTTTCGTTGTCTATTTTGACGATATTTTAATCTACAGTAAGAATATGCATGATCATTTAAGTCACTTAAAATTGGTTTTTGATTGTCTAAGAAAAGAGAAATTATATGCCAATTTAAAGAAGTGTTCTTTTGCATCCGAGTCTACCATTTTTCTTGGTTTTGTAGTGACTGCATCTGGATTAAAGGTGGATGAGGAGAAGATCCGTGCTATTCAGGAGTGGGCTAGGCCGACTACACCCACCCATGTCCGCTCATTCTTGGGCCTTGCTGGCTTCTATCGACGTTTTGTCAAGGATTTCAGCCTAATTGCCGCCCGCCTACATGAGCTAACAAAGAAGGATGTGACATTTCGCTGGTCTGACTCACATCAAAAGGCTTTCGACGCTCTCAAGGATCGCCTGACACACGCCCCAGTGCTGCAGTTACCTGACTTTGCTCAACCGTTTGAGCTAGAGTGTGACGCTTCTGGCACTGGCATTGGAGGGGTCCTACTGCAGAACAAGCGTCCGATCGCCTACTTCAGCGAAAAGTTGGGCACCGCTGAGCTCAACTACTCTACTTACGACAAGGAGCTATTTGCATTGGTTCGCTGCTTACAGACTTGGCAACACTATCTCTGGCCTAAGGAGTTTGTGATTCATTCGGATCATGAAGCTCTTAAGTACCTCAAAGGACAAGCAGTGCTCAGCAGGCGAATTGCTCGATGGGTGGAGTTCATCGAGACCTTTTCCTATGTGGTTCACCACAAAAAGGGAAAGGATAATGTGGTAGCTGACGCGCTATCACGAAGGTATGTCCTCTTAAACCATATGGATGCACATGTTTTGGGTTTTGCATTAATAAAGGAACTGTATGCTTCTGATAGTTTCTTTAAAACTATATATGCTCAATGTGTGTCCAAAGGTGAAGTAGATTCCTTTTTTGTTGACAATGGATATTTGTTCAAGATGGGCAAGCTTTGTATCCCATCTTCTTCTATTCGCCGATTGTTAACCCAAGAAATACATGAATCTAGGGGACATGGGGGTTTCGAAAAAACACTAGCTGGACTAAAGGAACATTACTTTTGGCCTAAAGTGTCTAATTATGTGCTGAGATTTGTCAAAAGTTGTGTTACATGTGCTAAAGCTAAATCGAAATCCAATGCTAATGGTCTATACCAACCTTTGCCAATTGCTAATGCACCCCGGGAAGATGTTTCTATGGATTTTATTGTAGGATTACCTAGAACTTCTAAGGGTCATGATTCCATATTTGTTGTTGTAGACAGATTTTCCAAAATGGCTCACTTTATACCTTGTCATAAAACTGATGATGCTATTCATGTTGCTCATTTATTCTTCAAAAATGTTGTTCGCTTACATGGATTGCCATTGTCTATAGTTTCTGACCGTGATCCTAAATTCTTAAGCTCTTTTTGGAAAACTTTATGGTCTAAATTGGGTACAAAATTGCTATTTTCTACTTCTTGTCACCCACAAACTGATGGCCAAACTGAGGTCACAAATAGAACTCTTGGGGCTCTCCTTAGAGTCATGCTTCGAACTAACCTCCGGAGATGGGAAGACTGTCTACCATTTGTAGAGTTTGCATATAACAGGTCTAGGCACTCTGCAACAAAGATGACTCCCTTCGAGGTAGTGTATGGCCGAAATCCACTTACTCCAGTAGACATGATGCCTCGGCCATATAAGGACAAGGAGAGCATGGATGCAGCTAAGCAAGTGGACTTCATCAAAAGCTTGCATGAGCGTACCAAGGCGCAGCTGGAGAGGAAGACTGCGCAATACAAGGCCGCGAAGGACAAGCATCGCAAGGATGTGCAGTTCAACGTTGGTGATCTGGTCTGGCTGCATCTCAGGAAAGAAAGGTTTCCGCAACAACGGAAATCTAAGCTGGACCCCAGGGGAGATGGACCATTCAAAGTGGTTCAGAAGATGGGTCCTAATGCCTACAAGCTGGATCTCCCTGCCGATAAGTACAGCGTCCATTCTACATTCAACGTCGCCGATCTATCCTTGTTCGTGCCTGACGATGACTCTGACGACGATTTGAGGACAAATCGAAGTCAAGTGGAGGAGAATGATGTCGCTCAATTATCGATGACTCCTGGTGACATTGAGGACAACATGAAGGTTCCATTTGATGGCCCTGTCACTCGTTCAAGGGCTAAGAGGATTCAAAATACAACCAAGGCCTTTCTTGTCCGTCACCATGGAACGTTAGAGCAAGGGTTCAGGCCACCCTGGATCACTTGGCTCAAGATGACTCCATCAGCACCGGAAGTGAGCTTGCGTCCACACTCGGAGCTCATGAAGACTCGGCAACACCCGCCTTGACCAAAGACATGGCCGGATGGGCCTTGGCCGAATGGGCTCATGGTTGGGCCAAGATTACATTAGTTAGATTAATTAAATTGTTATGCAATTAGATAAATAAGGTGGAAATTAATTATATCTCTTCTAGATATATTACTTTCCCACCAAGTTGTTATATTTCTATCTCTTAAGATTTATTTATCTTTAAGCTATTTCACTTATCATTAGATAGAATTAATCTATCCAAACCCCTTTCCTTTGCAAGGAAGGATTGGTTAGATAGCTCATTAGTTTACTATAAATTCATGTTACACCTTTTGAATTTAATCAGATTGAAAATTAGAATTGAAGACACCCTTAACGGAATTAGGGTTCTTCGATTATTCAATCCAAAGCTCTTGTGTTCTTAGTATTTCGGCAACCACAAAATATCTCCCTCACCTACGTCACTTTTCACCACCGACACCAAACACCACCTAAACCCCTCATCAGTCCGACGTCTCAAGGAAGAGGAGTACACCGGCGGCTGAGTCCCTGGACATCGACGGCCAGGCTTCGGCGCACAGCGCCAGGAGCGCCCAAGCTCTCGCGCTCGCTGCTTCTCCGGCCCGCAACGCCAGCACTTCGCTTCGCAGCATCGCGCTCTCGATCTCGCGTGCGCTCGCCCTCGCTGTTCCCGCTCTCGCTACCAGCCAGCTCCGCGTCCGTACACCCTGAGGAGAGTACTCCTGTGTGCGCCGCCGTTCCTCCAGCAATCGTGACCAGGCGTACCGGACTCCGGCGCCCGCGCTCCTTCTTCTTCGCTTACCTTGTTTCCCTTTTGCGTTGTTGATTCGTAGCTTAGATTAGTTAATAGTTCCATTAAATTAGCTTTTCTAAGTTATCAATATTGCCCTTTAAATTGTAATTCTTTAGTTTAGATTTAATTAGCTAGTTGTCGTAACTATTAGTTTGTTGAATTTCCTAAGTTAAGAAGTTTGGCTTAGTTAGTTCTTTATCTAGTAGGCTAATTAGTTTAATTCAATTGTTAATCAGGAGATATCAAAGAGCATTGCAAGATCGGAGCAAATATACGGCATGGTTCTTGATCTGAAGCCCACAGGCAAAGGATCGGGTATCCCAAACGTATCACACAGGGCCCTCTCCCTTGCAGACATCAAGCCAACTAGGAGTCGGCGCAGCAGTAACACCCAGAATCTGTGCCAATCTCTCCTTTGACATCTCATGACCCTTTCCCAATAATCGAAACTCAATGTATGTACGTCCCACACTTAAAGTGGCTAGAAACTCCTTACATAAACTCGGATAAGTAGGAGCATTCTTCTCTATAAACCCTCCTAGGCCCCCATGCTCTAATAGTTGCCTAGTGCATGCATCCATCTGTAATAATCTCAAGGTAGGCTCATGAAAGAATTTTGTTACAAAGAAGTTTCTAGTGTTCAAAGCAGTCCACCTCTCTTTCTGACTCTTACTCATGCCGTGGGGTCTAGACATCGTGAATCTAAGTTACGAAATAATACCCACTAGAATGGAAATCAAGAAAGACTCACGGAGTAGCAGCTTCTGCAGAGGCCACGGGGCAGCCGAGGAGGGCGACGAGGATGGCCGTGTGGCGGCTGGACATGCGACAGGGCGGCCGGAGAAACTCTGGATCTGTGTACTCCGACGTCGGATCTGCTCTCCGACGTCCCAAACCGTCATTCTTCGTAGTGGATCCGAAGGAAATACTCTAGAAAAACTTGGGAGGAGCGGTTTTTTGTGTAGATCTAGGATAATGAGGTGGTGGGGTGGAGTTTTTGTAGAAAGGGATGGAAATAATGAGAAAGAGGGTGATTTTGGTGAAAGAAGGAAGCTTGGATGAGGAGTTTTAATGGAGTTTTCTAAGAGGGAGCTTGAAGAAGGAGGAAGAAGATAGAGGATAGAGGCGACGGGGGCGGCTAGAAGATAGAACGGGAAGAAAAAAGAAATCCTAGGGTTTATTTTGTTTGGTAAGTGGGGGCCCACACGGGCCCCTAAAAAATTTTCTATCCGGAAGGGGCCGCGGGGCGGCCAGGGTGGGCGACGGGGCTGCCGGCGATTCCGCGAAGGATTTCGCTGGTCGCCTTGGCCGCGGGGCGGCCCATGCTGGCGAAGGGACGACCTGTCCTTTTTCGCCCTATTCCTTCTTCTTTTCCTTCCTGCAACGTTAGTACTCCAAACCAAACCAGAAATAAACTAAAAAAAAAACTTAATGCAAAAAGAAAATACCTAAACTATTACCTTGGGTTGCCTCCCAAGCAGCGCCTTTGTTTACCGTCGTCGGCTCGATGTTATGACCCCCTAATTATCCTCAACACTTGGTTCAGTAAGAACCAACTCATCACCGTCCTGTTTGACAAAATTCTCATAATAGGGTTTAACTCTATGACCATTTACCTTGAAGATGTCTCCATTCCTCTCATTTAGTAGTTCTACTGCACCATGAGAAAAGACATTAGTAATCACATATGGCCCTGTCCATCTAGAACGAAGCTTGCCTGGGAAGAGTTGTAGGCGCGATTGAAATAGAAGGACATTTTCCCCAACTTTGAGGTCCTTTCGCAAGATATGTTTATCGTGCCATGCCTTTGTCTTCTCTTTATAGGTGACAAAGTTATCATAGGCATCCAATCTCAACTCTTCTAACTCCTGCAGCTGTAGTTTCCTGAACTCCCCAACTTCATCAATCTGCATGTTGCATTGCTTCACCGCCCAATATGCTTTATGTTCAAGCTCGACAGGAAGATGGCAAGCCTTTCCATAGACTAATCTAAACGGAGACATCCCAATGGGAGTCTTGTAAGCCGTTCGATAAGCCCATAGAGCATCATCAAGTCTGATACTCCAATCCTTCCTGTTTGGGGCAAAAGTCTTCTCCAAGATAGTCTTTATCTCGCGATTTGACACCTCAGCTTGCCCATTGGTCTGGGGGTGGTATGCAGTAGACACCCTCTGAGTCACATGATACTTCTTTAAGAGCGCACTTACAGTCTTGTTGCAGAAATGGGTCCCTTTGTCACTGATTAGTGCTTTTGGGACTCCAAATCTAGAGAATAACTCCTTGAGGAAACCTGCAACTACCTTTGAATCATCAGTTTTGGTGGCCTTCGCTTCTACCCACTTGGAGACGTAGTCCACCGTAAGCAAAATATATAGGTTTCCAAAGGAGTTAGGGAATGGTCCCATGAAGTCAATGCCCCAAACATCAAAAATTTCACAAAATATCATGAGAGTTTGTGACATCTCATTCCTCTTAGAAAGATTCCCAACTCTCTGACAGCGATCACAGGATTTGCAAAAAGCATAAGAATCACGAAATATATGTGGCCAAAAGAATCCTGCATCAAGTACCTTCCTAGCTGTCTTTTGTGGTCCAAAGTGTCCACCACATTCATGGGAATGACAAAAATTAAGGACATATTGTACCTCATCGTCGGGAAGACACCGACGTATCACCTGATCCGCGCAATGCTTCCATAGGTAGGGGTCATCCCAAACGTAGAAGCGAGCATCGTGGCGTATCTTGTCCTTCTGAGCCTTTGAGAAGTTGGGTGGAAACTCTTCCGACACTAAAAAGTTGACCAAGTTAGCAAACCAAGGACGTGGGAGAGAACTCACCTTGAAAAATTGTTCAATTTCGGAATCTGCAGGAGCCGCTGGGCGGCCAGGGGTAGCGACGGGGCGGCCGACAATTGCCGAAAAATCTTCCTCCAAAGACTCGGCCGCGGGGCGGCCTATGGTGGCCGCGGGGCTACTAGCGATTGTGAAGACTTGAAAGAGTTCGTCGTCAGGAAAACTCCCCATTATGCCTTCTTGTCCATTTTTCCCCCTGCACAATACGACTTAGATGGTCAGCTACTAGGTTCCCATCACCCTTTTTGTCCCTGATTTCGATGTCAAACTCGCTTAAAAGCAAGATCCATCTAATCAGTCTTGGTTTAGCCTCTTTCTTCGTCAAAAGGTAACGAAGTGCTGCATGATCAGTGTAAACAATAACTTTTGTACCAAGCAAATAAGATCTAAATTTCTCAAGTGCAAAAACTATAGCAAGAAGTTCTTTTTCTATGGTTGAGTAATTTCTTTGAGCTCCATTCAGGGTCATAGATGCATAGTATATGACATGAGAGCTTCTCCCTTCTTTTTGTCCAAGCACGGCTCCCACAACATAGTCACTAGCGTCACACATCAATTCAAACGGCTGAGACCAATTTGGTGCTTGTATGATTGATGCACTGGTAAGACAAGTCTTTAACTCAACAAACGCCGTCCTGCACTTCTCATCAAAGGCAAATGTAACCTCCTTCTTCAGCAGCTCGCACAAGGGTGAGGTGATCTTTGAGAAGTCCTTAATGAACCTGCGGTAGAATCCTGCATGGCCTAAAAAGGAACGAACTTCACGCACATTAGTAGGATAAGGCAATGATTGAATGATGTCAATCTTTGCCTTATCAACCTCAATCCCTTTATGGGAAACAATGTGACCCAAAACAATGCCTTCCTCAACCATAAAGTGACACTTTTCTTAATTGAGCACTAAATTAGTGTCAACACATCTTTTAAGCACAAGCGCCAAATGGTTGAGGCAAGCATCAAAACTATCACCATGGACTGTAAAATCATCCATAAAGACCTCAACAAATTTCTCTATATATTCAGAGAAGATACTTACCATACACCGTTGGAATGTTCCAGGAGCATTGCACAAGCCAAAGGGCATTCTGCGATATGCAAAAGTGCCAAACGGACAAGTGAATGTTGTCTTCTCTTGATCCTCTGGTGCAATGGCTATCTGAAAGTACCCTGAATATCCATCTAGAAAGCAGTAATATGGACGACTAGCAAGTCTTTCAAGCATTTGATCAATGAAAGGTAAGGGAAAGTGATCTTTTCAAGTTACCGCATTCACACTACTACAAAAATGGGCAAATAACCCATGAAATATAATCCGGGCATGTCCTAAACGGGTTATAAAGCCTTGAAATCCCATCAGCAAAATATGAATGAGGTTTTTTTTTTTTTTTGAAAATAAGCTTTCCATTAATCAAGCTGCTAGATCATTCAACAAAATGCAAGACAAGTCAGAAGGAAAACAAGTCAGAATGAGGTTTATAACCCGGGCGTATAACTTTTCGCTATATATAGTTGTATATTTTAAGTAAATAAATCGAATTTCATGCGCCCGGGTTATTACATCTATAAAAGAAAAAAAAATCCGGGTTATATTTAACCCTCTTCAAACCAGGTTACTGTTGAATAAAACCCTCGTTTGTCAAAAGAACAGCACCTCCTAACCTCCTCCCTCTCCATAGTCGATCGATTCAACCTTGGAATCCAGTCCGTTGTCTCGCCGTTCCACGTCTCCTCCATTGTTGCCGCCATTGAGCGCTTCTACAGAGGGTAATTTTATTCCCCCACACCCTCTGCTTCTCTCTCGCCTCCGCAACCTCCAGGGCTGGTTGCCGTCGCCACCAACAAACGGAACCCTAGCCTAAATTGGTGAGTCATAGTCAATCAGTTTATCGAGCAGATCTACTTCTTCTATACCTCGTTTTCCTTTCTTCTCATCGCTTATCAGTTTCTTTCTCCATCTTCGATCTCGTTTTTCTTTCTTCTTCTCAGTTTATCGGCCTTATATATCACTGCTTTTAGATCTACTCTGTTTGATTTTTTTTTGAGTTAATCTACTTTGCTTGATTTATTCATTCTAGTTGTTAATTGATTTCAATTAGGTAACTAATTCTCATGGATTCATACACTTCTAGACTGTACTATTTCTCATGGATTTATTCATTCTAGTTCCTTCCAATAGGATTATTTGATATTATTATATCTTAATTCAGCATAGGTTATCTCTTCAATGTACCTATATCTCTATTTATTTCAATTTCTGCATTTTCTCTCTGTCTCTCTTATATAGTTACATGTTCAAGAATTTCCATTTGAGGTTTTGATTTTTCAACATGGCAGAATTTTGATGACCTCAATCGACAAACTGATGTTGGTACGCCCTTTTTTCATTCAAAATTTTGATGACCTCAATGTGATCTAAGGGCTTTCAATGTTAAAAGACTCTCACTATTTGAAATCTATTAAGATGGATTGACAGATTTAGTTAACATTTGATATAGATATAGAAAGGGCTTGGAATATATTTAGTAGCAAAGACCTCAACCAAGTTGATCATACTGGCTAAATATTATTGCAAGTGCAGTTGTGTGTGACTGACGAGATATCCTTTTTCAGGTAATTCTAGCTGATAAATTTTTATTGTTGATAGGTTAGAGACGCTTGTAGTTTCACACTACTTAATTTCCATCCACTCCTTCCCCAACTACAGAGGGAAAAATGGAGTTTGTGGCATAAGAAAGTTCATTTTTAAGGATGAATATATGCATCTTATCAAGGATTGTTGATTTGACACTATTCCTTGAATAAATTTCATTTTGTTTTTTTGGCAAGGGGAAGGAAGAAATTTTCATTTTTGTAGGCAAGTGGAAGGAGGTTAGGTGGTTGTGTGTGGATGACCACCTAAGGTAGTTATGATTGGTCACTGTAGTATTTTTTTTTATTTGTATGATTGGTCTCTTAGTTGATTTATTTCTGTAATAATGCTTTCCATGATGGAGGGTAATGGTTTCTTTCTTTGTATCTTTGACCATTTCTCTTCAATTTTCTATGTATGCTACATTACATGTTAAGTTGATTGGTTTTGCACACCTCTTTTAAATTTACCTCTCATGATAAGGATTCTGAAGAACTTGCCGAAGTTGAAAAACAATTGGTTGGTATATCTAACCCATTCTCTGATTTGCTCAACTTTTATGTGAAAGTAGTGTTTGACCTTTTTCGTTTATGAACTAAGATGAAGATTGGAAGCAAGGTAATGTATTAGTTTACGTCCCTAGTTTCTTTTTCTCATCATAAATTATTTTGCTTTATCATATTTTTTCCACTTCTTTAAGGCATTTCTCCTGTGAGCTTTTGAATTTGTATTCAGTGGTTCCACTGATGTGTTCATTCATTTTTATCATATAATTTAATTTTTCGTTTATCTGTATTTCACTGAGCACACTTCTCTCATTGCCTGGTGTTTTATTTTGTGGTTTTCTTTGCATAAAATCAGAAAATGGACTCTTTAAATTTGATTGATCTGTTGTGATCTTTCTAAAAGAACTTGTTGCGTTTGCATGTTTCAGGATTATGATACATTGAAGATGGAACGAAGATCATTTCTTGCACAATTTTTTTTTCTCCTATCCTTTTGAAGGTTGCAATTTTCTAATTTCTTGTTGGTTTAATACACTTGTATTTCATTCTTTTTTAGTCTTATCATTTTTGTTGTCGTTTGGTTCATATTTTTCTCAACAGGCATTTTCTCTTACTTTCTTTGGTGAATGGGGTGATAAAAACCAGGTAATCTACTTTAAATTATTCTCATATTTGATTAAGCTAATGTATTGATTGTGAAGCACTTTTATTGAACCATTTTACCCCTTTTGCTTCCTCCTAAATTGTCAAACTTGGTATAAAATGTGGTTTCAGTTGGCTACTATTGGACTAGCTGATAAACCAATAATCTGGATTAGGTCTATCTAGGACTAATTCACACTCAAACTCATAGAAATTAGGGATAAAATGAGGACAGCCCTCTTTGTATTTAACTAGAAATTGGAAGGAACAAGATAGAAACGGAAAGATACTCCCACCAAGGCAGGTACGCCTGACCAAAGGAGCTGATACGCCTCCCACTCTCAACTAACTGATTTCCTGGATGCTGAACTCAGAGGCCTAGTGCCTTATTTATACTAATTTTCCCTCTCTTGTAGCTTACCCTAGAAGCTTCTATATAACTACCCGTATTGTTATCAGCTCCATACAATTATCCATTTGGTGTCGTTCTTGGTGGAATTATGTAAGCATTATAACTGGAGTGCTTTCTAATGTTATGTGCTTATTTGCTTTGTACCTCCCTCATCTGATCACTATAGTTTTTTTTTATCTCTATAATTGGTCAATTGGTTGAATTTTGTCTGAAATAGTGCTATTATAAAATCTGCGCACTTCTTAATCTATCACGATGTTTCGAAAAGAGGAGTCTATAATAGTACTGCTTTAAGAAATTAAAACTCTTATGTCTGCCTGTTTTTTGGCCAACATGTCAATTTGATTCCATTTAATGATTTTCATTCCATTTAAGAGGGCAAGCTTTATGTACTACTGCTGCTACATGGGAGGGAAGTGCAAAAATCTGACTAAGGCAAGTGCAAAAATATTGGCCACAGTTCTTCCATTCTGCTTTCTTTTGTTCAGCAACAACTACAACATATATGATAACTAAAAAAATGCTTTGTATATAACTTATAAGGATTTGCATGTACCTTAAACATACTATTCTTTCGAAGAAACTCCAAATTGCTTTCATGGTTTTGCTCCCTTTTTTTTTCCAGATTGTTCGAGGTCTACACTAGATCAATGTCTTCCTCAGCTTATAACCTCTATTTTTTGAACTGTTGATGGTATCAACTCCTTCCTTCTATTGTCACTTTTCAGCCGTACTATCCAATTTGAAACAATTTTGAGATATTTTGCTTTCCAGTTTGTTTAGAATTCAAATTCTGACGATATCCCTAATTGTTCCAATGCTCCTTGGTTGCTGGTGGTTGTATCATTTTAATTCACCGTGTTGTTTTATTCCTATTTGTACTCTAATTTTCATTATTTACTTGTTTAAATGAGTTCCTTTTTGTTTTGTTTAATGTTGTATCTGCCATCAGTAATTTGCCCAAGTCGTTGTTCTATTTTGAGCTTCAGCTTTGTCTTGCCATGGGCTTATTACTATTTTTCAGTAGTAAGCATATTTCCTTTTTTGTTAGTGATGTCATCCTACAAAGAGTTGGTAAATATTGCATTAATGTTCAAATTGTTAATGAATCTCATACCAAAGTTGCCACCTACTCTCTATAGAAGATTTCAATATTGCATTAATGTTCAAATTGTTAATGAATTATTTCTCATACCAGAATTGAGTAGAAGGTAATTTTCCCAAGTCGTTGTTCTATTTTACAATCGCTTCAGTCGTTTGAGTGGTATAAGGTATTAACGCTGTCATATTCTTTTTTTGATTCAAGGCTATTGTCGTACAAATCTAACCTTCTACTCAATTTTAACTTAGCATTAAATGTTCTATAGTTTATATATTTGCATTTAATCCCTTTTTCTTCAACATATTAACCCATTCAGTAGTAAGTGTTGCATATGTGGCTTGTCTTTACCTTACTCCACTTTGGGCAAGATTTTTTTTAAGCTAGTCTTGAATCTTTCTATAGTTTGAGAATTTATCATCAGTTTCTTCATTTTGTTCCAGTGTGCCTTCAAGCAAGGCTAGATATACATGTGTAACTTTATGAATACTATTTAGATTTGCCTTCTTATTTTTAGGTTAATGTTGCTTCAGATTAATTTGGTCTTCTGGCAAAACTCATCTATTGAAAAGTGGAAAAGAAGAAAAGCTGGCTAGCAAGATTTGGATAAAATGGTCGATGCTATGAAGTATGAAGTATCTCAACGAAGATTTGACAAGTGTGTGGATGTATAGATATACTTTATAGGGTAAATTTCGTATGATATATTTGTTACTTAGGAAGCATTCACCTTTTTTTACATCTAAACAAGATTATAAATGTAAGTAGCAACTTCCATATTATTTGGAAATTTAATTATTTTGTTATATTTTTTATTTATAAAATAGTTTCCTAGCTCTCTTGTAATGATGAATCCAGAAAAAAAAATGTAGGGGTTCTATCTGGTTCAGCTAGACCGCGTAGACCTTTTTTTTTTTAAATTAAAAAAAATAGACTTTATAACCCGGATGTTCAAGCTCCGTGATATAAAGATGAACTTTATAACCCGGATGTTCAATAAATCCAGAAAATATATATAGCAAAAAATAACCCGGATATTTCAACACCCGGGTTATATTGTTACACCAAATAACCCGGATTCTACGGTGTATAAAGTGACTGGGTAACTGGATTCGGCAAATCAAATAACCCGGGTAGTCAGTCCGGGTTATATAGTGTACTGAGAATATAACCCGCTGACCATTAACCCGGACCATATCCGGGTTATAAAGGGTCAAATATCCGGGTTATATTCCCTTTTTTGTTGGACTAACCCATTGACTATCAGAGATGGGATAGATCATACCTGCGTGAAGGAGTTTGAGCACCTCCTTCTTCACTACATCCATCATAGGTGGGTTGAGTCTCCGTTGAGGTTGCCTTGAAGGTTTGGCTCCCTCTTCTAATAAGATCTTGTGCATGCAAGTAGCTGGGCTGATTCCCTTGATATCCGCTATGGTCCATCCCAGAGCTGTCTTATGCTCTCTAAGCACTCCTACCAACCTATCTTCCTGTTCTTTGGTAAGCTTGTTAGAGATGATGACATGCAAGGTGTCACCCTCTCCCACAAATGCATATTTCAGATGCTCAGGAAGAGGCTTGAGCTCAACTTCAGGTTCCTGGACGATAGAAGGTAGGAGCTTTTCATTGGGAATGGTCAATGCCATAAAGGTATCTGCCTGTGAGTATATAGGTAGGGAGGACAGGTCTCTCATGGTCTCCTGCAGGTTAGTGGATAAAGCATAATTCAACGAGAACTCCTCAATAAGAGTTTCTAAAGCTACATGTAGGTCATCTACACAACTCATGTCAAAGGTATCCTGCATACAAGTATCAATGGCATCCATAAAGCATAAGGAATGATCATCAGAAGGGAATTTCATTGCATCATATATATTGTATTCAACCTTTTCACCATCGAATTCCATAGTCAAAGAACCAGAAGACACATCAATTTTCGTTCTAGCAGTCTTTAAAAAGGGCCTTCCTAGCATAATAGGAGCCTCTTGGTTACCATGCTCCATGTCTAAGACAAAGAAATCAGCAGGAAAGATCAAATTGTCAACCATAACTAAAACATCCTCAACTATGCCTCTAGGAAAAGCGTTTGATCGATCCGCTAGTTGGATCACCACTCTAGTCTCATGCAAAGGTCCTAAACCCAATGATTCGTACAGAGAATAAGGTAAAACATTAATAGATGCACCCAAGTCTAACAAAGCTTTATCAAACTTAGTTTCACCTATCACACATGGAATTGTAAACATGCCAGGGTCGCTACATTTCTTAGGCAGACGCTTTTCAAACACAGCAGACACGTGTTCGCTTACCTTAATTTTATGCTTCCTCTTCAACTTTTGATTCCTCTTTATTGTGCAAAGTTCCTTGAGAAATTTGGCATAACGAGGAATACTTTTAATCAGATTGAGTAAAGGGATGTTTACCTCGCAGTTACTGAACGTTTCAAAGATCTCTTTGTCATTGTCTGGTCTTTTTGTGTCTCTGAGTGCTTCAGGAAATAGAGGAACAGGTTTAAAAGAATTAAGAGGGGGGAAATTAGGTCGAACATACCCGTCAGAGGGGTCACTGAAGGGGCCGCTGGCGATTTTCCGCGTCGCCAGAATCGCCTTGGCCGCGGGGCGGCTCAGGGGTGCGACGGGGCGGCTGGCGATTTCGAACCTCTTCTTCTTCCTCGTTCGCACCTGTTTCAAAATTATCTATGTTAGTATCATTATGGGGAGTGGTAATCAGTTCCTTACTACTTCTTAGCGTCACAACGCTGACGTTCTCCTTGGGATTCACCACCGTTTGAGATGGTAGCTGTCCTGAGGCCTTCGCCTGCAGTTCGCTCAGCGATTGAGCCATTTGGCTAAGTTGCTTCTCCAAATTCTTTTGGTGCTCATCTTGTCTCTTTTGGTTCTCAGCTTGACCCAGGACGATCTTTGTAAGAGCTTTGAGAGGATCCTCATTGGATTGATTATCAGCCGGTGGAGGTCCTCTCTGCCTTTGATCAAATTGTTGCTGAGGTCTGAAATGGGGTCCTCCTTGTGGATTGAAAGGGGCTTGGTTATTACCATAGACATACCCCTGGTAACCTGCATTATAGTTGTTATTGTATTGATTGGGATTAGCATAGTTACCATACCTGGGTCGCTGAGGAACAAAGTTCCCCATGTCATTCAGCTCTACATTTGGCTCCTGCAGCATTGGACAAGTGTCCGTCGGGTGATAAAGATTAGCGCAAATGCCACATGCCTTAAGTTGTTGTGGGGTTCCTTGTAGCATGAACCTTTTCATCATATCCTTCAATTCAGCCACATCGCTATGTAATGCGGAAGTTGAGGAGTCAACGACGAGTACCCCTCTAGCATGAAGTCCCTTGCTGAATTGTCTAGAGCCATCAGCAAGCTCTGAAAACACCTCCCAAGCAGCATTGGGTGTTTTGTTCAAGATGTTGCCTCCACAGGCAGAGTTCACCGTCTTGCGCTCCTCGACAAGCAATCCATTGAATAAAAAGAGCACTAAATCCTTCTTTGAAAAACCATGGTAAGGGCAACTAGAGCAAAGCTTCTTGAAGCGCTCAAAGTACTCATAGAGTGTCTCTGTAGCCTGCTGGTCGATGCTGCTGATCTCCTTTTTCAGACTGTTCAGCTTGGTTGCAGGAAAGTACTTTTCCAGAAAGAGACGCTTCAACTGTATCCATGTTGTTGCACTACCTGGTGGCAAGTAGTAGAACCACTCATTAGCAGTGTCCTTAAGCGAAAAGGGGAATGCCCTTAACTTGATTTGCTCCTCCGTGACATTACCTGGTTTCATCCCCACCACAACAGTATGGAACTCAGATAAGTGCTTGTGGGGGTCCTCACCACTCAACCCATGGAATTTGGGCAAGAGATGAACCACCCCAGACTTTAGCTCAAAATTGACACCTTCATCAAGTTCAGGGAACACGATAGCCAATGGTTGTTGGGCTAAGTTTGGTGTAGTGAGCTCCTTCAGCATTCGATTATCATCGTTAGCAGCCATCTCTTCACTCTCTTCTTCTCCTTGATCGAAAGGTAAGTCGCGAAAGCGATCACGAGCTTCTCGCCTCAATCTAGAGAGAGTCCTCTCAATCTCCGAATCTAAAGACAATAGAGATGAGTTAGTAGCACGAGTGTGGACCATATAAGTGGTCCACACCAAAATTACCAATTAAAACAACACAAGAATTCAATCAGAAAATCCCCGGCAACGACGCCAAATTTGACAAGAGGAAAACCTGTCGTTGTTCTTGCCAAAGAATACTCGAACTCACAACTAATATAGTGTATAAGTAAGAGATCGATCCACAGGAAAATCTATTAAATTCAAGTCTAATTCTCATCTCTAAGAGAGGAAAAGGGGGGTTTTTAGTGTGTAAAAGGTCCGCTTTTTATCAAAGCGGAAGCAAACAAACAAATGAAATTGATTGTAGAATTCAGTGGAGAGAAATAGGTTCACCTACAATTTATCACTTCGATTGATGAATTTGATCCTTATTTCAGCCTCTAGTTCTTGTCTTTTCCTATCAATATCCTTGTCCAGATCTTAGGTAAATTACTAGTCCTACGAGTCCTAGCAACCGTTATCTCTAAATACTCCTAACACGGTTAAGATTTAACCTAGAGATAGCATTAAGATTATGAATTAACCAAAGTACATGCAATATCAAGCTACGAGTCGATATTTAACATATATTCAACTTCCTACACATCCAATTAGTCCTACGAGTCCTAAAGGGATATGATTGCCACTTAGGTTAGGGTTCGCTACGAGGAATCTACAAAACCCTAGCAATTGAATGAATCTACTCTAACTAGTTGATCAGGCCAGAGAGAATAAAACACATTCAAGCAATTAAGCACAAATAAGTCAAAACATTGCAATAGGAATAAGAACTAGATTAAGAAACTCACAATTCAACAATCAAAGATCCAAACTGTAGGCGAAACCTTGAGAGTTTAGTTGCTCATGTTCAACGGCGCTCTAAACAATTGAATAAAGTGCATAAGGTGAATGAAAGAATAACTAGAAAAGACTTAAATAGTCTAGAGAAAGTCGGCCCAAAATAACTTAATAAAAACCCTAAGTAAAAATCCACTTCTGATGTTCAGCTGCTGCACGGGCCGGGGGACGACCAGGCCATGCCGCGGGGCGGCCGGCGATCAGCGAAGTGCTCCGTTTCTCTCTTCGAGCCGCGGGGCGGCCAGCAATGCTGCGGGGCGGCCTGCGATTCTTCCGAGTCGCTTCTTCTTTGTTTCCAGCGGCTCCTAAGTACTTCTTTAACTTGTTTCCGCTCTTTTCAATATCATTTCACCTCCAATCTACTTTTCCTGAAATAAACCATAAAATCATGTAGATTTCGCCTCTTCTAACTCAACAAGTGAAAATGCAAATTCATCTAAATAAATGCAATATTCACACCTAAATTATGCTAAATGCAATCTATTATGGACTACTAAACATGCTCTATCAAATTCCCCCACACTTGAACATTTGCTTGTCTCCAAGCAATAGAAAACTTAACTCTGCAGCCCCATAGAATAGCAATTCGTGTATCCACACCTCAATATTCTTTAAGTGCATGAAAACTAGCAAACACAAAAGATTAATAACATCATATCACATAATTGGAATAATCAATGAAATCAGGCAACCATATCCATTCTAGACCTCACAAAGGAGATGTCCCAAGCGAGCTCGAGCCCTTTTGCGATGCCCTAAAGTTCTGCTTCAACGATCGAACAGGTCCCGATATTGTTGAAGAATCCTTTGATCCACTCTCCTATCTCGTTACAGATAGCACCTCCAGCTGCCGCACTCCTTGTGGCCTTCACTGCTCTGTCAGAATTCATCTTAACCCAGCCCACCTCAAGTGGGTTTCAACTGATGGCCATCGGAGTCCTTCCCCTCGCCTTCTTCTAACCCGGAAGGTGATTTTTCGCAGTGGAGCAATCTTTAATAATGCTCCAGCTGCCCTCCGACATGATTGTCTGGAATGTGCCACCATTGAACACCTTCTCGTTTCTTATAGCTCATATCTTCCACATCGCGACAACAAAGAAACCATTCCACTTCATCCCCTCTGGGCCAACCTTGCTGGACGAGATGTACCGTCGGATCCACGCAACGAATGGGAGAGAGAAGAAATCTTCCTCCCATTCGGCGCCTTCAACCTGCAACTAAAAATTCCTCACAGCCCCGCAGTCTCGGAAGAGATGGATAAATGTTTCATAATTGCAAAGACAGATAGGGGACGAGTCAGAGTTACCTATATGTCGCCGCACTCTTTCCTCATTCGAGAGAATTCCTCCTTTGCAAGCCAGCCAAACAAAGGTACGAATATTCTCCATTACATTAAGCTTCCATATCCTACTGAAGAAGGAGTAATCGACCGATCTGATAGAGTCAAATCCGCAGACCGCAGAGTACCCAAAACAGGATGAGTAATCCCCATCGCTGCTGCTCGCGCAGCAGACTCTATCCTCGGCATCCACAACCAGCATGGCTGCCAATTTGAGGGTTGTAGTAGAGGGAAAAAAGTGGCCAACATTAGCCCAGTCACAGCCCCCTTCTTCTATCCAGTAGTCCGCAACCCACGTCGGCTCCTCATCCACATCACCTATCGCCAAAGTCTTAAGAGGCACCTCCTCTATCCACCAATCCTCCCAGAACCTTATACTCTCTCCGTTCCCTAGCCTCCACTTGATATGAGGCTTGTTGACGATGTTAGTAGCTTTTGTAATGCTCTGCCATACCAACGAAGCTCCTGGGGACTTACCGAGTTGTTTCTGCACATACTTGCTGAAGAGGATATCCGACCACACCCCTTTTTCCTTATTGAAAAACCTCCAACTTAGTTTCGGCACCAGTGACAGGTTGAGCTCAGCCATATGCTTAATTCCCAAGACCCCAAGCTTCCTCGGCCGAGAGACTTCATCCCACACCATCTTGTGCATCCGCCTCTTCTCTAGAGTAGAACCCCAAATGAAACTCCTACAACATTTGTCCAAACTATTACACATGTTATTGGGAAGGATCATGGATGACATCGTGTAAACAAGGATAGATGTGAGCACGGATCGAGCGAGAGTCACCCTGCCCTCAAAGCTCAAGAGTTTCACTTTCCAACCCGAAAGTCTTGCTGTGAACTTCTCCAGAATGGGAGCAAAAGTGGCTTTGGTCGCTCGTTGGTGCAAGATAGGGACCCCAAGGTAGTTTCCAAGGTCCCCCGTAACTTCAATGCCGCCTTCCGATTGAATTCTCCTCTTCAACTCATCATTAATATTCCGAGAGACATAGGCCTTAGATTTGGTTGGACCGACTCTGAGCCTTGAATGTCTACATAATATATCAACACATTCCTTAATCACCTTCACATGCGAGATAGAGGCTTCTGCGAAAAGTAATATGTCATCGGTGAAGAACAGATGCGACAGTTTGGGTCCACCTCTAGCAATACTGATAGCCTTCCATCTCCCGTCCTCAACAGCTTCCGAAATAAGATGTCCTAGTCTCTCCATACAAAGAATAAATAAGGAGAGATTGGGTCGCCCTGTCGAACACATTGCATAATTTTTGCAACATAGTCTTTGGGCATGCCAATGTTGTTCAAGGTGTCCTCGATGAAATCCTAGCTCAGACGGTCATAGGCTTTTTCAAGATCCAACTTAAGGCACATCCACCCCTTCACCCCTTGCTTCCTCCTCATATAGTGAATGACTTCCTGGGCGATGATTATATTGTCAGAAATGAACCTCCCTGGAATGAAGCTTTCTTGCATAGGTCTAAGCAACTTAAGCATAAGGGGCTGAAGGCGAGTCGTCAATATCTTTGTGATGGCTTTGTATAGGACGTTGAAAAGACCGATATGACGAAATTGATTTATGCATTCAGGTTTCCCAAACTTAGGTAATAGGACAATCAGAGTGTCATTCACCCCTTCCGGCAATTTGGAGGTCGAGAAGAAATTCCTGATAAAGCTCATAGAAGACCCGCCCACGATATTCCAACACTTCTGGTAAAATATCGGTTGAAAGCCATCGATTTACGGGGACTTCAAAGCTCCCATACTGCAGAATGCTTTATGAATCTCGGTGTCGGACACATCCTTGCTCAAATCCGACCAAACCGTCGAGTCCAATTGCGGAAAGAGATTTGGTATGGGTTGTTGGGTTCCACCCGGTTTCTCCCATTTGTAAAGCTGTATGAAGAAATCCAAAGCAAGCGCCTCCAGTTCCTCCTTACCATCTATCCAACGGTCATCCTCATGTCGGAGCCCTTCAACTCTGTTTCGCTTTCTTCTAATAACCGTGGAAGCGTGGAAGAACTTAGTATTGTGACCCCCCTGGACAAGCCACTTCTCGCGAGATTTTGGGAACCAAAAGATCTCTTTCTGCTCCAAAGTTGTATCAAGTTTTCCACGCATACAGGCTTCCCAGTAGGTTGCAGCAGGTGTCGGATTCTGTTGTAGGAGGAAATCGAGACTTGCAATTCAAAATATAAATAAAGTAAAGCAAACCAGATTCCGTCCCTTGCAAATAATTGCAAGACCTCCTCCTGATGTAGCAGCGGGAAGTGAGGATCGATCCTCGAGGAAGCGTGTCAACAGATCTCAGGTAGCAGCAAATCTCACAGACAGACATAAATAATAGAGAAAAGCAGAAAAGAGAGCAAAGCACAAAAAACTGGTCGATATCGACCACTGTTACTCGATATCGACTAAGGAAATCGACCAACAGTGCACGAAATCGACTGACAGAAACCAAAACTCAGTAAAGTAACTCGATTTCGACAAGACTTAACTCGACATCGACAAAAGTCCTCGATGCCGACCAAATTTCCCCGAGATCGAGTAACTCAGAAACTAAAATTGCAACTTTTCGATACACAGAACACGATTTTCGATGAAATAAATCAATAAACTAAACACTTCCAAGATCAAGGTTTCAACACCACAACGATAACCATGTAAAATAACACATAAAGGCATAAAAGATCATGCTTTTCATCAAATAACTTACGTTATTAACAAATAGGAATATAGAGGCTTTCGCATAAACCCTAATTGTTACTAACCCTTTTCACATAATTAACCCAAGTTGTATTAAGATCACTTTCGCTTCAATAACACAAACAAGGATCACCTTCAACTTTCGCAAAAGAATCATGCTCATAGGGATAGAAGACGATTGCATAAAAAGCTTGTACCTTTACCGCATCACCTCACATGGCTACCGTAAGTCTCACCCCGACCCTATATGTTGGGTGACTACTCGCTCTTCATTATCAAGAAAGACATCAATAATAAAAGGAAATAACTTTGCATTAAATAAACTAAAAGAAAGCTTACAACCGAACAAGCCAAATCCGCTCTCGCCTTTCCACCCTGCTCTCGCCACAAGCTCTCTCTCTCTCTCTCTACTCTCTCTATGTAACTTGAATTGAATTGGAATAAGATACCTAAAAATCAGCCCCCAAGGCTTTATTTATAGCCTTCATTCCCTCTCTAATTAGGAAAGAAAACTATATCTAAATCTATATCTATCTATCTTTTATCTAAAGATTAAAACATGGAAATAAATAAATAAATCTCTAAAAGGAATTATATCTAATGTAGGTAAATATCTTCTCCTCTTGATAGCACTTGATAGATCTTGGTGGAATTTGCTCTCGAAAATATCTCCATTGGATTCGGGATAGAAACTTAACAAGATTCGGACTACTCGATTTCGGCTTCTGGGGGTCAACTCGATATCGAGCAGTTTACTCGATATCGAGCAACTTTTCTCCGTCTTCAGCTTCTTCGTCGATCTCGGCTCCAGGACGGCACATCGACTTGATTTCACCTCGATATCGAGTAGAGGTCCTCGATATCGACTTGCATGTTCAGCTCCCAGCTTCCTCGTGTCGATGTCTGGATCTTCACTCGATATGAGGTACTCGATATCGAGTAAAGCAACTCGATATTGAGTTACTTTCTCAGCTCAGCTCGATTCTCGTTAACTTTGGTGGAAATCGACTCATGTACTCGATATCGACTAAGGGTGCTCGATATCGACCAAATTGTGTCAAGTCGATTTTTCCTTGCTTCCAGCTCGTCTTGTCCTGGTTCCGCTGCTCCATGACCTCAGACTTCTGTAGTTGACTTCGAGCTTTTCTTTCTTTCTCAGAACTGCTGTAAATTGCTTCGATTTCTGCGAATTTAAACATAAACTTGCGTAGATTCCATAATTTGGCAAATAAGCATAAACTACATAGATTCTGTATTATTCTAGCTGGAATGTATGAAATGCATGCAAAAATTGATATAAAAGTAACTACAAAACATGGCGAATTAGGCTCACAACAAACACCCCATACTTAAGCTTGTTTGTCCTCAAGCAATACTTTTAATTGTCATTCAGGGGAAGAAATCAAAACTCTCAACATTTTAGATTCATTGCCATATAACCCTGTAATCAATTACCATCCTCGAAAAGGTACTAGTGTCACAAATCCATGCATGTGAAATAAAAAAGCAACATCTACTCACAAAAGGAGGGTAATGCAAAAATCAATCCATAAGTGACAAAGCAACAATAATCAAGAGGACTTTAATTTAAGCTCAATAAGGAATAGAAAGGCTAAAGGTGGGATATTTTTGGCAATGTGGTGCTAATGTTCCAGGGAAATGGAGTATTTCCAAACTGAATTTCCACATTCCTTCTTCATAAGATTCATCCCCTTTCATAATGATTTTACCTCTCTAACTTTAGCACTGCCTTCTCGCGAGTCACAAACATGGGTGTCATGAATGGCCCCGGATACTTAGTGCTTTGGACTCCTCACCTTGGTGTCCCATCTCACCAAACTATTATCTCAGCGAGCAGGGTCGATCTTTGATCGGATTTTCTTTCACTCATTAAATTTTCCATATATTTCAAACATTCTGCCAAACTCCAATAATGATATATAAAAACACAATCACCATATAATAATCTCTATAAAGTAACATCATTCTCAACATAATCCCCGGATAGGAAATAAGGTAAAGAATGGCAATATTTAGATCATGTGGAGCAAAATATGAAATAAGGCATAATATGGCTTTGTGTAATGCATAAGCATAGGTAAGGCTAGGATATAACAATGAGCATTATATGGAAATATAAAGTCCTACATCCTCTTATCATGCAATATGTAAAAAGCAACTTCAAATTTTACCTCCTTCCATGGTTTTCAAGAAATATGCATTTCATTGTGACTTCCCTTTACTAGGAAATTTCATGCTATATCTCTAATGAATCCAATTTTGCATCATCGAGTTCAATATAAGCTTCCATGACATTTATCAAAAATTTCAATGGGGGTCATTTTTTCAAACTTTGGAAAACATGCATATAAGCACATAAATCAATAATGAATTCCAAAATAGCCATGTATAAGCAATTCAAGAAATAAATTCTAAATATGCACACAAAATGTTAAATATATCAAATATGCACAAAGTAAGCCCTTCCCCCACCCCATACTTAAACATTACAATGTCCTCACTGTATAAAAACAAGGGTAAAGAAAGAAAACTCACAAGACAGGTGTGCAGATCGTCGGAATCGCGTTTAAGATTGCTGCAGAACTGGTCGACATCGACGAAGTTGGTCGATTTCGAGGAGATTGGTCGACGTCAACCAACATTTACTCAAGATCGAGTATTCTGTTGCCTCCAGGGTGGCCTTCTCGACCACAGGTTCCTGTTTGCTCGATGTGTGTGGTCGATGTCGAGGAACTTACTCGACGTCGAGTAAGTCTGCAACTTCTTCTTCCCTACATAATTTGTTAAAAAAGAAATACCCACAATAGAAAAACTTAAACAATGTCCAAAACCAAAAACAACAATGTCCAAAAGTCCTAAAAATAAAAGTCTATTTACAAGCTCTAGACTTTATAGTCACTAGGCCGACTTTCTCCGTTAAGCTCAAGGTGGCATTTTCAGGGCCCATGTAGCTTGGGCTTCAAACAGGACTACATTTTTGTCCATCAGCTGTAGTTCTCCAGAATGGATCTTGTTCACAGTGAAAGGCCCCATCTTCTTCTTGTTGAATTTGTTAGGAAACCAATGATCCCTTGATTTGGAAACATAAAGCTTGTCTCCAACTTCATACTCCTTAGGCTCATCATTGGAAATCCTACATAAGCGCACATAACAAGGCAAATATCTCCCATTTATAGATAGATCTTTAATGAAAATAGGAGAAGAAAGATCCATACCTTGGCTTACCTTTGCAGAATCGGATTTGGGAACCTCCTGTTCTAGTCGATTTCGAGTAAGGTTACTCGACATCGACTTATTTCCTTCGTCTGATGGCCTGCTGATCGAAGAAGGTGGAGTCGAGGAAGCAGGTTTTGGTCAACATCGACTAACTTGGTCGATGTCGAGTTGTTCGGCTCGTCTGGTGGACTCCTGGTCGAGGAAGAAGAAGTCGAGGAAGTGGGTGTTTGGTTGATGTCGACCAACTTGGTCGATGTCGAGTTGTCCTCGGCTTTGATTTGTTTGCTCGATACTGCTGCTGTGGGTGGAGGGTTTTGATTTTGGTCGACGTCGACCAACGTACTCGATGTCGAGTAATTCTGGTCGATTTCGACCCCATACTTGAATCATGTCAAGGCATCTGCGAAAAAGTTAGTCGACGTCGACTTACCTTGGTCGATGTCGAGCAGATCCTCTGTGTCGTCGTTCAGGATGGCCATGATCTTCTCCACCCGGGCTTCGATATCCCTCTTTTCCAGCTCATCGGGAGTCATATTTCTTACCTTAGGCTCCCCGCAAGTGATGTAACCAGCTGATATAGACTTTACCTCTTCCATTGGACCTGTATGCCTTTCAGCTTTATTAAAGGAATACTCAATTACCTCATTGCTGATGTTGAAAGTGAGCACTCCCTTCCTTACGCTTATATTGGCATCCACCGTCGCCAAGAAGGGTCTTCCTAGAATAATTGGACAAGCAGGGTCCTCCGCCATATCAATAACTAAGAAATCAGTAGGGATGAAGAACTTACCTACTTGTACTGGCACATTGTTCACCATGCCTGTTGGGATGACCGCCGTGTTGTTCATCATGTAAAGCTTTGCATCCACAGGCTCTAGGGCACCTATCTTAATCTTGGACCATATTGATAGAGGCATTATACTCACACTGGCTCCAAGATCACATAAAGCATTAAATTTATATTGACCAAATCCAATGGTTATAGCAAAATTACCTGGATCTGGCCTTTTCTCAAGTACGTCCATCTGGCTACATTCCTCTGCGATCTCATCCATTGACCGCTTTTTGCTCAGAATCTCCTTAAGGAACTTAACATAGGATGACATTTCATTACGAGCTTCTGTGAAGGGTATGGTGACATTGAGTCTCTGAAGAATCTTAATGAAGCACTGGAACTTCTTCTCTGCTGGATCCTTTGGAGATTTTGTCAGAAAAGGCAGCTTCTTTTTCGTCGGAGGTGCAGAAGGTTGGTCGACAAGGGCAGAAGGTTGGTCGATATCGACTTGGTTTTCCTCGACATCGAGCACAGTGGTCGACTTCGGCTTGGGTTGTACATTCTGTTCGATATAGAGGAGAGTTTGGTCGATGTCGAGTAAGTTTTGGTCGATATCGACCGGCTTGCTCGATGTCGAGTTGTCTCATGCGTCCTTCTCTTCTGTACTCTGATCGGCTGTTTGCATTTGTCTCCCACTCCTTAGATTCATAGCAGCCACCTATCCAGTAGATTTACCTTTAGGTTTAGGTTCAGAAGATCCAGGGAGCGTACCTGACTGTCTGGGGACGCCTGCTGCTAGCCGGCCAATCTGAGTGTCAATCGATTTCCTCCAGGTATCGATTTCTCCAAGCCTAGCGTTGACACCATGTATCTGAGTGTAGACGGAATTGAAGGACTGCTTAGTGTCTGAATGGTTCCTCCGCATTTCCTCAAGGATGATCTGTAGGTCATCCTTCTTCTGGTCCCTTTTCGGATGTCTTGGAGCTCGGTATGGCGGGGGGTTCCTAAGGGCACCTTGGTTCCACTGTGGTTGATAGAACCTTTGGTCCCCATTGTAGCTGTTGGGACCCCCTGCGTAAGCTACCTCTTCGTGAGTTACTGCCATTCGAACTTGCTCCGTATCTGGGCAATTATCGGTGGTGTGCCGCTGTGAACCACATTCAATGCAATGCTAGTTAATAAAAAGATATTTAACTTGTTTAAGAAGCTTACAATTTTGATCCCTGTAGTACTGCTCCTTGACATCTGGATCAATCTCCCTAGGAGGGTCATAGAGGGGCATGGATGGGGCTGGCCTTGCATAAGCATTCTTGTCATAGTTCGTAGGAGCCCCATACTTATTGTCGTAGTTGGTGAGCTTTTCAATGATAGCCCATGCGTCAGCTGGTAGCATTGTGAGATACTCATATTGAGTATATTGGTTGATTCTATCCTTAGTGGCCAGATCAAGAGAATTGAAGAAGATCTCTTGAATGACATATGATGGTTGCCCATGTGTAGGGCAGCATCGGAGTAGATCCTTGTATCGATCCCATGCTCTTGCTAGCGGCTCTCCGGACTTTTTCTTGAAAGTTGTAATCTTCTGACGGAGGAGCGCTGTCTTGGTAGGGGGGGAAGAATTTATTCAGAAATGCCTGCTCTACTTCCGCCCATGTTGTGAGGGATCGCGATTTCAATCCTTCAAGCCACTTCAATGCTGGATCAGCGAGAGACCAACGAAGGGCCTTCATCTTGACATATTCCAGGGTAGTACCTTCAGCAAGAGTACGACACATGTCAGAAAAATTGCTAATATGTTCAAGAGGACATTCATTAAATTTTCCATAAAAGGCATTATTTTTAATCTCAATAAGGAAGGCATTGCGAATTTCAAAGTTGTTTTCAGGGATTAGAATAGCCGATTCATGCACGATGAGGGTCGGATGCATGTAATCCTCAGCAGTGGTAGGGAATTATGCAAGCTCAGCCTCTGCTTGCCTCCTTCACACAACTTCCTGCTCCCTGTGTGCTCTCTCAGCGACGAGAGCAACATTATTGGCCTCTATTTCCGCCCTAAGCCTCTGTATCAGTTGTTCTTGTGTTTCTGCGGTTGTCATGGCTCTTTTCAATTTAGCGTGGACGTGTATAAGGCGTTCTGGATCGTCTAAGGCGTCATACTCAGGTGTTTGACCAGAACGACGCATACATCTGCAAAGTAACTCAAGGCAAACGTGAGATCTAACTACCTAAGGCGCGAATGATTGCTTCCCTGGCAACGGCGCCAATTTGTAGTTGGAGGAAATCGAGAATTGCAATTCAAAATATAAATAAAGTAAAGCAAACCAGATTCCGTCCCTTGCAAATAATTACAAGACCTCCTCCTAATGTAACAGTGGGAAGTCAGGATCGATGCTCGAGGAAGCGTGTCAGCGGGTCTCAGGTAGCAGCAAATCTCACAAACAGACAGAAATAACAGAGAAAAGCAGAAAAGATAGCAAAACACAAAAAACAAGTCGATATCGACCACTGTTACTCGATATCGACTAAGGAAATCGACCAACAGTGCACGAAATCGACTAACAGAGACCAAAACCCAGTAAATTAACTCGATTTTGACAAGACTTAACTCCACATCGACAAAAGTCCTCGATGTCGACCAAATTTCTCCAAGATCGAGTAACTCAGAAACTAAAATTGCAACTTTTCGATACACAGAACACGATTTTCGATGAAATAAATCAATAAAATAAACACTTCCAAGATCAGGGTTCCAACACCACAACGATAACCATGTAAAATAACACATAAAGGCATAAAAGATCATGCTTTTCATCAAATAACTCTCGTTATTAACAAATAAGAATATAGAGGCTTTCGCATAAACCCTAATTGTTACTAACCCTTTTCACATAATTAACCCAAGTTGTATTAAGATCACTTTGGCTTCAATAACACAAACAAGGATCACCTTCAACTTTCGCAAAAGAATCATGCTCATAGGGATAGAAGACGAATTGCATAAAAAGCTTGTACCTTTACCGCATCACCTCACATGGGTACCGTCAGGCTCACCCCGACCCTAGAAGTTGGGTGACTACTCGCTCTTCATTATCAAGAAAGACATCAATAATAAAAGGAACTAACTTTGCATTAAAAAAACTAAAAGAAAGCTTACAACCGAACAAGCCAAATCCGCTCTCGCCTTTCTACCTTGCTCTCGCCACAAGCTCTCTCTCTCTCTCTACTTTCTCTATGTAACTTGAATTGAATTGGAATAAGATATCTAAAACTCCCCAAGGCTTTATTTATAGCTTTCATTCTCTCTCTAATTAGGAAAGAAAATTATATCTAAATCTATATCTATCTATCTTTTATCTAGAGATTAAAACATGAAAATAAATAAATAAATCTCTAAAAGGAATTATATCTAATGTAAGTAAATATCTTCTCCTCTTGATAGCACTTGATAGATCTTGATGGAATTTGCTCTCGAAAATATCTCCATTGGATTCGGGATAGAAACTTAACATGATTCGGACTACTCGATTTCGGCTTCTGGGGGTCAACTCGATATCGAGGAGTTTACTCGATATCGAGCAACTTTTCTCCGTCTTCAGCTTCTTCGTCGATCTCGGTTCCAGGACGGCACATCGACTTGATTTCACCTCGATATCGAGTGGAGGTCCTCGATATCGACTTGCATGTTCAGCTCCCAGCTTCCTCGTGTCGATGTCTAGATCTTCACTCGATATGGGGTACTCGATATCGAGTAAAGCAATTCGATATCGAGTTACTTTCTCATATCAGCTCGATTCTCGTCAACTTTGGTGGAAATCGACTCATGTACTCGATATTGACTAAGGGTGCTCGATATCGACCAGATTGTGTCATGTCGATTTTTCCTTGCTTCCAGCTCGTCTTGTTCTGGTTCCGCTGCTCCTTGACCTCGGACTTCTGTAGTTGACTTTGAGCTTTTCTTCCTTTCTCAGAACTGTTGTAAATTGCTTCGATTTCTGCGAATTTAAACAGAAACTTGTGTAGATTCCATAATTTGGCAAATAAGCATAAACTACATAGATTATGTATTATTCTAGCCCGAATGTATGAAATGCATGTAGAAATTGATATAAAAGTAACTATAAAACATGGCGAATTAGGCTCACAACAGATTCCTAGCAAGCTTTCATTGCGCACCATGAGTGCAGATTTGTGCATTTGTATCCTTCCGAAGACTTCTTTATTTCATTTAGAGAGATCAACCCCGAGCTTGTCTAGGGCCACCGGAGTCGGGCACTCCTTCCTCCATTTCGACTCAACAAAGCCCGGAAACTCCTCGTGCGTCATCCAGACCGCTTCAAATCTGATAGGTCTCCGCTTCTTATTCTTCCTCAAAATAGGGTCCAACTCAAGAAACAAGGGGCAGTGGTCCGATGAATAGCGCGGGAGGTGACGGACCCTAGCCTCCGGCCAGTGGACCCTACCCTCGATATTCATGAGGACTCTGTCTAATCTTTTAGAGATAATGCGAACCCCATTACAAACCTTACTCCTGGTGTAGTCCTGGCCGGTGTATCCCAAATCTATGAGCTCGGTGTTGTTAATCATCTTGCAGAATTTCAGAGTATCCCGGTGAACCTCACCTGATCCTCCTTGTGTCTCATTAGAGTTCACTATGTAGTTGAAATCACCCCCCACCATTAGGGGCCCTGAGATAGTATCCAACAAAGCTTAGAGAGAAGTCCAAAAAGGATCTCGTCAGGTGGCCGTCGGGAGGGGGGGGGGGGGGGGGCATAGACTTCAACCAGGTTGCATTTGGTCGAGCCTTCCAGTCAAGAGGCATGGATAAAGTCAGCAACTTTTTCATGGATAGTAACATCGCACTTCTCAGCATCCCAGAGAACCCAAACTCCTCCGGCAAACCCCAAAGTTTCAATGCGCGCGTACCCAGAGAAATTTAGTTTATCGCAGACCTTATCAGCATCACTGCCAGATAATCAGATATACGCGTTTCTAAAAGCACAAGAATATCCAAAACACAATGCTTCTTTATGTATCGAATAGCCTTGCCAAAGCTCTTTTTCCATACACCGAAACAATTCCAAAAGAGTATGTTAATAGAATTACTCATCATAAAAAATTGAGAACAAACACAACGCAAAAAGATGTGATTCAGGGAATTAGGAATCCTGTTTTGGGGTAGTACTCCCTTTTTCCCTGTCTTCCATCATGGTAGCATCAGTGGTACTCTCAGTGCTCGGCTTCGTGCTCTCTTGCTCTTGGGGTCAGAATTTGCCGAAGATAGGTGTCACTGTCTCCAAATCCCCCTTGTTGATCCAAAGGTACTCATTCCCCTCTTGCCCTGCTGAAATACTTTTGCGAAAACTATCCGCCCGGTCTTAAGGATTCTCTCTCGACCTCTTCTTGGGTTCACCCGATTCAGTTAGGTTCCCTGAACCCTTATTTCTATTCCCTTGCCCCTTCCTTCCTTGGGTCTTAGGCTTGTATTGTTTCTTGATTACGTTTTGGGCGTCCTCAGGAGACTCTGTCATTCTGCTACTGGATCCCATCGAGAAGTTCACTGGGCCTGCGTTCTTATCCTTCCCTTTCGGTCCACATGCTTTTGGCCCATCCATTTGTTTACCCTGGACATTCTTCCCCTTATTATTATCCACCCGAGAAGCCGACTTATTATTCCCTCCGTTCTTTACCTCTTTATTGACAATGTCGTTGGCGTTCTTGGCATTCTCAGACTCGCCATTACTACGACATTCCTCCCTATGAGCTTTAATTCCTTTCTCCCCCGTAACGGATGGCGCGCTTTTCTAGGACATGTGTGCTTTCGTCGGCAGACGTTTCGTCTTTCCGATCGTATTCTCGATGTAATCCGGCCACCTGGGATTCGCGTTTCCGATCTTCTTCCGGCGGGTAACCACCATCCAAGGTCCATGACTACCTTCCTCGACCTCAAGATTTTCCATGTCCCCCCTATTATCAGTCACCGGCGAACCAGGTGCCACGGGCGCTCCAACCTCCCCCTTTCCGGTACTCTTCCCTTCCGGCATTAGGAATTGACAATTAGCTTTTAGGTGTCCCTGTCGACCGCATCCAAAGCAGATATTAAGTATTCCTTCATACTCCAACATGTACCTCTCTCCATTGACATTGATTGTTCCTTTGAGAGGCTTTTCCAGGTTTACCTCTACTCAAACCCTAGTGAAATTGCCCCAATTTGTGTAAACAGTACGGTGATCCACTCTGATCGGCTTTCCCAATCCTCCTGCTATCTTTAAGAGCACATCCTCCTGATAGAATATCAACGAGAGATCGAGGATTCGGATCCAGACCGACGTTGTTTTAATAACTTCAGATGGTTTGAAGTCGGGTGACCATACCTTGATGATGAGACATCGACCACAAACCGACCATGGCCCCCTTGAAAGAACCCTTAGGCAGTCCTCTTTGTTGTCGAACCGCACTAGAAAGTTCCCTTGCGGGAGGTCTATCACCTGAAACCTGCAGCACTCCTTCCAGATCTCTTTGAGTTTCCTCTCCATCACATACAACGGAATTCTTGAGCCCAAAATTCTGATTATCAGGGAGTTCTCCCACGCTCCCGCTAGGTCCACAAGCACTTCTGGTTGCACCACAATGGTAGGCTCACCCCTCGGACCCTTCGGAAAGGAAACGATGACTTTGTCCCTGATAAGTTCCTTCTTGATACTCGTTTTCTGTTGCGCTGCCCCTCTAAACATCACTTTGTCCTTCCAAGAGAGAACTTCGGCCTGCGAACTACTCGGCTGCCCGCCGTTTCTCTCTTTGACACCACCGGGGTCTCCAGGCGGAGGATCCGGTGTCTGATCAGTTTGCATCTCATCGGAGTTGTTCTCCGTTTCCGGTTCACTTACTTTCGCACTCGCACTCGCTTCCTCCAGATAGATTACTTCCAACTGCGTATGTGGGAATAAAGAAAAAAAAAGGACGAAAAAGCTTTGAGAATAAAGGCTCTTAACATTTGATATACCTCTTATTCCATGATAGTTTTAAATTAAATTTAGCTCATGGAATATTAATTAGGGGTTTGAAGAGAAAAAACATCTGGACCCATATTGAATCAACTATCAAAACGAATCATATCAAAATTTTAATGTTAGCGGAAACAAAACTACAGAGCCCACCACTAGATAATTGTTGGAGAAAGCCCGGTTGTGACAGAATGCATTTCTGCCCCTCCTCTGGTCTCTCTGGTGGGCTATGCCTACTGTGGAAAGAGTCTCAATTTCAAAACGAAACCTTTACAGTAACGAACTCGGATAACAAAATAATACAACCAACGTACAGAAATAATACCCTCAATATAGTAATTGAAATAATATTTGTCTACGCACCACATCTGAAGGGTGAGAAAGATTCTTTTTGGTCCTCCATCTCATATATTATCCAGAACATAAAAGACCATTTAATAGTAATGGGAGAGTTAAATGAGATTCTTGAACCTAACGACAAGCTAGGTGGCAACATCCCTGCTATGAATAGATTTAGTAAGTCATAACCTACTTCAGCAATTCCCTAACCTTTATACAAAGAACCATGCTTTTATAAAATCTGATCATATCCAAATCACATTAGAATTAATGGATAACCAATAACCCAAGCTGCAACCATTTAAATTTGAAATGGCATGGACTACTAGACTGGATTATGAAAATCTCATTCATAATGCCTGGTGGTTTGATACGCCAGGATCACATATGTATAAGCTCTCTAAAAAACTACAGGAAGTGAAAAGAAAGAGTAAATTGTGGAGTAAAGTCACATTTGGCATTATTTTCTGGCAAATTAACCAAGTTGAAGCCGACATACAGGAATTACAATTAAAGTTATACAATGTCAATGACGACAACATAGAGAACAAAATCAAAAGGCTAACTACCAAACATGAACCTCTCTTAAGCTATCAACACAAATACTGGGGACAATGTGTCAAAAGAAACCATGTTAAATCAATTGACGCTAATACCAGGTGCTTTCACAAAATAGCAACAGGGCGACGCAACAAGAATATCATAAAACTAATTCAAACATCGACAGGGATAACATTAACCAATGAAAGTGAAATAAGGGAAGTCATCAAGAACGATTTCGTTTTAAGATATTCCCAGCAGCCAAGACAACAACTATTAAGCAACTTACTAAGCTTCATAAGCAGTGATGTTACAAATGAAGACAATGCCTGGCTAACAAGACAAGTTTCCAAATAAGAAATAAAAAATACAGTTTTTAGTCTAGCAAATGATAAATCACCAGGACCTGACGGCTTTCCATCCGACTTATTCAAAAAGTACTGGCACATTGTATAGCCATATGTAATCAAGGAGGTTAAACATTTCTTTCTTAGTGGGAGGATTCTAAAATAAACAAACCACACATTCATAGCACTAAATCACTAATACCAAAATATGACAACCCGACAACAACATCCCATTATAGACCTATAAGTCTATGCTCAACCACATATAAGATAATATCCAAGATCTTGGCTTCTAGGTTAAAAAAAAATTCCCAAAATAATTAATCCACTACAAAGTTCCTTCACAAGTGGTAGATCTATACAAGACAATATTCTGATTGCCAATGAAATTTTCCATTCTTTCTCTGAAAAAAAAAAGAAGAGAAATCGGGGTGGATGACAGTTAAACTTGACATGGAAAAGGCGTTTGATCTGGTCGACTGGGATTTCCTACTATCTGTTCTAGAAAGGTTTGGCTTCTCTCATCGCTTTTCGGGATGGATTAAGGAGTGTATTACTATAGTGACATACTCTGTATTAGTAAATAATGAACCCACTAATCTGTTCACTCCTCAACGGGGTCTTAGGCCACTATCTTCGTATCTATTCCTCATTCTTTATGAAATCCTTGGGCGGGGCCTTCAGAACGAATGTGCGAAACCTCAAAGCCATATAGGAATAAAGATGACACGAAACGGAACCAAAATTCCTTTCTTAGCTTTTGCATACGGTATTGTGATTTTCGCCTCGACCACAAACACAACATGTAATCAAATAAACAATATACTCAGTGAATACTCATCTCTTTCAGGGCAAAGAGTAAATAGGCATAAATCTCACTTTCAAACCTCCATAAATGTAACAACAAACCAAAACAATATGATCCGCAATGAGTTAGAAATTGGTTACACGACAAATCTTGGGAACTATCTTAGCTGCCCTATCATTTATGGACGCCCATCTAAAGATGACTTTAAAGACTTATTATCTACGATGAAAGCATAACTTCATCGATGGAAGGCAAACTGTCTTTCTCAAGCAGGACGCTCCACTTTAATCAAAACAACCTTATCCGCCAAACCACTTCACCTGATGCAATGCTTCATGCTACCCAAAGCAATCCATACAGAACTAGATAGAATAAATAAAAACTTCCTTTGGAATAAAGGTCCCAAACATAAGCCTCTTATCAACTGGTTCGAAATATTCAAATCTAAAGATAATGGGGGTCTAGGCCTTCGAAACTCGGAAGATATGAATAAAGCTTTGCAACTCAAACTGCTATGAAAAATTTTAGTTGAACCATATAACCCCTGGGTAACAATAATTAAAGAAAAATACCTAAAACACCATGACATACTTCAATACAAAAAAAGGGGGAACACCTCTTGGTAGTGGTCTCAGTTGATCAGGCTAATACCCCTATTTAAGGAAGGAATCAGGTGGTCTATTGGTAATGGGGGAAAACATAAAGTTCTGGACTGATCATTGGGTTGGTGACGCTCCTCTTATTACCATGGCATCAAGTCCTCAATTAATTGACCCTGAAACCCCATTGCGTCAATTCTTGAAAGATGATAAAACCTGGGACCATGAAAAACTAAGCGATATAACACAAAACATCCTTCCTAAGGAAATAATAAATGATAACTCCCTCCCTTGATGAAAATCGGAATAAATGTTTCAAAGGCCTTGACAGGATGTTTGTGTCAAAGGTCTTGGAACATTAACAGTTGATGAAATCCAAAACCTGTTTTATAAGTCCGAATATTATTTAATCTTATTATATACTTCCTTTATATTATATATATATGCTTGACTAATCTTTCAGGAAGTTTTTCAAATTATTTCCTTCCTTACGACAAGTGCTGAGAAGGTTCAAATCGGAAAGATTATGGCTTCATTTGTTTCCAAGTTTAGAAGATCTTGAAGATAGCCATGATTAGGAATAGCCGTTGGAGAATATTCTCGGCGCCGATTTGTCTCAATAAATATAGAAGGAAGATGAAGACAGGAGATACAAGTGCTACACGAGCTTTCATTCATTCAAGCAAGATCTGTCTTCCAAAGTGTCTCTCTGCTAGTGCTCAAGAGTTTGTTGTTTATTTCAAAGCCTTTGAGAGTCACTGTGAGCTTATAGGATATATTCATTTAAAGTGTTACTCGAGAGTTTGTAACTCGGGAAGTTGCACTAGGCTATTGATTTGTGAGAGTAAGAGGATTGTACTAGATAGCTGAGAGAGGTGGGGCTCTTCTAGATTGGTCTAGGACTCCAAGGGAACGTGAGTTGACTAGATTGCAATTGTATAGGAGAGAGGCTTCTCGGTGAGCTATTAGGATCCTAAGCTAAGCAAATCAATAAAGCCTTTTGAATCCTAGGGTTGTGGAAGAACCCTAGGCGGGGACGTAGGCCAAGTTCGTGCTGAACCTTGTAAACAATTACTCGTGTCCTTTATCTATTGCTTTACCTTATTTCTGCACTTGGTTCGATTGTCTAACTTTGTGATTCAGGTTTAATCTCAAAGGGTTTTATACGAGCTCCAAAAGTCTTGAGACTTTCTGTGAAAAACGGGCATACTCTATTCAACCCCCCTTCTAGAGTATTTCTATATTACATTGTTCTATATTATCGAACCTTCAATTGGTATCACAGCCTTACTCACTATTTTTGATCTAACAATCTTGTGAGTTTTCGATCATGTCTGGTGAAGCAAGCGGAGGATTTGCACAGGGAAGGTCCACAAACAGACCGCCACTCTTTGTAGGAAACAACTTTGTCCACTGGAGATCTTTGATGAAGATGTTCATCATAGACCAAGATCTAGAGCTTTGGAACATTATAGAGAATGGTCCGAAGATTCCAGAGAAAGATGGACCAAACGATACCAAAGTTGCAAAGAAGGAGTCCGAATACAACCAAGTAGATCTTGAAATCGTCTCCAAAAACTACAGGGCTATTAACTTACTTTATTGTGGTCTTAGCACTGATGAGTTTAACCGTATTTCATCTTGTAGGTCAGCCAAAGAGATTTGGGACAAACTGGTCGTCATCTATGAAGGAACGAGCCAAGACACCAAGATCAGCATCTTCCTTCGAAAGTATGAGCTCTTCAAGATGAAGTCTGATGAGTCAATCAAGGCCACGTTCACACGATTCACAGAAATCACCAACAACCTTGACTCTCTCGGCAAGAGCTTTACCAACGTTGAGAATGTGAGGAAGATACTGAGGTGCCTTTCAAAGGAGAAATGGGGTCCAAAAGTAACAGCTATAGAGGAAGCCCAGAACCTCACCACTCTACCCCTTGATGACCTTCTTGGGAAGCTGATCACGCATGAGATGATCCTTAATGAAGACGATGGAGAACTTTCAGCTAGCACTAAGAACTTGGCACTCAAGTTTAAGAAGGATGAGCCTAAAGATGGATCTGATTCCGAAGATGAGGATGACGATGAGGATGATCATTTTGCTCTTATCACAAGAGGCCTGGCTCGAATTCTCAAAATGAAGAAGCAATTCAACAACAAGGATGGATCAGAGTCTTCAAAATTTCGAGGTAAGCCTCAATACAACAAGTATGAAAAGAAGACTCCTTTGTCTTGTTTTGAATGTGGTGAAACAGATCATTTTGTGAAGGACTGCCCTCAAAAGACAAAGCCAGTCCAAGAAAGGTGACAAATGGAAGAAGAAAGCCACGGTGGCAACTTGGAGTGATTCCGACTCTGACTCCGATGATGAGAAGGCCAATATTTGTCTTATGGCCTCAGAAGATAAATCCCATGATGAACAGCTTGAAGCTACTGTAAGAGAACTTATGGCAAGTCCAAAAGAGGTATTATCGGAATTCCTTTCAAATATGGTTGCCAATGAAGAGAAGCTTATTGCCCAAACTAACACTCTTATTTAGAGAACTGTGGACCAGGAAAGAACTATTGAGGATCTGTCTATGAGGGTCAAAAGTCTTGAAGCTTCTTATTCAGGTCTTGACATTAAAGTCAAGACGCTTGACTCGGAGAAATCTGAACTCAAGCAAGATCTCTCCTCTCTAAGAAATGAGCATCATGACTTAGAGAACGAGAAGATCTCCCTGAATAATAAGTTTCAAGACCAACAGACAGCCCTCATAAGGTTTACCAAGTCCAAAGGTACTCTCGATAGGATGTTGGGTGAGCAACAAAGCTCTCTAAACAAAAGTGGTATTGGTTACAATCCAAAGTTTTTAAAGAAGCAACACATTACCACTTTTGTAAAGGCAAAAGGAAGCAGAACCTCTCTTATATGTCACCATTGTGCTAGAAAGGGACATGTAAAGGAGACCTGCCTCTATAGAAGAAAGGATCCATATATTATTCGCAATACATTTCCTTTTCATTTGAGAAAAGAACGGATAACACAAGTTTGGGTTCCAAAAGGCACTATTTTACCAAATATGGTTTATCCCAACAATGGATCTAAATTTGCTTATTGGTCTAGCCACAAAGGTTGATGTTTGTCTTGCAGGAGATCACCAAGGTGAAAGAACACAAATGGATTATTGATAGTGGATGCTCGAGGCATATGAGTGGGAAGAGTTATCTCTTTCATGATCTAAAGGAGCAATCCACGGGAACAATCACTCTTGGTGACAAAGGAAAATGCGACATCGTTGGTATTGGTAGTGTTGGAAGCGATTCCAGCCATAGTATTAAAGATGTCTATCTTGTTAATGGTTTGAAGTATAATCTGCTTAGTGTCTCTCAATTATGTGATAGTGGTAATAATGTCAGATTTAACAAGAAAAGATGTATAGTGTGCAGAGAAGATACAGGTGAAGTTATATTGACTGCATATCGTTACAACAACATATATGCCGTGAATGTTGAGCAAGTGGCACAAGGAAGCTTAACCTGTCTAAAGGCTTTGACGGACGATCCAAAGCTTTGACACAAGAGACTCGGTCATGTGAGTCCACATACACTACAGAAGCTTGTGTCCAAAGGGCTTGTAAGAGGGCTACCTGAAATGGACTTCAAAGGTATTGATATGTGCAATGCATGCACACGAGGTAAACAAACACGTAGCTCTTTCAAACCCAAAAAGGTTGTAAGTTCTTCTAGACCCCTTGAACTCTTACATATGGATTTATGTGGTCCTATGCGAGTCAAATCTCCCAATGGTAAAAAGTACATGCTAGTTATTGTTGATGATTTTTCTAGATATACTTGGGTTGCATTTTTAAAAGAAAAATCAGAGGCCTTATTTGAGTTTTGAAAACTTTGTAAGGAGTTGCAAACTTTAAGAAACGAGCCCATAGTGTCAATTCGGAGTGAGCATAGTAGGGAGTTTGATCAACTTCGGTTTGATTTGTTTTGTGCTAAATATGGCATCTCCCATAACTTTTCTGCTCCTAGGACACCTCAACAAAACGGGGTTGCGGAACTCAAGAACCGCACCTTAGAGGATATGGCCAGGACTATGCTTTTAGAAAATGCATTACCTAAAACCTATTGGGCTGAAGTTGTTAACACAGCTAACTACATTTTGAATCGTTGTCTTATTCGTTCCATCTTAAAGAAAACTCCTTATGAACTTTTCAAAGGCCGCAAACCACTTATATCTTATTTTAAACCCTTTGGCTGTACTTGTTTTGTTCATAACAATTGAAAAGATAACCTTGGGAAATTTGATGCGCGTAGTGATGAAGGTATATTTCTTGCCTACTCCACAAGTAGCAAAGCTTATAGAATCTTCAATAAAAGGACCCAGGTAGTTGAAGAAAGTATACATGTTATTTTTTATGAATGCAATGACGGTGCTTTGAGTGAAAGTGTTGCAGATATAGATCTTAACATCCATGAAGAGAACGAGGAAGGTGATGATGTTGCTATCAAGAACACAGAGAAGAGGAACATGCAGGAACATATTCTTAACACTGAAGAATTGGCCCAAGGTGTTGAAGATTCGTCCAAAGCCCTTGGTGTCCAATCCAACAGTGCTGAGATGTCAGAAACTGCTGTAACTGAACCTAACAGGACCATGGTGTCAGATGTACCACAAGTCAATCCTACCAGTGTGACGAATCAAGGAGCTGAGACTAGCAAAAGGAAATTCAAATACTCCTCATCACACTCATTAAAGGATATCATTTTTGACCCTACTTCTAGTGTTCAAACTCGTTCTAAACTTAAAGATCTTTGTGGTTTTCACGCGTTTGTTTCTCTTATTGAGCCAAAGAAGGTAGATGAGGCACTTCAAGAGCCAGACTGGATCATTGCTATGCAAAGTGAGCTCAACGAATTTGAAAGAAATAAAGTATGTACCTTGAAGCCTAGGCCAAAGCATCAATCAGTCATTGGCACACGATGGGTCTTTCGAAACAAGCTAGATGAGAATGGTAAGATCGTGAGGAACAAGGCAAGGCTTGTTGCTCAAGGCTACAATCAAGAGGAAGGTATTGACTACGAGGAGACCTTTGCTCCCGTAGCCAGGTTTGAAGCTATTCACATTCTATTGGCATTTGCATCTTTTATGAGCATAAAGTTATATCAAATGGATGTCAAGTGTTCTTTTCTTAATGGTTTCTTATAGGAAGAAGTATATGTGGCTCAACCCCCAGGTTTTGAAATTTCAGAATTTCCCAATCATGTTTATAAACTTGACAAAGCGCTTTATGGTTTGAAACAAGCCCCACGAGCTTAGTATGAGCGCTTGTCAAAATATCTTTTAGAAAATGATTTTAAAAGGGGGTTGATCGACAAGACTCTTTTTATCAAAACCAAAGGAAAGGACATTTTGGTTATTCAAATTTATGTTGATGATATATTATTTGGTGCTACTAACACATCTTTGTGCAAGGAATTTTCTGACATCATGTGCAGTGAATTTGAGATGAGCTTGATGGGAGAACTCAACTTCTTTTTGACATCATGTGCAAGTACACTAAGGATCTCTTGAAGAAGTTCAAGATGGATCAATCCAAAGCAACCAAGACTCCCATGAGCTCAACATTGTCTCTAGATCAAGACAAGACTGGAATAAGTGTCAATCAAAAGGAGTATCGAGGAATGATTGGATCTAGACCTGTCAAAACACAACCCGACCCGGTGACCCGACCCGACCGACCGAATTTTTTTGGGTCAAGACCCGGAAGTTTTTTTCGACCCGAAAACCCGGAAATTTTCCGGGTAATCTGGGTTTCGACCCGGTGACCCGATTGACCCGGTAATTTTGGCCCGATTTACCCGATTGACCTGGATGATTTATAATTAAATATAATTAAATTTTTTTATATTTAATTAAAGTTTATCACAAAATTATCAAATTATGATTTTTTTAATTTAAAAAGGAAAAAATCCGGGAACCGTTTTACCCGAGACCCGGAGTGACCCGACCCGAACCCGACCGGAATGACCCGTTTGACAGGTCTAATTGGATCTTTGTTATATCTCATGACTAGTAGACCTGACATCATGTTTAGTGTTTGCATGTGTGCTAGATTTCAAGCTGATCCTAAAGAATCTCACCTCGTGGCTGTGAAGAGGATCTTTCGATATCTCAATGGCACTAAGGAGCTTGGACTATGGTACCCAAAGCAAAAGGATTTCACATTAATTGGATATTCTGATGCAGATTTTGCAGGCTATAAGGTGGATATGAAGACCACATCAGGATTTTGCCAATTCTTAGGAGCATCTTTGACCAGTTGGCACTCAAAGAAGCAAAACTCAGTTGTTCTATCCACTGCAGAAGCCGAATACATTGAAGCTGGAGCCTGTTGCTCCCAAATCCTTTGGATAGCTCAACAAATGCGAGATCTTGGCATCAACCTCAAAGGTATTCCAATTAAGTGTGACAATACAAGTGCCATCTCCATCACTAAGAATCATGTTCAGCATTCAAGGACCAAACATATTGATGTAAGGCATCATTTCATTAGAGACCATGTTGAAAAAGGCGATGTGTCCATTTCGTTTATTTCAACTGATTATCAATGGGTTGACATTTTTACTAAGCCTTTGGCAGAGGACAGATTCACCTTCATAAGACGAGAGATTGGGATGCTTAACAAGGATGCACTTTCGTAGGGGGAGCATTCCCTTTACGAAAGATAAATTCTACTTAGTGTCAAGACCCTTGAGAATTATGTCAAGGTGTGTGAACTAAATGGTGGATTACATTTATCAGATCATATATTTTTGGTTAATATCTTTGTAGATATTTAATCAATTATATTTTTTTTATCGGATTTCAAAATTTCCCTTTTATGTGATATTCTTAACCGTTAAGATATTTTTAATTTTGGAACTAAATCCCTCAATTTTTTCAGTCCGATTTTAATGGGAATATTTGAATTTTGAATTGGAAACTCTTCAAATCTTGGCAATGATATCATTACCCTCCCTTGGAACTCTAAACCCATCCCATCACTCCATCATCTCTCTCTACTTATACCCACCTCTGTACCCGATTTCTTCACACTCTCAAAACTGATCCAAACCCTTTCACTTTCTTTTTCTTCAACCTCTCAACCTATTCTAAAGAAACCCTAGCCGATTTCCTCCATGGCACCCAAAACAAAGAAAGCTATCACACCCAAAAGACTTGGCGCCACCCCCAAGGGACGTCAGGCCACTGCCACCTCTCCCACACCTGAACCCACTCCTCAAGCTATTGTCCCAACTGTTGTCCAGAGCACCATCGCTTAGAGCACGGCTACTGTTACCAAGGGCACTCAAAATCGCTCTGCTAAGAAGCCTCTCAGTGCTAAACAGAAAGGGAAGAAGAAGATTTTGGCTGAGGAAGTGGACGAGGAAGAGGAGGAAGATGACCTAGATACCATCTTGGAAAGAGATGCTGCCAAGGAAGCCGAGGAGGAAGCCTTGAAGAAGAAAAAGGCCGATGAGGAGGCCAAGCTTGCTAGGAAACTGGCAGAGGAGGAAGCTGAGAGGATTCGGAAGGAAGCTGAAGCCGAGGAGGTTCCATCCGAGGAGGAGCCTGAGGAAGAAGAAGAAGAGCAAGAGGGATCTGGAGATGACGAGGAAGCTGAAGGAGATGAAGCGGGGTCCGGTGAGGACTCGGGGTCTGAGGAAGAGGAGGAAGAATCTCCCTCTCCTTCTCCTCCTCCCCCATCTCCAAAGAAGCGGAAAGCCCCAGTTGCCGTCAAGCCTCCATCTCCCAAGCGCACCAGGAAAGGCACCCTCAGGAGTCTTGAAGCGCCTGTCAAGAGAGCTGCTCCAACCATTGCACCCAGGAAGAATGCCGACCCACCTGCATATATCCAGGTAAATCAATCCTTGCCCTCCTCTTGGTTTCAAGATGCTGAGACTGCTGGTAAGTGGGTAGATGAGTTTCTAACTCGTAGGGTTTGCTGTTCTGATTTTTTGGATTTTGAGTTCTTCGAAGCTTTGAAGTTACCCTACATTGATCTTCTAAAAAAATCCCCAGCCTGGACCCTTCTCAATCTTGAAACCATCTACTACCCCCAGCTTACCCGTCTGTTTTACATTAACCTAAAAGCCAAACACGACACCAATGGTTGGTCTTTGGAGTCTGTTGTCAAAGGGGTTAGAATCTCTCTCAACTCCAATGACTTTGCAGATTTCCTTGGCTTACCTAGCCCAGTTCCACCCTTTGAAATACACCCCTCAAAAGAGAATTGCATCATCCTTGCCCGTGCCAAGTACCTCCTACCCGAAGCATCCAACAGCACCTCAAAGCAACTCACCCACTCATCCCTATCCCTTGAGGCAAAAATAATTTTCAACATCATTGTTCGATGCCTCTTACCCCGTCTTAACTTTGGCTCACTCCTTACTGATAATGCCACGGTCCTGCTCTACCGCATCTTAAATGACCTTGATCTTGATCTGGCCAACACTATCCTTGGAACCATGGCTCATGCCAGAAAAGCTAGAAAAGGCTCTCCCCTCCCCTTTGCTACCCTTTTGACCCCTCTCTTCAAAGCTTCTGGAATTAATGTAAAAAATGAAGAACAACAACGTCATATGGGTAAATTCGACTCTAAGAGCCTTGAAAAGATTGGCATCACTCGGTCTCCCCAAGGGACCTTGAGTCTTGCCACTCCTTCAAAAGTCCTTCCCACTGCTTCAGCTTTCGATGAACGCATGGACAACCTAGAGTTGGGCTTGGAGGAAGTTCGCCTGGATATCAAGGAGCTGCAAAAGGAGTTTATGACGAAGATGAGCGGGATTTCCAAGATGCTGCAAGGACTGTGGACGAGGTTCACTGATGATGATGCTCCGGATGACGAAGCTTAAACCCTACCCTACCCTATCCCACCCCTGAAACTTGATACATTGCTGGTTTTTGGAAACTTTTTCAAAACTTTTGGTGACTGTTTTACCTCCTCCCTTTGTTGAAAGACAAAAAGGGGGAGATCATTTGTGTTGTTTAGACTTTGAAAACCTATCTGCTTGAAGGTCTTGGAAGACCTTGGTTTTTGATTTTTTGGTTTTCGGTTGGATGGCTTTTGCATGCTTTAAAAAATTTGATCCAACATTTGTCTAACCCATGCAAGTACTTAGTCTGATTTTTCTTATATTATTTATGCTTGACTAAGTTGCAGGGATGCACAGGTTTTGTCTTTCATCAAGGGGGAGATTGATAACTCCCTCCCTTGATGAAAATCGGAATAAATATTTCAAAGGCCTTGACAGGATGTTTGTGTCAAAGGTCTTGGAACATTAACAGTTGATGAAATCCAAAACCTGTTTTATAAGTCCGAATATTATTTAATCTTATTATATACTTCCTTTATATTATATATATATATATATGCTTGACTAATCTTTCAGGAAGTTTTTCGAATTATTTCCTTCCTTACGACAAGTGCTGAGAAGGTTCAAATCGGAAAGATTATGGCTTCATTTGTTTCCATGTTTAGAAGATCTTGAAGATAGCCATGATCAGGAATAGCCGTTGGAGAAGATTCTCGGCGCCGATTTGTCTCAATAAATAGAGAAGGAAGATGAAGACAGGAGATACAAGTGCTACACGAGCTTTCATTCATTCAAGCAAGATCTGTCTTCCAAAGTGTTTCTCTGCTAGTGCTCAAGAGTTTGTTGTTTATTTCAAAGCCTTTGAGAGTCAATGTGAGCTTATAGGATATATTCATTTAAAGTGTTACTCGAGAGTTTGTAACTCGGGAAGTTGCACTAGGCTATTGATTTGTGAGAGTAAGAGAATTGTACTAGATAGCTGAGAGAGGTGGGGCTCTTCTAGATTGGTCTAGGACTCCAAGGGAACGTGAGTTGACTACATTGCAATTGTATAGGAGAGAGGCTTCTCGGTGAGCTATTAGGATCCTAAGCTAAGCGAATCAATAAAGCCTTTTGAATCCTAGGGTTGTGGAAGAACCCTAGGCGAAGACGTAGGCCAAGTTTGTGCTGAACCTCGTAAACAATTACTCGTGTCCTTTATCTATTGCTTTACCTTATTTTCTCACTTGATTCGATTGTCTAACTTTGTGATTCAGGTTTAATCTCAAAGGGTTTTATACGAGCTCCAAAAGTCTTGAGACTTTCTGCGAAAAACGGACATACTCTATTCAACCCCCCTTCTAGAGTATTTCTATATTACATTGTTCTATATTATCGAACCTTCAATAAATATCATAACAATGATGCCAATACCTAAGAATATCCATCTAGACATACTATACTGGAAATGGAGCAAAAACGGTTGGTATTCCACGTGCTCCGCCATAGACATGATCAACACTATGAAACACCACCAAAAATCAGATATGAGATGGATTTGGGATCTTGATATCCCACCAAAAATTAAGACATTCCTCTGGGAAGTTATAAAAAATGGTATTGCCACCTCTATCAAACTAGCCTCCCATTGTTTAGGTATACCCACCAATTGTCCATATTGTGACTCTTGCTATGAAGATTTACATCACCTATTATGGAGTTGCCCCATTACACAAGACACCATAATCTCGATTGACTCAACATTATTTATAAATATTAACAACTGCTTTAGTGTAGGAGGGGATATTAACCAAACAATAATGGATATTAAAGACGAAATAGGAATGAATAGATTTGCAAAATTGGCCTTCGCCTGGTGGGGTGTTTGGTATTTTCGTAACAAAACACTATTTGATAATGTACAACCTGACACTAGATGCATCTCGTCTTTTATTAAAGATCAAATATACATGTGGAAATCTACCAAAAATATCGATGAATCTGATGAATACCACCTTTCGAGAACACAAACCCCAACCCCTGCATCTTAAAAACGAAAAAAAAAAAAAACAAAATGGAAACCTCCAAAATTTGGAACGTATAAACTTAATTTTGATAGAGCTTTCTCGGCTACAGCCAAAAGCTCATATGGATTTATAATTAGAGATTTTAAGGGAACTCCAATTTATTTCGGTTCTGGCCCGTGTCCCATTCCGTTTGTTGCTGGCTCGGAATGCTACGGGCTTTGGAAAGGAATCATAACAGCAAAAGAACTTAACATAACAAACCTAGAAATTGAGGGTGATAACCTCACCATTATAAATTGTCTAAAAGGTATTGGAAAGCCTACTAGAGACTCTGAAATGATTGTCTCAAACAGTCTAGTCTCGCTGGGCTTATTTGGTTCCGTCGAGATTCGTCATGTCTATAGGGAGGCAAATCAGGTTGCAGACCGTTTATCGCACCTTAATTTTGCTTTCCACAACTCTACGACTCCTAACGACTCTCTGCTATATAGTCTCATCCGTATTGATGCTCTTGGCGTTTAGGGTTATGCCCTAAAGCTAAATTATTTCCGGTTTAAAAAAAAAACTAGGTAACTTTTCTGCCATAATTTAAAATAAGTAATTTCAATTTTCAACCACAATTTCTGCTGAGGCAAATAGTGACAGAAGCCCAATTGGTTTCACATTTGGGAGGAATGGACCTAGAATTCCATTTCTATCATTTGCTGATGATCTTATCATCTTCTCGAAAGGCAACTTGGATGCTTGTAGAAGAGTCAAAACAATTATTGACTCCTATTGTAAAGTCTCGGGCCAAAAAGTAAACTACCAAAAATCATGCTTCCAAGCTACTAAAGGAATCACACAATCCAGACTTCTGAAACTCAATAGCTGCCTAACTATTTCCAATGTCAACTCACTAGAAAAATATCTTGGATGTCCAATTATCAACGGCAGAGTAACCAAAGAAACCTTCGAAGATATTTTCTGTAAATCTAGAGAACAACTAAGTAAATGGCATGCTAACTCTCTATCTCAACAAGGTCGAGCTATTCTTATAAACTCAAATCTATCAGCCAAACCCCTATATACGATGCAGAGTTTCTTAATGCCACCTTCAATTCATAAAGAACTTGATCAGATTAATAGAACATTTTTCTGGAATAAAGATATGCAACACTGCCCGTTGATTAGCTAGGATAGAGTCTGTAGAACAGAGAAATGCGGGGGCATGGGGATTAGAAAATCCAAGGAAATGAATGAAGCACTATAAATGAAACTGTTATGGAAAACGCCGGCTGAGCCGGATAATGTTTGGGTGCAAATAATCAAATATAAATATCTTCGAGTGGATAATATTCCCCATTATAAGAAAAGTGATGACGCCACCTGGCAATGGGCAAAACTTACAACTCTAATTGACAAGTTTAAAAAGGGACTTATTTGGTCGGTTGGCACAGGGACCGCTATCAAATTATGGTTTGATAACTGGATTACAACATATTCTATTCCATCAAGGGATGATTGCCAAAGAATTGATAACATCGATGATAAAGTCAGTGACTATATCATGGGAGGTAAATGGTGGGGGGAGAAACTCTCTTCTGTTCTCCCACACAACATTGTGGAGGAAATCCTTGATATTCCGTTCCCAGTCTCAAATTTTGTGGACATATTATACTGGTGGTCGGACCGAGAGGGCTGGTTCACTACGTTAAGCGCATATAAATTGGTTTCCGCTGAATCCTCAATTCCCTTATACAATAACTCCCGGGTCTGACGTCTCGACATCCCACCTAAAATAAAAAATTTCTTGTGGAAAATCTGTCAAAATGGCCTTCCCACAGCTGCTAGGCTCGCCTTACGGGGGGTCCGTATCCCCCTTTCATGTAATTTTTGTAATTGCTCTATGGAAGACGATGTTCATTTACTGTTCGAATGTCAATATTCGAGATCTCTCGTTCAATTCCCGAGGCACATAAACTCCACAATAGTCAGCCAAATCACACTATCAAGAGATATTGATGCCGCTCAATTATCGATGACTCCTGGTGACATTGAGGACAACATGAAGGTTCCATTTGATGGCCCTGTCACCCGTTCATGGGCCAAGAAGATTCAAAATGCAACTAAGGCCTTTCTTGTCCGTCACCATGGAACGTTAGAGCAAGGGTTCAGGCCACCCTGGATCACTTGGCTCAAGGTTACACCGCCAGCACAAGAAATGAGCTTGCGTCCACACTCGGAGCTCATGAAGACTCGGCTACACCCGCCTTGATCAAAGACATGGCCGAATGGGCCTTGGCCGAGTGGGCTTCATGGATGGGCCGAGTTACATTAGTTAGTTAATTAAATTGTTATTTTATGCAATTAGATAAATAAGGTGGAAATTAATTATATCTCTTCTAGATATATTACTTTCCCACCAAGTTATTATATTTCTATCTTCATAGGATTTATCTATCTTTAAGTTATTTCTTTTATCTTAGATAGAATTAATCTATCCAAACCCCTTTCCTTTGCAAGGAAGGATTGGTTAGATTTAGAATTAGTTTACTATAAATTCATGTCATGCCTTTTGAATTTAATCGGATTGAAATATAGAATTGAAGAAACCCTTAACGGAATTAGGGTTCTTCGATTAGGTCATTCCCAAAAGCTATTGTGTTCTTACTACTTTCGGCAATCACATACCATCCCTATCACCTTGAATTCCATCGACAAACCCTAAACCAAAACACAAACCCAAGTTCAGAAACTGTCGCTAGAAGAGAGGCGCAAGCCCTTGGCGTCGTCCGCGAGGAGATCCGCTCCCAGCGAGCGCGGCACCCGTGTCCTCGTTCCGCGTCGCCAGCGCCGAAGCTCCCAGGCACGCCCGCGCCGTTTCCCAACGCGCCCGCGTCAGTTCCAGTCGCTGGATCCTTCGCTGCCAGCGAGCGCTACGTCTTCGCGCACTTACCTGCACGCACACCCTGAGGCTTCCGCGCCTGTGTGCTCGACGTCCGCGCAACCCAGTCCCTCGCTTCTCTCTTCTGTCGCTATTTCTCTGCTTTCAGTTGCTGAGTTTGTCTAAGTATTATTCTGTCGCTAAATCAGAATATTAATCACTTGTTTGAATTGTTCAAAATCAGGAGATATCAAAGAGCATTGCAAGATCGGAGCAAATATACGGCGTGGTTCTTGATCTGAAGCCCACAGGCGAAGGATCGGGTATCCCAAACGTATCAAGTGGTATCGGATTTCAGGTGTATGCAAGTTCTTTACTCTCTTGATTTCTATTTGAGTGATTTATTTTTCGTGCCTTATTTTCACCATAGCCGCTGCATAAAAGTTGAATCTTTATTATTCACCCATAAAAATTGGCACTTTATTTTTGTTATTCTTTGTTGGATCTATAATTTGGAAGATATTGAGTTCTTTATTGCAAGTTGTGATCTTTTATTCCTAGTTGCTACATATCATGCCTATGACTGTGATTCTTGGATTAAAAAGCATTATATAAACTTGCACCACTAAAGAACCCTACTTTTTCCAGTTTCTAGCCTATTTTCCCTATTTTCTTTATTTTTGCTTACTTTTAGATCATCGTAGCTTTTTCTTTTATTTTTTGCTCTTTATTTCGGTTGCTACTCCAATTTATAGCAACTTGTTCCTTCTATAAAAAAAAAAAAAAAAAAACAGAAAAGCCGAATTCAAAAAAAAAAAAAAAATTATATAGAGCATTCATTCATTACATCATTGAGTTAGTAACTCTGAGTTCTTTGCTTGCTACATGTTAGATGATCTAAACGGTTAAAAGCATTACAAAAGAACCCTACTTGTGTGATTTTGTGCTGTGCCGACACTGGAGCCTTGGTCACACCCCTTTTTCTCTGAACTGTGTTGCAACCGTCAGATAATAGTTGACGGAGTGTGTGCACTTGATTGCCCTTGTGATTGCTATTGTTGACTATTACACATTCATATTATTCAAGCATCACATTGTAGCTCTATTTCTCCACATTAAGCCGCTTGTTTATACTTGCTATCCTTGATATCCGACTTTGTGGCTGATTTAATTTGCAATGTGGATTATTACTTGTTGTCTTCAATATTGCAAAATTCTGTGTCCAGGGGAATTGCTTGAATATTGTGCCTTGTTTTCTCGCTCTTTGATTTCTAAAACTTGAATCACTCTTAGGAATCACTAGAGCTTGCATTACTTGGTTTCTGGTCTTTGCTTCGTTTACTTGTTGCTCTTCTGATATTGTAGGAACATGACGAACGATAGCAACCCCAACTCTTCCCTTACCCCACCTGCTGGCATTTCTGCGGAAACTATGCAGTTCATTATTGACGCTGCTGTCCAACAGTCTACTCTGGTGTCGCGACAGGACATAAAAGAGGCTGAAAATCGTCGAGCTATCGAACGCAAAGAGGACCTTCTACGGGTTTCTAACATTATCAAACAGGCAGTTGCTCAGCAATGGGAGGAGTCCAAGCGGGCGGAGGCTTCTGGATCTACACCTCCTTCTGGAGAAAAGCCGCCTCCACCACCCCCGGATACTACACCACCTTCGGGTTCTGTGCCTCCTACAGGTAATCAGCAACCTACAGGTAACCCTTTTTTTTCGGGTCATCCTCCTCCTTCTGGTCAATTACATTATCAGATTAGATCTGCTACTACTAATCCTTTCCCTGGAGAGCATGACGACGATCCTTTAGCGGGCTTCAATGGCCACCAGGATCGCCCTGAGACCCAGCACCCACGGCAGCCGCAGGGCCGACCCCATCAGCGTCCACAGCAGCCGTTCTATACTCGTGCTAATTGGGATGATAGCCGTAGCAATGCTGATCTGAATGAGACACGACACCTGGAGGATGCTTACCATGAGGTAAATCCTAACTGTGATGATTTACCCCCTCCTAATTTTGGTCGTCCTAGATTTGATAATGCTCAAGCTATTCAGAGACGAGATGTTAAGCTTAAATTAGAAACTTTTGATGGTAATACTGATCCTGAAGCTTATCTTATCTGGGAAAATCATACTGACTATCTGCTTGAACATTTGCGCTATGAGGAAACGGAGAAATTGGAAGTTGTTATATTGCATTTAGTAGGTAAAGCTCACAACTGGTGGTTCCGCACTCATGAGATGCGCCGCCGTCAGGACAAGCAACCTGTTGAAACTTGGCCACAACTTCGCTTTCTCCTGAAGAAGAGACATGTGCCTGAGGAATACACGGAGTCCATGAGGATGCAGCTCGCTTCCTGCCGACAAGGAACTCGCTCGCCGAATGACTTTAGGGATGAACTTGAATGACTCTCCCATCAGGCTAATGTTTATCTTACTGAACGTGCTTTATGTACTCAATTTCTTGCTGATCTTAATATTTCTATTAAAAATCCTTTAGCTATCCATTCCATTAGAGATATTAACACTTTGACTCATAAAGCACAGCTTCTGTATGAGCAACAACAACAGCAACTTCGGCTACAACGAAGCAGATTCGATCAGACCTCCCAAGGTCGCAGGTTTGTTCCCGTTAACCCTTCTGGTCAATCTAAACCTTCTACTTCTAACCCTTCTATGCAGCAAAAGGGAGTTTCCAACTCACCTCAACAGGGTTATCAGGTTGAAACTAGAAGAGTTGCTGCCCCTTCTACAGATCTCAACAAAGATATCCGCTGCTTCACTTGCGGAGGTTCTGGGCATGTCTCTCGCAATTGCCCCCAGAAAAGGAAGGTTCTTCTCAACGATTTGGGAGACCATTACTATGAGGAGGAGCCTGCTGAGGACCTGGTAGTTTCGAGTGAAGTGGAGGAGGACCAGTCGACTGAGCCTTGTGAGGAGATCGACACTTCACAGTACGACAACGTGCTTTGCATTATCAATCGACGGGTCCTGCACATTCAGGAATCTCCCATGGCTGATGAAAGGGAGAACATATTCCGAGCCAGATGCTTGGTTCGAGAGGCTACCTTAACGCTAATCATCGACGGTGGGAGTTGCTGCAATCTCATAAGTGAAAAGGTAGTAAATTTCCTCCATTTACCTACAACTCCTAGAGCTACTCACTATGGTTTAAATGGCATTACTGATGATGGTTCTGATATAATGGTCACCAAACAATGTTTAGTTTCCCTTTCAATTGGAACATATCATGATAAAGTATTATGTGATGTTGCTCGCATGGATTGTAGTCATATATTGTTAGGGCGTCCTTGGTTATATGATCGTAATGTCCTTCATGATGGTCGTGCAAATACATATGCTTTCACCTATGACGGGAGGAGAGTTACTCTCCTACCCTTATCGCCACAAATTATTCTGAAGGACCAGGTGTGCAAGCAGCAACAAAGGAACGCCGAACGCGAAGCTGAACGAATGGAGAAGCTCAAGGACACTTCGGCTGCACCAGCCGCACCCGCGGCCCCAGATGCCGCGCCCGCGGCCCACACAGCAGCGCCCGCCGCAGCCCCTGCAGCCCCCTTGACGCACCCTCCTGCCCATCCGACGTCTTTTACGCCTTCTTCTGCTTCACTTAAGGGCTCTGTGGAACGTCGATCTTTGGTCTCTCACCCTCAGCAAGGGACCATCACATGGAATGCTCATCGACCTCATATTCTTCTGGTAATGAAACAAGTTTTACTTAATGTTGAATTGAGTCATATTCCTGCACCTATTGCTGCTCTTCTACAGGATTATTTGGATGTGCTTCCAGCTGAACTACCCCAAGGCTTGCCTCCTATTAGAGGTATTGAGCATCAGATTGACTTTGTGCCTGGAGCAGCCTTCCCTAATCGCGCCGCTTATAGAGCTAGTCCTGAGGAGACAAAGGAGCTGCAACGTCAAGTCACGGAGTTGATGGATAAAGGCTTTGTTCGTGAGAGCTTGTCTCCCTGTGCCGTGCCAGTCATATTGGTTCCAAAGAAGGATGGCTCCTGGCGCATGTGTGTTGATTGCCGCGCAATCAACCAAATAACGGTTAAGTATCGCCACCCGATTCCTCGTTTAGATGATATGCTTGATGAACTTCATGGTCCTGCTATTTTTTCTAAAATTGACCTTAGAAGTGGATATCATCAAATTAGGATGAAACAGGGTGATGAATGGAAAACGGCTTTTAAAACTAGGTATGGCTTATATGAATGGTTAGTAATGCCTTTTGGTTTAACAAATGCACCTTCTACATTTATGAGGCTTATGAACCATGTGCTTAGAAGACACTTAGGAAAATTTGCCGTTGTCTATTTTGACGATATTTTAATCTATAGTAAGAATATGCATGATCATTTAAGTCACTTAAAATTGGTTTTTGATTGTCTACGAGAAGAGAAATTATATGCCAATTTAAAGAAGTGTTCTTTTGCATCCGAGTCTACCATTTTTCTTGGTTTTGTAGTGACTGCATCTGGATTAAAGGTGGATGAGGAGAAGATCCGTGCTATTCAGGAGTGGGCTAGGCCGACTACACCCACCCATGTCCGCTCATTCTTGGGCCTTGATGGCTTCTATCGACAGTTCGTCAAAGATTTCAGCCTGATTGCTGCCCCCCTACATGAGCTGACAAAGAAAGATGTGACATTTCGCTGGTCTGACTCACATCAAAAGGGTTTCGACGCTCTCAAGGATTGTCTGACACACGCCCCAGTGCTGCAGTTACCTGACTTTGCTCAACCTTTTGAGCTCGAGTGTGACGCTTCTGGCACTGGCATTGGAGGGGTCCTGCTGCAGAACAAGCGTCCTATCGCCTACTTCAGCGAAAAGTTGGGCACCGCTGAGCTCAACTATTCTACCTACGACAAGGAGCTATTTGCATTGGTTCGCTGCTTGCAGACTTGGCAACACTATCTCTGGCCTAAGGAGTTTGTGATTCATTCGGATCATGAAGCTCTTAAGTACCTCAAAGGACAAGCAGTGCTCAGCAGGCGACTTGCTCGATGGGTGGAGTTCATAGAGACCTTTTCCTATGTGGTTCACCACAAAAAAGGAAAGGATAATGTGGTAGCTGACGCGCTATCATGAAGGTATGTCCTCTTAAACCATATGGATGCACATGTTTTGGGTTTTGCATTAATTAAGGAACTATATGCTTCTGATAGTTTCTTCAAAGCTATATATGCTCAATGTGTGTCTAAAGGTGAAGTAGATTCATGTTTTGTTGATAATGGGTATTTGTTCAAGATGGGCAAGCTTTGTATCCCATCTTCTTCTATTCGCCGATTGTTAACCCAAGAAATACATGAATCTAGGGGACATGGAGGTTTCGAAAAAACATTAGTTGGACTAAAGGAACATTACTTTTGGCCTAAAATGTCTAATTATGTGCTGAGATTTGTCAAAAGTTGTGTTACATGTGCTAAAGCTAAATCGAAATCCAATGTTAATGGTCTATACCAACCGTTGCCAATTGCTAATGCACCCTGGGAAGATGTTTCTATGGATTTTATTGTAGGATTACCTAGAACTTCTAAGGGTCATGATTCCATATTTGTTGTTTTAGACAGATTTTCCAAAATGGCTCACTTTATACCTTGTCATAAAACTGATGATGCTATTCATGTTGCTCATTTATTCTTCAAAGATGTTGTTCGCTTACATGGATTGCCATTGTCTATAGTTTCTGACCGTGATCCTAAATTCTTAAGCTCTTTTTGGAAAACTTTATGGTCTAAATTGGGTACAAAATTGCTATTTTCTACTTCTTGTCACCCACAAACTGATGGCCAAACTGAGGTCACAAATAGAACTCTTGGGGCTCTCCTTAGAGTCATGCTGCGAACTAACCTCCGGAGATGGGAAGACTGTCTACCATTTGTAGAGTTTGCATATAACAGGTCTAGGCACTCTGCAACGAAAATGACCCCCTTTGAGGTTGTGTATGGCCGAAATCCATTGACCCCAGTGGACATGATGCCTCGGCCATACAAGGACAAGGAGAGCGTGGATGCAGCTAAGCAAGTGGACTTCATCAAAAGCTTGCATGAGCGTACCAAGGCGCAGCTGGAGAGGAAGACTGCGCAATACAAGGCCGCGAAGGACAAGCATCGCAAGGATGTGCAGTTCAACGTTGGTGATCTGGTCTGGCTGCATCTCAGGAAGGAAAGGTTTCCGCAACAACGGAAATCTAAGTTGGACCCCAGGGGAGATGGACCATTCAAAGTGGTTCGGAAGATGGGTCCTAATGCCTACAAGCTGGATCTCCCTGCCGATAAGTACAACGTCCATTCTACATTCAACGTCGCCGATCTATCCTTGTTCGTGCGTGACGATGACTCTGACGACGATTTGAGGACAAATCGAAGTCAAGTGGAGGAGAATGATGCCGCTCAATTATCGATGACTCCTGGTGACATTGAGGACAACATGAAGGTTCCATTTGATGGCCCTGTCACCCGTTCATGGGCCAAGAAGATTCAAAATGCAACTAAGGCCTTTCTTGTCCGTCACCATGGAACGTTAGAGCAAGGGTTCAGGCCACCCTGGATCACTTGGCTCAAGGTTACACCGCCAGCACAAGAAATGAGCTTGCGTCCACACTCGGAGCTCATGAAGACTCGGCTACACCCGCCTTGATCAAAGACATGGCCGAATGGGCCTTGGCCGAGTGGGCTTCATGGATGGGCCGAGTTACATTAGTTAGTTAATTAAATTGTTATTTTATGCAATTAGATAAATAAGGTGGAAATTAATTATATCTCTTCTAGATATATTACTTTCCCACCAAGTTATTATATTTCTATCTTCATAGGATTTATCTATCTTTAAGTTATTTCTTTTATCTTAGATAGAATTAATCTATCCAAACCCCTTTCCTTTGCAAGGAAGGATTGGTTAGATTTAGAATTAGTTTACTATAAATTCATGTCATGCCTTTTGAATTTAATCGGATTGAAATATAGAATTGAAGAAACCCTTAACGGAATTAGGGTTCTTCGATTAGGTCATTCCCAAAAGCTATTGTGTTCTTACTACTTTCGGCAATCACATACCATCCCTATCACCTTGAATTCCATCGACAAACCCTAAACCAAAACACAAACCCAAGTTCAGAAACTGTCGCTAGAAGAGAGGCGCAAGCCCTTGGCGTCGTCCGCGAGGAGATCTGCTCCCAGCGAGCGCGGCACCCGTGTCCTCGTTCCGCGTCGCCAGCGCCGAAGCTCCCAGGCGCGCCCGCGCCGTTCCCCAACGCGCCCGCGTCAGTTCCAGTCGCTGGATCCTTCGCTGCCAGCGATCGCTACGTCTTCGCGCACTTACCTGCACGCACACCCTGAGGCTTCCGCGCCTGTGTGCCCGACGTCCGCGCAACCCAGTCCCTCGCTTCTCTCTTCTGTCGCTATTTCTCTGCTTTCAGTTGCTGAGTTTGTCTAAGTATTATTCTGTCGCTAAATCAGAATATTAATCACTTGTTTGAATTGTTCAAAATCAGGAGATATCAAAGAGCATTGCAAGATCGGAGCAAATATACGGCGTGGTTCTTGATCTGAAGCCCACAGGCGAAGGATCGGGTATCCCAAACGTATCAGATATAAACCCAATCATGTCATTCATTGGTAATAGCCTACCAAAGGCTGCTCTAGAAAAACTTGATTTCGCTTGCTAGACAACGTGGTATATTCGAAACCAACACGTGTTTAGGCACGTACCAGTCCCTCCTAGGGACGTCGCATTGAAACTTATAACTACACATGAAATAAATTGGAGTAACACTCACCAATATGATAGTACGTTAGATGATAACACCACCCCTCATTCACGAAGCGTCAGACAACCCGCAAAGAAGAACAAAGCTCATCATATCAAGTGGCGCAAACCACCAAAAGGTACATTCAAATTCAACTTTGACGGATCGACCTCTCGCTGATAACCATAGTACAACTGTTGTGGTTATCAGGGACTGGAACGGACAAGCAATACACATAGGCTATACGTAATTAGGTATGAAAAGCGCGCTTCAAGCTGAAGCCCTCGCACTCAAACTTGGAATACAATTGGCCCTACAACTACATATTGACAAAATCTATATTGAAGGAGATTCCAACATAATTATTAACCATCTAAAAATAAGTCCAGATGCTCATGGGAAATCGAACTCATCTTGTCTGACATATAATTTCTTCCATCGACTATGACAGAAATTTCTTTCATTCATGTACCCAGTCTTGGCAATAAAGTGACTGATAAGGTTGCACACCTTAGCCGATCTGCCATGAGTATTGATATTTGTAACCATTCTGGTCTTACTGACCTCATCCGCAAGGATGCTTTCGGGTAGAGCATGCTCACCCGAATTTTTTCCTAATAAAAAAATTATTTTAATAATTTGTACTTACATATATTTTGTACTAAATGGTAGCTTTTTTTAGATAATTTTGAAATAAGTAATGAATCTATTATAATTCACTTATTCACTTAATCAGTTATATTCACTTTACTTTATGCAATTTTATTTATAGTTTGCTATAAACACAATCATATTTGTTTTGGCAAATTATCAATTATGTAAAGTGTTTTTTTTAAATATGACCACTTGCTATTTATTTTTATTTTATTGAAAAACATATTATATTTTTTTATAATTGGTTAAAAAGTAGTAGTATCTTATATGAATATAGCTCTTCAGATGAAGCTTCTTTGGAAAATCATTTCTGAACCAGACAACATCTGGGTTCGTGTTATCTCACAAAAATACCTTAAAGGCCACGATCTTTCCAGTTATAACAAAAAAAGTAACACCTCGTGGCAATGGTCCCGCCTTATGTCCATCAGACCTCAGTTCCTCCCAGCTCTACAATGGAGGGTCGGAAACGGGGAAACCATTGATTTCTGGTCCCATAACTGGGCCTTCCAGGAGCCGTTGAGTTCCAAAACAATGAGACCCATCTCGGATAATCTCAAGGGCGTTTCGGTGGCTCACTTCATCACCAACCGCCAGTGGAACAAAACACTTATAAATGACTCATTAGTAAATGTTCTGAAACAAGATGATATCGACCACATCATGGGTTTAACTTTGCCAAGTAACCCAATCACGGATCGTCTATATTGGGGCCCTAGCAAAAATGGCTGGTTCTCAACCGCCTCTGCTAACTCCTTCTTATCAGAAAACATCGGGTTGTCAGATTTCGATTGCGATTGGATCTGGTGTCTCGATGTGCCCCCTAAGGTTCGACACTTCCTCTGGAAAATCTCCCGTGATGGTCTTCCGACTTAAACCAGATTACAAAAGTCGCACGTGGTTGTACCTACTGGTTGTGTTTTCTGTGGCAATACAAATGAATCGGGTGATCACCTTCTTCTTCAATGCCCCATGGCTACTGATTTGCTTAAAGCCTTACGTATCCACATTCCGGGGTATATCACTACTTCTGTCGGTATGGGCAATGTGATTCCACTTACTGCGATAAAATGTGCGATTGGTACTAACAAATTTGCCGTTCTAGCCTCAGCTTGGTGGGCCATGTGGTTCTTTAGGAACCAACTCGTTTTCGATCATACTAACAAGGTAACTATCAATGAAATATTGTTGTTCCACAACACTACTACACATTGTTGGAAACAATCAAAGCTTTTAGACGACGATCCGACTGGACCATTGATCCCCAATCGTCCCATCCATAGCAGTATACACAACCAGGCTATTAGGGGTAGTGCTACGACTGTCAGGTCTCAGAACCGGTCCGGGAAGTGGGATAAACCACCACCAAATTGCTATAAGCTAAATTTTGATGGTTCGGTACTCCCGAGTGGCAACTCGTCTTATGGTTTTGTCATCCGTGACTCTGCTGGTTTAGTTCTCTCTGCTGGCATATCTGTTTGCACAAATATCTCGGTGATTTATGCCGAAAATCTCGGACTCAGAATGGGTTTGTTACGAGCAAAGGAGTTGCAACTATCTACACTTCTGGTCGAAGGAGATAACTTACTAGTGATAAAAGCTCTACTGGGGATTGGAAATGCCCCTGGACAATAGAGATGCTACAAGCTAATATTCTGTCTGATATCTCCTCCTTTACTTATGTTGCTATTCGTCGTATTTTCAGGGAATCGAATGCTGTGGCTGACTACCTTACTCGTAGTGCCCATGTATCCCCTGCCGACGGTTGCTGTGAAGTTGATCCAGAACTGCTAGTTCTCGTCCGGAAGGATGCGCTAGGAAGGGTCTCTGCTTCGGCCGACCCAACCTAATTCTTATCTTGCGTCAAAAAAAAAAATCCTATATCTTATTGTATATTATATCTTATCTTATATATACAATACGAAACCATAAGTTGAACTGAAAAAAATAATACAAACTATGAACTTTCGACTTAACATAATACAAGCTTTTGAACTTGGATTATGGGAAAAATTAAAACAAAATTGTTCAAAACTACAATAAACACCCATAAATAGTCACACTTGGCCCAAATCCACCTATTTTTATTTCTAAATACACCCAAACTAGTATTTATTTTTCAAACGTTACCAAAAAAACCACTTTTTAATTTGAAAATACAAAAATCACACTCACTTTATGCTTTATATATATATATATATCATGGCCTAGAATTCATGTAACTTAAAAAATTGGTGTTGTATTGAATAAAGTTAGACGAACAAATAATGGTTTTGATCTATTTAAACTATAAGGGTGGATATGTGCAAAGTACGACTAATTATGGATTAATTCTGTAATTTTGAGAGATAAAGTTTTGCTATGAATAATACCATATATAATTCAAGTTCAAAATTTTGTATTATTTTAAGTCAAAATTTTATGATTTGTATTATATTTGGTTGATTTTATAGTTCATATTAATTTTGGTTTATACGTGGATAGTTTGTCTTTTTTTTTAGAATTTTTCTATTCGTATTATTTTTTGTTACAATTTTAGAGGTGGTATTATTTTAAATTATTTTCCCTTAAAATTATTAACCAAAAAATTTCATAAAAATTCTTACTATTTTATGATATCATATGTACATATATTAATCTCTAATATAGTGTTTTTTATATTACAAAATACCACAAATTCAATATTATACTATAATACTTATATATACTTTATTTAGTTATTAAATTTTAACTTTTAACAGTATATTTTTATTTTTTAAAATGATTATTTAAACTAAATAATATATTCGTGCAATGCACGGGTTTTCGACTAATTACACCTAAATAAAAAATACTCGTAGTTTTTAATTTTTTTTTTAGTGCAAAAAAATATTTTTTATTTAATAGGTAGATATAGAGACATAGGGAGACAACCAAAAAAACAGTATCATTTGTGGGTGTTTATTTTTTAAATAGCTTTTTTGGTTGTTTGGATGACCAAAATAAACAAAAGCTTGTTAAAAAATTGTGTTAAAAAATAAACTATAAAATGGAGGTTATTTGGGTGTTCATTCTCCCTTTTATCTTATTTGTTTTGAAAGTATCAAAATACCCCTAATAACAACTCAATAAACTCAACTCCTTACAAATAAACTGTTTTTCTCCCATACGGAGATTACCTAGTTATTTAAATTTTCAACTACTTTTACCAACAATTTATAAATTTTATACTGTTTATAATTTTAGTCAGTTTATTAACCTCGTTTCATTCGAATCAATAGAGTAGCAATTATTTTACAAGGGCGAATAAAATAGGGTGATTTTGGTGGATGGCCTTTTTTGAATATTCAATTAACCACTTAGGCTCCAAATCAATTTAATTAGTTTTGCCCTAGCCCCCTTCCCAATATGGTGGGTTGGTCAATGGTCAACCGTTTGACCATTGACCGGTCAACGGTTGACCATTGACCGGTCAACGTTGACCGTTGACCAACCCATTTTGATGCCAACTTTTTTTTTTTTAGTGATGCCATATTTTACCGTTTTTTATGCCAAAATTTTACTATATTTTATTTTCACTTTGATGCCACTTTTCTAATGAAATAATTGGATGTCCCTTTTTATATGTCACTTTTTTTAAACCTTGATGACATTTTTTGTTTACAGTAATGTCACGTTGATCATTGATGCCATTTTTTTTGCTGTTAACGACTGATGCCACTTTTTTTTTATGTCAATTTTTTGATAATATTTTTTTTACCGTTATGCCATTATTTTTGATGATATTTTTTCAAAAGTAGTATTTTTGATGACATTTTTTTTCTTTAATGTGATACAAATTTTTCAAAATGGCATCAATAGTCAATGTGACATTAGAGTAAACAAAAAATGTCATCAAAGTTTAAAAAAAGTGTCATCCAATAATTTAATTAGAAAAGTGGCATCAGAGTGAAAATAAAATGTAATAAAATTTTGGCATCACAACGGTAAAATATGACATCACAAAAAATGTCATCAATGTTTTAAAAAAGTGGCATTAAAAAAGGAGTCATCCAATCATTTCATTAGAAAAGTGACAATAAGGTGACAATATTTTGATTCCACGTTTTAAGCTCTTATGCCATCAATTATATAAAATTGTCACCATAAAATTTTGGCATCAAAACGGTAAAATACGGCATCACTAAAAAAAAAAAAAGTTGGCATCAAACTGGGTTGACTGATCAACGTTGACCATATCTAGCTAAAAAGACAATTAAGAAGACTTAGCATGCTAAAAAAATAATTAATGGGCCTATCTAGCTAACCAAATATGCTTAAAAGCCCATTTGAACAAAATCCCTCCATAAAATAATCGGCTGCTTGAGAAATTAAATTATGTACAGTAATAGATTTTGCACAAAATGTAGTAGTTGCAATATAAATGCCTTTTTAGCCGGTAGTGCGTTATCCTTCGCAGAAATCTCCGTCTCCCCGATTTGTCGCTCTCTCTCTCTCTCTCTCTCTCTCTCTCTCTCATCTTCTCCCAAATCATTCACAAAATTCAGGGAATTCAATTCAGTCGAACTCAACTCCCCACCCCACTTTCCAGTCAGACCTCTCTTCCCCCTCCCACTTTGCGGCTGCTAAACCGAACCCCTCTTCACCAACGATTCTGGATGAATCCAATCTCCTCATCCAATTAGCCATGAATCCATGGATCGACCTTCCCTCCTCCTCCTCCTCTTCCTCCTCCTTCATGGATGTTCTCCCTCCCTTCACCTCCCCTCCCCCTTCCTCCTCCTCCGGCACCCTCCACAACAGCCTCCAGTCCCTCATCGATGGCGCCCCTGAGCGCTGGTCCTACGCGATCTTCTGGAACCGCTCCTCGGCTCTCTCTGGCGAACCTCTCCTCGGCTGGGGAGACGGCTACTTCAAGGGCGAGGACCCCTCCTCCTCCTCCTCCAAAACCACGTCGCTGAACCCTGCTGAGCAGCTTGAGAGGAAAAAGGTTCTCCGTGAGCTTAATTCGCTACTCACCGGCTGCGACTCCTCCCTCCAAAACGACGTCGTCTTCGAGGATGACGTCACCGACACCGAGTGGTTCTACCTCATATCCATGACCCAGGCCTTCCCGTCCGGCGTCGATCTCCCCGGCCAGGCCTACTTGCAGCAGAGCACCGTCTGGGCCTCCGGGTCGGATCGGCTATCCGGATCCACCTGGGATCGGGCCCGGCAGGCCGCGGCTTTCGGGCTCCAGACCCTCGCCTGTATCCCCACCCCCAACGGCGTTCTTGAATTGGGATCCACCTCTCTCGTTTTCCAGAACTCCAATTTGGTGAATAGGGTTAGGGTTTTGTTCAATTTCGCCGCCGCCGGCAGAGCCGTTGCTCCGCCGCCACCGCCGCAGCCTCCTACAGCCGCCGAGAACAACATTTCCGGCACGCCGTGGATCCGCGTGGATCCTTCTGAATGTTTCACTGCCCATGGCGATTTCGTTCCGGTCAAATCGAGTTCCATTTCGATCAATCAAGGGACGAAGCAGGCTCGATTCGATGTCCCGAGCTCGAACGGATCGATTGAGAGGCCATTTGGGATTCACAACAAGCAACAAAAACAACAGGGGGGTTTCACTCAAGACTATAACTTCCCAGGGGATGTGTTGAATTTTGACAACATCGACAATTGCTTGTTTGGCAATGGAAATGGATCGAGTTCAGGGTTTTTAATGGAGGAAAACAATGGGGACAGCATTAACAAGAAGCTATCTCCGACTTCTAGTGTGATTGTGTCTTCATCCATGGAGGTGAAGAGACTTGATAATGTGGTTAATGCGGACTCTGACCACTCGGACTTGGAAGCCTCGGTGGCTAGGGAGGCCGAAAGCAGCAGGGTGGAGGAGCCTGAGCCCGAGCCTGAGAAACGGCCGAGGAAGAGGGGACGGAAGCCGGCCAACGGCAGGCTGGAACCGCTGAATCACGTCGAGGCCGAAAGACAACGAAGGGAGAAGCTCAACCAGAGGTTCTACGCGTTGAGGGCGGTGGTGCCTAATGTGTCGAAGATGGATAAGGCTTCGCTTCTGGGCGACGCTGTCTCGTACATCCAGGAGCTTCAAGCAAAGCTCCAATCCACGGAGATGGAGAAGGAGGCGCTGGAGAAGGAGGTGTCATCTACGAGCAAAGACCAGCCCAGGCCAACACATCACCAACAGACAGAGCCTGTTGTGGAGAAGGAGATGACGGGCTTGGATGTCGATGTGAAGATCATTGGGAGGGATGCTATGGTGAGAGTCAGCTGTAGCAAGAGGAACCACCCGGCTGCGAGGCTAATGAACGCCTTGAAAGAGCTAGAATTGGAGGTGACGCACTCGAGCGCATCCCTTGTGAATGATCTCATGATCCAACAAGCGACGGTGAGGATGAGCAGCCGATACTACAGCCCCGATCACCTCAAGATGCTGTTAGCAACCAAGGTTGCTGATATCAAATGAGGAAATGTGAAATAAAAGAAGACTGAACTGTGAAGATCCCAGTTTTGATCAGATTGAATACATGACCAGATTGCGCTATGTTTCTGTATAGATATGGGTTTTACCAGTTTATTTAGCTCAACGGATAAGTTTAGGCTAGTATTTTTTACAGTTTTGAAGACTACAAAATAAGCCTGTTTAAGCTCATCCTGGTTTAGTGTCTTGTCATGGATTAGAGTCCAAACTCTGTATCATGTGTACATAAATATATTTTTATTGTTCAAAGCAAATTGATTGTACAAGACACTCAGTTGCAGCATATTTGAACTCCAGATTTACTGTACTTACACTCTGTGAGATTCCTACACAGGGCTTGAACTTGAGTCCTCTGACCTGATCAAGGGAGAAAAACCGCCCTCTAATCCAAGCATAATGGATTGATAAGACTTGTTTGAGCAAGATTTTAGGTGCAAGTCATTAGTCAGTAGTCATTGTGTATACACACAACTTCAGAGTTTGGGAGGATGGAAGTGGAATGGAAGATCTCACGTTGTGTGTGTACTGTCAAGTTTGGTACGTTTGCCAACCCGAGTATTGACAGCTGGGGTATTGGATGCGGAGCGTATATGATAACGATAGGAATGTAGTTTAACGACATATTCATCTGAGTCTTAATACCTGTTGATTTTGAAGCAAAGGAATATCCAAGGGTCCATAAATTTTGGGCGCGCGGACTAGTCGGCTGTGGATGATATGCAGTTTGATATTATTAGTGGAGTACCTTATTTTGGGATTTTTTTTGTTTGTTTGCCCTAATGCCATCACGTGACCAATTGAGCTAAAACCACGGGCTAATGCCCGGAATAAAGTTAGGATGGCATAGAATGTTCAACAAATGCAACAATTAAGCTAAGTGACCAATTGGCAAGTGCATTTGCAACGGCGTTGGCTTGGCAATGGACCCTATTGATTTTTACTTCCCAAACAATTTGTATTAGAGTTGGAGGACCTAGAGACAATCAAAACACACTGTAGCTATTAGAGTTGGCGGCATTCCTCATACAATTGGTAGTTGCTATTAGAGTTGGAGGACCTAGAAGTAATCAAAACACACACTGTAGCATAATCGGATTGAAAGAATACATGAATGAACCAACTAGCCAGTTACGTACTATAAACCATGTAAGAGAATTCAAAGCTCTGTTGTGAGTGCAGAATTCGGTTTTATTAGTTACTAATTAATACGCCATCCGTTAAAAAAATATGTTTCGGCTATATACACCGCAAATCCACACGTTGTTAAGGACGTGCATGCACGTCGAAAGAAACGTGCATGCACGTCTTAAGGACGTGCAAGTGGGTTTGCAGCCACCCGAGCCCGGACGTGCATGCACGTTTTTATTTATTTTTTTAAAAACGTGCTTGCATGTCCTTAAGGACGTGCAATAATGCACACTACTGGATTAATAGGAAATCCCTATGGTGATGAAGGTTGGAATTTCCAATGTTTTTAGCTAAAGCCTTGGAAATTCCAACGTTTATTCCAAGGTTGAAATTTCCAATGTTTTTAACGTGGTAATCTCCAATGATTTGAAGTGTTGGAAAGAACCAACCGTTGGAAATTCAATCATGTGATTCCAACAATCCAAGTTTTTTAAAATATATAAAAAAAAGACCCAAACCTTTTCGATTATAAAAATCTTATAAAATGTCTATATAAGACATTTATAATATACACTTTAAATCTAATAAATCTTCAATATATTTAGTTTATATTGTACGTAGTTTATTTTTCAAATTTTATAACCTTTTATCGGTATTTTGTTATGATTTAACATAATATTTATCTAATATGAAACATCTTAACTTCATTTAAAAAAATCCATTCGTGTGGCGAGATCTTATGATCTCACAATTCAATTCTATAATCCAATTTTTACACCATATTACCGATCCAATCTAGAATCTCAATTTTAACAACATTTCTGATAACTAAGCATTGGAGAATTTTTAATGAATATATATAGATTATAAAATTAAATCATGGCTCATTTCAAAAATTCACAGTCAAGTTAAACAAAAAAGCTATAAAGTATACATCAATGAAGCTTTGATAAATGAAATTTAAGGCCAGTTTGATTTTATATAAATCAATAAAACTTTAATTAGTATATGAAATTTAACTACGTATGTAAGTTTGATTTTATATAAACCAAGTATAAATCAACGAACTGAAATTTAATTAACTACTTGAATATGATGTTATTTATTTCATATTATGTAAGTATAAATAATATCATATCTGTATACTTATTTTTACATTATATTCATATTCAAAGAACATAATATTCATATATTCATTTAAAAATAACATGATATTTATATATGACACCATATTCATTCATTTCACCGTATTTTTCATTTCATCTATATACACTTATTAGATGCTTAATAAAAATAATTAACGGAAATTTCGCGAGGTACCCTCGAGGTATAGCAATTTTCGCCAGGTATACAAAAGTTTGACATATTTCGCGTGGTACCCCTGTGTTTTAAACATTATTCACGCCCTACCCTTAGATGGTTAAACTTAACCGAACCTGCGTTCTCCGTTACTTTTGAATTAAAAAAAAAAAAGAAAAGAAAAGAAAGAAAGATAGAACGAAGAAGCGAACTGAGAGGCGATAGAGAGAAGGAAGCCAACTGAGAAGCTATAGGGAGAAGGCCGGCAATAGGAGACGGCCGGTGACTTAGCGTCGGTGAATGAGCGCAACGGCGAGGCTACTAGGAGTCCTCACTCGTGTTGAGGCAAAGCGACTTGTGGACATGGAGGCGATTGTGGGAGGAGAAGCCACGCACCGAAGTGACCGAACCCCCGTGACTGAGAGCAAAGGAAATGGTGACCCGGTGGCTAGACCGCCGACCAGAGGTGGAGGCGAAGGTGATATCAGGTTAGCGCTTGACATTTTTCCTCTTTACTGAAATTTAGGGTTTAGGTTGAAATTGCTGCAGTCAGTTTGAAATTGGGGGGTTTTCTTGTGATGTGGTGAGTCAATTTGAAATTGGGGGGTTTTGTGATGTGAAATTGGTAAAGTCAGTTTGAAATTGGTCTACCATCAACGTTTGTTTATCTTGCTTCAGCATTCATGCATGTTGCACTTTCCATGTTCAATGCACAGATTTGCAGATCTTGCTACTTGTATGCAGCAGTGTATCCAGGGACAGGATAGAGATTTGGCTGATACGGCGTATACTAAGAGGCATTTTCAACATAAGATTATATTTATGTATCATTATAGAATCTAACTTTGATGTTATTCAATAAAGTTGTCAGAAGAACTCACATTTACTACCTACTAAAACTGCTCTCCTTACAGGCCCTAGCGGCTAGCTGATATTCATATCTGCACTTAACATTGGAATAATGATATCTTAGGAGGATTCTTGGATTCTAACATTCTAATTTGGGTTGTGGCACTAGTAGTCTAGTACTGCAAGTTGAAAATTGTAACCTGTTTTTGGTCTCATCTAGATTGGATTCTTGGATTCTAATCTAGAAGATGTTTTTGGTTTTGTCTAAAACTGTTATATGTATTGCTTGATCCTGATCTCTTTTGGTTTCATCTCAGTTGAGCATTTTCTGCTTCTTAAATTTCTGTTTTTGATCTTGTAAAATCATGACAGCTTGCCTTGGAATGAGTTTCTAGTTTCTTAAACTTTTGTTTTTGAATTTGAGCTAACAGCAACAGCTAAAGCCTAAAGTCTTTGGCAACTCCTAAGCTGGGAAAATCAGGCAATACTGATCTTGGAAAATCTGTTTGATGTGTGTAGATCTAGTTGAAAAACTATTTGGCCTATTAGCTCAATCGGTAGAGCATTGTGTTTAGACACAAGATGTGGGTTCAAATCCCACATAGGCCATAAACAAGGTGACTAAGTGCAACATAACTTGATTTTCACAACCTAGAGCTCTTTTAGTGATGTCTATTTGTTTTAAGGGGGGTTGAGTACATAACCACATCCTGTGAGTGCAAGACCACATTGCATTTATCCTTTTTGTTGTGTGCTTTATTATGTACTATAGTTGACAGCTACATATCCTATCTCCCTTGGGCACACATTTATCGGTGAGCAAACTAAATTGCACATGTACACTATGGTGTTGCTATTTGATAATAAATCATTGACATGGGCTGATGTTCTTGTCCTGTAAGGATAAACTAGTGATAAAATTACTTATGTAGAGCCTTTCTCCTATGATTCCTGTACGTATATCTCTTTCTTCTTTCACTTAAAAAATGTGACTTTTAATTTTTATGCAGGGGGGGAATTGTTAGAACCTATGTGGGATTCGAACCCACATCATTGTGCCAAAGCACATTGCTCTACCGGCGATAGTGTCAATATATCACTTCGTTGGGAAGTTTCCCTTGCCAAGAGGGGGAATCGGCGAAGTTCGCGGCCAGCAGCCAGAAAACAGAAGTTGCCACTTGACTTCTATCAAGAAGAGGAAAGAAGTAATGTGTATTAGTGAGAAATGTGAATCCATGGTGGGAGATAGCGACCCATCGGGACTCTCAGAGGCTGAACTTAAGGTAAGACCAACAGAAGCAAAAATACCAACTGCGGATGAAAGAGTTGCATATACACCATTTCCAAACCCCGAAGAGAAAGTCTATTTGGGACATGCGCTAGAACCAGAAGAAAGAGATCGGGTCATGGAAATCATAGCAAGATCAAGAGACGTTTTTGCATGGACTCCGCGAGATCTGTTGGGAGTCCCATCCACAACTTCTTTTCATACTTTAAGAATTCGTCCAGGAACAAAGCCCATAGTACAAAAGAAGAGGAAAATGGCTCCTGAGAAAGCTGCCGCGAAAAAAGAAGAAACTGACAAGCTGTTAGAAGCAGGGTTCATAGAAGAAGTAGAAGACTCAAATTGGCTCTCAAATGTGGTTCTGGTGAAGAAGTCTAATGGGAAATGGAGAATGTGCATCGATTTTACTGATCTTAATAAATCTTGCCCCAAAGATAGTTACCCTTTGCCATCCATAGACGAACTTGTCGATGGGACCGCGGGTAACAAGGTCCTCAGTTTTCTTGATGCTTACTCTGGATACAATCAGATAAGTTTGGACCCGCTAGACAAGAAAGCAACTACTTTCATCACCAACCAGGGGATATTTTGCTACCGCGTCATGCCCTTCGGACTCAGGAATGCCGGAGCTACGTTTCAAAGAACTGTTGATCGGATCTTTCGTAAACAGATTGGAAGAAATGTGTCGATATATGTGGATGATATTGTAATCAAAAGCAAGAAAGCAGAAGATCACGCGGCAGATCTACAAGAAACATATGATTCCCTTCGCAGAGGAGGTTTGAACCTGAACGCAGAAAAGTGCGTCTTCGGGGTTGATTCTGGAAAATTCCTTGGTTTCATGGTTAGCCATCAAGGAATTGATGTAAATCCTGAAAAGGTGGAGGCAATCCAAAATCTTCAACCACCGCGGACGATCAAAGAATTGCAGTCTTTAAACGGAGCAGTAAATTACCTAAGCCGATTTTGCTCTTGCCTAGCGGACAAGTCATTACCCTTCTTTGCTTTACTCAAGAAAAAGGGAACAATACGGTGGACTCCAGAGTTACAGGAAGCATTCGGGAGTTTGAAAATTTTCTTATCAACACTCCCCACTCTGCACCAACCCGAGAAGCAGGAGATTCTACACCTATACTTATCAGTAAAGAACATTACCATCAGTGCAGTTTTGACGCGAGAAGAAAAATACCTAGTGTATTATGTCAGTCGTGTGCTACAGGATGCTGAGACGCGGTATGAACCAGTGGAGAAAATGATTCTATGTCTGGTATTCGCGGCAAGAAGATTGAGGCCCTACTTCCAGGATCACGTCATCAGAGTAATGACTGACCTACCGTTGCGTCAAATCCTTCATTCCCCGTTCTTGTCAGGGAGGATGATGAAGTGGGTAGTTGAGTTGACCGAATTTGAAATAGAATACACCCCGTGGAAGGCGGTACTGGCTCAAGCTTTAGCCGATTTCATTGGTGAAACAATTTTGAACTAGTGCTCAAATAGAAAAAAGCGAGTGGACGCTCAGGGTGGATGGCACGGCCAACAAAGACGGATGCGGAGCTGGGGTTACTCTCACTGCACCTGACGAACAACAGTACAACTACGCTTATAAACTGGACTTCCAAGCTACGAACAATGAAGCTGAGTATGAGGCCCTGCTCGCGGGCCTAGAAGTAGCTTTAATCAAAGGCGCCATGCAAGTGTCAGTCTACACCGACTCAGAAGTGGTGACACGACAGATAACAGAGGAGTATGAGGCCGGAACTGGTTTAATGCTTGACTATCAGAGAAAAGTGCGGGCATTATCAAAGGCTTTTTTGAGTTTTTGCCTAACGGTCGTTTCCGGAAGTGACAATCAGCAAGCGGACGCGTTGGCACGCTTAGGAGCAGTCATGCCTGAAGAGGTAGGAAAGGAGGTGATCCTCAAAAGAATGAACAGTCGCAGACTCATCCAAGAAGTCTATCAAGTCCATGGGATTGAAAAAGGAGACTGGAGAACGTCACTCGCGGACTATATGGGGAAGGGCATCCTACCCGAAGAAAAAGACGCGGCCAGGAGAGTGACCACAAAATCTTCTCGATTCACCATCAGAGAGGGAAGGCTTTACAAGAGAGGTTACTGTCTCCCGGATCTGCTATGCATATCAATAGAGGAAGGAAGTCTCGTCGTAAAAGAGTTCCATGATGGAGTTTGTGCACATCACCAAGGGTGGAGAGCCATGGCGGCCAAAGCAACCAGACTGGGATATTACTGGCCAACTATGAAGCAGGATGTTCAAAATTATATTCAGAAATGTGACGCGTGCCAGAGATTTGGAAATTTGATACACCGCCCTTCTGAAGTGCTGAAAAGTATAACTGGAGCTTGCCCTTTTTCTGTCTGGGGAATGGATATCATTGGTCCATTTCCCACTGCCTCGGGATAGTTGAAGTATGTGATTGTCTTGGTTGATTACTTCACGAAATGGGTTGAGGCCGAAGCAATGGGACTAATCACCGTGGAAAAAGTAAGAAGGTTCTGAAACAATCAGGGATTTCTGCGCGGGATTGGGCATAAACCTCAAAATCTCGTCTGTGGCCCATCCATAGACGAACGGACAGGTAGAAACGACCAATCGGCAATTGCTGCATGGGATACAAAAGAAGCTAGGGAGTACATAAAAGGGGCGATGGGCTGAACTTCTACCATTAATTCTCTGGTTCTACCGCACATAAGTAAAAACTCCAACTGGAGAAACCCCATTTTCACTAGTCTTTGGTATGGATGCGGTCATTCCAGTAGAAAGGATGGTTCCTTTGGCGCGAATAATAACATACAACCAGCAAACCAATGATGAAGCATTGGAACTCGAACTCCACCTCATAGAGGAGCGCATGATGGCAGCAGCCATAAGGGAGCAAGAATACAAAAGGCTACTATCTAAATATCGGGATAGACGAGTTCGCCCACGGCATCTCATGGAGGGAGACTTGGTGCTCCGCCAAGCTACCACTGGAGGAAAATTGGACCCGAACTGGGAGGGGCCTTATGTGATCGTGAAAGAAGTCCAAGAAGGAGTGTACAAACTCAGCACCCCCGAAGGCACCATTCTAAACAAAACCTGGAATGTAGATAATCTAAAGAAGTACTATGTATAATGACCAGGGCTTGTATGTAACAGGAAACTTAGTCTCCCCCGCAAAAATTAAATAAAGCGGTTAGAGGGCGCTTTTATTATTTCCCTCCAGGTGAATTTCTTAAACAAGTCCCAAAGACGCTGGAGCTTGGCTCCGCGTCGGGCATCTGATCATGCACATTTAGGTAGTGTTAATATAGGCTTTTAGAGAGGTTTAGGTAGGGTAAAATGCATCAGTATAGAGTAGTTTTCGTGTTTTTATTATGTTTCAATTAGAGTCGGAATCTACAAGTTTTGTGCATGATTTCAGGTGGTTGTGGAAAGGTGGAGCTAAGCTCGAGCCAATGCTCGAAGATTGGATGAAAATAGAAGAGCCCGAGAGCCGAGGAGATGAGCTAAACATGTAAAGGATGGGAGCTGTCCAGGTTGGCGACGCTGCACTAAAACGAGTCGTTTGAAGGTTGTATTTATCGGATCGGGGCGTACTTATACTTGTTGCAAAGAGGATTCGAAGACCTACAACTTTCGTGTTTACGACTTTTCCAAGTTCGGCCTTGAAAACAGCGAAATTGGGACGTCAAGATGGCTTCTGAAAGTAACTCGGGTGGAGCAAGAGGAAACTCGGCCGAGTTATTTAGTTGGCACCCGAGTTTTATTCCGAGTGCAAGAACCACCTGTTTCTTTGTGTTACTTAATTTTTAATTGCAATTTCAATTAAGGGGGTACATGAAACGTTAGTGGAGAGGAACAAGGAGTCTAGTGTTGGTTTTAGTTTTCGAAGGGGGGTGCAACCACGAACAGTACAAAGCACCATTGGAGACTTTTGATGGTGATTTCTTTTTCAACCATGAACCACTAAATCTCTTGACTTGGGATAATTAATCGAAGCGTTGGGTTTATCGTTTCTTTGTGAGATTTCTCTATATTAATACTTCTCTTTGAATATTATCAATTCTTTGCGTTGATTGTTTAGGGTTTTCGTGAATTTCCATTAGCCTGATCAACTGATATCTTTTCATGATAATCTATAGCTAGATATAGGTAATTTCTGGTTGAATTATCTATATTCTTGAGTAGCAAAGTATAAATCTCTGAAACTGGTTGATTTAGATATTTGTATAAAGAATTGATTTGCAATTGATGCAATAACTGGTTGTGCGCGTTGATTGTCTTTGTTGATTTCCTTTAAGCTTCATTGATTATTGAATTGAATCTTGATAGTTTCAAGATTGTTTGATAATTAGGGTTTTCAGGGTCTGGTTGTCCTGTTAACTAGATTTGATAAGGAATTGGATTCAAAAGACCTAGTCTTTCCACAACAAAGTATTCAAGAGGAAGTTATCTATTTGATTTCGATGATCAATGAACAAACCTGATTGCTGAGATTGATTGACCTGAGTTATTCTCTCATATTCATCCATTTAATCTGTTTTACTTTATTATTTTTCTTACTTGTGCATTGTTAGTTAGTTCAAACCATCAAAATTCCCCCCTTTGTTTCTTGTTCTTGTTGACACACTCTGATTTGCATACGAATCATTGACTCTCTATGGGATCGACCCGTACTTGCCAAACTACATTAGTTAGGTTAGTCGGATTTATTTGATAGGATTTAAGGCGACTGAAAATCCCTTGTCAGCCTCCGATCGAAGCTGCATTCTCGGAGATGAAGTTTTATTAAGTCCCAAAGACGCTGGAGCTTGGCTCCGCATCGGGCCTCCGATCGAAGCTGCATTCTCGGAGATGAAGTTTTATTAAGTCCCAAAGACGCTGGAGCTTGGCTCCGCGTCGGGTCTCCGATCGAAGCTGCATTCTCGAAGATGAAGTTTTATTAAGTCCCGAAGACGCTGGAGCTTGGCTCCGCGTCGGGCCTCCGATCGAAGCTGCATTCTCGGAGATGAAGTTTTATTAAGTCCCGAAGACGTTGGAGCTTGGCTCCGCGTCGGGCCTCCGATCGAAGCTGCATTCTCGGAGATGAAGTTTTATTAAGTCCCGAAGAGGCTAGAGCTTGGCTCCGCGTCGGGCCTCTGATCGAAGCTGCATTCTAGGAGATGAAGTTTTATTAAGTCCCACAGACGCTGGAGCTTGGCTCCGCGTCGGGCCTCCGATCAAAGCTGCATTCTCGGAGATGAAGTTTTATTAAGTCCCAAAGACGTTGGAGCTTGGCTCCGCGCCGGGCCTCCGATCGAAGCTGCATTCTCGGAGATAAAGTTTTATTAAGACCCGAAGACGCTGGAGCTTGGCTCCGCGTCGGGCCTGTTGTGAGCTGAATCTGCCATGTTTTACAGTAACTTTTATATCATTTTCTGCATACATTTCATGCATGGTGGCTAAGATAGTACATAATCTATGTAGTTTATGTTTATTTGCCAAATTATGGAATCTACACCAGTTTCTGTTTAAATCTGCAGAATTCGAGGAAATTTACAGCAATTCTGAGAAAGGTTGAAAAAGCTCGGAAATCAACTACAGAAGTCCAAGGTCAAAGGACTACAGAACCAGGGTGAATCATGCTGGAACCCAGAATTATTCGATATCGAGTTCTTTTACTCGATATCGACAAAGATGACCGAGCGGTGCTGATCGAGTAGGAGCGGATCGAGGAAGCTGAAGACGAAGGCAACCCGACTCCGGAGGGTACTCGATATCGATTAAGCTACCCAATATCGACAAAAACCCTGATGCCATACCTGGAATCGATGAGTTGTGCCAAGTCGAGGAGCCGAAGACCTGGAGACCCTGAGCACCAGTTACTCGATATCGACAAGATCAGCAGCACCTGTCCGAGCCAGTGTTAGGGAAGAGTTACTCGACCAAGCCCAGAAACACGAAAGTCGACACAGCTTACTCGATATCGATGAAAGTTGTCGATATCGAGGACCCTAGAACCACATGCCGAGCCAAATCGAGGACCTGCTACCCGACATCACCGAGCCAGCAGAAGTCGACGTCATTTTTACTCGATATCGAGTAATTTACTCGATATCAAGGAGCACCATCCGGAGCCGCGTTACCCGGTGAGCTGTCCGTGTCGAGCTGGCTTTGCTTGGAGCCGAAGGAGTCCGATTCTATCCACATCTATCAAGTTCTATCTATGGAGAGATATTCTACCCACACAAAAAGATATTTAGCTACGTTAGATATAATTTCCTTTATGGATTTAATTCCTCTATTCCATTTATTTATCTTTAAGCTTTTAGATATTGGGATTTAGATATAGATAGACCTTCTTACCTAGAATAAATAGGGAATGAAGCCTATAAATAAAGCCTTAGGGGCTGGTTTTTATTCATTCAATTCCAGTTACAATTACTTACATAGAGAGAGAGAGAGTAGAGGAGAGAGCTTGTGGCGAGAGAAGTTGGAAAGGCGAAAGCGGATTTGGCTTCGATTGGTTGTAAGTTCTCTTTGGTTTATTTAATGCAAGTTATTCCCTTGGTATGTGCGCTTATGTAGGATTTCCAATGATGAGCCCAAGGAGTATGAAGTTGGAGACAAGCTCTATGTTTCCAAATCTAAAGATCACTGGTTTCCTAACAAATTCAACAAGAAGCGGATGGGACCTTTCGTGGTGAACAAGATCCATTCTGGAGGACTACAACTGATGGACAAGAATGGAGTCCTATTTGAAGCCCAAACTACATGGGCCCTGCAAATGCCACCTTGAGCTTAATGGAGAAAGTCGGTCTAGCGACTATAAAATCTAGAGCTTGTACATAGACATTTATTTTTTGGGACTTTTGGACATTGTTTTGTTTGTTTTTGGTTTTTGAACTTTTTAGTTTTTCTATTGTGGGTATTTCTCTTCTACATTTTTCAGGTCCATGGGGATAGAAGCAAGCTAAATTCAGACTCGGCCCAGCAACATAGCACTTGATTCTGACATCCTGCACATCGTTCTAGTGAGTTTCTTTCTTTACCCTTGTTTTTATACAGTGAGGACACTGTAATGTTTAAGTATGGGGTGGGGGAAGGGCTTACTTTATGCATATTTGATTTATTTGACCATATTTGTGCATTATTTCATGAATTGCTTATACATGGCTATTTTGGGAATCATTATTGATTTATGTGCTTATATGCATGTTTTCCAAAAATTTTAAAAAATGACCCCTTTTGAAAATTTTGATTAGTGTCATGGAAGCTTTAATTGAACTCGACGATGCAAAATTGGATTCATTAGAGATATAGCATGAAATGGCCTAGTAAAGGGAAGTCACAATGAAGTGCACATTTTCTTGAAAACCATGAAAGGAGGTAAAATTTGAAATTGCTTTTGACATGTTGCATGATAAGAGGATGGAGGACTTTATATTTCCATATAATGCTCATATTGTTATATCCTAGCCATACCTATGCTTATGCATCACAAAAGCCATTATATGCCTTATTTCAATTATTGCTCCACATGATCTAAATATTGTCATTCTTTACCTTATTTCTATCCGGGGATTATGTTGAGAATGATGTTACATTATGGAGATTATTATATGGTGCTTGTGTTGTTATTATCATATTTGGAGTTTGGCAAGAAATTGTTTCAATATATGGAAAATTTAATGAGTGAGAAAAAATCAAATCACCTCAGGAGATAAAGGTAGATTGACCCTGCTTGCTAAGATAATAGTTTGGAGAGATGGGACATATTGTGAGGAGTCCAAAGCACTAAGTATCCGGGGCCATTCATGACACCCATGTTTGCGACTCGCGAGAAGGCAGTGCTGAGGTTAGAGAGGTAAAAGCATTATTATTGAAAAAAAAGCATTATGAAAGGTGATGAATCTTATGAAGAAGGAATGTGGTTGAGAAAGTTTGGAAATACTCCTTTAGCCTTTTACCAATCTACTTCTTATTGAGCTTAATTAAAGTCCTCTTGATTATTAATGCTTTGTCACATATGAATTGTTTTGCATAACCCTCCTTTTGTGAGTAGATGTTGCTTTTTAATTGCACATGCATAGATTTGTGACCTTTTCGAGGATGATAATTGATTGCAGGGACATATGAGAATGAATCTAAAGATGTTGAGAGTTTTGATTTCTTCCCCTGAATGACAGATAAAAGTATTGCTTGAGGACAAGCAAGCTTAAGTATGGGGTGTTTGTTGTGAGCTGAATCTGCCATGTTTTACAGTAACTTTTATATCGTTTTCTGCATACATTTCATGCATTTGGGCTAAGATGGTATAGAATCTATGTAGTTTATGTTTATTTGCCAAATTATGGAATCTACACCAGGTTCTGTTTAAATCTGCAGAATTCGAGGAAATTTACAGCAATTCTGAGAAAGGTTGGAAAAGCTCGGAAATCAACTACAGAAGTCCAAGGTCAAAGGACTACAGAACCAGGGTGAATCATGTTGTGATGTGATCCTAGTCTTCAATGAGCTGGAATCCTTTATCTTACAAAGCTATGTTGCTGGGGCCGAACATCAACCCTCGTTTGAGAAAACAGCATGGCGACACCGTGGTATTTTGGCTCTTTCGGGGTGCATAAAATTCCGATTGAAGCCAATGAGTATTTGTTGAAAAGCTATTTTAAGTGGCTACAACTTTCATGAAGGACAAGTCTCCTAAATCAGCCTTGAAGATGCTAGAATTGGACGTTCTTTCCAGCAGCTCCAATCTAGACGTTTTTCCATGCTTTATTTCTATCAAAATAATCCCACGTCGCTTAGAGATGATTGTGGCTTCTATTTTCATCCTATATTTTGCTTGTAAAACCTTCATTTTAAATGAATCCAAGTTGAGTTTAGTTAAAGTTTGAGCCACTAATAGCTTCCTATGATTCCGGGTTAAGGATCGAGTTCTTGGTGAAAGGCTAAGAGCGAACCCTTTGGTGAGAGGCCGAGGGTGACACCCTAGTGAGAGGCGAAGGTGTCAAAGGGTCGAGATCCTCGGAGTGCGATTCCAAGAGGATTGAGATCGAGTGTAGGTAGGGCTGGAAATTACCCGCGGGTAACCGCTCCACCTACTCCACCCGCATTAATTTTGCGGGCGAAAACCCGTAAAAAAGTGGGTGACGGGTGGAGCGGGTGCGGGTGAAGCGGATGATGGATGGATTATGGGTGAATATTTTTCACCCATCACCCGCCCCAATAGTCCACCCATTAACCTGCACCATTCTTACTTTTTTACATGTTTAATAGAGAACATATAATTTTACTTGCTCATGTGCATGCTAGGATATTGTGGTGGATCGGCTTAATTATTGAAAAGGGAAAACATGTGATTCTGCTACAATCTACTCTTCCAGTTCCGTTCTCATATATTTTAGTTTTATTTTATAACTTTAGGTAACACGTTATTGTGATGTATGAGTGTATAACACATATTTTAATTCCACGAACTTATATTTGTAATATTTATAAATTAAAATTTAAGTTTTTATTCATCTTTCAAAGTTACTCAAAAAATCATCACTACACCCATTGGGTACCCACTCCACCCGCATCACCCGCGCGGGGCGGATGAGGGTGAAGAAGTTTGCAGGTGATGGGTGGAGCGGGTGAGATTATTTACCCGCGGGGCGGGTGATGAAGTGGCTTCATCCACCCATAACCCGCCCCATTTCCACCCCTAAGTGTAGGGGATTCAAGGGTGAGAGGCCTGCGAATCTTGCTCCACATATCCCTTTTTTCCAGATTTCATAAACCACAAAAATTAGCTCCACAAAAAGAGTGTTTGAAACCTCGAGCCTTGGTCGATCCCGGTCCTCGGGAGCTTTCGATATCCGAGTTGTTTGTTCTTAGTCAAAACGTTCAAGAAGGCGAGTTCCAAGCCTTTGTCCGAAGAGTACATCTGATGGGCTATTCGAGCCTATGATGATGGGTATCTTCGTTGGAGCGACATGGATGGTGCTACATATGATGTAGTTGATCAAGAGCTCCGGAGGAGATATCAAAAGAGAAGGGCTCGAGAGGATAAGGCTCGGCGAAAGAAGAAGGTTGAACGACCATGGCAAGAGATCCGCAAGCTCGCGGAAGACTCAATGCAACAAGTACAAGAAATGTGAAAAGTCGTCATCCCATTGGGGTCGAAGCTATCAAAGCCCACAACACCACCCCCTCCCTCTTCAACAACGACATCCTCTATGGCCATGGGTGTGATACTTGAGATCAAGGAAGGCAAGTCCAAGGATGTTCTGATTGAAACTACAAAGGTCATGCCTGAGCTTAACAAAGACGAGGAAATCATCCAACTTCCCAATGCTGCGCTTTCCATGAAGGAGAAACGGACGTCAACCGAGGTACCTATCTTTCTGAATTCCATGTCAACTAAGTGGTCGGATACGACCCCATTCATTCCGTCTTGCTTGCCTTTCACGATTCAAGAAAAAGAGGGGATTCAAGATCCGTTCAAGGAAGAAGAAGCATGTTCGAAGAAGTCGCTCGTTTTCATCACGGATTCGAGGACGAATCCTTTTCAAGGGGAGGAGGATGATGTGATCCTAGTCTTCAATGAGCTGGAATCCTTTATCTTACAAAGCTATGTTGTTGTGGCCGAACATCAACCCTCGTTTGAGAAAACAGCATGGCGACACCGTGGTATTTTGGCTCTTTTGGGCTGCATAAAATTCCAATTGAAGCCAATGAGTAGTTGTTGGAAAGCTATTTTAAGTGGATACAACTTCCATGAAGGACACTTCTCCTAAATCAGCCTCAAAGATGCTAGAATTGGATGTTCTTTCCAGCAGCTACAATCTAGACATTTTTTCCATGCTTTTATTTCTATCAAAATAATCCCACATCGCTTAGAGATGATTGTGGCTTCTATTTTCATCCTATATGTTGCTTGTAAAACCTTCATTTTAAATGAATCCAAGTTGAGTTTAGTTAAAGTTTGAGCCATTAATAGCTTCCTATTATTCCGGGTTAAGGATCGAGTTCTTGGTGAGAGGCTAAGAGCGAACCCTTTGGTGAGAGGCCGAGGGTGACACCCTAGTGCGAGGCAAAGGTGTCAAAGGGTCGAGATCCTCGGAGTGTGATTCCGAGAGGATTGAGATCGAGTGTAGGGGATTTAAGGGTGAGAGGCCTGCGAATCTTGCTCCACGTATCCCTTTTTTCCAGTCTCCATAAACCACAAAAATTAGCTCCACAAAAAGAGTGTTCGAAAGCTCGAGCCTTGGTCGATCCTGGTCCTCGGGTCTCATCATGCTGGAACCCAGAATTACTCGATATCGAGTTCTTTTACTCGATATCGACAAAGATGTCCGAGCGGTGCTGATCGAGTAAGAGCGGGTCGAGGAAGCTGAAGACGAAGGCAACCCGACTCCGGAGCTTTACTCGATATCGAGTAAGCTACTCGATATCGACAAACACCCTGACGCCATACCTGAAGTCGATGAGCTGTGCTAAGTCGAGGAGCCGAAGACCTGGAGACGTTGAGCACCAGTTACTCGATATCGAGTAAACTACTCGATATCGACAAGATCGGCAGCGCCTGTTCGAGCCAGTGTCAGAGAAGAGTTACTCGACCAAGCCCAGAAACACGGAAGTCGACACAACTTACTCAATATCGATAAAAGTTGTCGATATCGAGGACCCCAGAACCACATGCCGAGCCAGATCGAGGACCTGCTACCCGACATCACCGAGCCAGCAGAAGTCGACGTCATTTTTACTCGATATCGAGTAATTTACTTGATATCAAAGAGCGCCATCTAGAGCCGCGTTACGCAGTGAGCTGTCCGTGTCGAGCTGGCTTTGCTTGGAGCCGAAGGAGTCCGATTCTATCCACATCTATCAAGTTCTATCTATGGACGGAAGATCTACCCACACAAAAAGATATTTTGCTACGTTAGATATAATTTCCTTTATGGATTTAATTCCTCTATTCCATTTATTTATCTTTAAGCTTTTAGATATAGAGATTTAGATATAGATAGACCTTCTTACCTAGAATAGATAGGGAATGAAGCCTATAAATAAAGCCTTAGGGGCTGGTTTTTATTCATTCAATTTCAGTTACAATTAGTTACATAGAGAGAGAGTAGAGGAGAGAGCTTATGGCGAGAGAAGTTGGAAAGGCGAAAGCGGATTTGGCTTCGATTGGTTGTAAGTTCTCTTTGGTTTATTTAATGCAAGTTATTCCCTTTTGTTTATTGATGAGTTTCTTGATGATGAAGAGTGAGTAGTCCACCCACTTCTAGGGTCGGGGTGAGCCCGACAGTGGCCATGTGAGGTGATGCGGTAAAGGTTTGAGCTTTTTATGCAATTCGTCTTCTATCCCTATGAGCATGATTCTTTTGCGAGAGTTGAAAGTGATCCTTGTTTGTGTTATTGAAGCGAAAGTAATCTTAATACAACTGGGGTTAATTATGTGAAAAGGGTTAGTAACAATTAGGGTTTATGTGAATGCCTCTATATTCCTATTTGTTAATAACGAAAGTTATTTGATGAAAAGCATGATCTTTTATGCCGTTATCTGTTATTTTGCATGGTTATCGTTGTGGTGTTGATACCCTGGCTTTAGAAGTCTTTAGTTTATTGAATTTATTCCATCAAAATCTGCGTTCTGTGTTCGAAGAGTGCAATTTTACAGTTTCTGTCTTTTACTCGATCTCAGGGAGATTCTTTTCGATATCGAGTTGATTTACTCGATATCGAGGAGGGTTTACTTGACATTTGTCTTTGCTGAGTCTTCTGTCTGTTGGTCGATTTCTGTTCCTGTTGATCGACATAGTTTTAGTCGATATCGAGGACTCTTGCTCGATATCGAGTAGGCCCTTGCTTTACTTTCTGCTTTGCTTTGTTATTTCTGTCTTTCTTTCTTTCTTTCTGTTTGCCTTTTCTATTTGTGAGATTTACAGCTACCTGAGATCTGCTGCCACGCTTCCTCGTGGATCGATTCTGACTTTCCACTACTGCATAGGGAGGGAGTCTTGTAATCATTTGCAAGGGACGGAATCTGGTTTGCTTTACTTTACTCATATTTTGAATTGCAAGTCTCGATTTCCTCTTACAACAGGGCCTCCGATCGAAGCTGCATTCTCGAAGATGAAGTTTTATTAAGTCCCAAAGACGCTGGAGCTTAGCTCCGCATCGGGCCTCCGATCGAAGCTGCATTCTCGGAGATGAAGTTTTATTAAGTCCCAAAGACGCTGGAGCTTGGCTCTGCGTCGGGCCTCTGATGGAAACTGCATTCTCGGAGATGAAGTTTTATTAAGTCCCGAAGACGTCGGAGCTTGGCTCCGCGTCGGGCCTCCGATTGAAGCTGCATTCTCGGAGATGAAGTTTTATTAAGTCCCAAAGACGCTGGAGCTTGGCTCCGCGTTGGGCCTCCGATCGAAGCTGCATTCTCGGAGATGAAGTTTTATTAAGTCCCAAAGACGCTAGAGCTTGGCTCCGCGTCGAGCCTCCGATCGAAGCTGCATTCTCGGAGATGAAGTTTTATTAAGTCCCGAAGACGCTGGAGCTTGGCCCCGCGTCGGGCCTCCGATCGAAGCTGCATTCTCGGAGATAAAGTTTTATTAAGTCCCAAAGACGCTGGAGCTTGGCTCCGCATCGGGCCCCCGATCGAAGCTGCATTCTCAGAGATAATTTCTAAAGTATAATCTCAGTTCCGGAACCCAAGCTCCGCGTCAGATCTCGGCTCAAAGCATTCTAAAAAGAAAGATGTAATTTTCATAAGCCCTTCAAGAACACCCGGACTTTTTGGGTATCGTAGAAAATTACGGCCATGAGCCAACAACTAAACATAAAACAAAAACAACCAGTGACCAAGGTACGCTAACACATTTGAACAGTTGTCCGCTTAAAAAAGAGAAGCATGCATGCATCAGCTTATGCTCGCCGAGGCCTAGATGGGATTAGACGAGTTCTACCTTGACTCAAGCGAAATCCATTTGAAGGTGGACCTCCTGACTCTATGGAGGTCCACTCAGCATCCACCTCATCCCCCACAGCATCTAAAATCTGAACCTCAAAACGATTTCCTCCTTTATAAATAAAAGTCAAGGAAGAACCAATATTGATGCTGTGCGACTCGGCAAAATCATTCCAACCACCTCTTAAAAAGGGAACCCTGTAATCTCCACGTATAACTTCCACCGGGAAGTCGCGAAGAATCCTAGTTGACAAAAGAATGTTCCTAGGAAGATCTGTCCCTAGCTCATCCTCGAAGCGTAGTGGCAGAGACTAGCAAAATACAAAGATAAGAGAGTGTTAAGAAAAAAGATAAATCCGAAAAGGAGAAAAGCTAAGCGAACAAGAAACCAACCAAGCGGAAGAGTTGCTCGGGAAAATTGATGCGCTCGAAAAATGACCAGGGCGGACTGAAGGCATGATTGAAGGTAAGAGATCAAGTTTAAACACCCCTCCCCCTATACTCTCTCTTTTATAGGACGCGTGGACAAAGCTGAACACATGTCACAAGCAGGGACGAGAGATCAATAAGTTCCAAAGGTCAATCACTAAGCCTAAACCGCAGGCGTGCCATGCATGAGACAATAATGAACACTATTGCTAAAAAACTCAGAAGACCCGTGAACAACACATCACAACAAAGTAGCATCGAAAGACTAAAACCGTTCATATAGTTGGCATGCATGACCTCGAAAACTCCCTGGAGCAAAGATAAAAAAATTCGCAATTAATAAAAATTGTAGCCAATCTTTTGATTACTCCCACTTAGAAAAAGACTACTCGCGTCCGGAAATAGACCAGTTCGAAAGGTAAAATGTGTGTTAAACAGAACTTCAAACACATCCACATGATAAGTAAGATTGATAAACGAGCTTGAAGCTTTGTTCTATTAAACTATCATAAAAGACCAGGCTTAAGAACCATTCGAAGTTGAGCCGTGGAGAGAAGGATCATCATGATTAGCCTCGTGCTCACTTCCGCGTGAGTCCACCACCTGAATTTCGAAACACGCCTCATCCATGTGAGTAAAGATCATAGAAGCCCCCCTCTCAAAACCGTGCGATTCTACAAAATCTCCCATCCGCGGCCAAAGTAGAGAAGACCACTGTTGTGACGCTCTACAAAAACCGGGAAATTACGCAACAGATGAGAAGAAAGTAAAACTCGGCTAGGGACAGCATCCGCGTACACCTCCTCAAACCTAAGTGGTAGCAGCTGAAAAGTAGAAAAAGGTAAAAGCAAAGAAAGAATTCACAAGGAAAATAGAAATTAAATACAATAATCAATCGCTTGGAAGAAAGCCCATCGAGGTTCTTACCCAAAAACCCTTTCAGCCCCAAATGCTAAGGGAGGAACTATAATGGATCCCCGCATCTCGAGAAAAATTGGAGGAAAACAGTAAGTTCTCTCTCTTTTGTCTCATCACTCACAAGGGAACAATTAAGTAAAGAAAGAAGAGTTGCATGCATGGCGCGCAACAGGTGACACAGTCACCAAGGGCACGTGTCCTCTGTTTTTTAAATTCAAAATTAATTGACTAAGGAAGAGGCTTTTTAAGCAACCAAAAGTAAGTTGAAAAAGAAAAACTAAAAATTACTTTTCGATAAAAAGCGATAAGACCGAGGGCGAGAAAGCCTCACTCAGCGGATATAAAGCACGCTAGAACGTCCTAAAGTGATGAACATCCTAAAACAAAATGGATCCAGGTTTGCCGCCAAGGGCTTTCTATAGAGTCATCATGAGGGAGGAGCAACTTCAAACACTTCGGCTCCCTCTCATGTACGTCCTAATCGATGAAGATGCTCACAATCAAGCTAGACTCTGGTCTCGCTCCAACCAGAAACACGAAGTAAAGGTAGAAAGAGATGGAGACGACCTCTTTTGGTTAACACAAGGATAGCGCGACTTCACACAAGCAAATCGAGTCAATGTAGGAACAGCTCTGATTTTCACCTACATGGGAGACTCCATCTTTAAAGTCGATGTTGTCAGTCCTGACAGCGAGGAAAATGGAGAAGTAGGGCGTCCTTAAGCTTCTATTTTTTCCATCACGCTACCGTCTCCAGTATAATGTATCAAGTTTAAAGGGATCCGACCACTAGGAAGGTTTCTGTATGCTACTTCATATTATGAATAATAAAAGATCCCCCTCTAAGTTTATTTCAGAAATCACAAAGATACGATAGGTAGTGAAGGAGAATCGTGGATCCCCTTTTTTCTTCACTCGCGGAAACATAATCTATAACCAAATTACAAACTCCCAAAGCATGACGCGGGAGAAGCTCAATTTGAACTACACGAGGAAGAAACCGAGTTAAGAGTAGTCTCATAGTCATCCCCAATTTCGCGACGCGGGCAGACTTTGAAAGAGACATTGCCCCTATGAAAAAACATCATATCACTTCTGATGTGACCGTAGTCGCCCATGAGCTCGCTTCTTTTTTCCTACAAAGGTTTGTCTTCGGAGCATAACATCAACTTTTATTTGTGAAGACTGTTTGGCGACACCTCAGTATTTTGGCTTGTTCTGGCTGTATAAAATTCCGATTGAAGCCGATGAACACTTGTTGGAAAGATATTTTAAGTGGCTACAACTTTATTGAAGGATGCAATCGTCAATTCAGCTTGGAAGATGGCCGAAATTGGGGATCTTTACAGTAGTCCAAAAATCTGGCAACTTGTCGGAAATGCAATAAATGAAGACGGAAAGCATTCAATAAAGTCGGATTAAATGACGGAACTTTAGAGATTCTTCATTCAAGGAATCATGGAAGACAAGACCATTCATTTTCCTCCATTATGGTTGCCCATCGATCTCTACGTCATAAATCTCGAGATACCCTTTCGCATTATCCGTCATTAGTTTATCGATTTATTTTAATTTCTTTTATTTTGCATACCATCAATATTTTCCTGTATAAAGGGATGTAAGAACTTATTTTGGAGATAAGTTGAAATTTGAGAAAAAGTGAGTCTTTTAGCTTCCTGTGATTCGGGTTAAAAATCTCGTTCTTAGGTGAGAGGCCGGGAACAAAACCTTCTGTGAGAGGCTGAAGGAGATTCCTTAGTGAGAGATGACGGAATCAAAGGGTCGTAAACACTCGGAGTGCGAGGCCGAGAGTGTGGAAGATCGAGTGCTGGAGAGAGCTCGGAGTGCGAGGCCGAGAGCAATCTTGCATCACATATCCCTCAACCTTCATCCCCTACTTTACCACCATTCTAAGGCCTTCCACAGCCCCATCATCACCCTCCATTCACCCCCAAAACGTCACCCCAAAGCAGTCCTTCAATCCCTCTCAAACAAGCCCCGTTTGGACTCGCCTCTGCACAAGCGACATCTCGGTAAAAAGCGATTTCCCGCTTCGTCTGATATCCGATTGTCAAGATCTGCCCCAATCCGCGACCGCGACTTCAAGATCGACAAAAGTAGTACTCGCACGTTTCCATAAGCCTTGCCAATCGACGGGAAATCGGCAATCTTTGCCGACTGATCTGCTGCTCCAAAAACTGCTCAAAACTTTCCGACCACTCGGAACTCTCGTCGCCGGTCCTTTTGCTCGAGCCCGGGTCCAAGCACGTCAACTTCCTATCCCAAGATGGTGAAGGATAAGAAACTCATCCCAACCGCTGTCGATCTGAAAAAGACCGTTCTCACTCCAGGACACAGCCACTGGAAAGTCGCGGACAAGATACGATGAAAGAAAAGCCCATCGAGGCGGAAGCGGCCCGTATTCGGCTTCAAATTGATGAGGCATAACCTGCACGCGAATAAAATTAAAGCCCAATAAAGATAGCCCAAGCTTTTTGAATGAAAGCAAAAGAAACTCACCAGTCGAGAAAGCTGATCCACATTCTCGATCTTTTGAAAAAAGGCCCAAGGGTTGAAGCTTCCCGATGACATAACGCATACGACGGTACGATTGGTTCTTAACACATAAGAAATAGCGAGGGGGGTGAAAGGATTGAGGTTTTAAAAAGGAAAAAAGCCCCACCTTGAAGCATAAAGACAAGTGGAAGAAGACTTCATACATTCGGGCTAACCTTTTCAACACATGGAAAAAAGGTCAGAACATTAACAGATAAATATTTACAGCAGGCAAAATATACAGTGATACCAAACTTTGTCTAAAGAGATCTCAAACCCAAATTCTCAAAAAGAAACAAGCATCTCAATGGAATGCCAAAAATAGGGAACAAACACAAGTCCCCAAATCCAGAAAAGTTTCATCCAACTAGAACTAAGACATCAAAGATTAATTGGTGGTGGCCGCCTTCTCAACTTCATCCTCCGCGTCCTCGGCATCCTCATCTTCAGAGTAGGACTCTTCCGCGACCATCTCTTCCTTTGAAAGCCCCCAATCAGCACTAGTCATACTAGGCTCAAACTTCTCTAGGGGGGCACCGAGATTAATTGCCGAACGCACAACACTCTGGTTGATCTCCGCCACCATTCCCTTTCGAAAGTAGCTAAAACACTTATCTTTTAAAATACTTGCGCCTTTCGGAGTCTAGAGGCAAGCTTTGGCTACGGAAGACGTAAAAGAGGCGTCGGCCTCAGTTTTTATCCACTAAGAGGATAGATAAGCCAAACCCTCCGGACTCTGAAGCCATTGAAGGGCCACGTCTCGGTCTGAACGCGCCTTGATGGTATCGAGTTCTTGCTTGGTAATGGACACTTCCTCACGAAGGATGGAGAGATCTTCTTCCAGCTTATCAATGCTGGCCTGCCTAGCTTGAAGAAGTTCCCGCGAATTCCCTTCCGTCACCTCTAGCTCTTTGACGCGGGAAACAGCAACATCTAGAGAAACCTTCAGATCATCATATTTCTTCTTAAAAACTGTCATAGCTTCCTTTTGTGCCTACACTTCTTCATGGAGTTCCACTGACCTCTTTTTGAACTTCTCCACTGAGGCTGGGTCACCAACAGTGTTCCCCCCATGATCCGCAGCTGATGAGACAATTTCTTGATCTCCTCCTCTTTCTTTCTAAGACTCTCTTCACCACACACCATAAGTTTCTCGACGTCCGGTTAAATCACCCTCAGCTGAGACAAGAGAAAATAGAGGAGGAAAGCCGGAGTTAAACCGCGTTAAATTATTCCAAAAGGAAAGACAAAAGGCAATTGGCAAAGTTAACCTACCCACTGGATAATACGATCAAGGTTAGTCGAAAGAGTAACAACATCCAATCGACTGACATATCCTTGCTCAGGAAGACAACGTTTTTTTAGCTGGAAAGGCAAGGCCTTGCAGATCAATCAAGTCAAAGCCTGGAATGGGAAACTCGCGGAGAGTCGCTTCACCCTCTAAGAAGAGCCCCATTTCATCCACGGCCGATGGCCCAACAACAATGCTAACCTTCATTTTCTTCGACTTGGAAGTTTCAGGAGTGGATGGACGAACGCGTTTTTCCCGGGACGCAGGAACCAATGAAGAAGACCCTACAAGAGTGCCAGTCTCTTCTGCGACAGTCATGTCAATAATCGGCGCCACTTCCGAAACTGGAAGAGGGGCAAGAGGATCACTGATCTCCAAACTTGTCTTTTTCTTCTTTTCAGATTTTGCTTTATGTCGCTTAAGAAGCGTGTCCAAATCTATTTTATCTGAGCGCAAAAACATTCAATGATAAGTTAACCATCAAAACAAGACAGAACATGAAGCACAAGTCTAAGCACCGAAATAAACAATAAAACAAAAAGAGTCACCTAGTTGCGGATGAGGCAAACTCAAACCAGCCATCTCAAGACGGAACGCGGATAGCATTTTATCCCAAGGAAACCTAGGAGTGTGTGAAAACAATCATTTGAACTCAGGGAGATTGGAAACATTTGGTTTTTTCACAGAGCAGAAACGCCCTGGAACGGTCTGGCAATTGAAACCCTTTCCAGACCTATACTTCTAATTCGGTTTGCTAGACAATCTCTCCATGTATCCACAACTCGAATTGCACTGATAAAATCTCGAATCCTGGGTCCCCTTTTTTAAGGAAAAGATGTTGAACATCAACTTCAAGGAAGGGGCGACCCCAATCTCCTTGCACCTCATAATAAAGCTGGTAAAAAACATCCAACCATTTGGGACAATCTGAGCAGGGCTGAGATTGTACTCATTCAAAAACCCTGAAAAAAAGGGTGTAGGGGAAGTCGGAAACCTTGAGACAGACTAGCCGCGTAAACAACTAAACAGTCCTCATAAGCATCCAAACAACCTCCCCCCTCCTCGGGAAGGCAAAATTCTACTCCCGTGGGCCATGGAAAGATACGAGAAATAGCATCAAGATCCGCCAAATTTAACAAAGTAGTACAACCCCTCAACTCCTCCACATGAGATCTCTACGGGTGAACCCTGTCAGTTACAATTAATGGGCGGTCAGATGGGGGCGGAAGAGGTTTAAAATCTCCCAGGAAGAGGCAAGTGTCCAAATCACCTAGGTCATACACTGGGGTATCCAAGTCGGTCAAATTCTCCTTAGAGCGGATCTTCTTCGAATTTTCCGCTACACCAATAGGGGGAGCTTCATAAGGAATCCAAACATTCTCTACCTCTTGATCAGCAGAGTGAGAAGTGGAAGAAGGACCCGCGTCCATGGAAGAACAAGCACTTGATTCATCCGCATCCCTCGAATTTTCATCTCCCGCGCATCCCTTCGAAGAAGAAGAAACTGTGTAAGGAGAAATAGTAATCAGGGTCAGTACGCTTCCGGCGCCTTTTCACCTTAATAGGACTGCCCGTATGACCAACCCGATTTGGAGTCGATGTGGATGTGGCGGAAGACGACTCTGATGAAGTACCACCAGAGCTAGAAGAGGAACTCTCAGAAGAAGAGGAGAGGACCTCTTGAGCATGACGCGGTTGAGAAGATGATGCGACATCACCTTTCTACCCTTCACCTCTCTCGAAGTCTTCTAAAGTGTCACGCTCCCCACTGAGACTAGCCATTTCTAAAGAAGCTAGAAGAAAATCGTATGAGGATTTACTTACACAAAACGAAACCTCGTTCAAAAACACATTCAGAGACGAACTCACGCCCTAATTTTCGATCTATCCATCAAGAAAATCAAAGAATTGAAAAGAAAAAATCAAGAACAGCTTAGAACGAGAAGAATTACCTTGAAGATCTGAAGAACCTCGCCGGAAACTTCAAACGAGCAATCGGAAACCTAAAAAGACCGCCGCTGGAAAACCGGGAAATGGATAAGAACAGGAATCTTTGGAAGAACAGAAGAAGACAAATGTGAGATGAAAAAACGGAACGGGGTAACTTATAGGAAATTACCGATGGTTGAACTTCCAGAAAGAAATGGGCCTAATGGGCCCTAAATGGGCCGAAACTCGGCGGTAAAAAGCCCATCATCCCTAACGAAAACCAAAATTGAGGCGGCCACAAAAGTAACAGATGTTTTCTTAAAAATCTTTATCGACCCGCGTCAATCCTTGAGAGGAATCGACCCAGTCCGAGGAGCTGTGACAAAACCGACAATAAAAACATTTGTAAAAACATAAAAATAAAATAAAACACAACAAGTTGGCAAGAAGTAGTAAAAAATCATCACAAAGGTCATCTCGGACAGATTATCAAGGCCGTCTACAGATGGATATCCAACAGAAAAACTGCGAGCTCACTCGAACGAAATCATCCGCGGGTGGAAAAGAGGGGCACATGACGGACATGCCCACCCCCCACGAGTAGAACACGTGTCGAGCAACAAACTCCACGTGGCATGTCATTTGAAGATCACCTAATGCCTATAAAAGCAAGAAATTGCATTGAGAAAAGGGACTTTTTTGGGTGCCAAGGAGGGGGGAGAAGGGTGAGAAAGGAGCGGATAAAAAACCAAGCAAACTTGAGAAAAGGGAGGACAAGAAAGAGTAGAATTGAGAGAGTAAGTTGAACGCACCAAAAGAAACCTCTTTTCAGGAAGAAGGAATTGCTCCGCGGACATAGACCTTTCTTCGCCCTTTGAAAACCTTTCACCTGAATCAAGAATTTGTTGTTGTTGGTCCTCAAGATAACCAACGACGGCAGGTGAGCATCTGATTCCCAAATTATCTGAGGAAAACTCGATAAGGGAATGATACATCAGAATTCATAGCCAGATTGTTCCCGCGACATAGGTTGGGCTGCATCGATTATTTCGATGCGGATCAGGTAAGTCCGTTGGGAATATTGAAGGCCCCTACTAGGTATATTCCCGGGTCCCACTAAAAATGGTGGCCTTTTGATTTCGAGCTTTTTCAGAAAACTCTCTAACCTCTCTCTAGAACTAGAGAGAGGAAGGAGCCCAAACCAACCATTCGGAGCAACAACTCCCTCCGGGGTAAAGATATACCACTAGGGTGGCGACCACCGGCGGCGGCGACTCCTCCGCTCTGCCACCATAAAATCTTGCTTTGGGTAGGTGCCTTGCATTGGAAAAAACTCTCTCTTCTCTAGTTTTCTAGAGAGATGGAGATTGCAAAATCCCTTTGGGGTTGAATTTTTAACCATGAACTTTGCGCGATCGTGTTGATTTCTTGATTGATGCTACTAATCAACCCTCGTGTCAAACATTCTGGGCGTTTGTTTGCCCGGATTTGAGTATCCATGGTCCGATCTGGTTGAGTTCTTCGATCGAGCCCCTAATCTACCATCTACCTTGCTATTCGTCGGTCCTATTCACTCGGCTTCAGAGTGGGTTGTGGTGTTTCCTCTTTTGCCTTCTCCCGCTTTGCTGATTGTAATCACCTGTTGATGAAATTGGATGAGTTAATTCCTTCTTCCAATTTCTTTCTTCAATTGTCGAATTAGTTTGAATCTAATTGGGGCTTTTGGCATTTGTTGCTTCTTGCCCCTGATTCAAGCATTTCCATGCCCAGTTTGTGGAGTTTATACCTTCGCCACCATCGCCCCGTTGTGGTACCCTTTTACTGTCGTCGGTACTCCTCCGTCACAGAAAATCCGAGTGGGGTCTCGCTGCCGCCCTCCGCCCATCCTTCCACTCATACCTTTGGCTCGGTGGCGCCTGTTTCACCGATGGTTTTTGTCCTCAGACCCTCGAGTTGGGGCGATGCCGCCGTTGTCTGTTGTCGCCGATGCCTTTCGACCATCACCGTCTCCGTTTCCTGGCTTCTTTTGCCTGCGTTTGTTGCGTGCAGGCTGTTGGCCATGACGCCTCTTTTCGGGCCAAGGTTGTTCCTTGGCCCAGAAAAAATAAATAATAATTGTATATTTATATATATATTTATATAAATATATAATTATAGAAATAATAATAATAAAAATAAAATTCTCGCAAGGGTATCAAATTCTGCTCGTTTGGGCAAATACTTATTCCCTTTTGGGTGGTCTAAATCCTTCTGAGGTTGCTCGGTGCTCTTTACTCATGTGGTGTGCTGCTCTGCGGTGGCTAGGTTTGGCGTTCTTCTCCGTGGATTTGGTTTAGGCTTTCGGAGTCGAGATAGGTTGGGATCGTGGTAGTGTGTATCGCGGCGTCTCCTATATTTGGGTTGACTGCTTCCCTAGAGTTCGTCCTCACTGCCCACAGGATGATCGGGTCTGATGCATCGCTGACCTACAGTTCTGCTTCAGTGTGGGGCTTGGCTTCGTCCGTCGTTTTCGACTACTTCCTGTTTGGTTTATGTCTGCTTGGTTTCGCTGTTTTTGTAGAGTGCTTTTGCTTGAGTTTGCACCTTTATGTATTATTGTATGGTGGTTGTTTGGTTGTTTAGACGGCTCTCTCGTCTGCCGGCTTGTCCGGCCCTCGAGTTTCAGATATGTCTGAACTCGAATTCTTATCTAATAAAAAAAAACAAATTAGGAATTCCATTCACCACCAATCTCGGCAAATATCTTGGGTGCCCCCTCAATCCTTCATCTCTGGCAAGGTATCCACAACCACATTTAATGATAACATGGAATCATCAAAAACCCAATTAGGAAAATGGAATGCTAACACCATATCTCAACAAGACCGATGCACACTAATCAAATCAATACTAGCAAGTAGCAACAAAACCATTACATCTAATGCAATGCTTCATGTTACCTGCATCTATTCATAACAAACTAGACAGAATACACATAAACTTCTTATGGAATAAAGGTTCTTTGCACAAACCTCTGATTGGTTGGTTTGAAGTTTGTAAAACCAAGTAGAATGGGGGTTTGGGCCTTTGTCGCTCATAAGATATGAACATTGCTCTCCAACTCAAACTTATTTGGAAAATTCTAGCCGAATGAAACAACATCTGGGTCAAAATCATATCGCAAAAATACATTAAGCAATAACACATACTACACTACAAATATAAAGGGAACTTATCATGACAATGGTCGAAACTGTCAAAAATTCATTCCGATATTTAAACAAGGCATTTGTTGGGGCATTGGTAATGGTAATGACATAAATTTCTAAAAGGACCATTGGTTCAAGGACTCTCCGCTTGAGAATCTAACCAGGGACAGATTGTGCAATAATTACAACATTATAGTGGGGCACCTCATCCTTAGCAGCAAATCATGGGATGCCCATAAGATCCAAGACCTGCTTCAAAACCAAATGAGCCTCTATTTGTAACCAAAACTCTTTCTTCTCTTCTAATTTCCTCTCAATAACCTCCAACCCTTCTCCTTCTCCTTTGTTACATGATCATTCGCTTCTTTTTCTTCTACTTCCTTCACTGTTCTCTTCTTCTTCTACTGTTTCCTTCGTTCTCATCTCTTTTACGGTAATATATCTCCCCTACAAACGACGTGCGCTTTGGCCTTGCACCTAGACTATAGGGATATTTGCATCTAGATGCGCCTTAGGTACGAATAATCAAATTGTTATCGATCATTAATTTTTGTCTTTAACCTTTCAGGTAAATTTCAATGGTTATTTTTTAATTTAACACTTGAGATTCACCGTAAAAGTTGTTCACAAATAAGTCTATATATATATATATAGGGTTTGCTTCAAATGTAAAAAGTTCTTAACGTGTAAAATTTGGTTTAAAGTGTAAAATTTTGAGACGCTGCGTTTTGGGGCGATTTATAGTAGTGCGCCCTCGGTCCTTCTTCCCTTCTCCGTCACCCACTCGCTCATCATCCTCAGATTTGATCTCGCCCTCTCTCGCGCTCTCTACTACGATCTTCGAGCTTTCATGAATGGAGAACGGCAATGGCGAAGGAGATGGCAGGTCGTCGTCTTTGAAGCCGTGTCGGAGAAATCAGGTGCTTCTCTCCCTCAAAGGCCCCCAGGTTTGTGCTCGATTTCTTCTCCTCTCCTCTCCCTTCATATTTCCTTCAGATATGCTCCTCGACTCGTCCTTCCGACCGCTCCATCTAGGTTTTGCCCAATTGTCCCAATTTTACAAGATTTTATTAATTTGATAGCGCCTTGTGTGATTTCAACTTTTGATTTTTTAAAACTTTGTATATAAACTCATAAGATCCAATAAGATGTACATGGCTGCATATTGTTACCTAGACTGGGTGTAATTTCTTGTATGATGATCTTCAGGAAGAAATTTGCTTGTTTTTCTATCGCTGATGTTTAGGGCTAGTGTTAGGGTTAAAGTTTTGATATGTATAATGGTCTGATATTTTCATTGTTGCTAGATTGAAATAGGTATAGATGAACCTAAAATTGTAAAAAATTATTGAACAAATTGCTTCCTGTTATGAGTTATGTATATATATATATATATATATATATATATATATATATATATATATATATATATATATATATATATATATATATATATATATATATAACATTAGAAATAGTGGGGACTATGTGTATAGATGGAATGTGCATCTTTTGAGATGCATTTTCTGCATTTCAGAACAGTCTCAAGTGGAATTAGTGGTGCAAGTTATTATACTGGTACTTTCAACACTGTAAATTGTTCCCCTGATGGGTGCTATGTAGCTGTGTCAAGTGGTGGAAACTTTTATCTTTCTTGGGAGCCTGTTTAGGTGAGCCTGATTCAGCTAGAATGCACAAGATGGAAAATCAGTATAATTGAAATGCATCATGCCATAAACTAGAGTGACTTCCTGAATATCATCTTATGTTTGTTCTTGACTAGTGACTTACAACCAGTCTCATTATATAGATAAATAGTAGTAGCTTGTTCAAGTTTTCATGATCATGCAACTGACAAACGTCCGTCTAAACTAGACATTATTGGATGTGAATGCACAGTGCATTATATATAATCAGGATGAAGGTCCAGTGTCTGGATCAAGCACTGTTGTTGTACGTTCTCCCAAAGGATTCCCATCATCATCATCTCTACTTAGTGATCAAACTGCTCAGGTTTGCATCGTGTCTGTTCTAGTAGTTGGAATAGCTCTCTCTAGTACACACTGAATTCTCTAGTTTTCTGAAGTACGAGTTTTTCCCTGCCATGCCATGTTGTAGCTTAGCAAGAAGTGAACAACCAGTGAATGATGATGATCGGTGGCGGTTTGGATTGCTGTCAACAATCTGAATTCCTTTTGTTATTGCTGGATAAAGGTACATATATCTTTTGCTCTCTCACTTCTGAGTATTGATTCTATTTCCATGCTCGCTTAACCACAAGAACAATTTTTTGATCCTACAAGCTTTTATGGGAGCCTTAGCTTTCTACATAATCCCATGTTTAAAGAGTCTCTCTATGTGGGATGCAAAGGGAATCATCACAGCTTTGATACTGCACATTGCGTTCTCTGGGCCTCTTTATTACTATCTGCACAAAAAGCTTATGGGGAATTCCTTTCTAAATAAAAAGGTTAAAAGTAGGTTGTTAAGGCATGTGTCATAGGCATTTAAGCATGAATGATTTTCTGTAATTTATTGTATAAATGCAGAGTAATAAATCGCCCATTACATCTATTTCATTGATCAAAACATCACCTAAACTACAAAAATCATCATCGTCTCTTATTAAAAAGGACAAAAGTAGGTTGTCAAGGCATTGCGTTCTAGACTTTGGTATATCATTGCTTTCTGATCTGTCTTCTGCCTGGTTTATTGAATTTGTATGGAATAGATTCATATAATCACTATTCTGAATGTACTGCTCACTGATTGTTCATTTTGTTTGGCTGCTACTAATTGAGGTTATATTGCACAATTGGTATTTAAAAGTGCACTATTATGTCTTATTTCTGCACTTAATAGAGTTCAGGTTGCACATTTGGTATCTAAAATTGCATTAATATACACAATTTGTCATTAAAAGCCTATTAGCTCAAAATGGTAGAGCAATGTGCCCACACACAAAGATGTGGGTTCAAATCCCGCATAGGCTATCAATGTTTATCTCTTACTATGTTTCTCTTCATGAATAAGGTGCAAAAATAAAATTGTAAGGTGCAAATATAAAATCATAAAGTGCACAAAAAAAATTGGATGTTCATAGGAGATTCTCACTGTTGCTGCCATGCTTTCTGTGCAGGTACCCATTCCTTTTTCATGTTTACTAGTACCTTTAAATATGTGTGTGCAACTTCAATTCTATTTTCTATTTGAGGAGTGGTTTCTTCTAATCATCAGTGGATTTGCTTCTTCTTTTTTCTTCCTACTGTTAGTAGGTGGTGTTGGAGGGATGGTTTACTGGGATAGGGTGAAAATATTGGTTGCTTGCCTATTAAGGATATTGTAGGCTTCTTTGTTTATGTGTTTTAAATAATAATATATCTGTACTGATCAACTGAAGCAGCCAGTACATGTAATTGCATTGGAGAAATCAGGATTTTCGATAGTCCATCCAAAGAAGTGGGTGAGTTAGTTGACCTCTTGATTGAGCTAATAGAAATCAGGATGACAAATTGGAGAAAGGATTCAATTGTGTGTTGGAAAATCCCTAGTGCACACAAGGTGTTTGTCAAAATGCCTAGTAGGGGTGTTCACTTGCCAATGGGTTTGTTAGTTTGCTCAGATCATCATAGTTGCGAGCCAATAGGTTTTGATTTTGAAGATGAACTGAAACACAATTCCATCACCTTGTCGTTTGATAGAGGAAGAGTTTTCGATGATTCTAGTCACTATGTGTCTGCTGCAAATTTGGAAATAGGTGGTTGGAGTTTTGTGTTTGATCCATGCATACTCAAAGGGATAAACCCATCGGTGGATTGCGGTCATAGTTGCATAGCTGAGCTAATCCTGAATACGCGCAGCAAATCAAGGCCTAAAAGGGTGCGACACGGTGCACGCACTAGTCCTTATGACAGAGGAAAAGAGAGTTGTGTGGCTCTTCATGTGCAGCTGGGTTTTTGGAAGCCAATGGTTGATCTACAGATTGTGGTGATTCTTGTTTTTGATCCAGGTGGTAGTGAAAAGATTGAATTGAATGCAAGTTGCTTGAAGAATTGCATATGGGTTTGTTCTTGTGGGCAATTGTTGGCTTTGATGATCTGCATTGAAGAATTGCAAGCTAAAAGTGTAGTGATTATAGAAGGGATTCAGCTGCTGGATTGTAGAAACATTGGGGCTGCTCAACTCCTCAGTGATGCCCTCTAACAAGGCTTAATTTCGATTGCTGCTGCTGTCATGAATATCTTGCATTTTAAATACATCCGAGTCATGAATATCTTGCATAGATTGCTGCTGTCATGGATATTTGCAGGAGTTAGGAGGCTATAAGAGGCTATTTTGGGTCACTCTCTCAAGTTTTGGCACCCCGATTTTCCCCTGCACCCTTACTTTTGATTGAATTTCTTTAGAGTCTTGAGGACAAGACTCTTTAAAGGGGTTGCTAGTATTGGGAGCTAGCAGCTACTTTGATTGCTGTCATACAATTTGTTGTTTTAATATGAGTGGGTATGTGGAGGCCAGGAGCTTAGTTGAGCAGTACAAGGCCCTCAGCATATCTCTTGTCAGGAACAACGGGAAGCATAGCCATCACTGCTGAATTTTTTTTTAAAGGATTGTTGGGAGCTGCTGCTGTCGGGTGAGGCTGCTGCATTCATCAAATGCCCATATAGTTACTGTCATAAGTGGAAAAAAATGGATGAACAGGGTGCAAAATTGGAATTGGCAGGGATGCTTGTTGGATTGTGTCAATTGCTGTCGTTGCTGATATATATAGTGGGAATTCAAAGAGCATTATGGCAATACTGTCCCATCTTGTCTATTCATTACAAGTTGTACTGTAGGTTCAAGATGGGCTTGTGAGCCAATGTATTTTCTTTTTCAAGTTTCCAACTATTAGTAGTTTCCATTTATAATTTTGAATAAGCTTTGGGACAAAGCTTTTGTAAGGGGGGTGCATTGTTATGACCCTATTGTATGTCCTTATTAGATATTAGGTATTAGGATTAGGTTAGGGTTAGGGTATAAATACCCTATTGGTTGTAATTGAGGATCATCAATGAATAATCAAATCACTTTACCTAATCTCTCTTCCTACCTCTATCCTCTCTCTCTCTCTCGTTCTATCTTCTGAACTCATCTTCTTCTTCCTATACTCACCTCACCTATTCTTCTTCTTCTCATCTTGTTCATCTTCTTTCTAATCAAATGTTAAGCACCTATCTTGGGTCATAATACATTGATGTTGGTTTGAATGTTTGAGACCCAAATAAAAAATGGCACGCAAATTGAACTGAAACCAGATAGATATACAAGCATAGAAAATGAATGGAAGAATCAAGAAAGAATAAGAAAGAGGGATACTGACAGCAGCATAAGGGAGGTGGTGGGGAATGTGAAGACTAGCTGGGAAGGCTGTTTGTGTGTGAGATAGATATACAAGCATAGAAAATGAATGGAAGAATCAAGAAAGAAGAAGAAAGAGGGATACTGACAGCAGCATAAGGGAGGTGGTGGGGAGTGGTAGCCCAATTGCCAAGTTGTTTGAAATGTTAAAAGGACTATGTGAGCCGAGAGTAGCATTTTTACCTTCTGACTACTTTATAAACCTCTTTTCCAACATATGGAGAATGTGAGTTTGTTTGTGACATGTTTTTTAAAGATGGTATGTAAACTGGATTTGAATTGTTTCATGTCACACAAACGTGCTTCACATGTTAAGTAAACTATACAAGGACTGATTTCAAGTAAGGGGATAATGGTGAGTAAAAAAGGCCAGAAAACACATGCATCATCAAAGAGGAGAATTCAATTCCGATTGATCCCTATTTACATATTACAATCAAAAGCAAGCATATATAAAACTGCTTGTTAGGCATTCAGCAAATAGTAAATTAATTAAATTGGGGAAAAAATAGCAGAGAAAGAAAAATCTAATGCTTGGTTGCATTTAGAAATTAGAATACAAGTGTGTAAAAGTAAGATACAATTGTGCAGATTTAAACTACAATTGTGCAAAAGTAAGATACTATTGTGCAGATTTAGAATACAATTGTGCACATTCAAATTAAAGTGCATAAATAAGATTAAAATGTGCAGAATTAAGGTTAAAAGGTGCATAACTAAGATTATAATGTGCATGATTAACAAAACGGACTTATCGCATTTGTGCAACTGTAAAGTGCAAATATAAGAACATAAATTGCAAAAATAAAATTGTAATGTGCACCTTTAGAATACAAGTGTGCAAAAGTAAGATACAATTGTGCAAATTTAAACTACAATTGTGCAAAAGTAAGATACAATTGTGCAGATTTAGAATAAAATTGTGCACATTTAGAATACAAGTGTGCAACAGTAAGATACAATTGTGCAGATTTAGAATACAATTGTGCAAAAGTAAGATCATAATGTGCATGAATAAGACGTGAGTTTAGAATACAAGTGTGCGTTTGAAATCGATGTTTTAATTTTGGTATTTTTTTTACTTTTGAGAGTTTGGGATCACCTCTCTCATAATTTACGTTGATTGATGTGAGTTTGAAATCGATTTTTTACGTATAACAATTTCAAATTAAAGTGCATACTTAAGGTTAAAAAGTGCATAATTAAGGTTAAAAACTGAATAACTAAGATTATAATGTGCATGATTAACAATTTGGGATTGGTGTGTTCTTGTTTATAATATAACCTATGTGGGATTCGAACCCACATCTTTGTGCATACGCACATCGCTCTACCAATTGAGCTAATAGGTCAAAAATATTCTATCATAGTTAGAAATAGGCAATCTTCTAACATTTTTCACCAATGAGCCAAGGACATTATGCAAATAGGCAAATAACAGCAGAAAAATGGAAGCAATTATCTGTACAAATGGATAATGGAGTCATTATTCACTATGAATGGAAGGAGACAGGATTCATGCACAGAACATGGTTGCAACCTAACATAATGCCTTAGCTACTTTATTCATGTAGCACCAAACACATTGACAGACAATTATACATCATTCATCAAGCAGTAAACACTAAATACCTTCCAGATTCAGCAGGTGAACAAACACTTGCATAAAGTAGTGTAAATCTAATTTGTGCATGATTCCAGGATTTCCAGGAATCGTATTTCTCCTTAATGTATCCTATCCAATATTCCATCCTTATTTTTCACCTGCTTACATTAATTGGTACATATATCATGGACCAGCAACTGGACAACTCAGAACATCCCTCAACCAAATCATTCAGATACTGCATCTTACATAACCTATGCGCTAGTTTTCTTTCAACAGACCCTAACCTATCCAAATTATCCCAAGACTTCTGCCTACAAAACCAATTCAGCACAACTTTAGAATATAGTCTCCTGTTAAAAACCAAAACACATAGGTGGTTTATTGACAAAAAATTTAAAGCACAACTTTTTCTTGATATTCCCCGGCATTTAACAGAACAAGAACACACTGAAAATATTATTCACTCATAAACTGAATTGTTCTGCCAATTGAGAACTTCACCAAATGTTAAGCTCACATTCCAAATGAATTATTAACAAATTCCAGCTTTGAATTTAAAAACAATGCACAGAGCCAAAGATGTGATGTCATTCGTCACCTGATTAAGCAATAACTGCATATCTGATTGATAGAGTAAAGCTGAAAGAATAATGTTAGGACTTGGGTTTTCTGCAAAAAATTTCATCTACCAAAACCTACTTATCAGCAATATTTAAGTACTGAAGTTCCAAATGCATCTGATACTAGAAGTAAACTACAGCTACAAGGAAAAGGCACCATCCTACAAGCAATGAAGCAATAATATATATATATATATATATATATATATATATATATATAAGAGAAAAACATAAGTTTTGAGATATAAAGATAACTAACTTGAGAATCATGTTGATTGTATCCACTAAACTGGGGAGCAAATCGGGCAACTTTCCCCTTCAAGAGCCTTGGTGCAACTGATGTCCTCCCAGAAGACCACATACTCCTTAATAAGTCGCCAAAAGCAATGGCTAGTTCACCCTATGCAGGGGAAAAAAAATTAGCCTCTGCACTTTAGTAATCTAACATGCCTTGAAAATTGAATGCATACAGAGGATAATCTAAGACAGAGTTAGAATTGTTTGAAACAAAGGGAACATACTTGCATCCCTAGCGGATTCTTCTTGTTTATCTCCTGAAAATAGTCTCCTAAAAAGTACTCAACAAGAAGGGGAGTGTGAACTAAACACTGGAGTGAGCTATTCATGAAACAAGTATTCCCTAGGTTCTGAAGTCCTGCCAATCCGCCTCTTTCACCCTTCATTTTACTCCCAAGTCTGTCGTATCCCCCATCATCTATACTACTAAGGCCTGAATTTAATGTGCTCCCAGGATATAGATTTGAACTGTAACTCGGTGAATGACCATTAGACAAGGATGGGCCTCCACCAATTGAAACAGATGATCTTGAAGGTTCTATTGGCACCAAAGCCAGCTCCTTCCCAGAAGAACCAGCTCTACCAGCAGCTTCACATTGATCATCTTTTACATTGAACAAAATCTGCAATAGCAGGAAAATAACAAGAAAGTCAGCATCAGTAGATCAACCATGGGCCAGCCAGGGCTAAATACTGACATAGGTCATGTAACTCTAACATTTTAAAAGAATATGCAATTAAACAACGAAACAGGAAAGTGGCATTAATATATCATTCATGGACAACCTAACACAAACACAAGGATGTCAAACATTGATATGAAAATGAAACTGAAAAGGTCCGAAAAATGAAAGAAATGTTGAGGTATTAGGGTTAAATATTTGTGTGCATGTGATTGTGTAAGTGTGTAGAACATGCATATAATGTAGGCACTAACATCTTGGTCCATTTGCAGGTTGGCATCTTCTAGAGTCTGATCCGAAGGAAGTAGCTTAGTATGGGTGGTCTTGTTAAAGAAGTCCCAAATGCACACCTGAAAATGTGGCAACGGAAAAGAAACTGCTTGAATGTGTTGGCCAAGGTATAATAAAGAAGTAACTTCCAGAAATATACTCACTTTGTCTTTATCCTTATCTAAAACACCTTTCAGCGTGCATACCCTTTCATACAACTCATGCAAACATGCCTGCAACAATTGAACTGATTAAGTTTGCAATTTCATCATAACAATTCCAAAACCTCGTGTTCCATTACAAATGATATCACTAAGAAAATGAAATAAGTCAACAGCTAATTGTATTGATTAGTCCCTAAGGACGGCATTTGAACACAATTGTCTGTATAAATAGTAGAAGGCATTTATTTTAGTCTACATATATTTGATAAACATGAAGATTTTTGTTTCTCTCAAAAAGCTTAATTTGGTACCATTTATTATCAATAAGCCATTCTACACAAGACACAAAGGCCATTCAAATGTTAAGAGGCAAACTGAGGAAAAGATGAAATCTAAAACATACCTTCTTACTTAGTCTTATAACCACTTCACTATTGTCCTTAGCATCCGTTAGTTTAAGACGCAGTGCCCAGCATTTAAACCACCAAAATTCCAGGCCATCCCCCGTCTAAATCACAACTCAACATGAAACCTAATTCGATCATGCAAAATCAAAACCTAATAATCTAAATCCAAAAGAGAGATCCAATTTAGGAGACAGAATTCAAATAATCTCAACTAATAATCCAAAGGAATCACTGGAATTAAACATATGAATGAATCAATTGCACCCTGAAACTGAGGCACTGAGCAATGACAGCCAAATGAATCGCTTGAAAGAGAACGAATAGCTTCGTCCGAGAATTACCTCCTGGAGATTCTGCAGCGCCAGCCTCGCCACATCGCACCTTCGAAATCAGCCCTAGCTCCGATTTCTTCCTCAGTGCCATGGCCCGATCTCCTTGCTCGAGCCCTTGAGCAACGGCGCCGTCACAACGCCGCCGTGGAGGCGTTGACGTGGAGGGAGAGGCCGGTTTGGAGGATCTAGAAGGCTTGTAGGCAGAGGGAGGCGAGAAGGAGGGAGAGGAGGGAGGAGAGGGCGGAGATCCGGGAGGAGACGAAGTCAAGCGGCCTCGATGACGGAGGAGGAGGAAGGAGGCGAACTAGTGGCGGAGATCCGAGAGAGAGGAGCGTTCTTCGTTTTCAAGATCTGGAGAAGTGAGCAAGAGGGAAGAAGAGCGGAAGAAACACCCTAACCCGGTTCATTTTTTTTTAAAACCAGACCCGCGTGTCGGTTTTCCCTAAAACCCAAATTTTACACGTTAAGCCAATTTTACACGTTAAGCACTTTTTACATTTTAAAGCTTCCCTATATATATATATACAAAATGTGATCAATTAGTCATTTTATGAAGTTTATTCCAAAGTTAATTGTAGTATACTGTATAAGGTAGGGAGTAAAATTAAATGCAAGTAAGTCTAGTCACTAGTGTCTAGAGTTGAGTGCTAAAAAAGGGCCATCATTTCCTGGTTGAAAAAAAGCCCTTTTCTCATACTTTCTTCTTCCTCTCGTTTCTTCTCCTCCTTTTCGTCCTGAGAGAGAATAGGTTTCTTGAATCCATACGGAAAACCCCTAAAATTGCAGCCATTGTTGGTTTGCTTCAATGGACCACAACTCTCAAGCGCCGCCGTACCACCACCCACACCACAATCACCACCTTCCCCAACACCCGCCGCAGTCAGCACCGCCGCCGGGTATGATGCTTTCCTCCGGCAATTCCTACCACCACCCCTACCACAAGAACACCCACATGTCTAACAACACCTCTCCTCAATTAATCGGCTCCAATTCCTCTGGTTTCCTGCACAACAACCGCTTCCCCTTCAACTCTATGGGCACATCAACCCCAGATTCTAATAAGTCTCCGCTTGAGTCCATCAATCCCACCTTTTCCAGTGGCACCGATGTTGGTAATAGTGGGGGCTTTGCGACTGATCCTGCTAAGAAGAAGAGGGGCAGGCCAAGAAAATACTCGCCGGATGGCGGAAACATCGCTTTAGGGTTGGCGCCTGCCCCTATTTCTACTGATTTGGTTCAGGCTGATTCGGGTGGTGGAACCCCTTCGTCCGAGGCTCCGTCTTCGTCTTCGAAGAAGCACCGTGGAAGGCCTCCTGGTTCTGGGAAGAGGCAGTTGGATGCTTTGGGTAATTTTTAATTAAAATCTTTTTCTTTGAGCTTCTTTATTTGCTTTGGATCATTTTGTAAAAGAATTTAGTTTCAAGAGATTGATGATCACTGCAGGCAATTGCGGAGTTGGTTTTACGCCACACGTTATTTTCGTGAAAACCGGGGAGGTAATTCGTTGTTCAAATTTGTGTTCCATGCCAGTTTTCAATTTTTTGCTATGTGAAAATAAAGGTCTTGTGTTTTCCCCTATTTTGTGAAGTTTGTCGTTGTCACAAATTTGTTCCTTTTGATGCATAGATTTTTTAGATTAGGTTCAGCTATGATTGAGTAGTTAATGATGTTGGAATAAAAAATTGATACAAGTTGATTGAATTATGCCTCTTTGTGGTGGCAACCTTATGAATGTAGATATCAATGCAGTTTTAAGGCCATCTCCAATGACTTAATCAAAATTTCTCCAAATAGGACAAATTCTCCAAAATTATTTTTGCTCCAATCCATTTTGAAGATTTGGAGAACGCTATAGATTCGGAGAAGCCTCCCTACTTTATTTTGCATTTCTATTTGGAGATTGAGAAGGATAATTTGTTGGATTGAAAAAAGCTTAAAATTCTTTAAAACCCTAAAATTACCAAATATGGGGAAGCCGTTGTAGATGCTTTAAGAAGCTGATTGCATGTTAAGCAAAATTATGTTGCAAACATTGTCATTTTGTTAAAAGATCTTTTTTTTTTTTTTTGTCTATTCCTCCACTGATTGGCACTAAAGCAATTCATTTTTTTTTAAATTGTGGATGATGAGAAGCTGGCAGCATTTTTTGCAAACTTTTGTTTTCTTTTTCTTTTTGTTACTATCATGGTCCGTGTTGCTGCATTTACATTATGTTTTGTGATGCTTCCTTATCAGCACATTATCCATATAAGCTGTTATATTAAGCCATGTAAGTTTATGTAAGTCATAAGCATCGATGCTAAAGAGGCTTATCATTTCCATTTTGCACCAACTTACTTCCATTCCTTCTTTTCATGTTTCTCGTGTTGTTTTACAAATGGATTTTTGTTTTTAATTTAATAAAACAAGATTGTGGTATGAAGCTATAGGGCTTTATAAAGTAGACATCCAACTATTTTCCCATTCCATTCTTGAAATGATTAGTTCCAATCTTATCTAGGCTCTTCATCATCCCTATTGGAACTGTGAAATGGGCCTCAAATGTTACCAGACTTGAATTGATTTTTTCGAAGTCTCCATTTATTTGTATGAGCAAGGCTGTCACAAAACTGATTTTTGCTTGATCTTTCCTTTTTAGTTGTTTGGACTCTTTAATAATTTAGGTTTCTTGTTCGAATAAATAGCTAGAGATTATAAAGTTATCCCTCTTAATAGTTTTCACATCTTTTCTTTTTCTTCTAATAGAAAAACTTGGACAATAAAATGCTTGTTCTTCTAAAGTTATACATAGGTCAAAGATAGCAGATTGTTAAGTTCTTTACCTTCTTCCTTCACAGTGGGCTTATATGTGGTGGCTGCAGTACGTTATTATTACTAACAGCCCAGATTGTGTGTCTTGCTGGCTCTCCCACTTGAGAAGTGATGGAAATGATAAGAAAGATGTAAAAGAACAACATTTAAACTTTCTCTGTGCCATATGTTACATGAAATGAACATTAAGTTGCAATCTGTTTGATTGCTCAAGGATAAACCTTTATCCCCCACTGCTTTACAGAAAGAAGCAAGCTTCATTGGCATGTTTTTTGTATTTATCTAGATTTATTCATTCATGTTGTGTCTCTGGATAAGCTTATTAAATCCGTGATGTTATATTGCGTGCTAAGATATTAGGAAATCGGTAAATATCTTAGAATCATTTGATATCTGAGCCCTGATCCTATGATCAGCAATCCATTTGATTGTTCAAGGATAAACCTTTATCCCCCAATGCTTTACAAAAAGAAACAAGCTTCATTGACAGATTTTTTTATATTTGTTTAGATTTATTCAATCATGTTGTGTCTCTGGGTAAACTTATTAAATGTGTGATGTTATATTGCATGCTAAGATATTAAGAAATCAGTAAATATTTTAGAATCATTTGATATCTGAGCCCTTATCCTGTGATCAGTGGGAATGAAGATTCTGACTTGACTTCTACTTGAGGGACATCTCTAGAGGCGATAAAAGGCCATAAACAAACCTATAGCTTAGGCTTCAGAAGCAAAGGCGATGACTTTTCCATAAAACATCTCAAAACACCTTTAAACTGAAGTTTAATGCTATAAAACCCATCCTCAATAAAACCAGATTGAAAACATATTATTGTAATAAAACCAAGTTTTTGGTAGTAAGCAAGTAAAAAGCTCAAGTCTAAAGCACCACAAAGTATTAATGTAAGTCTAAAGCATAGGATATTAAAGAATAAAAAGAAATCATTAGCAACTCCAGCAACACTGAAAGGAAGAAGGGCAGATAAAGGAGGGAAAGAAGTAGAGTGAAAAAAGGGAGAAAAGGAGGCATGAAGAACAGGAGCGAGGACTAAATGTTTATGAAGAAAGAAAGTTGCTAAAATCTTCAACAAAATCCACAAAATATTGTCCAAATAAATAAAAAAGGAAAGATTGTATCCAAATTCAACTGAGATATGTGGTATATTATGATTAACCAAAATAAGAAAGAAAATAAGAAAAGTCCATTGCCTGCAGCTTTTTGGTGCCTGGGGCTTAAGCTGCGCCTCATGTGCTTTGGGTGTGCCTTTCCACCCTTGATGTGTCTTGACCAAGGCAGGCCCTATCCCTGCCGAATCGAGCTTCAGCGCCTTTGCTGGGCTTTTTAAAACGTGATTAGATAGCAGAACCTATTATGGTGCCTAAATATGGAAACAGCAGTCATATCATAATTCAAATCTAAATTTGATGGATTACGATAAAGGTTTAAGTCTGCAGGTTAAATGATTTTGACAAACAAAAAAATGAACTCATAGAAGAAAAAACAGAATTAATGAATACAAATGCTCGGGAAAGTTTCTCTAGGACCCTTGAACTCTATCATTCCACATGTTAGATTTTAATTTGAGTATTACCCCTCACATTGTTTCATCTCTTACTTAATTCATCTAGTGTCTTAATCTGTGACTTACCTTTGATGTCTCTTTGTTCATCTATTCCCATATTTACTTTTGGTAATTTGTGCTAAAAGGAGAGAAATACCAAAGTGACTGTAAAATTCGGGTTTCTTCTGATTGTATGGTTCCATCTGCATTGTTGGTGGTTGTAAATCATGAGTAGAACCCTTATTTTTAGTTCATTTTGGCTTCTTCATCCTTTCTGAAGTCTGAATATACTAAAGTTAATTGTCCTGGCACATCCTCACCTAACAAAGAGGTGCTAACAAGTCATAGGATAGAATGCAAAATGAACTTGAGAAAGAGGTATAAAATACTATTCAGGTTTAAAAGGTATAGTAACAACCAACTGAAATCTTCAGGAGCTAATCAAAATGGAAAGCACAACACATACATGGGAAAAGAAGCATAGTTTTCATTGAATCCACACAGAGGCAATTTAAAGCTATGCCCTTTACCTTTCCAGCACTGTGCATGTCCATTACAACACATCCTTTCTTAGCTTCCTAATCTCTAGCGCTCACCTTCTCTTATATACAAAGCATGTTATTACATTTTTTCTTCAAGTGTGCTTTTAGGAAGAGTTTCACTTGCAAAATTGCGAACTGGTTTGTGGGCTTGTAGTTGTTTTTGCTTTTGGCCTGTGTTTCACTTTTTCATAACACCTTAACTAATCAACTTAAGCTTCATTTTGTTATTTCTTCAATAAAAAATGTTTTCAAAGAAAGAAAATTTGCTGGAATTTTAATAAAGGAATAGTTACCTGCACTCTTACACATTGCTTTTGGCATCTGTTTTACTTATACATTACACCATAATTTTTCAAAGGAAGGTGAATTGATTTTCTTTGTTACATAATCTGACAGCTTATCACATTGCTCTCCTTGTTTACAGGACATTGCATCAAAGATTGTGGAATTCTCTCAGCAAGGACCACGTACTGTTTGTATAATGTCTGCAAATGGTTCAATCTGCAATGTCACTCTTCGTCAATCAGCTATTAGCGACGCTAGTGTGAAATATGAGGTATGTGAAGGTTATGGGTATTTCTACATCCTGAGCACTGTTTTTAGTAATGCCTGTTCCTGTCTTCCTAATATATGTAAGTTCTGACATTAGTGAGTGTGATGAAATTTAATCTTTTGTTATAGCAAATGCAAATTCTTTCATAACCCATTGAGTTGCTTCTACGGTTCTACCCTTGTATTTGGCTCTTGTTTTCTCCAAATTTAGTTTAAGAAACCGTAATTTTTCAACTTTATCTTTGTCTGATCTTGTGCCTATTCATTCTACAAGAAAATCTCTTTCTTTTTGCATTATGGAGCAGCATATCCAGTGGTTGTGGATTTTCCTCACTTTCATGGCTTCTCCAATTTCTTTGGTTCATATTTGTCTTTCAGTTGTGATGTGTTTTATGTTGATGTTGGTTTCACCAGCTGTGGTGTACTGAGCCTGGAATATCTTTTGTATGTTAAATTTCCGTGATACTTTGTCCTTGTGAACAGTTCTGGACACATGCTAGAAAACAATAAAGTTGAATTACATGTTATCAAGCAAATAATGCTCTGCTCTTACCTTTCCAATTATGATTGCTTTTGAAAAGTGAATAGTGTTTGTTGTAATGGCTGGTAACTATGGATTGATTGTTTGACCTAGATTGTGTTGTTTAGCTGACATGCTTTGCTCTAGTTGTGATGAGATGAACTTGGAGGTACTAATTATGATGAGAAAAATGATATTCTTAAAACTGATCTTCTGACATTAGACAACCCAAAAGGAAATATTCCCTAAGAAAAATTCTTTTTTTTAAAAATGAATTAGCCCTAGGTTCAATGCATTGAAACTAGGGTTTCTTTCCTTTTTTTTAATTTGAGGAAAACCACTACTATTAAAATAGAAAAATGTCATCCTTGAAACTATTCCCTCCGTTAAAAATTATAAGTTATTCGACTTTTCGGCACATTTTTTTAAGAAGTTAAAAACTATATAAAAAAGTTTATATTTATATATTTTTTTAGCTTTATTAAAAAGCATGCTAAAAAGTCAAATGACTTGTATTAAAGGGTTTCTGTCCAATTAAGGAATATTAAATAATGAGATGCGAGGGTGCCTCTCTAATTGTTTTTCATTTCGAAAATTAGTTTTGCGGAATGAAATTGTTAATTGTTTAGCCTTTCTTTGTCACAACGATTTTTATAACATCCCATTTGTTTCACAGGGGAGATTTGAGATTATTTCATTAACTGGTTCTTTCCTGCTCTCGGAAAGTGGTGGTAACCAAGTCAAAACAGGTGGCATGAGTATTTCTCTAGCAGGTCCAGATGGACGTGTAGTTGGTGGTGGTGTTGCTGGGATGCTAGTTGCCGCAACTCCAGTTCAGGTATCCATTTGCTTTTCCCTAATGCCTAGAATTTCATTAATGTTTTAATATGTTACTGCACTTTTGCTAATGCCCTTTTATATTTTAAACACTAATCATAGAGAGCTTCTACCAGTATTAAAATGTTATGACTAAATTTTCATAAAAGCAGCAACTAGGAACAATGTTTTTTCATTAATACCAATACCAAGTGATGATGTGAACAAGTTAGGCCTTCTCTCTCTCACTAAATGAGTGGTGGAACATTGTGAAATTCCCTTATGATATGATGTTTAATACTAGCAACCTTTGGGCTTTTACATTATTTGTTGGTATCATTTAGTGGCCATGAGTCAATAATTAGATTGTTTTTGGACTATGTTACATGGATACGGATACGAGGACACGACACGAGGATACGCCAATTCCAAAAAATATAGGATATGGGGATACGTAGTAGATATATCACTACCATTAGGGGGTGGACACAAATCTCGCAAATCCCGTCCCGTCCTACAACCCGATTCCAGCGGGATTTGGAAAAAAAAAAAATTCAATCCCGTTCCAATTCCGTCCCGTGAAAAATACGCGGGCTCGTCCCGCAAATCCCGTCCCGTTCTGCATATATACAATCATACATAATTTTATTTATATATATAGATAATTAAAAAAACTTCTATGCTCGTTTTAGTTTGTAAATGTTAATCCCAAGTGATCTTTTGTACTGCCGATCCATGAGTGAGATTTATATATAATTTTATTTATATATATAGATAATTAAAAGTAGTGAATAACGGACATCATCTTTCTGTTATAACTTTAAAACATGAATTTCAGTCTGAAAATAAATGAGGACTACTGATGTGAAACTGGGAAATGGGAATGCTGGAAACTGTGTGAATTCATCTTCCTTGCTTACTTGATTCTTATGGTTTGTGAGCTATTGCAAGTTTACAAACTACAGTATGTGAATTAATAAAAACTTTTTTTACGAGAGACAAGTCCCGTCCCGTCCAGTGAAGGATAAGACCCTGCGGGATTTGAAAAAACAAAATTCAATCTCGTCCCGATCCCGTCCCGCAAAAAATACGCGGGACGGGACGGGACGTGAGATTACCCCAATCCCGTCATGTCCCATGCCCACCCCTAACTACCATTAATCCCATTACATTATCAAAGTACATTAATAAATAAAAGCAAAAACATAACAGGAAGTCTGGAAATAAGAAACAACTATGTTGCACAGACACGGGGACACGACACGATACGGACACGGGGGAACGGCATTTTGAAAAATATAGGACACGACACTTCGGGGACACGGTAACATGAATAATATGTTGTTTTAAAGGTCTAATAAAAGCTAGTAGATGTATCACCAATATACTTATATAGGGAATTACATCAGAACTACAAAGCCCTTACAATACCAATAACCAGAAATAAGCTAGCAGAAGCATAAGTGTATAGCAACATAACAAAAGTAAGCAAGCAGGAGCACAAGTGCCTAAACAAAACATACAAAAGTTAAAAATGAAACCTTAATCAAGCTAATAAGCTAGGTTCAAACACTACTTAAAGGCAATCCATAATAAAGAAGCACTTCATATCATAAATCATCATTCTTCCAATAAGAATTCTTCTTCCAACTCTGGCTTGTCAAGGGTAAGCTCTGCAATCTCAAGAATCCAGTATCTTCCATTGATCCATATAGCAATCTGATTTCAGAATAAAACACCATAAACAAGTCTTCAAAATTATGAAGAAAAAAACATTGTATAGATGAACTTACCTGGAGTCTCTAAGAGGGTTGCGAGATGAGCAGGGAGCATACAATGGAGAAGAGGGGACTGATGACCGATGAGTGATGACTCTGTCTCTGATTACTGATTTGAGAGGAGAAGGAAGTCAAGAAGTCGGTCAAACATCCTCCCATCCTTTTAATTAGAAGCATGTGCCATTCACGTGATCTTTAAAATCTTATTTTTGGTCACGTGAGACCTCACATGTCATCTTCTCTCCCTTAGGGTTTTGAAAAAGATCTGAATCGGCCGCCAGAAACACTTCAAGCTCGCCACCGCCGTATCGGAAACGCTTTAGCCCCGTCCTCAAGCAGCCTCGTGTCCGTTTCTCCCCGGTCTCCGACACGCTGACCATGTCCGACACAGATCAGCCGTGTCACCGGTGTGTCGCGCCGTGTCGCCGTGTCGTCCGGTGTCAGACACATAAAACGGCTGGCCCTGGCGTGTCCGTGCAACATAGAGAAACAAAGCAACTCAGGCTCCAACTCAATAAAACATCACTCGTCTAGGAAATCTTCCTCCAACTCAGGCTCGTTTGCCTGTTTAACATATCTCCAAAGAGGAGATACGTTGTCCTCTTCTCTAGGTTGTGAAGGTATACTATTACTACATTTTGAACACGTGGAGGAGAAGCCATCATTAGTAGTTTTCAGATTCTGCCAACAAAAGCAAGAAGAAAGAGAAGATGAGATTGAGATTTGAGAGAGGTGTAAAGGTGAGGGCGTAGGAAAGTGAGAGGGGGAGAGTGGAACTATTCGAGGGGATGCACCGTCACAGTCGTTGATGCCGGCCAGGCGGCCACACTTCAGATCGTCACTGGCCGGGATGAGAGAGAGACATCGAGTTGAAGAAGAAGCACTTCAGAGGCTGGGAGGAGAGAGGGAGACAGAGAGTTGAAGAACGAAGCCCCAAATTAGGTAAAAAAACCTTTTTTGAATTTAATATTATTGAAGTATAGGATAGTATCCTATCCGTATCCGGCCCTTATCCTATTCGTATCCGGCCCTTATCCTATTCGTATCCATCCCTAACTTCAGACGGTCAAGATACGTTGACCGTATCCTACCCCCGGATACGCGTATCCTACCCGTATCCCTGTATTGTATCGTATCCAGTACGTGATACGGGGTCCCAAACAAGTATCCGGGTAACATGGTTTTTGGATGATTCATTTTCTTTTCCTGCTATCGAAACTATACCTTGAGCATGGTAAACCTCTTAACCACGAATACACAAGTATTTTGCTTCACTGGATAATGTCCTTCGTACACCACTTATCAACCTAGTGTTGTTTAACATGAAGTAGGAAATCGTGCCACTGAGCTGTATAGCCTGTATTTTTTATTATATGCACTCCCTCATTAATTAAAATAAGCCATTTTAGAAATTTGCACATTTTTTAAGAAAGTAAATAAAAATACACTTGTACTTCAATTATTACTCTATTTTTTCCCTTTATTGAAAATTATAACTAACATCTCTTGGGCAATTTTGAAAAGTGGACACAAAAATACCTAAAATGAATCTTGTTTTTTGACAATATTTTCTCCCTAAAACGACATGATTTTCTTAATGGAAGAGTATTAAATTGCAAGGCTGTGCTCTTTTCCTCCATGACGTGATTTACTTCAAAAAATTGCTTACCTCAATATGGTACAAGATTAAGCTGCAGTTTGTCTTTTATTTGGTTGATTATTGCTCTAACCTTCTTTAAGTACAACCCCAGATAGTCGTGGGCAGCTTCGTTGCTAATGGGAAGAAGCCCAAGTATATGCCATCAGTGCCAGAGTCCCGAATATTGCACTTTGGTGCTCCATCCACCGTGAGCCCTCCCTCCCAAGAAGAAGCCTCTAGTGAATCATCAGAAGACAACACTAATGGTCATCTCAACAGCGCTCCCATGTCCTTCAACCACCCGGCCCAACAAATACACAACGTGCTGCAGCACCAACAACAGCAACAACAACAACAGATGTACTCGTCGATAGCCTGGCCAAACACGGGTAATTCTAAGATGCTTCATCATTGATACTTTCATAATCAATGTTTTGTCGGGTATTGGGGGGAGGCGAAGTAATACTGATTTCTGACAGTAGAAGCTGAAAGAAAATCATTCAAGGTGGGTTAGCTTTTTCATGGGTTTCTTGTTTAGGTCGTATTGGGTGTACTTTTTTTGTCCTTCAGGATGCTTTTGTAGCGATTCTCAAATTTTTTCGCTTTATGTTTCTGATTGAATTTATGGCGCTAATTATAAATTGAGTATATGGAGTTTGCCCTCTTAACAAGCTGATGGCATGAAGCTGGATTTATGGAGTTCATAAATCTTTTGAATAGGATTCTAGATAGTAGGGTTCTGCCCTCTCTCTAAATTTTTTTATCACCGGATAGAATCAAGAAAAACTTGAGAGGAAAAGGATTTGAGTAGTAAAAATCAAAGAGAGCAAGAAAGACCCAAAGATAGAGAGAGAGAGAGGACTTTAATCTCGCGGATCGAAAATCATAGTATGAGAGTTCGAATGAGGTTGTGAATCCAGTTGCACTGCTGCTCGGAGACATCACCCTTTCTTTTGGGTGGGTGTTGGCATTGAGGCGGCAAGCCGGCAACTGGTCTCGAGGCTGTGACAATTGTGGTGCGGCGAAGGGGCTGACTCAATGGTACGGCTCTTCCTTCATCCCACTTTGCTCATCCGTTCACCTTCCATTACAAGTTCGTTTAGGTAAGGTAGATCCTTTTCTATCACTCCTGAACAAAAGGGGAAATCCCCAATCACATGCATTTGAAATTTTGAACGAAATTAGGTAACCTCCACCATTGATGAACTAGATCTCTTGAAACATTGGGCTCCCTATTCATTCCTTGCTTCACAAAGTATTTAAGTGCTTTACATGTCAATGACTCAATAGTCAGATTCGTATGAGCACTTGTGTTCAATCAAATAGCTTGAACAAGTCGAGTTTATGAATTGATATTCGCTATTCAATATCAACATGTGAGAGGGGGCTTTGTCACAGTCCACAAGCAAGGTGCGATCTTGATTCTACAAAATCACAATGAGCCAAGAATTTAATAAAAAGACAGTGTGCTTTATTATTAAACTCAAAATTAATCTTCAATGTCAGAATTAGGAGAGAATTTATAGAAGAATAACCCTGGTTGAGAATGAGATAGGATAAATATGTTTAACTTGAGCTTGTATGGGCATCAGCCCTCTCGTTTGCCGACTCACGTGGCCGCGTGCCTATGGCTGCATTAGTGCTCTCCTAACACGAAGATGACATCATTAAGGGGCCTTGTGGGAAGAATTTGATAACGTCATCATTCATCTGTTGGGGTTTGTGGGTTGTCCCACATTGAAAAACAAGGTAAAAACCAAACCAAAATATAAGGAGAGGTGAAGTCATACACAATGGTTTAAACTTTTGTGTAAAGCGGTGGATCCCGACCTTATTAAACAAAAATAAAATAAACCCGACACGACTCCCGATTTGATACGACTCGGCTCGGGATTCTCGAAATCTCACATGGTATCAGAGCAGGTCCGAGTCGGGTCGGTTTCCGGGCTTCGGGATAGGCTAAAAGAGAATGAGATGCCGAATCCCGTCGTAAAAAACCCGGGCGAGCTATAAAGAGATTGAAAGTCTCGACCCGGAAGGGAAAAAAAAAAAGATTTCAAGTGTCGACCCGATCCAGGCGGTCGTAAAAAAACCGGGCGAGCTATAAAGAGATTGAAAGTCTCGACCCGGAAGGGAAAAAAAAAAGATTTCAAGTGTCGACCCGATCTAGGCGGTTCGCACTTGAGGGGGCGTGTTGGGGTTTGTGGGTTGTCCCACATTGAAAAACAAGGTAAAAACCAAACCAAAATATAAGGAGAGGTGAAGTCCTACACAATGGCTTAAACTTTTGTGTAAAGTGGTGGATCCCGACCTTATAAAACAAAAATAAAATAAACCCGACACGACTCCCGATTTGATATGACCCGGCTCGGGATTCTCGGATTCTCACATCATCAACATGAAAGTTTTACAACTTTGACTTGATTTGATGAATACAATCTCCAAACGACCGTTTTACAGAGATGTCAACAAGCTGAAAATCTTGCATAAACACCACTTTTTGGGAATACTTGCGCATTTTCATATCCTCAGTTCTTCTCTTCATATGATAGATGTCGTTGTTCTCCCTTTCTTAAAATCAATTCATCCATGAATCAAGCGGCCGCTGGACAATTCCCTATAAAAGAGGAGAACAACGCAACACATACAAAAAAATCGCTAAATAACCAAGTATGACATGAAAACTATGGAGATAGAGAAAAGAAAATTTCATATGAACAACGAAACTCAAGGTGACATGAAAACCATGAAGGTAGAGACAAATAAACATCTTAAAGTTGACAACTTAAGAGTAATATGAAACCTAGCTAGAAGGATATAAAAAGGCAAATAATATGAGATCAAAGAATTATAGGATGAGATGAAATCCAAAAGAATGTAACCATGCAAATCTCCGACTCCCCTTCTTATTCCTAAATAAATATACCAAGCAAGGAAAAGAAGAATTGGTGAATGAACTAAATTGTAAATAAAAACTCCTGGGAACATATGATGAATTATGTGCAAAGACTCTTGAACAAAATCAATATTTAAAAAAAAAAAAAAAACCTAGACTCTCGATCTAAATGCAAGTAATTATGAAAATGTTGTACAAGACTTGGAGGAAGGAGGAGTCAAATAAACTTCCCTGACTAGTGAACTCCATTCAATCCTCGCATGATGCAGTGTTGGTAGTGATACAAGTTTATGAGGTATATATGGGCTCATAAAAACAACACTTGTTGATGGTCCATTGGTAAAGCATGTTGCTTGACCTCACCAAGCCTAAAAATGAACATCTTGAAAATAGGAATTTGTGGTTACAAATCACCACGAACGACACAGGCAATGGACTCTCAAGAGACTTATATCCTAAGCAAAAGGCGTGACTAGTGCAATGCTCTGCAATAAGGTTGTAGTGCAAAGTTCGGAAACTTTTTCTAGATGAATTTGGGAACATGTTATCCATTGATGAAAATATCACTAAATTATCTTTGCGACAAACCTGAGTTGAGGTGATTCCACGTTCAAAGCTACCGGGAATCTCCATTTGAAGATCGTTGCATTGTGTAGTCCGTAAGTCAATGTTTTCCTTAATGACCTCTTCTTTATGCACTTGTAGTGTGGGAGGGTTGATGTTCCAATAAGAGGAAGCCTCCACATGACCCACCATTAATTGCTTTATGGATGGGTGCAATACTAGACATGAATGTGTTGAACATCATTCAGAGTTGTTTGGTAGACTCCTCAAGTGTAACTCCCGTACGTGGAACTTGTCTATGTTGGCTCTTTCTTTTTTTGTTCTCGTTTGTGCCTTCAATTCACAAACTTTTATTTCTTAGGCTCAATACCATTGAATGTAGCCTCGTGTAACATACCAGCATTGCAAACACAATTTCAACTTGGTCAAAAATCAATATAGTGATATCCATCACACATCTCATAAGCTTTTACGTCTAATCACCATCATTGTGCAAGACCGACATAAAGCTAGAGGTAAAAAAAAAAAGCGATAGCCAACTTGGTCAACCAATGTGGTTATCTCATCGATGGCCAAAAAAAAAAAAACGATAGCCATATCTATCTATGAATAACTAGGTATTTGTTTCCCAATCAAAGTAAAAAGTTGGATCCAATATTCCTGAAAATTTGATGGGTTTCTAGGTTCGTGGAATATGGTAGTATGAGTCCTCGTAGTAACATTTCTCCTCATAGAAATACATGTATCCTATGAGAAAAAACACTAACAAGATCATACAAAAAAACAAATAACTCGAAAAACACACAAATAGGAAACAAACCAAAACATGAAACAAAAAACAAAACATGAAACAACAATCGACAACGACACAATGCACGGACAAAGATGCTTGCATACAGTGGCGGAACCTAAGAGGTCTGGTCAGGAAGGCCAAAAATTATTTTCGGGTTGTTTTGTTTGTTTTATACCAACTACAAAACAATTTTAAAAAATATTTTTTCTAAAAGGAGTTATGGAGATTTGAACCACCAACTTGTTGATTAAAATACACATCATTTACCAACTAAAGTAGTGTTAAATTGCTCTTTTACTATTTACATATATCTTAAAAATACATTACATATAACATTAATTTTTTTCCGTCCGGAGGGGCCATGGGCACCTCCCGTCTCAACCATGTTCCGCCACTGCTTGCACAACCGTATGATTGGTTGCGTGGGGTTGTTTGCTTGTTCATCAAACTAGCTAGGATTGGTTTCCCGGATTGACTTTCGGTGTTTTGATAGATGGAAGGTGATAGGAGGAAATTGTCATTGTTCCTGTCAAATTATAAATCAAACCTATAAACTAGTATAGTAAGTATGAGGTCGAACCCACAAATAATCAAGTATTCCCAAATAATATATATTTACCAATTAAAAGAGAACGTGGTTTTTTGTGATTGAGAATAAAAAAACAAAATAAACTATAAACAAGTTAGTTGAGACTACAATTAAGAAAATAATTTAATATACAAATATCTACATTCGTTTGGTCAATTGATCATTGATTCTTCTTCAAGTTCTCTTTTCATATTATTGTTCTTGTTATAATCTTGTGTAGATTACTAGTCCTATGAATCCTAGTAACCCTTATTAATTAGACAACCAACACGATTAAGAACTAACCTAATAGTAACATTAAGATTAAGGATCAAATATGATATATACAACACCAAGATACGAGTCGATGTTTAACATATAATTAATTATGTATACACAAATTTAGTCATACGAGTCCTAAAAAGACATTTTTGCTACTATATGGATTAAGTTTTACTACGAGTCACTACTACATTTCCGACCTTTGGTAGCGGTCAAAAACCGCTGCCTAAAGCCCTATAACCGCTGTCTAAGGTCTTTGGCGGCGGTTTACCGACCGCACCATCTGTTCCCGTTTCCATAGACCTATGGCGGCGGTTTCAGAAGCCTATGGCTGCGGCTCTTGGTAGACGGATAGACCGCTGCCAAAGGTACCTTGAACCGCTGCCACAAAGTCTATGGGGACATTTGTGAGTGGGAACAATGGAAGCGGGTAAAAAAAACATAGACAACGGTTTCATGAAGCTTATAGAGGCGGTAATTGACACCTATGGCAACGGTTGGTTGGATATAGAAGCGGTTTTGGTGATCAATGGCAGCGGTTATAAAACTTTGGTGGCGGTTTGATTAATTTTTGGCGGCGGTTTAATAGAAATGAATGGTATTTTCACTATCCTATGGAAGCGGTTATATTTATCTTTGGCGGCGGTTCTCAAGCTTTTGGCAACATTTTTGTTGCTCTTTAGCAGCGTTTAGTGTTATATGACAACGGTTTTATATAGCTCATTAATCAGTGATTTGGCTGCGGTTTATTCATAGCACACCCGTTTAATATAATTACATATATACAAAAGTTTCATTACAAATTACATTACCAAAAATCATCCAGAAATTTTAGGCATTAAACATATATTGCCAATCCAGCTAGTCTATAACCTCAAATAGCAACCAAAGTATCCGCTTAAACCTACCAAACCAAAAATGCAGTACTACCCGGATGAGCAACCAAAAATCAGCACATAACCAAACCACTGTCCACTGCAGAAAAAAAAAGCCACTGCAGAAACACAGATTCATATAAGAAATCGAGTATAAAATTATAAATGGTTCTTGTTTTACACTTCACAAAGATGATGTGTGTCTCTTATTAGTTATTAGTCAGAGAACTCTGTTAGATATACAACAACCCAAATGTACTAACAAGCAAATGCACCATTAAAAAGAATTCTAAAGGCAAGACAAGGCAACTGTATATGTTAAGCACAGATATATCCATATATCCATCATCTGCCTGATTAAACCATATATGCTATCCAGAAGAGAGCAAACAAATAATTTGAAAAGCATACCTGAAAGAATTTGATGAGCCTTGGCAATTGCACCAAGCTTCCCTGATGAAGTCAACTTCATAAAAGGGGAGGGGGATAAGGGGCAGAGATATAAAAAATTATACCTCGGTGGAATGCACAATTGATATAATATACCAAGAGAAAATTTGATCTAGCTTTGAGAAAAAAATACCATTATCTTCCCATTTAAAGCCTCAGATTTTCCATGTGTTACGTAAGCATCAACAATGAAGTTTCCCCCACATGGGCTACATTCATCCGTGAAAACATAAAAGTACTCGCATTGGTGATTAAACAAGCATTGACAAAAAATAATATAAGGAACTCAAAGAACCAGTTGCTTGCACAAAAAGATAGATGAAATATTCCAATTCATAAATTTGAAGAAACCTGCCACTACTAAAAAAGGCTGTTTTAGCCACGGCATATAGCCACTGATTTAGCCACCAATGTCCGTCACTAAATAAGATAGCGACGGATGTTGCCACGAAATACAAAAACGTGGCTAAACACAACGCAGCTAAATAGAGACAATGAACAGCGATGATATTAGCCACGAAATATAAATTTGTCACTGCAGGCGTCCCTAACTCGTGTGACCCTTTAGCCCATGAAAGCATAGCTATTTTGTGGCAAAATCCGTAGCTAAATAGGTGTGTCTAGTTCATAGCCAAATTAGTGGACAAATGGGTGGTTAATTGTGTGACTCAATCCGTGGCCCAAATCGTCTCTAATTCATGGCTACATATGTACCAAAACTTACTGTAGTTGATGACCAAATCTATGCAGAAATGGTGGCTAATATAATAGACAATTTTGTAACTAAAAGGCGTGGCTAATTCGTGGCTGAATTCGTTCCAAAATCATGGCAAAATTTGTAGCTACTAGCATATCTAAGTTTGTAACTAATTCGTGGCTGAATTCGCGCCAAAATAATGGCAAAATCTATGGCTACTAGCATATCTAAGTTTGTAGCAAATTTGTGGCTGAATTCGTTTTTATACGTGACCAAATTAGTGGACAAATAAATAACTATTTCGCGGTTGATTAATTGGTGAGTAAATTCGTATCTAGTCACGACGAAATTCGTACCTAATTTATGGCTAAATACAATGTCAATCATGGTGAAACCCGCATCTAAATCATGGGAAAACATTAGGACAAAAAACCTTCCTGCAATTTATAAATGACTTCTTAAAAGTTAACATATATACTATATTGTCTAAGATCTAAAACAAAACATAATAATAGAAAGTTCTAAAATAAAACATAACAACCCAATGAAAAACATCCAAAGGTAAAATCACTTAAACTAAACACTAGAAAGATCATTTAGTAGAAGTAAAGAAGGAACCAATCTGAAACATGAGCTCGTCAAGCTTTTTACCCCATTCATTATTGTTGAGTCTAGATTCCTCATGAAGGGCCTCAACGGAATTGTTCACATGTTCTTCCAAGTTAGTTAGATCTTCTCTTACCTGCTGCTGGTGTTGCTGAAGATTTCCCCCAAGGTTGGTCACTTCTTGTCTGATCTCTTGTTGGCTTTTCTCCACATTCGCCCCCAAGTGTGCCATCTTCTCAGACAAATCAGTCATTCCTTGCATCAATTGTGACTGGATGGTTGTTATTTCTTCCCTCACTTCCATTCTCAAAGAGTCAGCTTCATATGGTTCACTAGCAACATGGGGTGTGGCATTGTGCGAAGACCGAGTCACCTGCTACATATTGTCTGATTCAGAACCCATGCCTACAACTCTTCCTTTATGTACACCGGCAGCCTCGATCCACAACTCGTTCTCGTCAACTAAAAGAGGTTGTTCGCTTTCATGAGCCTTTTGGGTTGCTTGTTCAACCAATACATCAAACTTTTCCTACAAATTAAAAATTGTATACAAAAAGATAAAAGCAAATAAGATGTCTATAACCAGAGTTTAAATGTAATAGTATGAATTCGGAAGGAAGAAAATGATGATTCATCCATATTGTTCACCTTTTCAGACTAAACAACAACCAATGATATACACATCTATCCTATCGTCTAAATTCCTTCTAACAAGTTGTTGTTAGAATTATCAGCCATTCATCTCAGCAATGCGGTTTGTCAAGGTCAAATTGTGTCCATGATTTAAACAATATATGAATCCAACCAAACAATTAGAGACAGAAACAGGAAGGAAAAAAATAACAGTAAGGATCTGATTATCAAACATAATATTTGATCAGTCAAGTCCAAAATAGAACCTAGACTATGTTTTGCATATCATCAGTAAACCTAGACTATGTTTTGCATATATGATCACTTTTTTCCAGGTCAAGTTCAGCACTTCAATGGGAAACATCATCATTTTCACAATTAATATTCCACTATTGTTTTGGAGAGAATGGTTTGAAACTATGAGTAGTGATGTAGGTTTTCACTATGAACTTGGACTGTGGATTTGTTGCTGATATATTCTCCTAGACCTTTTATATTACAGCATAGGTACGCTATATTGAGAATTAATGAAGTGATTCAGTTTTTCTATACATGAGCTAGTGAGCTACACAATATCATGGGAGAAAGGGAATCTGTAACAATGACCCACTCTTGAAGAGAAAAAAAGCTTCAAATGTTTAGCATGCTCATTTTGTAGCGTAAGCAGAATATGGAAGAAACACTCCAGAGAGCTGGCATTTAAACCCTGGGTTGACCTCAATGAAGCACAAATAGATACAATAACTAACTTGAGCAGCAATTTGCAAATGAAAAGATAAATACTAACTTGAGCAGAATTAATAACTTGTTGAATTTTTGCAAATAAATAGATATAAATAACCTGCTGAATTTTGATAACAAACAGATCGATGAAGCACAAAAAAAACTATATGGTTTTGATGAGACCTAATTAATATATTATCAATTTAACCTCGTAAGCACAATGGATTCTAGCATTTCAAAGAGAATCTAACTACCATTGATATGAGAACTTATATAGATACAAGCACAATGGATTCAATGCAAACTTACCACAATTTCTGGACCTACAGCCGTGCTCCAAGTACCATTCTTTTTTTTGTGACATCTCTCGTATGTTTCTTTTGGTGATGGTACCTTTCCAAGCAAATCAGTCTGCAAAAATATATAAATTTTTAATGTTATGAATGCTGATCATAAGAGCAACACCAAACTGTTGGATTTTTTTTTCCTCAAATCATTTTGTAATCAATGTGAATAAATAAGTGTGAATAAATAAACATGTTTCCAAGCAAATCAGTGTGAATAAATAAAATAAAAAAGGCCTAGAAGCAAATCAGTGTGAATAAATAAATAAGTGTGAATGCTGATCAGAAGTGAATGTTGATGGTACCTTTCCAAGCAAGTCAGTGTGAATAAATAAAATAAAAAAGGCCTAGAAAGAAAATAGAGATAGAGTAGGAAACCTCTCCAAATAGCCCCCAAACACAAGAAAAAAGAACTGAAATGACCATCAAAATCAACCCTAAACTTCAGCCTAACATAGACGTACACCAACGTCATCAGCCAGAAAGGTTGAACAGCTGTAAATGAATATAAAAAAAAACAGCCCCTAGATGCAACAGTTACCAGGGAATTTAGCACCCATATCGGACCAAAACAGGCCCAAAAAAGCCTTCGGGCAAACACCTATCAAGAGCTAGCACAGAGCACAAAGAAACAAGGGGATATGTGCATAAACAAAAGAAAACACAACTCCCAAACTCAAGAAAGTACAGTTGAAATAAAGATCAAAATCAACCCCAAACTTCAACATGACTTAGGCATACACCAACATCAAAACTCAGCTATGCCACAACTACCATCTTTCAAAAATTGAAAGTGAAGGGAGTTCCGAACTCATAACTTGGTACAAAGGAACAGAAAAATACCAATTTTCTCTTGTGAACAGTCACGGATACTGATCCACCCCTGTAAGGAGGGATGCCCTTTTCAATTGCAACTGCTCGATTGCGCTTTCCAGCCTCTGATTGGCGCTTATAAGCATCATCCTTTTCCCATATAACCAGCATCTCCTCCCAACTCTCTTGTTTAATCCACATAGGTTTCTTCATTTTATGGTGTGCCTTTTGTAATATGCCCCTAAGGTGTTTGCCTCCTACATGATTGAATGCCTTGCGAACAAATAATTCTGAGTATCGAGCTTCGTCCCATCTACATCGTTTCTGTAATATATAGTAATTAGAATCGTATATTAGTTTAACCAAATATCTATACATATATACTATTTAATTATTGATGATAAGGAATATTCTACCTTAAACATTTTCCACCATAAATCAACTGTTGTACCAGGAACTCTACCCCAACTAATATATGGCCCGTCAAAATGAGAATAAACAACATGCATTATGTTGTTTAATGCAACATCTGGTGGTTCAAAACTGCATTGAATGAATTGGCAGAAAGATCAGTTAGTAATATATATACACACACACAAGATTAAAAAGAACATCTAATATAGCAAAATGAACTTGCCTTTTGGATTTCACTTGTATGAGAAGCGCCCTTGTGTCTAATCGAAATGTTGCAGCAGCAGATGAATCACCTTCATTGTTCTGGGACGGTGTAGGTGGAGAGGCTCCTGCTTGGGATCCCGAGACCGGAGGAATGAGTGGGGACGTATTATTCTGAGATGGTGTAGGTGGAGAGCCTCCTTGTGAGGATCCTATGACTGGAGGAATAAGTGGAGCTGGATTGTTAATATTCTGAGATAATGCGGGAGGAGAGGCTCCTAATGGGGGTCTTGAGTCTTGAGAAATGTGTGGAGTTGATCGAATAGGCTGCTCAGCTAATAAGGGTGAATCTAACGGAGGGGAGGACTCTTGTGTTGTGAGGGGGGGTTCTTGTGGTGAGGGTGAAACGGTTCCAGTAGTCAAAGGAGCGGAGGCAACGGGTTGGGAGGATCCACCAGCAGCATAAGATTGTACACGTGGAGACTTTCTAACTGGAGCTCCACGAGTAACATGACCACCGCGAGTACCATAACCTCCACGCATGTTGCTGAAAATAAATAAATAAATATTCAATTTCTTAATAAGCATTTAGACTGTACCAAATGAGTGTCAATCTCTTTGCCTCAGACTTGTGCATTTCTCAATTAACAACTGTCAGCAATAGTATCACAAAAATATACATGTTGTCATAAAGTTCATGTTCTTCTAACTTGCAACTTAAAAGTAGCATATACTTAGCAATTACTAGAAGAAATTAAGTGACAGTGAACATTCACAACAGAGTTAGAGCGAAAACTTGGAAGGACAAAGATACAAATCTTTATCACAGACAAATCTTTATCAGAAACAAGTTTCCAGATTACAAGATACAAATCTTTATCACAAATAGACAATTAGATAGAAATAACAAATTAAACAAGATTGATTAAACCGAATGATCAGACGATAACATGCATAATAAAGGGAAAATAGGAGATAAAAGAGAAGCATAGAAAAAATCAGTTTATTCTACATCCTTTATACTAAATTCAGTCAGCTTACACCATCTCCCCCACTCCAAAACAACTTTGTTTTCAAGAGCCTCCACTAACAAAGAACTCGATGGGATCCAAAAAAAATTTGTTTTCAAGAGCCTCCACTAACAAAGAACTCAATCATATTCTTGCAATGTCTCAATTTTAGAATTATCACTATTTCATAGAATTTTATAAGTTTAATCATAAATCAGGTCCATCAATATAGGGTAAAGGATACCTACCCACTACTTGAAGCAACAACAAGAGAAGATGGCGACCTAACGAGAGTAGAAAAATATTTAACTTGTTCTATCAGACCATACAAATTGAAACACAAAATTGATTAAACCCTCGAAATCGAACTACATAAGCGATTGAGACTATAATTAACAAATTTTTGAATCCCTCAAAATTCAATAACAAATCAAACAAGTAACAAGTAAAGCTGACCAAAATACACACACGATTAGAGTGAAATAATCAAACAAGTAGGAAGTGCGAGGGAGAAAACATCTGAGCTTTGAAAGCCCTAAATGCTGCCTCTCGAAGAAGGGGGAACCACTGAACCAGAGAGTGATGTTGAGCGAGACGAGTGAAAGCAAGACAGGCGAGAGCGAGAAGCGAGAGAGATACCTGACTGAGCCGATGAATTTGAGCCCCAATTGTACAGAGGCTCTGCCGATTGCCGAGTGTCGTGTAATGGGAGACTTCTTCCGTTTTTGAGTTTCATTTTGCCTTTCCCAAAAATTAAACTTCCCTCTTTTTTTTTAAAGTAAATTTAACTTCCCTCTAAGTGAGGTTTTAGAAATTTCACTTCCCTCCTATACTTACAGGGAGTGGCTCCTAATCGATTTTAACATTATTAATCATTAATTATGTTTATAATGATTGAGCCACTGTTTAGTTTTTTTATGGAGATATTTATTAATATAAAAATAATATATAACATTATATGTTTGATAAACATTGTACTTTATGTTATATAACCTTTGAACAAATGGCTAGTTTTTCCTTCCTCCGTCTCATAATTTTTGTCGTTTGACATTTTAACAAGTTTTTTAATGTGTCGGAAAATATGTTTGAAATTATTTTAAAAATTTTGAAAAAAAAAATTATATGTAACAATAAATTAACTAGAAACGCATTGCATGTTTGATAATTACAATAACTATTATCATTCTCGCCCCGTGACGCGATTTTATAAAAATAAAATCTTCATAGTAAAATGAATTAAAAATATACATGTAAATAAAACTTATCGTAAAATAAGAAAGGGACGAAGACACGTTGTCAAAAATTGTTCTCATTTAAATTATTAAATAAATATAGATTGCATCTTAGTAATTAGTAGAGTTGTTAGGTGAGTCTAGTAGCTTAATTAGCTCGACCCGGGTTTTGGCACAAGAAATATTCGACTCGAACTCGTTCAATTCATAAATGAGTCGAGTATAAGTGAGCATGATTTACAACTCGATTCAAATTGATGCTCGTCTCGACTCAACTTCGAGTAGCTCGAAGAATTTATAATTTTCCCTTCTTAAGGTATCATGACATGAGAAAATGAAGTTGCTTAGAGACAAAAAAAAAAAAATTGCTCTATATTTGAATAAACTCTTTTATTTACTAAACGAGCTGAGTATATCTAAACGAGTGAGAGTATGTCATTTAGCTATATGTACACCAAAGGAAATTCTTTCTGAAACGCTTGAGAAAAAAAATGCAAATTTCTTTCATCAGCTTCATTGTTTAGATCAAATTAACTCGTTTGTAATCAAGGTGAGTATATATCGTTTCGTTTGGATAATTGTATATCAGTCGCGTACTTGTTATTTGATTATGTATGTGGCTAGATTTAACAAAATACATGTATATGAAATCTATATATGTATGATCATAATTAGAGTTATAAATTTGCTATTCCATTGATTTTGTCTTGGTATTTCAACATTGTAATGGTTAGAATAATCACATATTATTAAAAATCCGTACATTATGAAGTCTACATTTGGAATTTTCGATCAGATTTTATATTCGATACACTTGCTTTGGGTAGATCAAATCAACCTTATAACGTAAACCTCCAATGATCAATGAACACCTAACCCTAAACCCTATTAACCCTAACCCCTAACCCTAAACCCTATTAACCCTAAGTAGAGGCTCTGCTTAGGATCCTGTTTTGATGTAGAAAAGTGGGAAAGCTCCTACCAAAAAAGAAAAGAAAAGTGGGAAAGCCTAATAATGTGAACACAGCTAATTAGCCACACGCCCCCTAGTTTCGCAAGAGGCTGAAGGCCCGAAGGGGAAGCATTCGAAGCAGCCATCTCCGACCGACTGGACAGTGAAGTCCCTCCGTAACCGTCGCCGAGCATCCATCTCCGACTCCGACCGTCGGCCGCCGTCGTCCTCTCTCCGGCCACTGAATTCCGCTACCACGCCGCGTCTCGCCCCTTTTCATCTCAGGCCTCAGCCCTCAAATATCCAAGTAAGTGTGCAATTAAAATTGAATGCAACTCAATTTGTGAGACTGTGCTGTTGAAATTGATTGTAGGTTTATCTATGGATGCTGGAAGCTGAAAGGTAAAACTAGTGAGTATGTTTGAACTTTCATCCTTGTATCCTTTTAATATCTCTGTATCGTTCCAATTTTGTCACATCTCTCTGAAGAAATGTATCGGTTTAATATCTGAAATCAGGTGCTAAGTGAGAAGCTATCTATACTTTTGAATTTAAAAAAAAAAGTGAGAATATATTTAGTGCTATTCTTTGCTCAATTTCTAATGGACTTGCTTGCCAAGTTCTATCCTCCAAACCTAAAAATCTCCAATGTAGTTGAATTTCCACATTGTACATTTATAGTTTTATTAGTGAAGCTTGTTCCTAACTTTGTTCAAGTCGAGTACGTCTTTCTAATCATCACGATATATGCTACTTATCCATTGTTTAGCAGTGCTGGATACTTGGATTTAGGGGTATAATGGTTTTGTTTAAGATTATCTATTTAGAGCCCCTGGGTTTGAAAATTGGCAAATGTACTCATATGCACATGGGCAGTTAGATGGAAGCTTCTAGGACAAGCTAGAATTGGGAAGAATTACTAGCATAATTAGGCACTAGTCTCTTAGTTGATTATCCATGAAATTGCTTGTTTAGAGTTGAGAGGCGTATCAACCCCTTTTGACCAGGCATATCCGCCTTGGTGAGAGTATCTTCCCATTTCTATCTCGTTCTTTTCAGTCAATCCAAAGAGGTTTATCCTCAGTTTATCCTTTCCATTTCTCTGTGTTTCTGTGTGAATTTGTCCTAGATATACCTAATCCAAATTTATGGTCTGCCATGTACTGATTGTAATATTGCTATTGAATTCAGACTCTATGCAAATTCTCAGGACATGTTTAAACTTCAAATTTATGATTGTCTGGTCAAGAACATCTGTTTCAGAGTCTGTGACGATTTATATTTGACATGATGCTACTAGATCTAGACTATGTTTATGAGTAGACCCTCAAGAGTGCAAGCTGATGTTACATTAGCTCTCAGAAAAGTTCGGCTGATTCAGTTCTTCAGTTAAATGAGATACTGATCAGGCATTATCCTTGTTCAACAAAGGATATTTGATTTGGGAATGTATAAACAAAAGAGTTTTCCATTTTAATCTAGCTGGCATCTGTCAAATGATGAACACGATCCTCATCTGCGGGCGACAAACAATATTTTAGTTTCATGAATTAATTTTAATGAAATTTCAGGTATGCTGCCCTTGATTCAATTCTTCGTGCTGTTGAAGCTCTTTCTACCTTTGACGAGTATTCACAAGAGATATGTTCAAGCAAAGAAGTTGTCACGTTGGCTACTGAATTGATAAAACTTCCTGACAAGATCGAGGTAAGATTTGTTATTATTAATGTCACTTGTTTCAAACTAGTATTGCTTCATTCGGAGTGCAGCTTATAAATTAACTTATAGTCATAAAAACCTGTGCCAAACAGACCCTATATCCGGAAACTTGATTATTTGCCAAGACTAAAAACTAAGCGATGTCATTACTGTAAGTGCTGGAAACTCCCAAAAGGCAAAGATGATTTGTTTATAAAACTGTGTTCACTTATGTAATTAATTTATTTATAGAAAAACTCTATATGTCTAGTAAATATTGTTGCAAGGCTTCTGAATTTCTTTCCTTGGTTGTTTTTACTGTATAATATAAAAAAAATTACCTTCTAGATCGATCTATTGCTGCTGTTACATTTTTTAGTTCTGATATATGCTCGTGCAGGTTTCACATTGCTGTATTACTGCAGCAGTTTTAATTGCAGATATTAAAAGGATCAGGGCACCAGTAGTCTCACCTTCCAGCTTCTCCAAAAAATTCCCTGTGCTTTATCAATCTTGTCCAACTCATCTAAATTGAGGTGAAGCAGACAGACAGGATTTTTCAAGTTAAATTGAAGATTCAAAGAAATCTTAGAACTAGCATAAAACATATTGATAGACACACACACACATGATGCATGCAAGCGCATTCAAATTACTAACGTTGACAAACTGACCTGGACTAATTTTCTCCCTGAACCTTCTCAATAGTAGCGCCCTCCGCTTAGCTGGGTCAAGATGTACTTCCGAATTGTACAGTGAACTGTAAGTCATCCCCACATTCATAATGCTACAATCTTCTTTGCCCGACAGAATTCAGTCTGTGATTTCTCTGAGCTTCAGGATTTTGCACAGTTGTTTTCTCTGAACTTACAGTTTCAGTTTTCTGCGGTTTTGCGCAGTTGATTATTATCATAAGTCTATTAGCTCAAAAGGTAGAGCAATGTGTTTAATACACATTGGTGTAGGTTCGAATCCTACATAGGCTAATTGAAGATGACAATTCATTTGAAATGTATCTTTTCCTGGTCAAATGAAAATCATAACTGATCAATGTGAGATGGCATTCTCACAATTACTTTAAATCCATGAAACTTTAATGAAAAAGACAAACACCAAGTGGAAAATTTTATTCACAGTTTCCTTGTCATATCTCAGGTTTTTGGCAGCCTGTAAACATCCAAGACACTATTTCTCCAATAGTATTAGGTGACTAATAGATGGGAATATAGAAACTATCCATTTCAGAATTAACAATAACCTATCATTTATGAATTTCAGTTAAAACAAAAAATGCTACCATGTATCCTAATTCCTGAAAATGGATACAACTTCTAAAACCCATTCAAAATTGTTGGTTCGTGCCATTGTAAAGGGCAGATCTGCTTACGATGCATGCACATCTACTTCCAGCTTCCGCTTTCTACATCTCACACATGTAGTTCTGAGTTCTGACCTAGAAGACTGATAACTAATAGTCAAAATATGAATGACACTTATTTTATTACAAATAATAAAAAACAGTAGAATGCTATGGATTTACTCTGAACTCTCAGATTCAGCATCTCCTTCATGAGTAGCATCAGATTCATACTCGCCTCCAGTAGTAGTAGTTTCTGATGTCGTACCCAATTCTCCCTCCTCGTCCCCACTTTCATTGGCTTCCACACTATAATCCTCGTCAGAGATATCATCCATCCTTAATGGATCATGCAAATCCGTTGGCATATTGTCAATTGGTATTTGCTCAAACAATTCAGGAGTAACAACTTCATCAGCTTGATACGCAGTTGGTGCAGTGGATGTCCACCGTTCCGCTATTTGACCTCGAGGCACAGTCTTGCATACATACCACCAATCTGCCTGTTCCCGCCTCGCTCCTGGATAGTCTGCATAGTAAACTTGCACGGCCTGTTGGGCTAATATGAATGGCTCATACGTTCGATACAGTCTCTTGTGATTGACTTCAACAAAACGGTATTGTGGATGAATTCTTGTGCCTCTTTCGGTTGGATCAAACCAGAGACACCTGAACAAGACAACCTTTTTTGGATTATCTACTGAACTAGGATATTCAAGCTCGATAATTTCTTGCAGAAGCCCATAAAAGTCCGATTCAGCATTCTCATAATTTGAGCCTCGAACACAAACCCCACTATTCATTGTTGATTTGCCAATACCATGCTCTTGAGTGTGAAATTTGTATCCATTAACCTTGTATGTATGCCAAGTCTTCGCTTTAACACTCGGACCACAAGCACAACTCCACAGAAGCTCATCTGTATCGATTCCATTTGATGTATTTAATGCCTGCATCCATACAGTTATAATCTATATGAACATTTATGTATTTAATGAATCATCCAACTTTACAAATAAATAAAAATATAACACCTACGTAGGTTTTAAACCATTTTGCAAATTCTGCAGCAATTGTATCATCATCTGCCATACCCCTTTCAGATTCAAATATCCTACAAACCATATAGATTAATAAGAACACGTGGAAACTTATAACATTGGTGCAATCATGCAAGATAAGTGTAAATAAACATGAATGTACCCAATGTATGGTTGCACTTCTGGGCAGTTGATCAAAACATAAGTGTGTGCAACATTCCACTCTTTGTCTACTGTCATCCACCTTATCTTTGCTTTGCCGCCACTTTGACCAGGGTAATTAAATATAGAAACAGCACTGTCAATATCCCGGAATGTATCATTCCTAGACAAGTTTCTCAACTTAGAAGGAACATGAGATGGGAAGTAATGCACTGAAACATTAGCGACTTCTTCCCTCAAGTAAGCCATGCATATCGACCCTTCAACTTGATTCTTCTGCAGAATTTTTCGCTTCAAATGATACAGATTTCTCTCAAATGGATACATCCATCGATATTGTACCGGTCCACCTATTTGAGCTTCATATGCCAAGTGCACAACGAGATGCTCCATAGAATCAAAGAATGAAGGTGGGAAGATACGTTCCAACTTACACAATAGTAAAGGCACCGTGGAATTGAAATACACCATTTGATCAACTGACAATGAGGATGAACAAATTGATTGAAAAAACATACTCAACTCTGTCAAAGGACCCCAAACTGTTGGAGGCAGCAATTCTTTGAAAGCAATTGGAAGAAGTCTTTCCATAAACACATGACAATCATGACTCTTCATCCCCGCGAGACTACAATCATCTTTTTGAACACATCTACCCACATTAGATGCATAACCATCAGGAAACTTCACAGACCTCAACCATTGACAAACCTTTTTCTTCTCTTCCCTTGTTAAAGTGTAAATTGCCTTCGGTTTCGCCCCTCTATGATCATCTTCTACGTGAAGCTCTGGCCTACGACAGTGTATTCGAAGATCCTTCCGTGAATTCAAGTTATCCTTTGTCTTTCCAGGAATATCCATCACGGTGTTAAAAACATTATCAAACACATTTTTCTCTATGTGCATAACATCAAGGTTGTGCCGAATCAAAAGATCTTTCCAATAAGGAAGCCTCCAAAAAATGCTTTGCTTCGTCCATTTATGGGAGTTCCCATAGTCAGGTGGATTGTTCAGTGGGTCATCAATGGCCGTAGCAAAATGACACACACGTCCCCATATTTCATCACCTGATAGCCTAGGGGGTGGGGGCGATGTTCTCACTTGGTTTTTACGAAAGTCACTCTTATTCTTTCGAAAGGGATGATCCGCTTCTAAAAATGGCCTGTGACAATCGAACCAACAAGCCTTTTTGTCGTGATGCAATCGAAAAGATTCTGTTTTCTCCATACAGATTGGGCAAGCTAGCTCTCCCGCAGTACTCTATCCTGACAACATCGCATATGCCGGAAAGTCACTGATCGTTCAAAGTAGAGCTGCCCTCATAACAAAATTTTTCTTCCTTGACACATCATAAGTAGTAACACCGATGTCCCAAAGTTGCATTAACTCATCAATCAAAGGCTCCAAGCACACATCAAGTAACTTTTTGGGATTTCGCGGGCCTGGCACTATCAATGTCAGAAACATATACTCAGTTCTCATGCACATATCTGGCGGAAGATTGTATGGAGTAACAATAATTGGCCAGCAAGAATAGTTTTCTCCCGATTTAGTAAAAGGTGCAAAGCCATCAGTGCACAGACCCAAACGAACATTTCGTGGCTCAGAAGAAAAATTAGGATATACGTCATTCAACCTCTTCCATGCCTCTCCATCCGAAGGATGAGACATTATCCCCTCTTCTGCCACATGATCCGCATGCCAAGTCATATTTCCAGCTGTAACCTCAGATGCATATAATCTTTGCAGCCGAGGGGTTAGAGGCAAGTAGAATAGTTCTTTATACGGAGTGCCTTTATTCTGATTACTTCTATAATCAAACCTAGCATGCCTGCAGAACTTACAAGATTCTTCATTGCAATTATCCTTCCAGAACAACATACAACCATTAGGGCACATGTCTATTCTCTCAACCGGTAAACCTAAATTACGAACCACCTTCTCTGTTTGGTAGTAATTAGTGGGAATCTTGTGACCAGGGGGTAAAACCTCATCATATAGCTGAACAAAACCATTGAAGACACTTTGAGGCACGTTATATTCGCACTTCAAACTCATAAGCCTAGCCACAAAAGACAGTTGTGTGTGTGATGTACACCCTGGCCACACTGGTTCATCAGCTGCTTTTAACACATCCCAAAAACGTCGGGACAACCTATCCACGTCTCCTGGTTCTACATCTCTCATTTCAGTGTCCTCATTGATAGTCTCAAGAGGTTCCATTCCCTGACTGTCTTGGTGATCATCTCCCATTCCACTATTAGAAGCAACATCAACATTATTGGCATCAAACCATGGAGGAGGAACAAAATTAGGTCCTGCCATGTCGAATACCATTCTCTGTTCAGAATTCAATTGGTCGTAGAAGTCCCATTGGCTATTCTCTGATTGAGGAAGAGATAACTCAATCGACTCAGCATGTGCCGTCCACTGGTAATAATCAAGCAAGAATCCACGTTGATATAAGTGTTCCTTGACATCATCTGGTAGGTAAAATGGACGATTACGACATTTCTTACAAGGACATTTGATCATATTCCCATCCATGTAACGTTCTTGAGCCGTTGCGAATTCTACAAACTTATCAACCCCATCCAAATATTCAGGCTTTAATCCTCCACGATCCGGCAAGTACATATCATACATCCAAGCACGATTGTTCATTTTCGCTGCACATGTTTGCAAGTAGATTGGTCATATTAACACGTACTGGGTTTTTTCAACAAAATACACCTAATGAACTCTCTTAAGAAATGATAGATAAACGAATTAAGAACCTATCATATATAAAACACCAATTGCAAGAAAACACGTATTTTCTACAATAATTCATCTTCTAAAGTGAAAATTTAGAAGTTGTAGATAATTAAATACTCACCTCAATTGATTGCAATGTATTGATGAAAAGGAGAGGGTTGGAGTTGACGGAAATCGGATTAGGGTTTAAGACGATATGGAACATATTTATGGTTACAAATTATAATGCTTTCCGTTTATTATAGTTTCGCTGTCAGCCACGGATCCAGCCACGAGTTCCGCCACGGAATCAGCTATGCTAAAACCACGGATTCAATCGTGAAGTACTAGCGACGATAATATCCTTACGACATTGTGCGTCATTTTTATTTTTTTTCTCGCACTAGCTACTTAATGTACTTCGTGGCTAATTTCATCACTAATTAGCCACGAATTCAGCCATGACTTTTTCTTGTGCCAAGGTTCGTAACTCATTTAGCTTTGACTTTTGGTGCACCACTTAATTTCCTTGGAAAATCAGTGACAATGTTAAAATTGTTGGTATTTTTGTCTCTAATTAGCCACTGATGTAGGGACAATTGTTGTTCGAGTCAATATTCGTGGCTATTTTGCCACCAATTTACCTAAAGTCTAGAATTCCATGACTAATAGTGACGTAAATAGCAACGATTTATTCGGCGTCACTAATGTTGCATCTATCGGTGACACTCCGCCTTTTCCTCATGAAATTTAGCAACCGATGTTGTATTCCATCACTAATACCGTGGCTATTTGTCACAATCGTAGAGACGGATTTTAGTCGTCGCTATTTGCCGTGGCTAAAACAGCCTTTTTTAGTAGTGTGCTAGATGTTGTTCCAGCTTTTGAATGTATGTTGGCGATATGGATGTATGTATTATTATAACTGCGTCTTTGTTCAACCCTGGAAAAAAATTCATTAAGCCTTATACATCAATACAGTGACTGGCCTACATTTTTATGACATGATAGTAATCTTTCACCTTTCAAAGCACCCTCTTGACCAAAAATGAAGGAATCTGCATGATTTGGATCCTGTATCCATAGCACTAAAGCGTCAACCCCTGACTGGAAAAATATTTTTCAGCAAAGCTAACAAGTAGTAGAGTAAGAGATAAGACAAATATCTCCACACTTACACAACAATATGAGGTGAACTATGATGTTTACCTTTTCCCACCTCTACTGCATCGACAAATCTTTTTCCTCCAAGCTTTAACAATTGACTAATCGAGGCATCATCCATCTGAACGTGAATAAAGAATAAGCATTAACTAACACACCTAATCCTTAAACCAAAGATACTCTCTCTAGGAACATAAAAGGGGAGGGGGATAAGAAGAACTCAAGGAACATAACACGCTATCTCATCCTCAAACCAAAGATACTCTCTCTAAAGCAAACTCATATGAATATATGATTGGACATTCGTATGAATTTCAAATTAGATAAAGACATCATGTATCCAAGAGAAGAAAGATTTATCAATAAGCCAAGCCTCAAGATACATTGAAAATGAACTGAGAACCAACTTTCTAATTAGATAAAGACATCATTTATAGCTACCATGTACTTTTCCTTTAAAAAAAAAATCTTCTTCATCTTAATTTGCTCATTTATGGATATGAATATTATATAGTTACATGCAAAATATGTTGAATTAAGCAGCTAGGTAGACCCATGAATTCATTACAGTCACTCTTTTTAAGAGCATATTATATAAATATATTTATTTATTAATTCATGTAATTGGGGATTTTTGATAAAGTGAGTGACTTAGCCTGGATGTTCATGGCACTGTAAATTCTATAGGTTACGAAAAAGCTGCTAAATAGGCTTCTTGTGCTCTGCAGCATGAAGACAAATGCAGAAACTGCCAGACAGATCTGAGTTAATAGCTTTCAGAAAATTTATTGTAGAAAAGGTAAGAAACATGGAACATTTCATCAATGACACATGGAAAATTCAGTTAAAAGTGAATATCAGTAAGTGATGGGGGAATAAGGATACATGTGGAGGATCTGAGCTAAATCTTTTAGCAGCCAACAGAAGAGCATTCAGTAAAGCATCTTTTGCTGCAGCATGCAAATAATATCCCTCATTATGTATCTGTCAAATGAACACAAAAATCCTTCATTATCTATCTGGAAAATGAACACAGAAGTTAAATGTATGTAGAGAGTGGCCATAAGCAGTTACACTTAACTGGGACTTGTAAAAGATTTTAAGTTTCAGATGCACAAGTTATCATATTTTTCATGGAATGCTAATCTTTCCCCTACTATTTATTTTGTCATTAATGATAAATTCATTTCTTTGAATGGATATACATAAAGGAAGAGCTCTTTTCAATGTGTGTAATACTCCTCGCCTTATAAGCACATTTCCAACTTCTCATACAAACAATGAGGGAAGAACCTAATACCTCAAATCTTGGGGCATTACAAAGAACTTCCCTGCATTGTTATAATGAAATCCTAACCAAACTTCTATGAATTCCATTTTTTTTTTCTAAGAATATTATTGATTGCATAGCTTTGCATTGTTCTCATGTGAGTCAACTAATAAAATGTTACACATTCTTGGTTTCATTCCCTCCATTTCATTTCTCAAAGTTGGCCAGGCATTAAAATGAGGTACTCACTCTATCACTATCCCTAGAATCACAAAAAGATTACACTCAAGGCATGTTTAGCATCTCAAGCGGTTGGGGTACCTCAAATGCTACTTTAGAGGCTCTGCCAAACATGCTCTTAAAAGAAAATCTATCACAACTCCTTGTTCAAATTATACTACCTCAATTCTCTTTCTCTTTCCATTTTAAGGGTTCAAACATCAAAATGCATCAGGAACTAGATTAGTGATAAAACCATAAAGCCTAGATTAACCCTACCTTCTAAACTCAATCCGGATTCCACCAAAACATCGCTCAGGCTCAATTCCTTGAGCGTCGCACACCATGCCCCAATCACCTACATTGAAGAAGATGTCACAAGGCAACCAAATCGAACACGATCAACAACACAAACGACCAAATCAATTTTTTTTATAACAAATACAATGTCAATGGCAAAACCAAATCCACTTCTAACCTCTCAAAAAGAAAATTAAAAAAAAAACAAGTTTGAATCTTGACAGAAGCTAGCCAAATCGAACGCAATCAACAACACAATCACGAGAAACGAATTCGAAAACCGAAAACCCTAACCGCTTCGACCCGTGCGAGAGCAGATTTTACAAGAATTGAAACTCTGGATCGAAAATTCTTTACCAAAATTGAAAACCTAGATCTGAACACAAAGCCCTAAACCTATATTTGAAGCATCAATGGAAGAGGACTAACCATCATCGGCTCTTGGTGGCGTCACGAACTGGATTGAGTATTTGGTGTTGCGGGGCTTAGCCGTCGACATCGGCTGGAGGAGGAGGGGGGAGTACTGCTGGAGGCGGCGCCTGGGTGGTGTCGGGGTCGGGAGGATAAGTGTCGGCCTCTATCTTCGATTTGGGGTCGAGATTTGTGGAAAGGGATCTGGAAGAGAGGCAGAGAACGAGGACGGAGGGAGGCGTCGGACTGAGAGGGGCGGGGAAGCAATGGGGAGGGTTGGGTCAGATCTGAGGGAGAGAGCTGAAGAATAGATCGAGAAGCCAGAGAGGGGGGTCGTGGTGTTTTCCCCCAAATCTCCTGAGCTTTTTTAGCGGGCCCTTCAAATAATTTTGGGAAAAATTAAGCGGGCCGGCCATATTAACCCCGCCAAATCGGTGACCGCTGCCTCAAATAATTTTTTTCTTAGTGGGTTTTGATGAACCGCCGCCATAGTAATTATTAGTTAAATGAACCGCTGCCAAAGATATTTGGACGGCCTCTATAGGTACAAGTTTTAAAAACCGCTGCCTAAACCGCCTCCATAGACTAATCCAATTTCAAATTCATAAAATACTCCTAAACCGCTGTGGCAAACCGCTGCCTAATTGAACCGCTACCATAAACCGCTTCCTTTGCTCGAAATTGTAGTAGTGAGTAATCTATAAAATCCTAACAACAATCTAAAATAGTTGTGCAACTAGCACAAATCAACAATGTTCATTAATAAACGCAAGATAATAAATACAAATTAATATGAATATAATAAGAATAAGAATCTTACAAAGTTATGCAAACCAAAGCTTAATCCATAGACGAAATGAAAGAGTTTAGTACTACATGGCCTTAGAGGCTCCCCTCTAGAGTATTCTCAAATGCTAATCTCAAAGTATATTAAATGATAAATTAGATGCCTAAGAAAAGTAACCCTAGATGTCCTTAAATAGGCCTAAAAAACTAGGCCAAAAATAAGATAAAATATCTGGATAAAATATTAAAAAAAAATAAGAAATTTGGTTTTTCGAATAAACAAGAGGCCACTGTTGAACAAAAATGCGCAAATAATTGTACAACACATTTTATTTAATTTTTAATATTTGAGTTCGACCCCTTTTGGTTATCCTCTTGATTCAAAGTCATGCCGATACCAAGATTTGAGTGGTTTTGGTAATTTGGGCTGCACCCGAAATTTAGCGGCACTACTACATATATAGTCATTGATGACATTGAAAAGATGACGTTTTTCATAAAATGCCATTAAATATACCTTTTATTGCGTTTAAATATAAAAATGCTATCATTTTTCAGAATACAATTTATTTATGGCATTTTACAAACGCCGTAAATTTGATGGCGTTTATAAAACGCCATCCTTTTTAATTGCAAATTTTATTATGTAATTTATGGCATTTTTAAAACGCCGTAAATTTTATGGCGTTTATAAAAAGGTCATGAAATTGAAGGTAATTTTTTCATTCCAAATTTTGGGCAACAATTAAAGCGCCGAACAAAATAAAACCCTAAATCCACCCCTTTTTCTATTGAGATCCACTGTACTCTTGTGCTCAGCTCTGCGCCCCCCCTCTCTCTCTCTCTCATCGGCAAACTCTTCCATGGGGACCTCCTCGCCCAAATTCAAGAAGCCATAGATGTCCGCCTCCTTGTCAGGTCATGCTCCTCCTCTGCCTTTTCCGCCAGGACTCGCTCTCGCCTTGTTTCCGCCGGCGTTGTTTCTCCTTCAATCTATATGCTCTCCTATTTCAGCTCCGACGCTCAGGAGGCTTCCCTCCTCGCCCTCCTTAACCTCCCTCTTCGCAACGAACGGTCAGCCTTCTCTCTCTCTCTCTCTCTCTCTCTCTCTCTCTCTCTCTCTCTCTCTCTCTATGTATATGTATGTGTTTTTGTCCTTCCATCTGATTGCGTTTGGTAGGGCAGCCCTAAATCCATCTTTGTTAGATTTAGGGCTGGATTTGTTGTTGCGGTCACAGATTTGAAGGCGCAACTTTGTTAGATTTAGGACTGGATTTGTTTTTGCCCCAATTTCATTCATTTTGTAGGTTTTCTATATTGGGTAATGTGTTGTCGAGGTCAACTTGGCCTAGGAGAAACAAAAAGCTATGTAATTGAAGAGGGGAAAAGAGGATAGAAGAAGTGTTTATGAGTAGATGTAAAAAGAAACTCATCTAAAATCTATTTCATCCAACTTGTAGGTCTCAGAGGAGCTTCTATAGGAGTTGTTTGTACAATCTAGGATTGTTGGTATGAACACGCTCTTTTGAATTATTATTTTTTATATAAACTTGAGTTTAGCCCTTCTTATTTACTCTTTTTATTATTTGCTTGATCAGTTAATGTCTGTGTTCGGAAGGATAGAGTGGCAAGTCTTCACAAAGGTTATGGGTTTGTGGAATTTCAAAGTGAAGAAGATATTGATTATGAAAGTAATTACGACAGTCCCAATGCTTTGAATAATATAGATTTCGTGTTTTTTAGTCTTTGAATATCAATTATTCTTTCCTTGCTACTACCCCATGTTTGCCAATGTTTCAATTTGGGTTCTGAATATACTAATGTAATCTAACTCAATTGAAAGAGTTATCGGACATATATCATGCTTCAAGAAATGAACAACTAAATGTACAAGGATTGAATGAATCAAAATATTTATCTAGTTTGGGTCATTATGAGTTTATGACTAAAAGTTGGGAATAAAAAGGGGAGTTTGGCAAAACTCTCATTCAAGTTTGGCAAAATATTTATCTAAAGTGTCATTAGGACATTTGCACTTGTAGTTTTCCTAAACAAGGGAGCCTCTCGCTGGAAGGAAGCCAGATTTCACAAAGAGCATCTCAATGGAAGGAAATCAGATTCCATACAGAAGGATGATGAAGATGGGAAAGCCAGGAAGAGTCATCCATGGATGGTTTACCTTACCACAATTGTTGTTGTTTATGGATCTTATGAATTTGGAGCTTTGTGTAAGTAAACTGCTCTTTCTTTTGTATCAATGCATCGTCTCTAAAGAGGGGTCATCATGGTTGGTTTACCTTGCCACCTTGATTTGATTTTGGATCAAAACTGTGTTTTTCAGGCAGGATAGTCTTCTCCAACTCATTCTGTTATCACTGAGGATCTTGGCATGTCAACAACGAAGGTCTGTCGTGATCTCCACTTCTTAACCTTCATTTCTTGACTAGTTAGTTGCTGATCATTAGCAGTGGAACTGGGTCTGTTTGGTTCTTAACCTTCATTTCTTGTTAAAATATGTAGCATCACCTCCAATTTGGATCTGAGTGATTGCACGTTTAGTTATGAATGTAATTCTCTAATTGAGTGTTATTGTTGTGTAATCCTCTAGTAAAGTAATATATTGTTTTCGTTATATATATATTTTTTAAATTACTAAACATCCATGGCGTTTTTCAAATGCCATGGATTCTGCATATTATTTTTTTTTTCAAAAAAATAAATAAATTCCATGGCGTTTAAAAAACGTCATGAATTGCATTTTCTATGGCGTTTTTTAAACTCCATAAAAATTAGGATAAAAGCACGGCGTCGGTTTTGACGGCGTTTGAGCATGGCGTTTAAAAACGCCATGTTAAAGCTTTTATGGCGTTTTTGAAATGCCGTAGAAGAGTGTATTTCTACTAGTGCGGGTTGTCTAGGTATCTCTCGGAAGATAATCAAGCCTTACGTAGTTCATAGTGTTGGAGTTGGTGTTTTTTAATATCTGAAAGATTTTCATGCATCATTGGATCGTATTAGGACTCACCTTCTCGGAAGGGTAGCCCTAACATAAATCACACTATCATATGCATGAGATTTTCTCGTGTATCATCCGGATAAATTGAGCACACCTTCTCGAAAGAGTTTTCCAACTTAATGACTATCACTTATATGGAAAATCATGTGTATTTAATTTAAGTTTAATTTTAACCTCATCTTCATTTTTAAAGTGAATTTAGAGGTTAACGACTGTGCCCGACATATTTTTGAGATTTAATATCGGGTTACCTACGTAGCCGTTTTTACGGCGTCAAGTCTTTACGTATGTAAAGACCGGAATTTAATTAATATTTATAAAATATCCGTAGGATAATCCGAATATTATCCTTGGATGGCTTTATATTGGTATAATTATGGATTTTATGAAAGAAATATATATACTCGAGCCACTTTTCTCGTATCTTGTAAACGTAACGGATTTTAACGCGTCACGAACTCGAGATTTACGTCTTGCTAATATAAGGGCAGCCGCCCCCCATCCATTCCTTGCACACATCTCACCCACTCCATTTGATTTGATCATATGACAAGCTAGGATGGCTTTGACCAAAGCAACCCTCTCCCATTTTTTAAATCTGATCCCCAAGGCTCAGTCTCACTCATTCACAAAGAACAAGCCGTCACTTGAGAGGAAAGAAAGAGAAAAGAAGCCTATCTCCATTTCTAGTCCTTTTTGGTTGCCTTTCATTCAAAAAGCCATAACTCCCTCAATATTGATCCAAATGGAGTGATTCTTGAGCCCTTAGCTCTGTATTTGAATCAGATTTCAATAAATATATCAAATATCCAAATCCAAGGTGATTTACCTCTCCAAACAGACCAATCTTTGGGGCTGCAGTGGAGTGTTCTAGGAGGACCTTGGGTTTTTCAACTTGATCTTTGGTAAGTCCTCTTGGTTCCTTTCAAAACTGAGTTCCAACATGTTTTAACTCCTTTTATTAAACTTTGAGTAAGAATTGAAATCATGTTTTGGGATTTTTGGTGATAAAATGGCAAGGTGTTTGGAAGGTGTTCCAAAGGACTCCCGATGGTGTTCTTGAGTCGTTTGTGTGGGGTTCTTCGTAGGTAATCTCTCATACGCCTTCCACTCTCTAGGATAGATGTGTTTTGGTGTGGAAAAGGCTTAGAAAGTGGAGCCTCTATGTGTTTTGGTTGCGTTTTATAGCAAAAACGTTAAAAAAAAAGAAAATGGGTATATGTGCCTCTGTAATTTGGACTTTATTTCCAATCCAACAATTTGATCAGGGTAAAATCCTTACATGATGTTCAAGGCAATGTTATCTAACTGCCCTCCAAAAATGAAGACGATTCAACGGTTGGATCAAGGGTTATTATAATTTTAGTAAACAATGTTTGTAATGACTTGATTAAAAGCTTGGTTAAGGGAATGCTAAGAATATGGTTAAATATATGATGACATTGAAGCGTTCATGGGATTTCGCCTATACTTATTACCTCATTGGTGACGACATAATGCTTTAAAATGTCTGCAAGCCTTAGCCTGACGAGATGATGATCAGATTGTGTATTTATTAGTCTAAGGGATGGGGGCTATGAGTTTGGCTCGCGATGAATTATATTACTTTTCAATCGCCGTCTATAGAGGAAGCTTGGCGGGGTTGTTATCCCAAGAAATGTTCTTTTCTGATTGAGGATCTTTAGAACTCAACTCCGGGGGTTTGAAGTCCGGGAGGATAATCAAAGCTCTTATGTTTTTCTATCTTTAGGATCGGATCCTTTACTCTGAGATCGGAGGGGGGTATTTATAGGGAAACCAAGCAAGCAGCTGGCTGGCAACCTCGTGGTTCTATGTAGGACACGTGTAGCGCATGCCCACACGCTTAGGGGCATAGGCAATATACGTGGATCCATTAGAGGTGAGGTGCTTGAGCCAGCAAGCTACTTGCTAGGACTTCGGAGGCTTACGAGATATTTTGGAGAGTTCGCTCTGATTCCTATACTGGGTTCGAGTCGCGAGGAAAACGAAGGTTAATATTCCTTGGGAACATTAAGCCTAGTCCTTCGGGCTCGATTAGATACTTTGCTCGCGTAGTACTAATGGTGGGACCGACCATCCTCTTGCGTTGGGTGACCAATTTATGACTTCATATTCCGTGTTTATCATATAACCTATTTTCTATCGCATCGTCATATCTCCTCGTAACCGGATCGCGAGTGACACTCCATTCGCGATTAGGTTTCGACAAGTACGATGCTCTCCGCCAACACTCTTAATTTATTAGATGAACCTTACTTGGGCCTATCGTGCTCTTTGGCCCATTGGGCTGGTTGGCCCCACAGGGACCTGTAAATGGGGTTTTTACCCTCGCCCCTCCTCATTCCAGATTTCTGAATTTCAAGTTTTTCAGTGCTTCCCTCTCGCAGTTGCTCATGTAAGTTGTCTTTGATCTTTCTTTTTCTCTTTTTAATTTCGAAGTTTGCGCTATCCTCTCAAGATTTTTAGGGTTAGCCGGGAAAACTGAAACCAGTGGCGGTTATGGGGTGGCGATCGGGGTACGCCCTGGTGCTTCACCCCTGACTTTCCTCTTTGTCTCCTTAGTCGTAACTGACCTTTGTGGAGTAGCAGACGGGTAGTTAGTAGTGGTAGGGTGGTGTCGAGAGGGGGTAGTGTTGTATTTTGAGTTTTCCGGACGACCTTCGGTGGTCTTTTCGGACTTCGTGGAATACCTCCGACGATAAGAGGCGGAAGAAACCTTTCGTTTCTTCCTTTTTGTCCTTCTCAGGGGTGATTTCTCAAGAATCGAGGAATCTTTAAGAAGGAGATGGAAGGGCGCCTTTTAGCCGTCGTCTTGGGAGGGGGGGGGGGGGGGACGTCTTTCCAACGTTTCTTCGGGGGGCGCGTGGGGTGTCAATATAGGCCCTTAAGGGGGCCTTTTGGCACCCAAATTATTTATTAGCGATGTTGAAAAGGTAGTTTTCCTCTTGTTAATTTTTCCTTTCTCTTGCGTCTTTTCCAGGGGATTTTCCTTTGCTTTTAGAATTAAGATGTCGCAGGAGAGCGATAGTCAAAATCGTAGCGTAAGCTATGAATATGAAGAAGTCAGTTCCTCGCGAACCCGGTCCCATATTGACGCTAGCTCGGAGTCTGCGGCAAGCCCGACTCCTCTTCCACTACGTAAAAGACCTCGCGAGGAAAAGAGAAAGAGGACGAACCCCGGGGATGGTTCAAACGCGAAGAGGTGGAAGATGGCAGGAACCATTAAGCACCCTTTAAAAAGGAACAACCCCGAGTATTGCCATACCTCAAAGTTCATAAATGACATGGGAAGGGGTGAGTCGTCTCGCGTACCCAAAGAGTCTAAAAAACCTACCCGAGTTGTTCCGGGTGACTTCGCCCTACCTCCCTATGATCGAATGGAGGTTGGTAGCTATAGTTTTTGTGAGGGTCATACTTTCGCGGCGCCCCCTCCTCCCCCAACAATATTCTTGGATCGTGTAGCTCCTACCGTACCAAAAACGCTGGGTGAGGAGTCGATCTTATATGTTAAGCACCTGGAAGAGGTGGCGAGGCTCTACCCATGGCCGACTGGGGCGGAAATAGGTCTGGCTGTTTGTGGTGGTGGATGCTTGAATGAATATAAGAACCATGTCGTAGTTCATCTGGCAGTTTGCTTTAAGGGTTCCGTCTCTCTCTCCCCCCGCTGTATGTGGATTTTTTAGCTTATATAAACCAATGCCATGTCCAGCTTGCTTTTAACGTATGGATGTATTTGGCGGTATATATCATGCGTTGTGCTGCCATTAAGAAAACGCCATCGTTAGATCATCTTTTCTCCGTTCTTTCCTTGAGGCACGGTGAAGGATTGATGTCCGCCTCCCTGGCTGGGAAGATCGTTGAGAGGTTGTCCAATAGCCCGAGATGGAGGAAAAAGTGGTTCCTCGTTCGCGATCCAACCAAAACTATCTTGAATTTCATGATTAAACGTGGGAAGTACGTCGCACCTGGCGATAAGCATGATGCAGCGGATAGGTGGAGAGCTGCATTTAAGAGGGGGGTTGCGGTTGTACGGGGTTATAGGAAGGTTGTGATCCCGACTCGCTTGGAAATGGCTAAACTTAGCCTTCCGCATCGGCCGAGTCGGTGTCTAGGAACCTTTTATTCTAAATCCTTTGGTGTTTTGACCGTAATTTTTCTTTTGTTCTGACTTGTTTTAATATTTCCCGCATATATGGTAGTTGACAAGTCGAAGGTTTCTGCGCTCGCGGAGAGGAAAAATGCCACGAGAGGTGGGTCAGGACCTGCTCTTACTATCACCGCGCGTCCGGGTGGTGGTCGTCAAAATGTTTCTCGCGAGTCTCCTATTGTAGCTACGAGTTCAAAAGGGAAAAAAACCGGCCGAGGACCAGGAGAGTATTTTGTCCGGTGACCAACCGTTGGCCCATCATGGGCAAAAACGTCTGAAGGAGGGTACATAGGGCACCACACGCCTAAACTCTGAACCGGCTACTCGTGCCGGGACACAAATGATGGCTTACCGGCTGCCTGGGTTTGACCCTATTGATATTAAGAAGTTGGATATCCCTTCGAATAGTTGTTTGGCTTAAAGAGATTATCTTCATCATCTGACGGATGAAGATTTAGTTGACCATGGCCGAAAAAGCAGGGGTTGGGTAACCTTTGTCGCGACTTATGCCTTCATTTCTTCTTTTATTTAACTTATGCGTTTTATTTTTATCCGTATGTTGCCGTAGGATAATCTGCAATGGTTTGAAATGGCCTTGCGTTTGAGAAACTATGGTGACAAAGTGAGAGAGTTGAGGACTAATGTGGCCACTCTGAAGACAAAGGTGGAAAAGTTGAAAGATGCGGAGCTCCGGGAGATAACCATTGAGTGCCGCAATGATGCTTTGACGAAATCCCAGAAAGATGCCGAAGTCGCGAAGAATGAGCTAGATCTGTCGCGTGTTGAACTTGCGAAAGCTCAAGAGGTGGGGGCCCGACATGAATTGGAGGCCACACATTTGAAAAGTCATCTTAAAGATCTTGAGGGTGAATTGGGGGCGGTTCGCGAAGAGTTGGCTGGGCGAAGAGCCAGTTAGAGCGCTTTATTTCTGGGGATGAGGCTGTTCTTTCCAAGAAGTTGATTCATGAGTTCATGCTTAGTGACGAGGGCCAGGGGTGGCTATCAGGTTTCCTGGGGGGTGCCGGTCGGGGTTGGCTTGATCATTACCTCAAGACGGATGGAGAGGATGTCCTTTATGAATGACAAGGTCTCCGATGCGTGGATGGACGGGATTATAGGTGGGATCACCCAGAGTGTTAATCGCTTTGCTTATCTCGGCGACGAGGTGAGGATGTTTCCTCCTAGCTACGAGGATGAAGACTTGAAGCTTAAGGATCACCGGCGCGAGTTGCCTCCCCCCTATGATGCTCCTATTAATGATGCAGCTATCCTTGACCCTCCGCCTGATGGTGAAAAGACCCCTGAGCCTGCTCATGTAGATCGCCCTCCTACTGATGTTTCACTTGGCCGTTTATTCCATTCTCTGTAAAGATATTTTGTTTGTGGGGAAGTTTGAAAACATTTCTACCCGTAGTGAGAGTCTCGTACTCTGCTGCGGTTTGTGTGTCTGTTTGACGAATATTTCCAATCCTATGGTAAGCGATGTCTTATCATGGTTTTCTGTGAATACTTTATCTTTGAATTTACCGTGGTTTTATTTATATCTTTTGCCTGTTTTTCTTACTGGCTTGTTCCGTCGATTTTTCCTTATGTTTTGTTATGTTTACATCTTGACCTTTTTGTCTTATCTACTGCTTTTATTTGCAAGGTAAATTCGCGATACCCTTATCCATCTCCTGTCGTTGATCGTTTTATGGAATAAATCGTGAAATGAAAAAAAGTAGGGTTCGCGTATTTATTAGTTGTTATGCGAAATGATAGGCCGAACGTAAGAACTTCTTAGCGATGAAATCTAACAGGAAATATCTTGGAGTATCTTTCTTGTTGTTATATTTCTTCGTAGCATGCGTAGTCGGGCAAAATATCCCCATTCTCGTCGGGACCTGGTTGCTCTATTGCCACATCAAAGTGGGATTCTCCCTGGTACTTGAAGGTGAGGCGGCTCCTTATTCCGAGGTTCGTAATGTTCGCAAGAGATCGCCATCCTTCCGATAGGGAGAACCAGTCCCGCTCGTCTCGTTTGACTAGGATTTAGAATTCTTGGTTTGAGGGAGAACATAGATAGATGTGGTTTGGTTATTTCCTCCCCGAATTCTACAAAGATATATGGTAGGGGGAGCCTGTGTAAGTGGCTCTCCCTAAGGATTATTCTAGCGAATTTAGGATTTGGAAAAAATATAGTGTTTGTGATGGAGTTTGGTGGAAGGGTTTCTGGTGGAGAGGGCTCTCCTGAAACCCTATCGAAACTTGGCATTGTGCTTTTAGATAATTCAAATTTTACTCCCGATGATTTTATTTATACCAGTTCCACATGCAGGGAATAGGGACGTTGTTTTTGCAGAGTTATCTCTTTAATTGTGGTGAAGCAGGGTGGTGTGTGTTGCTAGTATGTCTTTCGTGTAGCTTAGTGTTCGGATTTTTCCTGTAACCTTTTCCACCGCATGGACTGAAATTGTCTTTATTAGATGCAATTTGGATGTGTTATCTGATATTTGTTGCCCTCGTGGTTGAACTGAGTGGTGGGCGGTTTGTTTAGTATCCAATACCTACTGTCCTCGTGGTAGCGCTAAGTGATAGGCGGTTTCCATTGATATTTTTCTTTGTAGTTAGTATAAGAAGGTAGGAAACCCAAAGCTTTTGTTGTAGTTGGCCTATGATAATGATGCCTGCGACGCCAGTCAACATTCCCGACGCAGTTTTTCCTCGCGTGAGGGGTTTCACTTGGGATATTTCCGTGGGAGGGGGGCATTTATATAGGCTGGTAAGCTATATTAATGCGATTAGGTTTTTGGTAAATAAAGTGTTTCTGATGTGCTTGCTTTTGTTGCAGCCTTTACCCTCCATATACCAGGATTATGGTTATGATGCTCTTGGAGCCGTCCATTTATGGACGCGGTCGGATGAGGAACTTATGGTGAGGGTGGAAGCCTTAGGACCCAACAACTACTGGTTTACAACTGGGTGGCCTGCGTTCGTTGTTTCGAATGAACTTCGAATTGGGACACGCCTGATTTTTTAATATGAAGGACACTCTTGCTTTGATGTTGTTGTTGTGAACCATGGTCCTAATCAAAATGGTGATGTGGACTTCTCAGTTTGGTGCTGATCGTTCCGTTTTTATTATGTTTGCTGTGGTTATATCGCTTTGTCGCCAGCGGGTGGTTATGTTTGATGTATAATTATTTATTAAATAATCGTGGTGCTACTTGTTTGGGGTTATCGTAAACTGTGGTAAATCCAATGAACAAGTAACTTCTAGTGTGATGTTTGTGATTAAAAGGCTTTAATCTCCAGTGTAATATTCGCGATTAAAAGATTTCAATCTCCAGTGTGATATTCACGATTAAAAGATGTCAATCTCTACTGTGATATTCGCGATTAAAAAATTTCAATCTCTAGCGCGAGATTTTTTATTAGATATTTCAATCTCCAGCATGATATTTGCGTTTGATGCCAGGGAGGAAGAAGTTAGGAGATCTTCCTCGCATGGTTTGCGAATAAAGAAACTTTTTTCCTCAACGTCTTTAGACGTTGAGAATTTTCTTTGAACCGTTATACAAAGGTTGATGACAAATTGAATCTTAATGAAGCGAATTTTTATTGACAAGCCGAGCTTTTCTTAAGAAAATTAAAAATGGAAAAAATTTGCTTATCGAACTGGTCCTGGGATCTAATGGAAACCATTTGCTATTGGGCCGTCGTAGTCGCTATCGTAAAGCTCGTCTTCTATGTAGCGGCCTTGCTTGTCGAAGAAATGGACTTCAAACCTTGCTTCTTCCAAGTGGGTGAACATTATTGATGTTTCCAGCTCTAGTCCGTGTGATTAAAAAAAGTCCCTGCATCCACATGCCACCCAGGGAGATCCGTAACTGCCTCCTACGATGTGGACAGGGAAATCTTTGACGACGCGAGTGGACAGGAAGATCTGTTCGGGAACATGGGGTTGGAAGTGTCGACCAAATTCGTAAGGCAACATTATGCGTATGTATTGCTCGTTTCCTACTAAATAAATATCGAATATAAAGGGATTGTTTTGGCTTTGATTGCTGATGCTTACTGCCATATTTGTGTTTTTTAAGGGCCGGTGATGAGAAGGTTGTGCCTTTTATGTTTGTAAGGAAGAAGAGCTTTTATAGTGGTTTTGAGTGATTTGAAAATGCTTTTGCGATGAATGACTATTTTTGGATTTGAAATGTGTCAGTGTACTTGGTCTAGTTATAAAGGGATTCTTTGTCATGTGTATGACATGCAGAGTATCTTGGAAAATCCTTCTCGCAGATTGTTTGTCTAGTTTCAACGTATGTAATAGCCTCCTACTCTGCCACCGTTCCTTCCTCCCCTGTTCTGGGGGTAAGTTCCCGACCTCTTTCCCCAGTCGCATACATGGGATTGTAGGGTCTCGATGGTGCGTTAGGTGGCTTATATTGCCGGGGAGGGACCTCAGGAGGACAGTGTTGCTGTGGCATCGCTACAGGATTACCAGGATTTGCTAGTGAGGCGCAAATTTGAAGGGGTGAGATATCGCCAGGATGAGCCATCATTATGTTGATTGGGGCACCAAATGGATTTGGTCCTGATCTCTGGTTGTATTGCACTTCTTGGATTAGAGGGCGCAACGGGATGGTCGGATATTGCCAGAAAGGATTACGAGGTTGCTGATCTCCGAAGTTTTCTCTCCCCTGCCATTTGTTGGGGGGCCGGTGGTAAGATGGATGACGGAACACTGGCTTATACTCGACAGGTCGCGAGCTAGAGCCTGCGGCTTCCATTGCGTGGATCTGCTTGGTAACGAGTTCTCTCAAAACGTCGTAGTTGGCCGACTCTTTTCGAAATAGACAAATCTTGAAATCTCCTTCGGCGAAATTTCCCATCAGTATCGTGCTTGCGGATTCTTGGTTGAACCTTGGGATTTGTACCACCATATTAGTGAATCTGCTGAAAAAAATTCCCAAGGACTCGGTTGCGCCTTGCTTAATGGAATTGAGGTCCAATATGGTTCTTTTTCTTGTGCGAGCACTGCCGAAATGAGCGACGAATGTACCTGAAAGTTGCGCAAAGTTGTTGATTGATGATCGGGCAAGATTTGTGAACCATGTTAAAGCGACCCCACTCAGCGTGGATGGAAATGAACGGCAATACATGACATCATTGTCCTCGTTCATTCCCATTGCTGTGGTGAATTGGTTGAGGTGATCGTTGGGATCGATATCTCCTTTGTACTTGGCGATGAAGATGTCCCTCCACCTATCGGGGACAGGTGCCTCGTGTATTTGTCTGCAAAAAGCCGAGGGAAAGGTTGGCTCACCTTTGCGAGTTTTCCCAGGTGCCTCAGGGGAGTTTGAATGCGAAGACACGTTTTGGGCTTTGCCAAAACGGTCGACCTTGTTGATATTTTCATTGGGTTCTGGATCGGGGTTGAGAGGGCCACCAGCGGGGTTGGGGAAATGGTTGACCGTTATGGGCACTGGTCCTTGTTGTTGATAATAAGTACGGGGGTCGTGTTGGAGTGGCACCCCGTTCGCTTATTGGAAAGGCATACCGTTCGCTTGTTGGTTGAAGTACATGGTTTGCGGGTAGCTCCGCGCGAAGAATTGGTACGGGGGGTAGCCGCCCCACATCCCGTAGGGAGCGAACGGAGGGGGTTGCACAGTGTCCCATGTCGGTTGTTGAGGGGCGTCCTCATTGCCGCTGTGTAGGGCTTCCTCGTTAGGGATGGCGTTAAGGTTGATGTCGTTTGTTTCCTCGCTGTCATGATGCTGGTTCCCAAATTCCTCTCCGGATAAGGTAAAATTCATAACTCCTGCAGCAAAAAACATCAGTGTTTAAGAGGGAAGATAAGCGCTATTCATTAGTTTATTTTAGATATAAATTATGTAGAATAAAAAAGAATAAGGCGGACAAAAGGGAATAAAAGAAATGGAAAGGAAGCGATCTAAAGAAAACGTATTGCCACGCGGAACCTCTCGTCGTGAAAGTTTCCCACAGACAGCGCCAATGAAGCGTTCATGAGATTTTGCCTATACTTATTACCTCACTAGTGACGACAAAATGTTTTAAAATACATGCAAGCCTTAGCCTCACGAGATGATGACCAAATTGTATATTTACTAGTCCAAGCGATGGGGGCTATGAGTTTGGCTCGCGATGAATTATGTCACTGTTCAATCGTCGTTTATAGAGGAAGCTTGGCGGGGTTGTTATCCTAAGAAACGTTCTTCTTCGATTGAAGATCTTTAGAACTCAACTCCGAGAGTTTTAAGTCCGGGAGGATAATCAAAGCGCTTATGTTTTTCTATCTTCAGGATCAGATCCTTTACTCTGAGATTGGAGGTGGTATTTATAGGGAAACCAAGCGAGTAGCTGGCTGGCAACCTCGTGGTTCTATGTAGAACACGTGTAGCGCATCCCCACATGCTTAGGGGCATAGGCAATATACGTGGAGCCATTAGAGGTGAGGTGCTTGAGCCAGCGAGCTGCTTGCTAGGACTTCGGAGGCTTACGAGATATTTTGGAGAGTTCGCTCTAATTCCTATATTGGGTTCGAGTCGCGAGGGAAACAAAGGTTAACATTCCTTGGGAACATTAAGTCTAGTCCTTCGGGCTCGATTAGATACTTTGCTCGCATAGTACTAATGGTGGGATCGACCATCCTCTTGCGTTGGGTGACCCATTTATCACGTCATATTCCGTGTTTATCATATAGCCTTTTTTCTATGGCATCGTCAAGCATAACTGAAACTTAGAGTATACGGAAATAAAATATACCCATAACTTGGCCAATAATAAGGATGAAAATGTTAGGATTACGTGATGATATGACCCGGATTATAACTTGTTAAGTGTGGATACTTAACCAAGCTTATAAGTCCTTAAGCCATTAACCTTATGTGAATGTGTGTGATTATCTTGCAGTATGGGTTTATGTGATGCATTAATAAGAAGAACCTAATGTGAAATAATTAAAATTCTTAGGCGCTTGATTCGTGTTTACACTTGGTGCTTGTTGGTTTCCATGCTTACCTTCAGATGTCTGGTAAGTCCCTTGGACTTACTCATGAGGTTACTCTTGACACATGAGTGTCGTAACGAGATAGATTCATGCATATTTTACGACATATAATTTTTGTAGGGTATAAACCGGAATTATAACATAGAACGGAACATAGGGAATGAAATGAACTCTTGTCTTCTCTTTGTCTTTGTTATAATAGGTGGCCATCCTATTCTATGGTGATAAAGGTTGGCACATCCTCAAAGAAATTGGTGATAAAGGATGGTGTAACCTCCAAGCGTTTGGAACGGGATTATATGGTTGATTGTTATCATTTGGGTACACATTACCGCAATTATTTATATATTCAGATTATGCCTTAGGAGCATGATAGTGTATTTACAGTTTTATCGCATCACGTTTATATGCCTTTTTACATACTCGTAGAGTATGTTGGTGCATACGTGTATGAGTAATCAATGATTGACCCCGTTATCTTTCTTGTTTTTAGATTCAGGTACCCCTGATACCTGATATGCGTGATCATATGTGGATGTTTGCCGGGCATAGCCTATGGGACGATAGAGTGAAAGAGATATGGACCATGTTTTAGTATTTTCTCGCCACTTATTACTTTTGCATTTTGACCCGGCTAGGCCGTGGCATGTGTTGTACTTTAATTCCGCCTTTATCTTCCGCTCAAAAACCGTTTTGCGATAGTTACCTAGGACAAGTTCTAACCTCCAATGGGCATGTGTTTGCTTTGGGGTTCGAAATCCCTGTTTTAACAACTTATCTACGCTTTCACTAAATAAATAATCTAAGTAATAACTCGTACTCGGCCGTAAGATCTAAAGCTAAGAGAAGAATTCAAAACTCTTCCTTAACGTACTCCGAATAACCGGATCATCCGAACCTTATTAATCCTCTAGGTGGATTAATGGAGGCACATTCGGATATCCAAACTTTTGGGTCGTTACAAAGTAGTTCTGTATGGTAAATCAATTTGATTTTTTTTTATCTGTGATTGTACCCGACAAGCTTAAGCTTTATGTCGAGCTACCTACGTACCCGTTTGAACGAGAGCAAATCACCCGTAGTTCTTTTTGAGAACATATTTGATTTAATCTGAGGCGGACGACTGAATCCGATATATATTGAATTTTGGCATCAGATTTCATACGTAACTCATAAAAGAGTATCAAGTCTTTACGTAGTTCTTTTTTGGAACAAATTTTGCTTGATTGACTTAACTTCATTTGGAAACGAAGCAAGTATTTTTTGGGGAATTTGTGATTGAACTCGAAAGGCTTTGGCTTGACATCAAGTTTCCTACATATTTGACGAAGCGGAATCAAATCTTATGTAGTTCTTTTAGAAATCAAGTTTATATTTGGTGAAACTTGATTTAAGGTTTTGACTTCGTTTTTTATTTAGGAGTCAGTTTCGAGCTTGACCCACTATAATTAATTGGCAAAGAACATTTGACGAGTTTAGTTTTATGTTTTGAACAAACTTGAATTCTTAATTTGTACCAATTATAATTCTTATATTTTAGTGAGTTTACTTTGTAATTAAACATTTTTTTATATGTCCAAGACATAGCCACATTTACTAATTATTTTAATAGACATGCAAATACATGTAACATTTACTAATTATTTTAAAAATTGTGTCCCAAGACCTCTTAACGACTCTCCCCCATAATGTCCCCCCCCCCCCAAGCCATCTTAACGACTATCCCTTAATGATTTTCCCACCAAATCACTTCAATACCTGTTGGTTTTCTTTAATTTTATTTGATTTTGTAATTTACTAGAAAATATGATACCAATAAAATTATGTAATAGTTATCCTTTTCACACACACAAAAAATGTAACTCACATATTAATTGTTTTTCCTTTTTATTTACATGTTTAAATTTCATTATTTTTTCACTTTAAATTATTATTTGGGAATGAGATAGTTTTGCTTTTAGTTTATTAATGATTGACATATATATTTTTCTATTGAATATTTTCAAGTTTGATTAGATGTTAGATTATAGAAATAAATAATGTGAATTATGGACTAATTGATACTACGCCCATTTTTTAGTCACTTACTATTTAATTTTTATTAATTTTTTTTATGAATCATAAGTATGAAATCATTAATAATTTTTTTAACAGTTTATAGCAATTTTTAATGTATAAATATTTTAAAAGATTTTTTTCTTGGTGTTTACAATAACATCAATCAATAACTATTTAAACTTTAAGCTCTTGAACAAATAAGGATTAGGTTTAGCGGTTAAAAATATAAAATTTATTTTTTTCGCAGTATCCGGCTCTTTCAAGGATAATTTTCAATATGACATCCTTTCATATCCTAATTAGTTAATTCTTTTTAATGTCATTACCACAATGTTTTATATTTCTGTTATTTTAAATATCCATTTATCATTATATATATATATATATATATATATATATATATATATATATATATATATATATAAACTTTCAACAAAGAGCATCATTTGTGGATCGAGTTTTACAGGTGGTTGATGGATGATGTTGCTAGATATTTGTAAGTTTGATTTTCAATATATTCATGAATTTGAATCTTATGGTTAGAGAAAAACTGATTAGAATGTAATTAGTTCTCTGAAGTTATAGATCGAAACAACACTAAGTACCTAACTTGATAATATATGCATATATAGTGGTGAAAAAATTATTGTATAGTTTTTGTGTATTTTAAAGACTGTATAAAATATGATATATCTCTATACTCAAGCCAACCGATTTTATATTTCAGTTTTGAAGTCAAAACAATACCGCTGGTTTCATGACATTTATCTAACCTAAAACAATTAACTTCTACAATTTAAAGATAATATGGATAATTAAAAAAAATACTAACAAATAAAATTATGATATGAATTTCATGTAAGATACCAAACTAGGACATTAATTATATAATAATATGTGTCATTAACAATTACATACAAATATTTATTAAAATTAAATACTAGACATACAAAAAAATAAACATTTTATAAATAACTTAAACCAAATTGTTATGAAGCATATAAAATCAAGATTTACCATTTGTACGCATATATAGTTTAGATTAGGGAACAATATAACACAAAATAGCCTCTTAAATAATCTTAAAAAATATCAAAACTTATATGTCCCGTGCGTAGAACGGGTATGACTGGCCTTGTATAATAGTAAGCCCGTGTGCATAGCCCCATTACTTCCTCTAACTAGTCTTATTACTCGCTCGTTGTGGGGTTTCTTAATAAATAATATGATATTTAATTTATATTTTCTTTTTAAAATTTAAAGGTTATAATATATAGTTTGGTTATCCCAAAATGTAAAATAAATATATAAATATATAATCTAATACTACTTTATCTAAATTGAAAAAAATTGCCCAGTCTTTTCAAATAATTACAAAAATAAATTATGCATCATTAAAATCATTTCCTTTTTTTTTTTTTGGGTGTTGTTGTTAATACAAATTGTAAATAAAAGCTGTCTTTTGAGAATATCGTCATCTTTGCATCAGCAACCAAAACCGGTTGCGACCAAATTAACAAAATTCTCACTGAATACTCAGCTATTTCGGGACAAAAGGTAAATAGACACAAATCCCAATTCCAAACATCAAAAAACGTCACAACCACCCAGAAAAATCTAATCAGAAACGAGCTAGAAATAGCGCACACCCCTAAGATGGGTACCTATTTGGGCTGCCCCCTAATAGAAGGAAGAATGACAAAGGAAGAATTCACGGAACTTCTAACTAACACCAAATCACAACTTCACAGATGGAAGGCGAATTGCCTCTCACAAGCTGGCCGTTGCACTCTAATCAAAACAACGCTAGCGGCCAAACCTCTACACATAATGCAATGCTTTATGCTACCAAAATCAGTCCATACGGAACTTGATAAGATCAACCGGAACTTCCTCTGGAACAAAGGACCCAACCATAAGCCCCTCATCGGTTGGTATGAGGTTTGCAAAACCAAGGAAAATGGAGGGCTTGGGCTGCGTAGCTCGGAGGATATGAATACAGCTCTTCAAATGAAATTACTCTGGAAACTATTAGCGGAACCAACTAGCCCATGGGTCAAACTAATTAAAGAAAAATATCTTAAGAACCAAAATATACTCACATATCGGAAACAGGGTACCTCTTCCTGGCAATGGACCCAGTTAATAAAACTAATCCCGCTGTTTAAACAAGGCCTTAATTGGTCTATTGGAGACGACGCCTCTATCAAGTTTTGGCAAGACCAGTGGTTAGGCCAAACACCTTTGAATTCATCTATCTTAGGAACTCACTATATAGACGATACAATCAACATAAAACATTTTCTCAAAGACAACAAAACATGGAACCAAGATAAACTACACGCAGAGTTACAAAACGTAATTCCGAACAGCCTAATTGAAACTATCAAGACAATATCAATACCACAGCACATCCAAGTTGACAAACTTTATTGGAAATGGAGCAAAAATGGATGGTTCAGCACTAAGTCTGCTATTGATATGATTTACAACCACAAGAAACATGAAGCTTCAGACGCAAATTGGGTCTGGGGACTAGATATCCCCCCAAAAATAAAATATTTCCTATGGAAAATCCTTAAAAACGCAGTGCCCACTTCTGTCAAGCTAGCTTCTCGACGCCTTGGGATTCCGACAAACTGCCCTCACTGCGACTCTTGCTATGAAGACCTAAACCATTTATTATGGAAATGTCCTGTTACGAGGGAGACCCTCATTGCAAATAACCCGGGAACATTTTGGAAAATTAATGGTTGTTTCAGCAAAGACGAGCACTTGAACAAAACGCTATGGGTAATAAAAAATACAATAGGAACAAAATGCTTTGAATATCTCGCCTTTGCTTGGTGGGGTATCTGGTACTTCAGAAACAAAACACTATTTGAAAACATAAACCCGGACATTAGACGCATATTATCCTTTATAAAGGAACAAATATATGTCTGGAAAACATCAAATTTGAACTGCCCGGACTACTGTGAAAACAATAAAAATACGCCCACAAATGTGGACAAACAAAGATCTATATCAAAGAGAAAGAGAACCAAATGGGAACCTCCACCGATTGGAACTCATAAGCTAAATTTTGATGGTTCGTTCTCTGCGGATGGTTTAGGCTCTTATGGATTCATCATTCGTGATTCTGTAGGAACCCCAATTTTCTCTGGTAATGGACCATCACCAATCAGTTCTGTCTGTGGTTGTGAAAGTTTGGGTCTCTGGATGGGACTTCGGGCTGCGACAGAACTGAAAATCACAGATCTTATTATTGAAGGAGACAACTCAACAATAATAAAAAGTATGAAAGGTATAGGGAAGCCTACTGGAGACTCTGAAATAATTGTCTCGGACAGTCTTGTCTCGCTGGGCTTTTTTGGTTCTGTTGAGATTCGTCATGTCTTCCGTGAAGCAAATTTGGTAGTTGATCGCTTATCCCGTATCACTCCAGCCTTCTACGGTATCTGGACTCCTGATGACTCTCTGTTGCACAGTCTCATCCGCAAGGATGCTCTTGACTGATAGAGCTCAGCTCTATGGTCAAATTTTTTCCGTTTCAAAAAAAAAAAAAAAAAAAGCTCTCTTTTGAGAGCTTTTGGCTTGCGGCCGCCGGGCTTCATGCCACAGCTCCCCTGCCCAGCAGCACCCATGGCCACACCCCACCGGTTCACCACCCTTCTTCACCCGCAGCCCACCAACTTCACCCTCTAACTTCCTTCCTATACCCAGCCTCTGGCCGCCGCACACCCACACAGCCGCCGACCTACTCTGTCCTGGCTAAAACCGATTAGATCCCTTGGTTTCCGCCGCCACCGCAAGCTTCACGTACTGCCCACCTTCATCGTCTTCTTCGCCGAACCTCGAGCCAACGAGGCTGTGCCCAACTTCCTCTGTCCGGGCCAACACCTCCTCATCGATCCTATCCGATCGTTTGTTTGCTCTACGGCTCCTCCGAGTCTGATTTGTGCCGCTGCCCGTTCCATTCATTGGCTTCCGATCCGCCGCCGCAAGCCCTTGGTAGCGCCCTTGCTGCTCCGCCGCCTCTCTCGTGAGCTTTACCGCTCCTCCCTGGTTCTACTTCCTCTTCGAGTCTTGGTGAATGCAATTTATTACCTCTTTCAGCCGCCCTTCTAGTGCTAAAGCGTTCGTGGAACGCTTGCTACCTTTTTTGGTTTCTTGAAGGGAAAAAAAAAAACCAAATGCTCTGTGAGGCTTATGGTTCTTTCTCTAATTGTTTTCTGTCTTCTTAGCCGGTTTATTATTGTTGTTTATTTATTTCTGCCCGTCTTATTCGTTTCCTCTATTTTGGTTTATTCTTGTGGTAGCCTATACGATCTTGTTATCGTCTTTGAGGGGGTAAGATGTGTTTGGAGATTTGTTTCGGCAATGATTTGGATTGAGATTTGGTCTGTGGGTTGGTGTACTCTGCCTGGCTTGTTGTGTTATAGGTTCCATGTGAGCGGGGACTGATTTGTCAAGTTGTTAGACGTCGTGGAAGTGCGATGACACCTGTTGATTCTTTTGGAGTCCATGTTGAGGTGTCCGCTAGTGATCTCCAGAGTTCTCTGTGAGCGTCTACCGTCTGCCTGATTGGTTTTGGTTCCGCTAGCCTGTGGTTTCAGTGTAGCTTGGCTTGTACTTTATTTCTGCATTTTCCTTTCTGTCATTTACTTTCCGTTATTTCATTTCTGTCATTTGCTTCTTGTTGTACATGATGATTAGTCCATCTCTCGGCTTGTCCGGACTCTCGGTTTCTCTAGACTTGTCTAGATAATCGAATTTCTTTCCTTATATAAAAAAAAAAAGAATATTGTGATTAGAAAGATGTATACCCTGGTGAAATATTAAATTTATTTATAATAAGAAAGGTTACGAAGATTTCTAAAAAAACTCTTTATTTCATAAATGGGACATCTTTACGGTGAAATTTTCAAATTAGTTAAATTAGAATAGTTTAAGGATGAGATATTATGTGTTGAAATTGATTTCGTTTGATAGACAATATAGATTGATTTAATTAATTAGAATAATGTAAAGAGAAGACATTGTGTGTTTTACCGGGGTGGATATTTTCACCGCTAATTTTTACTATTTTCACCGCTAATCACTGCATAGGTTGACGGTGGCTTTAATTTGGTTATCCTAAGCCCACCGCATGTATATGCGGTGGAGGCGTTGACTGTATACAAACCCACCGTTATGGCGCCGGTTCAAACCCACCGTATAAGTATACGGTAGGTTATGGCGACGGTTTTGGACCGTTAAGGCGATGGTTCAAACCCACCGTTATGACGACGGTTTTGGACCATTATGACGACGATTAAAACTCACCATATACATATGCGGTTAGTTATGGCGACGGTTTTGAACCGTTATGGCGACGGTCCAATCCGGTCCGGACACCCCCCAAATATGCCTCATCCAAGACCCACCGCCAATAGAGGTGTGCAGAAAAACCCAAAACCGAAAACTTGACACGAAAACACGACACGAAAAAACCCGAAACCGAAAAAACACGACACGATTATGACACGAACCGAGAAAACACGGTTGTAAACGGTTCGTGTTCGGATCAGGCAAATTGCCTTGTTGGGTACCCGACACGAACCGTTTAATTTTTTTTTTAATTTTAGGTAGGAAAGTATAATACTAGTATAAATAAAATCTCATATGTATCAATAACGTCTGCTAGCCCAATTGGCGGTCCTCCAACCTATGCGGTGGGTTTGAAACGGAACGGGGTACGACACCGCAAAGTATGGCGGTGGACCAGTATACTCCTCCACCCACCGCAAAATATTGCGGTGGGTACCTTCAACCTATGTGGTGGGGTCGTTGACTGTCATTAAAGCCACCGTCAACCTATGCGGTAATTAGCGGTGAAAATATTATCACCCGTTTTTTACCTAACTATATTGACTTATTAATTGATGTGGTCCACAAAAATAATACCATTTTAATAGTATTATATTATATATAGATATAGATTTTGATCAACATGATTTCATTTATGTGAGCCAATCTTTTCCAGTCAGCCTATTCGTTTGCCCAACCCACAAATAAAAATTTTAGATGATTAGCCAGCAACAGTTTACTCCCCTTTGGCCTCTCCTACAACCATATTTAACGGTTACTATTCAAGATGCTAATTTGTAAAAAAATAATAAAATATGTTTGGAGGGGGGAAAGAGATGCTTGTGGGATGTCAATTTAGCATCGATGCTAATTTGGCGCAGTAAATGCTTATCGGATGAAAGTTTGCAAAAGGGGCGACATGTGGCACACTCTGGCTGGCAGATGGGATGAGCTCTTGCAAGTCAATATGATGCCTCTCGGAAAGTCCATGAGCTCTTGCAAGGAGAAGAAGGACCATGTTTGTTTTCCTTCATTTTCCCTGCAATTTGCCCCTAATTTGATATGATTTGGGGGATTTGGGTTTTGAGAAAATTAGGGTTGAGTTCAATTTGTTATTAGGAGATTTTTGGGTTTTGGACAATCAAGAGCGGAATCAAAAGGAGGATGAAAAGAGAGTCGGAATGAGCCCTTGCAATTCGCCTTTGATTTGGGTTGATTTTTTTATAATGATGATTTGTAATTTGGGGACTTTTGTTTGGAGGCAATCGACAGGGGAGACGAGCGAAAGCTAAGGCTTGAGAGCTCTAAAAACTAAGGTGAGCAGAATTCCAACTTCAAGGTTCCCAGGTAAGTACTCTTGATCGAACCTGTGAACATTCAACCCCAAATTCGATACTTAGTTTCATGATTTGAGCCCCGAATCTAAAATTTTCAGATTCCCCGTTGCCTGCAAAGCTTGACGTCGCCTGCAAGGGGCTCTGTTGCAATTGCAGCTCTTCCGACAAGTAGGTTTGGTTTATCATCATCTCCTCTTTTTTTTTTTCCCTGATATGATTTAGCCTTCTTGATTTACGCTTGTTTGTCCAGCATAATCCGAGATTAATTTTGTTGAACCTCCTAATTTTGGGTTTCAATTTGTCTTCAACATTATGCCGATTGACTTTTGATTTATATTCTCAGAGTCCTGAGTTGAATGTGTTATGAATTCTGATTGATTTTTTTATGAACTCCCAATTCATTTGTTTGGTGTTCACCTTGGACTACAGAAAGCAACATATTTTTTTGTTGACCATTTTATTGTCTTCCCGTTGCTACTTTTTTGTTGTTGTTTGACAAAATACAACTTGTCCCATATTCATTTTCATTTGATAGTCCATGGAATTCAGCAATTCATTTGCTTGTGAATTCCAGGCAAAATACGGCAGCACTTCGTCTTGATAAGTCGATCCACGTCGGGATCGGGGTAGTGACGAAAGACTAAACTCTTGAGCTGCTAATGCTAGTGCTGAAATTTCGGCAACATTTCGACCCTATGAGTTGATCCACGCCGGGATCGGGGTAGCGACGAGAGACTAAATTCTCGAGTTGCTGAGTCGGGATCAAAGGTCGCGTTGAGAGACTAAAATCTCAAGCCGATAGGATCCATTTGATTTCCAATTTTGTTTTTTGTACCTGCAAACAAAGAAGAAAGTAAGAAATGAGTTTTACCCTTTGTTGAGTTTGGAGGATTTAAACACTTGTGCTTTTCTTCCTCAATTTGGCTTGTTGCAGCCTTTTGTATGTGTGTTTGTTACTCTCTTTTACACACACACACACACACACACACACACACACACTCGTTTGTGAGTTTGCACAAAACCGGATATTCGGGTGAAAGTTGCAACCGGTAACAGGTCATGACGGGGGAGACTTGACATTTTGTGATCGACAGCTGGACAGGTGAGAGAGAGAGAGACAGAGAGAGTGAGAGGGGGGGAAGTTTGAGAGAGAGAGAAGGGAAAAAAACAACAGTAAAGTTATAGAGGGAAGAGAGAGAGAAGGGAAAAAGCAACAGTAAAGTTACAGAGAGAGAGAGAGAGAGAGAGAGAGAGAGAAGAGTGACAAAGCAATACTAAAGTCACATAGAGGAGAGAAATCAGTGAGAGGGGATAAGACAAAGAGAGAAAAAGTGTAGAGTGACAGTGAGGAGCAATTAATATAATTTGAATTAAATCTTAAGTTTAAAAAAAATCATCGAAGAAGAAGGAAGTGGACGGAGGTCTATTTGCAGGTTCACATGTAAGCAGTTAGTTTTAACTGGACACCCAAAGCAAAACGACATGTCACCTATTGGAATCGACTGGATAAGAGTTATCGGAGAAACAGATTCCCTATCGACTTCAGATAAAAAATGTTGATAAAGTACTTGAGAGAGAGCGTGTGTATCCTGAGAGGATAAGAGAGAAGAAAAAAGTGGAAAAGTCAAAGGGATAATTAATTTCCTCTCTTATCATTTCTCGCTCTCCTCTCATTTAATCTCTTCTTGACTTTTTCACTTTTTTTCCCTCTCTCTCTCCTTTCTCTGTCTCCTCTTATTTTTTCTCTCCTCCTTCATTAATTCTCTTAGGTACTTTTTCAACATTTTTTTAAGCTCCTCTCTCATGTATTTTTTTCCCAATCATCCCTCACAATTAATCTTATATATTTCTTTAAAAAATATAAATGACTACTTTTTCACTTAATTAAACAAAAAAATTAATACACTCTTCAAGAAACATGACTTTAGCTGTTTTCCATATTCCAACAAAGAAATAGGTAATATATTATTCATTCATCAATAAAAAAATAAAGCATTAGGGTAATACACTGTTCATGCCAACGGGCTTTTTATATATATAGATTAAACTCATGAAACCTCTATTAATTATCTAAAAGGCTTTTTATACCATCCTTAATCAGCATATGTATACAAGTAGCCATATAATCACATGATTTTGTGCTTGTTGCCTATAATTAAACTTCATTACGGTTGTCATGTACAATCGAATAGGCGTCATGTATGAGTGTTGTTGTTTTATATGATTTGTCTACCTTGTTATAATATCATATGTTATACGATATGATTTGTAATTTATTTTGGTTAGCCTATTATTATATAATCTTATTTTTGGAAATATTACTTCTGATTAAAATTATTATTATATGTTATAAAATGGGTTAAAGGTGACATCATTTGGAATATGTATTTAGTGATGTTTTAAAAGACAAGTTTGGAAATTATGAGATGATTTATTGTTATTGATATGTAAATATGGTTGTTAAAATAGAATTGTTTTGGTGATTTAATATCATAATTTATTTATATAAAGGTTTTGAAATGAAATGCCGGAATTATTTCTATAATATGATTTTGAGAGATTGGTTTTAAAGTTTAAATGTTTAATGTCAAAACTTGGTTAAGTATGACTTTAAAGGAATTGTTGATTTTCTGAGTTGATTTAACTTGAGATTTAAGAGTTGGAAGGTTTTGGGAAGAATGATTTTGGTTGATGTTGATCGTATAGGAAAGATTTTGGAAACGCTTTTACTATCGGTTGGTTTTGAGTATGTTGAGAACTTGGGTTTCGTATGTATGAATGTCGGTACGGTATCTTATGACAATGGCTTGATGGTAGGTTTGTATTGCTTTTGGATCGCTTTGGACTTGCATTTGGGCCCTTGCATGTGTTATATTGTTGTTCTGCATCTTCAGGTAAGTTCCCTAAGGGGCTTACTCAGGTTGGACATTCATGCCTGTTGTTGCATTTTATGTTAGGTGTTGCATATGCATAAAAGCATGCCATGTAGTATCATGTTTAGGTTGCACTAATTGATTGAGCATCTGTTTACTTTATGCGTTTGAAACAGAACGGCCGTTATCTGTGATAGTCCTAGAGTCTTTGCTAGGGTTATAGGGTAGCCCAGCCTCATCGGGTACCCTGAGTCAATCGAGTCATGACTTCCTTATATTATGATATGCCTGCGGGCTTTATTGTGGAGCGGGTTAGGCATGCGTGCCGCCCGATTATGATGGAATGCATTCACGAGCTGACCAATCTCCACCTATCGGAAGGGGTGGAGGTAGGAGAGGGATATGCCACTTGGCATTGTCTTGGGCCCTTTACAGTATTTCTGCACATTATTATGAACTAGGGGGCTTGCATTTGGGCCCTTGCATGTGTTATATTGCTGTTCTGCATCTTCAGGTAAGTTCCCTAGGGGGCTTACTCAGGTTGGACATTGATGCCTGTTGTTGCATTTTATGTTAGGTGTTGCATATGCATAAAAGCATGCCATGTAGTATCATGTTTAGGTTGCACTAATTGATTGAGCATCTGTTTACTTTATACGTTTGAAACAGAACGGCCGTTATCTGTGATAGTCCTAGAGTCTTTGCTAGGGTTATAGGGTAGCCCAGCCTCATCGGGTACCCTGAGTCAATCGAGTCATGACTTCCTTATATTATGATATGCCTGCGGGCTTTATTGTGGAGCGGGTTAGGCATGCGTGCCGCCCGATTATGATGGAATGCATTCACGAGCTGACCAGTCTCCACCTATCGGAAGGGGTGGAGGTAGGAGAGGGATATGCCACTTGGCATTGTCTTGGGCCCTTTACAGTATTTCTGCACATTATTATGAACTAGGAGCATGCCAGTGTGTTTGAATTTCGTACTGCATTAGAGCATCTTTATTAGGTATAGCACATACTATGTGGCCTCAGCGAGGACTTCCGGTCCCGCATGAGTGGCTCGATCTGACTCCTTTCCCCGTTCTTTTTTTTTAGTATTCTCTGCAGATTTTGAGTGCTCGATGTCTATATGACGGGGTCCCCTCTTGGCGAATCGAAGAACCTAGCTAACATTCTAACTTGGTAAAATGGTAACCACTCGCTTATGATTTGATTTTGACCAGGCTTTGTCGTGGCATTTGTATCCTAGTTTTGCTTTCGCTTTACTTTCGGTTGAATTGGATTTTGCGACATAGTCTTAGGATAGGTAAAGGGTACCCAATGGCCCTTCGAGGTTTTTAGGGTTTGAAATCCCTCTTTATTACTGACCTTAAAAATGGGTTTGAAACCTCGACCCGTACCTGGATTGCAAGATCCGAACAAGGGTTTTCATCCCTTGAAACGTAACCTGAAAATCATAATTCTGGGCCGTTACAAAGATGGTATCAGAGCTGAGGTTGTGCAATTCGGGTACGCAAGGATCGAGTGTATGATTTGGAAGAAAAAACGCCCATGAATTTCAAAGTATTTGAAAGGATTTTAAAAAGGGCAAAATGAACTTAAGCTGTCTAACCGAAATTGGACTAAGTAATGAACTTGACTTATCATAAAATATGGAAAACCGACTAAAGAGGGACCGAGTGGGTAGTGAAGACGTTAGACCATCCCTATTGGATGTAGTTGGAAATGGGTAGGTGAAATATCAGCTTGTTCTTTACAGATGGGTTGGGAGACTCCAAGGAGATCATTATGAGTGTTATTAACCGATTCTGTGTTGAGTGCTTGCTATGCTAGATATCTGATTGGTATGCCTAACAATTAAATGTGTATTGACTGATCTGTGAAAACGGGATAGTGGGAGTATCCTTGTTTCTGTGTGGTCAAACCCAGCTTGTGTAAAACAACCCCTTCCACTATGTTTGTTAACCCATTGACGGGTCTATCTAGCTTTTTCTTGGATGCCAGTGTCTTCCCCGGGAAATTGGGTTGGTAAACACATTGTGTCGGGATTTATGGTTGGATGTTAAGTTGTCTGAGTGAGTGTTGGAAGTTCTTGATGTCACTTGAGTTAGAAGTGAGGTGTTTATGGGGCTGTCCTTCCTTATTCTTATTATAATCAACTAGTGTTTTCATGCCATGAAGAGTCATACCAAAGTCCCACGGGGAAGAGGGGTGGTGAGTCGGTTGGAAAAGTTAATGGTTGCCCTTAGGGATCTCTGTCTGGTTGTGATTGTAACTCTCTCTGAACTACATGACATAATTTTGTAATCTTTGGCATGTACCCTGTGAATGCCCATTGGTAAAAAAGCTACTCATGTTGTTGCATCTATGATTGGTTACCGTGCTTAGGTCTTGTGTTATGTCTTGGCTTCTACCATGATTATATGTTGTCATAGCATGTTTACTTGGCCTATTGATTGCAGGATTGAATGGATGTGTGAGCTGCATGAAATGAATCTGCATGATTTTACACTACTAGGTTCATGATAGTGTGATCGTTAAATTTTGATACTCTGATGAAGCAAGTTCCTTATTTGATACGTGCTACAACTTGATGTCAACATGCCTTATATGATACGTAATTTCTAGTACATGTTATTGTCATGATCCTTAATGTAAATTCGTGATTGTATAACATTCTGTATCCATGCTAGTCACATTGTTTAGGTCTCGTGTTGCATCTCGCTTTCTGTCATGATTTTGTTTGGGTTGCGTGTCTGATTGACCTGTTGTAATGATCGTACTACCGATTGGTTAGAACCATGAATGGCATGATATGAGTCTATATGAATGTTGCTTTCCCTGAATTAGGTCAATGATAGTGTGATAAAATCTTCTTCGTATGAATGTCTGTAAATGATCTCTTTATCATACTAGATAATGACGCGTCGATGCTCCTTATTCCTTTTGACAAGAACCTATAGCATGCATATCTATTTTGTAATTGTCAGATTAACTGTTGCTGATTATTTTACACTTGATATTGCTGTGTGTTACTTGTCTTGAAGAGAGAATATTTGGCATAATTGAGTCTTGAGAAATGCATGTTTTATCCTAGTATGTGTTGATTTGAGCTCATGCCCCATATTCTAGTCATATTTCCATTACTTAAACTCGTGTTATACATCGTAAAACCTTCCTCATGTTTCTAGATTGTTGGAATGTGATTGAATTGATCTCTTACGTGTCGTCATGATTAGTTGCATGTATGTATCGCGTGTTATGTTGAGCCATTAGTATTATGTAGGACCTTTGATTATGACTTGTGCAAATTATACCTTGCCTACACTACTGTTGATTCTCTCTCGAGCTAGGTCCCTGATAGTGTGTTTTTCCCTCTTGTTGTGCTCTTAAAATGGTTTACTCATCCTGATTGGATTAATGTTGAATTTGATGACTGTCTTGCTTAATTTCTGTGATGCTTGATCCTAGCATGCTTACATGTTATCGCTTGGTAGTATTTCGCCTATTACTCTATGATATCATATCGTGCCTGCATGAACGTATGACTTGACACTTCGCATGATCACGCACCACACTATATCATGATTTCGCATACGCATGACGAATAAATATTGGAATGGGTCTTGTTGAATTGCCTTGATTGTATTCATACTTGATATGTACTAATAGTATCATGTAGGGCTTATGTTTTCCAATATGACTCGCTAAATGATTACATGTCGTGCTTGTTCTATAATGTGATAGCTATTGGACCATTATGTGCCCTATAACAGTTCATTCCTAGCATGATTATGCTCTATTACTGGTGATGCCCTCCTTGTTACTCCCTATAATAATGCCTTATGCTTTATGAACATTATGTTGAACTCTTTTAAATGACTCTTGACTATGTCCATGCCTTATCACGTATCGCTAGCATTGTGTAGGATCTATGCTTTCTAAATGTGTTCCGTTGTATGATTACATGTCGTTTTCAACCTATTATGCGATCATTGTTGTCAGATGAGATAGATACATGTTAGTATGGATTAATGTGACTGATGTGCCCCATGATGAATTCATTTTGCTCGTCACAATTGTAACCTAATAGACTTCCATAAGGGTATCGTTGCTATTCCCGGGTCAAAGTCTTGTCGTCCTTTAACCTTGGTCTGTATTTGTTTCCGAAGTGAACATTTGGGTTGCCTGTCCTTGTCACTCCCCTATCTCTGCTAACTTAGACTCCTACGCGATACATCGGACGAGCGACGCATGAAAGAGGGGACGGAAAGTGGATAGCAATGGAGTAGTGCAGCGGAAGCATGGACCCATAAACCACGAGCCTCAGGATCCATGATGTCGGCGGAACTGGCACGCATCAAGAATTACGATTACTCAGTGCGATATGACTTGCAAGCGAGAGTGTCCTTTGTTCGAATTGCTAACCCTTTTGAATTTTTTTTTGACGATGATATTGCGCTGCTCTAGCGATGAGATTTACGTGTTGATGTGTTAACTTGATGATGATTGTTGCCTGATTGCCTGTTGCCTATGATGATATGATCTGATGCCTTACAATTCTAATGTGACATGATGTCTTGATGCAATGATACTTTGAGTGCTAAGCATGACCTAATTTCCTTTGCCCGTAAATTGTGAACTGCAAATGCTGAGAATTCTGAATTGTTTGTTAGATAAGGTTATGATGTAACTTGCTAGCTTGACTTGATTATGTGCGTATATGATGTTTTGCAATGACTATTGAGCATGATTGCTTCTTCTTTTATCTTGTGGGTGAGGGATCCTCTTGTGGAGCGGTTGGAGAGTAGTGAAAGAATTTTGGGCGGTTAGGATGATCGATGGTATTAAGAGGTGAGTCGCGAGAGATGGATGTTGGCTTAGGTAAGACTAAGTGAGCATTGGGATTTATGGTAGACAATTTTGGTGGTTCTGATGAGCTTCTAGGTGATGCTGGTAATGCTTCGGGTAGTACGAGGAGTGTAAGGAAGGGCTCGTAAATATTGAGGACATGGTATTAGAGGGTACTTGGGTGCGAAGTTAGAAATAGTAGTTGGATTCTTAGAGGTGGATGGTGTGGTAGTGCTTGGCGGAATGTGGGGCGAGATTTGAGCATCGAGATGAATTGTGATTTCTTTGGAGAATTTTTGTTTGAGTTGACGTTGGCGAGTCTAGAAGAGGATTAGTCTTGGCTTGAGAGTGGAGATGGGCGAGTGGGGATTCTGTTTTATTTTGACTGGTATAATGTGAGGATTTTCTTGACTATGTGATTTATTTATATCTCCTGGCATGATGTTAGATAGTGACCATGATAAAACCTGATATGGAATAACATTACCTATTGAAACGCAATGTTAAAATCCAGTTGGTAGTGACTAGTGTTATCAGGATATAATGATGTTTTGCTATCCTGTTATGTTGTTTTAGAAGCATGTTAGGATGTGTTGTGATATGATAATATATGAGATCATGATGTGTTATTATGTGGAAGCATGATGTTATATTGTATGGTGATAAACATGATGTTGCACTATATGGCTGGCAAGCATGATTATGGATGTGTTAAATGACGAATATGACTTTGAGGATGAATATGATTTGTATATATATAGGATAATGATACCAGATTTCTAAATGATCTTTATATGGCATTGTGTTGAGTTAAGATGATGTTTGGTGAGTATGCTGACATTCGATGACTGATATACTGTTTGACCTCCCCTTTCATGAAATCTTAATAACATGACTTGTTGTGTTGATGTGTTGACAAAGAGTTTGATTCATTGACCTTATGATGAGGATGTACCTGTTATGACGTTGGTGTGATAACGAGATGTGTGTTATGATTTTGGCATAGATGCATATTATGACCTTTAGTATGGTGTGGAGATGTTGATGTGATCTTGTGGTAGTGTGATGGCATATGCTTGAGACTTGTCATATGATATACTCGTTGAGGATCGATTGGTTATGTGGTTATGCATTGCTTATGGCTTGTGAATCTTGCTGGAATTGAGAGCGGTAGATTGATTTGATTCTGGAAACTAGGAAGAGAATATGGGATTAGCCCTTAGAGGTGGATGGTTCCACCTCCGAGCTTCTGAAATTGATTGATTGTTATGCGGGGAACTGATTTGGTTTTGGAGGATTTTGACGAAATTTTGATCGAAAGGGTTTACTAGTTTCGGTGTAAAGTTACTTGATTAAACGTTGAATTAACTTAGAATTGTAAAATAATGAACGTTACCGAGGGTTTCAACGATTTTGAGGCCAATCTTTTTCAATTGCGGAATCCCTTTGAAACTTTTCAAACCCGGGTAACTCTATGATACTTTACGAAGTGGATACAAGCATTTTATGAGGGCGCTTGTAGGGTGCTTGCTAAGACCTAGTGAAGACGTTGTAGAACTTTTAGAGTTGTGGTACTTCCGAAAAGTCGAAGCGAGGATGTGATAGGGGCGCTTATTGCATACTCGTCAAGGCTAAATGGAGATGTCACAATCGTGACTAGAATGTTGTGAGAATCTCGGAAGACGCAACCGAGATGATTACAAGATCCTTGGACATGGTCCTTGGACTCATCAATTTCAAACTTTATTCCCTACCTTGTTTTTGGTTTTAGTCTCGGGGACGAGACTTGTTTTTAGAGGTGGATGATGTAAAGGCCCGGATTTTTAAACCCTAATTTTCTGAAAAAAAAAAGGGGGAAGAAATTTAAATCGGACTTAATTAAGATATTTCAAGGAAAAATCGTCTTTAAATTATTAAATCGAAATCGAAACTCTTAAAGAGGATTCCGGTCAAAACATGAAATTTATGCAAATATAATTTTTCTTCCCGCGTTCTTATGCCGAGGATTGGAAAATGATGTTCGGATTTCATTATTTAATTCGAATCGAAAATTTTAAAATTTAATTGAACGAGTCGGGATAAAGTCGAGAGAGCGGTTTTCGAGATTTAGTATTCGGGTATTTGAATTTGTGCTTAGGACAACCTGAGGCTGAGACTTTTGTCTCTTCCTCCCCTACCTTACACGGATTGCAGGCAACTCTCTCGCTCTCTCTCTTGCTTTGGCAGTCAACAGATCACCCCATCCCCAGCCTGTTCATTCTCTATTCTGGGTAAACGTTAAACATCACCTCCCATGCTCCCCTTTCCACCTCTCTCTCTTTTTCCATTTAAGCAAAATGCCAAACAAACTGCTGCACACCTACTGTGTATTCTTCTCCCTCACCCTCTTCTTTATGTGTTGTCTCACCTCCTCCCAGACTCTCTATTCACTCACAGACCACAAAGGAGCACTATCTTCCTCCCATTTCTCTCCTCGGCAGAAACCCAGGAATTCAGAGGTGTCCAAGCTATCTCACCACCACTACGCCTGCGCTCACCACTCTCTCGGAGCCGCCAGCAGTAATCAACGGAGATCCCGGACACCGAGCGCCCTTAAGCGCGACCTCGAACAGTCCCTGCTCATTCCCGAGAGGCCGAGCACCACAACCCCCGCTCCCTCATCCTTCCTCTTCCGTCTTCTGTTACCAAACCGCCGCCCTCACTCTCTGGTTTCCGACGGCGGCAGTGGCAGCAACCCCACCCAACCTTATCCTCTGGTATGGAGCCGGGTCACAGAGCACCCGCCGAGCGCTTCCGAGCGCGTCCCTGCAGCACCTCGTCTCCTCCTCGCTCCATCAAGAAGTAGCAGCAGCTATCCCATAGCCCAGAGACGCCCGAGCAACCACGGAGCCACCCAGGAGTGAAGCCGACGCCGACCTCGCCCATCTTCCCTGGTTCTCGTCTTCATGGTCGGTGAGGACGCTTCCTTTCGTTTTTCATTCAATTTCCCCATAAAGGTCCTCTTTTACTTACCTATCTCTCGTCACAGACCAAAGCGACTTGAATACACCACCAATCGGAGCTGAATCGGACCCCATCTTTCCGGCGAGCGCGTCGATCTCGGTGAGATTCCTTTCCTCCTCCTCCTCTTGTGTTCTCGCTTCTTTCTGTGTGTGGGTTATGGTCGGAATTGATAGTCGGTCGGGATGGAGCGGTTTTGGGTTGAGGCGGCCGCCGGCTGGTCCCCTTTCTTCTTCTTCTTCCTCTTGCCTTCCGTTCGCCATTTTTGCCGGCCTGTTCGTTTAATTAGGAAGGGGATGGGTTCAGATAAAACCGGGTTCTCCTCCCTTCTTTTATTTTGTTTTAGTGAACCGGGTTTGGGGCTGGGAGAGTTGAGTTGGGCCGGGTTTCAGTTTTGGGTCGGGTAGCAGATCTGGGCTTCCTTCAGTTGGGCTTGGGATGTTTAAATTGGCAATGGTATAAATGAGTGTTGTTGTTTTATATGATTTGTCTACCTTGTTATATTATAATATGTTATACGATATGATTTGTAATTTATTTTGGTTAGCCTATTATTATATAATCTTATTTTTGGAAATATTACTTCTGATTAAAATTATTATTATATGTTATAAAATGGGTTAAAGGTGACATCATTTGGAATATGTATTTAGTGATGTTTTAAAAGACAAGTTTGGAAATTATGAGATGATTTATTGTTATTGATATGTAAATATGGTTGTTAAAATAGAATTGTTTTGGTGATTTAATATCATAATTTATTTATATAAAGGTTTTGAAATGAAATGCCGGAATTATTTTTATAATATGATTTTGAGAGATTGGTTTTAAAGTTTAAATGTTTAATGTCAAAACTTGGTTAAGTATGACTTTAAAGGAATTGTTGATTTTCTAAGTTGATTTAACTTGAGATTTAAGAGTTGGAAGGTTTTGGGAAGAATGATTTTGGTTGATGTTGATCGTATCGGAAAGGTTTTGGAAACGCTTTTACTATCGGTTGGTTTTGAGTATGTTGAGAACTTGAGTTTCGTATGTATGAATGTCGGTACGGTAGCTTATGACAATGGCTTGATGGTAGGTTTGTATTGCTTTTGGATCGCTTTGGACTTGCATTTGGGCCCTTGCTTGTGTTATATTGCTGTTCTGCATCTTCAGGTAAGTTCCCTATGGGGCTTACTCAGGTTGGACATTCATGCCTGTTGTTGCATTTTATGTTAGGTGTTGCATATGCATAAAAGCATGCCATGTAGTATCATGTTTAGGTTGCACTAATTGATTGAGCATCTGTTTACTTTATGCGTTTGAAACAGAACGGCCGTTATCTGTGATAGTCCTAGAGTCTTTGCTAGGGTCATAGCAGGGCCGGCCCTGAGCAAGTGCAAAGTGTGCACTTGCCCAGGGCCTCAAAATCCAATGGGCCTCAGGTATTTTTCGGCCCAGGTATACCTATAATAATAAAAAAAAAAATTCTGAAGGCACGCGCTTGAATTAAAAAAATAAATTTCTGAAGGCACGCTTTCCTCTTTCCTCTTAATTGAAACTTGAAAGCGGAGATACAGACGCCTCTTCGTCTTCTACAACTCCATTAATTCCCACAGACCTTCAATCTTCTTCCATTCTTCAAGATTTGTAGAAATCTAAGCCAATAAGGGTGGTGGTTCAACGGATCTATCAAGACCCTACAAAAAGGATGTCCGGCCGTGGGGAGGTTCACAAGTTCAGTCGGTTGTCCTGTCCGGCTTGGCCGCTGGCGCTTCATTCCGTCGAATCCGTCAGCCGCACAGCAGTGACATCACTCTCCGACAGCCACACACACCGCCCACCCTCCACTGTCCTTCCGAGTTCCAACAGCCACACGGCCGCCCAGTGCGCCCACAATCCAGTCCGGATTCCGCCGGTGTTGTCGTTTCATCCGAGTTGAGGAGTTCGGTCAGCAGGTTAGGGTTTCTGACTTTCTGCAATTTGGTTCCATTCCTACAAAACAACCATAGGGCTTTCTTTTTGTTTCTAAATTAGCTCGTTCAATTGTATTGTTTATGCAGGTTCATTGGTTTGATTTTCTGATTTCACTGATTTGTGTTCTGTTCGGCACTCTGCTAGTCTGCTCAATCAATCGTGTGATTTCTTAATCAGGTTGTTTCACTCCTTAATCCTTATTTGTATTGTATTTAGTTGTTGGATGTTTGACAAATTTTCAATTAATCCTGTCTTCTAGTTCTAGATTTAGAAAATTTGAATCTGGAAGTCAAAAACGAAATAAGAAAAGAAAAATTGATGAGTTAATTAAGTCTCAAAGAACATTTCGTTCAACTAGTTCTAGATTTAGTTGTTGGATGTTTGACAAATTTTCTTATGTGAGCTTTATGTAAATTTCAATTAAAATTTTCGTCGAATAACTTTTCGTTCAACTAGGTTTTGCACAGGGCCTCCGAAACCCATTGGCCGGCCCTGGGTCATAGGGTAGCCCAGCCTCATGTGTACCCTGAGTAAATCGAGTCATGACTTCCTTATATTATGATATGCCTGCGAGCTTTATTGTGGAGCGGGTTAGGCATGCGTGCCGCCCGATTATGATGGAATGCATTCACGAGCTGGCCAGTCTCCACCTATCGGAAGGGGTGGAGGTAGGAGAGGGATATGCCACTTGGCATTGTCTTGGGCCCTTTACAGTATTTCTGCACATTATTATGAACTAGGAGCATGCCAGTGTGTTTGAATTTCGTACTGCATTAGAGCATCTTTATTAGGTATATCACATACTATGTGGCCTCAGCGAGGACTGCCGGCCCCGCATGAGTGGCTCGATCTGACTCCTTTCCCCGTTTTTTTTTTTTTTAGTATTCTCTGCAGATTTTGAGTGCTCGATGTCTATATGACGGGGTCCCCTCTTGGCGAATCGAAGAACCTAGCTAACATTCTAACTTGGTAAAATGGTAACCACTCGCTTATGATTTGATTTTGACCAGGCTTTGTCGTGGCATTTGTATCCTAGTTTTGCTTCCGCTTTACTTTCGGTTGAATTGGATTTTGCGACATAGTCTTAGGATAGGTAAAGGGTACCCAATGGCCCTTCGAGGTTTTTAGGGTTTGAAATCCCTCTTTATTACTGACCTTAAAAATGGGTTTGAAACCTCGACCCGTACCTGGATTGCAAGATCCGAACAAGGGTTTTCATCCCTTGAAACGTAACCCGGAAATCATAATTCTGGGCCGTTACAAGGTGAGGGTAGTGTGTGGAAGTTCTTAAACCAATATCCGGAAATCTAACCAGAATGCATGAATTTCGAATCCCAAAATTAGTTATTAAATGTTAGTTTTTCAAAGTCTCCCTTTCTCGATCAATTAGATTTATATAAATAAAAAAAATGATATCACTATCTGATAATTATTTTCAATTTTCGAGTTAAAAGAACGGAAATCGTTCGTCAAATTTTATATTACGGTCGGAAACCGCTAAACGAGCTTTTAATTCGATTTAAATTCATTTTTAATTTCCTTCTTCCGAAAAAAATTAGGATTTGAAAATCCGAGCCTTTAGACTTCAATCAGCTGCACTGCCTCGTCTTCTCCGCCTCCTCATCCAAGCACGGCTACGATCAAAGAGGACAAACGGTTGGTGATGGTTGACTTCGTAGTTGGTGATGGTAGCGAATTGGTTGGCGAATAACGAGACAACTTCGTACACACAACAGAAGATATAAATTACCACCAATGTTGGTACATGCCACCCTTCTATTTCATCATTATTTCAATCTCATCGTTTGTATATGACACCGATTAATATATACATGACGCTATGTGGTTTCTTACTGGACACCCTATGGTTGTCTACTGGACAAATTTTGGTTTTTTTTTCCAGTCTACGCTAGGGCTATCGTGATGGTTGGAGAAAGCCGACGCTGGAGCTGCTATTGGAGAAAACCATTGCCTACACTGCTACATGAAGAACCGAGCCTAGAAAGCGAAATCGAAGAAGAAAGAAGAATCGAAGAAGGCGTCACTCTTTGTTCGACAGAAGAAAGAAGTTCTTCAATTGAGCTCTTCAATGGAGAGATGTGGGGAGAGGGAGAGGGAAAGGGGATTTAGGAGAGAGGTGAAGACAATTTTTTAAATAAAATTGGGATCAGGATCCTCTCCTTAGGAAGGCTACCTAATATTTTCCTAATGTTTTTGTTGAACAAAAATGCGCAAATAATCGTACAATACATTTTATTTGATTTTTAATATTTGAGTTCGACCCCTTTTGGTTATCCTCTTGATTCGAAGCCGTATCGATACTAATATTTGAGTGGTTTTGGTGATTTGGGTTGCACCCGAATTTTAGTGGGTTGCCTACGTATCTCTTGGAAGAGAATCAAGCCTCACCTAGTTCAGAGTGTTTTGGATTTTGTGTTTGGTTTGGTTTGAGTTTGATTTTGTTTTCTTGTATGCATCAGAGGATGAAGTTCAAACCCACCTTCTACGAAGGGTAGGTCGAACCACACTCCACCCGAGTAACCTGAACCCACCTTCTCGAAAGGGTAACTCAAGTAACCCGCTTATCATTTGCATAGAAAACGATTTGATTTTAATGTGGAGTTTAATTTGGAATTTGATTTGTTTTGACTTGAAGGTCAATTTAGGGGTTGTGATTGAACTCGTTTGTGAGTTTCCTACGTACTCTTTTGGAAGGGATCAAATCATACGTAGTTCTTGAAAATGACAAATTTGAATTTGGTATTTGGGTTTTTGGAGTTTTGGTCGTGACCGAACTCGACGAGCTGAAGCTTTGTATCGAGTCGGAGGAGACACTTTGGATTTAATGGGAATTTGATATTTGAGACGACTTAGAGTCGAAGAATGGATTTGAGAGAATTTGATTGAAAGGTTGAGTGCGACTGGACTCAGTGAGAATTTGATTTACACCAAGTTTCCTACGTATCCATTTGTTTGGTGGAATCAAGTCACCGTAGTTCGAGACAAAAAGAAATTTTGTATTTGGATCTGATCATGAGATCATTTGTGGGTGGTGATTGAACTCGACGAGCATAAGCTTTGTATCGAGTCGGCATGAACAATTTGAATTTGTTTGATTTTGACCTCATATTCATTTAAAGGGAATTTAGAGGTCGGCGACATGACCCGATATATTTTTAGAATTTAATATCGGGTTACCTACGTAGCCGATATAAGGCGTCAAGTCTTTACGTAGTTCTATCTAAATGAACAACTTGAATTTTTTTTGATCGGCGATTGTACCCGACGAGCTTAAGCTTTATGTCGAGCTACTTACGTACCCGTTTGAACGGGATCAAATCACCCGTAGTTCTCTTTAAAAAACAAATTTGAATTAATTTGTAACCGGTGACTGAATTCGGCGTATTTAAAATTTTATACCGAATTTCCTGCGTAACTCGTAAAAGAGTATCAAGTCTATACGTAGTTCTGAATCAAACCAAGTTTATATTTTGTAAAACTTGATTTGAGATTTTGACTCTATTTTTATTGAAGCCGGTTTGAGATTGACCCACTAGAATTAATTGGCAAAGAATTTTATAAGTCAAAATTTATAGACTCGAATTCCTAACGTGTACCAATTATAACTCATATATTTGAGTGGGTTTGTCTTTGTAATTAAACCCATATTTTTGTCATACTTAACAAAAGCATGCCCATTTTTTCTAATCACACATATTTAAAGTGTGGATTGTATACGTGGATTTGTAACCACGCTAAAGCCGAACTTTGTTTTGTATGAGTATGAGGCCAGGTGAAGCCCGTATTGTTTTTTATAGTTCAGCCCAACACTCCACACACTGCAATTTAATTTTCTTTCGTGTGTGTATCTGAAGCAGACGGAGCTCCATCGCCTTCTCCAAATTTAGGGTTGAACAGGTGAGGACAGGATACACCCACTTTGATTGGAGTGAAGCGCCTCAAAGATACCAAATTAGAGAAAGCTCGAGGGGGCGAGTTTGGATCGGTATGGCTGCTCAAAAATACCACAACACTGGGTTGATTTGTACTCGTTTCCTCCCATAAGCATATATTGATTTGGGTTTGACAAGCCACTGCTTGCCTGCTGCAGAGGGAAAGCTTTTTAAGAGCGGTGATGCGGGCCAAATTGACGCCTCTCAGGAACCCCATGAGCTCTTGCAAGGAGGAGAAGAACAGGTTTGGTTGCCTACTTTTCCCCTAATTTATCCCTAATTTGATATGATTTGGGGGATTTGGGTTTTGAGAAAATTAGGGCTGAGTTCAATTGGTTATTTGGGGATTTAGGATTCGGGACAGTTGACGGAGGAAACAGGTGGATTGAACCCTGCAACTTGCCCTGAATTTGAAGACATCGATTTTTTCTGTTTGAGACAACTGGAAAAGGAGGCCAGAAGCTCCCAATTCTTAGCGGGTGAAGGTGCGGAAAGCAGAGCGGGGCTTAGTGAGTACCACTTCGGTTGATTCCATGGTATGATCTCTCAATCCCCATTGATTTTAATCAACTTCCTCCTTTTTTTAATCACCAAATTAGACTAGTTGCAATTTGGTAGCAACTGGAGGCAGTTTAGGATTTGTTTCCGTTTAAGATAATTAGTTTGCCCCTTTTGATAAATTTTGGGACTGCACATGATGTGTGCTTTGTTTGAGACAGTCGAGAGATAGAATACATGCACTTAATTTCTCTGAACGGATTTGATTTGTTCAAAACATCTGTTCTCGTCCTTCTGGCAATCTGTTTCTCCAGAAAATCTTTTTCTTAGAGTTCAATTTTGTCATTTCCATGCCTAGCTGCAATGGAATTTCTCGTTTGAGATTGCTAGTTGCCCTGTTTAGGAAAATTGGGCAGCACTAGGTCCCAATAATCATTTTACTTATAGCTGATGGAATTCGGCAATTTATTTGCTTGTGAATTCTGGGCAAAATCCGGCAGCCTTTCGGCGCTATGAATCGATCCACGCCGGGATCGGGTTAGCGACGAGAGACTAAACTCTCGAGCCGCTAATTCTTCCTGGTGCAATTTTTGCAGCATTTCAGTGCCATGGGTCGATCCACGCCGGGATCGGGGTAGCGACGAGAGAGTAAACTCTGGAGCCGCTAGGCCAAGATCGAAGATCGCGACGAGAGACTAAACTCTCAAGCCGCTAGGATCCATCTCATCTTTTGTTTTGTTTATTTTTTGTACCTGCAAACACAAAACAAAGAGTAAGAATATAGATGTCTACCCTTTCTTTCGAAATCTGAGCGGCTAAGGATTTTCTCTCTGTCCTCTCTCTCTTTATACTCTTTCCCTCTTGCTCTCCCTTGCTCTTTCTCCTTCTGTACTCTTTTCTCTCCGCTCACTATCTGTGCTCTTCCTCTCCCTCTCTGTATTTAGTTTTCTGCTCTTCTCTTGTTTATATGTGTTGTGTGCAGGTAACTGCTCAGGAGGAGGAAAAGCTAAGAAGGAACTGCAGGTAACTGCCTTAAAGGGAGAAAAGAAAACAGTAGGAAGAAGCCGAAGGCCTCTGTAGTTGCAGACTTGCAGGGCTTTTATAGTGTGAAATAGGGAGGTTACTTGCCTTTCACCCATGTACTGACGGTTGCACAGTTTCTCTCCTCTCTCTCTCTCTCTCTCTCTATACTACGTATGTTAATTTGGATGGAGATGAGATGAGCAGTTGAGGCTCAAACTCAACCGCTGTATTTGTCAGTTTTGTTGGACTTGTTGTAAGTGTAATTGTGCATCATTCAAATATTTAATTTATTTTTAATTCCATTTCTTTACTTCATTTGTAACGAATCAAATTTAGGCTCAAAAAATTTGGGCCCAGCAAGGTTTGAGCTTGTAATGAAATTTTATCATGCCCAGCCTAAATTTGTAAGCCTCTGTTTAATTTGATAACAATTTATCACATTATTTTTTGGTTATGAAATGAATGTGATAAATTCATTATACATGAATAATAAAATTCACCAAATTTTACCCTCCAACAGTTTTAATCTCAGCCATTGAATTAAATCAATGGTCCAAATTAGACCCCATATAATTAGAAAAAAAAACCCTTCTACCTTCCGTTCTTCCTCTATCGTTTGAGCTCAAGGTTACCAAAACCCCAATCAATCGAGACAACGCACCACCCCACGAATTTCTTCTCCTATGTCGCTCTTCCGCAAGTCCTGCTTCCATCTTTCTCAGTCAGCCTGGTGCTCATGTAAGCATGGTACTTCAGGCAATGTTTTCCTCACCATCCAGCCCATCAGAGGCCCGCCGTCATCGTTCTCCTAGCACCATCGTCCTCCCGCAAGTATCGATCTCCTCTTTCTTTCCTTGCCCTTTTTACCTCTAATTTTTTAAAGGCTTCGGGATTTTGGAATTAAGTTAGTATTAACTCTTGAATTGAATTGTGATAGCATTTGATAATTAAGTTCAGTATGAGTTCTTGAATTCAATTGGGGTTGATAATTAGGTTAAGTTTTACTTTATAGTTTAGAATTTGGAATATGAGAATTAGATTTTGGACAATGGGATTAGCTATTGATTTGCAATTTTGGAATTATGTTCATTACTTTTCCTAACTTCAATTATCAACTCATTTATTAAGTTCTAGTTTTTGTTGTGTTGGAGATTGTACTAGTGTTGGCAATTTGTAGGAAACTTGTCTTTATGCTCTTTCATGATTGAAGAGGAGTAAATTTAACTAGCATTTTGGCTTGTTTCTTGCATTATGATTCATTGTAATTCATTTGTCTTTCCTAAGATAATTGAAAATTTGCCTATTTAATTGATTAAACTCTAGCATTCATGGTCATTCCCAGTAGAATAAAACAAGGAAAAATAGAATATCGCTTTGTCCATGGTTTCATTAGATTAAGCTTATTGGAGGTTAAGCTACATTATTTCCTACCTTGTCATTGTCCTTGTTTTTTATTGGGATTGACTTTGTTGGAGATGGTTTAATAATGAGCTGGATTGGCAAGTAGCCTATTAGTTCAATTGGTAGAGCGATGTGTTTGCGCACAAAGATGTGGATTCAACTCCCACATAGGCTAACATGTTCAAAAAATGTTTAACATGGAATATGATCAAATCCAGCGCAAGAAAACAATAGGATGGAACATGTTCAATTTCTTTGCATTTAATCATTTACATAAACCAAAAATAACAACAAACCATTGAACCTTTTCATATATGCTTTCCGTTCACTCAAAACCTAGACATTCTGCATTTTAACTAAGATGGTACAATAATATTGATGACATGAGAATAGAAATTTCAAACAAGAGGGAGATAAATCTAGTTTTGGCCTTGGGCCCTCGATCGGTGCAAGAAATGGTAACAAGATAGATAAGCTAATAGAAATAGCAACAAATTTGCCAATTTGGCTAATACTAACATAGCTAAATTTAATCACGGTGTTCTTGAATTCCCAATACCAACTCAAAAGCAAACTAGAATTTGTAGTTATAATCGAAATTCAATTAGTACAATTTGAAAACCCTATTTGCTAACATGAATTTCAAGATCAACAAGTAATTAATCTATTCTTCTGTTTGTTTCTCCTTCTTCTTTTGTGCTTGTGTTCCTCAACTTATTTTCCTTTTTCTTCCTACTTCAAAAAACTAAAATCGACAGAAAATGAGATATGAGAGGATTGACAAATATAAGAGATGATTCGTAGGGAGTGCAACGGCTCCCTTCTTCTGGTTTATGTGAATGACATTGCTTTCTCTAGTAATGAATGACTTAGCTTCGATATATGAGCTTAAGAGAACATAACATTAAGAAGAAAAAAAATGTATAAAACTTTGATTTTCTGGAGATTGAAGTGATGAGGTCGCAAAGAGGGCCGGTCACCCAACAAGAAGGGGGCAGTCGGAAGTAGAAATGGGTTAATCGAAGGTAACGAGTCTTGGGTCTTTGTACGAGAAGGTTCCAATTCAAATGCTCTAAATAGGCTTTTTAGACCCATTATTGTCCAACAAGAGTGTCTTGCCTGCTTCTTCACAACTGCTCCTCCTTTCAAAGAGGTTCAAAGGGGAATAGGGTATGATGAATCCATATCCAGATTAGAGAGTGTAGGAGATAGAGAGAATTCGTCGTCTACACAGGAGGGCAGAAGAGTGGGTATTGGGAGAGATATGGGTTAATTAATTGTTAATTAATTTCAATTAATCTTAGACATTTAATTAATCAGATGGTCAATAGCTGCTTATTAGGAAAATATTAGGCAACTTTCCTAAGGAGAGGATCCTGATCCATAAAATTGTCATCTCTCTCTCTTCCTCTCTCCCAATGCTCACATAACTCATTTCTCTCTCCTCATTTAATGCATCAGGTTTCCCCTTCTTTTTTAACCGGTTGATGTGCAAATTTTTAAGGGGGAAGGGTTAACTCTTGCAAATTATATGGATAGTGTGTTATGAGTGCAAACCCATCCCGATTTTTGGGTTATTTACTACAGTTCACTCTTAAGATTAACTCACAAATGAGTTGATTTACTAGATTACTCAAAACTCCAAAAGTCATCAACTCATAGTACATTCATATAGATTGATGTATATCATTGAAACGTGAGAGTTCCTCTCTCTTAGGAGAGAAACCCTCTTTGTGCACCCCTTTTCCGTCGATCGTTTCTCGTCGATTTGGTCTTCTTCCCTTGTGTATCTTCTTCCCTTTCCTCCTGGTTTGCTATTCGTTTTGAATTGGTTGTTGTTTCCCTTCTAATCTCCCTGGTCTTCATCCCCTAGGTCTGATATACTGGTCTAGCCCCGCTGGTGTGGCTTTCGCCTACACCCTGGCCAAGCTTTGGGCTTCCTCCAGCCTAGAAGTATTTTGCGGTATCTTCGGATCCGCTCCTTGCCTCCCCGTGTCCCCTTCTCTCGTCATCCCCGTGGCTCTCCGGTGCAGCCCACTCGACGTGGGCTCGCCATGTCTCTGGCCTTCCTCCGGTGCTACTCTCTCGGTGTTCCTGCTTGCCAATGCTGCCGGTTTGGCCTTCAGTTTTGTCCGGCTTGAAAATTGTGCTTCGGGCCCAAGGTCTTGCCTTGGGCTTAGGGCAGCCCCATAATTTTTGGGTTGGGTCCTTCGTGCCCAAATTTGGCCCGATGGGCCCAAATTGCTAAAATGTTAATTGAAAAGGCAAAATTATTCGCTCGAAAGGGCTCTATCTAATTTCCGTTAGGGTTTTGAGTAAATCCACCCAAAAGGGTTTGACTATATCCCGCAAGGGATCGACAATACTCTTGTAGGTGAACCTTGTTGGCGTTTTGTTCGAGCAGTTTGTGGCTCTGCTTCCGATGTTTAGAGGAGGTCTTCTGCTTGGTTGGGGGTGTGGAGCATGGAGTCGGGTCTGGCTGGGGTCGAGGCGGTGCATTCAGGGCGACTCCGTTTCCGAGATCGATTTTTCTTGGAGTTCGTCTGCACTACCCACATGAGTTAGAGTCCTGCTGTACCGCTGGCCTGCGGTATCACTGTTCGGTAATGCTTGGCTTCGTTCTTCGGTGGCTTCCTCGACTTTTTTGGAGTGGGTCTTCTTGAGTCGTCTTGTTGTAGAGTTTATTGCTATTTGTTTCATTTCGTCTGTTGTCTGTATTTCGATATTATTATGTTGTATGTTTGACGGTTCGCCGTTATCCGACTTTGTCGCCCTTTTGAAGAGTGAGGTCGGTCTGACCTTCGAATTTTTACCTAATCAAATATATATATATATATATGTATGTATGTATAGATTGATGTAAATCATTACTCGTTTACTCATTTAATGATGAATGATCGACTTGAATTCAAAATTCTCATTTCTCACTAATAAAAGATTATTACAATGAAAATATTATAACTTGAATGATATACGTAGTGAATTATCTTTTAGATAGGGAATCAAGTATGATTTTGATAACAATATATTGACAAATTTTAATGAAATTAATGATGAATAGCTTACCAATGTTATTAAAATTGGGATTCTAAATCGGATCAGTAAAAAGGTGTAAGGATTGGACCGTATAATCGAATCGTTGGATCGTAAGATCCAACCGCATGGATGAATTTTTCTAAATGAAGTCAATATGTTTTACTCCATCCGTTAAGAAAAACATGTCGTTATAGGAGTAAAATCTTGTTAAGAAAAATATGTCGTTTTATGTATTTTGGTGTTCACTTTCCAAAATTACCCTTGTCATGATTAGATATTTGTTAGTTGTAGTTTTCAATAAAGTGGAAAAGTAAAGTAATAATTAGGGGTATAAGTGTATTTTTGTTTACTTTTATTTGCTTTCTTAAAAAATGTGCAAATGTCTAAAACGACATGTTATAATTAACGAAGGAGTATTAGATAAATATTAGGTTAAATCATAAAAAGATACCCTTAAAGAATTATAAAATTTTAAAAATAAACTAAATCTAATATAGATTAACTTGTTGTAATATTGATGGATGAATTGTCTACCTCCCTTACCTTTCACCTTCTAACTCCCCACCATGATGACACAAGTTGTGTTTGGCCTATATATATGGCCTTGTACTCTCCAAGATGGGACATAAACAATATAGATCTCTCCTTTCTCTGCCTCTCCTATGCTCTATTCTTACCTCTATTATAATACGTTATGAGCACGAGTTTGCTCTACTAGGCTTCAAGGTTTCAAGATTGTAGACCAACGTTGATGATCGATCATGAACAACCAAGCTTGCTTTGTGTCGGTTTCAAAGATAAGTTTCGATCGAATATAATTCAATTTATTTTCTTCTTTTTATCATACTTACCGATTGCTTTTAAGGTTCCATCCCCACCATCGATCTCCCATCTATCTCTCGATAATGGCCGCCACCACCTGCTATCCGAATGACTCCTGTCATCGGACATCTGCTTGCTCCTGTCACACCGAGACTAGAATCTGTTAAAGCCCCCTCGGTCTTATCCAGTCTCGGAGATTCGTACTTGAAACTGGTGCCGTCTTCCGTCCAAGAAACAGCGGCAGAGAGAGACACGGACGAAGAAGAGGAGTGCGCGCCACCCGTGGGATGTGCTCCTCCGATCCTCCTTTAAAACCTTAGCCCCGAACACCATCGAGCACCCCAGCAACTCGAGGATGGCCGGCCCCGAACACCATCGAGCACTCGAGCAACTCGAGGATGGCCGGCCCCAAACATCACCATCTTGACGCCTCCTCAGATCTGCAACCCTGGATCAACCTATCCACCGAACGAAGGTTTGTTTTTTCGATCTCCTATAGATCGGAATCCATGGATCCACGTTCTAATGGCGTCGGAACGCCGGTGATGGAGGAAGAGCAGTCGCCCGGAAAGCCTAGTGAAGAACCGTTCCGCCGCCTCTGTGAATTCATAACGACGAAGGAAGGAAGAAAGGTTGCAGGTTATATTAATTAATTACAAATCCAGCCCCGGAATTTTCAAAAATCGCATATCATCCTACACTTTTATGATATTAGAGAAAAGACGCAAAACTTTCAGGGTTGTACATTTTGCCCCCTGAAGTACTGAAGTATATGTACACTCCTGGAGTAGTGTTATCCCTTGTAGTGGATATAAGCTAATCTTTTGTAATTATATTCCCTGAAGTGAATAAACTAATTACTAATCTCATCCCTCGAAGTGGATAAAAGTGAAGAATTGATATTATAAATCACTCGATGTGATTAATAAATCTCATCCCCGTAGAGATGATCGAACTGATAAATTTCATCCCCGTAGTGATGAAATTCTATTGATTATTTATGTTTATTTAATTCATATGTATGTTGTGTTATGTTATTTTTATTTAAACTATATTTGGTTTCCCTATCTCCCGAAGTAGATGAATGAAACCATCGCATCTCCCGAAGTAGATGAACGGGTACATCTCTCGAAAGAGATTAACGTTCTCATTTCCTGAAGTAGGTGAATGAACATGTCGTATCTTTGAGATAGACCAAATAATTTCATCCGTTAAGTGATGAACCAAATATTTTCATCCCGGTAGTGATGCATTAATGATTAGTCTTTTATTTGTATATATATTATATTTTTATTCTTCATCTCTTGATCGAAGTAAATGAAGTAAATGAACGGACTCATTTCTCGAAGTAAATGAACGAACTGATTTCCGAAAGTAAATGAACGGACTCATTTCCGAAAGTAAATGAACGGACTCATTTCCTGAAAGTAAATGAGACTCATTTCCCAAAGTAGTGGAATAGACAAATCACACCCTCGTAGGGATAAACTGGTAAATGTCATCCTTGTAGTGATGATTCGTATATCCAGAGAAACAAATCAACTGGTGATAAAAAGGTCTCGAAGATTTATGTTAAAATTTTCTTCTCACTCGAAGTTGGCATGAATTTTATTTACTTATTTAAGATTATTTGTTGTTGATATTCATTTTCTTAATATGCTTTACTATTTACTATTATCTTTTACATAGTTTTATTATTATTTCCCTTAATGCACCATATTGTGAGTTTTGATCAAAATCTGCATAAGAGCTTGAAGCCTCTAATTTCAAACTCTAGAAGAGTATATAAGATTGTATTTTAAACTTTTGTATTCTTGAAGAAGTACATGGAATGTGGGTTATGACATGTTCAGAACCATTTTTTATTTGGTTAGTCAACCAATATAAATAACCACAAAACATGATCTGGTTTACAAGGCCACTTCCTGACAATCCTCTAAGCATGACCCGAAGCATGCCCCTCCGGTAGAAGGTGTAAAAGAGGTAATGGTTAAGCGCACAACCAATTAAGTTATTGTTATGGCTTATAACTAGGTCATCTTTGTACGGTTAATTCTAATGTCCCGAAGAACATTATGAATAAGGATAAAGTGTATCTAATGAATACACATAGTTGGTCATTAGTTTCATACCTGTAGTGTGACACCAACAGAGGTTCTGAAAATACCCAGTTAACGGCATCTGATTAAATAAATGGATCACCATGTACAAAGTTCAATGGTTAAAATGTTTTACCATTGAAACTTATGATGTCACTAACCAGAAGTTAGTTGATGATAAAATCTTATTCTTTGTGGCATTTGATCGCTCAAGTAAAACGATGATTTGCAAGATCATTGAATTTTTACATGAACGGCTTGTTCTCTTAGCAAAATAATAACAAGACCGTCTATAATAAAGAGTAAATGCAAAGTCTCTTATGTCTCTTGACCGAGTTCAGTGAGACAACTACGAACATAAAACATTGGCATACTGACCAATGTTATTCCAATATAGATGCCTTAACACATTGGTCATATGAAAAGGTAGAGAATGTTTGAGGAGCATATAGTAGCTCACAGCGACCTAGAAGAGTCGGTAGTCAAATGGGCCCATGCAGTTTTGCATTTCGAATTTCACACAACAACTTCTCTCAAATTATCTCCAGAAGAGAGTATATGTTATGAGGCCTCCTCCACAATTAACTCAAAGACCACAAAGAAGTTGAATGATACATGGGGTTTGAGTCCCTAATGATATCAAATACCTCGAGCTTTATAAAGGTGATCAAATGCTCGATATTTATAGGGAGAGGAAATGAGACTGTATTAAGAAAGAGATTGCATGAAAGCAACTTTTCTCTATATATCATTTGGGATCCGCGGATGAATTAAAGTGAACCAGAAGTTCAGAACTTATGTACACCAAGTGATAATTACATGGTTTAACATAAAGCCATCAAATGCATTTACTAAGGCCAAGAAAGTGACTAAGTCACATATATTACACTAGCTAGCTCATTTGGAGGTTCCAGAAGTAACTCTGAAACAAACAAAATCAAGTGATTCTCAAATGCACCAGAAAGTGTTGAAGATCACTAGGCTCTCACTTTAGGATTCCCCAGAAGTGGTAAGAGCTCATGGAAATCTGACGATCATCAATCAAATAATGGATGTCGACATCGAAATGATGGTAAAAGAGATAGAAAGAAGAAATTCATGCAAAGATGAATTCTTTAAGCCTAATGTTATTGGACCTGTAGTTCCAACATCGGGATGTATAACATCATTGGTTTTAAGTGGGTGTTTATACAAAACCGCAATAAGCGAAATGAAGTTGTAAGATATAAAAGATTGATTGCACACAAGTCTAGAGTGGATGATATGAAAATATATTCACCTGTAGTGGATATAATATTTGGTTGTCAGTGAACCGACTCTAACCGTAATTGATGGGCATAGTAGTTGTATACTCAAATTGATCATTATTAAAAGAATATAAGTGAAAATGATCGATTAATTTGAAATGCCCGAAGCATCAATATGAAAACCTCGTCATATGTACATGATTAAGCCGAAGGGTGCTTGTAGTACTTGAAGTATTGTGTAAGTGGTGACATAGTGTATTGAGTCGTGAAGTACTATACACAACGTTGTACTCTTTTCCTTAATCTTGGTTTTTATCCCACTGGGTTTTTTCAAGGTAAGGTTTTTAATGAGGCAACTTATACACCATCTATACATCAGATCCCCCGCATCAAAAGATGAAAAGCACACTAGGTCCTGAAGTACCTTATATTTGTGCATTGAAAACACCTCATCACCAAAGACGAGGACGTCTATTGCATCGAAGCCGAGTGTGATACATGAAGACATTTTAACTTTCACACATCGATGACAACTTTTAGACTCGACCATACAACTCGTGAAGTCGGCATTATCAAGAAGTTTGAAGTGCTTATCAGAATGAGAAAGTTGTTGATTTGAGGGGGAGAATATACGCACTGCACTCTTTTTCCCTTTGATTAGGTTTTGTCCCACTGGGTTTTCCTGACCAGGTTTTTAACGAGGCAGTATCACCAAAAGCGTATCGAGCGACATATGTACTCTTTTTCCTTTAGTCCTAGTTTTCGTCCTATTGGGTTTTTCTAGGCGAGGTTTTTTTAACGAGACAATTTGTAATGTTAGAGGTGTACATTCAAGGGGGAGTGTTGTAATATTGATGGATGAATTGTCCACCTCTCTTACCTTTCACCTTCTAACTCCCCACCATGATGACACAAGTTGTGTTTGACCTATATATATGGCCTTGTACTCTCCAAGATGGGACATAAGCAATATAGATCTCTCCTTTCTCTGCCTCTCCTATGCTCTATTCTTACCTCTATTATAATATAACTAAATATATTACAAATTTTTTAGATTTAAAGGGTAAATATTCGAGCTTTCTTATAATAGATATTTTATAGGATCGTTATAATCGCAAGAAAGGATCGGGATCGTTTTTTCATTTTTAGATCGTAGGATTGTTGGAATCGTAGGATTGAATCGAGATTTTAGTAAAAATGGAGCTTACAAGTCAATGAGTAGATTATATATTGAATCATATTTAATTTTACTAAAATGCCTTTTGAAATACAAAAATAACATGAATTACATATTCAATTTAATAAAATTGATTACCCGGAAGTCTCGAACGAACATGATTCAACAAATTCAACCCAAACAATTAAAAGTTTGAAACAAACGTGGATCCGCTTCTACTTGAAACCTGAAAGAGACCGACCTGATTCTGATCGAAAATCCGAATGGGTCCATCCCGATTCTGACCGACACCCGACCAATCTGAATTTCATTTTGACGAATCTGTAACAACCCGAAATTTAAGTACCTGAATTAACCTCCATAAACCTACTTAGAAGGTAAATAAGGTTCGGAGTACTAGATTATCGGGGAACGTTATAAGAGAAGTTTGATCTTCTCCCGTGAGCTTTGGATCTTACGACCAAGTACGAGTTATTATTAGGTTCATTTAACCGGAGGATGTAGTTGTCAAAAGATGGGGATTACGAACCTCGAAAAGATCGTAAGCCCGTTGGAGGCTTTACCTGTCCTAGACTATCGCGAAAATGTTTCGAATAGAAATAAAATCGGAAATCATAAATACAACAAAACGCCACGGCCACGCCGGGTCAAAACGATAAAACGTATGAGCAAAAGAGTACGAATGTCAAGCGCCTCCCTCACTCTAATCGTCCAAAAGGTCTGTCCCGACAACCATCCACATAAATAAGTCATATCGGGTAAGGGGTACCTGAATCTAAAAACAAGAAATAAATCGGGGTCAATCATCGGAAATACACACACTCAATGCCATATAAAGAGGCATACTTAAACTACATGAATGTTAAAATGTAACACATAAGCAAGTGTATATATATATATATATATATATATATATATATATATATATATATATATATATATATATATATATATATATAAATGAGAAATAAACACACAAGGGCCCGTATCATCATCATAATCATCATCATCATCATATCATAATATCTTCTCAAACGTACTCATCCTTCTCAAACATACTCATCCTTCTCAAACATACTCATTCTTTCTCATCATAAGCCTTTCGTCATTTCATTCGTGTTCCATCGAGTATAAGTCATTTATTCAGATTTTGACGACCGTCCTACCATAGACACATAGCATACATATGAATCGTTGGATTTACTAAGTTCATCCTACGTCATATTACTGGTTTATATTCCTAAACATGTTACTAGGCCGCGTGATGCATGAAGACACTCGATAAGACAAAGAGTATCACATAAATCCATCATGAGTAAGTCCAGGGGACTTACCTGGAGTCCGGAAAATAAGCAAGCAATAAAGTGCACAACCAAGGATCCAATCAACAAGAGCCTATTAATTTCATTAAGCTTTCATTAGGTGGTATTCTAATGCATGGTACCCAACCTAATAATCAACATACATACACATGAGGTTCACGATTCTATAGATTACACACTTTGGTTAAGTGATCCGGACTTAACCAGTTATAATCTATATCGTATTATCACATAATCGATTTTCTTCTTATCGGATCATAAGCCAAGTTATGAGTATACATCATTTCTGTAATTTATATGCTCTAAGTTTCGGTTATGCCATCACATATTTAACCATATTCTTAGCATTCCCTTAACCAAGTTTTCTAACCGAGTCATTATAAACACTGATTACTAAAATTATAATAACTCTTGATCCAACCGTTGGATTGCCGTAATTTTTTCAAGGGAAGTTATATAACATTTCCATGAAAATCATATTAAGATTTCAGCCAAATCAGACCGTTGGATTGGAAATAAAGTCCAAATTACAGAGGCATATATATCCATTTTGTTTCTTGACGTTTGCTACAAAACGCAACCAAAAACACATAGAGGCTCCACTTCCTAATCCCTTTCCAAGCACACAAGATCTATTCCTAGAGAGGGGGAGGGGGATAAGCGATTACCTTTGAAGAATCCCACATAAACGACTCAAGAACACCCTCAGGAGCCCTTCAGAACACCTTTCAAACATCTTGCCATTTTGTCACCAAAAATCCCAAAACATGATTTAGATTCTTACTCAAAGTTGAATAAAAGGAGTTATAACAGATGTTGGAACTCATTTTTGGAAGAAAGGAAGGGTTCTTACCAAGAAATCAAGTCAAACTCTCAAGACCCTTCAAATATAGTTTTCTGCAGCTCCAAAGATGGACGATTTTGGATGGGAAAAAGACCTTGGATTTTTGTGTTTGAGATTTGTATGGAAAGTTGGGTTCAAGATGGATCCATGGCCACCGAGTTTTCTCAATTTGGATGAGTATGGAGGGAGTTATGCTATTTCTTGTGAAGGCTGTCCAAAATAGACCTAAAATGGAGCAAGGCTCTCATTCTCTCTCTCTCCTCTCAAGTGACGGTGGGGCTTCTTTGGATGAGCTCCTCATGAGACTTGGGGTCAGGCTTATAGAGGAGAGGGGTGGTTGGCTTCATGAGTTAAAGTATGGGTGTAATGGGAAGAAAGTGATGAGAGTGGTTGGCTTAATGAGTCAAAGCATGGGTGTGATGGGAAGGAAGTGATGGGAGTGGTTGGATGTCTACATTCACAAGCAAGCCACAAGTCAAGGGTTTGGTGGCTCAATGTTAGGCAATTTTGGTGGATGACCTCTTTAACATAATGTAAAATCCGAGCTCGCGAAGCGTTAAAATCCGTTACGTTTATAAGATACGAGAAAAGTAGCTTGGGTATATTTTTCCCATCATTGAATCCATGTAAAGCTAGGCATAAAATTTTTAAATTTTTCCGGGCTTTCATAATTATAAGGGAGGATAATATTCGGATTATCCTACGGATATTTTATAAATATTAATTAAATTTCGGTCTTTACAATCATCCACCTCTAAAAACAAGTCTCGTCCCCGGGACAAAAGGTTTAAACCGTTGGAGAAGGTTTTAAAACTTGAGTCCTTGAATCGTAACAAAAGGCACACGATCATCCTGGATGCGTCGTCCAAGAATTTCACGCCATCTTTGTCACGATCGTAATAATCTCGAAGGTTTCATCAAGCATGTGATGGGCGTCCCCATCACATCTCGCCTCAACCTTGAAAGTATCACAACTCGAGAGGATAATCACACTACCGCTCGGTCTTAGCAAAAATTCCATGAGTGCCCCCATGGAAAGCTCGTATCCACTTCGCGAAGTATAATAAGTTTACCTGGACATTGGAACCTTAAATTGCTCATTTTCGAACTAAATCTCAAAATCAAGGGGTTTGGCGTCCCGACTCGACATTAGATCTAGATCCTTCTAGTCTCGGCGCATCTCCCTCTCGGGAGGTGGTTATCCACCTTTAAGGATCAAACACACGATCTCACTATGATCTATTCCTCAAACAAGAGGGTGGACTAACATCCACCTCTAAGGCTAAGCCTTATTCCTTTTCCTAGGTTCAACATTCCGACATACCATCATTTATCAACCATACTCACAACAATCAGATAATCATAACGATATCATATCAGTCATATATCATAAAGTATCACACATCAATGATAATCACATCATGTAGGACCGCTCATGGGCCCCACCATATCAATCACAGAAAATGCGCACTCAATCACAGAGGTAAACACCCAGTCACACATAGTACGACTAAGGGTCCCCCTCCCAGGTACTCACCGGCCACTCACGCAGTCGAAACTATATCTGCCCGTGGCTGTACATACGACGCTAGCAACTCATCTAAAACATCTTCATAGCTCGCCCGTATACTCTCCTCTGTCTCCCAAATATCCTCCTCGGGGCTCCTCCTAGCCCACTGTATAAGTACCAACGGTACCTCTCTGCGCCTCAGCTTCTTGACTCGGCGGTCAAGAACAGCAATCAGATGCTCAACGAAGGTATGGTCAAGAACAGCAATCGGCGGTCAAGAACAGTAATCCGAAGTAGTCCAATCTGTGACTCGGATCTGGATCGTACTTCCTCAGCTGTGACACGCGGAAGACATCGTGTATACCAGCCAAACGGGGCGGTAAAGCAACTCTGTAAGCAACCTCTCCTACTCGCTCGAGGATCTCAAAGGGGCCCACATATCTAGGGCTCAGTTTGCCCTTCATCCCGAATCATCGGATCCCTCTTGTCGGTGACACTCGCAACCGGACATGATCTCCAACCTCAAAGGGCAACTCCGTCCTGCGCCTATCAGCATACTTTTTCTGTCGGTCGTGCGCAACCCTTAGATGCTCTCGGATCTATCTGACCTGATCTGTCACCTCCTGCACGTACTGTGGTAGTGTCCCCACTTGGTCTGCAGGCTCATCCCAGCAGATAGGCGACTTGCATCGCCTCCCGTACAACGCCTCAAAAGGAGCCATCCTCATCGATGAATGATAGCTGTTGTTGTACGAGAACTCTACTAGGGGAAGATGCCGAACCCAAAGGTTCCCCCACTCCAAAACATAAGCCCTCAGCATATCCTTCAGCGTCTGAATCGTCCTCTCGCTCTGCCCGTCCGTCTGCGGGTGATAGGTCGTGCTGAAATGCAACTTGCTCCCCAGAGTCTCGTGCACCTGCCTCTAGAATCTCGAAGTGAAGCGGCCATCTCTATCAGATACTATCCTCTCGGGAACCCCATGCAACCTCACTATATGCTGTATAAAAGCTCGGACTAAATCAGACACATGCCATGTCTCCTGGATCGGAATGAAATGAACGGTCTTGGTCAACCTGTCGACCACCGCCCAAATTGCATCAAAGCCTCGTACATCTCTCCTCAATCCTGTCACGAAGTCCATCGTGATATCCGTCAACTTCCACACAGGGTCGGGAAGTGATCGTGTCATCCCTCCGGGCTTTTGGTACTCTATCCGCACCTGCTGGCAGACCTGACATCGCGCTACAAACAAAGCGACGTCAGTCTTCATCCTGCGCCACTAGAACGTCCTCATCAAGTCCTGGTACATCGTATTCGATCCCGGATGGACCGAATAAGGAGTGGAATGTGCCTCTATCATGATCTTCTGCTTCAGGTTGTGCAGATCGGGCACAACAACTCGTCCCTGCAACATCAACATCCCATCATTTCATACGGTAAAAGACCTACAGTGGCCCTGGGCCATGCGCTGTCGGATATCGGCAATCCGCGGACACTCTGCTTGCGCTCGTCGGATCTCATCCATCAACTCTAACTGAACCTCCAGGAAACTCAGCCGTCCACTCTCTCGCTGTGACCAGACCTCTATCCTACAACTGATAAGATCCCGCTGCAACTCGGGTCGAGCCGTCAATCTGGACAAAACAATCTCCTAACGAGTCTTTCGACTCAAGGCGTCGGCCACCACATTGGCCTTCCCCGGGTGATACTCAATCTCCAACTCGTAGTCCTTGATCAACTCTAGCCACCTCCTCTGACGCATATTCAGCTCCTTCTGCGTGAAAATGTACTTCAGATTTTTGTGATCGGTCATGATCCTCACTGACGTGCCATATAGATAGTGCCTCCAGATCCTGAGCGCATGTACCACTGCGGCTAGCTCAAGATCGTGCGTGGGGTATGACTCCTCCCCTAGCTTCAGCTGGCGTGAAGCGTAAGCGATGACCTGATCCCTCTGCTATAGCACACAACCTAAACCTAAACTCGAAGCATCCGTGTAGACGACGAACTCCTCCGTCCCCTCTGGTAGTGCTAACACTGGCGCGGATGTCAACTTCTGCTTCAGCAGATCAAAACTGGCCTGGCACGCCGGGCTCCACTCGAAAGGTACTCCCTTCTTCGTCAGCTGGGTCATCGGCCTAGCTATGCTGGAGAAGCCCTCGACGAATCGTCGATAATAGCTAGCCAAACCTAGAAAAGACCTGATGTCTTTGACGTTCTTGGGGACCTCCCAAGCAACAATAGCATCAACCTTCGATGCGTCCACTGATATCCCTGCTGCGGATATAACATGACCAAGAAACATAACCTCGAAGAGCCAGAACTCACACTTGCTAAACTTCCCGAACAGTTTATGCTTCTACAGAATCCTCAACACAATACTCAGGTGCTCAACGTGCTCCTCTCTGCTCCTCGAGTAGATCAAGATGTCGTCGATGAATACCACTACGAATCTGTCAAGAAAATCGATGAACACCCTGTTGATCAACTCCATGAAGGTGGCTGGCGCGTTGGTTAGCCCGAACGGCATAACCACAAACTCGTAGTGTCCGTATGTAGTCCTGAAGGCCGTCTTCGGGATGTCCTCTGCCTTCACCCTCAGTTGGTGATAACCCGAACGCAAGTCTATCTTCGAGAAGACGACAGCTCCCTGTAGCTGATCCATCAAGTCCTCTATTCTCGGCAACGGGTAACGGTTCTTCACCGTAGCCCGGTTTAACTCTCTGTAATCTATGCATAGCCTCAACGACCCATCCTTCTTCTTCACGAACAACACTGGTGCTCCCCACGGCGAAGCACTCGGCCTGATGTAGCCCTTCCCGGCTAGCTCCTCCAGCTGTGCCTTTAGCTTGGCCATCTCTGTCGGCGCCATCCTGTATGGGACCCTCGAAATCAGCCTGGTGCCCGGCTCCAACTGTATAGCGAAATCAACATCTCGCTGTGGCGGAAGTCCTGGTAGCTCGTCTGGGAAAACGTTAGCAAACTCACTAACAACGGGGACATCTGTCAGGCTGGGTCACTCGCAATCCACCTTTAAAGCATAACACCAGTAGCTCGTGCATCCCTGGTCTATAAGTCTCGCCGCTCGAACGGCACTGATCTGGGCTCCGTTCCTTTTGGGGTCGTCCCCCCACACATCGTGCTCAGTCCCATCCTCCGCGAGGATGGAAACTGTACGGGTCCTCCGGTTGAGGATCGCCTCATAGAAGTTCATAAAATCCATCCCCAGGATCATCTCGTATGTTTGTAGTGGCATGACTATCAAGTCAGTGGGCCACTCTCGCTCTCCTATCCGAATGGGGCATCCTAGGATCTCACGCCCCGTCCTAACCCTAGCCCCATCCGCCATACGTACTACTAACGCGAGACATATCGAACATACAAGTTTAAATCTAGCTACGCATGAATCTGCTATAAAGAAGTGGGTTGCCCCGGTATCGAACATAATGCGAAGAGTAGAGCCACAAAACGATATCGTACCTATGGAAGTCGGAGATGTCGAATCGCCGTTCCGCATTGGGAACGCGCGAGGCGGCGGGGGTGGTACGAAATCAGTGTCTACAGCTGTCGTTGCCAGCTGTGCAGAACCTCTGCCCTGGCCTGGTCCTGCCGACCCTGCCGACGACTGTGCCTGCTGATGCTGGTAAGATCCTCGACCGCCTCGACCCCCTCCTCTACCTCTACCTCGACCTCCACCTCGGCCTCGTCCTCCTCTAAAGTTGTTGTCTCCTCGGCCACCTCCGTAGCTACTCTCTCCTCGGTAATCTCCTAAGGGAGTCCCCCCTCCCCTGACCCTGTCCATAAGAAATCTGAGCGGGTCTCGGTGCCTCTGGAAGGCGTAAAGCTGAAGCTGCAGGAGTGACTGAAGATCTCTCGCCCTACGGGCACATGATAGCACGATGTCCTACCCCTCCACGCGTGTAGCAGGAAATGAACTTCCTAGGGCAGTATGTCTGGTAGTGGCCCTCCTCGCGGCAGCTGTGGCAGATAATATCTCTCACTCTAGCCTCGGGTATGATGATACAGGTACAGCTAGAATGGCCCAAGTGGTCCTGCTAGTCGATCCTCCTCTCGCTAACCCCTTCCCTGGGCCCCTATCAAATCTGTGCTCCGCGGGTCTTGGTCTCTTTCCGCCAGATGGAGTGCAGAAAGCTGAAGACGTGGCAGCTATCAGACGTAGCTGCTGGTCATAGCAGAGGATTATCTCTAGAAATCTGTCATATGTCATTCCCTCAATGCTGGTAGAGATCAGAAGAACGTCTGACGGAAGCCTCATAGAAAGCATGCAGTTGCGCATCTCGTCAGTGTTACAGACCTTTCCACAATAGACGAGCTCCTTCTTGAACTGGCAGACGATATCAGAGATAGATAGCCGTGGGTCATAGCGGTTGCTGAAGAACGCAACCTCGCGTGCTGCTTGTGTCCCAGATGGAGAGTACTCTCTCAGTATCAACTTCCTGAACTCCTCGTAGGTCCATGCAGTGCGATTATCACAGTAGACAAGCCATCGGTCAAAAGCATCTCCTCGAAGCTGCCCAGCCGCAAGCCTCTGTCTCTCCGCATCGGGTACTCCAATCAAGTTGAAAACTCCCTCGAGTCCTCTGAAGAACTGCTCGATATCGTCTCCGGGTCCGGCCTCGAAGATAGGTGGGCTACTCTATGATAGTCTCTTCACCCAGTCGGTGACGCTAGCTGATCTCTCTCGCTCTAGCAACGCGATTAATGCCCTCTCTATCGCTGATCCCTGCAGCTGCCTGTCAGCCTCTCCCTCATGCTGTCCGGGGATCTCGACCTCAACATCGGTCTCAGTCTCAGCCTCTGTCTCGGGAATGCGGCCACGACCTCGACCACGTGGTCTCCCACATCCTCTAATAATCTGGGCGTCGACCATGCTGAGAACTGGACATTTAACTGTACTCAATATACAACTAAATAAAACGTCTTCTTCAAGGAAGACGGCCCTCATGCACATTCATCTCACATAATTACATCCCTTCAAGGGGATGGCCCGCAGGCACAGTTTTATATCGCACGGAAGCTAACTAGATAGCTATCTTTCGAGGGATAGCTTGGGGAGCCCGCCTCTAAATCCTATCCTGCTCCAACCACCTTGGTTGCTCCCTTGGAGTCTTCCAGGCCCGTATGTAAGGAAAAGTTAGGCAGTCTACCCTAACCCTTCTACATCTCTAAGGATGCCTATCGTCTTGTCTCTACCCGTCGATCCTATCTCTCGTCTATAAAGATCCTAACCATTTTCATTTTCCAAAGGGTTTTCATCTTTGCCCTTTAAACACTTCGAAATCTTTGAAAATTTCCAAAACGGTGGACGGGTTTTAAACATTAATTTTTAACTCGTGCGTACTCAAGTCGAACAACCTTGGCTCTGATACCAACTTTGTAACGACCCGAAATTTAAATACCCGAATTAACCTCCATAAACCTAGTTAGAAGGTAAATAAGGTTCGGAGTACTAGATTATCGGGGAACGTTATAGGAGAAGTTTGATCTTCTCCCGTGAGCTTTGGATCTTACGACCGAGTACGAGTTATTATTAGGTTCATTTAAGGGGAGGATTTAGTTGTCAAAAGATGGGGATTACGAACCCCGAAAAGATCGTAAGCCAGTTGGAGGCTTTACCTGTCCTAGACTATCGCGAAAATGTTTCGAATAGAAATAAAAGCGGAAATCATAAATACAACAAAACGCCACGGCCACGCCAGGTCAAAACGATAAAACGTATGAGCAAAAGAGTACGAATGTCAAGCGCCTCCCTTACTCTAATCGTCCAAAAGGTATGTCCCGACAACCATCCACATAAGTAAGTCATATCGGGTAAGGGGTACCTGAATCTAAAAACAAGAAATAAATCGGGGTCAATCATCGGATATATACACACTCAATGCCATATAAAGAGGCATACTTAAACTACATGAATGTTAAAATGTAACACATAAGCAAGTGTATAGATATATATATATATATAAATGCGAAATAAACACACAAGGGCCCGTATCATCATCATAATCATCATCATCATCATATCATAATATCTTCTCAAACGTACTCATCCTTCTCAAACATACTCATCCTTCTCAAACATACTCATTCTTTCTCATCATAAGCCTTTCGTCGTTTCATTCGTGTTCCATCGAGTATAAGTCATTTATTCAGATTTTGAGGGCCGTCCTACCATAGACACATAGCATACATATGAATCGTTGGATTTACTAAGTTCATCCAACTTCATATTACCGGTTTATATTCCTAAACATGTTACTAGGCCGCGTGATGCATGAAGACTCTCGATAAGACAAAGAGTATCACATAAATCCATCATGAGTAAGTTCAGGGGACTTACCTAGAGTCCAGAGAATAAGCAAGCAATAAAGTGCACAACCAAGGATCCAATCAACAAGAGCCTATTAATTTCATTAAGCTTTCATTAGGTGGTATTCTAATGCACGGTACCCAACCTAATAATCAACATACATCCACATGAGTTTCACGATTCTATAGATTCCACACTTTGGTTAAGTGATCCGGACTTAACCAGTTATAATCTATATCGTATTCTCACATAATCGATTTTCTTCTTATCGGATCATAAGCCAAGTTGTGAGTATACATCATTTCTATAATTTATATGCTCTAAGTTTCGGTTATGCCATCACATATTTAACCATATTCTTAGCATTCCCTTAACCAAGTTTTCTAACCGAGTCATTATAAACACTGGTTACTAAAATTATAATAACTCTTGATCCAACCGTTGGATTGCCGTAATATTTTCAAGGGAAGTTAGATAACATTTCCATGAAAATCATATTAAGATTTCAGCCAAATCAGACCGTTGGATTGGAAAAAAAGTCCAAATTACAGAGGCATTTATATCCATTTTGTTTCTTGACGTTTGCTACAAAACGCAACCAAAAACACATAGAGGCTCCACTTCCTAAGCCCTTTCCAAGCACACAAGTTCTATTCCTATAGAGGGGGAGGCGGATGAGGGATTACCTTTGAAGAATCCCACATAAACGACTCAAGAACACCCTCGGGAGCCCTTCGGAACACCTTTCAAACACCTTGCCATTTTGTCACCAAAAATCCTAAAACATGATTTAGATTCTTACTCAAAGTTGAATAAAAGGAGTTATAACACATGTTGGAACTCATTTTTGGAAGAAAGGAAGGGTTCTTACCAAGAAATCAAGTCAAACTCTCAAGACCCTTCAAATACAGTTTTCTGTAGCTCCAAAGATGGACAATTTTGGCTGGGCATACGACCTTGGATTTTTGTGTTTGAGATATGTATGGAAAACTGGATTCAAGACAGATCAATGGACACCGAGTTTTATCAATTTTGATGAGTAAGGAGGGAGTTATGCTATTTCTTGTGAAGGCTGTCCAAAATGGACCTAAAATGGAGCAAGGCTCTCCTTCTCTCTCTCTCCTCTCAAGTGACGGTGGGGCTTCTTTGGATGAGCTCCTCATGAGTCTTGGGGTCATGAGGGGTGGTTGGCTTCATGAGTCAAAGCATGGGTGTGATGGGAAGGAAGTGATGAGAGTCGTTGGCTTCATGAGTCAAAGCATGGGTGTGATGGGAAGGAAGTGATGGGAGTGGTTGGATGTCTACATTCACAAGCAAGCCACAAGTCAAAGGTTTGGTGGCTCAATGTTAGGCAATTTGGGTGGATGACCTCTTTAACATAATGTAAAATCCGAGCTCGCGAAGCGTTAAAATCCGTTACGTTTATAAGATACGAGAAAAGTAGCTTGGGTATATTTTTCCCATCATTGAATCCATGTAAAGCTAGGCATAAAAAATTTAAATTTTCCGGGTTTTCATAATTATAAGGGAAGATAATATTCGGATTATGCTACGGATATTTTATAAATATTAATTAAATTTCGGTCTTTACAGAAACCGACCCGACCTAGCTCGACATAGAAATTTTAACCGAGTTGACCCGACTCATTAGTGACTCGACCTGAATGTGATCGACCCGAACTCGACCGGATGACCCGAATTGCCAGCTCTACTTGCAGTCACCTTTTAAAGGAGAAGTGGGAGCCATTACTGAAATAACTCCCCCAACTAGGGGTGTGCACATCCGAGTACCCGAAACGAACCGGTTAATCGTGTCGGGTACCCGAAACCAGTTAGCCCAAAATGCCTGAACCGTATACGAACCATATTCTTAACCCGGGTACCCGACACGGTGAAGTTATTCGGTTCCATGTTGGATACGCGGGTTATCAGACACGAACCGTATGCTCTTTCTTTCTGTCTTTTTTTGTTGTTGTTGTTGTTGTTGTTTGTGCTGCAGTAAAGAAAATTTCAGAGATGGCCATGCATGGCGGTGATGAAAATCAAATCCTAAAAACAATTGAATGAGACCATAACAACTTCGCACAAATCACAAATTCGCACTATAACAAATCAAAAATTCGCATAAGCCCTAAATGAGGAGGAAAAACAACACCAACAACGCTACAAATTCGAACAAATTGGCACAAATTCGCACAAATTTGAGATTTAGGGTTTGTTTACTTTGACAAATTTGCACAAATTGGAGGAGAGAAGAAGAGATTGAGAAGCTCACTGGAGAAGAAGGGTCGGAGAAGAGAAGAAGTGTTTCAGAGGCTCACTGACTTGGAACTAGAGAAGAAGGGTCATCGGCTCGGCTCAGAAATGGAGAAGAAAGGCCAGAGAAGAGAAGAAGTGATTGGGAGGCTTGGAATTGGGGAAGAAGAAGCAATTGAAAGGCTTGGAACTGGAGAAGAAGAAGCGATTGAGAAGGGCAGCCATGGAACTGGGCAATAAGAAGAAGCAATTGAGAGGCTTGGAACTCGAGTAGAAGAAGCGTTTGAGATGGGTGGCCAGATCTGTTTAGGTTTTAACTTAAAACATAAAAATTTAATAATAGTAAAAAAGGGGGCAAGACTGGAGGGCAAAAAACACCACAATAGGAGTTGAACACAGGATGAATGGTATAGAGTGCCTGACTTCTACCAATTGAACTAGCGGATTTTATTGATACTCTATGGACTTCATATATACCAGTACTATCATTTTTACAATAAATAAAATAAATAAATTAAACGGTTCGTGTTGGGTATCCGACAAGAGAATTTGCTCGAATCGTATCCGAACCATTTAATGTCGTGTTTTAGCGGTTCGTGTCATTTTTGGTTTCGTGTTTTTTCGTGTCGTGTCGTATCGGCCGTGTCGGGTTTTTTTGCACACCCCTACCCCCAACCACGTACTGCCCCACCATCACCTTTATTTAATTTCCCCCTTTTTGCAGTTTTTTTTTATATTAACTGTCAACTTGTAAAGGAGAGAGTACTTAAATCCATATGCATAGTGTTTTCATTTTAATTTGGGCTCATTGGGCCTCTTTATTTTTAATATGTGTTTGGACTTATATTCTAGGGTAAACTGTAGAAAACCACCTTTTAAATGTGTTGTTTTGCACAAAAATACCTCTTAAAATTGAAATTGCAGAAAACTACCCTTTAAATCCATTCCGTTAGCGAATCACCACCCATTCCCTATTCCGTTACGTTTTCTGTTAAGAAAGTATGAAATTACAATTTTACCCTTTGACTTTTACTAGGATTAAAATGACATGTTAAGATTTTTAAATTTTTTTTTTTTTTGGTAATTGGCATGTTAAGAATTTTGATGGACTTGGCACTTGGCTATCCTCTCTTTCTTCTACCTCTCTCCATGCCATTACCTTTCAATCTTTCATCATGTGCATCTTCCATCACTTTCATTTAACCCTTTTTTTATTATTTAGTAAATTAAATAATTCATTTCATCTTTAGGTTGTTTGGAATTTTTTTTTATAACAAATTTAGTCCTGCATTGCAAGGCTCACACCAAAAATGGATGAAACACTCCAACAGCAACCACTTTTCAATTTCATTAGCTTCAACCCCGTGACAATGATGAACAGTAGCAGGGGCGGCGCCAAGGGGTGCTTGGGGTTAGGGTTGCTCAGAATGTGGCCCGGCCCAAAAACCGACCCATAACCGAGCCGAAATTCACGGTTTAGGGCCGGCCCGACACATATCGGATCGGGCTTCGGTTCCCAAAATTCAGAAAATCGGTTCCGGGCCAAAAACCGGATCCGAACCGAAAATATCGGTTTTGGCTCGAAAAACCCGTATTTATTAACAAAAAAAAAGAAACCCTAGTTTCCTAATTTTCCTTCCTTTGCTGCTTGTGGCCAAAAACCGGATCCTTTCTTTTTCAATTTGAAAAATCTCTCGCAGCCTCCACTCCAGAAGTCCCGCAGCTGTACCTATCGAGACGCAGACGCCAGGAGCCGGAGCGCCTCCAGACTCTAGTCGCACAGCTGTCCAGCGGCTCCAGCCCGAGTGTCCGGCACGGCACTAACGATAGCCCCCTTTCCCGCAGCTGTCCAGCGGCTCCAGTCCCAGTGTCCGGCACCTCTTCTTCTCATTGTCACCACAGGAAGCCGAAGAAAGAAGGTTTGCAAATCTGATTTTATTTGTGTTAATCTACTTGTATTATCAATAGTTTGTTCTATTATTGTTGTAATTTCAGATTTGCAAATCAATTTGTGATTGTTGTGAGGCTTTTAGAAATCTAGGGTTTATGAGAAATTGAGGCTTTTATAAATCTATTTCAATTTGTAAGCTATGAGAAATTTAGGGTTTATATTTGTAGTCTTTAAGAGAATCATCAAACAAGATTAAATTGAGATTTTTGAAATTGAAGAGATTTATGGTTTTGTCACTATTATGTTGTACTTGAGAAATTGTGGTTGCAGGAATTTTAAGGTAATGTATACTCAAAGGTTTGACTTATCACTTTTGAGTATATATAAAGTGCTAAACTACTATTGTCGGAACTCGGAACATGGAATTGGAATGACGTATTGACGTTTAAGGACATTTTTGATGGTTTTGCTAACAGAATTATGAGTAATTCCATATCCATGGAAATTTCTTCCAAACATTCTTGCAACATAAGTTGGGAAGGGGTTATTTTTCCATTCTATGATTGAATAATTTGTGTTATATTTTTTTGTAATCCAATGATTTTTGTTAAATACCTAAAGTTACCTTGATTTATGTTATGTATAGATGAGTACGGAGAGAGCGGAGATATCCGATGATAGTCATGAGGATACGGAAACTCAAACGGAGGAACAAACGAATGTTAGCCAAGCGACCTCGTCATCCAAACGTGGGAGAAAGCGAAAAGACTATTGGGATCATTTCACCCAATATCTAGATGAGGAGGGGAAGAAGAGAGCTAGATGTAACTATTGCCCGAAAATCTCATATGCATGTGATTCGGTGAAGAATGGAACACGGAATGTAAAAAAACATGGAGAAACGTGTCCGAACAACCCGCAACACAAAAGCAAAGGTACTCAATCTAAACTCAGTTTACAAAATTTGGGTGATGGTGGTTGTGTAAAGATGAAGAATTGGACTTTTGATGCAAAATATGTTCGAGAGTATGTTGCTAGAATGGTGGTTAGAGATGAGTTGGCCTTTAGATGTGTGGAGAAAGATGGTATGAGAGATGCATTTTATGCCGCTCAACCGCTTTTTAACATGCCTTCACGGAGTACAGTGCAACGTGATGCTTCTGCTATTTATGTGAGAGAAAAGGAGAAGTTGAAGCAAATGTTGAAAACTTCTTGCCAAAGTGTGTGTGTAACTACAGACACATGGACATTAGTTGCAACGGAGAACTACACGTGTGTAACTGCGCATTGGATAGATGATTATTGGAAGTTGCAAAAGAGGATTCTGAATTTCATATTTACTACTTGTCATAAGGGGGAGACCATAGCAAGAACACTTGAGGATTGCTTGCGTTATTGGGGTTTATCGACTAAGTTATTGACCGTGACGGTTGATAAGGCATCGACGAACGATGTAGCATGCAGTTGTTTGAAAGATATATGCAAGGAGAATGGTTGCGTTGGGAAGGGCCAATTTGTGCATGTTAGATGTCTTGCACACATCATTAATTTGATTGTCCAAGATGGTCTTAAGGGTGGTAGTGAGGTTCTCCAGAAGGTTTGAGCTATTGTGAGGCATTGTAGAGGGTCCCCTGCACGGTTAGTTGCATTTCAAAAACATGCGGAGCGACTTAATATTGAGTGCAATACTAAGCTAGTGAATGATGTGCCCACCCGATGGAATTCCACTTATCTTATGTTGAGTGCCGTGTTGAAGTACAAATCTGTAATTGGAAGAATGGGTATTACTGCAGATGATGGGTTAGGTCCTATGACTTCTTCCGATTGGAGTAAAGTGGAAAAGCTTTGTACCTTCTTGAAGGAGTTTTATGAGTTGACCAATCGAATTTCGGGATCCTCTTATGTGACTAGCAATTGGTTGATTCTTCATATTGCAAAAGTGGGGAAGTTGGTCAATGGATTGCTTGCTAGTGTTGCTACCGATGAAGATATGAAGCGCATGGCCCAGCAGATGAAGATAAAATTTGACAAGTATTTTGGTTCTTTTGAGAAGATGAACTTCTTATTGTTTGTGCCAGCCATTCTTGATCCTCAGCGCAAACTTCGGGGTGTGACTCCTGTGTTGAGAAGTTTGTTTCCTACTCCTAATATAGATGATTTAGTGAAGAGAGTGAAGGATGCTTCTCATGAGTTGTTTGACGAGTTCCAGTGTCTTCATTCTCCACCAGATGAAGGTGGGTCACGAGCACGTCAGTCTGTTGCTTCATGTGATGTTGATGAAGGAAGCTGGATGGATGACTTTGTAGAGGAAGGGACTGAATGTATTGATACAAACTTGAGGTCTGAATTTGATCAATATCTGGTTGAAACTGAAAGGGCAGACGCAGGACGGAAGAAGATTGTTCTTGAGTGGTGGAGTGATAACAGGAACAGATACCATGTGCTTGCACGAATGGCACAAGTTGTACTAGCCATTCCTATATCTACCGTCCCTTCTGAATATGCATTTAGCACTCATGGGCGTACAATTACAGATTACAGAAACAAATTAGGGCATGAAGTATGTATTTATTTCTTATCTTTGATTTAGTATTTATAATGTTTTTTGTTTGATGTTTATCTTATCATATTATACTTACTTTGTCACTTGAATGTTATCAGATGATACAAGTACTTATTTGTACTCAAGATTGGCTACGTGGTACAAGTTTGAAGAATGACAAAGGACGTGAGGAGGAATCTGATGACGAGGAAGTGACCGTAGAAGGTTGTTTTATTTGTTATACTTGTTTGTGATTTAAATTGAATATTACATCAATATTACAACATCTAACTGCAATCCTTTTTGTTTACTTGAATTAGAATTGGCCGAGAAGGGGATAGATATCTCTGAAGGGACCTTTTACATGTGCGACTGATGAGAACTTGACAAGGTATATAACTTACAATTTCAAGTTTGAAGTAAAATAGATGACAAACTTGGAACCTTGCAATTGTTATATTTATTCATTTTATCCAACTAGGTGGTTTGGGAGCTCACTATTCTTGGCTTGGAAGTTGGAACTATCAAGTATCAACCTTTTGCATAAGAAGAGAAGCGTGATGATTGACTTTTGATTTCAAGTTTGAACTTTGTTGGGTTGTTGGAAGACTTGTTAGTTTATCAATTCTACTTGAAGACATTTTGGTATTTGACTATTTGATTGAATGTATGAACTTTGTTGGGTTGGTGGAAGACTTTTTAGCTTAATGTCATTAGTTTGAAAACTTTACAGGTTTTTTTTGGGTCAAGTTTTAAGTTTACAGCTATGCAGGGTTTTTTTTCGGACATATAAACAAAGTATAGAGTTTCGGTTTTTTCGGGCCAAAAACCGAAATAACCGTATCCGAAGTTTCGGTTTTCGGTCCGGGCCTCGAGCCACCTCCCCAAAAAAATCGGGCCGCCAGTTCTGGCCCGGCCCGAATGTCTCGGTTCGGTTATGGCCCGATTTGACCCGTTGAGCCACCCTACTTGGGGTGCTCGAGCACCCCCTGGCTAGGGAAAAAAATACTAATTTTTTTTTTTTTTGCATATATTTGGTATTTTTAAGGTAATATACATCTTTAAATGATATTTGAAATAAGAGTGTTGTCTAGCTCAAATGGTAAAGGAAAGAAGGAGGGAAGATAGGAGAATCAAAATGTCTTAGGTTCAAATCCCAAATACTTCACTTTTTATTTCTTTTACTATTTCATTAATTTTTCTTGATTTTTATCTATATTTTGTTGTTTCTATCAACTATTTCGTTAAAAAAATATCATATTTATGTTTTACTATATTATTAATTCTTCTTGATTTCTTTATATACTTTTTTTGTTTTTCCCAACTATTTCATTAAAAAAAAGGAAAATTTTGGTGAAATATCCATTTTGGAATGTTAATTAAGTAATTGTCCACATTAAGATGGATACTAAGGAAATGTCCATAAATTTTACTTAATTCCAACCCTACCCCTAGTATAAAGTTCAACCCCTTTCTTATTAGCCCCGTTGAAGATTTTGAGTTCTGGTCTGTTATTAAAAAAAAAACACAGCAATCGATTCGTCCTCTCATTTCGATTCCAATTGGCGAAGTTCAGTTCGGTTGGGGATCTGAGCGAGTATCTGCCATGGCGACGATGTTGAGCTCCGTTGGGGCACTGTTGGCGATGCTCAACGAAGAAGTAAGATCCATAAACGCTTGTATACGGAAATCGATTTGTCCTCTCAATTCGATTCCAATCGGCGAAGTTCAGTTCGATTAGGAATATGAGCGAATATATGCCATGGTGACAATGGTGAGCTTTGTAGGGGACGTTGTTGGCGATGCTCGACGAAAATCATCCAGATCTCAACCTTCACGCTCTCCCTAACCTCAACGCCTTTGCTCACTTTTAAAACTTCTGAGTTTTGAATAGCACCCTTGAAGGTGGAGAAGTTGGAAACTATTTCATTATTTTCATTGCATTGATTACAAACATGTTTGTATATTTATGTACACATTTCAGAGTTCATGAACCTTAATTACTTTGTTTGTTTGTGAGGCATTAGTTGTGTGCTTAGAGGATGAAGTGTGGGTTGTGTCTTTGGACTTTGCTTTGTATCTTTCCTTGGATTTGTCATTTGGATCGTGAATGGATGTAACTCTAGGGGTGATAATATTTTGGTGATATATAATATGGTGATGACATTTCTTATGTAAATGGTACTTTGGTGACAATTTTTATAAAGAGCCAATTTATGGTATAATTTTAGAAATACGGGTTGTGACAATATCTTGGTGATAATCAGTTTTCGGGTGATGAAATGGTGTGAAATTATGTACATTAAATTTTCGTTTGCCTTTAGCCCCTCTAGGGTCAATGCTCCCCTAGTTCTTGGGTTTTAGTTTGGTGACAAAAAGTGAGTTAATATTAGGTGACAACAGTGATGACATAGTGTATACCCATTTTAATTTGGTGACAGTGTTTTGTAGTCGGTGAAAATAGGTTGGTGACACTATTTTGGTGATAATTTTAGGTGAGAGAAACTCGTGAAACTTTTAAAATTTTATTGGGTGACAATATTTGATGATATATAATGTAGTGGTGACATTTCTTAATGTTTGCTAAGTTTTAGTTACTCTAGGGTATAATGTTTTGTCATTGGTGAGAATAGATTACTATCTTGGTGATATTTAGTATGGTGATGACAGTTTGTTTGTTATTAAATGGTCTTGGTGACAAATATTTGTTGAAATAATATTTTGATGACAATAGGTTGATGACACTATTTTATTGTTGGGGACAATAGATTACTAAAGTAGGTTGGTGTCAATAGGAGGTGGTGATAATGTTCTCTGTTTAGAGATAATAGATTAGTGGCAATGTTTTTTAGTTGGTGACAATTGGTTTGTGACAATATTTGGTGACAATGTTTGGTGACAATTTTCACTTGTTAGTGAAAATAATTTGATGACAGTGTTTCGTAGTTGTTGACAATAGGTTGGTGACAATATTTTGTAGTGGGTGATAGTATGTAGTTAATAAAAATTGGTGGCGACAATATTTTATAGTAGTTGACAAAAAGTTGGTGACGTTCTATAGTTGATGAAAATGTTCTGTAATTGATGACAATAGGTCGGTGACAATATTCAATAGTACCAGGAAAAAATTCCGTTAAATGTCAATAGAAAAAAAAATGACACCAAAAAAGTCAACTATCACCAATGTAAAGACTCGGATTTTTTAAATCCTAATTTTATTTTTTTTTCGGAAAAAGAGAATTAGAAATGAGATTAAAATCGGGTTTAAAACTCGTTTACCGGATTCCGACCGGAAAGTAAAATTTGACAAAAAATTTCCGTCCTTGACCTCGAAAATTCAAAATAATTATTGGATGTCGATATCCTTTTCAATTTTAAAAAAATCTAATTTATCGAGAAAGCGGGATTCGGAAAAACTAACATTCAGGGACTAATTTCGGGATTCAAAATTCGCGTATTTGGGATTTATTTTACCGGGTATTTAATTTGACCTACCACCATTTAATGTCTTTCCCATCCGAGCCACCCTACGGCTGCAGGATCTGACCTCCTCCTCCTACTTACTAGCTGAAATCAAAACCCCTACCTCCTAACTAGCTAGCTGTGTCCGGCCTACCCTCCCCTTGCCTTTAAACCCATCACCACCCTTTCACATCTCCCCTGCTGCACTCCATCCCTCCTACTGCACTCCATCACCATTTCACCATCACCATCGTCGCCACCGTCTTCATCCCCAAACCACTGTCTCCTCCTCCTCCTTCTATCCTTCCACCTCGAGCCACCAGCGGAAGGTCCTACACATCCCTCAGAGCCACCAGCAGCAACAACGGACACCACCGGAACCGCCACAGAGCCACCGCAACCCATTCCTTTCTAATCTTCTATCAATCGCGAAGCTAACTTCCGGTAAGCGTCCCTCCTTCGTTTTTGATTGAAATTGCTTGCGGTCTTCACCATCACACTCATCCACATCCGGTGTAGGTCCGACAAGCCATCGCGAGCCACCGACGAAGCCCAGAACTCCAATCAAGAGCTCCGAAGCCGCGAAAAATCCATCTCGGTGAGCTCCGAATTTATCCTCGTTTCGATTCATTTCCGAGTCTTTTTCGATGCTTAGACTAGTCGGGGGTGAGCGTGGGTTGAGTGCGGGACATTCGGGTGGGCTCGAGGCCCTCGGCGAGGACGAGCGCAGCAAGCGCGACGCGAGGCGAGCGAGCGTCGAGTGAACTGCGAGGCTGGGAAGCTCCGGGTGAGGCTGGAGATGAGCTCGAGGGCGGGAGAGCGAGAGTGGCGCGACGTTGAGCTCCGACGTCAAGCACGGGCGGCCTGAGCGAGCAGCGCCGGCGGATCGCGTGAGGAAGGTGGCGCAGGCGGCACTTCTGCTCTTGAATTCGGGAAGATGAAGATGCCAACGTGGCTTGTGGAGCCCCCTGCCATATTATATATTTTGTTTAATTAAACCGGTTTTGGAATTAATAACTGCGGGTTCGGTTCGGGTTTAACCGTTTACTTATCTAAATATTTAATGGTATTTAAAATAAAATATAATATTATTGGGGGTTAAAATATATTATTTGGACTTATGAATTTTAAAAGTAAGTTGAAAAAGGATTTAACGAGTATTTTCAAGGGGTCGCAATTCTTAAATGTTTAATTCGAATTTGAAACGGTTTAGAGACTAACCTAACAGTAAGACTTATTCGATGACTAACACGCATGATAATATGATCGGTTGATTTGCGGTATGATATGTTTGACTAATAGCATGCTATTGTGGTGATTTATTATAAAGGGTTAAATATTGGTTATCGATGATGATGATGATGATATATATATATATATATATATATATATATATATATATATATATATATTCTTACGTATGAGTATGAAATAATAATATATGCGAATTTGGCTAAGCATGATATAGAGATTATCTTAAGCTGATGAGATGGCGGATTATATATATATGTTGAACAGTATGAGATGAGAGATGATTGATCATAATGAACTGAAAGTGTGACGGATGCGAACTTGTTTATTTATCTATTTGTATGAGTGTATGATATATGTGTTCAGAGTGGCTAGAGACATATATACTCAGTGTATTATCGTTATGTACCTAGGTGATACTCTGTGACCGTGACTACTGTGTGCTGGATTCTTCTTTTGCTGATCTTCTAGCCAGGTAAGTACCTCCGGGGCTTACTCAGTAACCAGTACCTCCTGCCTGATGTGTCATATAGTATGTAGGTGTTGCATATGCATAAGAACATGTCATGTAGTACCATGCTTAGGAATTGCACTTACGAATGAGCATTCTTATTCTGTATGCGTTTGAATACAGAACGGCCGTTATCTGTGAGTCCTAGAGTCCTTGCTAGGGTCATAGGGCAGCCCAGTTTCATCGGGTGATGTCCTCCTTGAGTTACATATATATCACGAGATACGAGATGAGCATGAGATATGATATGATGATGAGATTTGATATGTTATAGCATCGAACTGGCCAGTCTCCACCTTGTCTGGAAGAGGGGTGGTGGTAAAAGAGGGATATACCGCTTGGTATTCTTTGTTAAGGCCTTCCTCAATATTCTACACATATGAATTAGGAGCATGATAGTGTGGTTTTATTTCAGTACTGCATGAAGGCATCCTTTATTCTAGGTCTAGGCGTATTATATGTCCTCAGCGCGGTCAGAGGACCCGCATGCGGACTCTTGGCCTGACTTGGTGGTATAGTTTCAGGTACCCGATCTACTACTTGATTTTGTGCTGATATGACGGGGTCCATTCATATGGCGGAGAGTGAGTGTATGAACCCTGACTTCACCAAACTCATGTTTTTTTTTGGATTTCTTCCTACTATACTCCGTTTTGACCCGGCTCTGCCGTGGCACTGATTGTATCGTTTTCAGAACTTTCTCCCTTTGCATGATAAAGGTTTTCGCGCGTTGTAGACTTAGGACAGGTACAGGGGTTTACCCTGGGGTCTCCAACGGACCTTTCGGGTTTGGGTGCAAAATCCCACTTTAAACTGCGCATCTTCGATTTCAAACCTTCAACCTGTACTCGGGGCGCAAGATCCCAACGAGGGGTTTCATCCCTCGAAACGTAACTCGGGAATCATAATCCCGGCCGTTACAAAAGTGGTATTAGAGCTGAGGTTTTGCAATCCGAGTACAACAGGTTGAAGATGGTTTTTGAAAATCGCCCAATGTTTTCAAATGGGTTTGAGAAATGCTTTCTAAAGGGCAAAATGAATTTAATTGGAATTAAAACGTAAAATGAATAAAGGGGAAACAATCTCGTGGGTAGAGACCAAAGCGATAGACCTCCCTTATGGATGTAGAACTCGGGGAACGGTAGGCAAAATAGTAGCTTTGATTTACAGATGGGCCTAGATAACTCCAAGGAACACCATGGAGGTTGGAGTGTCGAGTTAGGTGACCGTGAGGTTTTGCCCCTCCGGTCAGCCGTCCCTCGAAGGACGGCATAGATCGTCTCTATGCTTAATTTATACATATATGCAATTATGCCCGAGGGCGATCCTCCTTGAAGGGGGTCATATTAATCGTCGAGTGCTTCTGTGCTGAGTGTTTAAATTAACCGTTCATGTAGTAATCATGGTCGATACTAGACGCGGTTCAGTTGGGCGTGGGGGTAGGGCACGTCGCGGCCGGGGACGCCCCCGTCGGATTGCTGTTGAGAGCGTCGAGGAGCACGCTGCTGACGATCACGCTGAGGAGCGAGCTTCGCCTCCGCCGGCTGACGACCAGATTCCGATTTCCACAGAGACTAGACTTGGACAGCTAGAGACGGCGCTTCACGACATTCTGAGCGAGTTACGGGGAGGAGCCCGATCTACAGCACCGACGCCCGAGGTTCCTGTTCAGCCAGCTGAGCCCGTAGCTGATGCACGCCCTGAGAAGCGCGTCGACTGGGTCAAGACATTAGCTCAGTGTTGTCCTCCGGCTTTTACTGGAGAGGTTGGGGGGATATTGAGAGATGGTTCCGTGAGATGGATGGGTTGTTCGACCATGTTGCTGTCCCCGCTTCCGAGAGACAGAGACTTGCCGCAGGGCGTCTACAGGGAGACGCTTTTGACCGCTGGTCTTTATTTAAGATAGATCAGGCTGAGTGGACCTACGAGGAGTTTAGGGATCTGATGCTGAGAGAGTACCGCCCTCCTGGGATTGAGATAGCCCGACAGGTATCCTTTATGCGAGGCTGCTACGACCGATCGGCTTCTGTCTCTACCATCGTTCGCCAGTTCAAGAAGGAACTGGTCTACTGTGCTCACTTGTGCCCTTCCGATGAGAGCCGGATTCGCATGTTATCGATGAGACTGCCGCCTCCAGTACTTCTGCATGCCTCTAGCTTGGGAGCTGTCAGCTTTGATCGATTCTTGGAGGTCATCCTCCTGTACGACCAGCAGCGGATCTTGTCCGAGACTGCATACACCACTTCTCGCCCTGAGGCGAAGAGAGCGAGACCAGCGGATGGTCGCGGAGACGACAGATCCAGGAGAGGAGGCTATGGAGGAGGATTTAGAGGGGGATATCACGGAGTTACACCGAGGGCACCCCAGCCGCCCGGTCCAGCTGTTTATGGAGGAGATGCACGAGTGAGGAGTGTCACTTGCCATGGATGCTTTGAGAAAGGTCATTATGTCGCTTCCTGCCCAGATCGTTCGATTGTCTGCTTCACTTGCGGCACCATGGGGCACAGAGCTGCCCGTTGTCCCCAGGACGGTAGAGCCCCGCTGACTGCACAGCCACCGAGACTTCCTGCGGCTCCTCAGCCGCCACTGCTGACTTATCCCCAGGGTCAGGGGCGAGGAGATGCTTCTGGTAGAGGTCGAGGAGGAGGTAGAGGAGGTAGAGGTTACGATCGTGGAGGCAGAGGGCCGTCAGGGCCAGGTCAGGGTAGAGGTTCGTCATCTGCAGGACCATCTGGGTCCGGGTATGCTCGTGGCCAGAGTTCCGGAGGCCGAGGACCAGCATTACCCCCACCGCCCCGCGTGTTCCAGATGAGAGCTCATGACCGTACTGCCCCTACTTCTGCAGGTACTATACATTTCCATGATGCGTGCTTGTCTATATTGTTTGACACTGGTGCTACTCACTGCTTCATAGCAGAGGCGTGCGTTGCTAGGCTGAGCCTGAGCTGCACGAGTGGTTCACCCCTTACTATTGGTCTAGCGGACGGGGCAAAGGTTAGGACGAGTCGGGAGATTTTAGGGTGCCCCATCCGTATAGGTGAGCGTGAGTGGCCAACCGACCTTATTGTCATGCCATTGAGGATGGATGATCTCATTCTGGGTATGGATTTCATGGACCACTATGGAGCGATTATCGACTTGAGGACGAGGACGGTGTCCATCTTGGCAGATGACGGGACTGAGCACCAGGTTTGGGGGAGCGACCCCAAGGGGAACGGGGCACTCATCAGCGCAGTCAGAGCCGCCAGACTTCTAGATCAGGGATGCATCGGGTATTGGTGTTACGCTATAGAGGGGGATTACACACATCCCAGCTTGTCAGATGTCTCTGTTGTTAGAGACTTCGCAGATGTGTTTCCAGAGGAGCTACCGGGACTTCCTCCATCGAGAGAGGTTGACTTTGGGATCGAGCTTGACCCAGACACCAGGCCTATTTCGCGAGTCCCTTACCGCATGGCACCGACGGAGATGGCAGAGTTGAAGGCTCAGCTGGAGGAGCTAACCGAGAAGGGTTACATCAGGCCTAGTGCATCACCTTGGGGAGCACCAGTGTTGTTCGTCAAGAAGAAGGACGGATCATTGAGGCTATGCATCGATTATAGGGAGCTGAACCGTGCGACGGTGAAGAACCGTTATCCCCTTCCCAGGATTGACGATCTGTTGGATCAACTGCAGGGCGCCGTTGTTTTCTCAAAGATTGATTTGAGGTCGGGTTATCACCAACTGAGAGTGAAGCCAGAGGATGTCCAGAAGACCGCTTTTAGGACCCGCTATGGTCACTACGAGTTCGTGGTCATGCCGTTTGGGCTGACCAATGCACCAGCTGCTTTCATGGAACTCATGAACCGCGTGTTCATTGACTACCTCGACAGATTCGTCGTTGCCTTCATAGATGACATTTTAGTCTACTCGAGGAGTAGAGAGGAGCACGAGGAGCATTTGAGGATTGTGCTCGAGACGCTGCGGAAACATCAGTTGTATGGGAAATACAGCAAGTGCGAGTTCTGGCTCAGAGAGGTGGCTTTCTTAGGCCATGTGATTTCAGCTGAGGGAGTTGCCGTGGATCCGGCGAAGATTGATGTTATCGTTGCTTGGGAGGTGCCCAAGAACGTCAAGGACATCCGCTCATTTCTAGGATTGGCCAATTACTACAGGAGATTCGTCCAGGGTTTCTCGAGCATTGCTAGGCCGATGACGCAGCTGCTGAAGAAGGATGTTACTTTTGAGTGGAGTGTGGAGTGTCAGGCGAGCTTTGAGCTTCTGAAGGAGAAGCTGACGACCGCCCCAGTACTAGCGTTGCCAGAAGGGACAGAGGACTTCGTCGTCTACACAGACGCTTCGCGTTTCGGCTTGGGATGTGTTTTGCATCAGAGAGATCGGGTCATCGCTTATGCTTCGCGCCAGTTGAAGCCTGCAGAGGTGTCCTATCCCGTTCATGACTTGGAGTTGGCAGCTGTAGTTCATGCTCTGAAGATTTGGAGGCATTACCTGTACGGCACTTCATGCAAGGTGATGACGGATCACAAGAGCTTGAAGTATATTTTCACTCAGAAGGAGCTCAACATGCGACAGAGACGGTGGCTAGAGCTTCTAAAGGACTATGACTTGGACATAGTTTATCACCCAGGGAAGGCCAATGTGGTGGCAGATGCGCTCAGTAGGAAGACTCACCAGGAGACATCAGTTGCGAGGCTTACAGCTCAGAGGGATTTACAGACAGATTTGATGAGGTGTTGCTTCGAGGTGTGGGTCCAGCGGGAGAATGGACAATTGTCATTCTTGGAGGTTCAGGCTGAGTTGACCGAGGAGATTCGTCGAGGTCAGGCAGACTGTTCAGAGATTGCAGTTCTGAGGGATCGGATGACCCATGGTCGATTAAGAGAGCTTGTAGAGAGAGGAGATGGGATGCTGACCTTTCAGGGCAGAGTTGTAGTTCCGTCGACGTCAGATCTGCGGCAGAGGATCATGCAGGAGGCTCACTCCACTCCTTATTCTGTCCATCCAGGGACGAATAAGATGTATCAGGATTTGAGGAGGTATTATTGGTGGCAGAGGATGCGAGCAGACATCACAGATTTTGTAGCCAGATGTCAGGTTTGCCAGCAGGTTCGGATTGAGCACCAGAGGCCGGGAGGACTTGTCAGGTCGCTTCCAGTTCCCGCGTGGAAGTGGACAGATATCTCGATGGACTTCGTCACTGGGCTGAGGCGAGATGTCAGAGGATTCGACGCCATTTGGGTCGTGGTCGATAGGTTGACCAAGTCGGCTCACTTCATTCCGATTCAGGAGACATGGCCAGCATCGCGGTTAGCTGAGGAGTTCATTTGCCTGATCGTGAGACTTCATGGGGTACCTGAGAGGATCGTATCTGACAGAGATGGACGATTTACCTCAAGGTTTTGGCATCAGGTTCAGGAGAGTCTAGGTACCAGACTGCATTTCAGTACAGCTTATCATCCTTAGACAGATGGCCAGAGTGAGAGAACGATTCAGACCTCGGAGGACATGCTGCGATCATGTGTTTTGGAGTGGGGAGACCGTTGGGTTAGACATCTACCATTGGTGGAGTTTTCATACAACAACAGCTACCATGCGTCGATCGAGATGGCTCCATATGAGGCTCTATATGGGAGGCGATGCAAGTCGCCAGTCTGCTGGGATGAGCCTGCGGATACGGTTTCATCTTTACCGGACCTAGTTAGAGAGACCATTGATAAGGTGGGCCGCATCCGTGAGCACATGAGAGTCGCCCAGGATCGCCAGAAGAAGTATGCAGACAGGCGGAGGATAGAGATTGAGTTCGAGGTAGGTTCACATGTGTGGCTTCGAGTTTCGCCTACCAGAGAAGTCCGACGGTTTGGGATCAAAGGAAAGTTGAGTCCGAGGTATATTGGCTCGTTTGAGATTCTAGATAGAGTTGGCGAGGTGGCATATCGCTTAGCATTGCCCCCATCCTTGGCCGGTGTTCATGACGTCTTTCACGTCTCACAGCTTCGCCAGTATATCCCTGACCCTAGCCATGTCCTAGACTATTCAGACCTTCAGGTTGAGCCTGACTACACCTTTGTAGAGCGTCCTGTGAGAGTTCTTGACCGTCGAGTCAAGAGGCTTAGGAACAGGGAGGTTCCTTTGCTTCTATTCCAGTGGTCTAGGAGGAGCCCTGAGGAGGCCACGTGGGAGACCGAGGAGAGTATTCGGGCTAGTTATGGGGATGTCCTAGACGAGTTGCTCGCATCCTATGTCGAACCGAGCGTAGATATTTCCCTGACCTCGCGAGTGCGGTGAGTTGTCTAGTTGGATTGGGGTTGGTTGGTAGTATCTCTTTGCTTGTGTACTTATGATTGGTAGTTGTGTGCAGATCCTTGGTGATATGATATGATGAGCTGTGATGATGTGATGACGTGCTAGATATTTTATGGTATGTGACTATACTTGACGTGTTTAGGTCATGCTATTAGTATGTGATATGAGTGTCACTATATATATATGAGGCTTGATGATAGAAATGATAGAAGTTGAAGTATTGGAATTTGATCATAACATGGAACCTAGGAAGAAAATGTGGGGTTAGCCCTTAGAGGTGGATGGTGAGATGAACTGAGAAGGTAGAAATGAACTTTACTAATGTCGAACATGGAATTTTGAATCGTGTTCGAAAGAGACTAACCTTGATAACAAGAATAAAAATAAAATAAAATAAAGTAAATACAACACTAGTTTCATTATAAAATAAAAATTGGTGGCGACAATATTTTATAGTAGTTGACAAAAAGTTGGTGACGTTCTATAGTTGATGACAATGTTCTGTAATTGATGACAATAGGTCGGTGACAATATTCAATAGTACCAGGAAAAAATTCCGTTAAATGTCAATAGAAAAAAAAATGACACCAAAAAAGTCAACTATCACCAATGTAAAGACTCGGATTTTTTAAATCCTAATTTTATTTTTTTTTTCGGAAAAAGAGAATTAGAAATGAGATTAAAATCGGGTTTAAAACTCGTTTAGCGGATTCCGACCGGAAAGTAAAATTTGACAAAAAATTTCCGTCCTTGACCTCGAAAATTCAAAATAATTATTGGATGTCGATATCCTTTTCAATTTTAAAAAAATCTAATTTATCGAGAAAGCGGGATTCGGGAAAACTAACATTCAGGGACTAATTTCGGGATTCAAAATTCGCGTATTTGGGATTTATTTTACCGGGTATTTAATTTGACCTACCACCATTTAATGTCTTTCCCATCCGAGCCACCCTACGGCTGCAGGATCTGACCTCCTCCTCCTACTTACTAGCTGAAATCAAAACCCCTACCTCCTAACTAGCTAGCTGTGTCCTGCCTACCCTCCCCTTGCCTTTAAACCCATCACCACCCTTTCACATCTCCCCTGCTGCACTCCATCCCTCCTACTGCACTCCATCACCATTTCACCATCACCATCGTCGCCACCGTCTTCATCCCCAAACCACTGTCTCCTCCTCCTCCTTCTATCCTTCCACCTCGAGCCACCAACGGAAGGTCCTACACATCCCTCGGAGCCACCAGCAGCAACAACGGACACCACCGGAACCGCCACCGAGCCACCGCAACCCATTCCTTTCTAATCTTCTATCAATCGCGAAGCTAACTTCCGGTAAGCGTCCCTCCTTCGTTTTTGATTGAAATTGCTTGCGGTCTTCACCATCACACTCATCCACATCCGGTGTAGGTCCGACAAGCCATCGCGAGCCACCGACGAAGCCCAGAACTCCAATCAAGAGCTCCGAAGCCGCGAAAAATCCATCTCGGTGAGCTCCGAATTTATCCTCGTTTCGATTCGTTTCCGAGTCTTTTTCGATGCTTAGACTAGTCGGGGGTGAGCGTGGGTTGAGTGCGGGACATTCGGGTGGGCTCGAGGCCCTCGGCGAGGACGAGCGCAGCAAGCGCGACGCAAGGCGAGCGAGCGTCGAGTGAACTGCGAGGCTGGGAAGCTCCGGGTGAGGCTGGAGATGAGCTCGAGGGCGGGAGAGCGAGAGTGGCGCGACGTTGAGCTCCGACGTCAAGCACGGGCGGCCTGAGCGAGCAGCGCCGGCGGATCGCGTGAGGAAGGTGGCGCAGGCGGCACTTCTGCTCTTGAATTCGGGAAGATGAAGATGCCAACGTGGCTTGTGGAGCCCCCTGCCATATTATATATTTTGTTATTAAACCGGTTTTGGAATTAATAACTGCGGGTTCGGTTCGGGTTTAACCGTTTACTTATCTAAATATTTAATGGTATTTAAAATAAAATATAATATTATTGGGGGTTAAAATATATTATTTGGACTTATGAATTTTAAAAGTAAGTTGAAAAAGGGATTTAACGAGTATTTTCAAGGGGTCGCAATTCTTAAATGTTTAATTCGAATTTGAAACGGTTTAGAGACTAACCTAACAGTAAGACTTATTCGATGACTAACCAGCATGATAATATGATCGGTTGATTTGCGGTATGATATGTTTGACTAATAGCATGCTATTGTGGTGATTTATTATAAAGGGTTAAATATTGGTTATCAATGATGATGATATATATATATATATATATATATATATATATATATATATATATATATATATATATATATATATATATATATATATATATATATATATATATATATATATATATTCTTACGTATGAGTATGAAATAATAATATATGCGAATTTGGCTAAGCATGATATAGAGATTATCTTAAGCTGATGAGATGGCGGATTATATATATATGTTGAACAGTATGAGATGAGAGATGATTGATCATAATGAACTGAAAGTGTGACGGATGCGAACTTGTTTATTTATCTATTTGTATGAGTGTATGATATATGTGTTCAGAGTGGCTAGAGACATATATACTCAGTGTATTATCGTTATGTACCTAGGTGATACTCTGTGACCGTGACTACTGTGTGCTGGATTCTTCTTTTGCTGATCTTCTAGCCAGGTAAGTACCTCCGGGGCTTACTCAGTAACCAGTACCTCCTGCCTGATGTGTCATATAGTATGTAGGTGTTGCATATGCATAAGAACATGTCATGTAGTACCATGCTTAGGAATTGCACTTACGAATGAGCATTCTTATTCTGTATGCGTTTGAATACAGAACGGCCGTTATCTGTGAGTCCTAGAGTCCTTGCTAGGGTCATAGGGCAGCCCAGTTTCATCGGGTGATGTCCTCCTTGAGTTACATATATATCACGAGATACGAGATGAGCATGAGATATGATATGATGATGAGATTTGATATGTTATAGCATCGAACTGGCCAGTCTCCACCTTGTCTGGAAGAGGGGTGGTGGTAAAAGAGGGATATACCGCTTGGTATTCTTTGTTAAGGCCTTCCTCAATATTCTACACATATGAATTAGGAGCATGATAGTGTGGTTTTATTTCAGTACTGCATGAAGGCATCCTTTATTCTAGGTCTAGGCGTATTATATGTCCTCAGCGCGGTCAGAGGACCCGCAGGCGGACTCTTGGCCTGACTTGGTGGTATAGTTTCAGGTACCCGATCTACTACTTGATTTTGTGCTGATATGACGGGGTCCATTCATATGGCGGAGAGTGAGTGTATGAACCCTGACTTCACCAAACTCATGTTTTTTTTTGGATTTCTTCCTACTATACTCCGTTTTGACCCGGCTCTGCCGTGGCACTGATTGTATCGTTTTCAGAACTTTCTCCCTTTGCATGATAAAGGTTTTCGCGCGTTGTAGACTTAGGACAGGTACAGGGGTTTACCCCGGGGTCTCCAACGGACCTTTCGGGTTTGGGTGCAAAATCCCACTTTAAACTGCGCATCTTCGATTTCAAACCTTCAACCTGTACTCGGGGCGCAAGATCCCAACGAGGGGTTTCATCCCTCGAAACGTAACTCGGGAATCATAATCCCGGGCCGTTACAACCAAAATAATTATCACAAATAATTGTCACCGGAAAATATACAAAACTATCACCTAATGCAAGCGTTAACCGAAATGGTCAACGTTGACTAGTCAATGTTAAAATTAAAAATGGCCAAAGGTGAATGAGGAAGGATTAGGGAAGGGGAATGAGGGGTATTTTCTGAAAAAATGGACATTTACTTAATTATGTAAAAAAAAAGACATTTACTTAATTTTCACATTTAAAATGGATATTCACAAATTTAGTGTTTTTTTCATTAAAAAATGTCATATTTATGTTTTACTATATCATTAAATATTCTTCGTGATTTCTCTTTATATTTTTTTTGTTTCTACCAATTATTTCATTTAAAAGTTGCCATATTTATATTTATATTAAAAAAAATCACAATTTTAGTGTTTTTCAATATTTTCTTAGAAAAACTCTTCTTAATAAGTATACACCAAAAAAAAAATATATCACGAAACTTTTTTTAGCACCCCCGGACATAAATCCCGGCTCCGCTAGTGAATAGTAGGGCCTCTTCAGATCCGATCGAGGTGGAGCCAGATCTAGCTCTGAAAGGTGCGGATCTGATAAATCCGAGCCTGGTTTGTTCCCCTTAACCGACAAAACCCTCCCCTCTTCCACTTCAGTTTCGGCCTTTCCTAGGGGTCGAATTTGAGTTTCCAGAAAATTAATGTTCACCATCCTCTACCTTGAGCTCCACCATGGCGTATGCGGCGGTCTGCCCTACTGTTCTTCAATTTGTGATTTCATATGTTCGATTCTAGTTTCTTCAAATTCATCATTTTTTTAATACTTTGTACATTCTATTTTTTTATTTTTTTAATAAAAAAAATTCATTAATGTATATTAAAATAATTAAACTACATAATACTTAACGGAACTTTGGATGAAAAGTGGAATAGTTATAATGGGTGGTTTTTAGCAATTATGAATATAAGGGGTGGTTTTAAGCAATATCACATATTTAAGGGGTGGTTTTTTGGAAATTTTTTTTTAAAATATTCACTAAAAATAATTATTTACAATAATATTCACACTTTTAAAATATTTACGAAAATATTCATTTACGAAAATATTCACTTTTAAAATAACGTCATAGCATACATATGTGCAATTCAAAGAATAAATTAAGTACATCCATCCAACCTTATCACCAGGAAAAATGTGTTTCACCATCGCTCATATGTTTAGACTTAATAATTCATGCTCAAACTCAATCCTTGATACCTAGCTACAATACAATTACGTTAGTGGTTTAAATCTCCATTGCAAGTGACATCACATGCAACCACATCATGATGTCTTTTAAATGGGTTGTAATGGGGGCCATGATAGGAACATAAGATATGAAATGTTTTTTTTTTCTAATTAATTATTTTCAAAAATATCTAAATTGGAATTTTTTCGATTTAGAGTTTAACAGATTTAAAGGATAAGGAGTCTTTTTATGTATTATTTAAAAAAAATCTATTTTTATAATTAATTATGAATTTTATATAATATCATCTTAAATATTTTTTTCATAATTTTGATTTTTTCTATTAGATCTTTGTAAACAATATTTAAAGGATTTTAATAAAGAATTTTGTTCATGTAATGATTTTTTAATTGATTTTTTATCAAGCATATTTTAACACATTAAATCTAATTAAATTTTAAAGGAATTTTTTATAATTTTGATTTTTTCTATTTGATATTTTTGAAAAAAATTTGTAATTTTGAAAAAAGCAACCTAATTAATTATGAAAAAATATTCTACTTTCAGGTTAAAAAATATAATTTCAAAATTAAAAATTTATTTGAATAGTGTCATAATCTAATTCCAAAATTTATAACATATTTCGAAAAATCCTAATCTAATTCCCCTAATTCCGATGAAATCCTAATCTTTTTTTTTATCCAAAAGGCGGCTAATCCCGCAATTTATTGAAAGAACAATTAGGTCGAGGTTACAGCAGAGGAAGGCCCCATGACAGATTCTAAAGCATCAGGAAAGCTAACATGTTCAACAAAATTTGAATATAAAGTTAAGGACCATTGGGCGAGCGCATTAGCTAACCGATTGGCTTGCCGGCGGACAGAAGAGATTGAAACAGTCCAATGCTCCCGGGCGATCAGGTTGCGACATTCATCTATTAGGTAGAAATCCGGGTGGGTTGTAGTCTGCTTGGATCCAAGTAAACCACATAGAACAGTGGAATCAGATTCAATTATCAGTCTTGAGTACCCCCTTCGTATGCCCATTCGTAGTCATGTAATGCCGCCCATAATTCCGATCGCAATGCACTAGCAAAACCACTCTTGAAAGTGAAGGTCGAGAGGAAAGACCCCGAGTTGCTGCGGAAAGCTCCTCCACCACTAGCAAGACCCGAGTTTCCTTTGGATGCACCGTCAATTTTGAGGTTGACCCAACCATCCGGCGGTGCTGTCCATGTATCCTGCAGTCTCTCAATGTGTGGCGGAGGACCGAGAGGTAATTCAGCAGTCCGCCAAGCTTGACTGTATCTAGAGGTAAAGGCATTAGCTCTCCCCGCCAGCCTCTTGTGCTCCTCAATCGAATCAAAGCTAGACAAATCTATTCCTCGCTTTCCAAGTGAGCCATAACATATTAGCAAAGGAAGCAGCCCATTTTATATTACCTCGGATATTGGCGAAGATCCAATCCTTAATGGAAGAGTGTTCAAAGAAGGCATTTATTCCATATTTCCTTGTTCAACAATCAGCTTAACCCATTCATGTCGAATGACGCCACAATACCGCAAGACGTGTATGCCCGTCTTTGACTCAGAGCACCTGGGACAAGCATCCGACGTTGTCAGATGGCGCCGAAGTTTGTTTCCATTCGAAAGAAAAGCATCGTGGGTGGCAATGTAGACAAAGGCCCAAACTCGCTGCTGTATTGGCAGCTTCCATATGCGGTGTCATCCACTATCCGACATGCCCGACGTTGGATTTTGCAGCAGTTGTTGGATGGCCTAGGATGAAGAGAAGATTCCTGAACTGTTCAGCCCCCAAATGAGCTTGTCTCTCGCCGTAGTATCCTCTGAAATAAAAACTGATTGGAGCTTCAACAGAATTTCTACGGGCAAGAATTGGGAGAGAACCTCCCAATTCCAGGAGTTGTTTGCCCACAATTCCTCTACCGTAGTCCAGCTTTCTTCTTCCGGTATAGGAGTCGTTGTGCTGTCTATCAAGGGCTGCTCTTGGAGCCATGGATGCAGCCAGAATAATGTAGAGGTCCCATTCCCGACCGCATTTCTTAGATTAGGCGTGAGGAGTTCTGCTCCGTAGATGATCCCTCACCAAACTCTTGAGGCTCCAGTTCGTTTGGTGAACATGTCCACATCCGACCTTCTGTTGCAGTACTTCCCCCTTATAACTCGACTCCAAAGCGCTGAAGGGGACTGAATAAGTCTCCAGCTGAGCCTTGCCAAAGTGGATTGGTTGGCTGCCCTCATTGGACGGATTCCAAGCCCGCCCTCAACCAATGGACTTGTAATTGTCTCCCAACTAAGTAGATGCACTTTCCTTTCTTCTGCCGATGAACCCCAAATAAATTGGTGGACTGTCTTGTCAATCGAGTCATATATGGTCCGGGGCACAAAGAAGGATTGCATTGTATATAGTGGGAGGCTTGTAAGGATTGACTTGGCTAACGTCACCCTACCGGAAAAGGACAGGGTTTTCGCCTTCCATCCTTGAAGTTTTGAAGACACTTTATCCAGGAGGTAGTTGTATCTTTCACTCGTCATACGACCGCATGCAGTGGGTACACCCAGGTAGTTTCCAAATTCCTCCAAAATGAGGATAGAGAGGATCTGGCTGACCCTTTGCTTCATCATTGCTAGGACATTTCTAGAAAATAAGATGCTACTTTTAAGGTAATTCACCTTTTCCCCAGACACGCTGCATAAATGACTCAAACATTCGCTTATCACTCGGCCTTGGTCTTCCGAAGCCTCCGCTAACAACACTAAGCCGTCGGCAAAGAAAACATGTGACAAGGACACTTCGCCAATTTTAACCGGTTTCCATGCTCCTCTTCGAACTGCATTTTCTATACTGTGGGAAAGTCGCTCCATACAAAGCACGAACAGGTAGGGAGAGAGCGGATCGTCCTGTCTAATCCCCCTTGATGGCCGGAAGCTAGACGAACGATCCCCATTGAATAGAATCTCTAAATTGCCAAGAGTTTGACATTTCAAAATTACTTCAACAAGCTTGTCCGGAAGACCGCATAATCCTAAAGTCTCCTTAAGGAACTCCCATCTGATTCTGTCATAGGCTTTTTCTAGATCAACCTTTACCATCATCCATTTCTGACGCTTCCGTTCCGACAACGAATGAAGCGCTTCTTGGATTATAACCACATTATCGATAATTTTTCTTCCGGGGATAAAACTTGCTTGAGACCGCGGAGATCAGATCGGTTAGGATTGGCTTAATTCTATTGACAATCACTTTTGTCGAGATCTTAAACAAGACGTTGAGCAGAGCAATAGGTCTGAACTGCGATGAGCGAGTCGGAGTGGCCACCTTTGGAATGAGACCAAGCAACGCGTCTGCAATGCCTTCCGGGAACTCGCCCTCATTGAGCATACAGAGCACTGTGCTGCTGACCTGATTCCCTATGATCTCCCAATTCCGCTGGTAGAAGATCGACGGGAACCCGTCCGGTCCTGGTGCCTTGTAGGGGCCCATTAGCTTGACCATCTCCCAAACTTCCCTCTGATCAAAGGGCTGCTCTAGACTCAATCGTTGGATGCTATTCAGAGGCGAAAAGGAGACAGCTTGGTGAACCCGATTTCTTTCCCCTGCTGCAGACGACTCCTCTGTATAGAGCTTTTTGAAGAAAGTTTTCACCATATTCCTTAATCTGGCTGGTTCAGTCTCCCAGGTATCGTCATCGTTCAGGAGAGCCGTGATGCGGTTGGCCTTCCTCCTCTTTAGCGTGGACAAATGATAGAATCTAGTGTTTTGATCCCCTTCGATTAAGAAATCTGCCCGAGATTTTTGGAACCAGCTTGTTCCTGGCATAATCTAATTCCGTTAAAATTTACAACCTCATTCTAATTTTAGTCGAAATGTATCATAATATAAATTCATAATTTTATCCTAATTAAAAAATTATAATCTAATTCCGATAAAATCCTAATCGAATTCTCCTAATTTCGATAAAATCCTAATCTAGTTTCGTTAAAATTTACCACCTCGTTCTAATTTCATTCAAAACGTATCATAATATAGTTCCATAATTTACAACCTAATTGAAAAATTCTAATCTAATTCACTAAGTCCAAAAAATCTTAAAATTTTCATAAAAACCCTAATTTAGTTCCAATAATTCATAAACTAATTAAAAAAAATACTAAATAAATTTCAAAAATCCTAATTTAATTCCAATAAATTAGATTATGAAAAATAAATACTTATATACATACCTTTGAAGATTTCTGACTTCGTTTTGGGGTGCTCAGACTCCGATGTATCACTCCAAATGAATCACCGACAACGGAAAATACTTGGCTTACCCAAATTTTGGGTTACCCAAGGGTAATTATGTAACTTTCATAAAATAATTCAAATGGATAAAGGGAAATGTAAATATGAAAAGTGTATAATGATTACCCTACCTCTAGCTAGGTTAATGATGTTTTTTTTAATTTTATTTTTTCTATCTAAGATTTGAATTACAAATATACAAGTTTTGGGTTTACAAATTCACAAATTATTCAAACTCTCCATCTCCAATACACTTCTCCTCACAAGTGCTCATCGGAGGGGAAGCTCTAACTCGCCGGAATCAAGGTTTCCGATCACCGACCTGGCTGGTGATTTAAGGTTAGACAAACGGATCTTTAATGGTTTCAAGTCTGCATGTTGCTTTTGAATCTTCAATGGAGGTGTTTTCATTTGTTTGCACAAACTGATTAGGGTTCAAGGATGTGAGAAACACTGATTAAAATTGATTGTATATTAGGGTTCACGAATGTGACAAGTTCATTGAAGATTAGGTTATGAACAAACAGATTAGCCTCTGATTTTTCGAAATCGAATACCTGGGGTTAGGGTTCATTCGAATACAAGTTTATTAAAGATTAGTGATTAGGGTCCTCGGAAGTATAATGTTAGTGATTAACAAGGGTTGAAAGGTGTAATCTTGCATCTGATTTGTGTCAATCTAGCTAAGAAGAAGAGCTGTTTATAAGGTGTAAACTGCCCGCGGCTTGCCGATTGGCCTGCGGGTATTACCAGTGGTGTGCCGATTAGCCTGCAGGCATTGCCAGCGGCTTGCCGATTTGCCTGCAGGCATTGGAATAGGGTGATTGAGTGCTTGTTTTGTGAGGGTTTGAGTTTAATTATTTCATTTTAATTTATGCGCTCGATTTGGTTCAACACCATCATACATTCATTACGTTTATGTGAATCCGTCTACAGTACTGTTATCATCACTAATGAGTCAAGAACGAGAATTTGATCTTAACATTGGACACGAGGACAGTGGGTCCGACAACGATGCAGGTAGATGACTCAATCAATTAATATTCAATTAACATTGGGTATATATGAATCAATCCAATGACGTACCATTTGTTGCATGCATTTGCTAATAACACAGTTGGGTTGGAAGCGCAAGACCCCATTGTCGTGATTTCGGATGATGACACCGTAGAGGGTTCGTCGATGAGTGGAGATCACGTTGACCTTGATGCTAATGAAGGAGAGGGTGTCGATGTGCCAGCGTCCGATGATTGTGTTGGAGGTGATGTTAATTGTCCAAAGATCGGGCATGTGTTGGAACACGAACAAGATGTGTTCGATTTCATCGATAGATATGCTAAACAACAAGGATTTCAAACAAGAACTCGGAGTTCCACATTGTTAAAGGATGATGAAAGAAGCATTGATGTGCCATGTACGAATGAGAAGTACAAGGTGTTGAGGATTGAATGTTCTAAGGGGGGTAAGTTTAACTCGAGGTCAAAGGACCCGAGTAAGGGGCCCGTGTCGGCTATTACAGGGTGTAAGTTTGGGGTTAAGGTTGTCCGTGAGAAAGTGGGGTTGTGGAGGATGACTAGAGTTTCGCTTGAGCATAACCACGAGTGCATCCCGAAAGATTCAAGATTCCTTTCAAAATATAGGTACATCACCGAAGGGAAGAAGAAAAGGATCTTAGACATGGATAGGGCTGGTGTGCCTATAGCTAAGAACTATACATCGTTTGTAATTGAAAGAGGGAACCACGAGAATGTTGATTTCAATGAGCGGGACCTTAGAAACCTAGTTGGCAAGCCCCGAAGAGAAGACATGGATAAGGGTGACTTCGCTGCGATGAGGAAACATTTTGAAGAAATGTATTCAAGCAACTCGAATTTTTTCTACGCATACGATGTCGATGACGACAACAGATTGAAGAATGTGTTTTGGGCAGATGGAAGGAGTCGAGCATCCAATACGGAGTTTGGTGACGTCATCTCCTTCGATACGACGTACGTATCAAATAGATACAAGATGCCCTTTGCACCGTTCATTGGGGTTAACCACCATGGCCAGAGTGTGTTGTTAGGATGTGCTTTACTTGTCGGAGAAGAAATAGAGAACTTCGTATGATTGTTTCGTACTTGGCACAGGTGTATGTCCGGAAAGATGCCAACCGCAATCTTAACAGACCAATGTCAATCCATCGGTAAGTTGTACGTTCCTCCGTCGAGTTATTTATTAATACATTGTAGGCGTTTTGGTTGGTATATTAATACATTGTAGCATGCATGTTTTAATTGTAGCATGCATGTTTTAAGTTGTTGTAATGTACGCTTATAGCTATTGTAGCAGGCTTACAACTATTCCTATTTCTCGTTTGTGTGTAGGAAACGCAGTGGGGCAAGTGTTTCACAACACTCCATATCGGTGGTGCATATGGCATGTGATGCAGAACGCACATAAACATCTTAAGAGCATACCCGAATGGAGGGGCATACACAGGGCACTCCAAGAGGCTCTAAATAATTCGCTAAGTATCGCGGAATTCGAAACTGCATGGTCGGAGATGCTGGACAAGTTCGGTCTGCATAACAACAAGTGGTTGTGTAATATGTATGAGAAGCGAAGACGTTGGGTTCCTATCTACTTCAAGGACACCTTTTGGGCCGGAATGTCGAGCACACAAAGGAGTGAAGGTATGAATCATTTCTTCAAAAAGTATGTCAACATCAATACTACTTTGAAGATATTTGTTGAGCAGTACGACCTTGCATTATCGAAGAGGGTTTGGGAGGAGGAGGCTGCTACATTTGCATCCATCAATAGACCAATTCGGTGTATGACCGATCATGTGTTTGAGCTCGTATTCCAGCGGTTTTACACTGCTGCGAAGTTTGCCGAGTTCCAAACTGAGGTCCGAAATCTAGTGTACAACAATGCGGTTAAAGTTCTCGACAATGGAGATGTGTGCGCTTACGACATCGTCGTAAAACTTCCGACCTACGGTGGTACACGGCGCAAGACTTTTAGGGTGACAATGCATAAAGCCGTGTCGGACATAAACTGTGAGTGCAAGTGCTTTGAGTTTAGGGGGATATTGTGCACACACATTTTGCGTGTGATGAGTGAAGAGTAGATGGATTATGTACCGGAGAGATATATTCAAAACCGCTGGCGGAAGGATCTACCCCGGGAACATGTAACGGTTGCGGTACCTTACTATGCCTTGACGAAAAAGAAGTATGACGGAATGCGACGGTATGAGGATATTCATGGTAAGCTCGACGTCTTGCCTGGATACGCGATGTACAATGCGGAATTGCACACAGTAGTGATGGCTAGGCTTACAGAAGTTGAAGATATGGTCAAGGAGGCTGCAAGGGCGCAGCATGGCCTGCACTTGCACAATATCGACGGCATTGGGAGAGTGTATGGGCGTCGAGAGATTCGCCCACGTGAAAACGTGGTGAACCAGGATGACGATCCGGTAGATACTGCATCAGCCCCTGTGGCAGATCCGGTTGACCAAAGGGGTAGAGAACTCAGGCGACTTATGAGGTTAGGGTATGAAAGGGAAAAGGCTCGGGAGCGTGTGCGGCAGCATAGCTTGGCAGGCAGCCCCGCCTCGAGTCATGCAGGACCAAGCTATGTTCAAAGCTAGTACAACGGGATCTTCGTGCCCACGTACCCTCCGAACCTCATGTACAATCAGGTACATGGAAGAACCATTTCGTATTTAACATACTAGTTATTCCATGAATGTTCGGTAGCTCATACTACTATTTTTTCGATTTGTTTGCTAGATGATGCATACTCAAGCCTTCCAACAAAGTGGTCGAGCTCACACCGGACGTCATATTCCTTTACGTATTATGCAGGTGAGTCGAATAGTTTAGCATCATGGGCTGACAATTATCGGAATTACTTAACTAAATATGGTTTGTATGCAGGTTGCCCAAACACAACCTTCGGGATCATCATCGATGCAGGCAATCCCATAACCACCCGAACGGAAGTTGCATGACGAAGATCATCTTAATTAATACACCGTTGTTATCCATCTTCGTGATTTTGTGTAGAATGACATGTTATGCATCTACAAATTCAGCAAACGGTTTATGATTTTCTTGTTTTCTTTTGAGTTACATCACCGTTGCTGTTGTGATTTTGTTTAGAAGGACATGTTATAATCCTATCAACGTAAGACTTAAGTTTATGATTTTATTACAAATATGAGTGTATTATGTGTTTACCATTCTCCTACAAATAGGAAGAGGGATCACCCGAATGGAAGTTCCATGAGGCCCAATCCCAACCCTAGTAAGCCCATTTAAAAAAGCCCAGTTACTGGAATCGGCATCTTCATCCTCAACCTGCCACTACTAGCTTTGTCTAGCGCCAAACACAAGTAAGAAACTGACAGGCATAGGAGTAACAGACAACATCTCGCTCGCCCCTGTCTCGCTGGTTTGTTCACCAAATTTGTAAGTGAAGTCTTTAGATTTTGCATTGTTGTGGGTAGGAGTAGTTTTCGTACTCCGATTGCATTCAAACGAGGTCGCCCCTCTCTCTTTCTCGTTGATTTACACAATTTGATTTCATTATATCTTTTCAATTTGTGTTGTTTGTCGATTCCTTTGCCGAAATTTATCAATTAACCGTTATTGTAATGCAATTGTGCCCTAAATTAGGCGAGTAGTTGGCAATTAGTTGTCTAGGTTAAATTGGATTTCATGTGCTTCGGGGGTACAAAGCAGTGGGGTTTTTTTTGTCATGGGGGGTTTGTGGAGTTCGGTTTTCTTTGTGATTTTGAATGGTGTCGGTTGTTACAGGGATTTAGACAACATACAACTCTGTCTGAAATGGCCCCGGATTATATGAAGCTGGTTAAACTTAGTAAAGTGCAGAAGAAGAGGTGGGACTTGTTAGCCGCGATAGATATCCTGCCCACCAAATTCTTTGATGTGCCTACACTGCAACGCCTTGTATTTTTCGATATTATGAAGATGTTGTTGGATCAGGGCGGGTTGGGTGGTTTTTTGGAGAAAAATGCCCCAACATATAAAAGATATCTGCTGGAATTTCTATCAACACTTGAGGTCCAGGATCAGGAGCAGACGATTACCTTTAGCCTGAATGATGTCGAGCGGAATCTGACCCATCTTCAGTTGCGGTAGATCATAGGGGTTTCACGTCCACCTACAAAGAATGCGTTAAAGCCTCCCCCTAAACTAACTGCAAAAGTTTGGGCTGCGGTCACAGGTTCTGATTTCGACAGCCGGAAGGGGGAAACGAACAGCACGTTGATTCATCCATGCTTGATTTTGGTGCATAAAGTGATTAAGATGGCTTTCTTGGGTCAAAGTGAGATAAACAAGTTCACTGTCGCAGATTTGGCATTGTTCTGGACCTTGTTCGAAAGTAGTAATGCCGTGACTGACTGGGCTTCATTATTTATTACAAGTTGTGTTCGAGAACAAGGGAAGCCGGTCCCTAAGGGGAAGTTAGCTATTGGAGGTTTGATCACACTCATCGCCAGGCATTTCGAACAAGAACCGCCCGACTGGTTTTCTCCCCACAATGGTTCGCATTTGTTCGATGATAAGAGTCTCATCACAGCCAAGGCACTGAGTCATCCAAATGCCGAGCATGTGCATTGGATAACACCCTCGTACTTTCCTCAAACCCTCTATTTACCCTATAAACTCCCCTGTGGCCCAAGCCCAAGCGACTTCTGTATGCTGCCTCAGGTTGTGGACGAATCTGCCCCGATGGACACTGACGAACAACAATCAACGAGAAGCCAGCAGCCGCAAGGAGCGCGTCTTATCTCCCGACACACTGAGCCTGGTAGTTCAAGTTCCTCTGGTCCATGGCAGCAAGTGTTGGCAGGGTTACAAGGAATTATCACCCGACAGACTAATATTGAGATGACACTTCGGGAGGTATTAGTCAACCAATATACAGTTTTCGATATGGCCGCTCGTATCAAACACAGACAGGATTCTATGGCCATTGATTTTCAGGAATCTACGGCCTCAATCAACAACAGGTTAGACGGACTTGCTGCTGAGGTCGATACATGCTGGGACATTCAAGCTGTGGATACTTTACGTATTGAAAGATTCGACGATTACGCAAGATCCAATTGGCCCAGATTTTACTCATATTCACCATCTGAAGATATGCTCACACAGATCACCACACGAGGCGAAACGAGAAAAAGTTGTTTCAAGAAACCCCCACCGCTTCGTAGGACTCCTCGTGGCCATGGACCAAGCGGAGGAGATCGTGATGGAGGTCGACCCTAGTGTTTCTATATGAAGTTTGTTTATGTTTGTAGTTGTTTTTAAACTGATGAAATTTGACTAGATGTATTGTTTGTCTGCTTTTGGTTTATGCGTCAAGACTCGAGTTATTTCTGCTGAAATTGGCCTAGTTGTATTGTTTGGGTCTGCTGTTGGTTTATACTGTTGAAATTTATCCTTGTTTTAAGTTGGACAGTTTGGAAAACACTCTGTTATATCCATTGTACAAAAAAAATGCCTATACCCGGAATCGAATGGTAGAGCAACTACAAGCAGACCGCGGACCTACCCGCGGGCTATCTAAGAAGGAGGCCTATTTTTATACAAAATAATATCAAAAACATTGGCAATTAAAAATAAGCCTCTACCGAGAATCGAACCGTAGAACAAAGAGGAGGTGTAGTAAACATTATACCGCTACGCCATCTACTCATGTTGCGTAATTTAATCACGAATCTTTTTTTATTGAGATTCTCTACGTAAATGGAGGTTGGAGAAGCAGTCCGCGGATCTACCCGCGGACTGCTACATATGATTTCCCCAAAAATTTAATTGTGTTGAACCGGCTAAAACCAAACCAACCCAAAATAAAATAGAAAACCGGATCGAGTTAACCCTTCTTCCTCGTCCCTATTCTCTTCTGCGTACAACTTGAACTACAACCCTCCCATGGAGGCGTTTATATTTTCGGCTTTAATTCAACACGTTTTAAACACCAATTCTGTCCTAAATTTAATGTTATTCATCAATATACAATCAATTGGTGTTTTAAAGGAGGAATGAAGCCCTTATTCCGTTGAAATTAAAAAAAACTTGGATTTGAAATTCGTCAAATTGGCGTGGAGGATAAGGCCTTTCCCACAAATTGATTAAGGACATTCAATCCTCTCGTCAATGGCAATTCAATGACCCCTTCAATACTCGGTTTCGTTCAAATTTTAATCCCGGATTATAAGCAAGGAAGTCGGATATCCCACAAATTTTAATCCCGGATTATAAGAAAGGATGTCCGTACGTTAGATCATTGCGAACGGACGATCAGGATGCGAATATAGTATTGAAATTTGGGGGTTTTCTAGAATTTGAATATACATTTTTTTTCTTACCAAATGACCACCATAGATTACTAAAGCTGAACCAACTTTTTAATTTTTTCCATATCGGCACCCTAAACCATTATAATAATCATTTAATACTTATTTACATCCAACCTTATATCTTAATTAGGTAGACAACTTGTTGTTTAGGGTTTAGGGTTTAGGGTTTGGGGTTTGGGGTGTTTTTATCGATCAAGGTAGTTTAATTTGATCAAATATTTAAACTAAGATGCGAGGTTTATTACATAAGGGGTTTATGGTTTTGAGTATTTTGATTGATCAAGGTAGTTTAATTTGATCAAATATTTTTTCTCGATTCATCAATAGAGTACTTTGATTGATCGAGGTAGTTTAATTTGATCAACATAGTTTTGAGATTTGACATTAAGATTTGAAATAGAGATTGCGAAATAGTTTTGAGATTTGTCATTGATATTTGAAATCAAGATTAATGTCGATTGTTGGTTTGAGATTTTTCTTTGAGATTTGATATTATGATTAAGATCGATGAATCGACTTTCCATACAGGGAGATTTTATTTTTGAGAATTGAGAGTGGGAGTTTCCATATAGAAAGATTTTATTTTTGAGAATTGAGAGTGGGAGTTGCCATTTGAGATTGAGATTAAGTTTGAGATTGAGATCACGATTTGAGATTTGAGATTTGTTATTAAGATTTGAAATAAAGTTTCAGATCAAGATCGACCGTTGATATTGATATTTGAGGAGTCATTGCTAGGGTTATAGAATTGTAACGGCCCGGGATTATGATTATCGGGTTACATTTCGAGGGATGAAACCCCTCGTTAGGATCTTGCGCCTCGAGTACAGGTTGAAGGTTTGAAATTCTATCCTAACATTTTAAAGTGGGATTTCATACCCGAAATTCAAATGGACCGTTGGAATCCCCTGTACCTGTCATAAGTCTAAGCGTGGAAAACCAACAAACATGCAAATAGTAGAATCAAGGTGTAATACAAGAAGGTGACACGGCAGAGCCGAGTCAAAACCAAATCAATAAGCGTATTTATCGAAATTTAATATATAGTGTTAGTTAGACCTGTCAAACGGGTCATTCCGGTCGGATTCGGGTCGAGTCACTCCGGGTCTCGGGTAAAACGGGTCCCGGGTAAAACGGGTTCCGGGTTTTTCGGGTTAACTAGAACCCAGGTTTGACCGGGTTTCGGGTGGGTTCGGGTCGATTTCGGGTTTGTCAATTTTTTCTTTTTTAAATTAAAAAAATCATAATTTGATAATTTTGCGATAAATTTTAATTAAATATAAAAAAATTTAATTATATTTAATTATAAATCAACCGGGTCAATCGGGTTACCGGGTCAATCGGGTAAATCGGGTCAAAATTACCGGGTCAATCGGGTCACCGGGTCGAAACCCAGATTACCCGGAAAATTTTTGGGTTTTCGGGTTCGGGTCGAAAAAAATTCGCGGGTCAAAATTTCCGGGTCTTCACCCAAAAAATTTCGGTCGGTCGGGTCGGGTCGGGTTGTGTTTTGACAGGTCTAGTGTTAGTGGAGTTAAACCATTTCTTTGAGATCGCCCAACAGAGTTCCCACGTCACGGAAATAAGGAATAATCATGTTGCAAACAACCTAAAAAAATGTATGCGGGGCGGTGTCAGATCGAAGCCCTACGCAATATAATCCCAAATAACCAGACACATACACACGCTAGTCCTAATAAAGATGCTTCTAGATGCAAGGCAGAATATTAACACACTAGCACGGTCCTAAGATCAAGTGCATAAATATAATAAGACCTTAGGACCGAATACCAAGTGGTATATCCCTCTCCTACCTCCACCCCCTTCCGATAGGGCGGAGACTGGCTAGCTCGTGAATGCATTCATTCATAATCGGGCGGCACGCATGCCCAACCCGCTCCACAATAAAGCCCGCATGCATCTCATAGTATAAGGAAGTTCATGACTCGATTGTCTCAGGACGGGACCCGATGAGACTAGGTCGTCCTATAACCCTAGCAATGACTCTAGTTACTTCACAGATAACGGCCGTTCTGTTTACAAAAGCAATGAGTAAACGAATGCTCAATCATGAGTGCAATCCTAGCAGGATAGTACATGGCATGCTTTATTATGAATGCAAGCACCTAGTATGCACATGGCTACAAGCAGGGAGATCTCTTTTCGAATCTGAGTGAACTCATATAGGAACTCACCTGGAAGTGCAGAACAGCAAAGGCAACAACTAGGTATACAGAAAGCCAACATGTCATAGATGATCACCTAACACATATATAAGTAATATAAATAAGTCTACTTCTAATGTTACTTTAAGCATATAATATCACACACAAGTCATAAATTTTATTCACCAAGTTAGGCAAGGTATGTCATTTCCCAAGATTTTCCAAAACTCTTTTTGTAAAGGCTCGGATTTTTAAAATATTAATTTTCGGAAAAAGAAAATCAAAATGAATTTAAAATAAATTCCGACCCAAATTTTCCGATTTAAAAATCAATTCCGTCTTTCATTTCGGGTTTTGAACGATCAATCAGGGGAAATTTAAATTCCCGACCCGAGCTCTCAATTCCGTCATATTCCGAATCTTTATCCATCCGACTCACCTTATTCTAGTTCGGGAAAATCTTATCTTCTCCTTTCCTCCCTCCACTCCTTGACCCCCTTATTTTGGCAAACAAACAATACCTCACTCTTCACAAAAAACTAAGACCTCTTTGTGTGGCAATTTGACCTTTGAAAAATCAGATTCTTCCCCCACTCTCCCCTCTCTCGGTTACACTGTCAAGCAACAAGCCAAACTTGGCTCCCCCTTTTGAGCCCCATTTCCACTCCCCGCCACCATGCTGCCACCACACCTCCACCGCTCCACCGCCACAACACCTCACCACCGTCACCACCTCTCCACCGCCTCTGTCAACGCTGCCACCAAACCTCCGCCGTTTCGCTTGCTCTTCCTCTCCTCCATCTTCAATCGAGTAAAGCTTCCACCTTTAACCTCCCTCTCGTCTTCTAGGCGGATTTCGTTCGAAGAGCCCGCCTCGACGCAGCCCGGAGAAGCCTTCTCGGAGCTCCGCTTCCGGCATCGAATTGCCCCCGGTGAGCCTTCTCCCTTCATTCTTCTCCCCTTTTCTTCTTGTCTCGTGTGTGTGTGGGTCCGCGTCGGAGAGGTTGGGTGGCCGGAGCCCGGAGCACCGCCGCCGGGAGGCTTCCCTCCTCCCTCTTTTTTCTCCCCCGTCGCACTGGGCACACAACCCTGCTCCTTTCTTTCTTTCGGCAAAAGTAGAGGAAGAAGAAGGGGCTGTGGGTCCCTCTTGCCACGTCAGCCGCCATGCCCCACATCTGGGCCCACATTTTTTTTTTACATGTCACCACCTCAGGCCGGGTTCCCCCTCTCCCTTTATTTTGTTCTCCCAAACCCGGTTTGTTTTAAAAGAAATAGGGGTTTGAGTTTTGGGCCTAATTCTATTGGGGCCGGTTTGGGTTAAGTAGAACATAAAGGGCTCGGTTTGGGTTAACAACTAAGGGGTCCGGTTTGGCTATTAAAACATGGGCCGGTTTTGGGATTTTTATAAAATAAGGGTTTGGTTTGGTAAATTAAAAATGAATGTTTTGATTTAATGAATATTGTTGGGAGTTTATAAATATTTTATAAAGATGTTAAAATAAAGTGATGTTAGAAGTAGTATGTAAATTATTGGGATTAAAATATAAAATGATGTTTTGAGATTTAATATATGATGTTGTGGTGATTTATTATTGTGGTTAAATGTTATATGAGTATGTTGAAGATGTGCAATTATATGCTAAGTAAGGTTTTGAAATGATGGCATGCAAATTGGTTAAGTATGAATTGGAATTGTCTTAAGTTGATGAATTGGAGAATTATATTGAGTATGGTTGTGAGATATTGAGATGATAGATTATGAGATAAGGTTGATATTATGGAAATGATGATGTGACGGTTATTATGTTAGGTTGTGAAGTTGTGTGTGTGATAATTCTATGCTTTGTGTGCCTTAGAGATAGACTCATTGGTGTGCTTATACCTGTTAGGTGACCATCTGTGACGTGTTGGATTTCATATTGCCTGGTTGATTGCCTTTTGCTGTTCTGCGATACCAGGTAAGTCTCTTCGGAGCTTACTCAGATTGAATAGAGCTATTCCCTGCTGTAGGTGCATGATATACTAGGTGTTGCATTCATGATCAGCATGCCATGTAGTACCATGCTAGGTTGCATTGATCGTTGAGCATTCTATTTCTCTATGTGTATGTAAACAGAACGGCCGTTATCTGTGAAGTAATGATGAGCGGTTTTTAGTCGCTTAAACCGTATCAAAATAAAACTCAAACCTACAAACTAGTATAGCAAGCAAGTAAGAGGTCGATCCCACAGAGAATCAAGTATTCCTTTGCAATGTGTATTTACCAATTAGTGAAAGGGGGGGTTTTGGTGATTGAAATAAGAAAGAAAACAAAATAAACTATAAACAAAATTGATGCAAAACAATTTAGAGAAGATCGCTCTACCTACAACTATCCACTTTATTTGGTTGAATTGATATTGTAACTTCCTCTTGTCCTTTTAGGTTTCCTATGAATGCCCTTGTCCCGACCTAATATAGTTACTAGTCCAATCAGTCCTAGAAACCCTTATCAATCGAACAGTCCCTAAAGAAGGATTTAACCCAATTGATAGCTTTAAGTTCAGAGATTAACCAAGGTATTTGCAGTCCCTAAAGAAGGATTTAACAACACATTCAACTTCCTACTCATTCAATTAGTTCAATCAGCCCTAAAGGAACAAGTTTGCCACTTGGGTTAAGGTTCGCAATCAGGAATCTACAAAACCCTAGCAATTGAATTGATTCTATCAAGTTGATCAGTCGAGATAGAATAAAACAATCAAACATTCAAGCACAAAGAAGTCGAAACATTCAATATAGGAAATAAGGAACAAGAATTAGAAACTCACAATTCAATCCAAATAAAGCTTCAAATTGTAGGTAGAACGAAGAGAGTTTAGTCGCCCATGGCGAACATCGCTCTCTCTCCAATTGTCTGATAGAACGTAATAATAGAATAGAAGTTCTCATGAAAAATAACATAAAAGGCCTAATTAAAAGCATCCAAGTCGGCCTCAAAGTGAATAAATTAGAAACTAGGGTTTTTTCCATCAAAACGGCGCGCGGCAGTACGTGCGGCCGGCGCAGCGGCGGGCGCGGCAAACCATGCGGCAGGCGCGGCAAACCATGCGGCGGGCGCAGCATGAATACCGTCCCTGGCGGCGGGCGCAGCGGCGGGCGCGGCAACCCATGCGGCGGGCGCTGCATTGGTCTTTCACGGAAATTCCGTCTTGAATCAGCTCTCGACGTCAACATGAAAGTTGTAGCCCTCTGAAAGAGCTTTCCAACGCATGGTCATAATAGTCGATCGGACAACTGAGGCCTCCAGAAAGTGCAAAATAAGTTCAACATGTCTGGCGACAACTTCTGCAGACTTGTTCTTCGTTTAGGTTCGCTTCTTCTTCTCAGGACCTCTTGAGATCTTCATGTAAGCTTCTTCGATCCACTAGACATTCTCATCCAATGCGTTATCAACCCATGTCTCCTCCTCGGATCCACGATTACCTGAAATAATCAATAAAAACGTGTAGATTCCGATTCCACCAACATAGAGAGCAAATATGCAAATTGTAATCAAATCATGGATGAAATGCATCTTAAATAAGCTAAATGCAACCTATTATGCCTACCTAAATGCATGCTATCAAACTCCCCCACACTTAACCTTTGCTTGTCCTCAAGCAATGATAGAATGAACATGAATCAATGTATCCCACAGGAAATCCCTTCAAGTTTCAACATTACCAAAAGCAACATCATAGCAGGTAGAACCATAAATCAAGCAAACAAACGTCATAGCATGTATTCAGGTGATCAAAGCTTAGAAGTAGACATCATCCAACCTCACCAGAATTATGTGTCTCACTCATGTGTTTAGGCTTTTAGGTATAACTCTCAACTCAAACCAATAATGCACTAAGCTCATAGACATTGACCACCATATCACCAATTCTCTACCGAAATGTCATTACTTGCGGGACACAATTAAAGGAAATAAAATGCACACTTTTTTTTTCTTTCTTTTTCTTGGTTTTCTTTATTTTCTTTTTTTTTCTTTTTCTTGTCTTGGTGTTTCCTTACGCGAAGCGCAAACATGGGTGTCATGAATGGCCCCGGTCTATCAACACCTCAACTATGAATATGAACATGAATATGAAGTCCACTTGAACACCTTTTGACGCAAGTTGCAAACATGGGTGTCATGAATGAACCTGGTTACTCAATGATCAAGCTTTCTTTCCTAGTGGTTAATTTTCAACACCTTTTTGCGCGAATCATACCCATGGGTGTCATGCGTAGACCCGGTTACTCAGTGCATCAACCATTGCCACCTTATTTACTAGATATGCATAAAATTGAACAAAAAGACTCAAAATATAAACATAAACTCCGCAAGCAATAAAACATGTGCATCGGCCTTTAAAAATAGATACTGCAGTCAACGCCAAGAGGTAGCAACACTAGGCGAGTAATTCACACAATTGAGTAAAAGAATTCAAATAAGGCCAAAACATCCTCACAGGGTCATGTTTTAGGACTTCAATCACACTTTAGCTCAATCATACATGCTCAATTATAATTGCTAGCTCATGCTCCACAAAAATCATTTAGCAATAATAATCAAAACATCCAGAACTCCATGGGATTTTTATGAATCATGCTTGAAATTTAAAATAGAGGACAAACTAAATCAGATGGGTATTTAATAACACTTAAATGCAATGCATGATATTTTTGGATTTTTTTCATATGCAGTATATGAATAAAAATAAACATGACAACATAAATAAACATGATAACATAAGTAAACATGATATCATAAGTAAACATGATATGCAAATTCTATATATATGCAATGCAATCCCTCCCCCACACTTAAACCTTTCATTGTCCTCAATGAAACATAAAAGACAACAAAAAATAAAAACATAGAGAAAGAGATGAATGAAATACTCACAATGTGGTGGAAGGGGCGATATAGGTCGGATCTGAGCATTGCGCGCGTCGGGTTAAAGAAAACTAGCTAACTAGGAATTGAAATAACTAAAACTTACCTCGGGTTGCCTCCCGAGAAGCGCCTTTCTTTAATGTCATTGGCTTGACTTATTCTCAATCTCAAGACCTTATTTCTCAGACATTGTCAAGGCCCTCAGTAACATATCATATTCCTGTGCACACATCTTGCAAAGCACATCATAGCACAATAAATTGAAAGCATAAAATGCGGAACTCAAGAACCCTTTCAATCTATCAAATAGTCTAGTATGACTCTCTATAGAAGGAATATGATACCACCAACACAGTTCCGCTGGTGGCTTCTCAAAATAGCAGTCAAAAGGATCAACATATACACCATTAACTTCAAAATTGCAAAAGTTTACCTTTATTACCTCTTTAGCCTCAGCTGATGGCTCTAGACCTGGTTCATCAATAGGCGAGATCAGAATGGATGGTGCAGATGGAGTAGGAGACACATCACATGTAACCTCATGCGTCGACTCATGAGATTCCAAGCCAGGAAGCACTAGACCATCTCCTCCATCATCTAAGAAACTATCGTTGTCTGCAACCAATTCCTCCTCATTCGGCATGTCATTGTCATGTTGAAACCACATAGGAGGGAATGAACTAAGTGTAATGATTTCGATAGGATCTTCCATTCTTTCATCCTTGAAAGACTCAAGGGGTGGTGGGGTGGGTTTCTCAAAATCAAGGGAAGTCGATGGGGGCTCATTCGTAGCAGTACGGTGATCGCCGCCCTCCTGCGACGGTTGCCGCTCCTCAAAAATTTCACCCTCCGTTATGACTTCAACTCCTTCTTCTAAGCCCCTTTCCTTCTCACGTTTTGCACTTAAAATTTGAATGAGTTTGTTCAACTGATTCTCCAAGTTCTTACTACTCTCAGGAGTCTCAGCATGCTCTTGCAACCTCTGTGTAAGGCTATGGAATGGATCCTCCAGGTATGTGACAGAGTTCTCCATTGGCGGAGGAGACATGGTGAGCAATTCTTCTTGTGCAACATGGTAATCCATATAACAGAAAAAATCCCACAACCCCGACAATCCTCCTAACCGCTTCAGGCCTCCGTTACTCAGGTGCTCAGCAAGCGCTCGCGTCGCAACAGTCATCCCATCAATTATGCACATAATCATATCTCGGATGCTGAATTGATAACCCCATGAACCAAGGTTGTCAACATACTCATGCAATCTAGTGAAGTATTGGTGAAAGTTCTCACCTTCAAACTGCGCTAATCTCAACATCTTAAAAAGTTAGTAGCTAGGGCGTTGTGAACCGTAAGATAGGTTCCCAACGGGTTAGATATATGCACAAAAATCAATAAATACACAAAACAAAAAAATAAACTTGATTCCCCGGCAACGGCGCCAATTTGATGAGAGGTTTTTAGTCGCTTAAACCGTATCAAAATAAAACTCAAACCTACAAACTAGTATAGCAAGCAAGTAAGAGGTCGATCCCACAGAGAATCAAGTATTCCTTTGCAATGTGTATTTACCAATTAGTGAAAGGGGGGGTTTTGGTGATTGAAATAAGAAAGAAAATAAAATAAACTATAAACAAAATTGATGCAAAACAATTTAGAGAAGATCGCTCTACCTACAACTATCCACTTTATTTGGTTGAATTGATATTGTAACTTCCTCTTGTCCTTTTAGGTTTCCTATGAATGCCCTTGTCCCGACCTAATATAGTTACTAGTCCAATCAGTCCTAGAAACCCTTATCAATCGAACAGTCCCTAAAGAAGGATTTAACCCAATTGATAGCTTTAAGTTCAGAGATTAACCAAAGTATTTGCAGTCCCTAAAGAAGGATTTAACAACACATTCAACTTCCTACTCATTCAATTAGTTCAATCAGCCCTAAAGGAACAAGTTTGCCACTTGGGTTAAGGTTCGCAATCAGGAATCTACAAAACCCTAGCAATTGAATTGATTCTATCAAGTTGATCAGTCGAGATAGAATAAAACAATCAAACATTCAAGCACAAAGAAGTCGAAACATTCAATATAGGAAATAAGGAACAAGAATTAGAAACTCACAATTCAATCCAAATAAAGCTTCAAATTGTAGGTAGAACGAAGAGAGTTTAGTCGCCCATGGCGAACATCGCTCTCTCTCCAATTGTCTGATAGAACGTAATAATAGAATAGAAGTTCTCATGAAAAATAACATAAAAGGCCTAATTAAAAGCATCCAAGTCGGCCTCAAAGTGAATAAATTAGAAACTAGGGTTTTTTCCATCAAAACGGCGCGCGGCAGTACGTGCGGCCGGCGCAGCGGCGGGCGCGGCAAACCATGCGGCGGGCGCGGCAAACCATGCGGCGGGCGCAGCATGAATACCGTCCCTGGCGGCGGGCGCAGCGGCGGGCGCGGCAACCCATGCGGCGGGCGCTGCATTGGTCTTTCACGGAAATTCCGTCTTGAATCAGCTCTCGACGTCAACATGAAAGTTGTAGCCCTCTGAAAGAGCTTTCCAACGCATGGTCATAATAGTCGATCGGACAACCGAGGCCTCCAGAAAGTGCAAAACAAGTTCAGCATGTCTGGCGACAACTTCTGCAGACTTGTTCTTCGTTTAGGTTCGCTTCTTCTTCTCAGGACCTCTTGAGATCTTCATGTAAGCTTCTTCGATCCACTAGACATTCTCATCCAATGCGTTATCAACCCATGTCTCCTCCTCGGATCCACGATTACCTGAAATAATCAATAAAAACGTGTAGATTCCGATTCCACCAACATAGAGAGCAAATATGCAAATTGTAATCAAATCATGGATGAAATGCATCTTAAATAAGCTAAATGCAACCTATTATGCCTACCTAAATGCATGCTATCAAGTAACTAGAGTCATTGCTAGGGTCATAGGGTAGCCCAACCTCATCGGGTACCCTGAGTCAATCGAGTCATGAACTTCCTTATATTATGATATGCCTGCGGGCTTTATTGTGGAGCAGGTTAGGCACGCGTGCCGCCCAATTATGAATGAATGCATTCACGAGCTGGCCAGTCTCCACCTATCGGAAGGGGTGGAGGTAGGAGAGGGATATACCACTTGGTATTCTGTGCTAAGGCCTTATTATTATTATGCACTTGATCTTAGGAGCATGTTAGTGTGTTAATATTCCGCCATGCATCTAGAAGCATCTTTATTAGGAATAGCGTATATGTGTGCTTATGGTTGGGATGCAGAGTTAAGTGGGCATCGATCTGATCCCGCCCCATATCAATTTCTTTAGGTATTATTTATGTTCATCCTATCGGTGCTATTTGCTTATTGCGCGGGTCATTTTGTCGGCGGAGAGTGAGCGCTGGAGTTATAGACTTCACCAGACTCTGATTACATTTTTTGGATTTTCACTTTAGACTCCGTTTTGACCCGGCTCTGCCGTGGCACCCTCTTGTATTACACTTATTTCCGCTAGTCGCACTATTTCTGATTTCCACGCTTAGACTTACGACAGGTACAGGGGACTTCCCCGGGGATTCCAACGATCCCTTCGATTTTGGGTACGAAATCCCCCTTTGAAAACATTAAAGTAGGTTTCGAAACCTTCAACCTGTACTTGGGGCGCAAGGTCCTAACGAGGGGTTTTATCCCTCGAAACGTAACCTGGGAATCATAATCCTGGGCCGTTACAAAGGGGTATCAGAGCTGAGGTTTTGCAATCCGAGTATGATAGGTTGAAGTGGTTTTGAAAATGGCCCAAGGTTTTCAAATTGCTTTCAAGTGGTTTTCAAATTGTTTTCAAGGGGCAAAATGAATTTAATTGGACCTAAGCATAGACCAATCAATTATGAATGGCAATCTCGTGGGGTAGAGACTATGCGATAGGCATCCCTTATGGATGTAGAACTCGGGGAAGGTAGGCAAAATACTAGCTTCTTTTACAGATGGGTTGTGAAGACTCCAATGAACTCGAGGGTTGGAGTAAAAGGGATTAGGAGACCGTGAGGTATTTGCCCCTCCGGTTAGCCGTCCCCCGAAGGGCGGCATAGATCGTCTCTGTGCTTGTATGTCTTCAATTCAATTGGGCCTGAGGGCGATCCTCCTTGAAGAGGGTCATATTGAATCGTTGAGTGCTTCTGTGCTGAGTGATATAATTATTGTTATGTAGCAAGTATGGTCGACACGAGACGTGGCTTAGATGGGCGTGGGGGTAGGGCGCGTCGCGGCAGGGGACGCCCTCGTCGAGTTGCTGCTGAGAGCGCTGAGGAGCGAGTTTCGCCACCGCGAGCTGATGACCGGGTGCCAGCTTCCCCAAAGACTAGGATTGGGCAGCTAGAGGCAACGCTTCATGATATTCTGAGCGAGTTGCGTGGAGGGGCTCGATCTACGGCGCCGACGCCAGAGGTTCCAGTTCAGCAGCCAGCCGAGCCTGTGGTCGATGCGTGCCCTGAGAAGCGCATCGATTGGGTCAAGAGGTTTGCTCAGTGTAGCCCGCCGACCTTCGCGGGAGGCGTCGGAGATGACGTTGAGAGATGGCTGCGTGATATGGAGGGGTTATTTGACCATGTTGTTGTACCTGACTCTAAGAGACACAGACTTGCTGCTGGACTTCTGCGGGAGGACGCGAATGCCAGATGGTTTGGCTGCAAGAAGGAGCGGACCGAGTGGACCTATGACGACTTCAGATCCCTGATGCTGAGGGAGTAACGTCCACCAGGGATACAGTTGGCTAGGGAAGTATCTTTTATGCGCGACACCTATGACCGGTCGGCTTCTGTAGCTGCTATCGTTCGCTAGTTCAAGAGCGAGCTGATATACTGCGATCATCTATGTCCATCAGACGAGAGTCGGATCCGTTTGCTGTCTATGAGATTGTCGCCTCCTGTACTTCTGCATGCGTCCATCTTGGGAGCTGTCAGCTTTGACCGATTTCGGAGGTCATCCTTATGTATGATCAGAAGAGGATTCTGTGTGAGACTTCCTACTCTACTATTCGCCCTGAGGCGAAGAGGGCGCGTCCAGCTCCTTCTTGCAGCCAAACCGCTCGGACTTCTTATGGAGGAGACGCCAGAGTGAGGACTTGCCATGGGTGTTTCGGGAGGGGCCACTTCATTTCTTCTTGCCCAGACCGCTCGACTGTGTGCTACACCTGTGGTACTATGGGGCACCGAGCTGCCACATGCCCTCAGAGTCGTGGAGCTCCAGCTACTGCACAGCCACCGAGGCTCCATGCGGCTCCTCAGCCACCACTGCTGACATATCCCCAGGGCCAGGGACGAGGTGACCCTTCCGGCAGAGGCCGAGGTGGGGGTAGAGGAGGTAGAGGTTCCGGACGTGGAGGTGGAGGACCATCTGGGTCAGGTCAGGGTCGTGGATCATCTTCTGTAGGACCGTCAGGGTCAGGGTATGATCGTGGCCAGAGTTCGGGAGGTCGAGGACCAGGATTACCCCCAGCGCCCCGCGTATTTCAGATGCATGCTCATGACCGCTCAGCCCCGACTTCCGCAGGTACGATATTCTTCCATGATGAGTGCCTATCTATCTTGTTTGACACTGGTGCGACTCACTGCTTCATAGCAGAGGCGTGCGTGGCCAGGCTGAGCCCGAGCTGCACGAGTGGTTCACCCCTTACTATTGGTCTGGTGGATGGGGCCAAGGTTAGGACGAGTTGTGAGATTTTAGGGTGCCCCATTCGGATAGGTGAGCGAGAGTGGCCTACCGACCTTATAGTTATGCCATTGAGGATGGACGATCTCATCTTCGGTATGGACTTCATGGACTACTACCGGGCTATCATCAACTTGCGGACGAGGACAGTGTCGATTTTGGCTTCCGACGGGACCGAGCACCAGGGGAGCGACCCCAAGAGGAATGGATCACTCATCAGCGTAGTCAGAGCCGCCAGACTTTTAGACCAGGGTTGCGTCGGGTATTGGTGTTATGCTTTAGAGGTGGATCGCACGCACCCCAGTATATCAGATGTTCCCGTTGTCAGAGACTTCGCAGATGTGTTTCCGGAGGAGCTGCCAGGACTTCCCCCGCCGAGAGAGGTCGACTTTGCGATTGAGTTAGAGCCAGGCACCAGGCCTATCTCGCGAGTTCCTTATCGCATGGCACCGACGGAGATGGCCGAGCTAAAGGCTCAGCTAGAGGAGCTAGCTGAGAAGGGCTACATTCGGCCTAGTGCATCGCCTTGGGGAGCGCCAATGCTATTCGTCAAGAAGAAGGATGGGTCGTTAAGACTGTGCATCGATTACCGGGAGCTGAACCGGGCGACGGTGAAGAACCGTTATCCTCTTCCTTGGATTGACGATCTGATGGATCAGCTGCAGGGCGCCGTGGTCTTCTCGAAGATCGATTTGAGATCGGGTTATCATCAGCTGAGGGTGAGGCCAGAGGATGTTCCGAAGACCGCTTTTCGGACCCGCTATGGTCACTACGAGTTCGTGGTCATGCCGTTTAGGCTGACCAATGCACCAGCCGCGTTCATTGAGCTCATGAACCGAGTGTTCATCGACTTCTTGGACAAGTTCGTCGTCGTCTTCATCGATGACATCTTAGTCTACTCGAGGAGTAGAGAGGAGCACGAGGAGCATTTGAGGATTGTGCTGGAGACGCTGAGGAAGCATCAGCTTTATGGGAAGTACAGCAAGTGTGAGTTCTGGCTCACAGAGGTGGCTTTCCTAGGCCACGTTATTTCAGCTGAGGGAGTTGCCGTGGATCCGGCAAAGATTGATGCCATCGTTGCTTGGGAGGTGCCCAAGAACGTCAGAGATATCCGTTCATTCCTGGGATTGGCTAGTTACTGTAGGAGATTCGTCCAGGGTTTCTCAAGTATTGCTAGACCGATGACGCAGCTACTGAAGAAGGACGCACCCTTCGAGTGGAGTTCAGATTGTCAGGCCAACTTTGAGCTTCTGAGGCAGTAGTTGACGACTGCTCCGGTGTTAGCTCTGCCAGATGGGACAGAGGACTTCGTTATCTGCACAGATGCTTCACATTCCGGCTTGGGTTGTGTTCTGCATCAGAGAGATCGGGTCATCGCTTATGCTCTGCATCAGTTGAAGCCTGCAGAGGTGTCTTACCCCATCCATGATTTGGAGTTGGCAGCCGTGATTCACGCTCTGAAGATCTGGAGGCATTATCTGTATGGTACTTCTTGCAAGGTGATGACGGATCACAAGAGTTTGAAGTACATTTTCACGCAGAAGGAGCTCAACATGCGTAAGAGACGATGGTTGGAGCTTCTGAAGGACTATGACTTGGACATAGTCTATCATCCAGGGAAGACCAATGTAGTGGCAGATGCGTTAAGTAGGAAGACTCATCATGAGGTGGCAGTTGAGAGGCTTACAGCTCAGCGAGATTTGCAGATAGATCTGTTGAGATGCTGCTTTGAGGTGTGGGTTCAGCGAGATCGCGGGCAGTTGTCGTTCTTGGAGGTGCAGGCAGAGTTGTCAGCAGAGATTCGGCAGGGTCAGGCAGATTGTCCAGAGATTGCAGTTCTGAGAGAGCGGATGGCTCAGGGCAGATTCAGAGAGCTTGCAGAGAGAGCAGACGGGATGCTGACCTTCCAGGGCAGAGTTGTAGTTCCATCGACGTCAGATTTGAGGCAGAGGATCATGCAGGAGGCTCACTCCACCCCTTATTCTGTCCATCCAGGGACGAATAAGATGTATCAGGATCTGAGGAGGAGTTATTGGTGGCAGAGGATGAGAGCAGACATCAAAGGGTTCGTGGCCAGATGTCAGGTTTGCATGCAGGTTCGGATTGATCACCAGAGGCCGGGAGGACCCGTCCAGTCACTTCCAGTTCCCGAGTGGAAGTGGACGGATATCTCCATGGATTTCGTCACTGGGCTGAGGCGAGACGTCACAGGATTCGACGCTATTTGGGTCGTGGTCGACAGGTTGACCAAGTCGGCCCATTTCATAGCTATTCAGGAGACATGGCCAGCATCGAAGTTAGCGGACGAGTTCATTCGCCAGATTGTGAGGCTTCATGGAGTACCAGAGAGGATCGTATCTGATCGAGATGGGCGCTTCACCTCGAGGTTTTGGCAGCAGGTTCAGGAGAGTTTAGGCTCCAGATTGCATTTCAGTACGGCTTATCACCCGCAGACAGATGGCCAGAGCGAGAGGACGATTCAGACGTTGGAGGACATGTTGCGATCGTGCGTCTTGGACTGGGGTGATCATTGGGTCAAGGACCTACCGCTAGTGGAGTTTTCTTACAACAACAGCTACCACGCGTCGATCGAGATGGCCCCATATGAGGCTTTGTATGGGAGGCGATGCAAGTCGCCGGTTTGCTGGGACGAGCATGCAGATACAGTTCTGTCGTTGCCCGAGATGGTCAGAGAGACAGTTGACAAGGTTGGTCGCATCTGAGAGCATATGAGGGTAGCCCAGGATCGACAGAAGAAGTATGCGGACAGACGGAGGACCGAGCTTGAGTTCGAGGTAGGCTCGCATGTATGGCTTCGAGTTTCGCCCACCAGGGGAGTTCGACGGTTCGGCATCAAAGGGAAGTTGAGTCCGAGGTTCATTGGCCCATTTGACATCCTAGAGAGAGTCGGTGTGGTAGCCTACCGTTTAGCCTTACCTCCATCCTTAGCCGGCGTCCATGGCGTCTTTCATGTCTCCCAGCTCCGTCAGTATATTCCCGACCCTAGTCATGTCCTTGACCACTCAGACCCTCACATTGAGCCTGACCATACCTTTGTAGAGCGTCCGGTGAGGGTCCTTGATCGTCGTGTCAAGAAGCTTAGGAACAGGGAGGTTCCTTTGCTTCTGGTTCAGTGGTCTAGGAGGAGCCCTGAGGAGGCCACATGGGAGATCGAGGAGAGCATTCGGGCTAGCTATGGAGATGTCTTAGATGAGCTACTTGCGTCCTATGTTGAGCCGAGCGTAGACATTACCTTGACCTCTCGAGTGCGGTGAGAATGCCTAGTTGGTTGGTTAGGATTGGTTAGTAGTATCTCCTTGATTTGTGTGCTTATACGTGGTAGTTATGTGCAGATCCTTGGTGATATGATGTGATGAGCCTCGATGATTTGATGATGTGCTAGATATTATGGTATGTGACTGCCTTTGATGTGCTATAATCTTCTGTTTATCTTGAGATTATGATCATTCTTCTATATCCATGATACCAAATATTAGAAATGCTAGAGATTGAATTGTGGAATTATGATTTGACTCGGAACCTAGGAAGAGAATATGGGATTAGCCTTTAGAGGTGGATGTAGAATGATTGGGAAATTGGGAAATTTGGGAATGCCTTGTTTAATGTCGAATTTAAAGAATATCAAACGGTGATTTAAAAAGGAAACACAGATTTGAGAAAACTATTCCAACCCGAGCTTTCATTATGACGCCCCACGAAGTGGATACAAGCATGTATGGGGGCACCTGTAGATCGCTTGCTAAGACCTAGCGGAGATGTCATGATGGTTTTCGAGTTATGGTATGCCCGAGGAGTCGGAGTGGGGTGTGGTAGGGGCCCCTACCACATCCTTACTACGACCGATTGGGAGTATTATGATCATGACGACGGTACTGTGAGATCTCATGGGGGCACTTATGAGGTACTTACGGGATCGATGACGTGATCCTTGGACTCACCAATTCCAACTTCATCCCCACTTTAGAATGATTTTAGTCTCGGGGACGAGACTTGTTTTTAGAGGTGGATGATGTAAAGGCTCGGATTTTTAAAATATTAATTTTCGGAAAAAGAAAATCAAAATGAATTTAAAATAAATTCCGACCCAAATTTTCCGATTTAAAAATCAATTTCGTCTTTCATTTCGGGTTTTGAACGATCAATTAGCGGAAATTTAAATTCCCGACCCGATCTCTCAATTCCGTCATATTCCGAATCCTTATCCATCCGACTCACCTTATTCTAGTTCGGGAAAATTTTATCTTCTCCTTTCCTCCCTCCACTCTTTGACCCCCTTATTTTGGCAAACAAACAATACCTCACTCTTCACAAAAAAATAAGACCTCTTTGTGTGGCAATTTGACCTTTGAAAAATCAGATTCTTCCCCCACTCTCCCCTCTCTCGGTTACACTGTCAAGCAACAAGCAAAACTTGGCTCCCCCTTTTGAGCCCCATTTCCACTCCCCGCCACCACGCTGCCACCACACCTCCACCGCTCCACCGCCACAACACCTCACCACCGTCACCACCTCTCCACCGCCTCTGTCTCCGCTGCCACCACACCTCCGCCGTCGCCGCCAGCAACCGCCACCACCTCCTCCCGCCCTGTTTTCCGTTTCGCCTCGGTAAGGCTCCGTTTCGCTTGCTCTTCCTCTCCTCCATCTTCAATCGAGTAAAGCATCCACTTTTAACCTCCCTCTCGTCTTCTAGGCGGATTTCGTTCGAAGAACCCGCCTCGACGCAGCCCGGAGAAGCCTTCTCGGAGCTCCGCTTCCGGCATCGAATTGCCCCCGGTGAGCCTTCTCCCTTTCTTCTTCTCCCCTTTCTTCTTGTCTCGTGTGCGTGTGGGTCCGCGTCGGAGAGGTTGGGTGGCCGGAGCCCGGAGCACCGCCACCGGAAGGCTTCCCTCCTCCCTCTCTTTTCTCCTCCGTCGCACTGGGCACACAGCCCTGCTCCTTTCTTTCTTTCGGCAAAGGTAGAGGAAGAAGAAGGGGCTGTGGGTCCCTCTTGCCACGTCAGCCGCCATGCCCCACATCTGGGCCCACATTTTTTTTTACATGTCACCACCTCAGGCCGGGTTCCCCCTCTCCCTTTATTTTGTTCTCCCAAACCCGGTTTGTTTTAAAAGAAATAGGGGTTTGAGTTTTGGGCCTAATTCTATTGGGCCGAGATTGGTGTTGTAAAGGCAAGGCTTGGGCCTATTTTTATTTTGAGTCCGGTTTGGGTTAAGTAGAACATAAAGGGCTCGATTTGGGTTAACAACTAAGGGGTCCGGTTTGGCTATTAAAACATGGGCCGGTTTTGGGATTTTTATAAAATAAGGTTTTGGTTTGGTAAATTAAAAATGAATGTTTTGATTTAATGAATATTGTTGGGAGTTTATAAATATTTTATAAAGATGTTAAAATAAAGTGATGTTAGAAGTAGTATGTAAATTATTGGGATTAAAATATAAAATGTTGTTTTGAGATTTAATATATGATGTTGTGGTGATTTATTATTGTGGTTAAATGTTATATGAGTATGTTGAAGATGTGCAATTATATGCTAAGTAAGGTTTTGAAATGATATCATGCAAATTGGTTAAGTATGAATTGGAATTGTCTTAAGTTGATGAATTGGAGAATTATATTGAGTATGGTTGTGAGATATTGAGATGATAGATTATGAGATAAGGTTGATATTATGGAAATGATGATGTGACGGTTATTATGTTAGGTTGTGAAGTTGTGTGTGTGATAATTCTATGCTTTGTGTGCCTTAGAGATAGACTCATTGGTGTGCTTATACCTGTTAGGTGACCATCTGTGACGTGTCGGATTTCATATTGCCTGGTTGATTGCCTTTTCCTGTTCTGCGATACCAGGTAAGTCTCTTCGGAGCTTACTCAGATTGAATAGAGCTATTCCCTACTGTAGGTGCATGATATACTAGGTGTTGCATTCATGATCAGCATGCCATGTAGTACCATGCTAGGTTGCATTGATCGTTGTGCATTCTATTTCTCTATGTGTATGTAAACAGAACGGCCGTTATCTGTGAAGTAACTAGAGTCATTGCTAGGGTCATAGGGTAGCCCAACCTCATCGGGTACCCTGAGTCAATCGAGTCATGAACTTCCTTATATTATGATATGCCTGCGGGCTTTATTGTGGAGCGGGTTAGGCATGCGTGCCGCCCAACTCATCGGGTACCCTGAGTCAATCGAGTCATGAATGGAGGTAGGAGAGGGATATACCACTTGGTATTCTGTGCTAAGACCTTATTATTATTATGCACTTGATCTTAGGAGCGTGTTAGTGTGTTAATATTCCGCCATGCATCTAGAAGCATCTTTATTAGGAATAGCGTATATGTGTGCTTATGGTTGGGATGCAGAGTTAAGTGGGCATCGATCTGATCCCGCCCTATATCAATTTTTTTAGGTATTATTTATGTTCATCCTATCGGTGCTGTTTGCTTATTGCGCGGGTCATTTTGTCGGCGGAGAGTGAGCGCTGGAGTTATAGACTTCACCAGACTCTGATTACATTTTTTGGATTTTTACTTTAGACTCCGTTTTGACCCGGCTCTGCCGTGGCACCCTCTTGTATTACACTTATTTCCGCTATTCGCACTATTTCTGATTTCCACGCTTAGACTTACGACAGGTACAGGGGACTTCCCCGGGGATTCCAACGATCCCTTCGATTTTGGGTACGAAATCCCTCTTTGAAAACATTAAAGTAGGTTTCGAAACCTTCAACCTGTACTCGGGGCGCAAGGTCCTAACGAGGGGTTTTATCCCTCGAAACGTAACCTGGGAATCATAATCCTGGGCCGTTACACTTTTAAAACCTCAAGTTAGATCAAATCACCATTCAAAATGCTTTCTCAAATCATCCAAAAAATCTATTTATAAAATATTACCCTTTCATCAACTTATTTCATTATTATTTTAAGACAAATTCGACAAGGTTAGTATATTTCCAAATCCTCTTTTTAATTTTATTAAATCAATTTCCAACCTTTAAAACCTTTTCTAATTTCCCTTATATATATATATATATATATATATATATATATATATATATATATCCAAGCCCAATAATATTATATTTTAAATCTCAATGATAATATAACTAAATATATTATATTCCATTTACTTAATATATTTTATATCAAAATAGACATAAGTCTTAAAAATCCATTTTCCATTCAAACAAATTTTACCCAAAGAATTAGGCCCAAGGAAATAGGCCCAATCTTCTTTAAAATTTCGGATCCAATAGCCCAACCCCTATGAAAATCTGATTTCTTTTAAAGAACCGAACCGGTTTTATTTTAATTAAACCTGAACCGGACCAAATTAAAAGAAAACAACCCAACCCGAATCACTGTTCATTGTCCCTCCCCCAACGCCACTCTTCGACAAAACCAGGAGAAAGGAAGGAGAGCAAGGGCGGCCGGCGATGGTTGCTTCCTCCGGCCACCTTCCCGACGCCAAATACCAGAGAATCGGACAAGGAAGGGGAGAAAGAGAGGGTGCTCACCGAGGTTTCAAATCTTCACCGGAGAATTCGTCAGAGTCGATTGGGGCTCGCCGGAGACTCGACTGGCTTCGTCGGAGGCTGAATCAGGCGAAATTGGCCTAGGAAGGGAGCAAGGGGGGTTAAAGGTGCGACCTTGCTCAGTTAGGGAGGGAAAGAAAGTGAAATCGAGCCTTACCACGCTTAAATCAAAACCAGAGAAAGGGGTGTCGATGGGCTCACGGCGGCTCCGGGCGCTTCGGGGTGGCTCCTGGGCTCGTCGACGTCGGAGGAGAGGTGGGTGGATCTTGTGCTGATACTCGGAGGATGGAGGACGATGGCTGATGCTGCTCAGGGGACTCCATGGGCGCTCGGAGGTCGGAAAGCAAAGGAAGCGGAGAGGAGGAGGGATTGTCCAGCGGTGGAGCGTCGCAAGCGGCCTCTGGGTAGCCGTCGACAACGAGGGGCCGGTGGCGGTGGCTGCCGGCAGAACAGCAGGTGGAGTGGTGTGGTTGCTTGGAAGCAAAATGGGGTTTGAACTGGAAGGGGAAAAGAAGAGCAATGGGGATATTGTGTAGGTGGTTGAACTTGAAATGGGATAGTTTCTTCAAGTCAAATTGGCCTCAGAAGAAGGCGTGGGATTCCTGGCGAGATCCAAATGAGGAGGGGATGTGATTTGGCCTTTAACCAAAAATGGATGAACAAGTTTGGGGGAGAAATATTGGGTGTGGGTATGCTTATCCAAAAGGAGGAAAATGAGAGTTGGGGATACAAGCTGTCATTTTAATTCAAGGGAGGAAAGTGACAAGAGATGGGGGAAGCTACTGAATTTCGGAAGGGATAGGGGGAAGAAGGCATAGAGAGAGACTTCCCTAAAATACAAATCTCAAACACTCCAAAATAGACTCGAGATCCGCTCTTTCGACCTTATTCTGACTCGTTCGAAATGAAATTTTAAAATTTGACTGAAATCCGTTTTAAGAGTTCTAAAATCTGGGTTAGTGAGTTTTTCTTTAAATTCCGCTTTTAAATTCATTTTTATTTTTATTTTTCCGAGAAATTAGGATTAAAATTATTCAGAGCCTTTACAGATTAAGTTTGAGATTGAGATCACGATTTGAGATTTGAGATTTGTCATTAAGATTTGAAATAAAGTTTCAGATCAAGATCGACTTTTGATATTGATATTTTATATTTTAGAATTGAAAGTAAGATTTGATATTTCGGGAGTTAATGCTTGAGATCGAGATTTGATACTGAGATTGAGATCGAAAATCGAGATTAGAGATAGAGAACAAGATATATTGTTCTAATTTTATATATCATCGATTTGGAAAATATAAAACATGTAGTTAAATATATAAGTGGTATAGAAATAAAAAATAAAGATCATACAAATAAATGTATAAATAAATAAAATTTTATGTTTGCATATATTAAATAAAATTGAGAGTTGAGAGTGAGATTTTTATTTTTTTACCTAGTTTATTTTGTGGCCTTAGTATACAATAATGTAAATACTCTATAACATTACTATATATAATCCTCTAATGTTATATACGGAGTATGGGTTTCTAATGTATAGATGCATTTATTATATTTTAATTTTATTTCAATTAAATTATGCATAAAACATTTAAATAAAATTTTAGAAACAAATAATATGGAAAGATATTTTTTTTAGTAATATAATTCACGAATATTGTAATCGCCCAGGTAAATATGATACGTATAGTTATATTTTGACGAATTACAATAACGTAATTACTCTATAACATACATATAATCCTCTAATGTTGTATGTGAATTTGTAATGTATTTTTTTATACTCACTATTTCATCCTAATAACGTAAATGGATATATCCATCAAAGCATTTAAGTTTATGAAACTTGTTTATTGAATTTTCAAATAAAATATAACTCGGAAATTCTTGGAGAGTATAAGTATAATTATATTTTGAATTGCAATTATGTTTCACGTGTCTATTCAAATTGATAAAATTTGATACTCCACTTTGATGTGTATGGTCGTTATTTCTACCAAAACCAAAACAATTTCTGGAAAGATAAAAACCATTCACGTTATTGGGAAGGAAAATGGAAGCAGCAGGCCTATCGGCGGGTAGTCTGCGCCATAGGCTTTTCCCAAGATGTAACTATTTTTTTTGAAAAAAAAAACCCATATAATTTATGGTATTGGTGTAAATTACTTCACACGGTTCCGGATTTTAAGCCGTGAGATCATTGCGAACGGACGATCAGGATGTGAATATAGTATTGAAATTTGGGGGTTTTCTAGAATGTGAATATACATTTTTTTTCTTATTAAATGACCACCCTAGATTACTAAAGTTGAACCAACTTTTTAATTTTTTCCATATCGGCACCCTAAACCATTATAATAATCATTTAATACTTATTTACATCCAACCTTATATCTTAATTAGGTAGACAACTTGTTGTTTAGGGTTTAGGGTTTAGGGTTTGGGGTTTGGGGTATTTTGATCGATCAAGGTAGTTTAATTTGATCAAATATTTAAACTAAGATGCGAGGTTTATTACATAAGGGGTTTATGGTTTTGGGTATTTTGATTGATCAAGGTAGTTTAATTTGATCAAATATTTTTTCTCGATTCATCAATAGAGTACTTTGATTGATCGAGGTGGTTTAATTTGATCAACATAGTTTTGAGATTTGACATTAAGATTTGAAATAGAGATTGCGAAATAGTTTTGAGATTTGTCATTGATATTTGAAATCAAGATTAATGTCGATTGTTGGTTTGAGATTTTTCTTTGAGATTTTATATTATGATTAAGATCGATGAATCGACTTTCCATACAGGGAGATTTTATTTTTGAGAATTGAGAGTGGGAGTTTCCATATAGAAAGATTTTATTTTTGAGAATTGAGAGTGGGAGTTGCCATTTGAGATTGAGATTAAGTTTGAGATTGAGATCACGATTTGAGATTTGAGATTTGTCATTAAGATTTGAAATAAAGTTTCAGATCAAGATCGACTTTTGATATTGATATTTTATATTTTAGAATTGAAAGTAAGATTTGATATTTGAGGAGTTAATGCTTGAGATCGAGATTTGATACTGAGATTGAGATCGAAAATCGAGATTAGAGATAGAGAACAAGATATATTGTTCTAATTTTATATATCATCGATTTGGAAAATATAAAACATGTAGTTAAATATATAAGTGGTATAGAAATAAAAAATAAAGATCATACAAATAAATGTATAAATAAATAAAATTTTATGTTTGCATATATTAAATAAAATTGAGAGTTGAGAGTGAGATTTTCATTTTTTTACCTAGTTTATTTTGTGGCCTTAGTATACAATAACGTAAATACTCTATAACATTACTACAGGGAAGAGGAGGAGGGTTGGCGGCGTCGGCGGTGGTCGGCTCCGGCTTGCTCCTGGGTGGCGGTCCTGGCTACATCGGACATTGGCGAAGGCGGGGCTTAGCTGCTGATGCCGCTGGAAGGGAGGCGGAGCAAGCCGCTGAAGGGCTCGACTCGGCTTCTCGGAGATCAGCGTTGCGGTGCTCGGGAGCTGCGCTCGCGGGGTGCTCGACTGGTGGCTTCCGGAAAGAGAGCCAAAGGGGAGATGGTGTGGAGCTGTGTTTGGTTTATCTGTGTTTGAAATCAAGACAATGGGGGATTGAATTTGAAAGTGAAATGTGGAGATGGGGGGTTCTGATCCTTGAAGAGGGAAGGTATGCTGGTAGTTTGTTTCATCTCTAATGCTGAATACAAAGAGGATTGCAGTAGCAGAGTGTTGTTTGTTTGCCAAAATAGGTGTAATCAAGAAGAGAGGGAGATAGGTATAGGATAGAATTTTACCCAAACAAGAGGGATGAGTTGGAATTTGTTAAGGATGGAAGAAGAGGACGGAATTGTGGTGACGAGTCGGAAATTTGAATACCCGAGGTGAAAGACAGAATCGATCTAGTTTTCAAATCGACTTATCGAATCCGAAAGTAATAATGAAATCCAATTTTTATTTTATTTTATTTTATCGACTTAAATTCATTTATATTATTTATTGAAATTTATTATTGAAAAATCCGGGCCTTTACATCATCCACCTCTAAAAACAAGTCTCGTCCCTGAGACTAAAACCAAAATAAAGTAGGGGATGAAGTTTGAAATTGAGGAGTCCGAGGACCATGTTCTAGAATCTTGTAATCATCTCGGTTGCGTCTTCCAGGATTCTCACAACATCCTATTCACGGTCGTGACATCTCCAATTGGCCTTAACAAGTATGCGATAAGCGCCCCTATCACGTCCTCGCTTCGACTTTTCGGAAGTACCACAACTCTCTACAATATCATCACTAGGACTTAGCAAGCACCCTACAAGCGCCCTCATAAACTGCCTGTATCCACTTCGTGAAGTATCATTGAGCTGCCCGGGTTTGAAAAGTTTCAAATGCGATCCCGTAATTGAAAAAGATTGGCCTCAAAATCGTTAAAATTCTCGCTAACGTTTATTCTTTAAAATTCCAAGTATTTCCTTTTCAAACCGCTCAAAATCTTCAAATAAGACGTTTAACCAAGCAACTTTACACCAAAACAAGTGAAATCCTTTCGATCAAATTTCATCAAAATCCTCCAAAACCAAATCAGTTTCCCGCATAACAATCAATCAAAATCAGGAGCTCGGAGGTGGAATCATCCACCTCTAAGGGCTAATCCCATATTCTCCTCCTAGTTTCCAGATCATTCCATCATCATTCCCAACTCAAAATGCACAAAAGTAAATCAACTCATCAACCCATAACATCATTAGCCATCTCTCATATGCTAATCTCAACATCAATCATGATAATCTCAACCAATCGACATCTCAATAACATAACATGCTTTCTCATCACATAAATCATACCATCATTTCAAGACACGCCAAAAGCAACAACAAAAGCTCAACATCACATCAGGAGTAGTAAAGTACATCTACATCATACTGAAGGCATCACAAGCGCATAATCGAATTCTCATAACTTATCGCGTAAGCACACATGTCGAGAGGTCAATGGGTTAGGCGTCATGGAGTTAGTACGTCAGTATACATCAAATCTCATGGTCACATATCAACATCGCAATACAAGTAGAACAAGTCATAACAGGGGTTTTTCACTTAACGAAGACATACTCACCTAATCACCTTATCAACCTATCCGAATTCTATTCCGCATTTCCATAACAGTTTAGCATGTCAATTCAAACATTAGCATGGTAAAGGTAGTCATAGCAGAATCTCATCACAAGGTCAATAGACTAATACTAATTGTCAACACATTACCACACAAGGTCATGCCATTTAAGCTTCAGCAAAAGGAAAGATCTAACCATTTATCAAGCATCAAAATGCTAACATACTCACAAAACATCATTTCAACTCATTACAATACCATATAATGATCATTTAGTCATCATGCACCGTTATCTCAGATATACAAATCATATTCATGCCCCAAGTCATATTCATCATTTAACATATCAATAATATATCATGCTTGCCAACCATATAATACAACATCATGCTTTCACATAATATTACCTTATCGTCTCATGTATCATATCACAACACATCCTATCATGCTTCTAAAATAGTATAACATGATATCAAAGCATCAATATATCATGATAACACCTGTCACTATCAATTAGATTTCAACATTGCGTATCTACATGTAATGTCATTCCATATCATGTTTTACCATGGTCATTATCTAACATCATACCAACATATATGAATAAATCACATAATCAAGAAAATCATATCAGTCAAAATAAACACAATCTCCACTCGTCCATCTCCAAACTCAAACCAAGACTAATCCTCTTCTAGACCCGCCAACGTCATTTCCGACAAAATTTCCCAAAGAAATCCCAATTCATCCCGATGCTCAAATCTCGCCCCTCCTTCCACCAAGCACTACCACACCATCCACCTCTAAGAATCCAACTCCTATCTCTAACTTCATAACCGAGTGCCCTCTCTTACTATAACATCAATACTCTTAAAAGCCCTTTCTTAAACTTCTCACACTTTCCAAGATTCACTTAGAAGCTCATCCAAAACCAACATCATTGCCTTTTCTAAATCTCAAAACTCACTCGGTCTTACCTAAGCCAACATCCCTCTCTTACGACTTTCCTCATAATATCACCGTTCATCCTAACCGCTTAAATTCCTTCACCGCTCTCCAACCACTCTACCAAATGACCTCACCCACAGGTTTAAGGAAGAAGCAATCATGAAAATCATCGAGCATAAGGTCTACATCATGTCAACTAGCATTTATAAACATAACATCATGGGTTCAACAAGTCTCAGTTTATCATCATGCTCAATAATCATTGCAAACATCATATCTGAACATACTGAAGTCAAGCTAACATGTTGCACTATAACCTTATCAGATACAATTCAGGTCTCTTAGCATATGTAGTTCACATTTTATAGGGAAAGGAATTCAAATCATGCTTAGCAACTTAGAGTAGCAACACGTCAAGACATCATGGTACATTAGATCCGTAAGGCATCACATCATATCATCATAGACGACAGACAATCAGGCAATAGTCATCATCAAGTCAGCACATCAACACGTAAATCTCATCGCCAAGTTAGTGCAATATCATTTTCAACAAGTTCAAAAGGGTTAGTAATTCGAACGGAGAACAATCTCGCTTGCAAGTCATATCTTACTCAGTAACCGTAATTCTTGATGCGTGTCCGTTCCGTCGACATCATTGATCCTGAGGCCCGTGGGTTATGGGCCCACACTTCCGTTGCACTGTTTTATCGCTATCCAATTCCTCATTCTCTTTTCCCATGCGGTCGCTCGTCTAATGTATCGCGCAAGAGTCCAATTTAGTGAAGATAGGGGAGTGAAAAGAGCGGACAACCCAAATTCCTTTCGGGGACAAAAGCGGACCACAACTAAAGACGACAACTAGAGATGAAATTCCGACCCGTGGATAGCAACGATGCCCTTATGGAAGTCTATTTAGGTGATAATTTGTGGCAAGTAGCAAGATTTCATCATAAGCAAACCAACTATATCAATCCACACTAACATGTACCTATCTCAAGGAACAACGACATACATGTTCAATCCAAAAGACATAATCGAATTCTACACGGATGCATGCGAGATAGCTAATAGCCTTTTATTCCAGGGAAGCAGATAGGTCTAGCAATTTCAAATAAGATATGCGGAGCCAGTAATGGTCATGCATGGCTTAACGAAGATGACAAACATCATGTATATGAACAATGCACGAGCATGCCAACAAATGCGTCCACATATAGCATGACAAGGTACATCATAAAAATCAAACTAAGCGTCATATGAGGGTACATACGAGCGGCATAACAATTATCACATCTTGCAACAAGGATCATATAATAGGTTGAGAACGACATGTAACCATATGACGAGATACATTTAAAGGCATAAGTAACACATGGTACTGGCGATACATGATAAGACATAGGCATAGTCAAGAGTGATTTAAATGACTTCAACATAATGTTCACGAAACATAAGGCATGATCAAAAGCAATAAGAAGGACATCATGAGCGACATGTTATAATCATGCTAGGAACGAACCATCATGGGGCACATATAATGGTACGATAGTTATCACATCATAGAACAAGTGCACACGTAATAATTTAGCGAGTCATTTTGAAAATCATAAATCCTACAAGATACTACTAGCACATATCAAATCATGACCATAATCAAGGCAACCCGACTAAATGCATTCTAACATTCATGTGCTATGCGTATGTGGAATCATGGTATAGCGTGGTGTGTGATGATGTGAGGTGCCAAGTCTTACATTCATACAAGCACGAGATGATATTATAGAGCAATAGGGAAATACCACCGAGCGATAACATGTAAGCATGCTAGGATTTACCATCACGAAAAGCAAGTCGATCATCGAATTCAGCATCAGTCTAATCAGGATGAGTAAAACACTTTAAGAAGAGGGAAGAATCACACTATCAAGAACCTAGCACGGGAGAGAATTAGCAATATTGTAGGCAAGATATAAGCTCACACCAGTCACAACCAAGGGTCCTACACGACACTAATAGCTCAACATAACATGCTATACATGTAAACATTTAATTGATAATTACAACGGTACGCAAGTAATCCATCACTCATATCCCGACAATATAGAAGCATGGAGGCAAGTGCAACGGTGTATAATACGAACCTAGTAATGGGACAATATAGCTAGAATACAGGGACATGAGCCCAAATCAGCACATAACATGATAAAGCATGCATTCACCAAGACTCAATTATACCACATACTCTCCATCCAAAGCACGTAATCATACAACAATATTAACTTGTAAGATGATCAATAATGATCAATTTAACGAATACAAAATAGATGAGCATGCTACATATTCTCGTCACAAATGAGTGATAAGCATTGACACATCATCGTCCATCATGCTAAGGCGATCATGTACAAGCATTCATACAGGGAGGGTTTGATCACACTACCATAAACCTAATCCAGGAGGAAATAACGATCATGCAAGTTCGTATCATATGGTTCATGCTTCCCATTAATCATACGATTAGTAAGACAAGTAAACATGCTATAACAACAAATAGTCATGATATAAGGCAAGACACAACATGATACTTGAGAAGGGTAACTAACCACAACAAGAGCTTAAACAATACAACCATGACAGAAGGCAAGGCATAACATGAGGAGCTTCTTACTAATGATCATTGACAAGGTACATGCGGGAGATCATAAAATCATGTCATGCAATCAGAGAGAGTCACCATTACAACCGGACAGAGATCCCTAGCTAAGGGCATCCACTGACTTTTCCCAACCGACTCATCACCCCTCTTTCTTGTGTGACTCTGGTACGAATCTTTATGGTAAGGAGACACTGATTGATCATCATAAAAATAAAAAAAGACAACCCCAGGACACCTTACTTTTGACTCAAAATGCCATCAAGAACCACCTTCCAATACTCACTCAGAGAACCTTCATATCCATACATGACTCCGACACAATGTGTTTACCAACCCGATTTTCCCCGTGGGAGACACTGACATCCGGGAGGAAGACTCGATAGCACCGTCAAAGGGTTAACAGACATAGTGGAAGGGATCGTTCCACACAAGCTGGGTTTGACCACACAGAAACAAGGGTACTCCCACTATCCCGTTTTCCCAGATCAGTCAATACACATTTAATTGTTAGGCATACCAATCAGATATCTGACATAGCAAGCACTCAACACAGAATCAGTTAGTGACACTCATAATGACCTCCTTGGAGTTTTCCATACCCCTCTATAAAGAACAAGCTAATATTTCGCCTACCCATTTCCAACTACATCCAATAGGGATGGTCTAACGTCTTTCTACCCACTCGATCCCCATCTGGTCGGTTTTCATCTTTTATTACAAGTCGAGTTCATTACTTAGTCCAATTTTGGTTAGGCATCTTAAGTTCATTTTGCCCTTCTTAAAATCCTTTGAAATCATTTGAAACTCATGGGCGGTTTTCCAAAACATACACTCGACCCTTGCGTACCCGAATTGCACAACCTCAGCTCTGATACCATCTTTGTAACGGGCCAGAATTATGACTTCCGGGTTACGTTTCAAGGGATAAAACCCCTTGTTCGGATCTTGCAATCCAAGTACGGGTCGAGGTTTCAAACTCATTTTAAGATTAGCAGAAAGAGGGATTTCAAACCCTAAAACCTCGAAGGGTCGTTGGGTACCCTTAACCTGTCCTAAAACTATGTCGCGGAATCCATTTCAAATGGATGTAAAGTGGAAGCAAAGTAAATATACAAGTGTCACGGCAAAGCCGGTCAAAACCAAATCATGAGTGGGTAATTACCATTTTACTAAATTAGGATATTAGCTAGATTCTTCGATTCGCCAAAAGGAAACCCCGTCATATAGACATTGAGCACTCAAATCTGCAGAGAATACCTTTAAAAAAAGAACGGGGAAAGGAATCAGATCGAGCTACTCATGCGGGACCGGCAGTCGTCGCTGAGGCCACATAGTATGTGCTATACCTAATAAAGATGCTCTAATGCAGTACGAAATTCAAACAAACTAGCATGCTTCTAGTTCATAATAATGTGCAGAAATACTGTAAAGGGCCCAAGACAATGCCAAGTGGCATATCCCTCTCCTACCTCCACCCCTTCCGATAGGTGGAGACTGGCCAGCTCGTGAATGCATTCCATCATAATCGGGGGGCACGCATGCCTAACCCGCTCCACAATAAAGCCCGCAGGCATATCATAATATAAGGAAGTTCATGACTCGATTGACTCAGGGTACCCGATGAGGCTGGGCTACCCTATGACCCTAGCAAAGACTCTAGGACTATCACAGATAACGGCCGTTCTGTTTCAATCGCAATAAGTAAGCAAATGATCATTCAATTAGTGCAACCTAAACAGGATACTACATGACATGCTTTTATGCATATGTAACACCTAACATAAAATGCAACAACAGGCATGAATGTCCAATCTGAGTAAGCCCCTAGGGAACTTACCTGAAGATGTAGAACAGCAAGATAACACAAGCAAGGGCCCAAATGCAAGTCCAAAAGCAATCCAAAAGCAATACACACCTATCATCAAGCCATTCTCATAAGCTACCGGACCAACATTCAAACGCACAACTCCAAGTTCTCAACATACTAAAACCAATCGATGGTAAAACCGTTTTCCAAAACATTTCCGATACGATCAACATCGAACAAAATCATTCTTCCAGTCAAACCCATTGATAAAATCATACAAACCATATTTCCAAACTTCCTTCTCAAAACCAACATCATCAAACCAAGACAGAGAATCCTGACACTTAATCCTTAAAATCAATCTCTCAAAATCATATTATAGAAATAATCCCGACATTTTATTCTTAAAATCATTATATAAATAGATTCCGACCATTAAGACTTTTATAAATTACTCTCGAAAACATATAACTAAATACAACACCAAACTAAATCCATTTTTACAACCCATGATGATAAAGCAAAGGCCAATAAGTCATTTTAGAATTTCTAAACACATATAAAATCATCACAAAATACTTATCCAATTACTATCACTTTTAAACAATTTAAAATAATTAATAATAATGATAATAATTCCAAAATAATGGTAAATAAAACTCAGGATGTATTTCGTAATAATATTATGATCGTTCTGAAATAGTTTTGATAACCATAACATATGTTGAATATGTATAACATAAGGTGGTAAATTTAACAACAACAATAAATATAAACAATACCACAGCAATAACAGCCCAATAAAAACATGGCACAACCCAAAATCAGAAGAAATGGCTCGGACCCATGCCCAACCCGAAAACCAAATAAGAACCCGAATCCAACACTTACTCCTCACTGAAATATGGAAAGAAAGGGAACCTGGATAAGTTAACCCGACCTGATCTCATAACCCGGAAAAATAGGCCCAAGCCCTTGCCTTCTTCCCCGAACAGAGCTCGCTGGCCTAATCGACGAAAAAGACGGGAAGAAGAAAATGAACGCTAGACCTCCGGCGACCTCCTTTCCGATCCCGACTCTCCCCGACTGACCGGAATTAAAACTCGACCGAAACCCACATAGCAGAACACAAACGCGACAAGAAAAGAAGGGTAATGGAGGCTCACCGAGATTCGCTGGGAAGAGGAACGAGGTTCGATTCGGCTCGATCGGAGTTCAATGTATCTCGACGGAGTCGGATCTACGCCGGAATGGCCTATAACGAAAAAGGGGGTCATAAAGGAGGGCCTTTACTTCGTTCTGGACTGAAAAAGACAAAGAGGAGTCTTACCGGAGTTAAATCGGAAAAACAGGGAAGAGGAGGAGGGTTGGCGGCGTCGGCGGTGGTTGGCTCCGGCTTGCTCCTGGGTGGCGGTCCTGGCTACATCGGACATTAGCGAAGGCGGGGCTTAGCTGCTGATGCCGCTGGAAGGGAGGCGGAGCAAGCCGCTGAAGGGCTCGACTCGGCTTCTCGGAGATCAGCGTTGCGGTGCTCGGGAGCTGCGCTCGCGGGGTGCTCGACTGGTGGCTTCCAGAAAGAGAGCCAAGGGGGAGATGGTGTGGAGCTGTGTTTGGGTTATCTGTGTTTGAAATCAAGACAAGGGGGGATTGAATTTGAAAGTGAAATGTGGAGATGGGGGGTTCTGATCCTTGAAGAGGGAAGGTAAGCTGGTAGTTTGTCTCATCTCTAATGCTGAATACAAAGAGGAATGCAGTAGCAGAGTGTTGTTTGTTTGCCAAAATAGGTGTAATCAAGAAGAGAGGGAGATAGGTATAGGATAGAATTTTACCCAAACAAGAGGGATGAGTTGGAATTTGATAAGGATGGAAGAAGAGGACGGAATTGTGGTGACGAGTCGGAAATTTGAATACCCGAGGTGAAAGACAGAAGCGATCTAATTTTCAAATCGACATATCGAATCCTAAAGTAATAATGAAATCCATTTACTTAATATATTATATTCCATTTACTTAATATATTTTATATCAAAATAGACATAAGTCTTAAAAATCCATTTTCCATTCAAACACATTTTACCCAAAGAATTAGGCCCAAGGAAATAGGCCCAATCTTCTTTAAAATTTCGGATCCAATAGCCCAACCCCTTTGAAAATCTGATTTCTTTTAAAGAACCGAACCGGTTTTATTTTAATTACACCTGAACCGGACCAAATTAAAAGAAAACAACCCAACCCGAATCACTGTTCATTGTCCCTCCCCCAACGCCACTCTTCGACAAAACCTGGAGAAAGGAAGGAGAGCAGGGGCGGCCGGCGATGGTTGCTTCCTCCGGCCACCTTCCTGACGCCAAATACCAGAGAATCGGACAAGGAAGGGGAGAAAGAGAGGGTGCTCACCGTGGTTTCAAATCTTCACCGGAGAATTCGTCAGAGTAGATTGGGGCTCGCCGGAGACTCGACTGGCTTCGTCGGAGGCTGAATCGGGCGAAATTGGCCTAGGAAGGGAGCAAGGGGGGTTAAAGGTGCGACCTTGCTCAGTTAGGGGGCGAAAGAAAGTGAAATCGAGCCTTACCACGCTTAAATCAAAACCAGAGAAAGGGGTGTCGATGGGCTCACGACGGCTCCGGGCGCTTCGGGGTGGCTCCTGGGCTCGTCGACGTCGGAGGAGAGGTGGGTGGATCTCGTGCTGATACTCGGAGGATGGAGGACGATGGTTGTTGCTGCTCAGGGGACTCCATGGGCGCTCGGAGGTCGGAAAGCAAAGGAAGCGGAGAGGAGGAGGGATTGTCCAGCGGTGGAGCGTCGCAAGCGGCCTCTGGGTAGCCGTCGACAACGAGGGGCCGGTGGCGGTGGCTGCCGGCAGAACAGCAGGTGGAGTGGTGTGGTTGCTTGGAAGCAAAATGGGGTTTGAACTGGAAGGGGAAAAGAAGAGCAATGGGGATATTGTGTAGGTGGTTGAACTTGAAATGGGATAGTTTCTTCAAGTCAAATTGGCCTCAAAAGAAGGCGTGGGATTCCTGGCGAGATCCAAATGAGGAGGGGATGTGATTTGGCCTTTAACCAAAAATGGATGAACAAGCTTGGGGGAGAAATATTGGGTGTGGGTATGCTTAGCCAAAAGGAGGAAAATGAGAGTTGGGGATACAAGCTGTCATTTTAATTCAAGGGAGGAAAGTGACAAGAGATGGGGGAAGCTACTGAATTTCGGAAGGGATAGGGGGAAGAAGGCATAGAGAGAGAGGTCCCTAAAATACAAATCTCAAACACTCCAAAATAGACTCGAGATCCGCTCTTTCGACCTTATTCTGACTCGTTCGAAATTAAATTTTAAAATTTGACTGAAATCCGTTTTAAGAGTTCTAAAATCTGAGTTAGTGAGTTTTTCTTTAAATTCCGCTTTTAAATTCATTTTTATTTTTATTTTCCGAGAAATTAGGATTAAAATTATTCAGAGCCTTTACAGATTAAGTTTGAGATTGAGATCACGACTTTTGATATTGATATTTTATATTTTAGAATTGAAAGTAAGATTTGATATTTCAGGAGTTAATACTTGAGATCGAGATTTGATACTGAGATTGAGATCGAAAATCGAGATTAGAGATAGAGAACAAGATATATTGTTCTAATTTTATATATCATCGATTTGGAAAGTATAAAACATGTAGTTAAATATATAAGTGGTATAGAAATAAAAAATAAAGATCATACAAATAAATGTATAAATAAATAAAATTTTATGTTTGCATATATTAAATAAAATTGAGAGTTGAGAGTGAGATTTTTATTTTTTTACCTAGTTTATTTTGTGGCCTTAGTATACAATAACGTAAATACTCTATAACATTACTACATATAATCCTCTAATGTTATATACGGAGTATGGGTTTCTAATGTATAGATGCATTTATTATATTTTAATTTTATTTCAATTAAATTATGTATAAAACATTTAAATAAAATTTTAGAAACAAATAATATGGAAAGATATTTTTTTTAATAATATAATTCACGAATATTGTAATCGCCCAGGTAAATATGATACGTATAGTTATATTTTGACGAATTACAATAACGTAATTACTCTATAACATACATATAATCCTCTAATGTTGTATGTGAATTTGTAATGTATTTTTTTATACTCACTATTTCATCCTAATAACGTAAATGGATATATCCATCAAAGCATTTAAGTTTATGAAACTTGTTTATTGAATTTTCAAATAAAATATAACTCGGAAATTATTGGAGAGTATAAGTATAATTATATTTTGAATTGCAATTATGTTTCATGTGTCTATTCAAATTGATAAAATTTGATACTCCACTTTGATGTGTATGGTCGTTATTTCTACCAAAACCAAAACAATTTCTGGAAAGATAAAAACCATTCACGTTATTGGGAAGGAAAATGGAAGCAGCAGGCCTATCGGCGGGTAGTCTGCGCCATAGGCTTTTCCCAAGATGTAACTATTTTTTTTTTAAAAAAAAAACCCATATAATTTATGGTATTGGTGTAAATTACTTCACACGGTTCCGGATTTTAAGTCGTGAGATCATTGCGAACGGACGATCAGGATGTGAATATAGTATTGAAATTTGGGGGTTTTCTAGAATGTGAATATACATTTTTTTTTCTTACTAAATGACCACCCTAGATTACTAAAGCTTAACCAACTTTTTAATTTTTTCCATATCGGCACCCTAAACCATTATAATAATCATTTAATACTTATTTACATCCAACCTTATATCTTAATTAGGTAGACAACTTGTTGTTTAGGGTTTAGGGTTTAGGGTTTAGGGTTTAGGGTTTAGGGTTTGGGGTTTGGGGTATTTTGATCGATCAAGGTAGTTTAATTTGATCAAATATTTAAACTAAGATGCGAGGTTTATTACATAAGGGGTTTATGGTTTTGGGTATTTTGATTGATCAAGGTAGTTTAATTTGATCAAATATTTTTTCTCGATTCATCAATAGAGTACTTTGATTGATCGAGGTAGTTTAATTTGATCAACATAGTTTTGAGATTTGACATTAAGATTTGAAATAGAGATTGCGAAATAGTTTTGAGATTTGTCATTGATATTTGAAATCAAGATTAATGTCGATTGTTGGTTTGAGATTTTTCTTTGAGATTTTATATTATGATTAAGATCGATGAATCGACTTTCCATACAGGGAGATTTTATTTTTGAGAATTGAGAGTGGGAGTTTCCATATAGAAAGATTTTATTTTTGAGAATTGAGAGTGGGAGTTGACATTTGAGATTGAGATTAAGTTTGAGATTGAGATCACGATTTGAGATTTGAGATTTGTCATTAAGATTTGAAATAAAGTTTCAGATCAAGATCGACTTTTTATATTGATATTTTATATTTTAGAATTGAAAGTAAGATTTGATATTTGAGGAGTTAATGCTTGAGATCGAGATTTGATACTGAGATTGAGATCGAAAATCGAGATTAGAGATAGAGAACAAGATATATTGTTCTAATTTTATATATCATCGATTTGGAAAATATAAAACATGTATTTAAATATATAAGTGGTATAGAAATAAAAAATAATGATCATACAAATAAATGTATAAATAAATAAAAATTTATGTTTGCATATATATTAAATAAAATTGAGAGTTGAGAGTGAGATTTTCATTTTTTTACCTAGTTTATTTTGTGGCCTTAGTATACAATAACGTAAATACTCTATAACATTACTACCTATAATCCTCTAATGTTATATACGGAGTATGGGTTTCTAATGTATAGATGCATTTATTATATTTTAATTTTATTTCAATTAAATTATGTATAAAAAATTTAAATAAAATTTTAGAAACAAATAATATGGAAAGATATTTTTTTTAGTAATATAATTCACGAATATTGTAATCGCTCAGGTAAATATGATACGTATAGTTATATTTTGACGAATTACAATAACGTAATTACTCTATAACATACATATAATCCTCTAATGTTGTTTGTGAATTTATAATGTATTTTTTTATACTCACTATTTCATCCTAATAACGTAAATGGATATATCCATCAAAGCATTTAAGTTTATGAAACTTGTTTATTGAATTTTCAAATAAAATATAACTCGGAAATTATTGGAGAGTATAAGTATAATTATATTTTGAATTGCAATTATGTTTCATGTGTCTATTAAAATTGATAAAATTTGATACTCCACTTTGATGTGTATGGTCGTTATTTCTACCAAACCCAAAACAATTTCTGGAAAGATAAAAACCATTCACGTTATTGGGAAGGAAAATGGGAGCAGTAGGCCTATCGGCGGGTAGTCTGCCCCATAGGCTTTTCCCAAGATGTAACTATTTTTTTTAAAAAAAAACCCATATAATTTATTGTATTGGTGGAAATTACTTCACACGGATCCGGATTTTGAGCCGTTAGATCATTGCGAACGGATGATCAGGATGTGAATATACATTTTTTTTCTTTTAATTAATTTGACTTCCTAAAATGTTATTTGTTGTTGCAAGAGGATGGTCAAGTATGAAATAAATATGAAATAAAGATCAGACTGACTTCCCTGTCTCAGCAAATAAATACAAGACTTCCTCCCGTTGTAGTAAGAGAATAGTCAGGATCGAATCCACGAGGAAGCACGTCAGCAGTTCTTAGGTCGCAACAGATCTCACAGACAGAATAGCAGAAAGACAGAAACACAGAAACAAGGAACAGAAATAAAAGCAGAAAATAACAAATAAAAGCAAAGATCAAAACAAAGCAAGAAAAGACAAAGCAAAGCAGCAAATAAAAGCAAAGGCAGAGGCTACTAGATCTCGACAAACAGCTCCTCGAGATCGACAAGAAACAGCAAAACAGAAACTGAAAATCGACGAGAACAGAAGAAAACTCAACTCGACCTAGACCAGTCCTACTCGATCTCGACCACGTCTTACTCGAGATCGACTAGCTCTACTCTATGTCCACAAGAAACAGAAACTTTAAATTGAAAATTCGAAACTTAAAACTCAGATTTCCGACGAAATAAATTCAATATGCTAAAAGACTTCCAAAGCCAAGGTATCAACACCACAACGATAACCATGCAAAGTAACACATAAATGCACAAAAGATCATGCTTTCCATCAAATAACTTTCGTCATTAACAAATAGGCATATAGAGGCTTTCGCATAAACCCTAATTGTTACTAACCCTTTTTCACATAATTAATCCAAGTTGCATTAAGATCACTTTCGCTTCAATAACACAAACAAGGATCACCTTCAACTCTCGCAAAAGAATCATGCTCATAGGGATAGAAGATGAATTGCACAAAAAGATCTGACCTTTATCGCATCGCCTCACATGGCCACCGTCGGGCTCACCCCAGCCCCAGAAGTGGGTGGACTACTCACGCCTCATCACAATTGCAGAAATTGATGTATAAAAATAAATAACTTGCATAAAACTATATTCAAAAGCCTTTACAATCCCGGCAATCAACTTTCGCAGAAAGCCAAAACCCTAAAAACCTTAGAACTCGTGAACTCTCGGTGGAACTACTTGTTTCTCTCTGAATTGGAATTGTGTGGGTCTTGGAATATATGAAAAACCAGCCCCTAGGGCCTTATTTATAGCCTTCTAATCCTTGCTAATCAAGGATAGAATCTTCTATCTCTATCTAAAATTATATCTAAAGCTTTTAAAGATAAATAAATTGTTTTAAGGAAATAAATCAACAAGGAAAGGATAATTCTAAACTAGGTAAGTCTTCATGTCTTGATAGATTGCGTCTTCCATAGATAGAACTTGATGGATTTGGATAGAATCTTCCTCCTTCGGCCCCAAGGAATCCCAAATCTACTCGGACAGGCACTCGTCGACGCGTTTCTGGACACTGGGCTACTCGACATCGACAAGGGTCTAGTCGACATCGACTAGGACTCGTCGTCTCGGCTAACTGGTGCTCGATGTGGCTCGGACTTGGCTCCTGGCGCTCGTCGACCTCGAGTAGCCCTAGTCGACCTCGAGTAGGATTGATCCGTCGACTAGGTCTTCTCGGGTAGGTGTGCTCGACAAGCCTCGGACATGGCTCGGAGGTCTGGTCGATCTCGAGTAGCCCTACTCTGTATCGAGTAGGATTCGTCGACTGGCTGGCTTGGTCGGGTGGCTCTGCTCGACAAGGCTCCTAGGCGTGGTCGATCTCGACTAAGCCTCCTCGAGATCGAGTAGAGGTGGTCTGGGTCTTCGTCCTCGGCTTGGCACAGCTCGTCGACTCCGGACATGGCTCCTAGATCTCGACCAAGGCTACTCGACATCGAGTAGGATTCCGGGAGTCGGGTTGTCTCTGGTGTCCTCGATCAGCTCTACTCGACCAGGTGTGCTCGACCAGGGCTCGTCGAGATCGAGTAGATGCTAGTCGATCTCGAGTACAGTTCTCTCAGCTTTATGCTCTGTTCTTGAAACGCACTTTCCCGAGTCCTCGTTCGTCGGATTGAAGCATATGACCATGCGTTGGAAAGCTCTTTCCGAGGGCTAAAACTCTCATGAAGACATCAAAGCTTGATTCAGAACAAAGAATGATGAAAAATGGCCTTTTCTCCAGCTGCACCATTCTTGGCTTCTCCATGAGTTTCCTTTAAGCTCCAAAGTGCGTCCGATTTCTGCGAAATATAACCAAAACTTGTGTAGATCTCCATATATTGCAAATAAGTGTAAACTACACAGATTCTGTATTGTTCTAACCCAAATGTATGAAATGCGTGCAGAAATCGATATAAAAGTAAGTGTAAAACATGGCAAATTAGGCTCACAACATTATTCTCATACGTGTTTTTGCACCTTACAAATAACAGTCACGTTAGACGAACATTTAGCTTATTAAATAAATCTTCTATTAACATACATTTAGCTAATTAACTTATTTTGATTTTTTTTTTCATTTCAACTTACAAATAACAGTGACGTTAGACGAAATCAATTGAGATGTTTTCTTTCCACTTTTTTTATTTTAAATAAATTTTGTGTTAAAATACTTGGTTAATTTCTTGTAAAAATATATCGATATATACTAACATTGAGTAACATATTATCTTAATTACCTAATAATATATTGATATCTTGTGAATATGAGTATAATTTTAACTAAAGTATATAACAATATATGTGTATATATGATATATCCATCGAATCCTGCCAGCCGTATAAAAACCCCCCTTTTACTTTTTCGAATATTCTTCAATATAAGTGAATGTGATTATCTATGCAAAGGGAGAAGCCGGTCGCGGATCTACCCGCGGAATGCTACATAGGGAAGTTTGACGTCACTTTTGTATATAAAAAAAAGGAAAAGTTATGGTATTATTGGTTCCAGGATCCGGATTGTGAATGTGATTATCTATGTAAAGGGAGAAGGAGGCCGCGGATCTACCCGCAGACTGCTACATGGGGAAGTTTTACATCACTTTTGTATATAAAAAAAAGGAAGAATTTATGGTATTGGTGGACAAAACATCCCTAGGATCCGGATTGTGGGCCGTTGGATTTCTATAAATGGACGATCAAGATGTGAATATATGATTGCAATTTGGGTGTCTTCTAGAATGTGAATATACAATTTTATTCTTACAAAATCACCACCCTATATTACTAAAGCTGACCCTACTTTTTAAGTTTTGCCAAATTGGCACCCTAAACCATTATAATAATGAACCCAATACTTATTTACATCCAACGTTATATCTTAATTAGGTAGAAAACTTATCAGTTTATATAAAATAATATATCCTATCAACATAAAGCTATAAAACGTAAAAATGCTCTTAGCATAATTTCCCATGTAAAATTAAGGCCAACTTATATACTTATAATGGCCACACAAATAATACCATATTTTACAAGGATTTTTTTTTTGCATAAAATGTTCAACCCCATCATCGCATTGTACGAGGAGTTTATTTGTACATACGGATGAAAATTATATTAAACTATCCATAAGTTTTGAACAAAACAAAGCACCATTTCATTAGCTTAATTAAAACAAAATTATATTAAACTATCCTTTTTTTGTTCAAATTTGAAATTTGAACAAAAAAAGGATAGTTGTCTTGTAGTTGGTTTGTCTATAAATACACATTGTATTGTATGGCAGGACGCATCCTTTCTTCCAAATTCTACTTCTACCAACAGATTTCTTCACTCTTCACTTTCAAATAATGTCCTCAGTCCAATGGCCCGTATATATAAGGAGCCATGGTTCGATGCACAGGACTAGTATCAACTCAAGCGATTTCGCAAAGAGGAATTGGAAGAGATTTTATATGAAAAGCCACGAAGCCATGGACATTCTTCATCGTAGGATCTCAACATTGCGTGATAAAAAACACCGATTGCAAAAGGAGTATCCAGAACTTTAGGATAAAGTTGATGCTAGGAACGACCATATTCAAGAGCTTATGGAAAAAATATCGGAGCTAGCGACGGAGAACCACAAGTTGCGAGTGAAGATAGCGAAGATAGGGAAGATCATTGACGGGATCATGTACTAATATGTTTGTTATTGGTCGGTTGTTATGTTATGACTATCTTTCATTATTAATATTGTTTAGCCTTATTACAAAAATGTTTTCATGTTTTCCGTTTAAGTAATTTAGTAATATATTTATGCATTTAATTGTGTTCTTTTTTGCAATTATATGTATTAATATTAATATTAATACTCTCGACCATCAACAACAAATTTGAAGTAAAATAAATCAACATTTTCCTTTCATAATTATAAAAGTGTAAAGTGAAACCTCCATTTTACATACATACTTCGTATTATAACTGTCCATGGTCTTTACCTACATATTCTAAACATCCCTTATTTAGAAGTTTTTATATTGAAAATATTCTTTATAAGCTGTCAACTCAAAATGACAACTACCTATAAAGCTGCACAAGTCTCCCCTTGACTTGACTGTAGTGTTTGAAAAAGGAATCTTTTATCCGTAGTAAACTCCGTATGTACTAGAGCATAACTCATCCTTATTTCCAAAATGATAAAATTATCTTTCTGTTATAAAAAAGAAAATCATATACGGAGTAGGTTTTGTATAATCTTCCTGTATATTTCAAAATATACTCCGTATATAATTATGTATTCGGTGCATTTAGGGATCATACGTTGTAGTTGTACATGCACGTGAAATACCATTCTCCGTAAGTTCCAACGAGTTTGTTTTTATAAACTGATCATATCATCAACGTATTCAAGCACGAAACTAGTTGCGGGTTGGGATCCGCACCCGATCGCCCCATTTTTTACAATAAGAAAAATAATGCAAATTAAATCATTTACTATTTTTTTTAAATATGTTTTTTCATGAAATAATTATACAAATATATATTACTATTTATTTTTGTAATCGTGTCACATCTAATGCCACACTAAATAAGTGTTGTAGGAGATCTCTACTCTTGATGGCATAATGCCTTGTAGTTAGTACGGAGTATGATATATATATATATATATATACACACACACACACACACACTACCTCCGTTCAGAAATATATGTCGTTTTATTTTTTGACACATTTTTTAAGGAGCTCAAAACTATATAAAATATTCCAACTTTTTAAACAATTTTTTTAGGGAAATTCCACGCGGTGCCCACGAACTTTTGCAAATTCCGCGTGGTGTAAAAAGTTTTGAAAAATTCCGTGTGGTGCCCACGAACTTTTGCAAAAGTCTACATGGTGCCCACAGGTTTTTTCAAAAGTTTATGTAATAACAATAATGGGTTTTAATATTGAAAAATTGAGATTAAAAATTATATTATTGCACATTATAATTTGGAAAACACTTAAGATTGTGTATAGTTTGAATCTTTTTAAAAACAAAATTTTATATACATTTTCTTACCTATAAACTAACCAAATTTTTTTCTCAAAAATCTTACCCATTTAATTTTTATATGCTCTTAATATTTAGATTTTATTTATAAGGAAATGAGGAAAAATAATAAGAACTATGTAGTAATATTACCCATTTCCAATGAACCATTATTAATAGAAAATTTACAAATTACAAGAAGATATACACGTACACTTTTCCACATTAAAACAATTTTCATATGAGATAATTTGTGTAATACACAATTAAAAGTTTCACATTTTAATTCAATATTAAAAATAGGAAAATAGTATGACACCACGTTCTTAAATACCCAATTTTTATTTTTATAAAATTTGATAAGTAAATAATTAGCTCTAAAATACGATTTATAAAATTAAACTGGTTAAATTTAGTTTTAACAAAAAATTGAATTTCGGGAATTTATAATGTCACACCACCTTATTAAATTCTTCAACCCCGGTTACTACGTCAAAAAATTCACCGAAAAATTATTTCATATGAAAGTTGGTTTAATGGGAAAAGGTTTTTATATCTTCTTATAAAATTTAAAATTTTGTATCAATTTTTTTTGCAATGGGTAATACTCCGTAGTTCTTTTTTTCCCCTCATTTTCTTATAAATAAAAAATAAATATTGAGAACAAATAAAAATTAAAGACGTAAGATTTTTGAGAAAAAAATTGGTTAGTTTATCTCTAAGAAAATTTATATAAAAAAAACTAGTTTTAAAAAAAGATTCAAACCAACACCCAATCTTGTAGAGTGTTTTTTCAAATTATAATGTACAATAATATAATTTTTAATCTCAATTTTTCAATATTAAAACCCATTATTATTATTCAATAAACTTTTGAAAAAACTCGTGGGCACCATGTAGCCTTTTGCAAAAGTTCGTGGGCACCACACGGAATTTTTCAAAACTTTTTATACCACGCGGAATTTGTAAAAGTTCGTGGGCACCGCACGGAATTTCCCTTTTTTTTTAATAATATGATACTTTTTATTAATAAGTACTTATCCCCCTTGTAAATATTTATTAATAAGTACTTATCCCCTGTAAATATTTATTAATAATATGATACTTTTTAAACAATTTTTTTTTAATAATATGATACATGCATGCGGGTCAATAACTCCTGTAAATATTTTCAACGATCAAAAGTATACACAAATGTGGAGGTTTTGTATTTCTTCAAAATTAGGTACCCCCCCCCCCCCCCCCCCCCATCCTAACCACCACATTCCCTATTTATACCCCTTTGGGTGAAGATAACATCCACAACGTAGCCCATTGAATAACACTCCATATATAGACGTATGTACCTTCGTCATTGCTATTTATGTTGTTGTGTTTTGAAATACACCAACCGTTTACGTTGATGCATATATGTTTGCATTTTTTTTTGCAGAACTTTACCCCGTAACAAAGGAAGGATGTCAAGATATGACTTATACCCTGGCCAACCGATCGAGATCGTAGGCACGGACACCATGACCCGCTCGTTCGAGGCGGGGACCGTACATCGTGTAATAGGCGAATAGTACGTGGAGGTCGAGTACACTAACCGCACAACTTGGGCGGGTGTGCTTGAGCGAGAGGATGTCCACGCTTGTCTAGTTCGGCCAATCTCGACTATGCCTGATTTCATATACCTAGGGTTCGTTGTGGGTGACGAGGTAGATATTTACGTTGAGGGTGTGTGGTGGCACACACATGTTGAGCATGTACTAGGGGATGAGTATCGTGTTGTCTCCCCGGTTAATGGTTTAGCAACTTGGGCAACCGCAACGTCCTTGCGAGCCCACAACGAGTGGGTTGCTAATCGATGGAGCATGAACCCGGTGTATTTTCCTTATCTAGAAGGTAGAGACGTTGTATTATATTTATATATACCATGATCCCTTACTTCTTTTATCATGCAAACCGCGTAGTTTCAATATACATGTGGTATATGCGCAGATCCCCCATATCCCATTATGGATCACTATCCACTCGGTACAATGGTGGAGGTCATGGGCTCGGGTCACGGCATTGTAGGCACATACTCTCCGGCCTTGGTACTGAACGTGTTAGCGTCAACTTATGCTAGGGTGGAGTACATGTCTTTGTTGGCCGAGGACGGGATTGCGGCCCTGCGGGAGGTCGTCCATCATTCCAGGATCAGGCCAGTGCCAGCCCATATGCCTATGGATGCATCCGTCTTCGAGTACGGCGAGGTCGATGTGTGGACACGGGACATGTGTTGGCACGGGTACGCGACCAAGCGCAAGCGAGACGGTTCGAAGTATCTCGGTCAATACGACCTCTATGAAAGAGGAACATGATCGAAGACTTCTCACATCCGACTCCATGGAGAGTGGGTGAATTCCGAGTGGGTGTTTGCGTGATCCCCGTGTTTGTTGGTTGTATGTCTTTGTGTTCTCTTCTATCATTGTACGTGTTAACTTTAGTGACGTTTTCAATCGATGTTTTAATTGTGTTGGGACTACAATGTACTCATCTTGATTTGGAACTATGTGTTAGCCATAACCTATCCACAATAATTGACAATCATGCATGATAATATGTAAACACCCACTCGGAAAGATTAGGGTTGTGTTTCTATATAAATCGTTTAATTACTTTTCAAATACTGATAAAAATTATAATTGTAGATTAGGAAACAATAGTTCCATGTGTTAAAAAAAATGCTAGTCACCCTATATTATAATTGTATTTTGTAGTTACATGTGTTCAAAATAATTAAGTTCCATGTGAAGATCAATCACGTTAGTAGCAGGCCGCCCGGCCACCAGCCGGTATTGGAGAGTAGTTACCATGGATTCCGAGTGTGGACCGTTAGATCAGTGCGAACGGACGATCAAGATCTCTTCCAGGTAAATGGTTACTCTTGAAATAAAATTTAGTAGGGTGTGTTACCACGGGATGCACATACCCCAATGGTTACAACGTCTCCTATGCACTCTACAAACCCGATTTCGAATCCTGGCAGCGCTATGAATTACCCTCTTTTTTCTTTAGAAGCAGGGCTACGCGCAGTCTGCAACGCTATGGGTTCCCCTATTTTTTCTTTATTTACTTCATTTTATTGTTTCCTACATGCTTCAATATTCAATGGGAAAATAAATTAAGGGAACGTGACTAAGACATTGTATAATTAAAAATATTTATAATCATTTCATATTGAATATACATAAACAAGTAAGTTATGTACATAAAAGAAAAGTCATTTATTTCTCTTCATAAGATATAAAATGTGAAATTTATTAAATATATTTTCTCGATTTGATGTCGAGATATTACACCAAAGCATTTATATTTCCACCAAATCATTTATATTTATACCAATATATTCGCTACGGACTATGGAGTAATATATTATAATATTAAGTTGAGTAAAAAATATAGTATATATTAACATAATGGTCATTGGATAAGTGATAAGTAGGGCTACGCGCAGTCTGCGACATAGGCTGTCCCCGGTACTTATTTAATTAAATCTTAGATGGTATCTTGATGTTAACCGAATGACTCTTAACAAATCGATTACAATTTCAATTATATATGTTGTGTGTATGTATATATTAAAATTATTATTAGTATTATCATCATTTATATTTTAATATATGTTCATCTCATGTTTTCTTATTATTATCACCATTTCAGTAGCTTAATACATTTCAAAATTTGAGTACATAAAATTTCAACTTTGAAATTTGAACAAAAAAGGTAGAGTTGTCTTGTAGTTTGTCTGCCTATAAATACACATCGTATTGTATGACATAACTCATCATTTCTTTTCCAACTTCTATGTCTACAAACGAATTTGTTCACTCTTTACTTCCAAATACTATCCTCACTCAAATGTCGCGTACATATAACGAGCCATGGATCGATGCAGAGGACAAGTATCAACTCAAGCGATTTCACAAAGAGGAGTTTGAAGAGATTTTATATTATGGAAGCCACGAAGCCATGGACATTCTTCGTCGTAGGATCTCAACTTTGCGTGATTAAAACACCGATTGCAGAGGGAGAATCCACAACTAGAGGATCAAGTTGTTTTCTAGGGACAACCGTATTCAAGAGCTTACGGAAAAAATGTCGGAGCTAGCGATGGAGAACCACAAGTTGCGATTGAAGATAGCGAAGATAGGGAAGATAATTGACGGGAGCATGGACTAATATGTTTGTTATTGGTCGGTTGTTATGTTCCGAGTATCTTTCATTTCACATCGTATTTGACCTGTTGTTGTTTTATTTTGGCATATGGTTTTCAGGTTGGAGTTTTATTTTATGTGTTGTCGTTGGTGTAATATTGTCATTTTATTTAATCAATGAATCTTAACTTTTAAACAAAAAATAAGTTTTGGGTTACATATAGTTTGCCTTATTTTTTCCGTTTTCATGTTGTTGCGCGGTAAATCAATTTCATAATAGATTTCTACATGTAATTGTGTTCCGTTTTGTTTTTTAATTATATGTACGTATTAATATTAAAATTAATAATCACCTTATCAAAAAATTTTAAGTAAAATAAATCAACAATTAAATGTAATAAATAAAAAAGTGTAAAGTGAAAACCATACATATTATAAACGTCCATGGTCTTACACTCTTACTCTCGTATGTACATACATATTATAAACCTCAATTAATAAATACTCTCAATTGTCTATTCCACAATAGGGGTGAATGCGCAGGCCGCAGACCAAAAACCAATTTCCTATAAAGCTGCATGTCCTATCGGCTGAAGATGAAGATATTGATTTGATACCTATATATTTTTAAGATAAAACCAAAATTAAAAAAACATTGATATAATATTTTAACTATCATATATATGTATATTCTATAAAACCAAATCATATATACTCCTATATATTTGTATAATATTTTAAAAAAAACATTGATATATTTATCATTACATATGTCCCCTATATCCCTATAAAAAAAAATATTTTAATCTAAAGGGTATAAGGCTGACTTCTTATCTTCTCATTAGATATCTCCTATATATATATATATATATATATATATATATATATATATATATATATATAAGTAGTTACCTATGATAGTTTTACATGAAGGTGAAATACCATATTTTCCAAGAATTTAATGCGTAAAGATATATGTGTGTGTGTTTTATTTAAAATTCACGGTGTAAATATTTGAAAAAGTTAACCAACGGTCAAAATTACCCAAATGTGTATGTTAACCAAGGATGAAAGTTAATCAAGGTTGAAATTAACAAATCCAATTTCGAAATTCCCTTAATTAGATACGGAGTACAGTATCTTGTTGCAGACCTATCAACAGACTGCTGATTTCCAAGAAAGTATGCTCTTGTTACCCTTTATTAGATACGGAGTAATGGTTAATTTGTTATTGTTATAAGATACGATTTTTGTGATTTCTATCCTAAATTATAACAAGTAATTGTTATTGTTATAAGATGAAATTTTGTATTATATGAAATTTCATTTTTAATGAATAATCTAATTAACAAAAATAAAATTCGACAAGGCAAAAATAAAATAAAATGTAATTTTACTTATACAATAATCTAACTAAGAAGAATAAAATGACCAATCACATCATCTGCAACGAATATAAAAGATATAAAATCATAACTTCATTTAGAGGTATAACATAGTAATTTGTTTATAACGAAAATTATATCTATTTATATACTTCATAATCAAACATAAATAATTGAATATGGTGTAACAAAATTACTACATGCATATGAATATATGGTACGTAATTTTATATTTTTTTTACATAAGTTTCCTTACTAAAGTACGTAATTACCCAAAAGTCCCGAACGAACATGATTCAACAAATTCAACCCAAACAATTAAAAGTTTGAAACAAATATGAATTTCAATTTGATCCACCCCGATTCTGACCGAAACCCGCCCAATATGAATTTCAATTTGATCTAACCCGATTCTGACCGAAACCCGCCCAAAATCAATTTCAATTTCACCGAATCCGACCCGAACCGACCAAGCGCATGTAAAGGCTCGGATTTTTAAATCCTAATTTTCAAAAAAAAAATATAATAATAATAATAATTTAAATGAATTTAAATCGGGGTATTTAAAATCTCTTAAAATGAATTCCGGCATATGATTATTTTAAATGGACTTTCATTCAGATTTATTTTCGCTTTCGCTTGCTAAAATTTGAATGTATAACATAATTTTATTATTTGATTCAGTCGAGTATTCGATTTAAATTTAAAGTTGTAAGCTTTATATCTTTTGAGTCGGGTTAAAGTCGAGTGAGCGGGTTTCATAATTTATTTTATTATATTCTAATTCTTTTCCGGGTATTTTCCTTGGGATCATATTCCTTATGTCTTCCACCTCAAATGTCTCGGTCTTTTATCCCTATTTCAATTTTAAAGTTATTATAATTGTGGTATGATTTGGATAAGAATAATTTTGGTGTTTGGGCAATTAGAGAAAATTTGACCACTTTTCATCCTCTCCCCTGCCTCACTCTATTACCCAACAGTTAAATCAGAGAACCCACCAAAAATCAGCTCTCCTCCTCCCATTTTCTGATTCCAAAGAGGAAATCCACCATCCCACTCTTCACTCTTCCCCCTTCTTCCCATTCTGAAATTTCCAGAAATTCAGAGGAATCCCACCATCAATCCTCGTCCTTCCGCCACCAGAAGCTGCTGCCAGTCATCACCACCTTCACTTTCCTCCCGTCAGCCACCTTATCCATCGTTGTCGTCGCCGCGAGCCACCACCAACGCCTCACCACTGTTTCTCCTTCAAAACCAGTGATATTCAAGCCCTCTACTCCTTCTTCGTGTCTGAGCAACAGCAGTAGCTACCCGACGGCCGAAGATGAGCCTGTGCCGCCCAGAAGCACGTCGGAGACGCCGCTGGGCCATCCTCTTCCCCTAATTTCTGAAATTCGGACGGTAACCTTCGGTTCTTTCGATACTTAGCGTAAATCAGTGTAAAGGCGCACCTTTAAATCCTTTCTCGTCATCCTAGGTCCGGAGCAAGCCTTCCCCTCCGTCGTTGCAGCCGAACGCCGCCCTGGGCATCCTCGCCGGAGCTACTTTGACCGATCGGTAACCTTCTTCTCCTCCCTTCTCTATCATTCGCGTTTCCTTCTTCCTGGGGCTTGGGTAGTGGTCGGAATCGGGGGTTCAGTCTGATTGGGCCAGTTTCGGGTCGAACGGAGCTCCGGCGCGCCTGGAATCCTTCTTCCTTCTCCCGTCTCTTTTTCGTCAGTGAACACAGCTCTGTTATATTGATTTAGGGAAGGAGGGGTTCAGTTGAACCGGGTTCTCATTTTGTTTTTCCGAGCCGTCCGGTTCTCTTTATTTTTCGGTTCATTTAACAGCATGTGGGTATGGGTTCCGGGTTTTGGGCTCGTATCCGGATCTGACCGAGGCTATTGGGCCTGATTTTCTTCTTTGTTTTGGTGCGGGAGAGTTGGGTTTGAGTGTGGTTTTAAAGTATATGTCACGTGTTATATTATTTGTTATATGATATGATTTGTATTAAATCATTGTAGTTTATTGTGAGATCCTATTATTCTGAGTCTTGGATAATAAATATAATTTCTGATAATATTATAGTATATATTTTAATTTGTTTTAAACAAAAATGAATAGTATTATTTGGAATATGTATTTTATGATGTTTTAACATGTGGTTAGGAATTTTAAAAGTGATTTGGTAGCTGTGACTTATAAATGGGGTTTATAAGATGGATTTAATTTGGTGGTTATTTTAGACAAATATTATTGGTAATTTAATTAAAAAGGGTTTTCATGTTTTGGGAATTATCTCTTAAATGATTTATTATTTGAAGACTAAAATTCCGGAATTAATTCTATAATATGATTTTGAGGTATTGGTTTTATAGTTTAAATGTTTAAATGTTTAATGTCGGGATTTTTGTCTTGGGTTGATGATGTTGGTTTTGAGAAGAAAATTGGAAGAATGATTTTGGTCGATGTTGATCATATCGGAAAGGTTTTGGAAACGGTTTTACTATCGGTTGGTTTTGAGTATGTTGAGAACTTGGGTTCGTGTGTATAAATATTGTAAAGGCTCGGATTTTCAAATCCTAATTTTTTGAAAAAAGACGATTAAAAATGAAATTAAGTCGAATTTAAAACTCATTTAATGGATTATGACCGAAATATAAAAAAATTGGGCGAATAATTTTCGTCGTTTTACCTCGAAAATTCAAAATAATTATTGGATGAAGATACCCTCTTCTGTTTTATAAATCTAATTGATCGAGTAAGCGAGAGCCGGAGAAACTAACATTCGAAAACTAATTTCGTGATTCAAAATTCGCGTATTCGGAATTCCATTCCGGGTATTGATTAACCAATTCAACACACTACCCTCACCAACTCCCTCACCTCACCTCACCATACCCTTTCAAATCAACCTATTTCCCTCCATAAGCCGATCACCCCCATTCCCTTCACTTGCTCTCCATCACCGTTGTTCCCCGTCACCTCTCACCATCGTTCATCATCACCTCCCTCTCCCTTCCTTTGCAGTCAACAACACCAACCCCCCACCACCAATTCCTCTTCCTCCTCCGTCCTTGTGAACGCAGCAGCAACACAATCTCCTTCCACCTCGAGCCCCAGCAGAAGGTCCCATGCCTTCCTAGAAACCTCCAGCAGCAGCAGCGAAGCGCCACCAGGAGCAACCGCAGCCCCGACGCCCTCTCCTTCTCTGTTTTCACGTCCGACGTCGGTAAGTCGATCTCTCGATTCGATTCAAAATCCCATGGAATCGCACCCCTTTAACCATCCTTCATTCATCCTAGGCTGAACCTGAGGTCCCTCCCTCTCCGGTGCAGTGAATCGAGCCATCGATGAACTTCGACGAAGCTCCGAAGTCACGAACCCTCGGTAAGCTCCCGAGCCTTCTATTCCTTCTCGATCAATCTCCTGTATCCCTTCGATGCGTAGACTAACTGGGGGTGAGTGAGAGCTGATTTCGGGAAGTCGGGTGAGCTCGGGACCTCCGTCGAGTGCTCTGGCGTAGTCGAGCAGAGGCGAGCACAGCGAGGCCGAGCAGTGGCGGGAGTAGCTGGGCATAGTAGTGTGAGCGAGGAGGAGGTCGTGAGTCCGAGCACTGGGCAGCTAGCGGGAGAGCAAAGGAGCAGGTGAGAGGCGTCGACGTCGATCCTTGTCGGCGGGAGCGGGAGCAAAGCCATGGCGCAACCTCTTGAATTCGGAAGAAGAAGAAGAAGCGTGGGAGTATATAGTTGTTATTTATTGAACCGGTTTGAGGATTAACTAACTTGGTTCGGTTTGGTTCGGGTTGGTCCGTTTATTATTTAATAATTAGCGGTATTTAAATTATTATATAATATTTGAAGATTTAAAAGATAAAATATTATTTCGAGAGATTTATAAAGAGTTGGTTTCATCAAATACAAATGGGTTGGAATTATTTCATGAAGGGTTTAGAAATACTCTATAAAAGTGTTGATAAAATGGTGTTTAAAATATCTATAAAATCATTTGGGATATAAATAAAATATTCAGATTGTCATTTTAAAAAGGGAAGTTGGGAAAATGAAATTCAAGGTTGGAAAGTAATTTAATAAATAAATTTAAAAGGGAATTTGGTGAGTATTTTCAATGGTCGGAACACTTAGCTATTTAACTGGGATTTGAAACGGTTTTGAAACTAACCTGGGAATAAGACTAATTCGATGACTAACTAGCATGATAATATGATCGTTTGACTAACAGTATGATATGTATGACTAATAGCATGACTTGTGATGAATTATTATATGAGATTAAATGTTGGATAATTATGACGATCTAGTAGGATTTTTTATCACACAAATTATGTCTGATGATTTTGATGAACCGTTGAGGTATATGCGGAATTGATGTACATGAACATGCGAAATTGGTTGAATGATTTATGGAGAACGATGTGGTTTTGGGGAGCGGATGATGCGATAAAAGGACTTTCATAATATGTTACTTGTTCTATTGATTGTGGCGTGCTTGAGTGCTTAATAGTTGGATGTATACTTATGTATATTCCATTACGTACTAGGTGATACTCTGTGATTGTGACTACTATGTGCTGGATTCTTCTATTGCCGATCTGCTAGCCAGGTAAGTACCTCCGGGGCTTACTCAGTAACCAGTACCTCCTGCCTGATGTGTCATATAGGATGTAGGTGTTGCATATGCATAAGAGCATGTCATGTAGTATCATGCTTAGGAATTGCTTTTACGAATGAGCATCCTTATTCTGTATGCGTTTGAATACAGAACGACCGTTATCTGTGAGTCCTAGAGTCCTTGCTAGGGTCATAGGGCAGCCCAGCTTCATCGGGTGTTGTCCTCCTCGAGTCATTTATATATATCACGAGATATGAGGTGGGCATGAGATATGATATGATGATGAGATATGATATGATGATGAGATTCGATATGATTATAGCATCGAACTGGCCAATCTCCACCTTGTCTGGAAGAGGGGTGGTGGTAAAAGAGGGATATACCGCTTGGTATTCTTTGTTAAGGCCTTCCTCAATATTATGCACATATGAATTAAGAGCATGATAGTGTGGTTAATATTCCAGTACTGCAAGAAGGCATCCTTTATTCTAGGTATAGGCGTATTATATGTCCTCAGCGCGGTCAGAGGACCCGCTGGCGGACTCTTGGCCTGACTTGGTGGTATAGTTTCAAGTACTCGACACGCTGCTTGATTTTGTGCTGTTATGACGGGGTCTATTCTTATGGCGGAGAGTGAGTGTTTGAAACCTGACTTCATCAGATTCATGGTTTTGGGATTTCTCCCTATTTGGGTCGGTGAACTAACTACTTTCGGGGATTGTGTATAATGTGAGGGTTACCTGAGGTTGATTATCGACATTCTTCCGAGTTAGGAGTGCTTTGTCTTATGGAGTCATCCCTCTCGAGTCTCGTAATGGTCAACCGTGTCGCCTTGCCAAAAGAGTCTAAACATGAATTCTACCATCTTCTCTCGGAAACGGTGTGAATGTCCTTGTGTCCAGCGTGTCATACTAGCGTCCCACGGGGAAACGGGGTGGTGAGTCGGTGATTGTCCTTAGAGAATTCTGTCAAGTCATAATGATAGCCTCCTTGCAATTTCATGAAATGCTATATTGGTATAATTCAACATGACTTACCTCGTACCTTGCATGGTTGCACTTATTAGTGGATGTATGTACCGTATGTATTGAATCCTCATGATTACTGTCTCCCTATGAACTAGGTCCATGATAGTGTGGTCAACTCTCGTTGTATGTTTAAAATGTGAATTGGATGACTTAGCATGCCAGGTTAACCTAATTGGACCTCATGACTGTGTACATGTTTAATGAGTATTGCTAGTATCATTTAGGACATATACCTCCCATTTATAGGCCCTCGTATGATTGTGTGATGTCCTAGTCTTATTATGCGAATATGGATGTATGTGATGAGATAGTTGCTATACCAACCCTGCATGAATTGACCATACCCTTACCATGATTTTTAGGGTACATCTTAACATGCTTTCCGTAATATTATGACTTGCTTCATTGTGAATCTAAATGGGTGATAAGTCGTGCATATGATATCTTATGATGTTTGCGAGATCTTGCATAACTTATGCCATATATGTCCCATGTTAGTCTATGCATACATGTTCTTAGTTGGTCAAGCATGATTGGTGAATGAAATGATAGGTTGCTAGCTTGTTCTGCGCACATATAAAGCTGATTATATGAACATGTTATGAATGCATAAATCGATATTCCTTGAGATAGGTGCATACTAGTGTGAAATAATGTGATGATATCTCTTGATTTTTATGTGTTTGCGTGCCACAATTATAAGGGCATCGTCGTAACTCTCGGGTTGGGATCTTCTCCTTGGTCTCGTCGTCCCTAGTCCTGGTCCATGTCTGAACTCTTATGGAAGTTGTGTCGTCCGCCCTTGTCTCTCCCCTATCTCCGTAACTTCTAACCCTTGCAATCCTTCGATGAGCGCCGACATGCAAGAAAGGGCCGACGACCAAGTGGCACCATAGCGGCGCAACGGAAGTGTGATGGGTCCATGACCCATAGACCACAAGACTGACGTCGCAAAAAGTATACAAAGGACGAACACATTTGAAAGATGGTAGCCGCGTACGTGATTCTCTTAGATGACTCAAGGAAGGACGTTCTTAATTCAAATCGTGGATTCGTCTATACTAATCGGAATTAATGTTTTGTGATAGGCCTAGAACTGACATAATTGAATGTGTGATGACGGATGTGCTGAATTGGTAGCAATGATTGCCTAACTAACTTGTTTCTATGACGATGTGCCTTGGTGCTTGGTAGACTGACTTGCTGGTGAGTAGGTTATGGGTTATATGTATGGGAGTGCTTTCTTCTTGAGCTTGAGTCGTGAGATTCTTCGGTGAGACGGGTTGGAATGTGGCAGGTGGATTAAGGTCTTCGGATTGGGTCATTGGTCGTGTGAGATGGGGTGCAAGATGGATGTGTTAGCTTGGGTAGAGCCGAGTGGCCCGAGTGAGTTGGGACTGGTCGGAGATAGTGGTTAGTGAGTATAGTTGAGTCCAGGCATGTCCTAGTGAGAAGTGGCAGTCTAGGCAAGTAGTGTGTGCGGGTACCTTAAGAGAGTGGTTGGATGAGGTCTAGACTAGTTTCTTTAGGGTGATCTTGAGATTGGGTGTGGGTAGAGGTAGTTAGGATAGTTATAGAGGTAGATGGGCGAGCTAGAAGTTGATCGGGGGATTCTTGAGAGGAGGTGTTGTGAGACGGATTGGTGTGCTAAGGAGGGTGTCTAGATAGTCCATGAGCGGATCGTGGGCGGTGTCGAGAATCATCGATTAAGGAATGTCTGAGGAACCGTAGAATTTGGGACTAGGTGATGTGTGCTGTGAGTGGAGAGATTTCGGTAAGGGATGAGGTTGAGGAATTTCCAAGGAAGAGTAGTATGGGGTTGCTTAGGAAATTTTTGATCGGGGATATTAGGTTGTTTATATCGGGGTTGTTCGTGTGATGAGTAATTGGGGTTGTTTAGATAGGATTGGTAATGCTTGGGGAATTTATGAATGGAGGTTATTGTGTCTATTGAGGTATTTGAGTATGTGAGATGAGTCTTCGAGGAAAGGCTGGTAGCTAGGCAAGAATGTAGTTGAGATTCCTAGTAAGACTGTGGGCTTAAGGTTGAGATAGGGAGATTATTAGTATGGATTTGCGAACTAGGCAAAGCATAAGGTATTCAGGACGCTAGAGGATAAGAGATTTTAGAAGGTCGGTGAAGTTGTGGTACTTAGTAAATTCGGACGAGGATGTCATAGGAGTTTAGTGGGAATTCTATCGGTTGGAAAATCTTGGGAGAATTGGTCAAGTTGCGATGTTATGGGTAATTCGAGTTAGGGTGACATAAGGTTTCGTTAGGGATAATAGTCGTGGACCTCGTGGTTAAGGAGTGGTAACTTGAAGTAAATTCGGATAATGATGGGAAGAGGATCTAGGGTATGTCAGCCTGAGGAGTCATTAGTGGTTCAGGTTTCGTGAGTTCCGAAATGGGATGAGTAGAAAAAAATAGAGGTTGGTCTTTGAGGATAGGCGTTGGTGATGAGGGTCTTGGTAATTCGTGGTTGGGAGTAGCATGAGATGGATTTCTGCATTGGAGTTGGTCGAGAGTGAGAGGTGTGAGATGATTAGTATGAGTTGGATTCTTAGAGGTGGATAGTTAGTGGGAGTGGTCAGTGGTGCGTGGAATATGATCAGGTTAGCAAGGTGATTCAAGATATCTCTTTAGGGGATGATGTTTGGGTGGAGTCTTGGTAGTATATCAAGTTATTCAGCTTGTCGGAATGAGGGAATTTTGTGATTTTGGAACTCCGAGAGATAGTTTTAAATAGTCGAGTGGAAGGTAGAACTTGAGATCGGGATGTCGAAGTGGATTGACCCTTAGATGGCTTGATGACATAGGAGTTGGGATACCTAGTAGTTGGTTTGGGTATTCGGCCTTGATTGTGAATAGTTATGCGGCTAGAAGGGTTTTATGTGTGCAGGATACAATGGTGCCTAGAACCGGTAGTGGAATGAGTTGGTAGACCTCGGTGAAGTTGATCTTAGTGCGAGGGATGGGGAGTAGTGGTCGTGTCTCGTCATGATTGGTAGTGTAGGCAGATTCTCCTGAGGTAGTGATCTAGTATATACTTTACTTGGGGCCGAATGTTGTGCGAATTCTATGCTATAGACGATGTTGATTCTCTGATGTGTTGTCAATGACAATAGGGAAATGTTAGTACTAACATAGTTATCCCTGAACTTGATGGAATGCTACTGTACGAAAGCAGTTGTTGCCTATAATGCGATGACGTTTGGTAGTTAGAATGAGTATGATGTACTTATTTGATTGATATAACGAGCTTATCTGATTGATATGGTGTGTAACTTCCGTGAGATGATGTGATAAAGTCTACCATATATGATACAAAGTTAGATATGCTAGTGTGTGTGGCTATTCTTGAGGTGATTATGTTATGCTATTAGACATGAGGTGCTATTGTTATTCGATATATATACATGATGCTTGATGATGGAAATGATAGAAATGGAACTGTTAAACCACTACTAGAAAAATGCAATTAGAACTCTGTTGTCAACAGATGTCTTTCAAAAAAAATTCCGATCTCTATGTGCGTGTAGTAAAAGATCAAAACTTTTCACATCTGTTTTAAGCAGATGTCTTTTCCTTGTTAAAACATCTATTTTATTTTGAATATAGATATAAATCAACCCCTCAACTTTGTTTATTGCATGTTCAGTTGGTATTAAACCCTCGTTATTTTTCATTTATAAGATTTTGAAGATGTTCGCACCAAGCATAAATTTTACATTTATATCACTTTTTTTAAAATAACCAATGTATTAAAACAAAATATACATCTTTTTTATTATATTGATTACATATATATTAATTTCATATATATAATTTGTTATTTTATATTTTTTTAGAAAATATACTACATGAAATATGTGCATATCCGATGTATTAACATGATATAGACATCATTTTATATTTTTATATAGATGTTGTTGTTAGCAATATATATCAATTTATATTACCATTGTGATGTAAAAATATATGTTACACATTGATTTAAATTATTTAGACGATGTCTATAATGATAATAGCATCTGTTTTTATGTAATGGTTTGATTTCATAGCTATTAAGGCACTACACTTTTCATCTATAATTAGATGTTTTTTCGTTAGATACACAATACCCATTGCTCATAAAATAAGATTTTGCAAATGAACATGTAGATAAACGTGAAATCAACATTTGCAAATGTTTTACAAAGGATAGGTACTTGAAATATACATTTTTACAAATGAAAGGGACTTCTAAATTATAATTGAAGAAAGAGTTGCAGATTGACACTAAATTTCAAAGATGGAAATGAACCAAATTTTAATGCTTTCTCTATGGGCACAACATTGCCAGATGACCTTTTTGAAAGTGATTGGATCTCATCTTTAGTGAAAGAACTAAACCGAATCATCTGCAAAATCACAAAAGATTGGACACAAGATCATTAATCAAGTAAAGTTTGTCAAGCAGAAGATATATCATATATGTGCCCACTACGTGATCAATTAATACCTTATAGCCAAGGCCATACTAGTAGCTAGATTCTAAAGTATTGAGGGATGAACAATAAAAAAAAAAGGAATATTGCATAACAGCATGAGTAATAAGTGATCGAAATTGGTGTTTGGTGTTTTAAAGTAAATGGTCCATGGGACATTAGGAGCTCAACTCTAGAGATTCAGAACAAGAATATTGCACGATCTATCAATGACAGAAAATACCATTTTTAAATAGAAAGGCTTTAAAACTGGAAGTGCATAAAGCAAACGGTCTGACCTTCCACATTGAAGAGAGCTAATAGAAAATGAAGGCTGATCAAATTATAAAATATTTAAAACTATATAAGTGTCCATCAAGTTAATAATTGGTGAGCGACCTATATAAAATTTTAGAATTATCCTCTCGAAGTGTTTCTTTAAAACCACACAACAGTACACCAAGGAAATAATTGGTGAGCAACCTATAAAAACTCAAGACAAAGTATGACAGCCCATCAAATCTCATTGTGTAACAAAAGTAGAAGCAACATTCATAGAAAATTGACATTTTTTCTATTAGTATATACATTCAAGAGAGCCCGTATGTTCAGCTTGAGAATTATTTTAAAAAATATCATCAAAGAAAGGAAACAATTTAGCTTCAAGAGATAATTCATTCACCCCTTCTCAAGTTTTTATCTAGTGAACAACAACCATACAATTCTTAGGCATATATTTAGAAACAATATTGGAGCTGCTTTTTGCTAATATTGAAACATTTATCTTAAAAAGCATTTAACCATCATGGCAAAGGTTCTGGTTTTAAACTAATAAATTGTAATTGTTACACTCTTCAAATCTCTTTATTGCTTTGCTTTAGCTAACAAAGATGGAACACAACAATCAGAAAAACGCACATGAGAATAGCTAGATCCAAACAGGACACTTCCAAATCACATGTGACTGTCAACCCAAAGCAAACAGAAAATGCATAAATCCATTCCATATTCATCAATCTATTAAAGCCAAAAACACTGATCGAATCCTTTGTGTGTGTGTGGTGGTGGCAGTGGCGGCGCTCTGAGGGACCCTTTTCATGCTCATCGGATAAGGAAGGAAGGTGAGTTGTGGGGATAGCCGGTGGTGAGGATATGACTGTTTTTATTGGTTGATCCCAGATCAGAAGGGGTTGGATTGGGCATGCTTCAGCGACATGATCCTCAAGGAAATCTTGAGGTAGGGTTTTTTAACCATTTGTTCAAGTCTGCTTCGTATTTTCACGTTTACACGTGGAATCCGGCTAAGACATTCTGATGCTACTGTTGCTCATTCTTTAGCTAGATTAGGAAGGTCAATCAGTTTTTTCTGTTTTGAAGAGTGTAAGCCCCAAGTTCATTGCTACGGATTGGGTTAGATGTTCTAGGTAAATGTATTGGCCAATGGCCACTTTGTTTTCAAAAATAAAACACTAATGTTAATCGTGAAAAAAAAAGACAATGCATAGTACAAGCAGTTAAAGCAAGATGTCAAACTAAAACTCAAACCAGTCATCATCTCCAAAAAACTTGAGAAACATTCAAATAAAATTCAATGAGCACCCACCTCAAATTGTTCGAAAACTAAGTATGATCCATGAGCAAGCTTCTTCCTTAGGGTAGCAAAGTTCATTGGTTGCTTGATGATGTCATGATAATCTGGAAGCTACCATGAACCAATTGGAGTCTAAACACCAAAAGCAAATGATAACATTTATCAATGAAAAATATTTTATAACTTCAATCAATTACCTCCTCAGGATCCACAGGCTCTGCATAAACACCATAGGTATCTTTCCTGTGAATTCAAACAAAAGCCTGAATTAGGCATGCAACATAAACAGATTAACACGTGGCTATAAGGGTTGATGTACCCAATGGAAGTGGAGAAGGAAATCTTATACTCCCATCCCATACTTTAGTTTTGAAGCTTGTCAAGTATCAACTCCAACTGCTTCTTCTCAGGCATTGGTGTTTCAGATGGAAGGTCATTTAGAGTCCCCGATAAATACCCTACATCCAAAAACTACAACTATAAATCAGCTTGTCACTTGCATATATGGCAAAAATTGGTTTAAGATGGCAGGGAAAAAACAAAAACTATTAAAGAACACACCATGATCAGAATCCATCTTGTAAGATTCTCCTTTTACTCCTCTATTCTACAAAATCCAAAAGAAACAAACACAAAATTAATCAGTTTAGCAACCATAAACACACATACCTGCCAAGCTCCAATAGTTACCCAAACCAAAAACATTAAACCCTAACATACTATTTCTATTTTCTAGTGATTAACTTGATGCGTTGTTTAATGGAAATACACATTTATGATCAGCCAGTTAACCGTATTACCTTTACTCTTTTATAATCCCACCCAGATAACATAGATTAATATCCATCAAATAGCAATAAAAGGATATAAAGCAATATGACACCTGAATGTAAACATGAAGTCTAGTTATTTGAACCCAAATAGATGTCAAGAATCGCCCAATCCCATTAAGAATTTCTAGTAGAATACCCCAAAAGAAATCACCAGTTCAATCTCCAAAAATCCACAAAAGAGAGGGAAAAAAAAACTCAATTAATCTTATCAATGCCAACTTCTTATCAACACGTACACGGATGTGAAGAGAATAGTCATGACAATAGGCATTTTCCTACATCCATAGATATTTGCTATGTCATTTTGCACTTTATAATTATAATTTGCATAATGTTTGTTTCTAAACTTGTTCAACCATGTATAGAATACATCCTTGGGCTAGTGAAGACATATCATCAAGTCATTCCATTTGTTTAACGGTTCAACCGTTTCCAACAGCAAGTGTCACAAGGGACAGACTTACATACCTTGAGATTTAGTTCAGCTTGGTTTTCGGATGTAACCTCATAATCGGAGGAGGTTCTAACCATCTCTTGCAGTCTATTTCTTCCTTTTTTCCAAGGTCACTTCACCGTTTTTCTAAGTATTCTTGCAGGAGATTGAATTAGTAACAAGCAATTTGACATTTTGCCTGAAATTAGGCATTAAGTTTGACAATAAGATCTAGCCTAAATCTTTGATCTAGCCCATTCTAGATCTAAAAACTAAAACACTGAACTCATAAAACCATAGAGGAAGAGCTACTAAGCTGGAAACCCTAATAAATCAAAGCTAGAAATTTATAAAAGGGGAACTATAAAAGAATCGACTCAAATTCTGTTTGGAACAAGCATCTACTACCTGAAATATAGGAGGATCCAAAGACACCTAAGAAGGGTTCAAAATCTCCTCTCCCTTCTCTGTATGTTCTTCAAATTCAGACTAAATTGAGAACAAGCATTAGATCCGAGAGTCCAAACTTCATAATTTCACGAAAATTGAAAGTAAAGCCAGTAATGAGAGAAGTTACTGGAATCCAGAAAATTAAACCCTAAACAAACTTCAATGGCCCTCGAAATCAAACCCTAACTAAAGAGTAATCAAGATTTTAAATTGAAATAAAAAGGGTTTGAAGATATTACTAGACAATGGAGACGCTGGAGATATGAGAAAGGTGCTCGAGATTCGGTTATATCGAAGGCGGTCGAGATCTATTGTTGAAGATGTCGGAGATCTGACTGCAAACGAGCAACAATTTAGCCTGAAGAAGTCACGGCACCAGCGGAGTCATGGTGGAGTCACCCTCTCTGTCAGATCTGGTGATGGAGAAGACCCCGACGATGGAGGAGGAGGTGGTGCTCTGACTTGAATGGCGGCGAGGGTTTTAAGGGGGTGAGGGATATAGGGGAGAGAAGTCGCGAATGAGACGTCGATGAGGGTTGAGGAGCTAGATCTCAGATCTGTGGGAGGAGGAGGAGAAGTGGAAGATTGAAGTAGGGAGAGAGAAGAGAGGTGAAGCGGTGGCGACGACATCCTGGAGAAATGGTGAGAGAAGAGAGGATTTTGAAAGATAGTCGGGAGAGAAGAGAGTGTGTTTTGAACAGATCTGATGAATGTGGAGAGAGGGGGGAAATTTTGTCAAGTGTTAGTAATATTTTTCCCCAAAGTTTGAAAACCCTCTATGTATTTCAATTAGGCTCATTTCAACTTTGAAAACTTAAACCCGCCCATGTATTTCAATTCGGCTCATTTCAACTTTGAAAATTTAAAGCCGCGCTCATTTTAATTTTTTTCAAAACTAATAATTTTACATCTGTCAAAATATTTGACTGTTGTGTAAACTTTTTAAAACATCACAAAAAAAATTATTGATGTAATAGATGAATTTAACATCGGTTACTTTTTTGACAGACTTAAATCATATGATGTCTAATTGTAGTATTCTAGTAGTGAACCTTGATTCTGACTTGGAACCTAGGAAGGGAGTATGGGATTAGCATTTAGAGGTGGATGGTAAGATGAATGGAGAGGTTAGGAATGCTTTTGAATAATGCCGAACTTGATGTTTTGAACGGTGTTTTAAAGAGAACGTTGTGAAGTTTTGAGTTATGATATGACCGAAGGGTTGGAGTAAGGATGTGGTAGGGGCCCATATTACATTCTTGCTACGGTCTGTTGGGGATATTATGATCACGACAATGGTACTGTGAGTATCTCATAGGGGCACTTATGAGATGCTTACGGGATCAACGACATGATCCTTGGACTCACCAATTTCAAACTCCATCCCCTATTTTAAGATGATTTCAGTCTCGGGGACGAGACATGTTTTTAGAGGTGGATGATGTAAAGGCTCGGACTTTCAAATCCTATTTTTTTTGGAAAAAGACGATTAAAAATGAAATTAAGTCGAATTTAAAACTCATTTAATGGATTATGACCGAAATATAAAAAATTTGGGCGAATAATTTTCGTCGTTTTACCTCGAAAATTCAAAATAATTATTGGATGACGATATCCTCTTCTGTTTTATAAATCTAATTGATCGAGTAAGCGAGAGCCAGAGAAACTAACATTCGAAAACTAATTTCGTGATTCAAAATTCGCGTATTCGGAATTCCGTTCCGGGTATTGATTAACCAATTCAACACACTACCCTCACCAACTCCTTCACCTCACCTCACCTCACCAGACCCTTTCAAATCAACCTATCTCCTTCCATAAGCCGATCACCCCCATTCCCTTCACCTGTTCTCCATCACCATTGTTCCCCGTCACCTCTCACCATCGTTCATCATCACCTCCCTCTCCCTTCCTTTGCAGTCAACAACACCAACCCCCCACCACCAATTCCTCTTCCTCCTCCGTCCTTGTGAACGTAGCAGCAACACAAGGGGCAACCGCAGAAGGTCCCATGCCTTCCTAGAAACCTCCAGCAGCAGCAGCGAAGCGCCACCAGGAGCAACCGCAGCCCCGACGCCCTCTCCTTCTCTGTTTTCACGTCCGACGTCGGTAAGTCGATCTCTCGATTCGATTCAAAATCCCATGGAATCGCACCCCTTTAACCATCCTTCATTCATCCTAGGCTGAACCTGAGGTCCCTCCCCCTCCGGCGCAGTGAATCGAGCCATCGATGAACTCCGACGAAGCTCCGAAGTCACGAACCCTCGGTAAGCTCCCGAGCCTTCTATTCCTTCTCGATCAATCTCTTGTATCCCTTCGATGCGTAGACTAACTGGGGGTGAGTGAGAGCTGATTTCGGGAAGTCGGGTGAGCTCGGGACCTCCGTCGAGTGCTCTGACGTAGTCGAGCAGAGGCGAGCACAGCGAGGCCGAGCAGTGGCGGGAGTAGCTGGGCATAGTAGTGTGAGCGAGGAGGAGGTCGTGAGTCCGAGCACTGGGCAGCTAGCGGGAGAGCAAAGGAGCAGGTGAGAGGCGCCGACGTCGATCCTTGTCGGCGGGAGCGGGAGCAAAGCCATGGCGCCCCCTCTTGAATTCGGAAGAAGAAGAAGAAGTGTGAGAGTATATAATTGTTATTTATTGAACCGGTTTGGGGATTAACTAACTTGGTTCGGTTTGGTTCGGGTTGGTCCGTTTATTATTTAATTAATTAGCAGTATTTAAATTATTATATAATATTTGAAGATTTAAAAGATAAAATATTATTTCGGGAGATTTATAAAGAGTTGGTTTCATCAAATACAAATGGGTTGGAATTATTTCATGAAGGATTTAGAAATACTCTATAAAAGTGTTGATAAAATGGTGTTTAAAATATCTATAAAATCATTTGGGATATAAATAAAATATTCAGATTGTCATTTTAAAAAGGGAAGTTGGGAAAATGAATTTCAAGGTTGGAAAGTAATTTAATAAATAAATTTAAAAGGGAATTTGGCGAGTATTTTCCATGGTCGGAACACTTAGCTATTTAACTGGGATTTGAAACGGTTTTGAAACTAACCTGGGAATAAGACTAATTCGATGACTAACTAGCATGATAATATGATCGTTTGACTAAAAGTATGATATGTGAAGGTTCGATAATATAAAACAATGTAATATAGAAATACTCTAGAAGGGGGGTTGAATAGAGTATGCCCGTTTTTCGCAGAAAGTCTCAGGACTTTTGGAGTTGGAACCAAAACCTTTGAGATAAACCTGAATCACAAAGTTAAACAATTCGAACCAAGTGCGGAAATAAGGTAAAGCAAGTAAGCAAAGGACACGAGTAATTGTTGACGAGGTTCAGTACAACTGGCCTACGTCCCCGCCTAGGGTTCTTCCACAACCCTAGGATTCAAAGGCTTTATTGAATGCTTAGCTTAGGATCCTAATAGCTCACCGAGAAGCCTCTCTCCTATACAATTGCAATCTAGTCAACTCACGTTCCCTTGGAGTCCTAGACCAATCTAGAAGAGCCCCACCTCTCTCAGCTATCTAGTACAATCCTCTAACTCTCGCAAATCAATAGCCTAGTGCAACTTCCCGAGTTATAAACTCTCGAGTAACACTTGAAATGAATATATCCTATAAGCTCACAGTGACTCTCAAAGGCTTTGAAATAAACAACAAACTATTTGAGCGCTTTGCAGAGAGACACTTGGAAGACAGATCGCTTGAATGAATGAAGCTCGTGTGTAGCACTTGTACTTCTGTCTTCTCCTTCCTTTCCTTTATATAATAGCATGGAGATAGCATGGAGCGTGAGAATCTTCATCACCAGATCTCCAACGGCTCTTTTGGAATCAGTTCGATCTTGTAATCTTCTATATAAGGATACTTTGAAACGCCATGATCTAATTTGAACTGATCTCTTCAACCTGTAAGGAAGGATATAATCTCGATTTATACTTCCTGAAATGGTTAGTCATTCATATATATATAATATAATGGAAGTATATAATAAGATAAAATAATATACGAATAATAAGATAGGTTTTGTATTTCATCAACTGTTGATGCTCCAAGGCCTTTGACACAAACATCCTGTCAAAGCCTTTGAAACATCTATTCCGATTTTCATCAAGGGAGGGAGTTATCAATCTCCCCCTTGATGAAAGACAAAACCTGTGCGTCCCTGCAACTTAGTCAAACAGATATATCATAATCAAAATCAGACTAAGTACCTGCAAGGGTTAGACAAATGTTGGATCAAAATTTTTAAAGCATGCAAAAACTATCCAACGGAAAACCATAAATCAAAAGGCAAGGTCTTCCAAGACCTTTAATCAGAGGTTTTCAAGGTCTAACGATCATCTCCCCCTTTTTGTCTTTCAACAAAGGGCGGAGGTAAAACAGTCACCAAAAGTTACCAAATGTTTTGAAAACGTTTCAAAAACCAGCAAAGTAATAAGTTCCAGGGGTGAGATTCGGTTTAGGCTTGGTCAATCCAGACCATCATCAGTGAGCCTCGTCCACAATCCTTCCAGCATCGTTGAAATCCCGCTCATCGTCGTCATCAACTCCTTCTGCAGCTCCTTAATATCCAGTCGAACTTCCTCCAAGCCCAACTCAAGGTTGTCCATGCGTTCATCGAAAGCTGGAGCAGTGGGAAAGGCTTTTGAAGGAGTGGCAAGACTCAAGGTCCCTTGGGGAGACCGAGTGATGCCAATCTTTTCAAGGCCTTTAGAGTCGAACATACCCGTATGACGCAGCTGTTCTTCATTTTTGAGATCAATTCCAAAAGCTTTGAAGATAGGGGTCAAAAGGGTAGCAAAGGGGAGGGGAGAGCCTTTTCGAGCTTTTCTGGCATGGGCCATGGTTCCAAGGATGGTGTTGGCCAGATCAGGATCAAGGCCATTTAGAATGCGGTAGAGCAGGACCATGGCATTGTCGGTAAGGAGTGAGCCAGAGTTGAGACGGGGTAAGAGGCATCTAACAATGATGTTAAAGATAATTTTTGCCTCAAGGGTTAGGGATGAGTGGGTGAGTTGTTTTGAGGTGCTGTTGGACGCTTCGGGTATGAGATATTTGGTTCGGGCTAGAATGATGCAGTTTTCTTTTGAGGGGTGGATTTCAGATGGTGGAACAGGGGTAGGTAAGCCTAGGAGATCTGAAAAATCATTGGGGATGAGAGAGATTCTAACCCCTTTGGCAACAGTCTCCAAAGACCAACCATCAGTGTCGTTCTTGGCTTTTAGGTTAATGTAGAAGAGTCGGGTAAGCTCAGGGTAGTAAACAGTTTCTCGGTTAAGAAGAGTCCAGGCTGGGGAATTTTTTAGGAGCTCAATGCAAGGCATCTTCAAAGCTTCAAAGAATTCGAAATCTAAAAAATCTGAACAGCTAAGCTTACGAGTACGAAACTCGTCTACCCACTTACCAGCAGTCTCAGCATCTAAAAACCAAGAGGAGGGCAAGGATTGATTTACCTAGATATAGGCCGGGGGGTCTGCGTTCTTTCTGCGCGCAACAGTTGGAGCAGCTCTCTTGACAAGCGCTACAAGACTCTTGACAGGGCCCTTCCTGGTACGCTTAGGGGATGGAGGCTTGACTGGAGCAGGGGCTTTCCGCTTCTTCGGAGACGGGGGAAGAGGAGGAGAAGGAGATGGAGTTTCTTCCTCCTCTTCCTCAGACCCCGAGTCCTCACCGGACCCCGCTTCATCACCTTCAGGATCCTCGTCCTCTCCGGATCCCTCGTGCTCTTCCTCTTCCTCTTCTTCTTCCTCAGGCTCCGCCTCAGATGGAACCTCTTCGACTTCGGCTTCCTTCCGAATTCGCTCAGCTTCCTCCTCGGCCAGTCTCTTAGCAAGCTCGGCCTCCTCATCGGCCTTTTTCTGTCTCAAGGCCTCCTCCTCGGCTTCCCTGGCAGCATATCTTTCTAGGGCGGCATCAAGGTCGTCTTCCTCTTCTTCCTCATCCTCTTCCTCAGCCAGGATCTTTCTCTTCCCCTTTTGTTTAACACTCAAAGGTTTCTTAGCAGCACGTTTCTGAGAGCCTTTGGGAGCCGTGGCCGAGCTCGTCTTAACGGTGCTCTGGATAACTGCTGGGATGATGGCTTGAGTGGCAGTTTCGGGTGTGGGAGAGGTAGCAGTGGCCTGGCGTCCCTTGGGGGTGGCGCCAAGTCTTTTGGGAGTGACGGCTTTCTTGGTTTTGGGTGCCATGGAGGTAGTCGGTTAGGGTTTCTTTGAGAGGTTGAAGATGAAGGAGTGGAAAGGGTTTGGAAAAATCTGAGTGTGGGTTGTAATTGGGTACAGAATTGGTTTAAGTAGAGAGAGAAGGTGACGGATTGAGGGGATGGGTTTAGGGTTCCAAGGAAAGAAATCATTACCTTGCCAAGTTGAAGGATTTTTAAATTCAAATTCAAATTTCCCTAAAAATCGGACTAAACACAAACCAATTTAGTTCCAAAAATAAAAAATCTTAACGGTTAAGGAAATCATAGAAATAGGCAATTTTTGAAATCCGATTAAAATAAATATAATTGATTAAATATCTAAAAAGATATTAACCAAAAATATATGATCCGATATATGTACTCCACTGTTCAGTTTGCAGACCTTGACATAATTCTCAAAGGTCTTGACACTCAGTGGAGTTTATCTTTCGTAAAGGGAAGGCTCCCCCTACGAAAGTGCATCCTTGTCAAGCATCCCAATCTCTCGTCTAATGAAGGTGAACCTGTCCTCTGCTAAAGGCTTAGTAAAAATGTCAGCCCATTGATAATCAGTAGAAATAAAAGATATGGACACATCACCTTTTTCAACATGATCTCTAATGAAATGATGTCTTACATCAATATGCTTGGTCCTTGAATGCTGAACATGATTCTTAGTGATGGATATGGCACTTGTATTGTCACACTTAATTGGGATACCCTTGAGGTTGATGCCAAGATCTCGCATTTGTTGAGCTATCCAAAGGATTTGGGAGCAACAAGCTCCAGCTGCAATGTATTCGGCTTCTGCAGTGGATAGAGCGACTGAATTTTGCTTCTTTGAGTGCCAACTGATCAAGGATGCTCCTAAGAATTGGCAACATCCTGATGTGCTCTTTCTATCCACCTTGTAGCCTGCAAAATCTGCATCAGAATATCCAATTAAAGTGAAATTCTTTTGCTTTGGGTACCATAGTCCAAGTTCCTTAGTGCCATTGAGATATCGAAAGATCCTCTTCACAACCACGAGGTGAGATTCTTTGGGATCAGCTTGAAACCTAGCACACATGCAAACACTAAACATAATGTCAGGTCTACTAGCCGTGAGATATAATAAAGATCCAATCATTCCTCGATACTCCTTTTGATTGACACTTGTTCCAGTCTTGTCTTGATCTAGAGACAATGTTGAGCTCATGGGAGTCTTGGCTGCTTTGGAATGATCCATCTTGAACTTCTTCAAGAGATCCTTAGTGTACTTGCTTTGGTTGACGAAGATCCCTTTCTTGGATTGATGAACTTGTAACCCCAAAAAGAAGTTTAGTTCACCCATTAAGCTCATCTCAAATTCACTGCACATAATGTCAGAAAATTCCTTGCACAAAGATGTGTTAGTAGCACCAAATAATATATCATCGACATAAATTTGAATAACCAAAATGTCCTTTCCTTTGGTTTTGATAAAAAGAGTCTTGTCGATCAACCCTCTTTTAAAATCATTTTCTAAAAGATATTTTGACAAGCACTCGTACCAAGCTCTTGGGGCTTGTTTCAAACCATAAAGCGCCTTGTCAAGTTTGTAAACATAATTGGGAAATTCTGAGCTTTCAAAACCTGGGGGTTGAGAAACATAAACTTCTTCTTCTAAAAAACCATTAAGAAAAGCACATTTGACATCCATTTGATATAACTTTATGCTCATGAAAGATGCAAATGCTAACAAAATGCGAATGGCTTCAAGCCTGGCTACGGGAGCAAAGGTCTCCTCGTAGTCAATACCTTCCTCTTGATTGTAGCCTTGAGCAACAAGCCGTGCCTTGTTCCTCACAATCTTGCCATTCTCATCTAGCTTGTTTCGAAACACCCATCGAGTGCCAATGACTGATTGATGCTTTGGTCTAGGCTTCAAAGTCCAGACTTTGTTCCTCTCAAATTCATTAAGTTCACTTTGCATAGCTATAATCCAGTCTGGCTCTTGAAGTGCCTCATTTACCTTCTTTGGCTCAATAAGAGAAACAAACGCGTTAAAAGCACAAAGATCTTTAAGTTTAGAACGAGTTTGAACACTAGAAGTAGGGTCAGAAATGATATCCTTTAATGAGTGTGATGAGGAGTATTTGAATTTCCTTTTGCTAGTCTCAGCTCCTTGATTCGTCACACCTTCAGGATTGATTTGTGGTACATCTGACTCCGTGGTCCTGTTAGGTTCAGTTACAGCAGTTTCTGACGTCTCAACACCGTTGGATTGGACGCCAAGGGCTTTGGATGCATCTTCAACACCTTGGGCCAATTCTTCAGTGTTAAGAATCGGTTCCTGCATGTTCCTCTTCTCCGTGTTCTTGGTAACATCACCTTCCTCGTTCTCTTCATGGATATTAAGATCTATATCTGCAACACTTTCACTCAAAGCACCATCATTGCATTCATAAAAAATAACATGTATACTTTCTTCAACAACCTGGGTCCTTTTATTGAAGATTCTATAAGCTTTGCTACTCGTGGAATAGCCAAGAAATATACCTTCATCACTACGCGCATCAAATTTCCCAAGGTTATCTTTTCCATTGTTATGAACAAAACAAGTACAGCCAAAGGGTTTAAAATAAGATATAAGTGGTTTGCGGCCTTTGAAAAGCTCATAAGGAGTTTTCTTTAAGATGGAACGAATAAGACAACGATTTAAAATGTAGTTAGCTGTGTTAACAGCTTCAGCCCAATAGGTTTTAGGTAATGCATTTTCTAAAAGCATAGTCCTGGCCATATCCTCTAAGGTGCGGTTCTTGCGTTCCACAACCCCGTTTTGTTGAGGTGTCCTGGGAGCAGAAAAGTTATGGGAGATGCCATATTTAGCACAAAACAAATCAAATTGAAGTTGATCAAACTCCCTACCATGATCACTCTGAATAGACACTATGGGCTCATTTCTTAAAGTTTGCAACTCCTTACAAAGTTTTGAAAACTCAAATAAGGCCTCTGATTTTTCTTTCAAAAATGCAACCCAAGTATATCTTGAAAAATCATCGACAACAACTAGCATGTACTTTTTACCATTGGGAGATTTGACTCGCATAGGACCACATAAATCCATATGTAAAAGTTCAAGGGGTCTAGAAGAACTTACAACCTTTTTGGGTTTGAAGGAGCTACGTGTTTGTTTACCTCGTGTGCAAGCATTGCACATGTCAATACCTTTGAAGTCCATCTCAGGTAGCCCTCTTACAAGCCCTTTGGACACAAGCTTCTGTAGTGTATGTGGACTCACATGACCGAGTCTCCTGTGCCAAAGCTTTGGATCGTCCGTCAAGGCCTTTAAACAGGTTAAGCTTCCTTGTGCCACTTGATCAGCATTTACAGCGTATATGTTGTTGTAACGGTATGCAGTCAGAATAACTTCACCTGTATCATCTCTGCACACTATACATCTTTTCTTGTTAAATCTGACATTGTTACCACTATCACATAATTGAGAAACGCTAAGCAAATTATACTTTAAACCATTAATAAGATAGACATTTTTAATACTATGGCTGGAATCACTTCCATCACTACCAATACCAACAATGTCGCATTTCCCTTTGTCACCAAGAGTGATTGTTCCCGTGGATTGCTCCTTTAGATCATGAAAGAGAGAACTCTTCCCACTCATATGCCTCGAGCAACCACTATCAATAATCCATTTGTGTTCTTTCACCTTGGTGATCTCCTGCAAAACAAACATCAACCTTTGTGGCTAGACCAATAAACAAATTTGGATCCATTGTTGGGGTAAACCATATTTGGTAAAATAGTGCCTTTTGGGACCCAAACTTGTGTTATCCGTTCTTTTCTCAAATGAACAGGAAATGTATTGCGAATAATATAAGGATCCTTTCTTCTATAAGGGCAGGTCTCTTTTACATGTCCCTTTCTAGCACAATGGTGACATATAGGAGAGGTTCTGCTTCCTTTAGCCTTTACAAAAGTGGTAATGTGTTGCTTCTTTAAAAACATTGGATTGTAACCAATACCACTTTTGTTTAGAGAGCTTTGTTGCTCACCCAACATCTTATCGAGAGTGCCTTTGGATTTGGTAAAACTTATGAGGGTTGTCTGTTGGTCAAGAATCTTATTATTCAGGGAGATCTTCTCGTTCTCTAAGTCATGATGCTCATTTCTTAGAGAGGAGAGATCTTGCTTGAGTTCAGTTTTCTCCGAGTCAAGCATCTTGACTTTAATGTCAAGACCTGAATAAGAAGCTTCAAGACCTTTGACCCTCATAGACAGATCCTCAATAGTTCTTTCCTGGTCCACAGTTCTCTTAATAAGAATGTTAGTTTGGGCAATAAGCTTCTCTTCATTGGCAATCATATTTGAAAGGAATTCCGATAATACCTCTTTTGGACTTTCCATAAGTTCTCTTACAGTAGCTTCAAGCTTTTCATCGTGGGATTCATCTTCTGAGGCCATAAGACAAATGTTGGCCTTCTCATCGTCGGAGTCAGAGTCGGAATCACTCCAAGTAGCCACCATAGCTTTCTTCTTCCATTTGTCACCTTTCTTGGGCTGCCTCTTTGTCTTTTGAGGACAGTCCTTTACAAGATGATCTGTTTCACCACATTCAAAACAAGACAACGGTTTAGTCTTCTTTTCATACTTGTTGTATTGAGGCTTACCTCGAATTTTTGAAGACTCTGATCCATCCTTGTTGTTGAATTGCTTCTTCATTTTGAGAATTCTAGCAAGGCCTCTTGTGATAAGAGAAAAAGGATCATCCTCATCGTCATCCTCATCTTCAGAGTCAGATCCATCCTTGGACTCATCCTTCTTAGACTTGAGTGCCAAGTTTTTGGTGCTAGCTGGAAGTTCTCCATCGTCTTCATTAAGGATCATCTCATGCGTGATCAGCTTCCCAAGGAGGTCATCAAGGGGTAGAGTGGTGAGGTCCTGAGCTTCTTCTATAGCTGTTACTTTTGGACCCCATTTCTCCTTTGGAAGGCACCTCAGTATCTTCCTCACTTTCTCAACGTTGGTAAAGCTCTTGCCGAGAGAGTCAAGGTTGTTGGTGATTTCAGTGAATCGTGTGAACATGGCTTTGATTGACTCATCGGACTTCATCTTGAAGAGCTCATACTTTCGAAGGAAGATGCTGATCTTGGTGTCTTTCACTTGGCTCGTTCCTTCATAGGTGACGACCAACTTGTCCCAAATCTCTTTAGCTGACCTATAAGAGGAAATACGGTTAAACTCATCAGTGCTAAGACCACAATAAAGTAAGTTAATAGCCCTGTAGTTTTTGGAGATGGTTTCAAGATCTGTTTGGTTGTATTCGGACTCCTTCTTTGCAACTTTGGTATCGTTTGGTCCTTCCTTCTCTGGAATCTTCGGACCATTCTCTATAATGTTCCAAAGCTCTAGATCCTGGTCTATGATGAACATTCATCAAAGATCTCCAGTGGACAAAGTTGTTTCCTACAAAGAGTGGCGGTCTGCTTGTGGACCTTCCCTGTGAAAATCCTCCGCTTGCTTCACCGGACATGATCGAAAACTCACAAGATTGTTAGATCAAAAACAGTGAGTAAAGCTCTGATACCAATTGAAGGTTCGATAATATAAAACAATGTAATATAGAAATACTCTAGAAGGGGGGTTGAATAGAGTATGCCCGTTTTTCGCATAAAGTCTCAGGACTTTTGGAGCTGGAACCAAAACCTTTGAGATAAACCTGAATCACAAAGTTAAACAATTCGAACCAAGTGCGGAAATAAGGTAAAGCAAGTAAGTAAAGGACACGAGTAATTGTTTACGAGGTTCAGCACAACTGGCCTACGTCCCCGCCTAGGGTTCTTCCACAACCCTAGGATTCAAAGGCTTTATTGAATGCTTAGCTTAGGATCCTAATAGCTCACCGAGAAGCCTCTCTCCTATACAATTGCAATCTAGTCAACTCACGTTCCCTTGGAGTCCTAGACCAATCTAGAAGAGCCCCACCTCTCTCAGCTATCTAGTACAATCCTCTAACTCTCGCAAATCAATAGCCTAGTGCAACTTCCCGAGTTATAAACTCTCGAGTAACACTTGAAATGAATATATCCTATAAGCTCACAGTGACTCTCAAAGGCTTTGAAATAAACAACAAACTATTTGAGCGCTTTGCAGACAGACACTTGGAAGACAGATCGCTTGAATGAATGAAGCTCGTGTGTAGCACTTGTACTTCTGTCTTCTCCTTCCTTCCCTTTATATAATAGCATGGAGATAGCATGGAGCGTGAGAATCTTCATCACCAGATCTCCAACGGCTCTTTTGGAATCAGTTCGATCTTGTAATCTTCTATATAAGGATACTTTGAAACGCCATGATCTAATTTGAACTGATCTCTTCAACATGTAAGGAAGGATGTAATCTCGATTTATACTTCCTGAAATGGTTAGTCATTCATATATATATAATATAATGGAAGTATATAATAAGATAAAATAATATACGAATAATAAGATAGGTTTTGTATTTCATCAACTGTTAATGCTCCAAGGCCTTTGACACATCTATTCCGATTTTCATCAAGGGAGGGAGTTATCAATATGTATGACTAATAGCATGACTTGTGATGAATTATTATATGAGATTAAATGTTGGATAATTATGACGATCTAGTAGGATTTTATATCACACAAATTATGTCTGATGATTTTGATGAACCGTTGAGGTATATGCGAAATGGATGTAGATGAACATGCGGAATTGGTTGAATGCTTTATGGAGAACGATGTGGTCTTGGGGAGCGGATGATGCGATAAAAGGACTTTCATAATATGTTACTTGTTCAATTGATTGAGGTGCGCTTGAGTGCTTAATAGTTGGATGTATACTTATGTATATTCCATTACGTACTAGGTGATACTCTGTGATTGTGACTACTATGTGCTGGATTCTTCTATTGCCGATCTGCTAGCCAGGTAAGTACCTCCGGGGCTTACTCAGTAACCAGTACCTCCTGCCTGATGTGTCATATAGTATGTAGGTGTTGCATATGCATAAGAGCATGTCATGTAGTATCATGCTTAGGAATTGCATTTACGAATGAGCATCCTTATTCTGTATGCGTTTGAATACAGAACGGCCGTTATCTGTGAGTCCTAGAGTCCTTGCTAGGGTCATAGGGCAGCCCAGCTTCATCGGGTGTTGTCCTCCTCGAGTCATTTATATATATTCCGAGATATGAGGTGGGCATGAGATATGATATGATGATGAGATTTGATATGATTATAGCATCGAACCGGCCAGTCTCCACCTTGTCTGGAAGAGGGGTGGTGGTAAAAGAGGGATATACCGCTTGGTATTCTTTGTTAAGGCCTTCCTCAATATTCTGCACATATGAATTAAGAGCATGATAGTGTGGTTAATATTCAAGTGCTGCATGAAGGCATCCTTTATTCTAGGTATAGGCGTATTATATGTCCTCAGCACGGTCAGAGGACCCGCGGGCGGACTCTTGGCCTGACTTGGTGGTATAGTTTCAGGTACTCGACACGCTGCTTGATTTTGTGCTATTATGACTGGGTCTATTCTTATGGCGGAGAGTGAGTGTTTGAAACATGACTTCACCAGATTCATGCTTTTGGGATTTCTCCCTAATTGTACTCTGTTTTGACCCGGCTCTGCCGTGGCACTGGTTGTATCATTTTCAGAACTTATGCCCTTTGCATGATAAATGATTTTCCGCGTTGTAGACTTAGGACAGGTACAAGGGTTTACCCCGGGGTCTCCAACGGACCTTTCAGATTTGGGTGTGAAATCCCACTTAAAATTGCACATCTTCGATTTTAAACCTTCAACCTGTACTCGGGGCGTACGATCCTAACGAGGGGTTTCATCCCTCGAAACGTAACTCGGGAATCATAATCCCGGGCCGTTACAAATATGGGTCCGGTGGCTTATGACAATGGTTTGATGATAGGTGTGTATTGCTTTTGGATTGCTTTGGACTTGCATTTGGTCCCTTGCTTGTGTTATTCTGCTGTTCTGCATCTTCAGGTAAGTTCCTTAGGGGGCTTACTCAGGTTGGACATTCATGCTTGTTGTTGCATTTTATGTTAGGTGTTGCATATGCATAAAAGCATGCCATGTAGTATCCTTCTTAGGTTGCACTAATTGAATGAGCATCTGCTTACTTATTGCATTTGAAACAGAACAGCCGTTATCTGTGATAGTCCTAGAGTCTTTGCTAGGGTCATAGGGTAGCCCAGCCTCATCGGGTACCCTGAGTCAATCGAGTCATGAACTTCCTTACATTATGAGATGCCTGCGGGATTTATTGTGGAGCGGGTTAGGCATGCGTGCCGCCCGATTATGATGGAATGCATTCACGAGCTGGCCACACTCCACCCTATCGGAAGGGGGTGGAGGTAGGAGAGGGATATGTCACTTGGCATTGTCTTGGGCCCTTTACAGTATTTTACACATTATTATAACTAGGAGCATGCTAGTGTGTGTGACTTTCGTACTGCATTAGAGCATCTTTATTAGGTATAGCACATACTATGTGGCCTCAGCGAGGACTGCCGGTCCCGCATGAGTGGCTCGATCTGACTCCTTTCCCCGTTCTTTTTTTTTAAGGTATCTCTTGCAGATTTTGAGTGCTCAATGTCTATTTGACGGGGTTTCCTTTTGGCGAATCAAAGAACCTGGCTAATTCTCTAACTTGGTGTAAATGGTAATAATTCGCTTATGTTTTGGTTTTGACCCGGCTCTGCCGTGATACTTTGTATCTTAACTTTGCTTCCGCTTTACTTTCATTCGAATTAAATTTTGCGACATAGTGTTAAGATAGGTTAACGGTATCCAACGACCCTTCGTGACTTTTAGGGTTTGAAATCCCTCTTTCTACTAATCTTAAAATGAGTTTGAAACCTCGACCCGTACCTGGATTGTAAGATCCGAACAAGGGGTTTCATCCCTTGAAACGTAACCCAGAAATTACAATTCTGGGCCGTTACAAAGATGGTATCAGAGCCGAGGTTGTGCAATTCGGGTACAAAAGGGTCGAGTGTATGTTTTAGAAAACCGCTCATGAATTTCAAAGGATTTGAAAGTGTTTTAAAGGGGCAAAATGAACTTAAGATGCCTAATCTAAATTGGACTAAGTAAGGAACTCGACTTGTAATAATAAATAAATAAACAAATAAATAAATAAAACGACCAAACGGGGACACGAGTGGGTAGTAAAGGCGGTAGACCACCCTTGTTGGGTGTAGTTGGGAACAGTAGGCGAAATATCAGCTTCTTCTTTACAGATGGGTTGGGAGACTCAAATGAGATCATTATGAGTGTTATTAACTGATTCTGTGTTGAGTGCTTGCTATGCTAGAGATCTGATTTGGATGTCTTAACTATGAAATGTGTATTGGCTGATCTGTGCAAACGGGATAGTGGGAGTGCCCTTGTTTATGTGTGGTCAACCCAATTGTGTGTAATAGCCCCTTCCACTATTCTAAACCTTTGACGATCTTATCGAGTCTTTCTCCCGGATGTCAGTATCTTTCAAGGGAATCGGGTTGGTCATAAATACATTGTGTCGGAATCAGGTATATATATATGAAGGTTGTTTGAGTGAGTATTGTAAGGTAGTTCTTGATGTCATTTTGAGTCAAAAGCAAGGTGTTTATGGGGTTGTCTTTCTTGATTCTTATGACAATCAATCAGTGTTTTCTTGACACAAAGAGTCGTAGCAGAGTCTCACGGGTAGCAAGGATGATGAGTCGGTTGGGGAAAGTCAATGGTTACCCTTAGGGATCTCTGTCCGGTTGTAATGGTCACTCTCTCTGAACTGCATGACATGATTTTGTAATCTCTCGCATGTACCTTGTAAATGATCGTTAGTTAGAAGCTGCTCATGTTACGCCTTGCTTTCTGTCATGATATTATTGTTTAAGCTCATGTTGTGGTTAGTTACATTGATAAAGTCTCGTGCTGTGTCTTGCCTTCTATTATGACAGTATGTTTTTATAGCATGTTTACTTGGCCTATTGATTGTATCATTGATTGGAAGCATGAACCATATGATATGAACCTACATGATCGTTATTTTTTCCTGGAGTAGGTTCATGATAGTGTGATCAACTCCTCCTTGCGGGAATGCTTGTAGATTATTGCTTTAGCATGTTGGATGACGACATGTCGATGCTTATTATCCTTTTTGTGACAAGAATTCATATCATGCTCATCTATTTTGTAATTGCCAGATTAGCTATTGCCGATTATTTTGCACATAATATTGTTGTATGTTACTTTTGTTTGTAAAGGCTCGGATTTTCAAATCCTAATTTTTCGAAAAAAGAGAATTAAAAATGAAATTTAATCGGTTTTAAAACTCGTTTAGCGGATTCCGACCAGAATATAAAATTTGACGAATAAAGGTAAAATTCAAAATAATTATCGGATAGTGATATCCTTGTCGATTTTAAAAATCTAATTGATCGAGGGAGCGAGAGTCGGGAAAACTAACATTGGAGAACTAATTGCGGAATTCAAAATTCGTGTGTTCGGGATTTATTTACGGGTATTAATTAGCCCATTCAACACTCAATCTTCACCCACTCCCTCACCTCACCATACCTCCTTCAAATCACCATACCCCTTCATTCGGGAACATTCATCACCATCACGTCACTCCCTCGCCATCACCACTATATCACCATCATCCGCCATCGCCTTCACTTCATCACGAACTCCACCACCATCGCTGAAGTTCTCAGCCCGTCACCACCACCACAACCTCCTTCCTCGAGCCCAGCAGCTGTAGAACCATCCCGCCACCTCCATCGACATCCATCACCCCACCGAAGCCACCCAGGAGCTGCCAAGCACCGCCGACCAGCCACCGAAGCGCCACCTCCCTTGTTTGAGCGCGAATGAGATTTATGGTAAGCTGTTCTCCTCCGTTTTCGATCGGAAGCATCCTCGAGCTTCACCATCAGACTCACTCCTGTCCGTCGCAGGTCCAACAAGCCATCGCGAGCCTCCAAAGACGCCCAGAACTCCGATCGAGAGCTCCGAAGTCGCGAACACCTCGGTGAGCTTCCTCCTTTCCTTTCTTTGTTTCAACTCAATTCTGTCTTTGGGTATGGCTGTGGGCGAGTGAGCGAGTGCTGAATGCGGGGAGTCGGGAGAGCTCGAGAGCTCCGGCGAGCTCAAGGTCCGGCGAGGATGGGCACGGCTTCGTGAGTGCGAGGATGAGCGAGTTCGAGAGGGCGAGGGTTATGAGCGTGGGCCTAGGCGAGTGCGAGGGAGCTGTGTGAGTGGGCGGGGATGTGAGCGAGTGTTCGGAGGTGAGCTGAGCAGAGGCGGGCTGAGCAAGAGCGAGCAGAGGCGGGAGAGCAACCGGCGAGCGCAGGCCGGCGGGCACGATGTCTTAATTTGAAATCCGGAGGAAGATGGAGCCGACGTGGCCTGGTAGGCCCTCTTCATTTGACAATTGTGTTTAATACTTAAACCGGGATGGGATTGTTATGGGTTCGGTTCAGTTCGGGTTATTCGTTTATTTATTTAACTAATTAACGTAATTAAAAGGATTATATATATACAATATTATTTGAGGTTTTAAGAGATAAAATATTATTTTGGGAGAATTATAAGGGTTGGTTTATTAAATAAAAATGGTTTGGATTTTAGAGAATTTGGAAAAGAATTTTAAGGTCGGAAAATGATTTAATAAATAAATTGAGAAAAGGGATTTTAGCAAGTATTTTCAAGGGTCGGAATTCTTAACTGTTTAATTTGAATTTTGAAATGGATTTGGGACTAACTTGGGAATCCGACTTATGCGATGACTAACTAGCATGATAAAATAATCGTTTGACTAACAACATGATATGTGTGACTAATAGCATGACTTGTGGTGAATTATATAAGAGATTAAAGGTTAGTTAATTATGATGATGATGATATATATTCGTATGCAAAGTATTGAGTATAAAATGATAGTATGCGAATTTGGCTAAGTATGATATGGATGCTATCTTAAGCTGATGAGATGGCGGATTATATATGTTGAATACGATATGAGATGATGAAACGAGATGAGAAATTGAATGGAGACATAAATTTTGTTGATGATGGGATGGTTAACTTAGTTATGTTTTATGTGAATCTTATGTGTGTTGTTTGATATGCTTTGTGTAAGTTAGACTTAGACTTAATATGTTGCCTATCTTCTAGGTGAGCTCTAATCTGCCTGGACTTGCTTGATTGTTCTATTACTTGGATTCTGCACTTCTCCAGGTAAGATCATTGAACTTACTCATGATGGGCGCTCTATACACTGGGTGTTATATAGTAGGCTAGTGTTCATGCACCATACGACTTAGAATCACGCTTAGGATCTAAACTGGAAACCATATGACTTGCTATATGTCTTTGCTAGAAAACGGCCGTTATAGGTGTTTATTGGATGCGACCTTTTTCTCTATTCTTGTCATCTTAGTGGGGCTTATTATAGAAAGTTGCTTGCACTTGATGGGTGAGGTAGGCTTTTTGGTAATAAGTCGCCATAGGACTCTTAGAGCATTAGGCCTTATAGGGGTGTCGTTGTTTGCCTTCCCTTCATAGTTAGTAGGCTCCTTACGTAGGGACGGCCTGCACCGTGGGTGAGGTAGTTCCCTTTGAAGGGAGTTGCTAGAGGATTCCTTATGAGCCTAGAGGGACATGCTATTTGGCATTTCTTGTAACTGCGCACCTCTTTATTTATGTCTGCACTAAATTATTCGTATGCTTGTCTGTTTAAGTTCCGCTTTGCATTACGCATTTCATTTTAGGAATATGATGCTTATTATATGCCTCTCAGAGTGTGTTTACACACGCGCATAAGTGACCTGATGATTGACCCAGATCCCCCTTATTTTTTTTAGATTCAGGTAATCGCTAGCCGCTATCTTTGCTTATATGGCTGTTTGGCGGGTTCAGACTTTTGGCGTTAGATTGAGAGCTCGAGAGACCACTAGACTTCCTCTCTTTTACGTTGTTTTGTCCCGGCTCTGCCGTGGCACCTTTGGGATTGTATTTTGCTTTAACTTCACTTATGCTGGTTGCATGCCTAAATGGATTTTCCGCGTTGTAGACTTAGGACAGGCACAGGGGTTTACCCCGGGGTCTCCAACGGACCTTACCGATTTGGGTGAGAAATCCCGCTTTAAACTACAAATCTTCGGTTTCAAACCTTCAACCTGTACTCGGAGCGCAAGATCCTAACGAGGGGTTTTATCCCTCGAAACGTAACTCGGGAATCATAATCCCGGGCCGTTACAAAGGTGGTATCAGTGCTGAGGTTTTGCAATCCGAGTACAATAGGTTGAAGAGGTTTTGAAAATCGCCCAATGTTTTCACATGGTTTTGAAAAATGTTTTATAAGGGCAAAATGAATTTAATTGGAATTAAGCCTAAAATGAATAAAAGGGAAACAATCTCGAGGGTAGAGACCAAAGCGATAGACATTCCTTATGGATGTAGAACTCGGGGAACGGTAGGAAAAATACTAGCTTTTATTTACAGATGGGCCTAGAAGACTCCAAGAAGCACCACGAAGGTTGGAGTGTCGAGTTAGGAGGCCGTGAGGTTCTTGCCCCTCCGGTCAGCGGTCCCTCGAAGGACGGCATAGATCGTCTCTATGCTTACGTTATATATACATATATGCAATTGGGCCCGAGGGCGATCGTCCTCGAAGAGGATCATATTAATCTTGTTGATTGCTTCCGTGTTCAGTGCTATTGTGCTTAGGATAGCGAACTAATCAGAATGCCTTAACGTGAACATGTAAATGATTGTATGTGCGAACGGGATAGCGAGAGAAAGACTTGTTCTTATGTAATCAGAATTCTTGTCTTGTCAGGATAGCCCTTACATAATTCAAACCCCCTGATGGTTCTGACCCTGTCATCCGCCCCACCAAAACACCTAGGCATGTTAGCAAGGGTCGAGAAGCATCCGCTCTCCTGGTTTTGAGTCATGTTTTGTATTTCACAATCGATGCTTCAATCGAGTCTCGTACCTCCGGTTGGGATCTTCCACGGGAAATTTGAGTCGGTCAACTAATTACCTTCGGAAATCGTGACGGATGTGAGGGTTACCTGGGTATTTTAGTGGGGTTGAGGATTTAGGTTGTTTCGAGATAGAAGTGAGTTGTCTTATGGAGTCATCTCTTTCAATCCTCGTAATGGCATACCATGTCTTCTTGCCACAAGAGTCTAAACACGAGTTCTACCCACCCCTCTCGGAAACGGTGTGAATGTCCTTGTGTCCTACCCAGCGAATCATATTAGTATCCCACGGGGAAATGGGGTGGTGAGTCGGTGATTGCCCTTAGAGAATTCAGCCAAGTTATAATGATAGCCTTTTTGTGATTTCATGACATGATATATTGGTATAATTCAGCATGACTTGTCGGGTACTTTGCATGGTTGCACCTATGAGTAAATGTATGTGCTGTATGTATTGAATTCCAATGATTACTGTCTCCCTATGATCTAGGTCCATGATAGTGTGGTCAACTCTCGTTGTATGTTCAAAACGTGAATTGGAGGACTTAACATGCTAGATTAATTAACCTAATTGGACCTCGTTGACTGTGTACACGTTTAATGAATATTGCTAGTATCATGTATGACATATACCTCCTAGTTATAGGCCCTCTTAAGATTGTGCGACGTTCTAGTCTGACTATGCGAATATGAATGTATGTAATGAGATAGTTGATATACCAACCCTGCTTGAACTGACCATACCGTTAGCATGATTTTTAGGGTACATCTTAGCATGCTTTACGCAATATTATAACTTGCTTATGTGTGTATCTAAATGAGTGATAAGTCATGCATATGATATCCTGTGATGCTTGCTAGATCTTGCATAATTTATTCCATATATCTCCCATGTCAGTCTGTGCATACATGTTCTTAGTCTGTCAAGCATGATTGGTGAATGAAATGATAGGTTGCTAGCTTGTTCTGCGCACATATAAAGATGATTATATGAACATGTTATGAATGCATAAATCGATATTTCTTGAGATAGGTGCATACTAGTGTGAAATAATGTGATGATATATCTTGATTTTTATGTGTTTGCGTTCCACAATTACAAGGGCATCGTTGTAACTCTTGGGTTAGGTTCTTCTCTTTGGTCTTGTCGTCCCTAGTCTTGGTCCATGTCTGAACCCTTAAGGAAGTTGTGTGTCCGCCCTTGTCTCTCCCCTATCTTCGTAACTTCTAACCCTTGCGATCCTTCGATGAGCGTCGACATGCAAGAAGGGACCGACGACCAAGTGGCACCGGAGCGGCGCAAACGAAGCGTGATGGGTCCATGACCCATAGACCACAAGACAGACGTCTCCAAAGGTATACAAAGGACAGACACATCTCGAAGATGGTAGTCACGGACTTGATTCTCTTAGATGATTCAAGGAAGGGCGTTCTTCATTCAAATCGTGAATTCTTCTATATCAATTGGAATGGGCATAGTGCAATAGGCCTGGAGCTGACATAAATGGGCGTACGATGGCTGATATGCTAAACTGGTGGCAAGTGATTGTCTAACTAACTTGTTTCTATGATGGTGTGCCTCGATGCTTGATGTACTGATTTCCTGGTAAATAGGTTATGGGTTAGATATGATAGTGCTTTCTTCTTGAGCTTGAGTCGTGAGATTCTTTGGTGAGACGGGTCGAAAAGTGGTAGGTAGATTGAGGTCTTCGGATTGGGTCTTTGATTGTCTGAGATGGGGTGCAGGAACGATGCGTTAGCTTGAGTAGAGCCGAGTGAGTGGTGATGTGTTGAAGATACTAGTCTGTGAGTATATATGAGCTTCCAGGTAGGTCTTAAGTGGGGAGTGAGGCTAGTATGTCGAGACTTTGAGAGGGATGTCTTAGCTAGAGGTGTCGGTAGGTAGCGAGTGCGCGGGGTGAGCGTTTAGGATAGGAGGGTAGCGGTTGAGGTCTAGACTAGTTCCATGAGGGTGACCTTAAGAGTGGGTGTGAGTATAGGTAGTGGGCGTAGTTCTAGAGGTGGATGAGAGAGAGTGATCATAATATCCCCAATAGACCGTAGTACGAGATGGGAGTAGCACGAGATGGACTTCTGCGTAAGAGTTGGTCGAGAGTGACATGTGTGAGATGACTAGTATGAGATGGATTCTTATAGGTGGATGGTTGGTGAGATTAGTTAGTGGTATCTCTTTGATTTCGTGTTTATGCTTGGTAGTTGTGTGCAGCTCCTTGGTGATATGATGTGATGAGCCTCGTTGATGTAATGATGTGCTCGATATGTTGTGGTATGCCACCATCCTTGATGTGTTATATCCTATAAACGTGAGATGTGATTGCTACTCTATATACAATGCATAATGAGAGAAATGATAGAAGCTGGATTATTATTGAAATTTGATTATGACTTGGAACCTAAGAAGAAAATATGGGATTAGCCCTTAGAGGTGGATGGTAGGATGAAATGAAAGGTTGGAAATGACTTTGACTAACGTCGAACTTGAAATTTTGAATGGTGTTTCAAAAGAGACCAACTTGGATTTTAAGAAACTAATGTGACTCTAGTTTTCAATATAACGCCCCACGAAATAGATACAAGTAATTGAGTTATGATATGGCCAAAGAGTCGGAGTAAGGATGTGGTAGGGGCCCATATTACATTCTTACTACGGTCTATTGGGGATATTATGATCACGGCAACGGTGCTGTGAGGATCTCATAGGGGCACTTATGATGTGTTCATAGGATCAATGGCATGATCCTTGAACTCACCTATTTCAAACTTCCTCCCCCGTTTTAAAATGATTTTAGTCTCGGGGACGAGACTTGTTTTTAGAGGTGGATGATGTAAAGGCTCGGATTTTCAAATCCTAATTTTTCGAAAAAAGAGAATTAAAAATGAAATTTAATCGGTTTTAAAACTCGTTTAGCGGATTCCGACCAGAATATAAAATTTGACGATTAAAGGTAAAATTCAAAATAATTATCGGATAGTGATATCCTTGTCGATTTTAAAAATCTAATTGATCGAGGGAGCGAGAGTCGGGAAAACTAACATTGGAGAACTAATTGCGGAATTCAAAATTCGCGTATTCGGGATTTATTTACGGGTATTAATTAGCCCATTCAACACTCAATCTTCACTAGGGGTGTTATTCGAGCCGAACGAGCCGAGCTTAGCATGTTCAAGCTTGTTCATTTGTTAAACGAGCTCGAGCCGAGCCGAGCCCAATTTTTAAACGAGCTTTTTTTTTGTTCAAGCTCGGCTTGTTTTACTAAATGAACGAGCTCGAGCCGAGCATTTTTCGAGCTTTAAGTAGTTTTACTTGGTAATAACATATTAACTTAAAGAAAATTTTAGAAATTCCATGGAATTCGAGCTATTCGAGCCTAAATCGAACGAGCCGAGCTTTCAACAGAGCTTTAAATTATGTTCAGGCTCGGCTTGTTTAGGTTAGTGAACGAGCTCGAGTCGAGCTTTTTTCGAGTCGATCCCGAGCCGAGCCCGAGCTGTTCAGCTCATATAACAACCCTAATCTTCACCCACTCCCTCACCTCACCATACCTCCTTCAAATCACCATACCCCGTCATTCGGGAACATTCATCACCATCACGTCACTCCCTCGCCATCACCACTATATCACCATCATCCGCCATCGCCTTCACTTCATCACGAACTCCACCACCATCGCTGAAGTTCTCAGCCCGTCACCACCACCACAACCTCTTTCCTCGAGCCCAGCAGCTGTAGCACCATCCCGTCACCTCCATCGACATCCATCGCCCCACCGAAGCCACCCAGGAGCTGCCAAGCACCGCCGACGAGCCACCGAAGCGCCACCTCCCTTGTTTGAGCGCGAATGAGATTTCCGGTAAGCCGTTCTCCTCTATTTTCGATCGGAAGCATCCTCGAGCTTCACCATCAGACTCACTCCTGTCCGACGCAGGTCCGACGAGCCATCGCGAGCCTCCGAAGAAGTCCAGAACTCCGATCGAGAGCTCTGAAGTCGCGAACACCTCGGTGAGCTTCCGCCTTTCCTTCCTTTGTTTCAACTCAATTCTGTCTTTGGGTAGGGCTGTGGGTGAGTGGCGAGAGAGCGAGTGCTGAATGCGGGGAGTCGGGAGAGCTCGAGAGCTCCAGCGAGCTCGAGGTCCGCCGAGGATGGGCACGGCTCCGTGAGTGCGAGGATGAGCGAGTTCGAGAGGGCGAGGGCTGTGAGCGCGGGCCTGGGCGAGTGCGAGGGAGCTGTGTGAGTGGGCGGGGATGCGAGCGAGTGTTCGGAGGTGAGCTGAGTAGAGGCGGGCTGAGCAAGAGCGAGCAGAGGCGGGAGAGCAACCGGCGAGCGCAGGCCGGCGGGCACGATGTCTTCATTTGAAATCCGGAGGAAGATGGAGCCGACGTGGCCTGGTGGGCCCTCTTCATTTGACAATTGTGTTTAATACTTAAACTGGGATGAGATTGTTATGGGTTCGGTTCGGTTCGGTTCGGGTTATTCGTTTATTTATTAAGCTAATTAACGTAATTAAAAGGATTATATATATATACAATATTATTTGAGGTTTTAAGAGATAAAATATTATTTTGGGAGAATTATAAGGGTTGGTTTATTAAATAAAAATGGTTTGGATTTTAGAGAATTTGGAAAAGAATTTCAAGGTCGGAAAATGATTTAATAAATAAATTGAGAAAAGGGTATTTAGCAAGTATTTTCAAGGGTCAGAATTCTTAACTGTTTAATTTGAATTTTGAAATGGATTTCGGACTAACTTGGGAATCCGACTTATGCGATGACTAACTAGCATGATAAAATAATCGTTTGACTAACAACATGATATGTGTGACTAATAGCATGACTTGTGGTGAATTATATAAGAGATTAAAGGTTAGTTAATTATGATGATGATGATATATATTCGTATGCAAAGTATTGAGTATAAAATGATAGTATGCGAATTTGGCTAAGTATGATATGGATGCTATCTTAAGCTGATGAGATGGAGGATTATATATGTTGAATACGATATGAGATGATGAAACGAGATGAGAAATTGAATTGAGACATAAATGTTGTTGATGATGGGATGGTTAACTTATTTATGTTTTATGTGAATCTTATGTGTGTTGTTTGATATGCTTTGTGTAAGTTAGACTTAGACTTAATATGTTGCCTATCTTCTAGGTGAGCTCTAATCGGCCTGGACTTGCTTGATTGTTCTATTACTTGGACTCTGCGCTTCTCTAGGTAAGTTCTTTGAACTTACTCATGATGGGCGCTCTATGCACTGGGTGTTATATAGTAGGCTAGTGTTTATGCACCATACGACTTAGAATCTGTTGTTGCAGGAGGATGGTCAAGTATGAAATAAATATGAAATATAGTTCAGATTGACTTCCCGGTCTCAGCAAATAAATACAAGACTTCCTCCCGTTGTAGTAAGAGAAAAGTCAGGATCGAATCCACGAGGAAGCACGTCAGCAGTTCTCAGGTAGCTGTAAATTCTCACAGACAAGGCAGCAAAAAGACAGAAACACAGAAAGAAACAGAAATAAAAGCAGAAAATAACAAACAAAAGCAAAGAACAAAGCAAAACAGGAAAAGACAAAGCAAAGCAGAAACAAAAGCAAAGGCAGAGGCTAGTCGATCTCGACAAACAGCTCCTCGAGATCGACAAGAAACAGAAAAGCAGAAACTGAAAATCGACAAGAACAGAAGAAAACTCAACTCGACTAAGACCAGTCCCTACTCGAGATCGACCACAACTACTCGATCTCAACAAGGCTTACTCTATGTCGACAAGAAACAGAAACTTTAAATTTGCAGAATTCGAAACTAAAAATCAGATTTTCGACAGAAATAAATCAATATATTAAAAGACTTCCAAGAATAGGGTATCAACACCACAATGATAACCATGCAAAGTGACATATAAAGGCACAAAAGATCATGCTTTCCATCAAATAACTTTCGTCATTAACAAAAAGGCAAATAGAGGCTTTCGCATAAACCATAATTGTTACTAACCCTTTTCACATAATTAATCCAAGTTGCATTAAGATCACATTCGCTTCAATAACACAAACAAGGATCACCTTAAACTCTCGCAAAAGAATCATGCTCATAGGGATAATAGAAGTTGAATTGCACAAAAAGATCTGACCTTTACCGCATCGCCTCACATGGCCACCGTTGGGCTCACCCCAGCCCCAGAAGTGGGTGGACTACTCACGCCTCATTCCAATCGCAGACATTGATTAATGAAAAGAACTAACTTGCATAAAACTATATTCAAAAGCCTTTACAATCCCGGCAATCAACTTTCGCTGAAAGCCAAAACCCTAAAAACCTTAGAACACCTAAACTCTATGTGTAATTGTGTGTCTCTGAAATTGAATATATGAAAAACCAGCCCCAATGGCCTTATTTATAGTCTTCTAACCCTTGCTAATCAAGGATAGAATCTTCTATCTCTATCTAAAATTATATCTAAAAGGATAAAAGATGAATAAAATGCTTAATGTAAATAAATCAATAAGGGAAAAGATAAATCTAACTAAGGTAAGTCTTCATGTCTTGATAGATCTCCTTCCTTGGATCAAATTTGGATAGATCTCGGCCAAATCGACTTCCTTCACGCCCAAGGAATCCCAAGTTGAGTAGGATTCGTCAAGTCGAGTAACGCGGCTCTGGAGGTCTACTCGATCTCGACAAGGGTCTTGTCGATCTCGAGTAGGGTTGACTGGCTTGGCTTCGTCGTCTCGGCTAGCTGGCGCTCGACAGACTCGGACTTGATTCACGGTGCTCGTCGATGTCGACAAGGGCTCGTCGAGGTCGAGTAGACTGGCTATGTCGACTGGGTCTTCTCGGGTGGCTCTACTCGACATGGCTCGGACATGGCTCCTGACGCTCGTCGACCTCGAGTACCTCTTGTCGACCTCGAGTTGGAATGGGTCATCGACTAGGTCTCCTCAAGTGGCTCTACTCGACTGGCTCGGATCTGGACTCAGGCCTTCGTCGATCTCGATAAGGGTTTGTCGAGATCGAGTAGAGTTGGTCGAGGATGGCTCTCTGTGGTGGTGTCGAGGACTCCTCCTCGGCAAGGTCTCGGAGTTGCTCTGGGTGGCTTGTCGATCTCGATAAAGGCTTGTCGAGATCGAGTACGGTGCGCTCGGCTTCTCGTCCTCAGCTTCTCGGGAAGCTTCTCGTCTCGTCGACTCCGGGTGTGGCTCTGATCTTCGTCGATCTCGACTAGGGTTTGTCGAGATCGAGTTAGCGCCGGAAGTCGGGTTGACTCAGCTCTCTCGATCAGGCTTGCTCGACTAAGGTTGCTCGGACATGCTCGTCTAGGTCGAGTAAGGTCTACTCGAGATCGAGTAGCCTTGACTCTCAGACTGGTTCAGCTGCTCTGACCTTGGACTTCTATAGCCGTTTTCCGAGCTTTTCTGACCTTCTGTAGAATTGCTGTAAAACGCCTCGAAATCTGCGAATTAAACAGAAACTGGTGTAGATTCCATAATTTGGCAAATAAACATAAACTACATAGATTATGTACTATCTTAGCCCAAATGAATGAAATGTATGCAGAAATCGGTATAAAAGTTACTGTAAAACATGGCAGATTCAGCTCACAACAAACACCCCATACTTAAGCTTGCTTGTCCTAAAGCAATACTTTTAATTGTCATTCAGGGGAAGAATTCAAAACTCTCAACATCTTAGATTCATTCTCATATAACCCTGCAATCAATTACCATCCTCGAAAAGGTACTAGTGTCACAGATTCATGCATGTGTAAATATGTAAAAGCAACATCTACTCATAAAAGGAGGGTTATGCAAAACATAATTCACGTGACAAAGCATTGATAATCAAGAAGACTTTAATTTAAGCTCAAATAAGGAGTAGATTGGTAAAAGGCAAAAGGTGGGCAAATTTTGGCAATGTGGTGCTAATGATCCGGGGAAATGGAGTATTTCCAAATTGAATTTCCACATTCTTTCTCCATATAATTCATCACCTTTCATAATGCTTTTATTCATAATAATGCTTTTACCTCTCTAACCTCAGCACTGCCTTCTCGCGAGTCGTAAACATGGGTGTCATGAATGGCCCCGGATACTTAGTGCTTTGGACTCCTCACAATGTGTCCCATCTCTCCAAACTATTATCTCAGAGAGCAGGGTCAATCTACCTTTATCTCCTGAGGTGATTGGATTTTCTTTCACTCATTAAATTTTTCACATATTTCAAACACTTTCCCGCCAAACTCCAATAATGATACTTAACACAAACACCATATAACATCTCCATAATGTAACATCATTCTCAACATAATCCCCGGATAGGCTAAAGAATGGCAAATATTTAGATCACGTGGAGCAATATATGAAATAAGGCATATTATGGCTTTTTGTGATGCATAAGCATAGGTAAGGCTAGGAATTAAACAATGAGCATTATATGGAAATATAAAGTCCTCCATCCTCTTATCATGCAACATGTCAAAAGCAACTTCAAATTTTACCTCCTTTCATGATTTTCAATAAATAATGCAATTCATTGTGACTTCCTTTTACTAGGCAATTTCATGCTATATCTCTAATGAATCCAATTTTGCATCGTTGAGTTCAATATAAGTTCCATGACATTATTCAAAAAAAATTCAATGGGGGTCATTTTTCAAAACTTTTGGAAAACATGCATATAATTAAGCATATAAATCAATAATGCATTCCAAAATAGCCATGTAGCAATTCAAAGAAATAATGCACATATATGTCAAATATGGCAATTATGCATGAAGTAAGCCCTTCCCCCACCCCATAGTTAAACATTACAGTGTCCTCACTGTATAAAAACAAGGTAAGGGTAAAGAAAGAAACTCACAAGACAGGTGTGCAGGGCCTCAAAATGTCGAATGGAGTACCTCCTGGGCCGAGTAAGACTTGGTTCTATCCATTGACCTGAAAAGTAGAAGACATATACCCCTAATAGAAACAACAAAAACCAAAGAAATGTTCAAATCCAAAAACAAAAAACAAAGTCTCAAATGTCCTAAAAAGTCTATGTACATGCTCTAAATTTTATAGTCGCTAGGCCGACTTTCCATTAATGCTCAAGGTGGCATTTGCAGGGCCCATGTAGCTTGGGCCTCAAATAAGACTCCATTCTTGTCCATCAGCTGTAATCCTCCAGAATGGATCTTGTTCACCACAAAAGGTCCCATCCGCTTCTTGTTGAATTTGTTGGGAAACCAATGATCCTTTGATTTAGAGACATAGAGCTTGTCTCCAACTTCATACTTCTTGGGCTCATCATTGGATATCCTACACAATCGCACATACCAAGGCAGACCTCTCCCATGTATAGATAAATCTTTAATGGAAATAGGAGAAGAAAGATCCATACCTTGACTTACCTTCCCAGAGACGAAATCGGGGACCACTGTGTTTGGTCGATCTCGACTAGGTCTAGTCGATCTCGACGAGTCTGCAGGTTCTGGTGGTGGTCTGGTCGAAGAGGCAGAAGTCGACGAAGAAGTCTTGTCGACCTCGAGTAGCCTACTCGATCTCGAGTACGGCTCCGCTCCTGGTGTCTGCAGCGTCGAGGAAGAGGGCTCTGGTGGAGTCGGGTGGTGGTCGATCTCGACAAGCTTAGTCGAGATCGACGAGGATCCTTGCTCTGGTGGTCTCAGCGTCGAGGGAGATGAAGCCGAGGCCATCGAGTGGTGGTCGACCTCGACAAGTCTAGTCGAGATCGACGAGCCTGGTTTGTCTGGTTCGCTGCTCGACGATGCTGGTGCTGGTGGAGTCTCCTTGGTTTGGTCGAGATCGACTAGGGTTCTACTTGATGTCGAGGAGCCTTGGTCGATCTTGACCCCATACTTAGTCCCTGTCAAGGCATCCGAAAATTAATTAATCCACAACGACTTACCTTGGTCCGTGTCGATTGGATTCTCTGTGTTCTCCTTGAGGATTGCCATGATCTCCTCCACCTGGGCCTCCATGTCCCTTTTTTCTATCTCCTCAGGGGTCATATTTCTGACCTTGGGTTCCCCGCAAGTGATGTAGCCAGCTGAGATAGATTTGACCTCTTCCATTGGACATGTATGCCTTTCAGTTTTATTAAAGGAATACTCAATTACCTCATCGCTGATGTTGAAGGTGAGCACTCCTTTCCTTACGCTTATGTTGGCATCCACTGTCGCCAAGAATGGTCTTCCTAAAATAATTGGACAAGCAGGATCTTCTTGCATATCAGCAACTAAGAAATCAGCTCGGACGAAGAATTTACCTACTTGTACTGGGACGTTATCCACCATGCCTGTTGGGATGACCACCGTGTTGTTGGCCATGTAAAGTCTAGCATCTACAGGCTCAAGGGCACCTATCTTAATCTTGGACCAAATCGTTAAAGGCATTATACTCACACTAGCTCCAAGATCACATAAAGCATTAATTTTGTATGGACCAAATCCAATAGTTATAGCAAACTTACCTGGATCCGGCCTCTTCTCCAATATGTCCAAGTGGCTGCATTCCTCTGTAATTTCAGCCATCGATCGCTTTGTGCTCAGAATCTCCTTCAGGAACTTGACATAAGATGACATTTCATTGAGAGCTTCTGTGAAGGGGATGGTGACGTTGAGCTTCTGAAGCATCTTGATGAAGCGCAAAAACTTTTTCTCTGCTGGGTCCTTTAGAGATTTTGTGGGGAAAGACGGCTTCTTTTTCTGATTCGGAGCCAGAACAGACGTTGGAGGTGCTGCAGGCTTCTCTACGTCGACTAAGGGCTCCTCGACATCGACTAGAGTCTTGTCGACATCGACCAGGTTGGGCGTAGTCGAGTTGTTGTGCGGTGCAGACGAAGGTTTTTGCAAGTTCTCCTCGAGATCGACGAGGCCTTCGTCGAGATCGACCACAGGTTTGTCGAGGTCGACTTGCTGTTCCTCGTCGTTCTGCTGCATTCTGACCTCTGGCTCTTGTAATTGATGGCCGCTTCTGAGTTTTACAGCAGTGATATGTCCAGTCTTTCCCTTAGGATTTGGTTCTAAAGATCCTGGAAGCGAACCTAACTGTTTGGGAATTCCTGCTGCCAGCTGACCAATCTGTGTATCAACTGATTTCCGCCAGATATCAATTTCCCCAAGCCTAGAGTTGACACCTTACATCTGAGTATAGACAGAGTTGAAGGATTGCCTAGTTTCTGAGTGGTTTCTCCGTATTTCCTCCAGGACTGTCTGTATATCATCCTTTTTCTACTCCCTTTCCGGATGTCCTGGAGCTATGTAGGGCGGGGGATTCCTAGGGACACCTTGGTTCCATTGTGGTTGCTGAAACCTTTGGTCCCCCATGTAGTGACTGGGACCCCCTGCGTAAGCTACATCCTCATGATGCTCTGCCATCCTGACTTGTTCTGCGTGTGGGCACTCAGGAGTGGTGTGCCTTTGCGATCCGCATTCAATGCAAGGCTGGTTGACAGAGAGATACTTTACTTGCTTGATGAGCTTCTTATTCTGGTCTCTGTAGTATTGCTCCCTTACATCAGGATCAATCTCCTTTGGTGGCTCATAGAGGGGCATGGATGGTGCTGGCCTCGCGTATGGGTTCTCTTCATAAGTTGCAGTAGACCCATACTTGTTATCGTAGTTAGTGAGCTTCTCTAGCACACCCCATGCGTCACTTGGCGGCATTGTCAGATACTCATAGCGAGTATAATGGTTGATTTTGTCCTTTGTGACTTGATCAAGAGAGTTGAAGAAGATCTTCTGAATGACGTAGGGTGGTTGTCCATGAGTAGGGCAAGATCGCAGAAGTTCCTTGTAGCGCTCCCATGCCTTTGCCAGCGGTTCCCTTTGCTTCTGTTTGAAGGCGGTGATTCTCTGGCGGAGATGTGTTGTTTTGGCGGGTGGGAAGAATTTGTTCAGAAACTCTTGCTCTACTTGGGCCTAGGTTGTGAGTGATCTTGCTTTCAGCCCTTCCAGCCATTTCAGTGCAGGCCCAGCGAGAGACCAGCGAAAAGATTTCATCTTGAAATATTCCAAGGTTGTACCTTCAGCAAGAGTACGGCACATGTCAGAAAAGTTTGTAATATGTTCAAGAGGACACTCATTAAATCTACCATAAAAGGCATTATTTTTCAGCTCTATAAGAAATTGAGTGCGAATTTCAAAAGAGTTATCAGGGATAAGAATCGCCGATTCAGGCACGACGAGAGTTGGGTGCATGTAGTCCTCTGCCGTGGTTGGATATTGGGCAAGCTCAGCCTGTGCTTGTTCCCTTGCTGCTCTCTCAGCGGCGATAGCAGCATCCTTAGCGGCGATAGCAGTATCCTTTGCGGCCAATTCCCTGGTAAGCCTAGCGACCAGCTGTTCCTGTGTCTCCGCAGCTGCCATGGCTCTTTGTAGTTTAGCTCTGATGTGAAAGAGGCGTTCCGGTTCGTCTAAGGCGTCAAACTCAGGTGTTTGACCAGAACGACGCATACACCTGCGAATTCACTCAAAGAAATAGTGAGAACTGACTACCTAAGACGCGATTGATAGCTTCCCCGGCAACGGCGCCAATTTGTTGTTTGCAGGAGGATGGTCAAGTATGAAATAAATATGAAATATAGTTCAGATTGACTTCCCGGTCTCAGCAAATAAATACAAGACTTTCTCCCGTTGTAGTAAGAGAAAAGTCAGGATCGAATCCACGAGGAAGCACGTCAGCAGAAACAAAAGCAAAGGTAGAGGCTAGTCGATCTCGACAAACAGCTCCTCGAGATCGACAAGAAACAGAAAAGCAGAAACTGAAAATCGACAAGAACAGAAGAAAACTCAACTCGACTAAGACCAGTCCCTACTCGAGATCAACCACAGCTACTCGATCTCAACAAGGCTTACTCTATGTCGACAAGAAACAGAAACTTTAAATTTGCAGAATTCGAAACTAAAACTCAGATTTTCGACAGAAATAAATCAATATATTAAAAGACTTCCAAGAACAGGGTATCAACACCACAACGATAACCATGCAAAGTGACATATAAAGGCACAAAAGATCATGCTTTCCATCAAATAACTTTCGTCATTAACAAATAGGCAAATAGAGGCTTTCGCATAAACCATAATTGTTACTAACCCTTTTCACATAATTAATCCAAGTTGCATTAAGATCACATTCGCTTCAATAACACAAACAAGGATCACCTTAAACTCTCGCAAAAGAATCATGCTCATAGGGATAGAAGATGAATTGCACAAAAAGATCTGACCTTTACCGCATCGCCTCACATGGCCACCGTTGGGCTCACCCCAGCCCCAGAAGTGGGTGGACTACTCACGCCTCATTCCAATCGCAGACATTGATTGATGAAAAGAACTAACTTGCATAAAACTATATTCAAAAGCCTTTACAATCCCGGCAATCAACTTTCGCTGAAAGCCAAAACCCAAAAAACCTTAGAACACCTAAACTCTATGTGTAATTGTGTCTCTCTGAAATTGAATATATGAAAAACCAGCCCCAAGGGTCTTATTTATAGTCTTCTAACCCTTGCTAATCAAGGATAGAATCTTCTATCTCTATCTAAAATTATATCTAAAAGGATAAAAGATAAATAAAATGCTTAATGGAAATAAATCAATAAGGGAAAAGATAAATCTAACTAAGGTAAGTCTTCATATCTTGATAGATCTCATTCCTTCGATCAAATTTGGATAGATCTCGGCCAAATCGACTTCCTTCACGCCCAAGGAATCCCAAGTCGAGTAGGATTCGTCAAGTCGAGTAACGCGGCTCTAGAGGTCTACTTGATCTCGACAAGGGTCTTGTCGATCTCGAGTAGGGTTGACTGGCTCGGCTTTGTCGTCTCGGCTAACTGGCGCTCGACAGACTCGGACTTGATTCACGGTGCTCGTCGATGTCGACAAGGGCTCGTCGAGGTCGAGTAGACTGCTATGTCGACTGGGTCTTCTCGGGTGGCTCTACTCGACATGGCTCGGACTTGGCTCCTGACGCTCGTCGACCTCGAGTACCTCTTGTCGACCTCGAGTAAGAATGGGTCATCGACTAGGTCTCCTCGAGTGGCTCTACTCGACTGGCTCGGATCTGGACTCAGGCCTTCGTCGATCTCGACAAGGGTTTGTCGAGATCGAGTAGAGTTGGTCGAGGATGGCTCTCTGTGGTGGTGTCGAGGACTCCTCCTCGGCAAGGTCTCGGAGTTGCTCTGGGTGGCTTGTCGATCTCGACAAAGGCTTGTCGAGATCGAGTAGGGTGCGCTCGGCTTCTCGTCCTCGGCTTCTCGGGCAGCTTCTCGTCTCGTCGACTCCGGGTGTGGCTCTGATCTTCGTCGATCTCGACTAGGGTTTGTCGAGATCGAGTTGGCTCCAGAAGTCGGGTTGACTCAGCTTACTCGATCAGGCTTGCTCGACTAAGGTTGCTCGGACATGCTCGTCTAGGTCGAGTAAGGTCTACTCGAGATCGAGTAGCCTTGACTCTCAGACTGTTCAGCTGCTTTGACCTTGGACTTCTGTAGCCGTTTTCCGAGCTTTTCTAACCTTCTGTAGAATTGTTGTAAACGCCTCGAAATCTGCGAATTAAATAGAAACTGGTGTAGATTCCATAATTTTGCAAATAAACATAAACTACATAGATTCTGTACTATCTTAGCCCAAATGAATGAAATGTATGCAGAAATCGGTATAAAAGTTACTGTAAAACATGGCAGATTCAGCTCACAACAGAATCACGCTTAGGATCTAAACTGGAAACCATATGACTTGCTATATGTCTTTGCTAGAAAACGGCCGTTATCGGTGTTTATTGGATGCGACCTTTTTCTCTATTCTTGTCATCTTAGTGGGGCTTATTATAGAAAGTTGCTTGCACTTGATGGGTGAGGTAGGCTTTTTGGTAATAAGTCGCCATAGGACTCTTAGAGCATTAGGCCTTATATGGGTGTCGTTGTTTGCCTTCCCTTCATAGTTAGTAGGCTCCTTACGTAGGGACGGCCTGCACCGTGGGTGAGGTAGTTCCCTTTGAAGGGAGTTGCTAGAGGATTCCTTATGAGCCTAGAGGGACATGCTATTTGGCATTTCTTGTAACTGCGCGCCTCTTTATTTATGTCTGCACTAAATTATTCGTATGCTTGTCTGTTTAAGTTCCGCTTTGCATTACGCATTTCATTTTAGGAATAGGATGCTTATTATATGCCTCTCATAGTGTCTTTACACACGCGCATGAGTGACCTGATGATTGACCCAGATCCCCTTTATTTTTTTTAGATTCAGGTAATCGCTAGCCGCTATCTTTGCTTATATGGATGCTTGGCGGGTTCAGACTTTTGACGTTAGATTGGGAGCTCGAGAGACCACTAGACTTCCTCTCTTTTACGTTGTTTTGTCCCGGCTCTGCCGTGGCACCTTTGGGATTGTATTTTGCTTTAACTTCACTTATGCTGGTTGCATGCCTAAATGGATTTTCCGCGTTGTAGACTTAGGACAGGCACAGGGGTTTACCCTGGGGTCTCCAACGGACCTTACGGATTTGGGTGAGAAATCCCGCTTTAAACTTCAAATCTTCGGTTTCAAACCTTCAACCTGTACTCGGAGCGCAAGATCCTAACGAGGGGTTTTATCCCTCGAAACGTAACTCGGGAATCATAATCTCGGGCCGTTACAGTGTTGAATGGAGAATATGTGGTATAATTGAGTCTTGGAAAATGCATGTTTCATCCCAGTATGTGTTGATCGCTCATGATTCGTATTCTAATCATATTGCCTATTACATAGACTCGTATTATGCATCATTTAACTTTTCTCATGCTTTTATGTCGTGGAATATGATTGAGTGATTTCTTACGCGTCGCCTTGATTAGTTGCATGCATGTATCGTACGTTATATTGAGCTTTTAGCATCATGTAGGATCCTCGGTTGTGACTTGTGCGAACTTGTATCTTGCCTACGTTGCTGCTGATTTTCTCTTGAGCAAGGTCCCTGATAGTGCGATTCTTCTCTTTCATATCATCTTAGGTGTTTTACTCATGATTAGACTAATGTTGAATTCGATGAGCGACTTGCTTTCCGTGATGGTTATCTTAGCATGCTTACATGTTACCTCTCGGTAGTGTTTCTCTATTACTCGGTTTTATTATCTCGCACTTGCATGAATGTAAGACTTGGCACATCACATGATCACACGCCATGCTATACCATGATTTTACATACGCATAACACATGAATGTAAGGATGAACCTCATCGAATTACCTTGATTGTGCTCGTGTTCGATATATGCCAGTAGTGTCCTGTAGGGTTTATGATTTCCAATAGGACCCGCTAAATAATCACGTGTTGTACTTGTTCTATGTTGTGATAACTATCGTATCATTACATGTGTCCTACGATGGTTCATTCCTAACATGATTATGATTTGTCGCTCGTGATGTCATTCTTGTTACTCTATGATTCTCCTCTTGCTACCCTAAATATTATGTTGAACTCTTTAAATGACTCATGACTATGCTTGTATCACATCATGTATCGCTAGCATCATGTAGGACCTATACTTTCTAAATGTATCTCGTCATATGATTACATGTCGTTCTTAACCTATTATATGACCCTTGTTGTTAAATGTGATGATTACTATGCTGACCTTATGCATTCTCGTATGATGCTTAGTTGATAATTATTATATACCTCGCCATGCTATGTTTGGTCTCATTTGTGATATGTATACCATGCTCGTTCATTTTTCATATACATGATACTTGCCATCTCGTTAAACCTCACATGACCGTTACTGGCTCCGCATAATTTGCTTGAAATTAGTAGGCATCTCTGCTTTCATGGAATAATAAAATGTTAGCTCGTCTCACATGCATCAGTGTAGGACTTGATTGCGTCTTTTGGGATGAATACGCATGTTATTCTCCTTGAGATAGGTACATGTTAGTGTGGGTTATTGTAATTGATATGCTCCATGATGAATTTATGTTACTTGTCGCGATTATAACCTAATAGACTTTCATAAGGGCATCGTTGCTATTCCCGGGTCGAAGTCTTGTCTTTAGTCTTGTCGTTCTTAGCCTTGGTCTATGTTTGGTTCCAAAAGGAACATTGGGTTGTCCGCTCTTTTCACTCCCCCATCTCTGCTAACTTAGACTCCTCTGCGATACTTGGATGAGCGACCGCATGGGAAAGAGAACGGAAGGTGGGATAACGATAGAGCGGCGCAGAAGAAGAATGGGCCCATAACCCATGGGCCTCAGGATAAATGATGTCGTCGGAACAAGCACGTATCAAGGATTGCGGTTACTGAGTGCGATATGACTTGCGAGCGAGAATGTCCTTCGTTCGAATTGCTAACCCCTTTGAATTTGTTGACAACGATATTGCACTGACCTAGCGATGAGATTTATGTGTTGATGTGCTGACTTGATGATGACCGTTGCCTGATTGCTTGTTGTCTATGATGATATGATTTGATGACTTATAAATCTCATGTACCACGATGTCTTGACGTGTTGTTACTCAAAATTGCTAAGCATGATTTGAATTCCTTTGCTTGTAAAATGTGAACTACATATGCTAAGAAGCCTGAATTGTATGGGATAAGGTTATAATGCAACATGTTAGCTTGACTTCATTATGTTCATATATGATGTTTGCAAGGATTATTGAGCATGATGGTAAACTGAGACTTGTTGAACCCATGATGCTAAGTTTATAAATGCTAGTTGATATGTTGTAGACCTTATGATTGATGATTTTCATGATTGCTTCCTCCTTAAACCTGTGGGTGAGGTCATTGGTAGCGTGGTTGGAGAGTGGTAAGAGAATTCTAGGCGGTTAGGATGATCGATGGTATTTCGAGGTAAGACGCGAGAGAGGGATCCATGTGGTTAGCAGGGTATGATGCTTGTGATGTCTTGAGTAGTATATGAAGTGTGGGCAATGACTTTCGAGAGTATTGAGGATATAGTATGAGAGGGTTCTCGGGTGTGATGTTAGGTATAGGAGTTGGGTTCTTAGAGGTGGATGGTGTGTGAGAGTGCTTGATGGAATGAGGAGTGAGATTGGAGTATCGAAACGAATTGGGATTTCTTCAGGGGATTTTGTCAGAGTTAGTGTTGTTGAGTCTAGAAGGGGATTAATCTTGGCTTGAGAGTGGAGATTGGTGAGTGGGAATTGTGTTTTATTTTGACTGGTATGATGTGAGGAATTTTCTTGATTTTGTGACTTATTTATATCTGTTGGCATGATGTTAGACAACGACCATGACGAACCTTATATGGAATTACATGTTGATATGCAATATTAAAATCTAGTTGGTAGTGACAAGTTTCACTAGGGTTGCTCAAAATGTGGCTCGGCCCGAAAACCGACCCATAACCGAACTGAAATTCACGGTTTCGGGCCGGCCCGACACATATCGGATCGGGCCTCGGTTCCCAAAATTCAGAAAATCGGTTTCGGGCCAAAAACCGGATCCGAACCGAAATATCCGGTTTTGGCTCGAAAAACCCGTTTTTTATTTAAAAAAAAAACCTAGTTACCCTAGTTTCCTTCCTTTGTTGTCCCGTACTCCCGAGTCCCGTGTCTTTTTCATTTTGAAAAATATGTAATCTGTCGCAGCCTCCACTCCACTCCAGAAGTCCAGAGCGCCTCTCTCGACTCTCATAGGCTATAGTCCAGGCGTCCAGCAGCTGTCCAGCGGCTCCAGCCTCCTCTCTCGACTCTCGCAGGCTCGCAGCCTCCCAGTGTCCGGCACGACGGCCCCCTTTCCCGCAGCTCGGCAGCCGCCTCTTGACCTCGATCTTCTTCTCACTGTCACCCCAGGAAGCCGAAGCCGAAGAAAGAAGGTTTGTAAATCAGATTTTATTTGTGTTAATCTACTTGTATTATCAATAGTTTGTTCTATTATTGTTGTCATTTCAGATTTGCAAATCAATTTGTGATTGTTGTGAGGCTTTTAGAAATCTACGGTTTATGAGAAATTGAGGCTTTTATAAATCTATTTCAATTTGTAAGCTATGAGAAATTTCAGATTTGCAAATCAATTTGTGATTGTTTCGGTTTTTTCGGGCTAAAAACCGAAATAACTGGATCCGAAGTTTCGGTTTTCGGTCCGGGCCTCGGGCCACCTCCCCCAAAAAATCGGGTCGTCGGTTCTGACCCGGCCCGAATGTCTCGGTTCGATTATGGCCCGATCCGGCCCGTTGAGCCACCCTAAGTTTTACCATGATATATTAATACTTTGATATCCTGTTATATTGGTTTAGAAGCATGTTAGGACACGATGTGATATGATATATGAAGTAATGATGAGTATGACTTGGAATGTGAATATGATTTGTATATATATGAGATAATGGTGCCTGATTACTAAATGATCGTTATATGACATTGTGATGAGTTAAGATGATTTCTAGAGAGCACGTTGACATTTTGATGGTGATATACTTCTTGATCTTCCCTTTTTTATTGAATCTTAATAGCATGACCTTGACTGTATTGATGTGTTGATAAGTAGTTTTGTTCCGTAGACTTATGATGAAATTTCGCTATGGCTAACTTTGCAAGTACCAATGATTGACGTGATAAAAATGTTATGCTAATGCTGGATAGAAATTGGGTAGAATGACTATGTGAATTTATGGGTTAAATGATATCCCTTGCTGTGACTGACCCTACTATGATTGCGATGATGATATGCGATAGTGAGATATCCTTTATGACTTTTGGTGTGATATCGAGCCATGTGTTATGATTTGGCATATTGTTGACATGTGTATTATGACCTTTAGTATGTGGTGGAGACGTTGATGTGATCTTGTGGTAGTGTGCTGGCATATGTTTGAGACTTGTTATATGATGTACTCGTTGACAATCGATTGGTTATTTGGTTATGCATTTCTTATAGCTTGTGAAGCTTGCTTGAATTGAGACTGATAGCTTGTTTTGATTCTGGAAACTAGGAAGAGAATATGGGATTAGCCCTTAGAGGTGGATGATTCCACCTCCCAGCTTCTGAATTTGATTGTTTGGTATGCGAGAAACTGATCTGGTGGTTGGAAGATTTTGACGAAATCTTGATTTGAAAGGATGAACGATACCGAGAATTTCGACGATTTTGAGGTTAATCTTTATTTTCAATTATGGAATCCCTTTAGAAACTTTTCAAACCCGGGCAACTCTATGATACTTCACGAAGTGGATATATGAACTTTATGGGGGCGCCTATAGGGTGTTTGCTAAGACCTAGTGATGCTATTGTAGAACTTTTAAAGTTGTGGTACTTCCGAAAAGTCGAAGCGAGGATGTGATAGGGACGCTTATTGCATACTTGTCAGGGCCAATTGGAGATGTCACGACCGTGACTAGGATGTTGTGAGAATCCCGGAAGACGCAACCGAGATGATTACAAGATCCTTGGACATGGTCCTTGGACTCATCAATTTCAAACTTCATCCCCTACTTTGTGGATTTAGTCTCGGGGACGAGACTTGTTTTTAGAGGTGGATGATGTAAAGACTCGGATTTTTAAATCCTATTTTTTTAAAAAAAAAATATAATAATAATAATAATTAAAATGAATTTAAATCGGGGTATTTAAAATCTCTTAAAATGAATTCCGACATATGATTATTTTAAATGGACTTTCATTCAGATTTATTTTCGCTTTCGCTTGCTAAAATTTGAAAGTATAACATAATTTTATTATTTGATTCAGTCGAGAATTCGATTTAAATTTAAAGTTATAAGCTTTATATCTTTTGAGTCGGGTTAAAGTCGAGTGAGCGGGTTTCATAATTTATTTTATTATATTCTAATTCTTTTCCGGGTATTTTCCTTGGGATCATATTCCTTATGTCTTCCACCTCAAATGTCTCGGTCTTTTATCCCTATTTCAATTTTAATGTTATTATAATTGTGGTATGATTTGGATAAGAATAATTTTGGAGTTTGGGCAATTAGAGAAAATTTGACCACTTTTCATCCTCTCCCTTGCCTCACTCTATTACCCAACAGTGAAATCAGAGAACCCACCAAAAATCAGCTCTCCTCCTCCCATTTTCTGATTCCAAAGAGGAAATCCACCATCCCACTCTTCACTCTTCCCCCTTCTTCCCATTCTGAAATTTCCAGAAATTCAGAGGAATCCCACCATCAATCCTCGTCCTTTCGCCACCAGAAGCTGCTGCCAGTCATCACCACCTTCACTTTCCTCCCGTCAGCCACCTTATCCACCGTTGTCGTCGCCGCGAGCCACCACCAACGCATCACCACTGTTTCTCCCTCAAAACCAGTGATATTCAAGCCCTCTACTTCTCCTTCGTGTCTGAGCAACAGCAGTAGCTACCCGACGGCCGAGGATGAGCCTGTGCCGCCCAGAAGCACGTCGGAGACGCCGCTGGGCTATCCTCTTCCTCCTCTTCCCCTAATTTCTGAAATTCGGACGATAACCTTCGATTCTTTCGATACTTAGCGGAAATCAGTGTAAAGGCGCACCTTTAAATCCCTTCTCGTCATCCTAGGTCTGGAGCAAGCCTTCCCCTCCGTCGTTGCAGCCGAACGCCGCCCTGGGCATCCTCGTCGGAGCTACTTTGACCGATCGGTAACCTTCTTCTCCTCCCTTCTCTATCGTTCGCGTTTCCTTCTTCCTGGGGCTTGGGTAGTGGTCGGAATCGGGGGTTCAGTCTGATTGGGCCAGTTTCGGGTGGAACGGAGCTCCGGCGCGCCTGGAATCCTTCTTCCTTCTCCCGTCTCTTTTCCGTCAGTGAACACAGCTCTGTTATATTGATTTGGGGAAGGAGGGGTTCAGTTGAACCGGGTTCTCATTTTCTTTTTCCGAGCCGTCCGGTTCTCTTTATTTTTCGGTTCATTTAACAGCATGTGGGTATGGGTTCCGGGTTTTGGGCTCGGATCCGGATCTGACCGAGGCTATTGGCCCTCATTTCCTTCTTTGTTTTGGTGTGGGAGAGTTGGGTTTGAGTGTGGTTTTAAAGTATATGTCACGTGTTATATTATTTGTTATATGATATGATTTGTATTAAATCATTGTAGTTTATTGTGAGATCCTATTATTCTGAGTGTTGGATAATAAATATAATTTCTGATAATATTATATATATTTTAATTTGTTTTAAACAAAAATGAATAGTATTATTTGGAATATGTATTTTATGATGTTTTAACATGTGGTTAGGAATTTTAAAAGTGATTTGGTAGCTGTGACTTATAAATGGGGTTTATAAGATGGATTTAATTTGGTGGTTATTTTAGACAAATATTATTGGTAATTTAATTAAAAAGGGTTTTCAAGTTTTGGGAATTATCTCTTAAATGATTTATTATTTGAAGACTAAAATGCCGGAATTAATTCTATAATATGATTTTGAGGTATTGGTTTTAAAGTTTAAATGTTTAAATGTTTAATGTCGGGATTTTTGTCTTGGGTTGATGATGTTGGTTTTGAGAAGAAAATTGGAAGAATGATTTTGGTCGATGTTGATCATATCGGAAAGGTTTTGGAAACGGTTTTACTATCGATTGGTTTTGAGTATGTTGAGAACTTGGGTTCGTGCGTATAAATATGGGTCCGGTGGCTTATGACAATGGTTTGATGATAGATGTGTATTGCTTTTGGATTGCTTTGGACTTGCATTTGGGCCCTTGCTTGTGTTATTCTGTTTTTCTGCATCTTCAAGTAAGTTCCTTAGGGGGCTTACTCAGGTTGGACATTCATGCATGTTGTTGCATTTTATGTTAGGTGTTGCATATGCATAAAAGCATGCCATGTAGTATCCTGTTTAGGTTGCACTAATTGAATGAGCATCTGCTTACTTATTGCGTTTGAAACAGAACGGCCGTTATCTGTGATAGTCCTAGAGTCTTTGCTAGGGTCATAGGGTAGCCCAGCCTCATCGGGTACTCTGAGTCAATCGAGTCATGAACTTCCTTATATTATGATATGCCTGCGGGCTTTATTGTGGAGCGGGTTAGGCATGCGTGCCGCCCGATTATGATGGAATGCATTCACGAGCTGGCCACACTCCACCCTATCGGAAGGGGGTGGAGGTAGGAGAGGGATATGTCACTTGGCATTGTCTTGGGCCCTTTACAGTATTTTACACATTATGATAACTAGGAGCATGCTAGTGTGTGTGACTTTCGTACTGCATTAGAGCATCTTTATTAGGTATAGCACATACTATGTGGCCTCAACGAGGACTGCCGGTCCCGCATGAGTGGCTCGATGTGACTCCTTTCCCCGTTCTTTTTTAAGGTATCTCTTGCAGATTTTGAGTGCTCAATGTCTATGTGACGGGGTTTCCTTTTGGCGAATCAAAGAACCTAGCTAATTCTCTAACTTGGTGTAAATGGTAATAATTCGCTTATGTTTTGGTTTTGACCCGGCTCTGCCGTGATACTTTGTATCTTAACTTTGCTTCCGCTTTACTTTCATTCGAATTAAATTTTGCGACATAGTCTTAAGATAGGTTAAGGGTATCCAACGACCCTTCGTGACTTTTAGGGTTTGAAATCTCTCTTTCTACTAATCTTAAAATGAGTTTGAAACCTCGACCCGTACCTGGATTGCAAGATCCGAACAAGGGGTTTCATCCCTTGAAACGTAACCCAGAAATTACAATTCTGGGCCGTTACAGCGCAACTCAGAAATTTTGACCGAGTTGACCCAACTCATCAGTCAGGACCCGACCGGATAACCCGAATTGCTTTCTTTAGAGTCTAGTGTCACGATACAATCGTTAAGTTGTAATTCTAGGGTTTCTTTAAATATGTATGTTTGTTGACTTTGTTCATCAGATCAATGACATTGAGAATAATTAGGGTTGTTATATGAACTGAACAGCTCGAGCTCGGCTCGAAAAAGCTCGACTCGAGCTCGTTCACTTACTTAAACAAGCCGAACTTGAACAAAATTTTAAACTCGGTTTGAAAGCTCGGCTCGTTCGTATAAAGCTCGAATAGCTCGAATTCTATGGAATTTCTAAAATTTCCTTTAAGTTAACATGTTATAACCAAGTAGAACTACTTACAGCTCGAAAAAAGCTCGGCTCGAGCTCGTTCATTTCCTAAACAAGCCGAGCTTGAACAAAATAAAAAGCTCGTTTAAAAATTAGGCTCGGCTCGGCTCGAGCTCGTTTAAAAAACGAACAAGCTTGAACACGCCAAGCTCGGCTCGTTCGGCTCGAATAATACCCCTAAGAATAATGGTGTAAACACTCCTCTCTACTAATTAAGTATTTTTAAGATTCCTGTTAATTTTAATTCGAGAGGGAGATAGCCCCTCGCTATATTGTTATTTTCTTTTTCCGAGGGAGAGACATCCTTCCTCTATGCTTAATTCAGTACGTTGTTTTCCAAATCATCAATGTACTTAGCTATCGGGATATATATATATATATATATATATTAATGGATGCATGGTGATCAGTTTGATTAATCTCAACCCTCTTATACTATATATTGTTTGTCATACCAATTTAGATAGAATTTATGAGGTAAAACATTGTTTGTAACAAAGCTTCGGAATTGCATGCAGGCATTGCCAGCGGCTTGCCGATTTATGTCAACCTAGCTAAGAAGTAAAGCTGTTTATAAGGTGTAGACTGTCCGCGGCTTGCCGATAGGCCTGCGGGCATTGCCAGCGACATGCCGATTTGCCTGCAGGCATTGCTAGCGGATTGCCGATTTGCCTGCAGGTATTGGAATAGGGTTTAAATTGTGCTTGTTCGATTTTTGTGAGGGTTTGATTTTAATTATTTCATTCTAATATAAAATATTCAACATGGTTCAGTTGAGTGACTAATAAATTCAAATGGAAGTTAGGGTTTCATGCATATACTGCGCGCCAAAGCAATAATAAATTTGAAAAGTTTTTATATAAAAAATGATAGATATTACCAAAGATATGGACTGATAAGATATGTAAATTGGAGAAATAAAAATTCAACTTTACTGTGTTAAAAAAATGTGAATATATGACTGACTTTTATAATATAAGTGAAATAAACAAAAGTATAAATTATGTTCATTAAACGATAGGGAATCCTAGCCCTAGAGTGTAGTGTTAAGGGTTGAGGGTTTAGGGTTTGGGAGTTGGGGTTTAGGGTTTGATATTGCAGAATTTATGAACTTACGAACTTATAAAACTTATGAATTTATCAAACTTATGAACTTATAAGTTCATAAGTTTGATTTTGCAGAATGTGAATAATTAAGTCTGTCTAAAAGGTGATTGTTGAAGATATATCTTTATAATCACCTCAACATATATAAAGGTATAAAACCTGAAAATAATAAAGTCATGTCGTATAAAATTAAGCCCAAGATATATACTTATAATTAAGATACAGTTTTTGTGATTTGTATCCGAAATTATAATAATAATTTATAATATTCATTTGTTATATATATTAGTAACATACGATTTTTATAAAATATGATTTCGTTAGTGTAAAATCTCATCATATTTGTAACTCTATATATTCAACTGACCTTGATATTTAAAATTCAAATGGTTTTTAAAATTATTTAAAAGTTACCTATAAGGTTGAAAATAAAATTTCAGTAATTAGTTAATTAAATTTCAAATTATGTCAACATGATATATATATATATATATATATATATATATATATATATATATATGTATGTATGTATGTATGTACACACAATATGGAAAAATGACATAATACTCTACCTATGGAAAAGAATTGATTGAAAATTACCAACACCCTGTAACGGCCCAGGATTATGATTCCCGAGTTACGTTTTGAGGGATAAAACCCCTCGTTAGGATCTTGCGCTCCGAGTACAAGTTGAAGGTTTGAAACCGAAGATTGTAGTTTAAAGCGGGATTTCGCACCCAAATCCTGAAGGTCCATTGGAGACCCCGGGGTAAACCCCTGTACCTGTCCTAAGTCTACAACGCAGAAAATCCTTTATCATGCAAGGGGCATAAGTTATGAAAACGATACAACGGGCGCCACGGCAGAGCCGGGTCAAAACAGAGTATAACTAGGGAGAAATCCCAAAAGTATAAATTGCTGGAGTCAGTGTTCAACACTCACTCTCCGCCATATGAATGGACTGTGTCATAACAACACGAAATCAAGGAGTAAAACGGGTACCTGAATCTAAAAAAAAGAGGGGGATATGGGTCAATCGTCAGGTCACTCATGCGCGTGTGTAAACACACTCTAAGAGGCATATAATAAGCATCTTATCCCTAACATTTAATCTCATATAGTAAATCACCGCAAGTCATGCTATTAATCACACATATCATGTCGTTAGTCAAACACTTATATTATCATGCTAGTTAATCATCGAATAAGTCTTATTCCCAAGTTAGTTCCAAAACCATTTCAAATCCGAATTAAACAGTTAAGAGTTCCGACCCTTTGAAAAATACTCGCTAAATTCCTATTTAAATTTATTATTTTAATTCACTTTCCGATCTTTGAAGTTCTTTTCCAATTTCTTTTAGATAACTACCAAAATCATATTTTATATTTTAATCCTCAAACAATATTATATAATATTTCAAAATACCATTAAATAATTTATTAAATAAATGGATAAATCGAACCGAACCAAACCCATTTAAATACAACCGAACCGAACCCGCAAACCCCAACCGGTTCAATAATGAATAACGATTTTATATATATATAAGTTAGCAGGGGGCCCACAAGCCTCTTCTTCCTCCCGATTCAAGCTTCCCGCCATGGCTTGCGATGCCTCGTCCCCGCCGGCGACGGAAGCTTCTCCACCCTGCCTCCCTCGTCGCTCCTCCGTCGTCCAGTCTCGCCTTCACCTCCTGCTCACCCGGACTCGCCCAGCTTGCCCTCGTCCTTGCCCGCTCCCGCTCTCGCCTACCCACTTCTCGTACCTCGTTGCTCGCCTGCCTCGATACCTCTCTCGAGCTCTCCGGAGCTCTCGAGCCCACCCGATCGTCCCACACTCATATCATGCTCACTCGCAACTATTCTAGACATTAAATAAAGCACGAATTCCGATCGATGAAGGAAGGAAATGGTGGAAGCTCACCGAGGTGATTTCGCGACTTCGGAGCTCTCGATCGGAGTTTCGGGCTTCGTCGGTGGCTTGTGATGGCTCGTCGGACCTGCGCTGGACATTGGTGAGTGTGATGGAGGAGCTCGGGGGTGATTTGGATCAGAAACGAAGGAGAACGGCATACCAAAGCGGCGAAGCGCGCTTGAACAGGGGAAGGAGCTTCGGTGGCGGTTCCGGCGGCTCCTGGGCTGCGTCGGGGTGATGATGGACATCGGAGGAGGTGGCTTGGGCTGCTTCTCGAAGGAAGAAGCGCAGGTGTAGGTTTTTAGCCTATAAATCTCTGAAACTGGTTGATTTAGGGATTTGTATAGAGAATTGATTTGCAATTGATGCAATAACTGGTTGTGCGCGTCGATTGTCTTTGTTGATTTCCTTTAGACTTCATCGATTATTGAATTGAATTTTGATAGTTTCAAGATTGTTTGATAATTAGGGTTTTCAGGGTCTGGTTGTCCTGTTAACTAGATATATTCGATAAGGAATTGGATTCAAAAGACCTAGTCTTTCCACAACAAAGTATTCAAGAGAAAGTTATCTATTCGATTTCGATGATCAATGAACAAACCCGATTGCTGAGATTGATTGACCTAAGCTATTTTTCTTATATTCATTTCCTCAAGCTGATTAGTTTGTTACTTTTGTTTACTTTTATTTCTTAGCTAGTTAGTTCAACTCATCCAAAATTCCGCTCTTTTATTTCTTGTTCTTGTTGACGCACTCTGATTTGCATACGAATCATAGACTCTCTGTGGGATCGACCCGTGCTTGCCAAACTACATTAGTTAGGCCAGTCGGTTATATTTGATAGGATTTAAGGCGACTGAAAATCCCTTGTCAAATTTGGCGCCGTTGCCGGGGAGTCAAGTTGTTATTTGTGTGCTTGTTTTTGTGTGTTAATTTAGCTACTAACTTTTGTTGGGAACCTCACGGTTCACAGTACATATGCTACTAACAGTTTAAGATGTTGAGATTATCGCAGTTCGAAGGTGAGAACTTTCACCTATATCTCACTAGGTTGCAGAGGTGTGTGGACATCCGCAATGTGCGGGGTTTCCACGATAGTTTGCGAGATATGGTTATCTGCGTTGTAGAGGGGATGACTGCTGAGACAAAGGCGTGTGCTATATACATGAGCGGCGGAAGTCTAGCACGGTTAGGTTTGGTGGGAATTTGGGATCTTATCTGCTACATGGGTTACCAAGCGTTGCAGGAAGTGTCATTTGCCCAAGAACCTCAACCAATGGATTACTTTGACGCACCTTCGGAGGAGCTATTCAAGGCATCGTACAAGGAGAACGAGCAATTATGTCAGCAGATCATTGAACTAGATGAAAAAGTGCATCGAATGGCCCAAGTGGGGAATGATATACTAGCATGTGAAGTGGGTGAACTACCGTCTCAATCGGTGATTAACCCGACAGAGAGCCTCACCACGATCACCCTAGGGAGTGGCAAGGGCCTGTTTGTCACACTCGAGGGAAGCTCAAAAAGTCATGAAAATGTAGGTGAGTGTGTGCTTCCTATTCCTCCCTCATTGAGTTCATCCGAGTCTACCCTACCGCCTCCCTTGCCCTTGAGCTATGAGCATGATAATGTTTTGGCGGAGGAGGACATGTTCGCAGATGATGACAGTTTCTTCAACGATGAAGAGGAGAGTATAGTGCTTCTTGACATGGAGTATCATGAGTTGACACATGAGATTTCATGTGATTTGTTGTCTCCTTCATTCGATGAGATTGTCTCGAGCTCGCCTATCAAGGAACCAAGTCCGGAGCTGATTTCTGTGGCTCCTAAGCAAAGAATTGATATCCTCTACAATGGTGAGAAGGTCGGTGATTATGTCGATCCTTGGGCTCATTACTTCGACATACCACCAATGGAACTGAATTGGTGGTTCTACATACCCGTGGCGGAGAATCACACCCAAACATATGAGGAGTTGAGAACATACTTTGACTTCAACTTATTCGTATGTAGTGCCCGCCTACCTAGATGGTGTGCACAAGAGTTTGATTTGCTACTGAGGGCACTAACGATGTCTGAGTGAGTCTTAAATGGACAACCAAAACGTCGAGTCTATGACGTTAACCAAAGACGCTTCTTGGGAGGCAACCCAAGGTTAGTATTATTTCATTCTTATTAGGTAGTTTTATTATTATTATTTTTTTCCAGTTATTTTTCTAGTATTTTTGCATCTCCGGAATACTAACATGTAGGTTTCGGAAGCAAAAAAAAAAAAAAAAAAAAAAAAAAAAAGGGGGCAAAAAGCAAGAAAAATACACTAGGTTACTCGGGTGAAGAGCTCGGCCGAGTTTTTGGCCAACCCGAGTAACCAACCGGTCCCAAGAAAGAACTCGGGTTGGAAAAACAAAACTCGGTCGAGTTGTTTATCTCCCACCCGAGTAGTTTTGCGTATTCCATTAAAAAAAAAAAAAAAAAAAGAGGGGGAGGGAAGCGCTCTCTTTCCCGAGTTCCCCGGCAACGGCGCCAAATTTGACAAGGGATTTTCAGTCGCCTTAAATCCTATCAAATATAACCGACTGGCCTAACTAATGTAGTTTGGCAAGCACGGGTCGATCCCACAGAGAGTCTATGATTCGTATGCAAATCAGAGTGCTTCAACAAGAATAAAAAATAAAAGAGGGGAATTTTGGATGAGTTGAACTAACTAGCTAAGAAATAAAAGTAAACAAAAGTAACAAACTAAACAGCTTGAGGAAATGAATATAAGAAAAATAGCTTAGGTCAATCAATCTCAGCAATCGGGTTTGTTCATTGATCATCGAAATCGAATAGATAACTTTCTCTTGAATACTTTGTTGTGGAAAGACTGGGTCTTTTGAATCCAATTCCTTATCGAATATATCTAGTTAACAGGACAACCAGACCCTGAAAACCCTAATTATCAAACAATCTTGAAACTATCAAAATTCAATTCAATAATCGATGAAGTCTAAAGGAAATCAACAAAGACAATCGACGCGCACAACCAGTTATTGCATCAATTGCAAATCAATTCTCTATACAAATCCCTAAATCAACCAGTTTCAGAGATTTATACTTTGCTACTCAAGAACATAGATAACTCAACCAGTAATTACCTATATCTAGCAATAGATTATCATGAAAAGACATCAGTTGATCAGACTAACGGAAATTCATGAAAACCCTAAATATTCAGCGCAGAGAATCAATAACATTGAAAGAGGAGTATTAAGAAATAGAAATCTCACAATAAAACTGCAAACCTGAAGCTTCGATTGATCTCCCTAAGCAAAGGAGTTTAGCGGTTTATGCTTCAAAAAGAAATTACAAGCAAAAGTCTCCAATGGTGCTTCGTCCCCATTTCTATTCGATGGTAAAAACAAAACAAAAAGCCCCTATGTTCATCCAGAACCAACGGTTCATGTCTTACCTTTGTTCCAAATTAAAATAATATTAAAAGAAAATTAACATCATTCATTAATCCATTGGTGTAACGGCTCTTTCTTGCAATGCACAGTTCCACTCGGCACAAAACTCGGGCTCGCAAAAGAACTCGGCCGAGTTATGTTGCCCAGGCCGAGTTATATTCAGCAGCCACATTTCAAGTCCAGATTTCTCTGTTTTCAAGGCCGAATTTGGAAAAGTCGTAAACACGAAAGTTGTAGGTCTTCGGATCCTCTTTCCAATAAGTATAAGTACGCCCCGATCCGATAACTACAGCCTTCAAACGACTCGTTTTAGTGCAGCATCGCCAGCTTGGACAACTCCAATCCTTTACATGTTTAGCTCATCTCCTCGGCTCTCGTGCTCTTCTATTTTCGTTAAATCTTTGAGCATTGGCTCGAGCTTAGCTTCACCTCTTTGCAATCACCTGAAATCTTGCACAAAAATTGTAGATTCCGACTCTAATCGAAACATGATGAAAACATGAAAACTACTCTAAACTTGTGCAGTTTACCCTACCTAAACACATCTAAATGCCTATATTAACACTACCTAAATGCGTCTGATCAGCTGCGTCGGGGTGATGATGGACATCGGAGGAGGTGGCTTGGGCTGCTTCTCGAAGGAAGAAGCGCAGGTGGAGCTGCTACTGTCACTTTGAGTTCGGGAGGGACTTGCTCGGCTCGACGGCCTTCGAAACAGAGGAAGCTTGGGCTTCCGGCCTGGGCAATGAGGAGAGGAAAGGAAGGCTGGTGGAACCGGAGGGGTGGAGGTGGCGTGGGCTGAGATGGTAATGGTGTAATGGTGAAGGCGGGAGCTGAGGGTGATGGCGTAGAGCAAGTGAGTGATGGCGAGAGGTGAAGGTGATTGTGATGGAGTAGGTGACGGGGTGACAATGATGAAATAGGCGAGAGGGGATGGGCTCGGTTTGCAGGGTAAGGTGAGAGAGTGGGTGAGGGATTGTGTGTAGAATTGACTAAACAATACTCGGAAACAGATCCACAATACACGAATTTCGAATCCGGTAATTAGTCTTCGAATTTTAGTTTTCCCAAATCTCGCTTTGTCAATCAATTAGATTTTTAAAATCGACAAGGATATTACCATCCGATAATTATTTTGAATTTTCAAGGAAAAATGATGAAAATTATTCGTCAAATTTTATATTCCGGTCAGAATCCGTTAAACGAGTTTTAAAACCGATTTAACTTCATTTTTAATTCTCTTTTTCCGAAAAATTAGGATTTAAAAATCCAAGCCTTTACATCATCCACCTCTAAAAATAAGTCTCGTCCCCGAGACTAAAATCATTTTAAAACAGGGGCTGAAGTTTGAAATTGGTGAGTCCAAGAATCATGTCATTGATCTCGTAAACACCTCATAAGTGCCCCTATGAGATCCTCACAGTACCGTTGTCGTGATCATAATATCCCCAATAAATCGTAGTAAGAATGTAATATAGGCCCCTACCACATCCTTACTCCGACTTCTCGGCCATATCATAACTCAAAAAGCATAATAGCGTCACCACAAGTCTTAGCAAGAAATCTACAGGTGTCCCCATAAAATATTTGTATCCACTTCGCGGGGCGTTATAGTGAAAACTCGATTAGAAAATTTCAAGAGGGTCCTTAGTTTGAAAATGTTTGGTCTCAAAATCATTGAAGTTATCAATCGCGTTCAATTTCTCTAAATCCAACTCAGTCCTTTTTAAACACCATTCAAAATTCCGTAACCCGACGTTAATCAAGAAATTTTCAGATCTCAAGAGGTGGAATCATCCACCTCTAAGGGCTAATCCCATATTTCCTTCCTAAGTTCCAAGTCAGAATCAAATTCCAATACTCCAGCTTCCATCATTTCTATTATCAAGGATCGTATATATAACATCAATCATATCTCACGTTTAATAGCATGACAAAAACACGCCAAGTACATTCGTATACCATAATATATCACAACAAAAAAAAACATATTCGCCACGCTTGGTAGCAACGACAGGGATTTGCCGTGGCTATTAGGTGGGGAAAAAATCAATTAGTTACTAGTTGTAGCAACGGCAGAGTCTGCCATGGCAAAAAACGAGTATTTTTTTAATAAAATAAAATAAAATCCTTAATCCTATGTATAACCTACCCCCGTCTCCCCCTTTCCTCATCTGTTCATCCGTTTCCCTCTCAACCCTAGATCCATCCACTTCCGCCCTCACTCCTTCGGTCCTTCCTCATCCATGTTTATCTTCGTCGTCCATTGAAGACCACTCAAAGCTCTCCCCTCGACCTTCTTTCTTACCGAAGAACTCGAATTCCTCATCTCCAAAGCCCACGGCCTTTGAGTCGCCCGTCGAACCACCCGTTCCCGGCTCCTCAGTAAACCTACTGAACTCCCCTGCCCCACTGCTCCACCATTGAGTCGCTGCCCTTCCACGACCTACAACCTCTTCTATCCCTCACAAACGAACCAGGAAATCCACCAAAAATTGCGATGTTCCTCTCAGATTAGAACCAGATTCTAAGCGTGAATGCCATCTTCTCCTTACTTCTACGCGCCTCCATCTTCTCCTTCTGTCAGATTTGAAGATTCGATATCTATAATCCGGATTGGCCTTGACGCCCTCTGTCTGCGGACTGGAAGTAGCCTTCACTCCACCCTCTTACGTTCTCCGACATGTCTGTTGTCAGGTAATCTCTTCAAACCCTTTAATTTCAAGTCATACGAACCTATTGAAATGGGATTTCTAGGTTTTAGTCGAGTTTATGTATGGTTAGGGTTTAATTTGGGGATAGTGGGAATGGGGAAGAATTGGACCTAGTTTCTAGGATTTAGTTCAGTTACTTGTAAGATTTGAGTTTCTGATCGGTTTTTAAGGCAAGGATTTTTGAATATAGGATCTCCAAAACAATGTTGACGTGTTGAATCCACCGGTTGAGTTTCTGATCGGTTTTTAAGGTAAGGATTTTGTTATATCTTATAAAAAAATATGCACATCTATATTAACTTCCTGTCGATTATAAGATCTTGAAATGATTCTTGAATATGAGAATTACATGAGATACGAATGATTTCAATGTAGGCACAAATCAACGAAATCATATGTGGGTTTACTTGTCTTCTAGCACAATTATGCAGATTTTGAATTGCTGAAATTATGTTCTAGCATCCCCTTACAAATTTTCCTGTGCAAAAAACTACATCTAAAGTTAGATTTGGTGCTAGATGATTAATGTGGGTTTGAGATGTTGATGATATATGATGTTGGTTTTGCCATTGGGTAAAGGGTGATTTGTGATAATTGTACTATCCGGTTGACCTTTTGAATTAGTGAGTGATGAATAGTTGCGAAGTTGTTAGATTAGTACTCAAGGCGATCTTCATCTATTGAGAATTCCCTAACAGACATGGCATATTGTTGAACCTTTTATTTTCCTTTTTATTTGCAACACCTGCTTAAATAATAAATAGGAAAACTGGTAGTCTGGTACTGCTGCTGGAACATTGCCTCTCTATGCCAAACCTTAGAAGGAAGTCCTTTATTTTTAAACGAAATGACTTCACAATCTCACATGGTAATTTAGATTTTGTCTCAAGTAAATTCTTTATACTCCCAATATAGCATTTCTTGAAATGACTTGTTCTATCTGACTTCATTCTAGAAAAAACTAGAAGTTTATTACTCCATATGCATTAGCTATTTTCACCCCTTGAATCACGTTGAGTCATCCGATTCTGTACCATCTATATGGCAGGAGCAAGGCATCCCAACACTTAAAGAAATCGAACATGACAAAGGAAAACTAGTAGTGAAAGAGGCACCACATGATGTAAGTCTCTGTTTTCATTGTGCCATTTTTGGACTTGTGCATTGTTTTTTGGTTGATTTGTCTGAAAATGAGAAAATTAACCTTGGTATCACTGAAACTTCTTAAACAAAAATGATAACATCAAAGCCGAGTTTGTTTTCTAGTCTATTTGAGGAATTTTACAATTGATGGGAAGTTTGTTAACCTTGGTATCACTGAAACTTCTTAAACAAAAATGATAACATCAAAGCCGAGTTTGTTTTCTAGTCTATTTGAGGAATTTTACAATTGATGGGAAGTTTGTACCTGTTATACTTAATCAAAACGGCGAGGCTGCAAGGAAAAGCCGATTGAGGAAGAAAGTAAGTGATACATTGTTTCCCTCATCTTCAGTGTTTTCTCTTTATATATATATATATATATATATATATATATATATATATATATATATATATATATATATATATATATATATATATATATAATTTTAATCTCATCATCTTATTTTCAATATACTTCTCTAGTCTCCATCACTATAGTCAGTGCAGAGTGATCTGTGAAACCAAATGCTTTTAGTGATTTGAAGTATAAGCTCAATAATTTTGACCTATTTATGTTAGGGTGCTTAAACGGTTAAGAAACCGAACTAGGTCTTTCATTGGCCATGACCCTAGGTACATATCATGTCTAGCAAACTTCTGTTTGTTCTGCCTTTCCTATTAATTTAGACGGCTATAATCTCATGCATTATTTTGGTTATCAACATGTAATTTTGAAAGACTAATCTCTGAATGTGATTTTGATAAAGATCATAATGCTGCTTTCATTATCATAATGCTTCTTTCATTTCATTTTGTGTTTGTATGTACTGAGTAGAGAATGGTAGGCAAAATATGATTTAGAGAATAGGGGTGGTGTAGCGCCTTTACTACCCACTCGTGTCCCCGTTTAGTCGGTTTTTCTCTTTTATCACAAGTCATATTTTGCCTTTACACCCAATATGATTTCTGGGTTACGTTTCAAGGGATAAACCCCTTGTTCGGATCTTGCAATCCAGGTACGGGTCGAGGTTTCAAACTCATTTTAAGATTTGCAGTATGAAATTCAAACACACTAGCATGCTCCTAGTTCATAATAATGTGTAGAATACTGTGAAGGGCCGTTCTGTTTACATACGCACAAAGAAATAGAATGCTCAACGATCGATGCAACCTAGCATGGTACTACATGGCATGCTGATCATGAATGCAAGCACCTAGTATATCATGCACCTAAAGCAGGGAATAGCTCTATTCAATCTGAGTAAGCTCCGAAGAGACTTACCTGAAGATGCAGAACAGCAGGATAATACAAGCAAGGGCCCAAATGCAAGTCCAAGCAATCCAAAAGCAATACACACCTATCATCAAGCCATTTTCATAAGCTACTGAACCAACGTTCTCACACACACGAACCCGAGTTCTCAACATACTCAAACCAATCGATAGAAAAATCGTTTTCCAAAACCTTATCGACTATCAACCAAACTCATTCTCCCAATTTTCTTTTCAAAACCAACATCATCAACCAAAATCATTTTATTTCCCATCAAACCCATCGATAAATCTTACCAACAATGTTTCCAAACTCTTGAATATCAAGTTAAGTCAACTCTTACTCAAAACATTTTCTCAAATCATAATTGGCCAAAATCCATTTATAAACATTAAATCCTTAATCAACTTACAATTTCATACCATTAAAATAATTCCCTCATTTTTATTTCAAAATCTAAAACCCTTTTTCTAATTTTATATATTTAAATCATCATAAAATGTATATTCCAAATAATACTTAATACATCTAGCAATTAATATACATGTGATACGAGCCCAATATACAACCCCCAAAATCTGAACAAAAGAAGCCCAATCAACCAAAAGAGAAGGCCCAACCCGGATCCAATAAGCCCAACCCGATCCAAGAAGAAATCAGGCCCAACAAATCTGATTTTCTTAAAAGCCAAACCGAACCGGACATTAAAATAGATAGGTTGAACCAGACCCAAATAAAAGAAAAACAAAAACCAAACCGGACCCATCTTCTTCCCCAACCCAACTCCCGGAACACCCGGCTGAAAAAGACAGAAGGAGGAAACGAGGGGCTGAGCTCCAAGGGACTCGCCTCGGTCCGACTTCCTCTCTTAGACCCTTCCCGACCTTAATGAAACCCAAAACGACTTAAACGCGGTAAGAAAGGGAGGGGAAACGAGGCTCACCGAGAGCTTGAGTTTCTCGCCGGGAAAACGTCGTCGGGCTCGATTGGACTCGACTAGGCTCGCCGGAGGCGGAATCGGAGATTTCGCGGCCTAGGACGGAGGTGGAGGGTCAAAAGGTGAAACCTTGCGACATTGGAGAGCGAAAGACAAGAGGAGTAACCTTACCGGCCTCAGATCGGAAAACAGAGGAGACGAGGGGCTGGCGGCGGCGCTGGGCTTCCCTTGGGCAGTCGCTGGGCATCCTCGGTCGCCGGAGGCGTGGCGAAGTCGCTACTGGGCTCGTCGGGGAGGAGGAATGGGGCTGCAGGGGCTCGACTTCCCTTCAATGGCGGACAGGGGAGGAGGAAGCTCGGTGGTGGCGGCTCGGCTCGCCTGAAATGGTTAGAGACGGTTCTTCTGGTCGCTGCTTCGAAGCGCGGTGGCTCACCGTGCCATTGCTCGGCTCGTCGGAAGGAAAGGGGGAAGAACAATGGGAGTGTGGTATGGGGGAATTGCCGCTGCATCAAGGGAAAGGGGAGCCCTTGGGGTTTGAATTGGGAAGCTCAGAGAGAGAAAAGAAAGAAAATGGAGATGTAAGGTGAGGCAGACAATGAAAATGGGAGAGCTGGGTTCAAAGAAGGAGAAGGTGGGAGGTTGTAGCACTGCACAAGAAGAGGTCTCAGAACTTTGTTGGGTTATTTGGGTGAATAGGAGTTGTTGCATCTGGATAAGTCAACAAGGAGAGACACCTAGTTGGCAAATTTCGGAATTGGGAAGAAAAAACATATGGTCCCAAAATCACAATTCAAATACCCGGAAATAAATCTTGAAATCCGCTCTCTCTCTCTCTCAACCTTATCCCGACTCGATCAAAATTCCTATTAAATTTTTCAAAACCGAATTAATTAATCCGATAAAATCTCGCTCGTATTCCAAAATCTCAAGTCAAAACAGCGGGATTGAAATCCGTCAGAAAAATCCGTTAAAATCATGCCGGAATTCATTTTAAGAGATTTTAAATAACCCGATTGAAATTCATTTTTAATTTCTTTTTTCCGAAATTAAGGATTTAAAATCCGGGCCTTTGCATACAAACTAAAACATTGTGGCGCGATAAGTTGAAGGAACATATGACGCTAGGACTGGCCTATTGCCAAACTGTATCAGAAAAGTTATGGCTTTCAAGAAAGCTTTTGTCCGCTTTTGTCTGGCAGGAGTCCCCCGAACAAAGAACCAACAAGCAGACGCGTTGGCTCGGGTCGGCGCGACAATGCCATCTGAAGTGGGAGAGCAAGTCGTATTCAAAAATGGACCCAAAGAAAACTACTCCATGAAGTTTACGTTGTGGAAATTGAAAATGAAGATGATTGGAGAAATCCCCTGGTCAAGTATCTAGGAGAAGAAAGCCTTACTGTTGACAAGATAGAAGCTAAGAGAGTTGTCATCTGAGTGGCTTGTTTCACCTTCCGCAACAGAAAGCTTTATAAGAAGGGGTATTAGATGCCAGACCTTCTTTGTGTTTCGGCAAAAGAAGGAAGAAAGATAGTGGAAGACCTACATGAAGGGGTGCACGCCCACCACCAGGGGCGGCAGGCCTTGGTAACCAAAATCACATGTCTAGGATATTACTGGTCAACCAAGAAGACAGATACACAACATCATATCCATAAATGTGACGCGTGCCTGATGTGCGCTCAATTAACCATATTTTTCGCTTACATTCATATCGATTTCTGTCTGCATTTCATTTTTCTGGGTTTTATTTATACAGAATATGTGTAGTTTATGTTTATTTGCAATATATGGAGGTCTACAAAAAGTTTTTGTTTAATTTCGCAGAAATCATGCGCACTTTGGAGCCTAAAGGAAAGTCATCAAAACATTGGAGAAACTAAGGAAGAGCACATGATGGTGCAGCTGGAGAAAATGCCACTTTTCGCCATTCATCATTTTGAATCAATTTCGGATGTCTTCATGAGAGTTGTAGCCCTCGAAAAGATCTTTTCAACACATATTCATATGCGTCAATCAGACGAACGAGGACTCAGGAAAGTGTGTTTGAAGATGGAGCAGAATGCTGAAAGCGCACAGAACTACTCGACGTCGACCAAACTGGTCGATGTCGAGTACCTTTTGGTCCACTTGCCTCCCAGAAGTCGAGATCGAGCACCATTCGAGCACAACACCACTCGAAAAACACAGATCTAGTCGATGTCGAGTACTCTACTCAATGTCGAGTACATGCCGAGTGCAAATGCTAGCCGAGATCGAGCACAATCCAAGGACAGAAGAATTCTACTCGACGTCGAGTACTTTACTCGATGTCGAGTACACCCTAGCGCCAGTCCGAGTCGAAGTCGAAAGGAAATCCGAGTGAGGAGCTTGCTTACAAGTGAAGTCACGAGATATATCTATCAAGTTGAAGGTTGATTTATCCACTTTAGTAATTCTCCTATTTACTTTAGGGAATTTTATTTGTTTTATTTGATTTATTTATCAAAGTTATATCTTAGGAAATAGGATAGTTAAATTTAGGTATAGATAGAATTGTTCTCTCCTTGATTAGCAAGGACTTGAGCACTATAAGCAAGACCCTAGGGGCTGAGTTTTAAGATCATTCTATTCTCAAGCAATTGAGCAAACACTAGTTAGGCAATTTAGATTTTTATTTGAAGCTTTGGCCGAGTGGAGTTGAAGAGGTGAGAGCGGAATTGGCTTTGTTCGGTTGTAAGTTTTGTTTCGATTTAATGCAAGTTAGTTCTTTTATGTTTTTTATGTGTGTTTTGATGATGAAGAACGATTAGTCACCCAACTTCTAGGGTCGGGGTGAGCCCAACGGTAGCCATGTAAGGTAATGCATCAAAGGTAAAATCTTTATTGCGATTTCATCTTCTATCCCTAATTGCATTATTCTTCTGCGATAGTCGAAGGTGATCCTTATTTGTGTTATTAAAGCGAAAGTGATCTTAATGCAAACTTGGATTAATTATGTGAAAATGGTTAGTAACAATCAGGGTTTATGCGAAAGCCTCTATTTTCCTATTTGTTAATGACGAAAGTTGTTTGATGAAAATCCATGATCTTTTATACCTTTAGCATTGTTCTTATATGGCTATCGTTGTGGCATTGAAACCCCGATTTTGGAAGCTTTTAGTTTATTGAATTCAATCCACAAATTTCGTGTTTACTTTTGTTGTTTTTATTTCACAAAAGCTACGTTTTTATTCTGCACTGACACTCGACATCGACTTTTGTTGGTCGATATGGAGTAACTAAGTGGTCGACATCGAGTACCTTTTACTCGACGTCGAGTACTTCCATCTTTTGTTGTGCATATCTGCAGGCGAACTCAACGGCATTGGTTGATATCGAGTACTTTACTCGACATCGAGTACTCTTTTGGTCGACTTCGAGAGCAATTTGGAACAAGAAAGGCAAGCGCTGACGCGCTGCCTCGTGGATACGATCCTGAATACCCTACCACTACAATGGGAGGGTTTCTTGTATTTTATTTGCTTGGACAGGGAGTTGGTTTTCTTTCATATAGTTTTATATTTGCATACTTGATTTCCCTCCACAACAGTGCCAAAGACATAGTGACGTATGGTACTTCCCGTGGAACCTCTAAAGAGTGTACACGACCCCTACCCTTTCGCATTGTGGGGAATGGATATCTTGGGACCTCTCCCCATAGCGATAGGGAAGTTGAAATACGTTCTTGTGGTGGTAGACTATTTCACTAAGTAGGTTTCACATGCTTAACTCTAAACATGTTGTTGTCCCCTTAGGAGGGCATTTTGAGTTATATAAGAAACAATGTCCCCAATCTAAATATGAGATTCAGAAAATGAGTAATGTGCCATATGATGTAGTTGTGGGATCTATGGTGTATGTTATCCTGAGTACTAGGCCAAATATTGCCTTTGTTATTAGTGTCTTGAGAAGATTTATGTCTAATCCTGGAGAACCTCAGTGGAATGCTATGAAATAACTACTAATGTATCTTTTTGGAAATGAAAAGAAATGTCTTATTTTTTTTAACACACTCTAAAACATGAAAGGATAGGCTATGTAGACTCAGATTATGCTAGTATTAAGGATAACAAGAAGTCTACTACTGCTTTTTATTTCCCTTAGGTTGGTAGCTATGTGTTCTGAAAATCTCAGTAGCAATATGTGGTAGCCCTTTCCTCTACAAAAGTTAAATACATGGATGCTACAGAGGCTGCCAAGGAAGCTATTTGGCTCAGAGATCTCCTAGAGGAAATAGAAAAGAAAACTTAGCTGCACACTCTTTTCATTGACAATCAAAATGATATTTAACTGTGCAAATATCCTCTTTATCATGAGAGAACCAAACATATTGATGTTAGGTTTCATTATATCGGGAAGAAAGACAAATACAAACTGTTTAATGTGTGCAAGATTAAGAGTTCTTTGAATCCTTCTAATTTTGGCATTAAGGTTGTCACTGCTAACAAATTTGCCTACTGTAGGGATGCCTCGCACATTCTGGATTCACCTTAGCAACAACCACTATTAGATCGAGGACGGACGCGAGATACACCAAGACCCTATGGAGGCAGAAAAACTAATTAAGGAACAAATACAGGTTTAGGAGGGCAACTGTTATGATTGTTTAAACTTGTATATTGTCTTAAGTTAGACATGTGAGTGGCTTTAGCACTCTGACTTGTAACTATCTTTTTTTTTTTGGTAAATAACCGCTGGAGAAAGACTCCATGGAAAGTAACGGACTACATCACAATATTACGGGGGGTAGTCCATCCCCTACGATCATAATCAATCAGACTCGACACATGATCCGGCGGCTCCTCGATGCGGTGGCAACCAATCGGAACAGCCTGAGCAATCTTTGCAAGGGAGTCGGCAACGACATTCGCTTCCCTAAAGACATGTTTGAATTGGATGGCCCAACTCAACTTACGAAAGCCTTGGCAACTAACGACCAGGCTAGACATCGGATGACACTCCTTCACCCTTTGTGGACCAAGTTGAGGGCTGTAAGAGAGTCGGACTCGACCAAAACCTTTAGCCAGCCCATCTCCCATGCCATCCTCAGCCCACCGACGATACTCCAAAGCTCTGCAGCAATGACCGGGACGCTCCCAATCTTGTGGACGAACCCTCCCAGCCAGCAGCCATTCGCGTCGCGAATGAGGCCACCCGCAGCGCCTTCACCGTTCCTGTCAACCGAGCCATCCACGTTCACCTTCGTCCAACCTTCTTCCGGCCTTTCCCATCCGACCTCTTCAATTCTGCTTTCACTAGCCCTTCTTCTATTAGTTCGTGAGCTCCAAGCCGTTTCATATTGTCTGGTGATTTCCGCCACAAAGCTTGCTTTGTCCGGTCTGCTTCGTGAGTCACTGAAGACCCTCTCGTTTCTCCAACGCCACGCCCACCACGCAGCATTCGCGAATAGGCAGGCCCATTCCATCCCGTCCTCTCTCTTCTTGGTTGACATCACATTGGACCTCCACCATCCTGCAAATGGCAATGAGAAAAATTCAGCACTATATTTATGACAGTTCAAGTCTTTCCACATATCAGAAATGAGGGAGCAGTCCCTGATTATATGGATGATCGATTCCGGAGTCTCCGGGCAGGCCGAGCACGAAGGGTCGCCAGGTGCCGTCTGCACCTCTCTTCATTTGTGAGTATAGCACCCCGAGTGACAAGCCATAAGAAGGTGCGCACCCTTTCAGTCACTTGCAGCTTCCAAATCCTGTTAAACACCACACTATAAAGGAATTAGCTTTAGTTAATCGATCATACGCCGCCTTGATCGAGTAGTTTCCGTCCACAGCATCTGTCCAGCAAATCCGGTCTTGCATAGCGCCATCCTCCATTACTGCATTAGCCGCAATCTTCATGAGCGTCTCCGAGGTAACAACCCCTGAGAAATCGTTCCACTTCCAGCCTTCCCCCGGAATCCAATACGAGTTTACCGTCCTATTCCGATCATCCTCTCCAATGCTGCCAGTCACGTGTTGCTCAAGAGGAGTCTCCAAAAGCCAGCGGTCCTTCCAAAAACTCACAGTATTGCCGTCGCCAATGAGCCATCTAGTGCCATCATTCACAACCATCTCAAGACTCTTTCGCATACATGACCAAATAACCGAAGTTCCAACCACGCAGGCCTCCGAGTCCCTCACGTACTTGGCCTACAAAACCATGCACCAAATATCCTTATCATTGCAATTTATAAATCTCCAAACGAGCTTCCCATTGATAGCTATATTCAACTCATTCATGGACCTTAGACCCAACCCTCCTTTACACTTCGGCATACACATATCCCTCCACGCCACCAGGTGAATCTTGCGCCCTTCCTCGTTATCTCCCCAAATGAAATTGCGGCACTTCCTATCAATCGAGTCACAGGTGGACTTTGGGATAGCCACCGTAGCCATCGAGTAGACCGGGATAGATTCGAGCACGGATTCGGCGAGTGTCACACGACCGGCTAAACTTAAATGATTCCTCCTCCAACCAGCGAGGCGGTTATCAATCTTATCGACCAGCAGCGCGAAAGTATCTCCACCAATACGAGAATGCAGGACAGGCATACCAAGATAGCTCCCAAGATTGTCCGTGACCTCAAAACCACACTCCTGTCTCAGCCCTTCAGTAACTTCCCTGCCGACATTGGATGAAACAAATAACTTGGATTTATTTGTGTTAACCCTCTGTCCAGAAGCTCTACAGAAAACTTCAAGAATACCATTGATCACTCTAAGCTGCTGAACCGACGCTTCCGCTACCAAAACAATGTCGTCGGCAAACAAAACATGCGATATCGAGGGCCCTTGTCTAGTCAGTTTAGCCGGCTTCCAGTCCCCATTAGCAACAGCTCTATCCACCAAATGGCTAAGCCTTTCCAAACACAAAACGAATAAATAAGGAGAAACCGGGTCACCTTGTCTGAGACCTCTAGACGGCTCAAAATCCTGCGTCACCTCGCCGTTCACAAGGACCCGAGTAGTAACAGAACCGATACACTTGCTCACCCAATCCACAAACTTAAGGTTGCAAGGAACCATACAAATCTTATAATTTAGGACACATACTTAAGGTTGCAAGGACCCCTTAGACATTTTATATGTCTAAGGTTTAGATCCGTTGACCTTACGGTAGTGACAATTTATAAGTATCTTATATGGTAATTACATTATTTCATACTTAACGTTATAACCTCATTTCAGATATGCAGAAGCTGGGCCTATTTTCTTTTGGGCTGATCCAATCCATTGTGAAGTGTGGTTAACTTATGATCGTTTGAGCTCGCGTATTAACCCTAGTTCTGAAAGGGCTATATTTACTCTCGTTTGATCTACTGTGCAACCGAACCTCAAGTGTAAAAACCCTAAAAAGAGAGAGAGGGGCAACCATAGCTCGTAGTTGAGCTAAGTGATGGAAGATGAAGATCCAGGTAGTGTTGTCGGTGGTGTGACTGAGAGATCTTCGTGAGAAATCGTGGAAGATTCCCGGACGGTTGCCAATTCAAGGGACTTTTTCTTCCTTCCTTTCTCTTCTGGTTTCCGTTTTGAGGTTTCACACTTGTTCTTGTGCTTAGTTTCCATAGCCAACTTGTAACCTTGTTTTTCTAAAACTTATTGGACATTGGGACGGGATCTTCCCTCTCGAGATCTTGCAGAGTAAGGTTGACCCGAATTGCGTTAACAAATCGCGTTTTCTCTTGTTGTTTTTTCTTATCTTTCATGTTTTTATCAAAGTGATTAAGCGAAAAACGAACATCATGATGTTCAGCTAGTCACAAACCTGCTTCACAAACTTGATTCGCAAGATAGCTCGTAATTTTTTTTTAAAAAAAGTAACAGATTTCTCTACGCCCTTTTCACATTTTCACTTCTCTGCCCCAATCAACTACAAAGTCTAGATGGCTCTAAGTAAATTACAGAACAAGTAAAAATGGAATAGAACGTAACCCTATCACATAAGAATAGCAGTAGCTACTTCTACACCATACTACATTCATTAACCATATGTTTACAGATTGAATTTATCGTCACTGAGGAATCTTCCATATTCTGTATGAAGCCTCTCGTCTTCGACAGAGCGCCCCACAAACCTATCTTTCTTCTTGTATCTTTCTTGAAATCCCAACAAATTCTACCATAAATATGCCTCAGAAGCCACGTAGTGATCATGCTGAACTCTGTTGCGCATACCAGAGTTTCTTCTGACAGATGAGTATCCTTTCATTCTCAACTGCAGATTCTGCATCTTCCTTTCTGCAGCCCCATCTCATCCCCTTGGCAATGGTGGAAATCGCGTCCACAAAGTAACTGGATTCTCGGATGACCACATAGCCTCTTGGACGAAGGATTCGGTCCATCTCCAAGAGGATGTATTTCATGTCGCACCTATAGAACAAGAGGATCAGGAACCATGGATGCAAAGATCATACAATATAAGAAATGTGTGAAACATGTAGCCAAATCATTTATACCTGTGACTTTCAGCAGTGAAGAGACCATCAACATGAAGAAGATCATAAGTTCTTGGATACGTCGAAAATGCCTCGCACCTGCATATCATGAAACCCAGCAATCAACCAGAACCCAACAGACACAAAGAGAAGCCAACAACATAAGGTTCTTTAAGATTAGTGCGAATCACCAGTCGTGATAGGTTCCAATAAGTCCTCGATCATAAATCACGGGTAATGTATTGGCAGCGTGGGAAGAAACGACATTCATGACCCACAAAGGTTTGTTTGTCAATGCTGCAGCGAAGCCCCCATACCCGGTGTTCATGTCCATAACATTACGTATCTGGTCACTGCCAAGAGCAGGAAGTAGCCTCCTATAGTGCCTCACCCGCTTCTTCCACTCTCGTTGATCACGTTTGAAAGCGCCACCACTACCACCAGCAACATCTGAGACGCGCTCTGGTGCAATGTTTAGCCTTTGGGGCCACTTCGGTGTGGATTCAAGGCCAATACTCTTAAACTTGGGGCTTGGAACTATGGCACATGATCGAAGAGGTGTGTACCATGCTGAATCCGACTCAATAGAATCGTCGCATTTGGATGGGTAGACATTTGCACTGCTAAGCTGCTTGTAGCAGCTATCACTCGATGTCTTCTGCCACACGGCTATGTCATCCTTCTTGCTATATAGTTTGAAGCACAAAGAAGTTAGCAGCTCCTGAAGCTTATCGTAGTTTGCCCTCTGCTCCTCCATGGTGGTGTTCCAGCCCTGCCATCTGTTCTCATAATTGATCGGCGGTCCAGAAAGAACCCAAAACCCTCCAGGCCGAAGAATACGATGAATCTCCATAAGATAGATTCCGCCTAAAATGGAAAATGTTTCAAGGTTAATAATGATAAAGCAACATTTCAAGGCATTCCTCCCTCTCAATACATCTAAACACAAACGAAAACAAGCGACATTAATGATAAAACAACGTTCTATTTGGGGGATGGTGTTTTTCTATATATACACCTGAATATGGACAGGGAAACCGAGTCAGCAATGAAAGATATACATACCAAACTCAGTCCAAGGAATGAGGCATCTGGAGCAATGAGCCAGATCGAAGGAGCTGGACGGGAAAGGAAGCCGTTGTGTAGAAAGAATGCCAAGGATCGCAGGGATACCGCGTTCAAGAGAGAATTGTACTTGTGCTTCATGGTTATCCCTTGGTGCCAGAGATACTGTCAAAATTCCACGCTCTAACAGATCACCTCCCCAACTTGCCACCTACAATTATGATCACTTTATGAGATAATTAATCCTGTTATTCAAGGTTGGAGCTTATAAAACAATTCATCTATGCCATGGTATCATTAATTACTTCAACCAAGAGCCATAAATAGGTAAACTCACTCCACATCCAGTATCAATGGCGGTTCGGACAGTGCCATTTTTCATTTGAGGAATCAAACTTTGCATGTGATCAACATACTCCCTAACTCCATTTGGAAACATGGTACCTCCACCAGGGAAGATAAACTTGTCCCCTTCTTTTCTGAGCCAGTGCTGATTTGATTTCTCTTTGTTTATCCAGTCATACGGCACATTCCTGAGACCGAATCCTCGTGAAAGGTGTATCACAAAAATCTACCAATTGAGCAACAAATGGCGTACTTACCGGTACCAAACCTCATCCTTGCTTTTAGGCCACTTAATGGGAGGCTTGTAACCATTTGGTGGAGGAACCAAGCACTCCTTCCTCTCAAAAGGTGGGGGGCAGTGTCGTTCCATAAACGTCAGCCGGCGATAGCCATACTTTCTCCACCTCTAAGGAAAACAAGAAGCCACAAAAATAGTCTAATTGAATCTCCTGACTCGATAATCAACAAGATGAAGTATATAATCGACAGGTATACCTTAGGGTCAGTGCAGGGCGTGTAATCTTGATACGCAATGTCGCATTCAAGGAAAGAAACAACTTTGATTTTAACGGACTCTCCTGACTCGATTATTTTGCTCAAATCCTTAACCTGAAATAATGTTTTTTGAGAGCATATGACCATGCCCAAATAGAACGAGCAGCCGCATAACAAGACGACCATCAAACATTTGGGAATGATCCTTATGCCTTTGTCTTGCTGATCACTTGGCTTCCCCTCTTTATAATTCATCCTAGGAAGTTTATTTATTTACCACCTGCAAAAAAATATATAAATATAATTAACTCATGCTTCTGGATGTTCTTAATCATAAACTGTCATGACAACCGAACTAGAAGTAATAGATCCAACTGAAACCAAAGTAATATTCATCCAAACTGTCATAGAGCAGTTATGAAGGCATGGCTTCAGTAAATACAAATCTCTCCATACATAAAACAATAATGAAGATACAAGATCTCATAGAACCAATCAACTAAAGTAGCTTCAAGGTGTCATACAAAAATCCATAATGGTCCACATGATGTTGGGTCCAAGACTACCTAATTCATCAATTTTGAAACATCATGGGATGGTCCATAAATCCCTACCACATGGTATGAAGGAAGTGGGGCAAACACACCATGAAAAGTTATACAGTATAATATATAAGTGTAAGCATGTCATATGGTTTATTCATTGCTTCTGATTCAAGAAAGATTTTCGTGCCGAATGTAACGTTTTTTCACCAATAAGTTGTTAGTTTACATTCAAGAAGGAACAACAATTGAAAAGAAATTGAGAATTATGAAATTGGGGATGAAATGCAAGAGCTAAGTAGGAAACATAAATAATGCAGTGCTTCATGAGCTAATTCCATTGCTGAAAAGTTAAAACTGCACTTTTTTTTCTCCCAATTATGCATCAAAAATGGTAAAATGTCAATAAAATTTTGGATGGGCACATATACAAGCCTCCAATAATCAAAGATCAAAATTACCAAAAAAAAAAAAAAAAAACTCAATTGCATAAATGTGAAAACAAGAAATGGTTAAAATTCAAAGATTGACATGACAAATTCGACACTAATTCAAATTAAAAGCATTCATTTTGTGGGCAATGCCATATCCAATTCCACCACATATACAATGAAATGAAATAAAATAAACAGAAGATGCCAAACAAAACCAACGATATAAAACATGACAGATGAATGAAGGCATTGATACAATTTTATCAGAAGAAAAAGGTAATTACCAACAAAAGGGCAGAGAGAATAAAAAAAAAAGGAAAATAGAAAAAGAAAAACGAGGAAGAAGTTGTCCTTCCACAAATCTACGTGAACCCTGAAAAAAGAAAATGGATATTGATGGATGAAAAGGGTTGAATTGATGGGTGGGAAGATGAAAGATTGGAAGGACCTCTCTCACATTTAATTTGAAGAATAGAAATTGAGAGAGGGGGGTGAAGGGGAAGGGGGTGAAGGGGAAGGGGGTGAAGGGTCGGAAATCGGAAGGGAATGAAAAAATCCCTTCCAATGACAAAGGAAAGGTGTGATGATTTTGGGGGTGAAAGCCCCGCCAATTTATAACAAGTTTGTTTTTGTTTTTGGCTCCGAAATGATTGGCTTTGCTTCGGCGTTCTGCCGTTCTCTCTTGTTTTTGGATTTTAAAATTGTACACCCCAAGTCCAAGCTCTCTCCCCCATATTTCTCTCCTCTCGCGTGACGCGCGAGTGTCAAGTGAGTTGAGACAGACACAGTTGAGAGGTACATACAAACACAAATGTTAAGAGCATATTTATCATTGACCCCCGTCCCGGGCTCATAACTTACTTTTTTAACTGTCACATCAGCTTATGAGCCTCAACATAGTTTTTCATTTTTTCAGCAAATTATCAGTGAGTCTCGTTCCGGGCTCTTTAACTTTTTTTTAATCTATTTCTTTTTTCCTTCAAATAAACAAAGCTATTATTATTATTATAAATGTGTGATAAATGTATTTTTTGTAATGGGTAAGGAGTGAGTATATGAGTATTTAAATGTGTGAATTTTTTTTAAAATAAATATATTCAAAATGGGTGTTTATGGATAGATAAAAATAAATTATATTCGAAAATAATTTTTTTTTATATATATATAAGAAATAAGCCAAAAAATTGGATTTAACAAACAATTTAAATAGCATTGCCACGTGGCGCTTGGCATGATGTGCAGCACATCCATTCCCTCCCAATTCCCTTCCAAACGGCGCCATTTTATGTAAAATTTTCCGGAAAAAAAATTTGAAATGTGGGACATGGCCCACCTTCTGACCATAAGAGTGGGCTCATCTGCGGCGATGAAATTTCCGGTCTCATCGCCAGGTAAACCTTCATCTCTATTTTCTTTTTTATTTCGTGCTGATGTATTAAATTGGTGAGTCTTGGGGCTCACCAATAACAGTGCTGTAATTGACTCACTTTTGAAATCACACAATTTAACCATAAAAAAAATATTGGGCATGCCACCTAGAGGTGGCAATCGGGCGAGTCGGGTCGGGTTATTCGGTTTCGGGTTATATCGGACTCGGGTTGATATCGGGTGTGATGACAATTCGGGTCTGATCAGATCAGGTTGGGTTTATTCGGGCCTTATTTTATCGGATACAATCGGGTTTTCGGGTTCTATTCGGTTCGGGCGAACCGGGTTTCGGTCTAAACGGGTTCGGGTGAACCGGGTTTCGGTTTAAACGGATTCGGGTGAATCGGATTTCGGTCTAAACAAGTTCGGGTTAATCGGGTTTCAGTCACAACAGTTTTGGTCGAATTGGGTTCAGTCAAATCTAACCCGCAAGAATTATATTGGATAAAACAAATTGATTTTTTTTACCTATGAGTTATTTATCATTATATATATATTAAGCTAATGTTTATCAATTCTTAATCAATACTACTACATTCGTTAAAAAAAAAATATAAGTCTTCTTACTTTTTACAACATTTTTTTAAAAAAACTCAAAATTATATAAAATATTATTTTTCAATATTAATTTCATATTTATTTCTCATAACTACAAAATTTTAAAAATGACCAAAAAACTGATATTTATGTGGTTTTGGTGTCTTAAAAAAATGCTAAAAAGTGACTTTTTTTAATGGAGGGTGTACAAAATTATATTTAATTATACTATATGCATGATAATATTACAATCCATTACTAAGTAATCAAATACTTAGGTTGTTTTGAGTATTTTAGGGAAAAAGATAAGATTTTTGTTGGTTTCGGATATAATCGGGTTTGGGTTATATCGGGTTTCGGGTATAATCGGGTTCGGGTAATTTCGGGTTTCAGATATGTTCGGGTCGGGCAATTTCGGGTTTCGGGTTGATTTCGGGTCTGTCCATTCGGATATAATCGGGTTTGGGTTGTTACTGGGTTCGGATTGCTTTCGGGTTCGGGCTTAACTCGGATCGGGTCGGTCGGTCTCGGACCTAAACTTTTTTTTCAATTATTCGGGTTTCGAACGGGTTCGGGTCGGATTAATCGGATCGGTTTTCTCGGGTCGGGTCGGGTATTGCCAGCTCTAATGCCACCAACTAATATAAAAATTTAAGATTATCAGGTGAAATCGCAATACCACAGTATCACGTGAAATTTTCATTTTTTAAAAGTTACTTATATACCATCGCAAACTATATTCAGTGTGAAACTTGAATGTACTATTCCCTCTGGTAAATAATACTTCCTCAGTTAATTAAAACTTATCGTTTTAGTAAGTCATTTTAGATATTTTATCATATGTTTTATGAAATTGCCCTTATAATAATTAAATAGTTTTTAGAAAGTAAAAATAATGTAGAGTAATAATTAGGGGTATAAGTGTATTATTTTTTATTTTCTTAATAAATGTGTAGATTTCTAAAATGACAAGTTTTAATTAACGAATGGATCATAAGATGTTTGATGTTTGGGAAAAATAATTAAGAAATGAGGGTAGCTATTGGCACTGTCAAAATTTCGCCAAATGTATGACCGAGACATCAACCCGGAGAGCCGGAGATGACAACACATTTACCGACACCGAATGTCAATATCAATGGCGAGACAAGGACCCACAATAACACACCACATCTGTCGATGGTGAGACAAGGCTTTACAACATGAACAGATTAGACATAATCTGTAGCTAAAAATCAATGACATGAATGAAATAGCATATAATAGCATATAATCTTCATATCCCCCCTTCAAGTTGGACTTGGTGAGAGACCAACAAGTCCCAACTTGGAAGATAATAATTTGTGTTGCCTTTCACCAAGTGCTTTTGTGAGCACATCTGCTAACTGGATACCAGTTCTGACAAGTTGAGGGAGCAAAAATCATGCTTGCAACATTTCCCTTACAAAATGACAATCAATTCTCAGATGCTTTGTCCTCTCATGGAAGACTGGATTCTCAGCAATGTGGATAGCCGATTTGTTGTCACAGAACAAAGGAATTGGTAAGGGAATGGACAACTGTAATGTTTGTGATATACCTTCTACCCAAACCAATTCACTTGCAGTCATGGACATGCTTCTATATTCAGCCTCAGCTGAAGATTTAGAAATTGTTGCATGTTTCTTAGTCTTCCAAGATACTAAATTTTGTCCAAAAAACACACAATAACCAGTAAGTGATCTAGCACAAAATTTTGTCCAAAAACCACACAATATTCAAAGGAGAGTGTTTGAGATACTGAAGACCAACTGAAATGGTCCCCTTAAGATATCTGACCACATGCATGCCTACATCAAGGTGTGGTTGCCTTGGTTCAACCATAAACTGACTTAAGTGCTGAAATGCATAAGATATGTCTAGTCTGGGCAAATTTAAGAACAATAGCCTGCCAATAAGCCTTCTGTAAACCTCTGGATCTTTGAGGATGTGCCCTTCATCAGTAGACAATTTCAAGCCTCTTGGGAGTGGAAATAAGGCAGGCTTGCAATCTGTCAATTTGCAATCCTCGATAATATCCATTGCGTACTTCCTCTGGTGAATCAGTGTGCCTTTACTGTCATGCATAATCTCCAGGCCTAAGAAATACCTTGCTTCCCCAAGGTCTTTGATTGTAAAAGCATCATGAAGAGCCTGTTTGGTGTGCCTGATTTCAAATTCATCATCTCCTGATAACAGCAAATCATCTACATATGCTACCACTATCCCTTTGGATACTTTCTTAGTAAACAATGAGTAATCCTTAAGTGCTTGAACATAGCCCAATTCATTAAGAACTTACATAATTCAGCATTCCATTGCCTTGAAGCTTGCTTCAAGCCATAAATTGATTTTCTCAACTTGCAAGCCAATCATGGTTTGCTCAAAGGATACCCTTCAGGAGGTACCATATAAACTTCTTCCTCTAGATTCCCATGCAAGAATGCATTTTTGACATCTAGTTGATATAGAGGCCAATTTTTAACTGTTGCAACTGCAATCAAGATCCTGACAGTTGCAAATTTTGCTACATGGGAGAAGGTGTGTTTGTAATCCTTCCCTTTAATCTGGTTATATCCCTTTGCCACTAGTCCGGCTTTATATCTTTCAATAGACCCATCTGGTCTATATTTAATTTTGTATACCCATTTACTTCCTATGGGTTTAACTCCTTGAGGGATCTCAACAAGTTCCCAAGTGCCATTCTCTTCAAGGGCCTGCACTTCCTTGTTCATAGCATCTATCCATTTAGGATTCTGTACTGCCTGATGATAATAAAAAGGTTCAGGTTCAGCTGCCATGCAAGCAAAGGATTGAACAATTTCAGGCTCAATATCTTGCACTTCACTTAGACACTCGGCTAAGAATGATTGGGACAATGAATTCCTTTGTCTGTTGCCATGACATACATAGTCCTGGAGCCTCTATGGTCTTGTGTGCTCCCTGATAGATCTCCTTAATGGAGGGAATGCTTCTAAATCTTGCAATAACTCAGCTGTGATAGGGCTATTCTGTGCATCAGACTGCAATGAATCAGCAACCTGTGAAGGAATCCTTGATGAACTACTGCTTTCTTCAAAATGTTGAGTCTGTACTGGGGAATCTTGCAGCACTATGGGTATCTGTGTTACATTATGATCATCAAGAGCATGTTTCACTAAGGGCAAACTGCATATTTGATCAGTATTTTCAAGATCAATTATAGCCTGGCCAGCAGATTTAAAAGGGAATGTATCCTCCCTGCAAACAACATCTCTGCTAACAAAGACTTTGTGACAATTCAAGTCCCAAAGTTTATACCCTTTTTGTCCAAAAGGATATCCTAATAAGACACATTTCCAAGCCTTAGGACCCATTTTATCTTTACTGTCATGAGACACAGGAGCATAACATAAGCCGACAACCACTCTCAATTCATCATAATTGGGAGCCTTGTTAAAGAGCTTATCATAAGGTGTCTTCCAAGCCAGCACTTTTGTAGGCATCTTATTGATCAAATGAGTAGCTGCCATCAGACATTCACCCCAAAATTTAATGGGTAAGGATGCATGGATCCTTAGACATCTTGTACTCTCCACAAGATATCTATGTTTCCTTTCTACTCTCCCATTCTGTAGAAAATAATTCTAAGCACTGCCTCTGCACAAATTCAGTTCCATTGTCTGTTCTTATGCACTTCACACAACATTTAAACTGATTCTTCACATAGGCTAGGAAATCACTGATGGCTTTGAACACCTACAACTTGTTTTTGAGAAGGAAGGTCCAGGTTACCCTTGTGCAGTCATCAAGGATAGTTAAAAAATAAGAGAAGCCATTATAAGTCAAGCATTTATATGGACCCCATAAATCCATGTGAATCAATTCAAAAGGCTTTTCTGCCATACTATTACTCCTCTCAAAATGAAGTCTGTGATGTTTTGACAAAGCACATGATTCACAAACAAAATCCTTCAAAACAGAAGCATCAAACATATGCAAGTGTCACAACTTAGATAAGGAACTATGACCAAATCTAGCATGAACTATCTCTAAACTGGTGCTAGCCTTTTTACAACTTTTAAAAACTCTTGACTCCTCATGTCTTGACCTTGGATCTTCTGCAAACACCTTGTACATGCCATGTTTCCTCACTCCTCCTAACACCACTTTCTTAGGCCCCAGGTCCTGAAAAAAACAATGAGTTTTCGTGAATAAGGTTACAAGGTCAGTATCATCAAGCATCTTTCCAACTAACAGCAATCTATGTTTGAAATCAGGCACAAGCAAAACATCCTCTAAGACAACTGATTCTGACAACTGCAACTTTCTGATGTGATTTGAGCTCTTTCGATACATGCTCGGTGTTTTAGTCATAACAGGAACTATATTTGTCCGATGAAGGTCCATGGGTACTTTTTGGAAAGCTAATTTGAAGAGATACATCTTTCATGAAGACTAAAATGATGAAATCATCCAAAAAGAGGTCCGAAATTGGCAAGAATCCAGCAGTTCGAAATCTGCACAGTTTTCCCGACGCATTGAATGACGTCGGAATAGATGAAGAGGCGTTGAACGGGATTCATTCAATGGAACTTGATGGTTTTGAAACTTCATGATGACATCCAACCTTCCATTTTCCACTAGGGGGCTTGCCAACTTTCACCATCAATTCCCGAGAGATTTTTCATGTTTCAATTGTTGCTTGTTTTATGGCTATAAAATGCCTAAACCTTGATCATAACAAATAAGATTTTAGTTGAGAATTTTTGGAAAAAAGTGTGTGTGTTTGATTGATTTGGTGAGAATGTGAGATGCCATTTTGACACCCCATTCCGGAGTGAGAGGCCGAGGAATGATTCTGTTTGTCTAACTCTTTCCGGCGGGATGCTTGTTAGAGTTGTTCAAACAAAGGCTTGATTGCTCGGGAGTGAGATGCCGACGAGTGAGAGGGCGAGTTTGGTAAGTCTATGGGTGAGATGCTCATAGATTTAGCCATCCATATCTTGTTTTTATTTTCCCAAAAATCTAGAAAAATCCAAATAAAAGAGTTGCGTGTGTCAAATTTTGTTCTCGTGCTCGGTTGAAGCTTTGAATCTTGTTGGTTCGATCCTTCGGGTCGTATCATTTGGTATCAGAGCTAATCCATCAAGTTCACAAAGCTTTATGTGATTCCATCACTTTCATCCACATCCCTCTTCAGAGCCGTCGCGGTTGCAACCATTGAAGTGCACTACGCAGATCCAACGTACAGGGGCGTATTGTACCTTTTTGGAAAGGAAACGCAGATTTGAGAGCCTTCACGGGATCAACCATCAAGATATCTTATGCAGATCCAACATACATGGGTGTAATGTTTCTTTTTGGAAGGGCAATGCAAGATTCGAGGACGAATCTTTTTCAAAGGAGGGGAGGATGATGTGATTTGAGCTCTTTCGACACATGCTCGGTGTTTTAGTCATAACAGGAGCTATATTTGTCCGATGAAGGTCCATGAGTACTTTTTGGAAAGCTAATTTGAAGGGCTACATCTTTCATGAAGACTAAAATGCCGAAATCATCCAAAAAGAGGTCCGAAATTGGCAAGAATCCAACAGTTTTCCCGACGTATTGAATGAAGTCGGAATAGATGAAGAGGCGTTGAACGGGATTCATTCAATGGAACTTGATGGTTTTGACACTTCATGATGACATCCAACCTTCCATTTTCCACTAGGGGGCTTGCCAACTTTCACCATCAATTCCCGAGAGACTTTTCATGTTTTCCGTCTTTAATTTGTTGTTTTAATTGTTGCTTGTTTTATGGCTATAAAATGCCTAAACCTTTGTCATAAGAAATAAGATTTGAGTTGAGAATTTTTGGAAAAACGTTTGTGTTTTTGGTTGATTTGGTGAGATGCCATTGTGACACCCCATTCCGGAGTGAAAGGTCGAGGAATGATCCTGTTTATCTAACTCTTTCCGGTGGGACGCTTGTTAGAGTTGTTCACACAAAGACTTGATTGCTCGGGAGTGAGATGCCGACTAGTGAGAGGGCGAGTTTGGTAAGTCTATGGGTGAGATGCTCATAGATTTATCCATCCATATCTTGTTTTTATTTTCCCAAAAATCTAGAAAAATCCAAATAAAAGAGTTGCGTGTGTCAAATTTTGTTCTCGTGCTCGGTTGAAGCTTTGAATCTTGTTGGTTCGATCCTTCGAGTCGCATCACTTTCCCATCTCATTTACAATTTTGATTGCTCCATCTAGAAGCCCTATGTGCACAGGTTTATTCAATTTTCTTCTGTTGATTAAGCATTGAGAATCAGCAATCATGTGATCTGTAGCTCTAGTATCAATTATCCACTCAATAGAAGTCTCTTCTTTCAAATAGATATTAGCATTAGTGGTAAGAATGTTACCTGCAAAGTTGGCAAAGGAGCTACCACTGCTGTCAGGTACATTTTTCCTCTGATCTTCTTAAGGACTTCTTGATAGACTGCATTCACCATTGCAGAATCCAGGTGCCCTTCTCCATTCTCTTCATCTAATGGATTTCCTTGAGTAGAGCTTGTTGCATTAGCTGCCATCCTGGATCCCTGAGCCTTCCTTTCTTTTTCTTTGAGCTCTTTAAACCATTTAGGCACCCCATGGATCTTGAAACATTGATCCACAGTGTGACCCTTAACATATAGCCACAATGAGTGCATTTAGAATTAAGTTTAATCATCTTCAACTCTTTCCAGTCCCTCACATCTTTCCTGAATGACTGACTGTTGCTGCTACTATTACTCCCAGTGTTACTCTGATAACCAGTACTGCCCCTATTTGCCACCATAGCACTTGATTCAGAAGCACCAATCAGTGATCCATTTGTCCCATTTGTTGCCTCATTACCAGTCTCAACCTGTTGTAACATAGAGTATGCTTTGTTGATGGTAGGCAAAGGGTCTGTAGCTAAGATCTGATTTCTGGCAGCTTCAAAATTCTCATTCAAGCTCACTACAAACTACATTAATCTGTTCCTGGACTCTATCTCTATAAGCTTCTTCTTCCAGTCACAAGTACACTTACTTATAGCACCACAACTACATTCAGGCAAATTTTCCAACACTTACAACTCATCCATCCTCTTTTAAACTGATTATACAGCTCTGCTAAGGTCATAGATCCCTGAACAATATTTCCCAATCTTTTCCTGATCTGAAAAATAAGAGGAACATTAGCTTGACCAAATCTCTCCAGAATTTCATCCCATAGAGCTTTGGATGAATCAATGAAAACGAAGCCCTCTGTAACAGTTTTACTCATCGAATTCAAGAGCCAACATCTAACCATAAAGTCTGCTCTTATCCATTTTTCAAGATCAACATGTCCAGCAATGGGTTTAGAACAAGATCCATTAATAAAGCCTAACTTGCATTTTGCTCCAAGAGTCGTCATCGCTCCCCGACTCCAAGTCATATAATTCTTCCCATCAAACGGAACAGCCACCAACTGAGCACCAGGGTGGTCTGAGTTAGAAAGGAACAGAGGATCACTCAGATTACCTGTAGAAGCCATATCTTCTGGAGGTGGGTTTTGCAATCCAGTGTTCCCGGTTGTGCTGAACATAAAAGGCTTAAAAATGAGCTAAAACGGAAGATCAACCTGCTCAATCTGATACCATGAACAGATTAGACATAATCTGTAGCTAAAAATCAATGATCAAGAGGAGAGATCAAGCAATGACATAAAAGGAATGGTCACTGTTCCATTCCAAATGCAACAACTTTCTTCTTAGGCAATCAATGCCGTCATAGCCGAGAGGCAGCAATCCCGAAACCCTACAATTAGGGGATGGTGCCACATTTGTCTTATATAGTACCTAGGGAGAGGTCATGTGCAAGTCGCATGGAGACATGTCTCATTATTACAAACAAGGCTAGGGCATTAAGGAAAATTGCATGATAAGGATGGAATTTAGATGAAATGAAATGACATGAATGAAATAGCATATAATCTTCATACAACCGCGCAACAGAAAACACACCCCAGCTGCCGGTTCATGCTGTCGGTGTTGATGGCAAGACAAGGCATAACAGCACACCACAATTGTCGACTCATGTTGTTGGTGAGATCCTTATCGGTGAGATCCTTATCGGCTTTGGAAGTCAATGCTTGTTAGCTTTTTACCGACACTAAAAGTCGAGAGAATGAACCATGTGTTTGGCAATACCACGTCGTGCCGATATCAAGCCGTGATGAAATAAGTGAAACAACTAATAAAGGAATTAAAGTGAAGCCGTTCTCGGTGATGTAATGGGAGTAAAAATCGAGAAAAGATCACTTATACATTTTTTGGTGTGACACTTAAATATTTTGGGTATAATTTTAAATTGATTTTTTATATAAAAAATTACATTTACATTTCATACTATTATATTTGCATATTAATAAACTTTTATTTTAAAAAATCATGTTTTAAAAGATATATAATTAAATATTAAATTATTTTAGTAAACATTCTTAAAAAAAATTAAGATATGATTTTTATGTTAAAAGTTTATAAACATGTAAATATAATTGTGTGGAAGGTTAATATAATATTTTTTTAAATGAGCATAAAATTATAGATTTTTTTTTCAAAATATTCACTCAAAAATAATTATTTACAATAATATTCACACTTTCAAAATATTTACGAAAAGATTCATTTTTTGCAGGGTTGACAGAGAAACGCGGGTTCAAACTGCGTTTCATTCATACATTATAAAATTTAAAATTGAAGAAAAAGTGGAAAAGGATAACGAATAAAACACGGGTTCAACCCGTGCTTTATTATTTTATTTTTTTAAATGACAAATAAAAAAAAAGAAAAGGGGTGAAACGCGGGTTGAACTCGCGTTTCTCCTTCCTCCTGAATTTCCAGGGCAACCGCTAGATTTAAGTCAAAGGGAGGGAGGCAGCGGGGACGACCCCGTCCTTGTCGATCGGTGTCCAACTCCCCCTCTGCTTCCTTTCCTGCTACTTTCCTCCCTTTGTTTGACCTCAGATCTATCGTCCGGAGAAGACGCTTGAAATTGAGGGGAGATAGAGGCTGCAAACGGAGACGGCGCCGCCTCCACTCCTGCACCAGACCCTCATCCCGCGTCTTCCGATGCAGGTGCCCTTGCGGTCATCTATGTCTGCTACTCCCTCCCAACTCCCACCAACCGGCCCGCTCGCTTCTGCTGGGCTCTTGCCTATCACGACGTCCCCTCCGCCTGCTTGCGCCACCAGACTTCACCTGCAATGGAGAGCGGAACTCTATCCTCCCTCTCCCGAGCATTCCCATCGATGACTCTCTCTCTCCCTCCGATCAATCTTCATAGATCTGCTGTACTTGTAGGTCCTTCCAAACCTCCTATCCACAGATCTGTTGAGCTTGTGTCCACCCTCCCCACAACCATACACTACTACATATAAAGCCCAAATGTAACATTTTTTATATAACATTTTAAAAAATTGTTACCATAGATATCTAATGTAACATGTTTTAACATTTATTAACAAAATGTTACATTAGCACAAATTATGTTACATTGGATGTAACATTATTTAAAATAATGTAACACTTTTGTATATGCAACACCTTATACATTTTATTGTAACATTATTTAAAATGATGTTGAATTTCATTTTTTAGGATGTTTATGCTAATTTTTTTGTACTTTATTAATTTTTTTTTAAATCCAATTTAAAGATTGTAGTTGTATTTATTATATCCAAGAATTTCATTGATTACATTATGTATAACACAATTATATAGTTATGTTTTTGGAATATTATTCTATCCATTGATATAAATAAAAAGATATTTATATTAATCAAATAAGGCCTCGATTGGTTGAACGTGGGAAGTGCAATTCCCAGGAATTTAATTCACGTGAATTTAATTCCCGTCAATTGTACTTCTGGTTAATTGAAAAAAGATGTTTGGTTAGTTTTTAAATGATAGGAATTTCAAATGGTGGAAGTGGTGATTTTGTACACAAAATGGTGGAAGTTCAACTTACCTAGTCCACCCTAGGTAAGTTAAATTCCCCCATTTCATAGGAATTGGAATTCCTGGGAATTCAAGTTCTTGGGATTTTGAAAGAAAAAAATTATAATCAAACACATGTATTTATCCTATTTCCTGGGTTTTTTCACTTCCTGGGTTTTTCAATTGTTAACCAAACGAACTCTAAGTCTCCAATTAATGATTCATACAAGGGGAAATATTTTCACTAAAAGAAGGTAATAATAATAAAAACTTGTGCATCAATTTGTACAAATATGAACTAAACTAGTTTAATATTCGTGTGTCACACTTGGAATTAATAAAAAAAATTATGTGGATATATATATATATATATATTAGATCTGTCAAAACAAAACCCGACCCGGTGACCCGACCTGAACGAACCGAAAAATTTCCGATCCGAACTTGAAAATTTTGACCCGATTTTTTTTTCCGACCCGAACCCGAAAAACCTAAAATTTTCCGAGTAATATGGGTTTCGACCCGGTGACCCGATTGACCAGGTAATTTTGACCTGATTTACCCGACTGACCCGGTTGATTTATAATTATATATAATTAATTTTTTTTATATAATTAAAATTTATCACAAAATTATCAAATCATGATTTTTTTAATTTAAAAAGGAAAAAATTGACAAACCCGAAATGACCCGAAACCTGGTGAAACCCGAGTTCGAATCAATCCGAAAAACCCAGAACTCGTTTTACCCGAGACCAATTTTACCCGACCCGAATGACCTGTTTGACCGGTCTAATATATATAGATTCGTTTCGGGTGGTAAATATTTATCTGGTTACTTCATTGGAGAGCATAAATATATATAAATATATATTTTTATATTGTAATAGTATAAAAAACAATAAATTATATGGTAAATTATTATAAAAGCTTTTATATATTTGACAGATAAATACCTAGCAAAATTGAATGATGGCCTAAACTTTTATATATATGAGAAATTTATATTTCATGAAATAGTAGTAATATTTTAAACATTGTGCTAACAAAATTTATTTTTAATTAATCATTGTGCTAATTTTTTTTAATTAATTTGTTTTTAAAAAAATTTAAAACATTATAATAATAATGGTAGATTAGTAAATACGGAGTATGACTTAAAAGTATAAAAAAAACCAACTTTATATATATGTTTAATTTAATAGATAGATAGAAGATAGATTGACAGAATTTTTTTAAACCCAAAATAGAATTTTTTTTCGAAATAGCCAAAAAATAAAAAATTATTATGAGAATAGCCAAAATCCGAAAGATTTTAGGAAAATAGCCAAAATAGGGTAAAGTCGCTGTTTTAAACAACGACTCTACCCAAGGTTTTAAAAAAAATTCATAAAATATGTAAGTCGCTGTTATAAACAGCGACTTACATATTTTATGAATTTTTTTTAAAACATTGGGTGACTTTACCCTATTTTGGCTATTTCCCTAAAATCTTTCAGATTTTGGCTATTCTCATAATAATTTTTTTATTTTTTGGCTATTTTGAAAAAAAATTCCCCAAAATATGACATTTGTAAATACTGGTAATTAAATATCATTGTTTATGCTTTGTTTGGCGGAATATTTTCCGCCTAAAATTTCAGCCCAAATTTATAATCCGTCAAAGGAGCCAAGCTAACCCTAAATCTCTGTCTTGGACGAGACTGCTCTCATTTCTCCGGATCTCAGAGATCTCTTATCCTCCTCCTTCAGTCTCATGGTGCCTTCTTCTGGTTTATTCCTCTTGCTCGACCTCTCTCCACAATATCAGTTGTGCCATGATTTGGATGGTTACACTGGTGGCCCGTTGGGTGATGAAAATGGCATTCAGGAGTGTGACATTGTGTATGCTTTAGTTAGATTCTCTGAAATATGAAATCTGAAAGCAAGTTAGCTATCCTATAAATCTGAAGGTAAGTTTAGCTAAATCTAAAATCTAAAATTTAAAAATCCTAAGTATCACTGAAATAAAAAAATATGAAGGCATGTTAGCTATCTTTGAAATATGAAAAACCTAGCTATCTCTAAAGTTTGAAAAAATAAAAGCAAATAATGTCTGTCATGATAGCAAAGGAAAGACATATTTCAGAAGTTGATATGGAGTACACAGCTGCTAATTTCCTAAATTCATATTTAAGGAGATTGGTATTTGATTTATCATATACAAAATTGCCAAAATCAGTTTTTTCATAGGGCAATTTCATGAATTTAATTTATCTAAAATCTTATTTTAAAAAATTAGGTTTTATGAGATATTCAATCTATTCTTATTTATGACTCAAGGTGATGCTACCTGTATTTATGAGACATTCTCTATCCAACATATCCGTTTTTTGTGACAATGTTTAATTTTCTGAAATTTATACTTGGATGGAGTATGCCTTAGCACACCCCCATTCTTGGGCATATTTAGAATCTGAAAAAAAAATTGATTTGCATGAATTTTCAGGATGACAGGCCAGGACAATCCGAAAACTGAGGAACATGCTTCTAGTTGATCAACATGGTTGGCGGTGAATCTTTTGTCGGCCTTGAAATGTTATTTTTTTTGTAAGACTTGTGTATATTTTGTAGATTTCATGTGGCCTTTGGCAAAACAATCATATGCCAATTTTGCTTATCATTACTCTAGATTTTATGACATTGCTAACTACTGCACAAGCAATACTCAATGCACTATATCTTTTGGATTTTTAATTTCTTGAATGAAAGTTTTATTTTGTATGATTGTGTTTTATTACTTTTAGCTAATATATATAATATAATATATAATAATAGGGTCCTAAATATCTATTGTAACAAATTTCATTGAAATGTAATACTTGAAAGTAAAGGTAACATTATTCTTCAAATGTAACATTCGTATTTGAATGTAACATATTTTGTTAAATGTAACAAATCCTATTAAGGTAACATTTAATTTGAAAATGTAACATTTTATGAAAATGTAACAATTTTGGTATCAAATGTAACATATAGTCTCATTAACCAACCAATGTTACATTAGCTAGTCCAAACTGTTACATTAGGTCAAATGCAACGGCCGCAAATGCAATCCTCAAAAAGTGTTACCTTTTCTTCTAATGTAACATATTTAAGGTGTAATGTAATAATTTTGAGTGTTACATTAGGCCTTTATACGTAGTAGTGATATGAAAAAACAACCCCAAGCCTAAACAAATGCTATTCACAAAAATTTCCAAATCTTTGGACATGCAACCTTCAAACCTCAATTTTCAACCACGAGACATCTAAAGCAACAAAATTCATGAGGAAATTTGGATGTTGGTAGGATCCTTTGGACTGTCGCATCCCACTTTAACTCAAGCCGAAATCAATTAGGATGTAAATCGACGAAAATCAGTCTTCATTTGAAGTTTTGCAACTCGAGTTCCTCTCAACACCAAATGAATCGATTGGCGATCTTGCCCGTCACTGCACATGGAACCAGATCTACAGCCGCCTAAGCCATCTAGGCTAGACAACAGTTTGCATGCAATCTATCAGACCGGATCTAACTTTCTAGAATTTTTAATTTTAAATTTATGTAATTGTAACCTTAGATGTTTTTTTTTCTTTTGACTGATGACCCTCTGCGTAGGGTCTTTCAAGCCATCTTTGATGGCTTCAAGATCGCTTAATCGATCTACTTTTTGCTTACTGTAAAAAAAAATTATATAGGAAAAAGTACTACGAATCTTAAAAATCTTCTATTTTGTTTTCAATTTTATACCTCTAAAAACTCAAACATTGTTGATTGGAGGGAATATTAGTTTCTAACTAAATTTGTTTTTTCAAATTTTAATTTACACTACTCTCGCATTATTTAAACCATTTTTAAATATGTGCTAGTAAAATATTTGGATTTTTAAAGTTTACATATGAGCTATTGTGAAGATGTTAAAATGACTATTGACAAGATAGATTTTACCAAATTGCATAACAACTCCCTCCGTCTCTCTACCATGATTAAAAATTTCAAATGGAGTAACACCGTCAATTGGAAATGATGGAGAGTTGATCAGGCGGAGGCCAAAGAGAAGAGATTTGGGGGAGAAAGGTCGGATTGGATGAATACTAAAAGGACTTATTCTGCCATTTAACGAAAATTATCTGTCAACATTCATTCCATTGTCTTATCAATAGCCTCATTCTTTTTAAAATTTTAGAACTCATTATATCAACATAGAATGACAACAAAAGAAGAAAAGAATCAATTGAAATATATTCTTTCATTTTATAAAAAATTCAAATAAATTTGGTATTACCCGTTCCACTAAATAATTCGTTCCAATATATATTTGTTAATTGTTGTACTTGTCACAATATTTTAAATGAGAAAGTCGAGAACATGGGTTTTATCATCTATTAGCAAGATAATTTATAAAAAATTGTACGCGAGTCCTTCAAACAAGATGAAGCATCCAAGCTCCGACCTTCAACTCACCCCTTGCCTCCATCATCGGAATCTACCACGCCTCCACCTGCCACCTCAATGCATTCGTCCGCTGCCTGCCACTCCTCACTTGCCTCGATCCTTCCGATGGATCTCCACCTCTCTTCCACCGATGGATCTCCACCTCTCCTCCCTTGCCTCGATCCTTTCGGCTTCATCTTCCTTGCTTCCTCCCTGCTTGCTTCATCTCCCTCGCCATCAAGACGACACTAGGCGCCAACAATAGTTGAGCATCCTTGGAAGCCTGCACCTGGACCCAGGGGCGGATCCAGAAATTTTTTCGGGGTGGGCACAATTTTTTTTGGATAATTTTGATATTATTTTTATTAGAAATATTTATTAAAAAAAAATATGAAAAGAATGGATTCGGCTCCAGTGCAGTTTGATTACAAACTGTATTGTGCAGTTCGGCATATATCCACCGTTCATATTAATCAATGGCTACGATTATTTTTCAATTTTTTTTTAAAAAAAAGAAAGTCCAGATTAATAAATTTAAAAAAGAAAAGAAAAAGAAAGACTCTTTCTTCCCCAAATTCTTTCTAAAAGACGTCGTCCAGACTCGCGAGAGGCCAGTGCCCCCTTCTGAGTCCTTTCCCCAAATTCTTCTCACCTTTCTCTAAATTCTTCTAATCTACCAAAATCCCGCTCAACGGAAAATTGGAGTATCGGTTTATTGGTGTATGACGCCAAAGATTGAACATGGCAAGACATATGGTTTGCGCAGTGATTACTTGCCCTTAAACAACTGATATGTCATTGGTAAAGAAATCAGAATCTAATGCATCTATGTTTGTTTGCCTTTTCATCTTCTTTTTAAATATGAAAGACATATGGTTTGCGTTGTTCAGTCAAATGAATGAAAAATTTGATGCCCAGTGTATATTCCATCAGTACTACATGAATTTTCAAGCCTATGTGTGATCAAGTTTCTCTCTTTTAACTTTTTTCAGTAAGTTTAAGACTAATTAAATTAGTTATCAGGAGGTAAACAAAATGAAAGAATAGTGCGATAGTCTTAATTAAAATCTCCATCATCTTGTTTTTTTATCTATTTACAGGTCTACAAGGCATTTGCAGATGGTAGAATCTCTCCGGAGGAATATATATATATATATCTCAACATTGAAGAACATTGTCGGCATTCAAGCCCTTGTAGAGGCTATAGCAATAGGAAGGGTTAACAAAGACTTCACTGCTATGGCTATATATGGAGTCCTAAAGGACTAACCACATCTTCCTTTCTAATGGAAAAGCATGTTCAGATCTTACCTATGAAGAGATAATCAAGTATTTGACTCGAGATATGAGGCTAAGCAAAGCTAGATCGAGCAATCTTTTTTGGGAAGCGGTCTGGCCTCATCTATTGGAAAAAGGTTAGCATTCCGAGAAGCCCAAGGACGAGGCTTACAGAAGTTTTAGGAATTGCTTGATTTTTATTGTGCTTGGGATTAAGAAGTTCAAGCGGAAACTCTTGAAACAAGACTTCTACTTTGATTTTGTTAGTGGTGTGTTGAAGAAAGTTGCTTCTGAACCGAAACTCCTCATGCTGGATACTGAAGCAAATGGGATCAGAAGCTATGAAAAGGAAAATGGGTTTGGCACAGAGCCAACTTCAGATGAAAATGGTGGTTCTAATCATGACGACAGTCATTACCTTAAACCCCGATTTTCTTCCAATGCATCAAATCAGATGAAGTTTGGTGTTTCTTTAGATGCTATTTTTTACATTTTGTTCCAGAAAAGTAAATGATGTTTTCTAGCAAGTATAAAGACATCCAAAATTCTTTGATTTTACTAGTGTTGTTTATTTATGATTACTTACTGTGAATGAAATTGATCTGAGATTTTGTCAGAATTTCAAAGCTGCAATAAGATGTTTGGGGTAATCCAAATGTTTGAAGATGGATGCTCTAAAATATTTTCCTACGGTATTAGCCTATATGGGGGTTGAACCCACATCTTTGCGCGTGAGCACAACGCTCTCCCATTTGAGCTAATAGGCTTGAATCTTTTTTATTAGAATATAAGTAGACCAAAATAGAAAGAGACAGAGATCAACTTTCTTAACATTGGTCTTTGGACTACCTATACAAATCCAACCAGTTTTGGAAGGGACCAAAAGAAAGAGACAGAGATCAACTTCAACTTCACATCAGAAATATACATCTAAGCTCTTGTAGAATTCCATACCACATTAAGAAGTTAAAAAAATATGAACGAGATAAAGTTAGCAATTAGCACTACATTACTTATAAATACAGTAGAAACCCACTCTCAGGAAGTAGCTGATAATAGAACGAATCATTGCCAAGGTCTTTGAACAAATGGGAAAAAAATCACATTTATGTATGACTTCCTTTAAAACATAAGGAGTCAAATGGTTCTTCAAAGCCCCATTTGCATGGGCACTGCAATGCTAGCAAGGTTTGTGCCTTGATATACAGGAAAAAAAAAATCAAGGTTCTTCAAAGCCCCATTTGCATAAGCATTATATTGTTCAGATTCCTAGAGTGCAAATTGGATGAAATTGAGAAGCAAGGTATGATTGCCCACACATGTATCTGTTAAGAAGTTCAATTCCAAATATTCCATAAATACAAGCCACAAAACACCAACGTCAAACCCACAAAATCCAAAAACCCCTAAATTTGATATATGAATCCATTCAATTCCAACAATTCAACCACAAATTGAGAATTAAATTTGATATAAACCCTGATTTTCTCAATCCCCCAAGTTAATACACATACCTGATACATATCCCCCTCTCTCGTGCAAAACATAAGCGTCGGCACCGCCTTCTTGCCATGTTCAATCTTTGGCGTGTGACACCAATAAACCGATACTTCAATTTTTCCATTGAGTGGGTAGGATAGAAGAATCTAGAGAAAGGCTAAAAGAATTTGGGGAAGATGTGTAGAACTCGGGAAGGAGGCACTGCGCGAGGGGAATCAATCTGGAGTCCGGACGACCTATTTCTTTTTCTTTTTTAATTAGGTTTTTTTTTTAAAAAAAAGAAGAAAAGTAATCGTAGCCATTGATTAATATGAACGGTAGATATAGTCCCAACTGCACAATACAGTTTACAATCAAACTGCACCGGAGCCGAACCCGAAAAGAATACCTTAAATTTATAAGAAAAATTATAATAATTATTTAATTATAAAATACCAAATAAATTAAAAGAATGGAAAAAACAAGTGAAAATATGTGTCTATTGGGATTTGAACAAGGGTTGATTGAATTCTATTTAAAATGGGGTGAGCTTAACCACTAAGCCACTAAAGATACTTGTGTTTTACCTTTTAATTTTTTTTACATAACACATATATTCTTGTATTTTTTTCGGGATCGGGCCGTCGCCCTTGGATCCGCCCCTGCCCTGAACCGGACCGACAATATTGATGAAGACCCAGCTAACGACCTCAACCCTGCACTCCCCAGCAACAGAAGGAGCCTTCGATTATGGATTTGGGATCTCGATCGGTATAGACCTTCCATCTATGACGATGACCGAAGGATTGTTGGACACCGTGAAGCCGATGTCAACCTCCAATTGCTCCCTCCCTTCTTTGGCCACGACCGATGGCGTCGACGAGCAGCACTCGATCCCTCCCTTGTTTCGACATAAATGAAACCGCTTGGGGATTTTCACATATTCACCTCTCAAAATGAATACCACTAGAAATCGATTTGAGCGGAGATTGTGGAAGCCACTCTTGCAGTCGACATCTCCGGCCATCGCCTAAGAGCATTCCCAAGAGCTTCCCTAAAACAATCACCAAAATAGAGAATGAGAGATCAAATATTCTGAATATTTTTTTGCACCATTCCAACAGCTTCTCCATTCTAGAACTCAATTTGAATGTTTTTTTTTTCGTATCAGTTTGTAATTATTTTGTAAATTGCTTATCCCCATATTTTATTTTAATGCAATTTATTAGGGGTGGGCACAAATCCCGCAAATCCCGGTCCCGTCCCGGTCCCGGTGGGATTTCAAAAAAAAATAGTGAATCCCGTCCCGGTCCCGTCCCGCAAAAATTATGCGGGACGGGACGCGGGACGACCCGTCTCAATCCCGCAAATCCCGTCCCGTCCCGCATATATAATAATAATAATAATAATAATAATAATAATAATAATAATAATAATAATAATAATAATAATAATAATAATAATAATAATAATAATAATAATAATAATAATAATAATAATAATAATAATACATTATGTCATACATACTTAATATATAACATACATACACTAATACAGTGTATATGTATATGCAATTATGCATACGTATATATATACAAGTACACTACTATGCTACTGCATTCCACCCCAAAAAAACTAATGGTATATACACACACATATTACGTACATTATATGTGTTATTATGTATATATATCGGTACATTATATGTGTTATGTATATATATAGAAAACCTGTAAAATATAATTTTTTTTATAGATTTATATGTGTTATGTCTTTAAAAATCGCAAAATATACCGGAATTTTTTTACTTTTTATAATTTTTTTTATTTGAGGGACAAGGCCCGCGCGGGACGAAGAAAAAAAGAGCAAATCCCGTCCCGGTCCCGTCCTGCAAAAATTACGCGGGACGGGACGCGGGACGACCTCCATCCCGTCCCGTCCCGTCCCGCGCCCACCCCTACAATTTATCCACATATTTTATTGTAATAACCGATAATGATAAAGATGACCAATCTTCAAGCGGTTAATTCACACAATTTATTTTATAAATTTTGGAATCAATTTCTCAAATGTTGATATTTTTAACATAATACAGTATTTTGCTAAAAATTTATCGCATTCAAAGGATGTTTGTTGAACAGAATTAGTATTAGATGAGAGAATGTAACAATAATATACTCCCTTGTTAATAACGAACAAAAACCACACACGGCCGGGCATGGTTTTGCAAGGTGGATTCTTGTCCAAGTTCCCTTGTAATTTCTTGCCCGTCAAGAAGCTGTGCAACCTGCCATCCACTTTCTTGCTCAGCACGATGATTTTACAAGCATTTAACCCACTTTACCCCATCCACCTGATCCCTCTCTAACCAGAGTCTTCAATTTCCAACCGTCCCCTGAATTTCGCCAGATCTTTCTAATTGCTGAATCGAATTGCCTTGTCTTCTCTTCGTTGTTTCGGTTCATATCCTAATTTCTTTTCACTCCTTTGATTCCCCCTTCTCCTGTTTATTTGATTATTACTTTGGTGGTTCTTGTGTTTAATCTGTTCCCTGAATCGTTACTAAACTAGGTGGATGATTTCTGTGTTGATTTGGCTGGTTAATTGATGTTCTTGTCAGTTTCTACTTTTAATGGGTTGTAGATACGGAGAAATTTCTGTGTGCGTATATTTGTTCTTGGTATATATCTACAACCAGATGCACACCAGTTGTTTGTTAATTTGTTTCACATAGGTTCCCTTTGAATAATGAATATATTGCTTCAAATAGCAACATGTTTTGAGTTTTAAGGGCACATTTGGAGGATTTATATATTTTTTGAATGGGATGATATAATACTTGTTTTTAATGAGCTCAATCAACCACAATCAGTATTTTGAATGGTGTCTGGTCGATTCTATGAAAGTGATTTCGAACTTACTTAATCATCATATTTATCTCAGGAAACCTAATAATGGAATCCCAAAAGGATCAAGCTGAAACCAAGCCATCATCACCTGTCGTTGCATCATGCCGTAAGAACAAGAAGGACGGCGCCACATTCTTTGAGAATGTTAAGGGTCACATGGATGAACTCATCCACTCTTCCATGGATGAACATGTGACTTGCTTCAAGAATACCATGAACAAGGTGAGTCTCAAACACATCAGTGATCAGTACATTTGGCTGCCAACTTCTAAAAGGTTATTTTTGTTGTAATTATTTTCAGTTGTGTTCTATTCTTCATGCTTTGATCTGGTGTAGATGTTCGGAATGTCAAAGATAGTTGCCCAGAGGAACTCAGAGTCCAACAAAGTTGAGAGCGCTCTACCTCTTCAAACAACAGTCCCAAAGTGAACTCCATTTTACCTGTTTATAGCAAGCAGTCATATTATGTCCTATGATTTTCCTCGTTCCTCGTTAATCTCGACCCACTTAACTAAGTTTATGAATGACTGTGTGTGAGGACTATTTTATCGAAGATCACGTTTTTAATAATAAGAGTGTGAAGAACCCTTCTTTGATGTTTTGATTCTTTTGGGGTTTGTGAGTTGTATTTGAATGAAGAGGCCCACAAAAATTACTAAATCCACTCCAAAATCACTTTGTATATTTATATGAAGAACATCATACAAGTTTAAATCAACAAGGCGTTTTGCCTAATTAAACACATGCAGCCAAGACGCTTTACGCAGGCTAGTTGCCAAGACACCGTCAATGCGTTTGACAAACTTTGACAGTTTATTAATTTAGAATTTGATATTGATTTTTGCTGTTTTATTTTGTTAATTTGTTAATGTAGAAATTATGGACTATGATGTTTATTTGAACATGTTTATGTGATTTTCTATTTAAATCTAACAACGGTTAAAATGATCATGATATTTATTTGATTTGTATGATGTTTTTTTTTTAATATTTAATGATCTTAGTGGCTTGCATAGTTTTGGATACGGTCAACAGTTAAAAATAATAAAATAACCAAAATTAGTTATATCCGTCAAGTATCTACAAATAAGGTTGTCGAACTGTCTTGACGCTTAATGGTACCCTACCGTTAAGCATCCACCAAACATCTTTTAGAACATTAGGCAGTACAATACTTCCTACTTCAATTTGTTGGACCCTTGCCTAGATAGGATCTCCTACAACCTTCTATGTACACTTTAGTGTAGTACAAAATTAATTAAGCTAATTAAATATTTATGATAAAAAAAATTCAAAAATTATTTTTATGTTATAAATGACCAATCATATATATATATATATATAGGCAAATGTTCAAATATAAAATTGCCTTAGGGTGTAAAATGCTTAAGGTGTAAAATTATTTTAATGGGCTTAATTTTTGTAAGTAAATTGCTAATGGACCTAATTTAATTAGTAAAATGTTAACCTCATGTGCCCCCTTGCCCCATGCGTGTGCCCCCTTGCCCCTGTACTCCCCTTCTCGGTGCCAGAATTTTTTTTTTCTTTGTCCCAGGATTTTTTTTCTTCGTGTTAACACTTTCTGTTGTGCAAGTATAAGTTGTTGTTGTGCACATATAATATATTGTTGTGCAAATATAACTTTATGTATTGCAGACATAATAAATCCCTATGGGTAATAGGTAAATGAGCCTATTTCAATTATAAAAATGTATAATTGAAATATGCTTAATTTATGGGTAAATGAGCCTAATTTTATGGGTAAATAGGTAAATATGTCTAATTTTATGGATAAATGCACTTTTTTTCTTACCGTTTTCGACACTTTTTGTTCTGCAAATATAAAGTGTATAAATAAAATGATAAAGTGCAAGAATAAAATTACGATGTGTATGAGTAATAATATGAAGTGCACAATTAAGATTATTGTTAATGTGTCTTGAATCATTTTCCACCGGCGTCGCATCGGGGGGTCCGGGGGGCAGAGCTCCTCGGCAGTGGTCTCGTTGGGGGGCGACGCGCCCCTGACGGGGGGGGGGGGGGCAGTGTCACCCCGCCTTTACGATATGCAATGTTTAATTTAAACGGACTTATCGTCTATTTGTTTTCAAGCATTTAACAATTTCAAATTAAAGTGCATAAATAAGATTAAAATGTGCAAATATAATATTATGTTGTGCCTTTACCATTGATTTCTGGTCCCATAACTGGGCCTTCCAGAAGCTGTTGAGTTCCAAAACACTAAGACCCATCCCGGATAATCTCAAGGGCGTTTCGGTGGCTCACTTCATCACCAAACGCCAGTGGAACAAAACATTTATAAATGACACATTAACAAATGTTCTGAAACAAGATGATATCGACCACATCATGGGTTTAACTTTGCCAAGTAACCCAATCACGGATCGTCTATATTAGGGCCCTAGCAAGAATGGATGGTTCTCAACCGCCTCTGCCAACTCCTTATCAGAAAAATATCGGGTTGCCAGATTTTGATTGCGATTGGATCTAGTGTCTCGATGTGCCCCCTAAGGTTCGACACTTCCTCTAGAAAATCTCCCGTGATGGTCTTCCAACTAAAACCAGATTACAGAAGTCACACGTGGCTGTACCTGCTGGTTGTGTTTTCTGTGGCAATAAAAATGAATCTGGTGATCACCTTCTTCTTCGATGCCCCATGGCTACTGATTTGCTTAAAGCTTTACGTATCCACATTCCGGAGTATATCACTGCTTCTGTCAGCATGGGCAATGTGATTCCACTTATTGCGATAAAATGTGCGATTGGGACCCACAAATTTGCCGTTCTAGCCTCAGCTTGGTGGACCATGTGGTTCTTTAGGAACCAACTCGTTTTCGATCATACTAACAAGGTAACTATCAATGAAATATTGTTGTTCCACATCACAACTACACATTGTTGGAAACAATCAAAGCTTTTAGACGACAATCTGACTGGACCATTGATCCCCAATCGTCGCATTCATAGCAGCATACACAACCAGGCTATCAGCCCCCTAGGGCTTTATTTATAGGCTTCATTCCCTAGCTATTCTAGGAAAGAAATTATATCTATATCTATATTTATCTATCTAATAAGATTAAGATAAAACATGAAAATAAATAATTATATCTAAAAGGAAATAAAGCTAAAGTGGATAGATCTTCCTTCTCCTTGATAGAACTTGATGTAACTTGATAGAATATCTTGAATCTTGGCTTGCAAGTAACCTCTTAGGCTCGGATTTCTCCTCGTACTCGACTCGAACTTTCTGGAATTTTCCTCGACATCGAGTAAGTTCCTCGACGTCGAGTAAGGTATTCACTTCTCGGATTGTACTCGATCTCGGCTATCGTCTGGGCTCGTCGAGTTTCCTCGACATCGACCAAATTTGGTAGACGTCGACTAAGTGTGGCTCCTAGAGTGGCTCTTGCTCAGCTCGTGCTCGATCTCGTCCTCTGGAGAAGTTGTCGAGTAAAATTTGGTCGATGTCGACCAGTTTGGTCGACTTCGAGTAACTCTGTCGCTTTCAGCATCCTGCTCCGTTCTTGAAACGCACTTTCCCGAGTCCTCCTTTGTCGGATTGACGCATATGAGCATTAATTGGGAAGCTCTTTTCGAGGGCTACAACTCTCATGATGACATCAAAGCTTGATTCAGAATGATGAATACCGAAAAATGGCCTTTTCTCCAGCTGCACCATCCTTAGCTTCTTCATGGGTTTCCTTTAAGCTCCAAAGTGCGTCCGATTTATGCGAAATATAACAAAAACTTGTGTAGACCTCCATATAATGCAAATAAAGATAAACTACACAAATTATGTATTATTCTAGCCCAAGCGTATGAAATGTATGCAGAAATCGATATAAAAGTAACTATAAAACATGACAAATTAGGCTCACAACAAACACCCCATACTTAAGCTTGATTGTCCTCAAGCAATACTTTTAATTGTCATTCAGGGGAAGAAATCAAAACTCTCAACATCTTAGATTCATTCTTATATAACCCTGCAATCAATTATCATCATCGAAAAAGGTACTTGTTCCACAAATCCATGCATGTGCAAATAAAAAGCAATATCTACTCACAAAAAGAGGGTTATGCAAAACATTCATTAGTGACAAATCATTAATAATCAAGAGGACTTTCATTTAAGGTCAATAAGGAGTAGATTGGGAAAAGACTAAAATGTGGGATATTTTTGGCCATGTGGTGCTAATAATCCGGGGAAATGGAGTATTTTCCAAACTTTCTTTACCACATCCCTTCTTCATAAGATTCATCACATTCCATAATGCTTTTGTCAATAATAATGCTTTTACCTCTCTAACCTCAGCACTTCCTTCTCGCGAGTCGCAAACATGGGTGTCATGAATGACCCCGGATACTTAGTGCTTTGGACTCCTCCCATGTGTGTCCCATCTCACTGAACTATTATCTCAGCAAGCAGGGTCGATCTACCTTTATCTCATGAGGTGATCGTATTTTCTTTCACTCATTAAATTTTCCATAAATTTCAAACATTTTCCTACCAAACTCCAATAATAATGTGTAACAACACAAATTCCATATAACAATCTCCATAATGTAACATCATTCTCAACATAATCCCCGAATGGAAAGAAGGTAAAGAATGGGAAATATTTAGATCATGTGGAGCATAATTGAAATAAGGCATAATATGGCTTTTGTGATACACAAGCATAGGTATGGCTAGGAATATAACAATGAGCATTATATGGAAATATAAAGTACTCCATCCTCTTATCATTCAACATGTCAAAAGCAACATAAAATTTTACCTCCTTTCATGGTTTTCAAGAAAATATGCACTTCATTGTGACTTACCTTTACTAGGCAATTTCATGCTATATCTCTAATGAAATCTAATTTTGCATCGTCGAGTTCAATAAAGCTTCCATGACATTTATGAAAATTTTCAACAGGCGTCATGTTTTTCAAACTTTGGAAAACATGCATGTAAGCATATAAATCAATAATGAATTCCAAAATAACCATGTATAAGCAATTCAAGAAACAATGCACAAATAATGTCAAATATTGTCAAATATGCACAAAGTAAGCCCTTCCCCCACCCCATACTTAAACATTATAGTCTCCTCACTATATAAAAAATAAAGGCAAAGAAAGAAACTCACTAGACAGATGTGCAAGACGTCATAATCGAGTGCAAATGTTGCTGTTGTCCTGGTCGACATCGACAAGGGGCTGGTCGATTTCGAGAAGATTGGTCGATGTCGACCAAGGTTACTCGAGATTGAGTAACTTTTTGCCTCTAGGGTGGCCTTTTCGACCACAGGCTCCTTTCTGCTCGATATAGGTGGTCGATGTCGAGGAGTTCTACTCGACGTCGAGTAGATCTGCAGCTTTTTCTTCCCTGCAAGATTCATTAGAAAAGAAATACCCACAATAGAAAAACTTAAAAACAATGTCCAAAACCCAAAACAAAAGCAACAATGTCCAAAAATCACAAAAATAAATGTCTATTTACAAGCTCTAGATTTTATAGTCGCTAGGCTGACTTTGTCCATTAAGCATTAGCCTGGCTCATTTTTGTCCGGAGGTTTAGGTGGATCTGGTAGTTCCTCCGGTGGTGGGAAGCGTGGGATGTCATCCGGGGGTATCATACGAAGAAGCTTAAACCTCCCCGAGTGGACGCTTCATGGCTCCACCCATTCATCTTCCCTGGCTCGAGCTAGCATGTATAATGGAAGATATAAAGAAAAAAAACATACCTCATCACCATACCTCTTCTGCTTCATAGTTTGACTTGGTTGCACATCTCCACCACAAAAAAACGGTGGGGGTGGGAAGAGATATTTCCACCTCATCATGCGGAGCTTTATGCCACTTTCCTAGGACCCCATACTTGAATATGAATATCGGTTGCTCAAAATCATCGGGGATAGCCTTCACCTTGTAAGGTAAAAGAGATCTTGCAATCCCCTGGTCAACAATGTCCAACTTCTTCTCTTCTAGTGCTATTTTGCCTTGGGATCCTTCATATGATTCATCAACAATAGGTAGCAAAGTAGGAATGAAATTCAAGGAAGGACATACCTGGTTGTCGACATCGAGCGGGTCAATTGGCTCATCGAGAGAAGGGCATGGTCCTTTAGATTGAATGGAAGCCTCAAGCCTTTGGATGTCGTCTTCCAGCCGAGCTATTTCCCTTAATCGTGACTCCTCCACTGCGATCCTATTTCTCTGTCTCAAAGAATAAAGGTGATGAGGGTGGCTGTCGACAAAGAATAGAGGGGTCGATGTCGAGGGCTGGAGAGAGAATGGTGGTTTGATATCGAGTAGACTATGTGCCGAATAAAAATAATAAAATAAAACAAATAGAGATGCAAACTTCCAAGGTTAGAGATCACCAAAACAATAAACATATGTGTAGATCATAAATCACATAAAGATGCATGCTTTATATCAAAGAATCGACTTTCGCAAATTCCAACAATTTAGGTGATAGAGGCTCTCGCATAAAAAACTAATTTGTTTCTACCTTTTCTTTCTTAGGATTAGTCGGGTCTCGCAAATAAACCCTAATTACTATCCAATTCATAATAAGATCACTTTCGCTTCAATATCATGAATAAGGAATTTCCTCAACTCTCGCAAAGGATTAAGCACATAGGTAGAGTATGATAAAGACATATAAATTCATGGATTTATAAATCAAACACACATATCTATGTTGGGATCACCCAAAACCTAGAAGAAGGAAATTAGAAACAAAAAATAATAAAAGAAATTAACTTTTAAATAAAATAAACTAAAACTTACAACCGTTCGTCTCCATCCTTCTCCTTCTCTCTCGCCTCCTCTCTCTCTCTCCCCCCCCTCTCTCGCTTTCTCTCTCTCTCTCTCTCTCCTCTCTCCTTGCTCTCCATCTTTCTCTCCTCTCTCGCCTTCTCTCTCTCTCTCTCTCTCTCTCTCTCTCTCTCTCTCTCTCTCTCTCTCTCTCTCTCCTCCTCCTCCTCCTCCTCCTCATCTCTCGCTCCTTGCGCCCTAAGACGACTTGACTTGAATGAATGAAAATCAGCCCCCCTAGGGATTTATTTATAGGCTTCATTCCCTAGCTATTCTAGGAAAGAAAATATATTAATATCTATATTTATCTATCTAATAACATTAAGATAAAACATGGAAATAAATAATTATAACTAAAAGGAAATAAAGCTAAAGTCGATAGATCTTCCTTCTCCTTGATAGAACTTGATGTATCTTGATAGAATATCTCGAATCTTGGCTTGCAAGTAAACTCTTAGGCTCGGATTTCTCCTCGTACTCGACTCGGACTTTCTGGAATTTTCCTCGACATCGAGTAAGTTCCTCGACGTCGAGTAAGGTCTTCACTTCTCGGATTGTACTCGATCTCGGCTATCGTCTTGGCTCGTCGAGCTTCCTCGACATTGACCAAATTCGTTCGACGTCGACTAAGTGTGGCTCCTGCTCAGCTCGTGCTCGATCTCGTCCTCTGGAGCAGTTGTCGAGTAAAATTTGGTCGATGTCGACCAGTTCGGTCGACTTCGAGAAACTCTGTCGCTTTCAAAATCCTGCTCCGTTCTTGAAACGCACTTTCCCGAGTCCTCGTTGGTCGGATTGACGCATATAAGCAAGAGTTGGGAAGCTCTTTTCGATGGCTACAACTCTCATGAAGACATCAAAGCTTGATTAGGAATGATGAATACCGAAAAATGGCCTTTTCTCCAGCTGCACCATCCTTAGCTTCTTCATGAGTTTCCTTTAAGCTCCAAAGTGCTTCCGATTTCTGCGAAATATAACAAAAACTTGTGTAGACCTCCATAAAATGCAAATAAACATAAACTACACAAATTATGTATTAATCTAGCCCAAACGTATGAAATGTATGCATAAAACGATATAAAAGTAACTATAAAACATGACAAATTAGGCTCACAACAAACACCACATACTTAAGCTTGATTGTCCTCAAGCAATACTTTTAATTGTCATTCAGGGGAAGAAATCAAAACTCTCAACATCTTATATTCATTCTTATATAACCCTGCAATCAATTACCATCATCGAAAAAGGTACTTGTGCCACAAATCCATGCATGTGCAAATAAAAAGCAATATCTACTCACAAAAGGAGGGTTATGCAAAACATTCATAAGTGACAAAGCATTAATAATCAAGAGGACTTTAATTTATGCTCAATAAGGAGTAGATTGGTAAAAGGCTAAAATGTGTGATATTTTTGGCCATTTGGTGCTAATAATCCGGGGAAAGGGAGTATTTTCCAAGCTTTCTTTACCACATCCCTTCTTCATAAGATTCATCACCTTCCATAATGCTTTTGTCAATAATAATGCTTTTACCTCTCTAACCTCAGCACTGCCTTCTCGCGATTCGCAAACATGGGTGTCATGAATGGCCCCGGATACTTAGTGCTTTGGACTCCTTACCTGTGTGTCCCATCTCACTGAACTATTATCTCAGCAAGCAGGGTCCATCTACCTTTATCTCCTGAGGTGATCGGATTTTCTTTCACTCATTAGATTTTCCATAAATTTCAAACATTTTCCTACCAAACTCCAATAATAATGTGTAACAACACAAATTTCATATAAAAATCTTCATAATGTAACATCATTCTCAACATAATCCCTGGATGGAAATAAGGTAAAGAATGGGCAATATTTAGATCATGTGGAGCATAATTGAAATAAGGCATAATATGGCTTTTGTGATGCATAAGCATAGGTATGACTAGGAATATAACAATGAGCATTATATGGAAATATAAAGTACTCCATCCTCTTATCCTGCAACATGTCAAAAGCAACATAAAATTTTTCCTCCTTTCATGGTTTTCAAGAAAATATGCACTTCATTGTGACTTCCCTTTACTAGGCAATTTCATGCTATATCTCTAATGAAACTGATTTTGCATCGTCGAGTTCAATAAAGCTTCCCTTTACTAGGCAATTTCATTTTTTTCAAAATTTGGAAAACATGCATGTGAGCACATAAATCAATAATGAATTCCAAAATAACCATGTATACGCAATTCAAGAAACAATGCACAAATAATGTCAAATATGGTCAAATATGCACAAAGTAAGCCCTTCCCCCACCCCATAATTAAACATTACAGTGTCCTCACTATATAAAAAATAAAGGTAAAGAAAGAAACTCACTAGATAGACGTGCAAGACGTCGTAATCGAGTGCAAATGTTGCTGTTGTCCTGGTCGACATCGATAAGGGGCTGGTCGATTTCGAGAAGATTGGTCGATGTCAACCAAGGTTACTCGAGATTGAGTAACTTTTTGCCTCCAGGGTGGCCTTTTCGACCACAGGCTCCTTTCTGCTCGATATAGGTGGTCGATGTCGAGGAGTTCTACTCGACGTCGAGTAGATCTGCAGCTTTTTCTTCCCTGCAAGATTCGTTAGAAAAGAAATACCCACAATAGAAAAACTTAAAAACAATGACCAAAACCCAAAACAAAAGCAACAATGTCCAAAAATCACAAAAATAAATGTCTATTTACAAGCTCTAGATTTTATAGTCGCTAGGCCGACTTTCTCCGTTAAGCATTAGCCTGACTCATTTTTATCCGGAGGTATAGGTGAATCGGGTTGTTCCTCCGGTGGTGGGAAGTGTGGGATGTCATCCGAGGGCATCATATGAAGAAGCTTAAACCTCCCCGAGTGGACGCTCCATGGCTCCACCCATTCATCTTCCCTGGCTCGAGCTAGCATGTATAAGGGAAGATATAAAGAAAATATACATACCTCATCATCATACCTCTTCCTCTTCATAGGTTGACTTTGTTGCGCGTCTCCACCATAGCAAAACGGTGGAGTGGGAAGAAATATTTCCACCTCATCCTTTGCCACTTTGTCGACAAAGAATAGAGGGGTCGATGTCGAGGGATGGAGAGAGAATGGTGGTTTGATATCGAGTAGAATATGTGCCCAATAAAAATAATAAAATAAAACAAATAAAGATGCAAACTTCCAAGGTTTGAGATCACCACCACAATAAACATATGTGTGGATCATAAATCACATAAAGATGCATGCTTTATATCAAAGAATCGACTTTCGCAAATTCCAACAATTTGGTCGACGTCGACTAAGTGTGGCTCCTTGAGTGGCTCCTGCTCAGATCATCCTCGATCTCTTCCTCTGGAGCAAAAGTCGAGTAGAATTTGGTCGATTTCGACCAGTTTGGTCGATTTCGAGTAACTTTGTCGGCTTTCAGCATTCTGCTCCGTTCTTGAAACGCACTTTCCCGAATCCTCGTTCATCGGATTGACACGTATGACCATGCGTTGGAAATCTCTTTTAAACGGATACAACTCTCATGAATACATCAAAGCTTGATTCGGAATGATGAATGGTGAAAAATGGCGTTTTCTCCAGCTGCACCATCCTTTAGCTTCTTCATGACTTTTTCTTTAAGCTCCAAAGTGCGTCCGATTTCTGGGAAATATAATAAAAACTTATGTAGACCTTCATATATTGCAAATAAACATAAGCTACACAAATTATGTATTATTCTAACCCAAATGTATGAAATGTATACATAAATCGATATAAAAGTAGATGTAAAACATGGCGAATTAGGCTCACAACAATGGTCATTCAGGGGAAGAATTCAAAACTCTCAACATCATAGATTCATTCTTATATGTCCCTGCAATCAATTACCATCATCGAAAAGGTACTAATGCCACAAATCCATACATGTGCAATAAAAAGCAACATCTACTCACAAAAGGAGGGTTATGCAAAAACAATTCATGTGACAAAGAATTAATAATGAAGAGGACTTTATTTAAGATCAATAAGGAGTAGATTGGTAAAAGGCTATTGTTGTAAGAGGAAATCGAGAATGCAAAACAATAAGTAAACAAAGTAAAGCAAACCGATCGAATCCCAGCAAATAATGTTCAAGACTCCCTCCAAATGTAGTAAGAGCAAGTCAGGTTCGAATCCTCGAGGAAGCTGGTCAGCGGATCCTAGGCAGCGGTGGAAACTCACGGACAGAAGTCGACCACAGTGGTACTCGACCTCGACTAAGGGCTAGTCGACAGGGGTCAGGCACAGTCGAACACAGCAGCAACTCGGCGAAGTCTACTCGACCTCGACTAGGCGTACTCGATCTCGAGTAGGACCTTCGTCGACTTCGGCTTGTCTTGTCGAGTCCCTGCACAATTGAGCTACGACGATCTGGGATCGGAGGTCAGTGGTCGAGGTCGACCAGAACTGGTCGAGATCGACAAAGGGGGGGGGGGGGAAACGTAAAAACAAATGCAGATTCGGTTTTGTGACTTTATGAATGTGGGGAACCTCCAAGATTAGGGTTTGCGACAACGATTACCATGCAAGCGGAATATAAATCACAAAAGGCGGTATCTTTATCGATAAAGGAAAAGGCTTTCACCTAATCCGACAAGTAGGAATATAAATCTCGCGATAAATAATCCTAATTGCATCTATTCCTTTTCATAATTAGCATTTATAATCTTTCGAATAGAAATCCTAATTACTACTCAAGTTTCATAACATGAGTTCTTCAATTTCTCAATCAAAGATGAAGCACATAGGGAATAAATTAAGATAACGACAAAATACCTCCTTCCGCAATAGCTAATCCGCCGACATGGCTCTCGTTGGGCTCACCCCAACCCCAGAAGTGGGTGAACTACTCGCTCTTCATTGCAATTGCAGACATCATTGATTGGAAAGAAATAACTTGCATTAACTAAATTCAAAACCTTTACAATTCCGGCAATCAACCGTCGTAAACTGCCAAAACCTTAAAAGCCTTAAACTCCTAAATCGTCTCTGTGGAACTACTTGTCTCTGACTGAAATTGAATGATTAAAACTGAGCCCCATGGGCTTTATTTATAGCCTTCATTCCCTAGCTATTCTAGGAAAGAAGATATCTATCTATATCTAAAATTACTTAAAAGATAAATAAAAGACATAATGGAATTAAATCAACTAGGAAAAGATAAATCTAACTAAGGTCAGTCTTCATGTCTTGATATATTTCCTTCCATAGATAGAACTTGATCAACTTCGGATAGATCTTCGATGGATTTGGATAGAATCTTCCGCCTTCGCGCCCAAGGAATCCCAAGTCTAGTCGGACAAGGCTCGTCGAGAAGCTTCCGGACACTGGTCTAGTCGACCTCGAGTAAGGTTCGTCGACCTCGAGTAGAGTTCGTCGTCTCGGCTTGCTGATGCTCGATGTGGCTCGGACTTGGGCTCCTGGGCTTGTCGACCTCGACCACTCCTCGTCGATGTCGAGTAGGATGGGCTTGTCGACTGGGTCTGCTTGGGTTGGTCTACTCGGCAAGGCTCGGACAAGGACTCAGGCGCTCGTCGATCTCGACAAGGGCTCGTCGAGGTCGAGTAGAGGTGGTCTGCGTCTTCGTCCTCGGCTTCTCGGCTCGGCACAGCTCGTCGACTCCGGACATGGCTCGTCGATCTCGACCAGGGGTACTCGAGATCGAGTAGGGTTCCGGGAGTCGGGTTGTCTCTGACTCAGTGTCCTCGATCAGCTCTGCTCGACCAGGTCTGCTCGACCATGGCTCGTCGAGATCGAGTAGAGTCTAGTCGATCTCGAGTAGAGTTTTCTCAGCTTTCTGCTCTGTTCTTGAAACGCACTTTCCCGAGTCCTCGTTCGTCGGATTGACGCATATGACCATGCGTTGGAAAGATATTTCTGAGGGCTACAACTCTCATGAAGACATCAAAGCTTGATTCAGAACGAAAAAATGGTGAAAAATGGCGTTTTCTCCAGCTGCAACATCCTTAGCTTCTCCATGAGTTTCCTTTAAGCTTCAAAGTGCGTCCGATTTCTGCGAAATATAACCAAAACTTGTGTAGACCTCCATATATTGCAAATCAGTGTAAAATACACAGATTCTGTATTGTTCTAACCCAAATGTATGCAATGTATGCAGAAATTGATATAAAATTAAGTGTAAAACATGGCAAATTAGGCTCACAACAGCTATAGGTGGGTAATATTTCGCAATGTGGTGCTAATAATCCGGTGAAATGGAGTAATTTCCAAACTTTCATTCCACATTCCTTCTTCCTTTGATTTCTCCCATTTCACTCATTTGCTCAATGCTTTTTTCAATATTATGCTCTTACCTCTCTAACCTCAGCACCGCCTTCTCGCGAGTCGCAAACATGGGTGTCATGAATGGCCCCTGATACTTAGTGCTTTGGACTCCTCACATGTGTGTCCCATCTCATTGAACTATTATCTCAGTAAGCAAGGTCGATCTACCTTTATCTCCTGAGGTGACCGGATTTTTTCTCACTCATTCAATTTTCCATAAATTCCAAACAATTTCCTACCAAACTCCATATAATGACAACACAAACACCATATTATAATCTCCATAATGTAACATCATTCTCAACATAATCCCCGGATAGGAAATAAGGTAAAGAAGGGCAATATTTGGAACATGTGGAGCAATAATTAAAATAAGGCATAATATTGGTTTTGTGATGCATAAGCACAGGTAAGGCCAGGATTATAAACATATGAGCATTATATGGAAATATAAAGTTCTCCATCCTCTTATCATGCAACATGTCAAAAGGAACTTCAAATTTTACCTCCTTTAGTGCTTTTCAATAAAAATATGTACTTCTTAATGTGACTTCCCTTTACTAGGCAATTTCATGTTATATCTCTAATGAATCCAATTTTGCATCGTCGAGTTCTATTATAAATTCCATTACACTATTTCTCTAGACAATTCACAAGCCTTGGGAGATGTCTTCATAGAACTTTGAGTTTAGCATTTAAGCACAAAAATTTAAAATTTCACTCAAAATTCACCATGTTAAACCGAAAGCAAGAATAAAACATATAATAATGATAATGAGCTCTTCCCCCACCCCATACTTAAAATATACAGTGTCATCACTGTAAAAATAAATGTAAAACAAGGGTAAAGGAAGGAACTCACCGAATAACGCGTCGTAGAGTCAAAACAAGGTCGTCGAGTAACTGAGGTAGTTGACGTCGAGTAGGCGTGGTCGATGTCGAGTACAGATCTGCTGCGTCGAGTGAAAGATGAAGTCGAGGATGCTCCTGGTGGTCGACGTGGAGTAGCTAGGTCGACGTCGAGTAGACTTTGTCTGCTCGATCGTCCTCTTGGTCGATCTCGACTGGCCTAGTCGATTTCGACTGTTCTGTCAGGGACTCAGGGAATCCTTCTTCCACTCTTTGCGATCCTTTATGCTTCTCGACCTGAAAATTGTTGGCTTTTGCACGAAGACAAGACTTTCCACATGAAGTGTTCAAAACCAAAAAAACAAACAAAACCAAAACCAAAAGTTTCAAAGTCCCAAAATTCAAAAGTTTTATGGACATGCAATAGATTTTAGAGTCGCTAGGCCGACTTTTCCGTTTGTGCTCAAGGACCGTCAATGTGGGCCCCCCTTTGTGCTTGGCCCTTCTCCTGGATCATCTAGGTCCTGATTGTAGTATGCAAGCTCAGCTGATAGGTGGTCGCTTGCATAGTATCCCTTGCCTTTCTTCTTCTTCTTTCCAGCTCTCATTCTTCGCAGATTAGCTCGCCACGGTGCATTACCTCCCCTTAAATATTTATTAAATTTATTAATGGACAGAGGAGGGGTTGAAATCATACTTGGACTTACCTTTTCGTGCCCAAAATATAAATCTTTGGGCTCAGGATTGATCGACGTCGAGTAGGCCTGGTCGACGTCGAGTACAGGGACCCCATACTTAGGCTCTTGGCAAGTCGGGTGTTCAGCCGAGGAAGTCGACTTCGAGAAGTTTTGATCGAAGTCGAGGACGGTGGTTGACATCGAGTAACCTTGGTCGACACCGAGTAGCTTTCTGGTGTTTTCCTCCGTTGTTTGCTTGATCTCGTGGTTGCTGATGCTCTTCACCTCTAGCCATGATGTTTCCTCATTTGTAGGGCCAAAAGAGAAATCTAAGACCTCATCGCCTATTGTGAAAGTGAGCAATCGCTGCTTTACGCTGATTTTAGCATCTGCAGTAGCTAGGAATGGTCTACCAAGAATAATAGGGCTAGTAGGATCTTCAGCACAATCTATAATAAGGAAATCAGCGGGGATATAGAACTTACCAACCTGGATAGGGACATTCTCGACCATGCCTGTAGGAATAACCACTGCATTGTTTGCCATGTATAGCTAGGCATCTACAGGCTCTATGTGCCCTATCTTCACCTTTCGCCAGATTAATAAGGGCATGGTACTCACGCTTGCTCCTAAATCACACAAGGAATCATATTTATATTGTCCAAATTCCATAGTAATAGAGAACTTACCAGGGTCAGGTCTTTTCTCAAGGAAGTCCATCCTTTTGCATTCGTTGGCGATTTCTGAGATAGATCGCTTGTTGCTAAGGATTTCCTTAAGGAACTTGACATATGCAGGCATCTCTTGAAGAGCTTCTGTAAAAGGAATTGAAATATTCAGTTCTTGAAGCATCTTAACAAATCGTTTAAACCTACATGCAGTGGGATCTTTCAACGCCTTTGCTGGGAAATGCAGCGTCTTTTTCTGTTTCGGAGCTAGAACAGATGTCGGAGGTACTGCTGAGTCCTCGACATCGACTTGCTTCTCCTCGACGTCGACTAAAGCTTCCTTGACTTCGAACACAGGAGTAGTCGACTTCGAGTTCTGTTGTCGTGCAGAAGTTTCCTCGTCGGCGTGGAGTTGGTCGACCTCGGGTTCTTCTACTCGACGCTGACTAGGCTGGTCGACGTCGACTACGTTCTGCTCGATGTCGAGTAGCTTCTCAGCCTCGTCTTGCTGCTTTCCGACCTCTGGCTCGCGTAGTTGGTGCCCGCTCCTGAGTTTTACAACTGCGACGTGTCTGGTCCTCCCCTTAGGATTTGGTTATGTCTGCCTAGGGAGTTGCCCAGTCGGTCGTGGAATTTGCACCACAAATTGACCCATCTGGGTCTTAATATTCCTCTTCCAAATATCCAGTTCTCCAAATCTTGTATTGATGTTCTGGAGCTGAATGTTGATGGTGCTTGTAGACTGCTGCTGTTATGCCTGATTCCAACGCATCTCATCGAGGATAATCTGTAGATCATCCTTCCGCTGATCTCTTTCTGGATGTCCTAGAGCTCTGTATGGCGGGGGGTTCCTAGGGGCACCTTGGTTCCATTGTTGTTGTTGGAACCTTTGGGCCCCCATATAGCGATTGGGACCCCCTGCGTAGGCTACCTCCTCGTGGGTTTCTGCCATCCTGACTTGCTCTGTATGCAGGGCTGGTTGACAGAAAGATACTTGACTTGCTTGAGAAGCTTGCGCTTCTGATATCTATAGTACTGCTCTTTGACATCTGGATCAATCTCCTTAGAAGGCTCGTAGAGGGGCATGGATGGGGCTGGCCTGGCATAGGCATTCTCGTCATTGTAACGGCCCGGGATTATGATTCCCGAGTTACGTTTCGAGGGATTAAACCCCTCGTTAGGACCTTGCGCCCCGAGTACAGGTTGAAGGTTTCAAAACTTACTTTAATGTTTTCAAAGGGGGATTTTGTACCCAAAATCGAAAGGATCGTTGGAATCCCCGGGGAAGTCCCCTGTACATGTCGTAATCTAAGCGTGGAAATCAGAAATCATGCGACTAGCGAAAACAAGTATAATACAAAAGTGTGCCACGGCAGAGCCGGGTCAAAACGGAGTCTAAAGTGTAAATCCAAAAAAAATATAATCAGAGTCTGGTGAATTCTATACTCCAGCGCTCACTCTCCGCCGACAAAATGACGCGCGCAATAAGCAGACAGCACCGATAGGATGAACATAAATAATACCTAAAAAAAATTGATATGGGCGGGATCAGATCGATGCCCACTTAACTCTGCATCCCAACCATAAGCACACATATACGCTATACCTAATAAAGATGCTTCTAGATGCATGACGGAATATTAACACACTAACATGCTCCTAAGATCAAGTACATAATAATAATAAGGCCTTAGCACAGAATACCAAGTGGTATATCCCTCTCCTACCTCCACCCCTTCCGATAGGTGGAGACTGGCCAGCTCGTGAATGCATTCATTCATAATAGGGCGGCACGCATGCCTAACCCGCTCCACAATAAAGCCCGCAGGCATCTCATAATATAAGGAAGTGCATGACTCGATTGACTCAGGGTACCCGATGAGGTTGGGCTACCCTATGACCCTAGCAATGACTCTAGTTACTTCACAGATAACGGCCGTTCTGTTTACATACGCATAAAGAAATGGGATGCTCAACGTAGATGCAACCTAGCATGGTACTACATGGCATGCTGATCATGAATGCAACACCTAGTATATCATGCACCTAAAGCAGGGAATAGCTCTATTCAATCTGAGTAAGCTCCGAAGAGACTTACCTGGTTATGCAGAACAGCATAATAGAAGGTCCGGCATACATCAATCATGATCACAAAGTATCACCTAGATGCATATCATAACACATATATAAGTCTACATCTAATCACTCAATCACATAAACACACATCGTTCAATAAGTATAACCACACCATAATCATCATCTCATCAAGTCCAACCACTCATCATGTTGCCACATTCCACAATACCACATCATTCTCATCATTTCGTTCAATCACATTCATATATTCGCAATAATACTCATATATCTCCAAAGTCCGTCATATTAATCATAACTCACAAGCATAAGTGGAACGATACAGAATTTTAACATCTCATCATGTTGTTAGTCATTCATTCATGCCACTAATCCACACAAATCATGCTATTAGTCAATCAATCATATCAACATGCTAGTTAGTCATCGATCACAAAATTCCCAAGTTAGTCCCGAAACCATTTCAAAATCCGAGTTAGCTAGTTAGAAATTCCGACCTTGGAAAATGTTCGACATTTCCTTTCTCCTTTTAATTCCGATAACATAATTTAAATCCCCATATTTTAATCTCGCATAATATTATATAATATTTTAAATACCATTTACCAACCATTTTTATTCAATAAAATCAGCCCTTTTATATTATCAAACTGACAATCCCAAACCGACCCTCTTTATTTTTTAATTTACCAAAACCGACTCCACCTTTATTTTGGATAGATCCAAACCGAACTCACTTTTCCAAAACACCAAAATCAGCCCCTTTGTTTGAGAAATCCAAACCGAAATTATTTGAGGGGAAAAGGCCCAAAGGCAATTTGATTTACATTGAAAGAATTAGGCCCAAATGTTTGATCTGTATTGAAAAGAAAGAAAAGGCCCAACAACATTTCCATTTCAATTATGTTCGGAGTTAAAAAAAAAAGAGTGGGGCCCGGCTGAGGTGGCTGCCAAGTTGGAAGGCGGGGCCCAGGAGTCTTCTTCTTCCATTGTGGCTGAAAGAAAGAAAGCAGAGGCAAGTCCTGCCTCCGACGGAAGAAGGAGAGGGGGAGCGGGGAGGCTTCTGGCGGCGGTGGAGCTGGGCTCCGGCCACCCGAACCCGCCACTCCGGCACACACATGACAGAATAGGAAGGAAGAAGGAAAGGAAGAGCTCACCGAGGAGATTCGTTCGTCGGGCTCGCCAGAGGTTCGCCGGAGTTCTTCGGGGTTCGTCAGAGGCGTCGGAATCGATCGAGCTCGCCTGTTTCGGAAATGGGAGGTCAAAGGCGAATCTTTTATGTCCGATTTAGAGCGAGAGGAGGGGAAGAGGACTCACCGAAGGTTTTGGACAGAAAACAGGGAAGAATGAGAAGGGATCTGGCGTCGGCGGTTCCTGGGCTCGCTCGTGCCTGGCTCGGCGTCGTCGGAGAGTGGAGGAGCTTGGGCTCCTGGCGACTGCTCGAAGGAGAAGGAGGGAGGTGCTCCCGCTCGGACACCAGAAGCGGGGTGAAGGTGGAGGCTGCGGCTCGACTGGTGGCTCCCCGGCAAACAGGCTCGAGGTGCTCGGGTTTTTTTCTCTGGCGGCAAGACAGGGGAGGAAAGGGGATGCAGTGGTTGCAAGCAGAAATGGTGATGAGGAGCTGAGCAAAGGGGGTGCTTGGAGCTTCTCCTCTCGGCCAACCAATGGAATTCAAGGTGAGAGCTGTGTTTGGACAGAAGTGGAAAAAAAGGGGAGATGGGAAAATGAAGATGTGGGGGTACATATTGGAGTGCAGTGAGAGGAGATTGTTTTCAATTTGAACCAAATACAAAAGGGGTCAACTTCTACAGGTGTAGGTTGCAGCTTGCAGGCCTACTTGGGTAATCTACAGGATGAGGGAGGTGGGTGTGAGGAAAGTGTTGAACCAATTTTAGTAGGAAACAAGCTGGGAGAGATTTGGCTAAGCTAAAATCGGATAGAGGTGGGAGAAGAAGACAAATAGAGGGAAAACATGTGTGGTCACAAAAAAAAATCAATTCTCAAAATACCCGTTAAATAAATCCCGAAACCCGCTTTCTCGATCTTATCTCTACTCAGTTTTTCAAATCGAATTTCCAAAACTGAATTAATTAATCCGATAAAATCTTGCTCATATTCCAAAACCTCAAGTCAAAGTAGCGGAATTGAAATCCGTCGGAGAAATTCGTTCCATGAGTTTTAAAATCCGATTTAGGGAGTTTTTTTTTTTGTTAAATTCCACTTTTAAATTTATTTTGAATTTCCTTTTTCCAAAAATTAGGGTTTAAAAATCCGAGCCTTTACAGTCATAGGTTGTCGGAGCCCCATACTTATTGTCGAAGTTGGTGAGCTTGTCGAGGGTGGCCCAATGCTCAGCTGGTTGCATTGTCAGATACTCTTAATGAGTATAATGGTTGATCCTATCAATAGCAGCCAGATCAAGAGAGTTGTAGAAGATCTCCTGAACGACATAGGGTGGTTGTCCATGTGTAGGGCAAGATCGCAGCAGATCCTTGTATCGTTCCCATGCTTTTGCTAGCGGCTCCCCAGGCTTCCGGTTGAAAGCCGTAATCTTTTGGCGGAGGATCGTTGTCTTGGCCGGAGGAAAGAATTTATTCAGAAACGCCTGCCTTACTTCAGCCCATGTCGCGAGGGATTGTGGAGTCAGTCCTTCAAGCCACTTCAATGCTGGACCGGCAAGAGACCATCCAAAAGCTTTCATCTTGACATATTCCAGAGTAGTACCTTCAACAAGAGTATGACACATATCAGAAAAATTGGTAATATATTCAAGAGGACATTCATTAAATCTTCCAAAAAAGGCATTGTTTTTAATCTCAATCAAGAAAGCAGTGCGAATTTCAAAATTATTTTCAGGGATTAGAATGGCCGATTCAGGCACGACGAGAGTCGGGTGCATATAATCCTCTGCAGTGGTAGAGAATTGGGCAAGCTCAGCCTCTGCTTGCCTCCTTCGCTCAGCTTGCTGCTCAGTGCGTGCTCTCTCAACGGTGAGAGCAGTATTTTTGGCTTCTAACTCCGCTTGAAGCCTCTCTATCAGCTGTGCTTGTGTTTCTGCGGCCGCCATGGCACTTTTCAATTTAGTGTGGACGTGTATAAGGCGTTCCGGATCGTCTAAGGTGTCAAACTCAGGTTGTTGACCAGAACGACGCATACACTGCAAAATCAAAACTTAAGGAAAACGTGAGATCTAACTACCTAATGCGCGAATAATTGCTTCCCCGGTAACGTCGCCAATTTGTTGTAGGAGGAAATCGAGTTAAAAATATAGAAATATAAATCAAACTAGAATCATGCCCACACAAATGATTACAAGACTTCCTCCCGATGTAGCAGTGGGAAATCAGGATCGATCCTCGAGGAAGCTGGTCAGCGGATCCTAGGCAGCGGAAGAAGCTCACGGGTGGTCGTCGACTTCAGGGTACTCGACCTCGACCAAGGGTGGTCCATAGGGATCAGCACAGTCAATTTCGAGCAAGCAGAAGACACTGGGTGGGGGTCGACGTCGACTAGCCTTACTCGACGTCGAGTTGGCTGGTCGTAGTCGAGTTGGCCTGGTCGAGTTCGAGTTCCTGCAGAGACACAAAAAGCAATGATCTTTGCCTGATCGAGGATCAGTAGTCAACGTCGACCAAGGGGTGGTCGAAGTCGAGCAGAAACAGTAAAATAAAATAAAGAACAAAGCTTTTCGGATTTGGAATAAACTATGTAAAATAAAACTTCCAAGATCGGGGTTTGGAGCAACGATAACCAAACATGCATAAGGCAAGATCAATAACGATAATCATGCAAATCGCATCGAAGGATCAAGCTTTCGGCTTTTCCAACAATTAGCTAACTTTATCAAGAAACCCTAATTGTATCTACCGATTTTATGTTTATCATCCAAGTTGTTAACATGGATCTCTATTAAATAGGTATTAAACACATAAAATGTAGTAGATGCTCAAAACAGGATGAGGGAGGTGGGTGTGAGGAAAGTGTTGAACCAATTTTGGTAGGAAACAAGCTGGGAGAGATTTGGCTAAGCTGAAATCGGATAGAGGTGGGAGAAGAAGACAAATAGAGGGAAAACATGTGTGGTCACAAAAAAAAATCAATTCTTAAAATACCCGTTAAATAAATCCCGAAACCCGCTTTCTCGATCTTATCTCGACTCAATTTTTCAAATCGAATTTCCAAAACTTAATTAATTAATCCGATAAAATCTCGCTCATATTCCAAAACCTCAAGTCAAAGTAGCGGAATTGAAACCCGTCGGAGAAATTCGTTCCATGAGTTTTAAAATCCGATTTAGGGAGTTTTTTTTTTTTTTGTTAAATTCCACTTTTAAATTTATTTTGAATTTCCTTTTTCCAAAAATTAGGGTTTAAAAATCCGAGCCTTTACATCATCCACCTCTAAAAACAAGTCTCGTCCCCGAGACTAAAACCAAAACAAGGTAGTGGATGAAGTTGGAAGTAGGTGAGCCAAAGGACCATTCCATTGATCCCGTAAGTTCCTCATAAGCGCCCCTACGAGATTCTCACAGTATCGTCGTCATGATAATAATATCTCTGATTGGTCGTAGCGAGAATGTGATATGGACCCTTACCACATCCTTACCCCGACTTCTCAGTTATATCATACTCAAAAGGCATTATAGCATCTCCACTAGGTCTTAGCAAGCAGTCTATAAGGGCCCCTATAAAATGCCTGTATCCACTTCGTGGGGCGTCATAATGCAAGCTGGGGTCGAAGAGTTTCAAAAGGTTTCCTCAATTCGAAAAGGTTTGGTCCCAAAATCACTGAAATACTCGATCATGTTCAATTTCTCAAAATCTAAGTTAGTCATTTTTAAATATTATTCAAAATCCCTTAACCCGATGTTAATTAAGCAAGTTTCAATCTTAGGAGGTGGAATCATCCACCTCTAAGGGCTAATCCCATATCTTCTTCCTACGTTCCAAGTTAGAATCACATTTCATCAATTCAGTTCAGCATCCTAGCAATTCCATTTCACGACATCATATAACATATAACAATCGTATAACATAACAATCGCATCACGCATTCGTAAACAGATCATACTCATGTCGGGGTAGTCACGTGCCATAACAGATCTAGCATAACATCGCACATATTAGAATTCATCATATCATACCACATAAGTTGCACATCATATCAGTCAGATAAGCACATCATACTTATGCTAACTATCAAGCATCATCACATTTGAGGCAACCCAGTACTTCCGTACACTAGCATTTCATCAAGTTCAGGGGATAATTATTGTTAGTACTAATAGTTCACTATCACATATGACAATACATCAAGGAATCATCACCGTCTAAAGCATAGAATTCGCACAATACTACCCCAAATAAAGAATTCACCAGGTTATATCATCAAGAGAATCTGCCTACAACTACCAACCATAACAAGACACGACCACTGCTCCTTATCCTTCGCATCAAGGTCATTCTTACCTAGCTCTACCAACTCAATCGAATACTAATTATAAACACCATTGCATCCCGCTCATATACAGACTTTCTAGCCTCACAACTATCCGCAATCAAGGCCAATTACCCAAACAAACTACTAAGCATCCCAAGTCATATGCCATCAAGCCATCTAAGAACTAGCCTACATCGACATCCCGACCTCAAATCCTACTCGACCACCTAAAACCATATCTCGGAGTTCCTGATTGCACAATTCTCTTATTCCGACAAACTTAACAACTCGACCTATTACTAAGGCTCCCTATAAAGCACACTCTCATCCTAGCGGTTACCTACCAGTCCCATTTCACCTCTTAAGAGAAATCTCAAATCCTCGACTGAACTGCTCTCTCGATCGACCTCGGTGCTCCTTAACAGCGTCTCGCTTACTCTCTCTAGGTTCTCATTACTCTGCCTAACCATTATCTCCCAAAGAGACATCTCTAATACTCTTGCTAACCTGATCACACTTCCCATACCCCTAATCCCTCTCACTAGGCATCCACCTCTAAGAACCCAACTCATACCGACCATCTCACACCTGACACTCCCATCCTTATCCTCGACATCACCCACACAAGCATCCCACCTTTTCTATAATCCACTCAACCGCCTACTCTCGACAACTCTAACGCAGAAAACCGTCTAGTGCTAACTCATAACCATGAATCACCGAGTTCCTCATCACCCGCGTCTATCCTCAATGACCAATCACATATTCTACCTACTTGTCTCATCTCAAATCTCACGAAACTTGAACATCCACGACTCCTCAGCTGACCTATTCTACATCCCTGTCTCAGCATATTTCCAAATTTCCTCATCCCAATTATTAATAAACCTTAACCATTCGGAATTCTCAAGTCGCCCTACTCCAGTTCCTCATCTCTTCATATTCCTAAATCGCCTCAAGCTCCTACTTCTTAACCATGAAACCTTACCATCTAAAGTCATCTTTTACCAATCGTCATTTCCGCAGAATCCCTAAATCGTTCTCATCCGAGTTTCCCAAGTACCGCCATTTTGCCAACCTTCTAAAAACTTGCATCCTCTAACACTCCTAACACCTTTTCGCTTTGCCTAGTTCCCAAATCTATACTCAGAATCTCTCTACCTCGAACCTCAAGCCATAAGTCCTACAAGCAACCTCAATGACACTCTCGCCTAGTTATCAGCCTTTCCTCGAAGGTTCATCTTACATCCTCAAATACTCATCGCACATACAGTCCTGATACGAACAATCAAATCCCCAAGGTCGATGATTTATCAAGCAAACTTATACTACTCCTTCTTAGCAATTTATCCACCTCGTCCTTTATCAAAATGGCTCTCAATCACAACACCTACATTCTAGTCCCGAATTCTATGATTCCTTAGGCCTTCCTTAACCGATCATCCTTGACACAGCCCACGATTCGCTCCTAGACTGTCTAGACGCTTTTCTGGCACACTAACCCGTTTATCAACACATCCCCTCGAGAATTCATCCGTTCCATTCCTAGCTCAATCATCCACCTCTAGAAATACACTAACCATCTATACTTGCACCCACTACCTATCGACACTTATAGCTAGGACCTCTTCCTCGAAATCTCGCCATGCTAACTCTACTCCTCACCTAAGACCTACCTGGAAGCTCCAATATACTCACTGACAACTATCTCCGACAAGTCATAACACTCGACCCTACCAAAGCTAGCATATCCTTCCTGCACTCCATCTCGCACAACTAATGACCAACTCAAAGACCTCAATCCACCTGCCATTTCCCGATCCGTCTCACCAAGGAATCACTCGGCTCATGCACAAGAAGGAAACACCACCACCTATATAACTCATAACCGATTTACTAGTAGGTTAGTACACTTAAGCATAAAGGTACATCATCACAACACAAGTTAGTCAGGCAATCATTCACTAGCAGTTCAGCTTATCAGTCGTCACACCTCAATTTAGTTAGTTCCAAGCCTATCGCACGACACCGATTCCAGATCACATAGGAGAGATCACGATTCGGACGAAGAATGTCATTCCTTGAGTCATCTAGGAGAATTACGTCTGCAACCGCCATCTTCGAAAGGCGTCCTTCCCTTGGCGATGTCGATCCTAGGGTCCATGGGCCATGGGCCCACCCCACTTCCATTGCGCCACTCTGGTGCCACTCGATCGCTCGTTTTCTCTTCTATGTCGACGTCCATCAAGGGGATCACGAGGGGTTAGAAGTCACGGAGATAGGGGAGGGCAAGGGAGGACAAAACGACTTTCCTAAGAATTCGGACAGAAACCAGGACTAGAGATGACGAGACTCAAGACAAGACACAGACTCGAGAGTTACAACAATCCCCTTAAGGTATTCTATAAGGTTATATTTGCCGCAAGGAACACATAGCAATCACGAAGTATCTCAACAACATTATTCCACACTAGCATGTACCTATCTCAAGAATAACGATTTATGAGTTCACAACACGTTCATCTAATCAATTCCTTCATGCACGCGGACAAGCAAGTACCCTATCACTTCATTTACCAGTCATGCCTGACATATTAAGATAATTTATACATGGACCGACAATGGACATATGCAACACAAGTTATGCAAGATCTAGCGAGCATCACATAATATAACATGTATGATTTATCACTCACCTTAGGTACACACATAAGCATATCAAGGTGATATGGGGCCAATGCAGCATGTTAAAATGCATTCCAATAATCCTACTACAAGTATAGTCAAGTCCTGCAGGGGGCGGTACAACAACTATCATATCACATACTTTCATATTCACATAGTAAGACGAGTACGACAATTAATCATACGAGGGTCCAAATTTGGGAGGTATATGTCCTACATGATACTAGCAATACTCGTTAAACATATACATAGTCAACGAGGTCCAATTAAGTCAATTTAGCATGCTAAGACATTCATTCCTCATATTAAACATACAACAAGGGTTGATCACACTATCATGAACCTAATTCACGGAAAGATAATAATTCTGGAAGTTTCATACATATGGTACAAATATCTCCTCATAGAAGCAACCATGCAAGTTATCAACCATGTCATGCTAAAATACCCCGACATTCCATGTCATGAAGTCATAAAGGAGGCTATCATTATAATCAGACAGAATTCCCTAAGGGCAATCACTTGCTCATCACCCCGTTTCCCGTGGGACACTAGTATGACTCGCTCGGTAGGACACAATGACGTTCACGTTGTTCCCGAGAGATGAGGATAAACTCATGTTTAGACTCCTATGGAAAGAAGACATGGTTGACCATTACGAGGATCAAAGGGGTGACTCCATGAGACAACTCACTCCTAACTCGAAACTACTTCAGTCATCACTCACACTAACATACTCAAGTAATCCTCACATCCGACATGATTTTTGAAGGTAATTAGATGACCAACCCAAATTTCCCGTGGGAGACACCAACCTCTAGTACAAGACTCGGTAGAAGCATAGATGGTGGGATACGAGACAGGACTCGAAACGGGGTGAGCGGGTGCTCTTTGACCCTTGCTAACATGCCTAAATATTTTGGTGTGACGGATGACAAAGTCAGAATCATCAAAGGGTTTGAATTAAGGAAGTTCCATTCCGACAAGACAGGAATTCCAATGACATAAGAACGAGGTACTCTCCCGCTATCCCGTTTGCACAGTTATTCAATACATGATTCAAGTCAAGACATACTGATTAGTTCTCTATCTTAAGCAAAACAGCACTCAACATTTAAGCAATCAACGGGGTTAATATGATCCTCTTCGAGGAGGATCGCCCTCAGGCCCATTTGGATATAATGCATATAATAATAGAGACGATCTATGCCGTCCTTAGAGGGACGACTGACCGGAGGGGCAAATACCTCACGGCCTCTTAACCCAAGCTACTCCAACCCTCGGGCTCCTTGGAGTCTTCAAACCCTATATGTAAAAGAAATCTAGTATTTTGCCTACCCATTCCAAACTACATCCAATAGGGATGGTCTAGCGCCTTTATTACCCCGTCATTTCCCTTTGTTTGATTACCGAATTTATTGAGTCAAGTTCATATTTAGTCCATTTGAGTTAGCCATATTAAATTCATTTTGCCCTTTCTAAAACATTTTGAAAAACCATTTGAAAACCTTGGGCCATTTCAAAACCACTTCAACCTATCATACTCGGTTTGCATAACCTCAGCTCTGATACCCCTTTGTAACGGCCCGGGATTATGATTTCCGGGTTACGTTTCAAGGGATTAAACCCCTCGTTAGGACCTTGCGCCCCGAGTACAGGTTGAAGGTTTCAAAACTTACTTTAATGTTTTCAAAGGGGGATTTCGTACCCAAAATCGAAGGGATCGTTGGAATCCCCGGGGAAGTCCCCTGTACCTGTCGTAATCTAAGCGTGGAAATCAGAAATCATGCGACTAGCGAAAACAAGTATAATACAAAAGTGTGCCACGGCAGAGCCGGGTCAAAACGGAGTATAAAGTGTAAATCCGAAAAAAATATAATCAGAGTCTGGTGAAGTCTATACTCCAGCGCTCACTCTCCGCCGACAAAATGACGCGCGCAATAAGCAAACAGCACCGATAGGATGAACATAAATAATACCTAAAAAAAAATTGATATGGGGCGGGATCAGATCGATGCCCACTTAACTCTGCATCCCAACCATAAGCACACATATACGCTATACCTAATAAAGATGCTTCTAGATGCATGACAGAATATTAACACACTAACATGCTCCTAAGATCAAGTACATAATAATAATAAGGCCTTAGCACAGAATACCAAGTGGTATATCCCTCTCCTATCTCCACCCCTTCCGATAGGTGGAGACTGGCCAGCTCGTGAATGCATTCATTCATAATAGGGCGGCACGCATGCCTAACCCGCTCCACAATAAAGCCCGCAGGCATCTCATAATATAAGGAAGTGCATGACTCGATTGACTCAGGGTACCCGATGAGGCTGGGCTACCCTATGACCCTAGCAATGACTCTAGTTACTTCACAGATAACGGCCGTTCTGTTTACATACGCATAAAGAAATGGGATGCTCAACGTAGATGCAACCTAGCATGGTACTACATGGCATGCTGATCATGAATGCAACACCTAGTATATCATGCACCTAAAGCAGGGAATAGCTCTATTCAATCTGAGTAAGCTCTGAAGAGACTTACCTGGTTATGCAGAACAGCATAATAGAAGGTCCGGCACACATCAATCATGATCACAAAGTATCACCTAGATGCATATCATAACACATATATAAGTCTACATCTAATCACTCAATCACATAAACACACATCGTTCAATAAGTATAACCACACCATAATCATCATCTCATCAAGTCCAACCACTCATCATGTTGCCACATTCCACAATACCACATCATTCTCATCATTTCGTTCAATCACATTCATATATTCGCAATAATACTCATATATCTCCAAAGTCCGTCATATTAATCATAACTCACAAGCATAAGTGGAACGATACGGAATTTTAACATCTCATCATGTTGTTAGTCATTCATTCATGCCACTAATCCACACAAATCATGCTATTAGTCAATCAATCATATCAACATGCTAGTTAGTCATCGATCACATAATTCCCAAGTTAGTCCCGAAACCATTTCAAAATCCGAGTTAGCTAGTTAGAAATTCCGACCTTGGATGAATTAATTAATCCGATAAAATCTCGCTCATATTCCAAAACCTCAAGTCAAAGTAGCGGAATTGAAATCCGTCGGAGAAATTCGTTCCATGAGTTTTAAAATCCGATTTAGGGAGTTTTTTTTTTTTTTGTTAAATTCCACTTTTAAATTTATTTTGAATTTCCTTTTTCCAAAAATTAGGGTTTAAAAATCCGAGCCTTTACAGTCATAGTTTGTCGGAGCCCCATACTTATTGTCGAAGTTGGTGAGCTTGTCGAGGGTGGCCCAATGCTCAGCTGGTGGCATTGTCAGATACTCTTAATGAGTATAATGGTTGATCATATCCATAGCAGCCAGATCAAGAGAGTTGTAGAAGATCTCCTGAACGACATAGGGTGGTTGTCCATGTGTAGGGCAAGATCGCAGCAGATCCTTGTATCGTTCCCATGCTTTTGCTAGCGGCTCCCCAGGCTTCCGGTTGAAAGCCGTAATCGTTTGGCGGAGGATCGTTGTCTTGGCCGGAGGAAAGAATTTATTCAGAAACGCCTGCCTTACTTCAGCCCATGTCGCGAGGGATTGTGGAGTCTGTCCTTCAAGCCACTTCAATGCTGGACCGGCAAGAGACCATCCAAAAGCTTTCATCTTGACATATTCCACAGTAGTACCTTCAACAAGAGTATGACACATATCAGAAAAATTGGTAATATATTCAAGAGGACATTCATTAAATCTTCCATAAAAGGCATTGTTTTTAATCTCAATCAAGAAAGCAGTGCGAATTTCAAAATTATTTTCAGGGATTAGAATGGCCGATTCAGGCACGACGAGAGTCGGGTGCATATAATCCTCTGCAGTGGTAGAGAATTGGGCAAGCTCAGCCTCTGCTTGCCTCCTTCGCTCAGCTTGCTGCTCAGTGTGTGCTCTCTCAGCGGTGAGAGCAGTATTTTTGGCTTCTAACTCCGCTTGAAGCCTCTCTATCAGCTGTGCTTGTGTTTCTGCGGCCGCCATGGCACTTTTCAATTTAGTGTGGACGTGTATAAGGCGTTCCGGATCGTCTAAGGCGTCAAACTGAGGTTGTTGACCAGAACGACGCATACACTGCAAAATCAAAACTTAAAGAAAACGTGAGATCTAACTACCTAATGCGCGAATAATTGCTTCCCCGCTAACGGCGCCAATTTGTTGTAGGAGGAAATCGATTTACAAATATAGAAATATAAATCAAACTAGAATCATGCCCACACAAATGATTACAAGACTTCCTCCCGATGTAGCAGTGGGAAATCAGGTTCGATCCTTGAGGAAGCTGGTCAGCGGATCCTAGGCAGCGGAAGAAGCTCACGGGTGTTCGTCGACTTCAGGGTACTCGACCTCGACCAAGGGTGGTCCATAGGGATCAGCACAGTCAATTTCGAGCAAGCAGAAGACACTGGGTGGGGGTCGACGTCGACTAGCCTTACTCGACGTCGAGTTGGCTGGTCGTAGTCGAGTTGGCCTGGTCGAGTTCGAGTTCCTGCAGAGACACAAAAAGCAATGATCTTTGCCTGATCGAGGATCAGTAGTCAACGTCGACCAAGGGGTGGTCGAAGTCGAGCAGAAACAGTAAAATAAAATAAAGAACAAAGCTTTTCGGATTTGGAATAAACTATGTAAAAGAAAACTTCCAAGATCGGGGTTTGGAGCAACGATAACCAAACATGCATAAGGCAAGATCAATAACGATAATCATGCAAATCGCATCGAAGGATCAAGCTTTCGCCTTTTCCAACAATCAGCTAACTTTATCAAGAAACCCTAATTGTATCTACCGATTTTATGTTTATCATCCAAGTTGTTAACATGGATCTCTATTAAATAGGTATTAAACACATAAAATGTAGTAGATGCTCAAAACATACTAAAAGTCGGATCTTTAACTCAAACACGCATGGTTATCGTCGGCTCGGCCCAACCTTAGAAGTAGGTGGACTATTCACTCTTCATCGCAAGGAAAGACATCAATAATAAAAGGAAATAAACTTGCATTAATAAAATAAAGTTGAGCTTACAACCAAACGAAGCCAATTCCACTCTCGCTTCACAACTTCACTCGGCCTCCACTCTCTCTCTCTCTCTCTCTCTCTCTCTACCTGTACTTCTTTCCCTAATATTGAATGAATAAAAACTAGCCACATGGGCTTTATTTATAGGCTTACAATCCTTGCTATTCAAGGAAGGAAATTCTATCTAATTCCTAAAGATAAAACTTTAAATAAAAGGAACATTTATCTAAAAAGGAAAATAATTAAAATATCTAAATATCTTTATGTGGTTGATAAATCCTTCTCTCCATAGATAGATCTTGATAGAACAGGATGAAATCGATCTTCCTTCATGCCCAAGTCTTCAACTCGATCTCGGATTGGCCCAACGGACTCGCGGCCCAGATTCGATTTTGGTCGACTTCGACCAGTTTGGTCGACGTCGAGTTAATTCTCGTCGGTCTCGGGTGGTCTTCGCAATTCTCGAGTTCTCCTCTCCTCGTCGAGCTCGGGCAGAATTCTTGGTTTGGTCGACTTCGACCAGTTTGGTCGACGTCGAGTAAACGTGTTATCTCTCAACATTATGCTCTGTTCTTGAAACACACTTTCCTGAGTCTTCGTTCGTTTGATTGACGCATATGAGCATGCATTGGAAAGCTCTTTTCGAGAGCTACAACTTTCATGAAGACATTAAAGCTTGATTCAGAATGATGTATGTCGAAATATGGCCTTTTCTCCAGCTACACCATTCTTAGCTTCTCCATGAGTTTCCTTTAAGCTCCAAATTGCGTCCGATTACTGAGAAATTAAACAGAAATAGTGGATACTCCATAATTTGACAAATAAGCATAAACTACATAGATTTTAAACTAATCTACCCCAAATGTATGAAATGCATGCAGACATCGATACTAAAGTAAGTATAAAACATGGCACAAAACATGGACATAAAATCACCCCATACTTAAGTTTGCTTGTCCCCAAGAAATAACTTGGATGGTTGTTGTTGCAGGAGGATGTGTCAAGTATGAAAATATAAATAAATATGAAATCAAACTAACTCCCTGTCTCAACAAATAAATACAAGACTTCCTCTCGTTGTAGTAGAAGGCAGTCAGGATCGATCCACGATGAAGCGTGTCAGCGCCCGCCTTTTCAATTTCATTTCTCAGCACGATTTTGACCAAAAGATTCCTCGATATTGAGTAAATAACTCAAAATCGACTAACCTGTTGAGTAAAACAGAAAGCAACACAACAGAAAATGAAGAAAAACCAAAGCAGACAACTCGACCTCGACTTACCTTCCTCGACGTCGAGTAAAAATAGAAACAAAGTACGAAGCTTTTCACAACACATAACGCGAATTTTGATGAAATAAATCAATAAACTAAAGACTTCCAAGATCAGGGTTTCAAAACCACAACGGTAACCATATAAAATAACACATAAAGGCATAAAATATCATGCTTTTCATCAAATAGCTTTCGTTATTATCAAATAGGAATATAGAGGGTTTCGCATAAACCATAATTGTTACTAACCCTTTTCACATAATTAACCCAAGTTGTATTAAGATCACTTTCGCTTCAATAACACAAACAAGGGTCACCTTCAACTTTCGCAAAAGAATTATGCTTGTAGGGATAGAAGACGAATTGCATCAAAAGATTGTACCTTTACCACATCACCTCACATGGCTACCGTCTGGCTCACCCCGACCCTAGAAGTTGGGTGACTACTCGCTCTTCATCAATGATTTCTGGAAAATAAATTGCATTAAAATAAAACTAAAAAGAAAGCTTACAACCGAAAAAGTCAAATCCGCTCTCGCCTTTCCACCTTGCTCTCGCCACAAACTCTCTATCTCTCTCTACTTTCTCTATGTAACTAATTGTGTATGAAAATTGAATTGGAATTGAATAGAAATCAGCCCCTAAGGCCTTATTTATAGGCTTCATTCCAAGCTAATCTAGGAAAGAAAACTATATCTATATCTAATTTTATCTATCTAATAACATAAAGATAAAACATGGAAATAAATAATTATGTCTAAAAGGAAATAAAGCTAAAGTGGATAGATCTTGGGTCACCCTATATACACCGCAAATCCACGATTAGCGCTGTTAATGAAACGTCGAATGTAACATTTTAGAAACGTTGGATTTCACGTTGTAGCAACGTTGGTTTCGACGTTGTCATTTGTCCTACACAACGTTGTGAATTGAAGGATGTTGGGCGGGTCAGACACTTTAGAAACGTCTAACCCAACGTTGCTAAAGTGGGCCTCGTCGGGCCAGACAGCAACGTTCAATACAACGTTTTAATATGAAGACAACGTTAAGTCTGACGTTTGTACCAACAACACTTGCAACAACTTTGAAATTCTTTTATCTTTGTTTTTGTTGGGTAGGGTGTTGGCGAAAACTTAGTGCGATGTCTGCATCTTTTATTTTGTTGGGGCGTTTTGCCCCTCGCGGAGGGTTTTCAAATATGATTTGTGGTTATTTCAGGGAAAAACACGTTACATGAAAACGTTTAGACTGCCTCATTTTTCATATTAATGATAGAAGATTACAGCAAAAATAACTTAGTTAAGAAGTTTTTCCGGGTCGCTGCCATGTCACACCTCAGAGGAAATCATTGTTTTTCTCTTCCTCCGATGGTAAAACATTCTCCGGCGGCACTACGACGACCCAGAAGCGAGTGTTGCCTAAGAAGCTAAATATCAAACCCGCGCCTACCCGCACGCCACGCGATCTCGCGAACGTATTCCATCCTTGTGCGAGCCAGAGTGCCCCGGTGCCTCTCCTCCCTGGCCCATTAGTCAGCGTTATTCTTTCGACGCCCCCAACCCGTATTCTTCCTCGAAGTTGGAAGGCAGAGGTTGCAGATGTCAAGATCTACTTAGTGAGTTGGGACCGTTGTAAATCGGATGTGAGACCGAAGGGGGCTTACTAGTATTTGTGTGAGCGAGACGTCTTGGTGTGTTACCGGCCGCCATCTCTTCTTCCGTCAAACGAGATGTTGTAATTTCGACCCTCGCATGGCGTAATTTATAGTGGGAAATCCTTTCTCGTTTTTTGTGAGGCTTCCTTACTACAACGCCAAATATGACGTTGTTAAAACATTACATTAAACATTGCGGCAACGTTTAATTGGACGTTGTTACAACCTCATATTAAACGTTGTGTTATGTGGACTCCCATAACAACGTTTAATTGGACGTTGCTAATTAGGCCATCTATAAACACATCAACATTTTGCGTTATTGGCATACACGAAACACATGTAATGGCATCAAGCCCAAATTCCTTTGTCAAATATGCCATGTTCAATGATGGAACCCGTTTCGTTGTTAAAGTGGGGAGACACCCTCGTCTGCCTAAGGAGGATTCTTGCAACTGCAAGCATATGAACTATACACATTATTTTTGATGCAATCTACTTTCGATGCAATCTACTTTCTGGAGATGTCAACACAGTTGCAGTTCGGGTGTCAGGAGTGTGACGACGACCTTGCATCGTACTATACACGGATGATTGAGCAGATAACGGATATCCTGGTTATTTTGTACGACAACATGTCTCCGTCGCGCTGTCGCAGAGTAGCAGAGTATGCAGTTGATACAGTAGTGCGCCCTGCCCAAGATCTGATGGCGACATATGCGTTCCAGCAGGTGCAGATTAGTATATACCCAAACATTCCTGAAGAGTCGGTAGGTAGTTGTTCCGTTTAATACAACAACCCTTGTTGAAATATAACATTAAAACCCGTTTGTAATTTTAGATATGGGGCCAACTGATGTTTGTTTTGGTTGAATGATTGCTTTTTTTATATTGTTTTTACGTCTTCATAACAATAAACATTCAACTTTCAACTCTGAACTTTATAGACAAGAAAACAAACGAATACGACACGGATAATTCCAACTTTCATGACTCCTAAACATGGTGTAGAGGGCAACCTTCCTGAATCCGCAATGCTCTAAATCTATCAAATTGGTCTTGGCAGGGAGTACTATCCCATCCGTCGACGCTCGGGTGATGGTGTGCCATCCATTCATGCGTTGGAGGAGGTAAAGGGGCGTTGGGATGTAACCATATCTGCAAAAAGGGCAAAAAGTATAGTATAATGTTAAGTGGGGTAATTAATGATAATTAATTTATGATTGGAGCGAGATCATACTCACTAGGGTTGGCATGGTACGGTAACCACCAAAAAATGGTGATTACCACGTACCAACCACAAACTGGTGGTACGCAAATTTTCATATCATGTACCAACCACAAGTCGTGGTTACCGCATATGTGGTAACCACGACTTGTGGTTACCATCGGTAAATTACTAAATTACCATGGTTACCAAGCTATAATTTTGTTTATATTTTTTTGAAACCCCTTGGCTACCTTCCGGTAGTCATCGAAGTTATCGAACGAAAAAATATGATTACAAAAAATAATATGGTTACCACCTATTAAAAGTTCAAATAAATCAAGTTCACAACCTAAATTACAAACCCATTCAAACCAACCAAGTTAAAAGTTATGAAATAAACCAAGTTCAATTGTTCAAACATTCAAAATGTTCCTGTAACTTCAAACAAAACAAGTAATTCAAAGTCTTCAAACATTCACAATGTTCCTAGTTCCTACTGTTTCTAGTACAAAACATAGAAATGACCAATTTAGGTCAAAATCAAAACACAGAATATAAATTAAAAACTTAAAACTTAAAGTAATAACAATAAACATTAAATAAAAAAAATTAATATATATATACTTGGTAACCATGGTATTCGGATTTCATTACCATTACCGTACCACTTTCACGTGGTTACCACCAAGATGGTTACCGCCATGTTGGTTACCACAAGTGTAGTTACCAACATTGTCGGTTTGTGGTTGGTACGTGGTTGGTATGGTAATTTCCATACCATTTGCCAGCCCTAATACTCACCGTTGCGAAATGATCTTGGTTCCTGATGCATGCCATCCCCAGTATGGCCTCGTGAGGTGTGCCATTTGGCCGTTCGGTGTACATAGGGAGGCATGTGAAGGGCATGTGTCAAGATAAGACGACAAGGGGAACCTGGTAGACGGTTGCGAACACAAGACCCATGATAGGCAACTCGATTTAGTATCTCCGGTCACCTCCCACTCTACCGGAGTAACTCTATAGGTCGACAAACTCTCGGACCGAATACCCTCCCCTGTAACAACCAGCGTAAAGGTGATCGTTATGCTCCAGATGGTTGCACAATAACCCTTTCATATCTGTGAATCGTGCCTCCCTTGGACGTAACATCAGCTGCGCCAAAGCTTGATATCCGCAGTGACCATCTCCCACGGTGTTGACGACTGCCGCAATGTGCCTGAAGATGAAAGGGTCCACATTGTTGTCTCCCAAGCTAAATCCCCAATACTCTGCGTCAGACGGATGTCCGGACTGTCGGTCCCTACCGTGGCAACCTGATCTGGCTTCCTCCCTTTCAAAATTCGCCCGATTTTGCTCAGATCGCAAGAGATTCATTCTGCACGGGTTCCTCCTCCCTCTAGGTCTGCCCTTTGACCGTATGCTACCCCGCTCCGGTGGGTGCAAATCAGGGTCACAAGCTTCATTAGATGCAGTGTACGAACCCGACCTGGCATAGGGTAAGATCACATTGTCTGATTCATCCCACGCCAGATCCATCCAAAATGGGTGGATGTCGTAACGTGTTATTTGAACTCCTTCATCAACAAAACGCTGAACGTCGTGCACACAAGGTATCCCATGGCATATTCTCCAATGGCGGTCGACGCACTCTGAAGCTACTATCTTGTCGACAACTTTCCTCCAATGACCGTAGAGAAGTTCGAAGCACTTCTTTGAAACCACGTGCTTAATCTGATCGAATAAGGGGACTTCGTGTGCGTTAGTTGGCCACTTGAAATGATCTATCTCCAACGCAGTTTGGATCTCGTGCACCCGACATTCATTCACCCGATGAATGGCATCCACAATGACACAGAAATCACCGGTGGACGAGTGTAATGCTTCCTTCAACACTTTATGTTGGCCTTCAACCCTACACGATGCATCATGTGCTTGAGGTGAACGACTGTCGAAATGCAGTAAAGGAGTGAAAAGGGTAACGACGAAAACGATATGCGTACCTATTGGTTGTCCTCGTTCCGAAGTACAAGACGTGGTCGGTGTAACATCTGACAAGGCTCGTCTGGTGGATGAGCCACACTGTTTCCAGATACCCCATGACCCCGGGAAAGGGCTGCCATTGGGCGTGAAGATATCTACGCCGCCTCTCGAACGACTCCTCCGTCGAAGACGAGAATAAACCCCACACCTGATTCTTGAATAGAGTTGAAATTTTCAGATTTTTTGTAATCTTCAAAGTGGTGTCTTCACAGTTGCGAGTTTCATGTAACCAGCACAGTAGATGTTGCACCTCGGGGAAGACGGCCCTAAGTGCAGCCATAAGGCCAAGCTCTCGATCTGTCATGATCGAATCGGGCACCTTACCCTGAAAAATAACACGTAGGGTGTTGAGCACCCAAGTGTAAATGTCTGTGTCCTCGTGAGCCATAAAGGCATATGCGATGCAAAAGTTGTTTCCCGTTGGCGTTAAGCCGACTATCTCGCACAGCGCGAAGTTGTACCTTTGGACGCGGTGCCGCAACGTACGCACAAAAATGTATGAAGACATAGGATATAGTACTTACGCATTTGTCTTGTACGTACTATCCATGACGACGACGTAAGGGTATTTGTTCAAGAGATGAATCCCATCCGGCTGTGCGAGAAAAAGGTCATTCAATACATTGTCATCGTCTGGGCTCCTCCTGAATTCGTAGTAGTAGCCCCTTTCTCGGAGACGATGGAGGGTATCTTGGGTCATCGTTCGATTTCCTCTCTCTTCAACGACGACCTTGCTGAGGGTGTTCTCCAGTGATCGCGCTGAGGTGACACTATTCGCATCTGCTTGTCGTAGCCCGTACGAGATGGCCTTCGGCGGAGTTCCTATGTCTTTCATCCACTTGCACATTTTCTTCTCCACTGGTGTCATTCTTACCGCGTAAGCATGACCCTTCAATCGTTGAGGGAGCCCATGGTTGTGCTTTTCATTTTGCACGGTCATCGTCCACATATTCGGCCCCCCTCATGAGCGAGTAAGGAGAACGGGTAGTTGCTTAGTTTGCTCTGTGTGCTGCGAATCTGCTTCCCCCTTCTACGAAACACCCCATATTGCTCGCACGCTAACAACACGCCACCCGGTCGGTTTGAAGCGGTCAACCACGATCGCTTGATTACTAAGACCATGTTGTTCTTCAAGCCGAGTTGCTTGAAATGGTCGACCATTTCGTTCTGAGATTGCCAAGTACAGGTGTCGGTAAACGTACATGTAAAGTCTCGAAACTAGGTAAAGGCATAACAATGTACATGCACTTGATATTACTTAAAGGGTATATATTTACTTCGGGTTAAATAATGGAAAAATACATAGAGATAGATAATACAACCATATGATTTTACTTGTGGGACGAAATTGTTTCGTCGTGGGGGGGGGGGGGGGGGGGGGACTCGTACCACCTCCATCGCTTCTTCACTTTCTGAGGATGACATTTTCAAATCTACGAATGAAATATTAATTATTGTCTTGAATTGTGAGGCAAAGGGATGCATTCATTCGGTCTGATGGTGGAGGTATACATGACGTCAATTACGTCAATTACGCGTGCCGGTTGAACTACAACGTCACATTTACAACGTCAATTACGCGTGCCGGTTGAACTACAACGTCACATTCATTTTCGGATGGCACCCGTTACACTATTAGAGTGACGAGGCACAGTGTGCCGGTTGAACGTCACATTTGCAACTGTAAGCACAGGAAATATCGCATTTTATTTCCATGCTGTTTTTTTTCTGTGCAGTGTCATCGCCGGTCTGAGATGTCAAGGGAGGTGTATTTCCATTGTATGGAGTCCAACCGAGACCCCGAGTCGTACTATACTCGCGTGTTGGCCCATACAAAGGATAACATCAAAAGTCTTTACTGCGATGTGAGTCGGGCGCGTATTCACAGCATTGCCGAGTACGTGGTTGACTTAGTAGCGCGGCCCGCCCAACAAACTAAGGGGACTTACCCGTTCCAGCAAGCGCTGATTGAGATTCAACCAGCGGGACCTGCTGAGTCTGTTGGGAGCAACTGATCCAATTGGTTTTGTGTATTCAACGTTCGATTAGCGCTGGAACTTTATATTTATTATATAAGTTATACATTTGGTAATGCGCATTCGATGTGAAGTCTATGTACTCTCCTTGATATTAAAATTCTAAATATTAACATATGAATCATTTTCATAATCGCTTGAATAGAACCTGCTAAGAAGATCGAAACATTAATATTTGAATCATTTTCATATTCGCTTGAATAGAATACTAGGAGGATCGAAACATTAACCTATCAATCATTTTCATATTCGCTTGAATGGAACCTACTAAGAAGATCGAAACATTAACATATGAATCATTTTCATTTTCGCTTGAATGGAACCTACTAAGAAGATCGAAATATTAATTCTATATGTTCATATTCAATTTCAAAATCACTGGATATCGGTTTAATTAACTCGACATCGACAAAATAATAAGGTCAACCTGCAACGTCGAAAAGAACGTCGTTATACCCTAGCAATGTTTAAACCAGCGTTGCTATCAACACTTCCAACCCTAGCATATACCCTACGCGTAGGGTTGGAATAGGGCAACCCTATGCAACGTTAAATAAAACGTTTCTAACCCCATACAACGTTTAATCGAACGTTTATAACCCTATACAACGTTAAATTCAACGTTGCTAAACCCCACCCCTAGGGTTCCCACATGCAACGTTTCTTCCAACGTTGCAAAACCTTATGCAACGTTAGATTGAACGTTGTATGCTAAAGTGCCTATAAAAGCCACCCACACCCACACCCACACTCCATCCACCACAAACCCTTCCACACTATTACTACCTAATGTCGGCCCCCAATCATAGACTGCCCACTTACTTCTCAAAAGACGCAGAAACGTCCGAGGGGATCAGCTATCAGATTAGAGGGATGAAATACTGTTATCCACCCGATGCCAGCGACTGCAACTGCCAACACCGGATGTACAAGGGGGCATTCCCATGTTGCCTTTTCTGCATCTCATATCAGAGTGGCTCAAGGAGATCGATTGTGGGGGAGTTCGTATGCCACAACAACGCGGAGATTTATAGAAACGACCGAGAGGCCTACCTATCCGACATGGGAAAAGTCATTACGGAAATGCTGGACAAGTTCTACGCCGATGTATGTTGGGATTGTATCCGTGAAGTTACAGCGTACGTAATTGAGAGGGTGGTGGGTCCGGGAAACGATAGGTTGCGATCGTACGCGTTCATCGACGTACAAATCGACATCACTACCAGTCTAGATGAGTCCGTTGGTAGTTGTACACCCAGTACCGTTAGCACCACGTAGTTGTAGACTTATCATATGTAATGTATGTAATATATGTATTTTCAAATGGGGGGGGGGGGGGGGGTGACTGGAGATCGGGGTATGTAATATATGTATTATCGTTTTCATATTTGACTATGCCGGAAGGGTTTTTGGGAGATAGAGATGCCCGGAGACCGGCGTATGTACAATATGTATTATAATTTTCATAATTAATTATTTATTATCATTTTATTTATGTATTTTATGTTACTGTACATACATTAATACGACAGAATTTATTTTATTGATTTATTAAATATGGAAGAAATGTTCAATTTCAACGAACTAAATTGTGCAAATAATGTATTTTATTTATTTATTAAATATGCCAAGTTAATTTCAATGATCTAAAATTCCAAATAATGTATTTTATTTATTTATTAAATATGCCAAGTTCAATTCATAAAAAAAATAAGATAACTACAACGTCTAAATTGACGTTGTAATTTGAAATGAAACGTCAAAATAGATGTTGTAAGTTGAAGGGGTTCAACGTCGGTTTCGCGGTTGAAGGGGTCCAGCTGTACACAACGTCAAATCCGACGTTGTAAGTTGAAGGGGTCCAGCAGTGCACAACGTCGAATTCGACTTTGTTGTGCTTATTATATAAAGCACAACATCGAACCCGACGTTATGCTTCTTCTTCCTCCACACGCGAGCGATTCGCACTACTAGAATACTGCAATTAGACATCATGCGATTTAAGTCTGTCAAAAAAGCAACCGATGTTAAATTATTCTATTACATCAAATAAAAATTTTGTGATGTTAAAAAAACTTAAGATTATAGTTAAATTTTTTGACAGATGTTAAATGGTTAATTTAAAAAAAATTGAAACGCGCGACTGACGAAATGTTGAACGCCTGCCCATACTTAGAATTATTTTTTTAAACACCCGCCCATACTTTTAGTTAATATAGCAGTTATCCTCACACTTGTGTGAAAAGATTGAAGAGGCAATCCTCTCTTTTCTCCCAACTCTCTTGTCTCACTCACCACCACCACTACTTCCACCGCCGCCACTACAACCCTGGCCCGCCGCCGCAACTACTACCGCCACCTCTCCTCTCTCTCGACTTTCATCCTCGGCTACCAAACCTCACCACTCTCTCAGTGGGATCTGAGATCTGTCTCCCGATTCTTATTCGAAACCCTAAAACGCATTTGTAAGAGACGAGAAGCCATACAAACTCATCTACCTCTTTCTCTCACACTCGAGTCTCTCTCACCTCCGAATATATATCTCTCTCTCTCTCAATCCTAAGATGGAAGATGCTAGATAAGATGAACATTGAGAAGGAAAAGACGGGAGAGTTTTTGATGTAGAAGGATGAAGTGATGAGGGCGAAGGAAGAGGAGCTCGGGAACAAAGACAAAGAGCATAAGGAGCTTCAGGTTGGGCTTAAGAAGTTGCAGAAGATGAAGGAGTTCAAACCTAATACAGTTAGTATTTGCTCAATTTTTTTTATTTGAGTGTTGATCTTTTGTCCTTTGATTGGATTGTCCTCGGTTCTTGAGAAATTAGGGTTTCGGACTTGAAAAATCCCATTTTTAAAGATCAAAATTCCATTGATATGTGTTCAAACCTAATGTGGATAGTTAATTTTCTATGAGGGTTGAGATCTTTTGTTACTTTGAGATTAGATTGTAAGCATTTGCTTCAAAAATTAGCGTTTAGGACTTGAAAAAAATCCATTTCCACAGATGAAGATTCAATCCTCTGTTCACGATTTAGCAGTAAAGCAAATAACAACCTAGGTCATACATTTTACCACTAAATCAAAATGGTTTAACTTACATTTGAGCTGATGACTAGAAAAGATTCTTCCAGCAAAGGTTCCACTAGTATCAACATGATCCGTTTCTTTAAATATATCAAGGCAATTATTCTAAAATGCCTCATAAAATGGCATGTTTGATGATACCTTATGAAATCAGACTGTTTAAGTTTGAGCCCTGGTGTACTGTTTATCAATGTCACTTCAGCTTTACACCAGCCAAATCATATAGGGTGTGTATGGTTACTAAAATAAACCTGTTAAAATTATTAAATTTTAACTGTTAAAAAATTAAACAGTTAAAAAGTGGGTATGGGAACCAAAATAAGTCTAAAACAGTTAAAATTATGAGTTAAAAAAAAAGCTACTTAAGGGAGCTTATTTGGGGTTTATTTTGTTTATTTGGTTTGAAAGTACCACAATACCCCTAATAACAACCAAATAAATCCCACTTTTTACAAATAAACTGTTTTTCGTCCCATACGGAGTTTATATTTTTTCATAAAATTTTAACTACTTTTACCAAAAGTTTACAAATTTTTACCATGTTTATAATTTTAGTCAGTTTATTAACCCCGTCCCATACGAACCCATAATCACTTCAAGTTGCTTTGTTCTATTTAGTATTTACTGTCTCATATGGAGAGGAGTTTTTGTTCTATATCAGTCATTCATACACCCATGCTTTCATCCTCTTGAGAGTTGGAAACATGTCTTAAACTTTTGATCTTGACACCCTTTTTTCCTTATTGAGTGATTCTAAACTGTTACCCCCCAAAAAGGGTAACATGAGGAGAAATTATTTTTCTTTCCAGTGTTTAGCATTCAACAATCATAAGATGCTGAGCTAGCTGATGAAACAGTCCCCCCTTGTTTGCTGGTACTTTTTAGGCTTTAAAATCGTTGATAATTTTTTGATGTACTTTGTAAATATGATGACATTCAAGTTATATTTTTATCTTTTTATGGGGAACAAGTTTGAGGTTTTCTCACTTTACTTCTAATCTTTTACTTTATTATTTATTTACAAATATAGTTCAACAGAATCATTTCACCTTTGAAATAACAAATAATGTGTCTTGCTCCCTTTCTAGATAAACAGGGTTTTTTTTTGTAAGAGTTACACTTCCAGTTCTGGATTGAATATTTCTTTGTTTTCTTCATGATTAGTTGATTAGTTTGCATTAATGCCTTGGATATTATGACATGTGCTCATTCATGTAATTGAAAAGTGATATTTGATTAATAGAAGAATTTGAAAAAGATTATAATTGCTATCAATATTTTCGCATTTCCTCATTATAGCATTTGTTCCCTATTTTCATCTATTGTCTTTCTACCACCTAATTGCAACCAAGCCTAAGAGATTCTTACGTATGATGATTTTGCTCTTTGTAGGTTGGGTCGATTGAGGGATGAGTTGGTGTACATCATTTGGATGATGCACAGTCTATCAAGAACTTTACTTTCAAGTGCCATAGACACAGCAATGAAATCTATTCTCTGAATGCGATTAATTTCCATCCTGTAAGTATATCACTTTATTTTCAACTCAGTGAGTACTTAAACTTCTCTTCTTCTTTTTTTCAGTCCAATGTTCATGTGTCTATAATTTCTTGTGTGACGGGATAAATCCCCATATCCATATGCATATAATTAGGCTATAACATTGAACAAAACTTCCACTTTGTTGACGAAATTGCCTCCTTGCCTAAGATTGCCTCCTGCTGCAAGCTGAGGTTTTGCGGTGCATGCACTTTAAGGCATCAACCTCATTTTTAACTGAAAATGAATAAAAGAGGAAGATAAAGATCATGTATTCTCTTACTCTCTGAATTTACATTGGTAGATGCTCATTTTGCCACCATGGAGGTCTTGGTGGTGAGGTGGGAAGCTTGATGAATATGCGGTTGATCTGTGTAATAGGTTGTTGCTTAAAAGATTGTGTTGTTTCCGATGCTCCCCAGGGGACGTATTTATCGCTATCCTCCTGCACGCAACATGGAAGATGTGAAAATGCACGGAGTTGAAGGTGGCATGCTTCCATCTTACGACATGGGAGGAATGCCAATGTGTGATGCTGGTGGTCATGGACAGCCCATGACTCTCACTCCTTTGGCTACAGCTCTTGCAAATGCTCCACCGGATCAGCAGAGGACGGTAGGCACTGAAACAGATGTTCAATTGGTCATGATGTATAAATGATAATAATTCATGTTAAACATGTCATGACAGATGCTGGGTGAGAGTCTATACCCACTAGTGGATTCAGTCGAACACAACAATGCGGCAAAGGTGACTGGCATGCTATTGAAGATGGACCAGACGGAGGTGTTGCATCTCCTGGAGTCGCTAGAAGCCCTTAAGTCTAAGGTAGCAGAAGCCTTGGATGTCCTGAGGAATGTGGCACAGTAGCAAGCCAACAACCCAGCCGATCAGCTTGCATCACTGCCCTTGAATGACAACCTTGTCTCTTGAGGTGATTCTGGATTTATTTAGTGCTTTCTGATGTCTTTATCGTTTTTCCCCATCGCGGAGCCTGTTTTTGGAGGATGTTGAAAATGAGGTCTTTTGATACTGCATCTTGTTTGGTGGGTGTTACTCTTGACTCTTTTTAGAGCATGACATCAAATTTTGAGTGCTTCCGTTGTTATGCATTCCTTAAGATTGTGTTCTCGACTTGACGAAAGCCTCTTAGAATTGTTCTTGTCGATTTCATATGGTTAATGTTTTGATCTATTTCATGCTCCTACTCGTGACTTGCATTGAATGTTTGGAGTAAAGACGCCCTGAATTTGAAATCTCTTAAAAATTCTTTGATGAGAAGCTCATCCAACTTTCCTTAAATCCCTTTTGTCTTCTCTCTCTCTCATCTTTCATTAGGTTCTCTCCATGGCTTCCACCATGCTTATGATGCCAGTCTCTGTTAGAAGATTTCCCTTCCTGATATTATTCTGTGGTTTCCGTAAGTGCTCCTTATTGACGCAACTGTAAAAGTATGATGTAGATTCTAGATTGACTATTCAAAGTGGAACTGTGTTATAGTACACGTTGAAGTTTCTGCATATAATTTTTTCGGGGGATAGAGTCAGATGTGTATTAATCCTACTCTTGATCTGTTGTCAAACTTGAGTTTTTTTACCTGTCTTCAGGTGCATCAAACATTCGCAACAACAGGTTCAGATGGTGCCTTCAACTTCTGGGACAAGGATAGTAAACAACGCTTGAAAGTGAGACATTGTGCTCTTGGTTCTTATTCTCTTTCCATATACCTTAAGCTCTACACTGATATATTTTATCATTTTTCCCATGCTTTTATTGATCTCACTTGCATTATATCAGAGGTGATATACCTTCAGCCGAGCAATTTTAAATCTATCCTTGTATTAAATCTGATCTGTTACATGAATATATATTGAAGAAGGCAACGATAACAATAATTACTAAACAATTAAATAAAAATTTAGCAAGATTAATATTTGTTCTTGATTTGACAATGTCTAAAACTTTTGGAAGTCAAGTTTCTAACCAGCATACTGAGTCTGCTAATGATAAGTTAGGAGATCTAAAATTTGCTATTTTTGGGTCTAAAAATGTGTCTGTGGTATGTTTTTATACTTGAGACTTTTCAGTCTCTTACTTTCCATCACATTCACGTTGGTTGATCTTCATTTTGGACTCCACTTGTACCTTTATAAATTTTTTGTTCAATTCTTGTAGCTGTAATATCATAGTGCTTTGTTTATTGATTGGTTATTATTTATATCTAGTTCTTAGTCATTGTGCATATTTTTTCTCAACAGAAAGAGTTCAAGAACCAGATTGAGGCAACAAGTGGTCTTGTAACATGTGAATTTAAGTTTAATATTCTATCTCCGAATAATTACCTAAAAATAAGCTTGATATAGTTACTTGAATGAATGTATTTCAGATTGCATGAAGTTATAGTGATTTTTGTTTGCCTCTTTTGGCACTATCATTGCTATATAGAACTTGCTAAATTCTTAATTCAATTAAAGAGAAAAAAACACTTGCTCAATTATGCTCCTTATAAAATCAAGTGTGTTTTTTTTTGTTGTTACAATTTTATTGTAAATATTTGGATTAGATTGTTCCATATTTGATTAGCAGTTGGTCTCCATGTTTTAGGGTCATTCTCGTCACTTGATCTTTCCTTGGTTTAATGATTTGTTTGTCTTGATGCAGACACTTATTGAGTGGAACATGACTGGTTAATTATACACTCAAGGGCATGCAGATTGCTTATGAAACACCGATTGGTTGCTTCAGACTAAAAATGCTTTCTCGAACTTTGGATTTAAAAGTACCAATCAGTTGTAATAGTGTATCTTTCAAGTACCTATCCTTTGTAAACAAAATTATAAATATTGATTTCGCGTTTATTTTAATGTATATGTTCACTAAATTACCCATCATTTGTGAAATCTTATTTCATGAGCAAAGGGTGATGTGTATCAAATGAAAAAACATCGGATTATATATGAAAATTGTTGTGTCTTAATAGCTATGAAATCGAACCATTACATAAAAATGGATGCTAGTATCATTATAGACATCATCTAAATAATAAAAATCAATGTTTAACATATATTTTGACATCACAATGTAAGTATAAACCGATATATATTGCTAACAACATCATCTTTATAAAAATATAAAATGATGTCCATATTATATTAATACATCAGTTATGTAAATATTTCATGCAATAGAGTATTTTAAAACAATAAAAAACCACAAATTATATATTTGAAAATAAGATACGCGAAATCAATATAACAAAAAAAGATGTCTATTTTATTTTAACACATTGATTGTTTTAAAAATAGTGATGTAAATGTAAACTTTAGGTTTGGTTTAGACATCTTCAAAAGCTTATAAATAAAAAATAATGAGGCGATAACAACAAGTGAACATGTCAAAAATAAATTTGAGGGGTTGATTTATATCTATATTCAAAGTAAAATAGATGTCTTAGGACCGATGTGAAAAGTTTGATCTTTTACTACACCCACAAATAGATCGGAAATTTTTTTGATAGACATCTGTTGATAACAGATGTCTAATTGCATTTTTCTAGTAGTGTCGGTTGAGCCTGCGATTCCTCCGAGAGAGCGAGAGAGCGGACGAGGGTGCGAGCGAGCGACCGATCCAGGCGAGATCGATGGTGAGATCACGGGGACGAGGCCAAGGATTCGCCGGCGAGGGCGGATCTGGGCGAGGTGCGGGAGAGGAGATGGTGTCCGTGGGTGGAGGCGGCCGAGGAGGTGTTGGGCGAAGTCATCTCGAATTAGGCGGCGGTGATGGGGGCAGAGGGCCAGGAGGCCGTGGCCGAGGTGAGGGGCGCGGCGGAGATGGCGGCTCAGGGGCTGCTGGTGGCCGAGGGGGCATAGGGCCAGGAGGTCGTGGCCGAGGTGAGGGGCGCGGCGGCGATGGCGGCTCAAGGGCTGCTGGTGGCCGAGGGGGCATAGGGCCAGGAGGCCATGGCCGAGGTGAGGGGCGCGGCGGCTCAGGGGCTGTTGGTGGCCGAGGGTTGGGTGGATCTCGCACCGGGGCTGCTGGTGGTGGTGGCCGTGGCCATGGCCGTGGTGGTGGTGGCGGCTGGAGGACCGCCGGTGATGGCGGTGGTGGGAGAGCCGGTGCTGGCCGGAAGAGGCGGACGCAGGAGGTATCTCCCCTGACGAGTACGCCATCGGTTAGTTTGACTTTATTTAATTTATTTTTCATTTTATTTTGTTGTTTAATTGTTGAATTTTATAACGAATAAGTTTATCATATGAATCGGATAAGTTAACCTTATTTAATTTGAATGCACAATATATTTAAGACAAATTGTTACAAAATAACTACTTTAATGTCTTGATACGGGGTTAGCCGTGTGAAGGTCCGATCTTCGACAACAAGCAAGAATTAAACAAGAACTAATAAAGACAGTAAGATTCTCGACCAAGAAGGACAAGAATCGACCAAGACTCAAACAAGAATTCAAGAACACAGCAAGATCTTCAAGAACTCGATCAAGAATTGATCAAGAACTCCAAGAACGGATCAAGACTCAATGACGCAGGAACAAGAATAAAAGACTCGACAATAACAGTAGCAAAGACTCGAAATTTAAGAATAAAGATTGAAAGACACGACCTGATAAGGACTGAAACGATCTGTATAGAACAAGATAGAGACCCCAGCTTCCGTAGAAGGTAGGAACCAATACCAATGACTACACAACCCGCCTCTACAACCCTACACAATCAAGCGGAGAACTTGAAGGCACAAGGAGGGGGCTTGTGGATACTAGATTCACCAAGTCTTGCGAAGTTGATGAACGGCAAAGCAAACCAAGCTAAAACAAACCAATTCGATGATCAACGAGCACAACTCTAGTTGGATCAACAAGACACTCCATGTGTTTCACACAATTTGAGAGATCTAAATTCTATTCATTGAAATCCCCCTGAAAAACAATGAAGGATCCGAAATAAATAGGCCACGCAGGGCTGTTCACGGGCCGAAGCTTCTAAGAAGATAAAAACTGATTTAAAGGAATTAATAAAATAACATCTAAAGTTTCCTAAAATAACTTAAGTAAAATTAATACTAAAAATAGAAACATAAGGAGCTGATTTTCGTTCTAAACAATACAACTTGCAAAGATGTTGAGTTTCGGCCAAAGTCTAGGATGAATCTGGAAAAACCTTGAACAGAAAAGTTGTAGATCTCTTCGTCCTCGTTCCGATAAGGTATGGCACGCCTCAATCCGATAAATACCGAATCCGTACGACCCATATTACAGAGACGTCAAAAAGCTGTCAATCTGCTGTCCGAATGTACAAAACGTCAACCTTTGGATCTTCTCCCATGGTGGAGCCTTCTTCTTCCTCTCGAGAAGGACATTATCCGAAGGTGTCTTGGATGGTCCTGCATCAATATCCCTTTCTTGAAAAGGATTCGTCCTCGAATCCAAGCTTGCATAAAATTCCGCCAATGCATCCACACGAGCTCCTGGATCGAAAACCTCATGCCCATGAAAACTCATCTCAAGACAGATTGTTGTAGAGATTGACCACTTCTTGATGGTTACTAGAAACCTAGGCATCTCCGACGAAAGCATACCAACGATCATAATCGTTGGGTAAGCAACCGACGAATAAATTTGTCGAGATGATAAATTACCAATGCCATCTAATGTCGGGAGGCTTTACCGACGCATACACTTATCATGATGATATTGGACCAACGATTAAACATGTTGGATAATATACCGACGGGTACATTGGTTGGAAAAAAAAACGTACCAACAATCACCATGATCGGATAATTAACCAACCGATATCCTCGTCGGGAGGTGAAAACAACCTCCATATCTTCCAACGGCCTTGGATGTGGGAAATTCCAATGGAAATTTAAACTGGAGCGTCGGCCTTGGATCTGATTAATTTTAGCAGTGATTAATGTAGGCCATATAAATGAAGGCCTTGGATACTAGCTGTAAACTATAAATGTAAGCCGGTGGGGTTAATGTAGGCCATTTTTTAAAATCCGTTTTATTTATTTTTCGTTAAATCTTATTTTTGCAATTATAAATCTTTTTTTTATTAACCCATATAAATATAAATGAAGTTTGGATGGCCTACTGATTAGGCATCATTTCTACCGCACTAGAAAAAAAGAGCAAAATATCCTTGATTTATGAATTTCTTTTTAAAATAAATAAATATATATAGCACAAAATCCTCACTGCTTCACAATATTTATTTGAGTAAGATACTAGGTAGCACCAAATCCTCAACAGCTTAACAATACCTACCTGTTTCGACTTTTCAATCTATAAATATAGATAGATTATACTACTACTGAATACTGATAGCAATACAATTGCAATTCTCAATTAATCCTTGTGAAGCAACGAGCCAACGACGTACGCTGTTACATTTCTCATATTTCCTTGCCTTTGTTCGTAAATCAGTTGATCAATATTCATTTACGATTATATACAAGGTGCGTGCGTACAAGTCTTTAATATAATAATAAATTTATATATGTATATGCAATTTCAATCAAATTTAGAATTCGATTCTTATTATATTGAATTGTATTTTATAATCTCAGCTCATACTCATATACCTTTGGAGTTTGGATTACGGGAGAAATCGGAGAGATCGAGTTACTCGAGGTCGTGTTGCGCTAGCTATATATATTTTTGACTCTGCATATCTCACGTTAATCGGTTTAAGGCAGGTAATTACTCCTCTTATTATTTTTAGTGTGTTCAATAAACTTCATGTCATCATCCTTAAATTATAGGTTAATAATTAATATTTTGAGTGATTAGTCTGTTTTTATTTAAAAATGATCAAATTGCATTTTAGATACTAACTTGGATTGCTTAGACCTAAGCCTGCATCAGCCTTAGCCCTTAGTTAATCATCTTACTCATTTGTATTTGTATTTTTTTTTTTCAATTTTTTCTTACAAATTAAAAAAACAAATATGATGCACCAAAAAAGCATCAAATACAATCTACATTGACAAATTTTATATTTGGGCATACGTCCAGTACTTAGTAAAAATTCATTTTACTCTACTTTTTTTTATGAATAATTTTTTATGAAAATTAAACAAAACAAATAAATGGGGAATAAACAAGGCATGATTGTGTTTTTTGGTCGAAACAGAGCATAATTGTGTTATTAATACTTCTTCATATAGTAATATTAATTTCATCCCCCTCCTACTCCATCTCATTCTTTTTACCCTTTAAATTGAAATTTTCTATAAATAAATAAAGAGTAGTTATGTTTAATTTTGTATTAAAAATGTTATCTAATCTACTAGTAATATTTTTTTTATGGATTAATTGCGTATAAGTTTGTAAACCATCAATTAATTCAATATTACGACAAAAACAGGATAAAATATTGTGGAAAACGCATTTTTTAAAGTTGTAAATCATTTATTATTGTAAATTTTTTCTTAAATTTTATATATTTAAATATAAAATTTTAGATAACTAAATAAATAGATGAAATAGACTATTTTTAAGTTTAATTTATATAATTTAACAAATTGAACAAATTTTATATTTTCATATACTCGAGTTCACATGGATGAAACAGACTACACAATATGAAAAATATATTATTTTTATGTTTTACAATATTAAATATTAATGCTATGCACTTTTAATTAGTGAACGACTAGATAAAATAATTAAAAAAATATATTTATTTAATTTTTAGATTATAGATTACTTTAATGATTTTATTATATTTTTTATTTAAATATATACATGTATTTTTCATATTAAAAAAATAGATAGAAATATACAAAAATGCATTATTTTCAACTTAAACAATATTAATAATTAATAATATGATCATTTTTATTCAATGAAAAATAGATAAATTAATATTTAATATATTCCTTTATATATATATTATTTAAAATTGAATTAATTTTTTTTATTTTGAAATAATAAGTTGTACAAAAATAAGTAGATAAAATATTATGATATATATGTATATTATTATTTCTAAAATTATTGGTACTAATATATCAAATTGAATATTATAATAATAATAATAATAATAATAATAATAATAATAATAAGGAATTTGTAACACAAAAAGCTCTTAAACCCTAGAATACAACATTAAAATAAATTAATTAATGTTATATTTTTATTTTTTATTTTTTTTTTCACTAAAAATTTGAATTACATATACATAGATGGTAAACGGGCAACAAGTTGTGCCGCTAACCCCTTGAAAACATGAAATAAATTTTTTAAAAGAATATATGAATAAAATTAAACCTATTAATTAAAGGTAAAATAAAGAATGTACACCTGAGTAAACCTTTTAATAAATACCATTAATAATGATGAAGAATCGTTAAACAACTATGTTTAATTTTTTTTCTTAGGTTCAACACATGATGGATCGAAGTTGGATGTATAATAAACTTTTACCTAGCCGTAGAGGAATTCGAGCAGAATTTATTGCGGGGGTAAAGGAGTTTATTGATTTTGCACTGGCACATACTAGTTCACGTGAAATTCGATGTCCATGTCATAGTTGTGCAAATCGAAAGTATTTTAGCCCTGAAATTGTTAAGGATCACTTGTACCTGGATGGGTTTACTCCAAACTACTATCGTTGGGTTTGTCATGGAGAGTCACACGATGTTGATCCAAACTTTGCTTCAACCACATCTCAGTTCGACCAAAATTTTCCAATGAGGGGGGAATATGATAGCTTGAATTCCCAACAAAGGATGGTATTTGATGCAGCTGGTCCAAATTTTATTCCATATTGGGCTGAAACTGATAACCCTAGTCTCGACCAGTGTGAACCACCTAATATACCCTCTACGAGCAGCGCAAATATTGAATCATCTAGTAGCCAACCAGATGTTGATAGTGGTCTGATTGAGCAAATATCTTTATCCAAAAGATTTTGGGATGTTTTAAAAGCTGCAGATGAACCTTTATGGGATGGTTGCAAAACTAAAACTCAGTTGTCTGCCGTGTCAGCACTTCTTAAAATTAAATCTGAGTTTAACTTGTCTCAAAATTGCTACGACAAGATTTGTCAATGGGCGGGAAGGTGCATGCCTCCGGATCATAAATTTCCAAGTGATTACTATAAGATAAGAAAGCTTGTAAGAGAGTTAGGATTGCCTGTTCAAAAAATTGATATTTGTCCACAAGGTTGCATGTTATATTGGAAGGATGATATTGAGTTGCGATGTTGTAAATTTTGCAACAAGGACAGGTATAAACCCAAGGGAGGGAAAAAAGATGTTCCTTATAAGCAATTGCGCTACATGCCTTTAATACCAAGGTTACAGAGGTTATATGCATCTATGACTACTGCAAAACACATGAGATGGCATGCTGAGCACGAGATTGAAGAGGGATTAATGAGTCATCCATCTGATAGTGAAGCATGGAAGCACTTTAATAAGACACATCCCGATTTTGCAGCAGAGCCTCGTAATGTCCGTTTGACATTATGCGCAGATGGATTTACTCCTTTTAATCAATCTGGAAAAGTGTATTCATGTTGGCCAATCATCATAACCCCTTATAATCTTCCACCCTCAATGTGCTTGAAAACCCCATACATGTTCTTATCAACGATTGTGCCTGGCCCAAATAATCCGAAGAAGTTGATTGATGTTTTCTTACAACCGTTGATTGAAGAATTGATGTTGTTGTGGAGACAAGGAGTGCCAACATTTGATATTTCTCGCAATGAAAGCTTTCTTATGCGTGCTGCCTTATTTTCGACCATTAATGACTTTCCAGCATATGGGATGTTGTCGGGTTGGAGTACAGCAGGAAAGATGGCTTGCCCCATTTGTATGAAAGATACTAAAGCATTTTGGTTGGAGCATAGCCGAAAGCATTCATGGTTTGATTGCCATAGAAGGTTTTTGCCAGCTGGTCACATGTTTAGAAGAAATAAAAAGGCATTTTCCAAAAATTACCTTGAGAGGTCAAGTGCCCCTCATCGTTTAGGAGGACAAGAGATTTTTGATTGTGTGAAAGACTTGCCATTTGTGAATGACTCTCCACATGCAACTATAGAGGGATACAAGATTCATCATAAATGGACAAAACAAAGTATATTTTGGAAACTTCCATATTGGAAAACACATCTGATTCGTCATAATCTTGATGTTATGCACATAGAAAAAAATGTTTTCGATAACGTTTTTAATGCAAGAAAAGATATTCGGTTGTATTGTGATCGTCCGAGCTTGCAAGTAGAAGATGATTATAAAGGCTGTTTATACTTTGACCAGAAATCAAAAGAGGGACATTTGCGAATGGCTAAAATCTTTAAAATTTCCAGATGGGTATGCTTCTAATATTGGGAAGTGTGTGAAAATGGATGAGTGCAAACTAATTGGGATGAAGAGTCATGACTGTCATGTATTTATGCAGAGGTTGATTCCAATTGCTTTTAGAGAAATGCTACCTGAAAGTGTTTGGGGGACTATCACCGAGTTGAGTTAGTTTTTCCACTCTTTATGCTCACCTACATTGTCAGTTGCGCAAATAAAAAAGCTGGAAGATGCTATTCCTCTAATTTTATGCAAGTTAGCCATGATTTTCCCTCCTTCAATCTTTAACTCAATGGAACATTTGTTGATACATTTGCCTTTTGAAGCACTAGTTAGCGGTCCTGTTCAATATCGTTGGATGTATCCATTTGAGAGGTAATTTTTTTGGCTTATTCATGATCAATATAGTTTTATGTCCTTTTTTTAAATTTACAACCATATTATTTTTCAATTTGCTCTTCGTATATTATTGAAGAAATAGCTACATTTGCTGAGCATTATTTTGAACCTACATGTATGAGAAGGCAGCCACAATAAGATGACGAATGTCAGTCTACAAGCTCTTATTCACCTTTCTCTATCTTTAACTATCCTGGGCGAGGATATGGAAAATCAACCACACGATGGGTTATTAATCCAACAGAAAAACACGTACTTGAGACATATATATTGTTAAATTGCCCGGAAGTTGAACCTTATGCTAAGTACGTATTGGCATACATCAATTTACACTATAAACTAGTTGATAAAAATTTATACTTGTAAATTATTATTTTATATAACATAAAACTTTTCCTTTAGCATTTTTGACAGTGAAGTTAGCGGGGCAAATGACAGAAGTTTCGATGAGCAATTCACACCATGGTTTAAAGCATATGTAAGTATATATTCTACCCACATGCGTTTTACTGATGGTTCTAGTCTAATTAATTGACTTATTTTATTTTGTAACAGGTAAAAGATGAGAAGAATAATGTAAATGATGAGTTAATAAAAAGTTTAGCACATGGTCCAAAAGCAATTGCAGTAGCATGGCCAGGGTATAAGCTGAATGGTTACAATTTTCAGACTTTGCAGAGAGGGGAAGGAAAATCCACTATGAATAGTGGGGTTTGGATCAAAGGATCAAACTACAATGCAGATGAGACTGATTTCTATGGGCTTATCGAAGAGATAATCCAATTGGAGTACCCAGACACTCTTCCTAAACGTCTTGTGATTTTCAAATGTCGCTGGTTTGATCCACAAACAGGCATGAACATTCACAAAAAATATGACCTCGTAGATGTGAATCATAAACGGTTGTACAAGAAAAATGATCCATTCATTTTGGCACAACAAGCTATTCAAGTTTTCTATGCCGAATATCCTGGTGCAGCACGAGATCGAAAAAATTGGTGGGCTGTGTGTAAAGCTAAAGCTCGGGGCACCATCGAGAAGGTATGGATTGATACTCAAGAAGAAGCATATCAACCTCAAGAAACTGTTCAAGTGCCAGCCGTTGATGATTCAGAAAATCTAGAAGATCCAAGTGCAGGTGTGGATGTTGAGGTTGAAAAGTTTGATGTGGATATTGAAATACCAGAGGGTGATGATAAACTTATTGATAATTCAAGTTCAAATGAAGAAAATGTGCAAATAGAAGATGATGGTGAGGAAGAAGGCGATGAAGATGAAGAAGATTTTTAGAGGTAAGTGTAGTAATTTGCATATTAAGATACAAAGGATATTAATTAATCTGTTATGGACTCGAATATATGTATATCATATTTATATCATATTTATATGTATTCTTTGACATGTGTTGCTTTGGATTTGACACCTGTTGCTCATCTATTTCAATTGTCTACATGCATCAAATTGAAAGCAGGTGGAATAGGATGAGATAATATTAGCCTTCCTCACTAGTCACTAAGGATGAAGACAAAAGAGTTCGATCACCGCAAGCTCGGCTAGTCCATCCACATCTCGGACAAAAGTGACAATTATGTCATCCTCAATCTATAAGTGCCCTCGATTTTCGTTTATTCCTATTTTAGATTAATTGTTAGAAATTGACATGTATGTTAAGTGTTTGATAAAATGTTTCTTAGAACTTTGATTCCTCACAAATAAATCTTGAAGAATTCTAGATTTCTTAGATCCCTTATTATTACATGTGATATTTTGATTTAAAATGTTTTGATTTCAAGTTCCAACCATCTTCGTGCTATGCTACTGGGTTTCTTTATACTTTTGAGTTCCCAATTATTCATATTTACTTCAAATGTGGTTGTCCTACATGCCAAGTGCATGATAAAATGTGCCTTACCACTTTAACCCTTTACAATTAAGCTTTGATGTTTAGTTACTCTGTTTCAATTCCAATCATCTTTTTTAGTTTCAATTATGCCTTAAATTGTATCGTATACTTTAATATTTGTATTAATATTAAAAACAACATGTAACTACTAACCCTGGTATCTATAGACTATAGTTGGAATCTAAGAATGTCAAAGGCGTCATCCCTACTCTATTGGGAGATGCACATGTAAAATATTTTAAAATATTTAGAAACTGAGGGAATTTTTATAGTAATACATAAATATGGAGGGAATTTCTTAACTAAAATCTTTAGAAAGGGAGGGAATTTTTAGACTAATAAATAAATATGGAGGGAAATTTCTGACCAAAATATTTAGAAATGGAGGGAAGTGAATTTTTTGTGTAAATTTCAAATAAATGTTTTTAAAAGTTACGAAGGGAATTAATGGCAGTTGATCCTTCGCCATTATAGAAAACAAAAAATTGGAGCACAAAAAATTAACAAAGTGGTAACTGACAGTTATCTCCCATTACCTCAATTATAAACTCACCTCCCTCAAGGATTTCTTTGAATTTTTTCAACTCATAACTAACCATAAGTTGTGTTTACAGTGAATTCAGAATGCGAAGGTTGATAGGTCGCAATTCCGGTGACCATTCTCGACCCAACAACTCCACCGTTACTCCAGGGCAGCCAAGTTCGCTAGGTATGCTTGATTTGGTGGGTTTGTCTCGCCCAAATCTTGATGGGATGGGGCAAGTTGAGCAGAGATCAGATGCAAGACATGAAGAGGTGGCTACAGGCAACACAGATGGTGGTGATGCATTATTGGAAGAAGATGAGGACATATTAGACAAAGTTCCACGTGTTGGATTTGACTCTGACGTCTCCGAGGATGATCAAGATCGACCACCGGGGCTAGTCAATGATGCCCAAAACAGACTTATAATCCGCCCAAAGGGAGATTCGTAATATAAATGCTTTTCTTTTAGTTTCTTCAATTGTTGATTCGACTCTAATTTTTTCTTCCGTGATAATTAATTGTTGCCCTTTACCTCAGGTTTTTGGAGAAGACAGAAGTTCTAGGATTTATTAGAACAACTATACACTCCTTTTATGAAGGACCATGGACTTCCTTTTCAAAAGTTACAGATGATGTTAAAAAGCTATGGTGGGCTGAGTTTGAAGTATGTATATGTATGTATGTGTGTGTATATATATATATATATATATGTTACGGAAGTTATATGTATTTTAGTTGTCTTCTTTAATTTTTGTTTTGTTTATATATATACATGTATACACTCACCAATCACATGTGCAGAAAACCTTCTGCTGGAAAGATCGTCTTGCGACAAGGATTAAAGCGAATTGGAGAACTAAGTGTAGCAGCCATCTTCGGAATGTGCTTTTTTGATGCTCGGGAGGATGATAGAAAACCACCATTTGTTTCTCCAGAGAATTGGACTAAGATGAAAGAAGAGTGGAAAGGTAAGGATTTCGAGCGCTCTAGTGATACCAACAAGCGTAACAGGGCATCGAAGGGCCCCGATGGCACAGCTATATATACCGGTGGCTCTCGATCGGTTTTTCAAAACGTGTGCAAGTTTGTAAGTACTATGACTTTCTATATATAGTTCAAATTGGATGATAATTGGTTCACATACATACTAGTCTAAACTTCATCTTTCCACTGTTGTGTTTTCAGGAGAGTGAGAACAAGAAAAGAATGACCCAAAAACAACTCTTAAAGTCTATGTATCATAGTGGCAAAACTGGACAGTGGACGGGCGATCGACCTCCAACTTGTTTGGTATGTTCTATATATACATTCTTTTATTGATCCCCGTATTTGTATATAATTCACAAGGATTGACTTTGTTTTTACGGATACTTAATTAGGACCGTTTCAAGCAATTGTGTGAAAATTGGCCAGAAGCTCATCCAGAAGAGACAATGCCCCAAGAAGTCGTGAACAAGCTATGGCGTCAAGCTGCTGCAAGTGGTAAAAAGGGAAGAGTGTGTGGTCAAGGATCGCTTTATCGTATGTGTGACAATGTGCTCAATCCACCGGCTCGTGAAGCCTCATTGCCACCTCCAATTCCTACTCCACCATCTGTGCAAGTTCCACATTCGCCAATCCATTCTCCGTCTGAACTAACTCGTGATCCATGTCTAGCAGCTGCTGCTTTTGCTCTTCCAACAGCTGCTGCTTCCGCTCTTCCAACAGTTGCTGCTTCCGCTCTTCCAACAGCTACACCGTCTTCATTGAGAGTTGATCAGACAGAGCTTCAAAGGCAAGTCGATCAACTAAAGGAAATGTTTGGAACTCGAATGGAAGAACAAGCAGCAACCATCAAACATTTGCGCATCCAACTCCAACAAGAGTAGCAGATGCAAATGATGATGCAACATAATATGCCATTTCAGGCCTTACTGAATTCAACCATCCTACCAGCAGGTGACGTGGGTACTTCTTTCCCTTCACAAGCTACATCAAATGGTGGTGCTGTGTTTGGCAATGGCAATGGCAAGTAGTCGCATCGGTTGATCTACCACAATCCTATCTTTAGTATGCTTAGCTATTTAGGCAAACTTTGAAATTTCTATTTAATATGTTATTTGGCTCTTTTGCCTAGGTCTTTTCTATATTTTTTTATATTGGGTCAAACGTTAGTTTAATATTTTTTGCTTTTTATATGTTTTAGTATTCGTCCCTTCCCGTTGGTTTTGTTATGAATATTTATATATTGATGTTTATTTTGAATTTAAATTTGTGTCATTTGCATGGTATATAACTATATTTCTATTCGCTTATATTTATAAATAATAAAATATTTTTTTTTGGATTTATTCAACAATATTTAATAATTTAATATTTCACAATTCAAAAACCGAATTAATTTTAGGTGGAAAAGCACCACAACTTTACTTGTAGTCAACAATTACACCCGTCGGAGAGTGCCCGACGATTACTAACGTGGGACATCAACCAACGTGTATACCCATTGTTGGCCAACAATTGCACCCGTCGGAGAGTGACCAATAGTTACACCCATCGGAGAATGGCAACGGTTACTCGCATCGGAGAGTGGCCAACAATTACAACCGTCGGACATGAGCCAATATATACACATATGGTTACAACTGTCGGAAGGATTACCAACGGTTTCACTCGTAGGAGATACCGACGTTTTAGCTGTCGGTAGCTTTCCGATAAACTTTTTACCGACTGTTTCCCCATTGTCGTCTTTTCCGATGAAATGCAATCATTCGTCGGTAATACCGACAAATATATTCATCGGATATGCCTGGGATTCTAGTAGTGGTTATTGTCTCAGCTTCATCTATAAAATCAAGAAAAGAAATTTTATGAGTGCATAATTCAAATTTCATATCAACTTCATCATGTACTAACATAATATGCACTTTAGCTTGATCATTAATCCCTAAGTTTCCATCCAATGCTAGCAATGTTTCATCCTTTTCCAAGGCTGAATTTTCAATTAATTCAAGGCTAGCAATAGTAGAAGAATTTTCACCATCAATGATCAAAGAATCATCATGCTCATATTCAATGCAATCATTATCAACATAGGCTAGTAAGTTTAGATCTTGATCATTATTAACAACATGCTCTATATTTCCAGCAACAAGAGAATTATCTATGGTAGAAGAAACATTATCTTGAGTAGAAATAGGATGAGTTTCTTCTCTTTCAATTGGTGGCACTTCATCTCTAGGTGGGACTCCTTGTACGAACACCGTATTAGAGGCAAAACGCTGAAACTCTATTGCCGCAAGGCTGTTTTCCATCTTAGCTATGCTGGCATTCATCTTAGCTATGTTCTCCATGAAGGTATTGTACCAGTCATTGCCCTGACTATTAGACATCGCAAATAAAGACAAACAAAGAATGATGTGAAAGGTTAGAAAATATAAACAACTCACAATTTTGTTTCGCTCACACTCCCTCTCTAATTGGTATGTCACGTTTGTTGTTTCAATCCGCCTTGGGCAGATCAACACTCAAGCAAAAACTTAGCAACCAAAGTATATATGAGAGAATGAATGAAACAAGACTTAAGAGTACTCGACAAAACACAATTGAGCAATCAGCAAGGGTTGTAGTACTCGACACACACAAGAAAGCACTCGACAGTAGCTATGGACACACAACAGTACTCGATTAATGCAATGGAGTACTCGACACAAATAGAAAAGAGAGAAAAATAAAAGAAAACTTGGAAATTTACCTATTTGATTGAAAACCTTTAAGTTAGGACCTTGTAGTTGCAGGGTAGGGTTTCAATTTTGTGGAGGTATGTGTTTTTGGGATAGGGTGTATCGACTAGGGCTAAGAGAAGGGTTCATCAATTTGTCCTTGGGAGCTTTCTTGCACTAGATCAACAACTCTTTCCCTTTTTTTTTTTGACTTACTTTTGCCCCTAGTGAATTTTAATCCTCCTAGGTCCAAGTTCAATCCTTTTTTTTTGTAGGAATTTCGAAACTGATTTTCTTCTTTTTTTTTTGTACCTAATGCAAGAAAGACACTTAATGAAAGAAAAGGACTCGAAAATCTGGAGTAATAGGTGATATAAGATAAAATTTCAGCCCTAAAGATGAATATATAGACACACTAGAGATAAATTGGGTAAGTATATCTATCTAAGCCTTTAAAGATATATGATAGATTTAAATGTTAAATCCACAACAAAATCAGAATATCAAAAGGCAATAAATAATAGAAATAGATAAAAGATAAATAAAAGTTCCAAAGATAGAACAAAGCAACAAACTAGGGTTTGTCTTGTGTGGTGTGTAGAATCGGCCAAAGAGAAACTATGGGGACAGAAATTTGTCGTCGGCTGTAGGGTGTTCACAAGGTTGTGCGCACCACTTTAGTCGACTCCACGGTCTCGGTTAGGCTTGTGTTTAGGCTATGCAACCACAAACAATCACAAACTCAAGATTAGTGCAATAATCAAATAAAGAACAAGAAGTAAAAGACCAAAATAAGAACTGACTCTATTTTTTTGGTTTTGTGTTTAGGAAAAGAAAAGACTCAATCTTGATGTCGGAAACCAAAGCTCTGATGCCATTTTGTTACGGGGTTAGCCGTGTGAAGGTCCGATCTTCGACAACAAGCAAAAATTAAACAAGAACTAATAAAGACAGCAAGATTCTCGACCAAGAAGGGCAAGAATCGACCAAGACTCAAACAAGAATTCAAGAACGCAGCAAGATCTTCAAGAACTCGATCAAGAATTGATCAAGAACTCCAAGAACGAATCAAGACTCAATGACGTAGCAACAAGAATCAAAGACTCGACAATAACAGTAGCAAAGACTCGAAATTTAAGAATAAAGATTGAAAGACACGACCTGATAAGGACTGAAACGAACTGTATAGAACAAGATAGAGACCCCAGGCTTCCGTAGAAGGTAGGAACCAATACCAATGACTACACAACCCGCCTCTACAACCCTACACAATCAAGCGGACAACTTGAAGGCACAAGGAGGGGGCTTGTGGATACTAGATTCACCAAGTCTTGCGAAGTTGATGAACGGCAACCAATTCGATGATCAACGAGCACAACTCTAGTTGGATCAACAAGACACTCCATGTGTTTCACACAATTTGAGAGATCTGAATTCTATTCATTGAAATCCCCCTGAAAAACAATGAAGGATCCGAAATAAATAGGCCACGCAGGGCTGTTCATGGGCCGAAGCTTCTAAGAAGATAAAAGAAGATAAAAACTGATTTAAAGGATTTAATAAAATAACCTCTAAAGTTTCCTAAAATAACTTAAGTAAAATTAATACTAACAATAGAAACATAGGGATCTGATTTTCGTTCTAAACAGTACAGCTTGCAAATATGTTGAGTTTCGGCCAAATTCTAGGATGAATCTGGAAAAACCTTCAACGGGAAAGTTGTATATCTCTTCGTCCTCGTTCCGATAAGGTATGGCACGCCTCAATCCGATAAATATAGAATCCGTACGAGCCATTTTACAGAGTCGTCGAAAAGCTGTCAATCTGCTGTCCGAATGTACAAAACGGCAACCTTTGGATCTTCTCCCATGGTGGAGCCTTCTCCTTTCCCTTGAGAAGGACATTATCCGAAGGTGTCTTGGATGGTCCTGCATCATGTCTAAAGCGAAATTATTGAAAAAAAATTGTTAAAAAACAATATGTATTAGAAAAAATTGTTACAAAATAACATGTATTAGAAGAAATTGTTACAAAATAACGTGTTCAAAAACAAATCATAGAAACGAATTCGCGAACGATACAAAAAGAAATTATAGAAACTAATTATTACAAATGAAGTTGTTTACAGTGAACTACTATAAGCAGATCGAAAATTAAATTCTTGAATGAAACAACACATTTTAATAAAGGGGTGAATATGAAATTAAACGTAAATGAAAAAAAAATATTTACATAGTAGTTCAAAAATTTAATAGGATTCTCGGATGAGACGGAATGACGGAACCATTCCCATCATTCTCGGGCGAGACCGCAATGCGCCTTCAGATGCAGGAGAGCGCGCCGATTCGAAGAAGGTCATCATCACTGACTCGTCTTCGCAGACGGTGTCAGATCTCATGGCTCTTGCGGAGCAGGAGACTTTGACCGTGAGAGATACGGCGGTTCAGCCTGATACAGCCCCGACACCGTTGAGGCCGGAGGACGATACTGACACTGACCGTACGTTCTTCCACTTGAGTAACTCTGTGGTGCCCACAGAACATGGTCTGTTGGACGTAGAACCGCTAGCGCAGACGGCGTCAGATCCTAGGGCTGTTGCCAGTACCTCCGGACACGCTCATGGAGACGCTGCTTGGGTTGCGGTCATCGCAGCAGCAGCTGGCTGCCTCACACCTGCTGTGGGGGCGGATGACACACAGGAGGAGCAGGCGGATATAGCGGAGGATCTTCAGTTCGAGCAGGAGGACCTTGATGACAAGAGTGACGAGGAGGATGAGGAGGACCATCAGGTGGCTGGTGAGGACGAGGAGGCCCCTCAGGTGGATGGTGAGGGGCCGCCCCAAGCGCCACAGGATGCGGAGCCCGGGGATAACAGCAAACAATCACATGCAAACGCTTCACTTCATAGATAACGATCAGATTTCACATCGAGGCATTACTAAAACTAACAAATTACATACATCGAGGCATTACTAAAACTAACAAATTACATACTTCGAGGCATTACCACAACTAACAAATACAACATCGATAACAACATAATATTTTCTTCATATCGACCATGCTATTCTTAGTTCGTCTTCGGAATTATTTTAATCTTTAACTCGTTGAATGGAAAGGTTCCAACCTCTTTATTTGCTCCCCTCACAAGTATCCCTGCCGTTTGAGCCACGTCAATGTGGTCACATCTGTTTACATCGGCGAAGAATGACCAGATATGTTGAAGCAGAAGATCTCCAACCTTCCACTCGTAGGCTCCACGAATGCCCGGATGAAAATCATTGCACTCCAGACACCCGAGCCGCAAGGGTGTAGAAATGTGATTCTCTTTTTCACAAACGACCTGAAACAGCGCGCATGGATGCATGCCTCTGTATTCTGGACTGCTGCAAGCACATTTGGACTCTTCCGGGGGCATTGGGTACCGAACCCTTTCGATTGCGTAATCAATTCTGCCCGTGGAGCCTACTACGCCAGATGTAACCGGCTCCATGGAAGGAATGACAATGTGGAATTATTGTGTTGAGTTATTCAAGGTCCTCATTCCCTTTTATAGGAGTGGTTGGTTACCTGGAAGTAGTCACAACGTCAAATCTGACATTGTGACAACGCTGAATCCGACGTTGTTACAACGTCCAAATAAATGTTTCTAAGCCCGCCCCTAGTTTGCCTCTAGAGATTTGGAGGTAGAAGCAACGTTAAATTTAACGTTGTAGCAACGTGCAAATAAACATTGCTAAGCCCAACGGAGCCCGTTGGGATCCAAGGTGCAACGTCCGATCCGACGTTGCAACAACGTCCGACCCAACGTTGTTACAACGTCGGATCCCCTTCACTTGGGCAATTTCCCCAACAAATGACACGTCAAATTGGACGTTTTGGTAGCGTCTAATCCAACGTTGCTGCAACGTCCAATTCGACGTGTCATTTGCGGTGTATATAGGGAACGCGTAGATCTTCCTTCTCCTTGATAGAACTTGACTTGACTTGATAGAATATCTCGAATTTGGGCTTGCAAGTAACCTCTTAGGCTCGGATTTCTCCTCGAACTCGACTTGGACTTTCTGGAATTTTCCTCGACATCGAGCAAGTTCCTCGACGTCGAGTAAGGTCTTCACTCCTCGGATTGTACTCGATCTCGGCTATCGTCCGGGCTCGTCGAGTTTCCTCGAGATCGACCAAATTTGGTCGACGTCGACTAAGTGTGGCTCCTTGAGTGGCTCCTGCTCAGATCGTCCTCAATCTCGTCCTCTGGAGCAAAAGTCGAGTAGAATTTGGTCGATTTCGACCAGTTTGGTCGATTTCGAGTAACTCTGTCAGCTTTCAGCATTCTGCTCCGTTCTTGAAACACACTTTCCTGAGTCCTCGTTCATCGGATTGACGCATATGACCATGCGTTGGAAAGCTCTTTGCAAGGGCTATAACTCTCATGAAGACATCAAAGCATGATTCAGAATGATGAATGGTGAAAGATAGCGTTTTCTCCAGTTGCACCTTCCTTTAGCTTCTTCATGCCTTTTCCTCAAAGCTCCAAAGTGCTTCTGATTTCTGCGAAATATAATAAAAACTTGTGTAGACCTTCATATATTGCAAATAAACATAAGCTACACAAATTATGTATTATTATAACCTAAATGTATGAAATGTATACATAAATCGATATAAAAGTAGATGTAAAACATGGCGAATTAGGCTCACAACAATGGTCATTCAGGGGAAGAATTCAAAACTCTCAACATCATAGATTCATTCTTCTATATCCCTGCAATCAACTACCATCATCGAAAAGGTACTAATGCCACAAATCCATACATGTGCAATAAAAAGCAACATCTACTCACAAAAGGAGGGTTGTGCAAAAACAATTCATGTGACAAAGAATTAATAATCAAGAGGACTTTATTTAAGCTCAATAAGGAGTAGATTGGTAAAAGGCTAAAGGTGGGTAATATTTCGCAATGTGGTGCTAATAATCCGTGGAAATGGAGTAATTTCCAAACTTTCATTCCACATTCCTTCTTTCTTTTTGATTTCTCCCCTTTCACTCATTTGCTCAATGCTTTTTTCAATATTATGCTTTTACCTCTCTAACCTCAGCACTGCCTTCTCGCGAGTCGCAAACACGGGTGTCATGAATGGCCCCTGATACTTAGTGCTTTGGACTCCTCACATGTGTGTCCCATCTCACTGAACTATTATCTCAGTAAGCAGGGTCGATCTACCTTTATCTCATGAGGTGACCGAATTTTTTCTCACTCATTCCATTTTCCATAAATTCCAAACAATTTCCTATCAAAGTCCATATAATGACAACACAAACACCATATGATAATCTCCATAATGTAACATCATTCTCAACATAATCCCCGGATAGGAAATAAGGTAAAGAAGGGCAATATTTGGAACATGTGGAGCAATAATTAAAATAAGGCATAATATTGGTTTTGTGATGCATAAGCATAAGTAAGGCTAGGATTATAAACATATGAGCATTATATGGAAATATAAAGTCCTCCATCCTCTTATCATGCAACATGTCAAAAGGAACTTTAAATTTTACCTCCTTTCATGCTTTTCAATAAAAATATGTACTTCATTGTGACGTCCCTTTACTAGGCAATTTCATGCTATATCTCTAATGAATCCAATTTTGCATCGTCGAGTTCTATTATAACTTCCATTACACTATTTCTCTAGACAATTCACAAGCCTTAAGAGATGTCTTCATAGAACTTTGAGTTTAGCATTTAAGCACAAAAATTTAAAATTTCACTCAAAATTCACCATGTTAAACCGAAAGCAAGAATAAAACATATAATAATGATAATGAGCTCTTCCCCCACCCGATACTTAAAATATACAGTGTCATCACTGTAAAAATAAATGTAAAACAAGGGTAAAGGAAGGAACTCACCGAATAACGCGTCGTAGAGTCAAAACAAGGTCGTCGAGTAACTGAGGTAGTCGACGTCGATTAGGCGTGGTCGACGTCGAGTACAGATCTGTTGCGTCGAGTGAAAGATGAAGTCGAGGATGCTCCTGGTGGTCGACGTCGAGTAGCTAGGTCGACGTCGAGTAGACTTTGTTTGCTCGATCTTCCTCTTGGTCGATCTCGACTGGCCTAGTCGATTTCGACTGTTCTTTCAGGGACTCCTTCTTCCACTATTTGCGATCATTTATGCTTCTCGACCTGAAAATTGTTAGCTTTTTCACGAAGACAAGACTTTCCACATGAAGCGTTCAAAACCAAAAAACAAACAAAACCAAAACCAAAAGTTTCAAAGTCCTACAATTCAAAAGTTTTATGTACATGCTCTAGATTTTTGAGTCGCTAGGCCGACTTCACCGTTTGTGCTCAAGGACCGTCAATGTGGGCCCCCTTGTGCTTGGCCCTTCTCCTGGATCATCTAGGTCCTGATTGTAGTATGCAAGCTCAGCTGATAGGTGGTCGCTTGCATAGTATCCCTTGCCTTTCTTCTTCTTCTTTCCAGCTCTCATTCTTCGCAGATTAGCTCGCCACGGTGCATTACCTCCCCTTAAATATTTATTAATGGACAGAGGAGGGGTTGGAATCATACCTGGACTTACCTTTTCGTGCGCAAAATAGAAATCTTCGGGCTCAGGATTGATCGACGTCGAGTAGGCCTGGTCGGCGTCGAGTACAGGGACCCCATACTTAGGCTCTTGGCAAGTGGGGTGTTCAGCCGAGGAAGTCGACTTTGAGAAGTTTTGATCGAAGTCGAGGACGGTGGTTGATGTCGAGTAACCTTGGTCGACGTCGAGTAGCTTTCTGGTGTTTTCCTCCGTTGTTTGCTTGATCTCGTGGTTGCTGATGCTCTTCACCTCTAGCCATGATGTTTCCTTCTTTGTAGGGCCAAAAGAGATATCTAAGACCTCGTCGCCTATTGTGAAACTGAGGAATCGCTGCTTTACGCTGATTTTAGCATCTGCAGTAGCTAGGAATGGTCTACCAAGAATAATAGGGCTAGTAGGATCTTCAACACAATCTATAATAAGGAAATCAGCGGGGAAATAGAACTTACCAACCTGGATAGGGACATTATCGACCATACCTGTAGGGATAACCACTGTATTGTTTGCCATGTATAGCTTGGCATCTACAGGCTCTATGGACCCTATCTTTACCTTTCGCCAGATTGATAAGGGCATGATACTCACGGTTGCTCCTAAATCACACAAGGAATCATATTTATATTGTCCAAATCCCATAGTAATAGAGAACTTACCAGGGTCAGGTCTCTTCTCAGGGAAGTCCATCCTTTTGCATTCGCCGGCGATTTTTGAGATAGATCGCTTGTTGCTAAGGATTTACTTAAGGAATTTGACATATGCAGGCATCTCTTGAAGAGCTTCTGTAAAAGGAATTGAAACATTCAGTTCGTGAAGCATCTCAACAAACCGTTTAAACCTACATGCAGTGGGCTCTTTCAGCGCCTTGGAAGGGAAATGCAGTGTCTTTTTATGTTTCGGAGCTAGAACAGATATCAGAGGTACTGCTGAGTCCTCGACGTCGACTTGCTTCTCCTCGACGTCGACTAAATCTTCCTCGACTTCGAACACAGAAGTAGTCAACTTCGAGTTCTGTTGTCGTGCAGAAGTTTCCTCGTCGGCGTGGAGTTGGTCAACCTCGGGTTCTTCTACTCGACGTCGAGTAGGCTGGTCGACGCCGACTATGTTCTGCTCGATGTCGAGTAGCTTCTCAGCCTCGTCTTGCTGCTTTCCGACCTCTGGCTCTTGTAGTTGGTGCCCGCTCCTGAGTTTTACAACTGCGACATGTCTGGTCCTCCCCTTAGGATTTGGTTCTGTCTGCCTAGGGAGTTGCCCGGTCGGTCGTGGAATTTGCACCGCAAATTGACCCATCTGGGTCTCAATATTCCTCTTCCAGATATCCAGCTCTCCAAATCTTGTATTGATGTTCTAGAGCTGATTGTTGATGGCGCTTGTAGACTACTCCTGTTGTGCCTGATTCCGACGCATCTTATCCAGGATAATCTGTAGATCATCCTTCCGCTGATCTCTTTCTGGATGTCCTGGAGCTCTGTATGTCGGGGGCTTCCTAGGGGCACCTTGGTTCCATTGTGGTTGTTGGAACCTTTGGTCCCCCATATAGCGATTGGGACCCCCTGCGTAAGCTACCTCCTCGTGGGTTTCTGCCATCCTGACTTGCTCTGTATGTGGGCACTCTGTAGTGGTGTGCCGGTGTGAGCCACATTCAATGCAGGGCTGGTTGACAGAAAGATACTTGACTTGCTTGAGAAGCTTGCGATTCTGATCTCTATAGTACTGCTCTTTGACATCTGGATCAATCTCCGTAGAAGGCTCGTACAGGGGCATGGATGGGGCTGGCTTGGCATAGGCATTCTCGTCATAGTTTGTCGGAGCCCCATACTTATTGTCGAAGTTGGTGAGCTTGTCGAGGGTGGCCCATGCGTCAGCTGGTGGCATTTTCAGATACTCATATTGAGTATAATGGTTGATCCTATCCTTAGCAGCCAGATCAAGAGAATTATAGAAGATCTCCTGAACGACATAGGGTGGCTGTCCATGTGTAGGGCAAGATCGCACTAGATCCTTGTATCGTTCCCATGCTTTTGCTAGCGGCTCCCTAGGCTTCTGCTTGAAAGCTGTAATCTTTTGGTGGAAGATCGCTGTCTTGGCTGGAGGAAAGAATTTATTCAGAAACGCCTGCCTTACTTCAGCCCATGTCGTGAGGGATCGTGGAGTCAGTCCTTCAAGCCACTTCAATGCTGGACCGGCAAGAGACCATCGAAAAGTTTTCATCTTGACATATTCCAGAGTAGTACCTTCAGCAAGAGTATGACACATATCAGAAAAATTGGTAATATGTTCAAGAGGACATTCATTAAATCTTCCATAAAAGGCATTGTTTTTAATCTCAATCAAGAAAGCAATGCGAATTTTAAAATTATTTTCAGGGATTAGAATGGCTGATTCAGGCACAAAGAGAGTCGGGTGCATATAATCCTCTGCAGTGGTAGAGAATTGGGCAAGCTTAGTCTCTGCTTGCCTCCTTCGCTCAGCTTCCTCCTCAGTGCGTGCTCTCTCAGCGGTGAGAGCAGTATTTTTGGCTTCTAACTCCGCTTGAAGCCTCTCTATCAGCTGTGCTTGTGTTTCTGCGGCCGCCATGGCACTTTTCAATTTAGCATGGACGTGTATAAGGCGTTCCAGATCGTCTAAGGCGTCAAACTCAGGTTGTTGACCAGAACGACGCATACACTGCAAAATCAAAACTTAAAGAAAACGTGAGATCTAACTACCTAATGTGCGAATAATTGCTTCCCCTGTAACGACGCCAATTTGTTGTAGGAGGAAATTGAGTTCAAAATATAGAAATATAAATCAAAACCAGAATCGTGCCCACGCAAATGATTACAAGACTTCCTCCCGATGTAGCAGTGGGAAATCAGGATCGATCCTCGAGGAAGCTGGTCAACGGATCCTAGGCAGCGGAAGAATCTCACGGGTGGTCGTCGACTTCAGGGTACTCGACCTCGACCAAGGGTGGTCCACAGGGATCAACACAGTCGATTTCGAGCAAGCAGAAGACACTGGGTGGGGGTCGACGTCAACTAGCCTTACTCGACGTCGAGTTGGCTGGTCGTAGTCGAGTTGGCCTGGTCGAGTTCGAGTTCCTGCAAAGACACAAAAAGCAGTGATCTTTGCTCGATCGAGGATCAGTAGTCAACGTCGACCAAGGGGTGTTCGAAATCGGGCAGAAACAGTAAAATAAAATAAAGAACAAAGCTTTTCGGATTCGGAATAAACTATGTAAAAGAAAACTTCCAAGATCGGGGTTTGCAACAGCGATAACCAAACATGCATAAGGCAAGATAAATAACGATAATCATGCAAATCGCATCGAAGGATCAAGCTTTCTCCTTTTCCAACAATCACATAACTTTCTCAAGAAACCTTAATTTTATCTACCGATTTTATGTTTATCACCCAAGTTGTTAACATGAATCTCTATTAAATAGGTAATAAACACATAAAAGGTAGTAGATACTCAAAACTTAATAAAAGTCGGATCTTTACCTCAAGCACGCATGGCTATCGTCGGGCTCGCTCCAACCCTAGAAGTATGTGGACTATTCACTCTTCATCGCAAGGAAAGACATCAATAATAAAAGGAAATAAACTTGCATTAATAAAATAAAGTTGAGCTTACAACCAAACGAAGCCAATTCCGCTCTCGGTTCACAACTTCACTCGGCCTCCACTCTCTTTCTCTCTCTCTCTCTCTCTCTCTCTCTCTCTCTCTACCTCTACTTCTTTCCCTAAGATTGAATGAATAAAAACTAGCCCCATGGGCTTTATTTATAGGCTTCCAATCCTTGCTATTCAAGGAAGGAAATTCTATCTAATTCCTAAATATAAAACTTTAAATAAAAGGAACATTTATCTAAAAGGGAAAATAACTAAAATATCTAAATATCTTTATGTGATTGATAAATCCTTCTCTCCATAGATAGATCTTGATAGAAGAGGATGAAATCGATCTTCTTTCATGCCCAAGTCTTCAACTCGATCTCGGGTGGTCTTCGCAATTCTCGAGTTCTCCTCTCCTCGTCGTGCTCGGGCAGAATTCTTGGTTCTTGAAATGCACTTTTCCGAGTCCTCGTTCGTCCGATTGACGCATATGAGCATGCATTCGAAAGCTCTTTTCGAGGGCTACAACTTTCATGACGACATCAAAGCTTGATTCAGAATGATGGATGTCGAAATATGGCATTTTCTCCAGTTACACTATTCTTAGCTTCTCCATGAGTTTCCTTTAAGCTCCAAAGTGCGTCCGATTTATGTGAAATTAAACAGAAACTAGTATAGACTCCATAATTTGACAAATATGCATAAACTACATAGATTATGTACTAATCTACTCCAATTGTATCAAATGCATGCAGAAATCGATATTAAAGTAAGTATAAACCATGGCACAAAAAATGGACATCAAGGCGTGCTTTTTTTTACCTTGCATAGCCATGTTTGGCACCTGCCCACACATATACATTGCCAACATATAACTCCTTTACAAGTGCGTTATATGTAAAAGAATGTGAGTCCTTGATATCATATATATGAACCATCAGGCCCCAGGCTAGCACGCTGCTCGTCCATGAACTTTATCAGTTTTGAACGGGTTGCGGAATTCCATATGATCTGGAATTCAAAACAACTAATGATTAACATGCATACCCCAATGCTCTTTTAAAAAAACGGAATTAGATGCAGAGTGAATTAAAGAGTACAATTCTATGTTATTATTTGAGCTAGCAATCAATATAACCTGACATCTAAACCTAAATCCAAGTGAACAAAGAAGACAAGAAGACAGACACCTCCTTTCCTAAATACTCAGTGACACATCAGTTTAACACCCTTTTCATAAGACAACTTCTTAGTCATAATCTCAGTCTATGCTCTGATAACAACCAATGATTAACATGCATACCCCAATGCTCATTTAATTTATTTTTAAAAATAGAATTAGATGCAGAGTGAATTAAAGAGTACAATTCTATGTTATTATTTCATCTAGCAATCAATATAACCTAACATCTAAACCTAAATCCAAGTGAACCAAGAAGACAAGAAGATAGACACCTCATTTCCTAAATACTCAGTGACACATCAGTTTAAGACCCTTTCATAACACAACTTCTCAGTCATGATCTCAGTCTCTTCTCTGATTCTTCTACTCTAAAAAGGCATAAAGTGAAGACATGCTCGGTTAATTTATATATTGCAGCCAAAGGCAGGTGAAATCAATTCATGACAGAAGGAATATGAACTCAGAGAAGTTTCCAACATATGAAACAATACGAAAGGCATCGTGGCAGAAAAACATAAACAATCTCCGGTCAGCATCAAATCAAACCAAATCAAGCCATAGATCTAACGATATACCTAATCTCAATCGGATCAACACATAACCTTCAAGGCAACTCCTGATAGTGACTTATGAGTTACGATGTGCAAAGAATCTGGTGATTCAAAAACGTGAAGCTTCGATTCCATGTTTTTCCACTTCGATCTCAGAAAACTCACTAGAAGCCAAAGAAACAAACATGAATTGCAATTTTTTATATATAGCTAGCGGATACTTGCAGTAGTTGAAAGGGAATAGAGAGTGAAAAGTGAGAGAGAAGCAGTAGAGAAAGAAGGTACCAGATATGGAAGGAATAATAACGGGGGCCTTCATCAACCACACAAGCGCAAATCGGCGGGGCACCATGATTTTTCTAGTAAATGAAACTGAAGATTTCCAACTGATTTTCCTAATAAAGGAAACCCTAGATTTCCAGTTGAGGAGCCATAATTTGAAGGTTATAAGCATCAAATTCTGTCATTTCAAGGTTATAACTAGCAAACCGAAGATTGTGATTTACCTTAAACCTTCCAAAACTTAAGGATTGTAATCGAACATCCCTCTTCACTACTATTATCTTCCCACTAGATCTGGCGAGGGTGATCCGAGAGAGAGAGAAAACGAGAGCGATTGCCAGGGAGGATGGAGGAGGCGTCGATATAAGGTTGAGGCGGTCCCGGGGAGAGCGTCAACAATGGGCTAGCACGGAGTGCTTCGCTGGTTCAATCGAAGGTTTGGGGGAAGGAACTGGGAGAAGAGAGAAGATGAGAGTATTGGTAGTAGAGATTAGAGAAAATGAATTAGCTTATGTCGAGTAGCTTTTTTATTTGCCGCTGGACCCAAATTTTGAATCGGAAAAATTTCCCTGATTCTATGGCATTTTAAAAACCCCATAAAATTTACGGCGTTTAAAAAACGCTATAAAGTTTAGTTCACAAATTTTAGTTTTAATAGCATGACGTTTTACAAATGCCATAAATTTAACGGTGTTTGCAATGTTGAGATGTGAATGTGACCAAATGTGTCCCACATCGAAAAGTTGAACAAATCAAGCCCTAGTATATGAGTCGGTGGGCTACTCCTTCTATTGCCAATTGGTTTCAGAATGGAACCTCACTCGGCTTGTGTGCTAGGCTACTAGCGCACGTGCGTCTGTGCACACGACCCCAAGTCATCGGTCCGAGTCGGACTTTAATATGGTATCAGAGCGGTTAGCCTAACGGTCCGTGTCGATCCTAATCTGGATTACCCAGTTGTTCAAGTCTCAACTAGATGGTCATTCCCATTTGGACTTGAGGGGGCGTGTCAAAGATGTGAATGAGACCAAAAGTGTCCCACATCGGAAAGTTGAACATATCAAGCTCTAGTATATGAGTTGGTGGGCTACTCCTTCTATTGCCAATTGGTTTTAGAATGTAACCTCACTCGACTTGTGTGCTAGGCTACTAGAGCATGTGCGCCTGCTTTGATATGGTATCAGAGCGGTTAGCCTAACGACCCGTGTCGATCCTTGTCTAGGTTACCCAGTTGTCCAAGTCTCAACTAGATGGTCATTCCTAGTTGGAATTGCGGGGGCGTGTTGAGATGTGGATGTGACCAAAAGTGTCCCACATCGAAAAGTTGACCATATCAAGCCCTAGTATATGAGTCGGTGGGCTACTCCTTATATTGCTAATTGGTTTTAGAATGGAACCCCACTCGGCTTGTGTGCTAGACTACTAGCGCCTGTGCACCCGTGCACACGACCCCTAGTCATTTGTCCGAGTCGGACTTTGAAATGGTATCAGAGCGGTTAGCCTAACAGCCCGTGTCGATCCTAGTATGGGTTACCCATTTGTTCAAGTCTCAACTAGATGGTCATTCCTAGTTGGACTTGCGGGGGCGTATTAGAGATGTGAATGAGACCAAAAGTGTCCCACATTGGAAAGTTGAACATATCAAGCTCTAGTATATGAGTCGGTGGGCTAATCCTTCTATTGCCAATTGGTTTTAGAATGGAACCTCACTTGCCTTGTGTGCTAGGCTACTAGCGCATGTGCGCCCGCTTTGATATGGTATCAGAGCAGTTAGCCTAACGACCCGTGTCGATCCTGGTCTGGGTTACCCAGTTGTCCAAGTCTCAACTAGATGGTCATTCCTAGTTGGATTTGCGGGGGCGTGTTGAGATGTGAATGTGACCAAAAGTGTCCCACATCGAAAAGTTGAACATATCAAGCCCTAGTATATGAGTCGGTGGGCTACTCCTTCTATTGCTAATTGGTTTTAGAATGGAACCTTACTCGGCTTGTGTGCTAGGTTACTAGCGCATGTGCGCCCGTGCAAAGGACCCCTAGTCATCGGTCCGAGTCGGACTTTGATATGAAAAATGCCATTAATAAATTATGTTGTACAAATTTGTGACGTTTTTGCATTTAAACGCCATAAAAATTATTTTTAATGACACTTTATGAAAAACGTCATCTTTTAAATGTCATAAATGAGGTCATATGTTGTAGTGGCGTAAGGAAGGGGGTGCTCACTTTCAACATCAATGATGAGGTAATTGAGTACTCTTTTAATAAAATTGAGAGGCATACAAGTCCTATGGAAGAGGTCAAATTAATATCAGCCAGGTACATCACTTACGGGGAGCCTAAGGTAAGAAATATGACCCCTAAGGAGCTGGAGAAGCAAGATATGGAAGCACAGGTGGAGACAAAGAATCTACTCGACATCGACCAAGGTAAGTCGACGTCGACTAACTTTTTTTCGGATGCTTTGTCAGGTATTAAGTATGGGGTCGATGTCAACCAGAAGTACTCGACGTTGAGTACTTTAGTCGACGTCGACCAGATCCATCCACCCCTATCGATTGCATCTTCATCGAGAAACCTACTCGGAGCTGAGAAGTACTCGACGTCGACCAATCCTCCATGCACTTGATTTCTCCTTCCTCAACGAGCACCCCGCCCGAGCCAGAGAAGTACTCGACGTCGAGTAGACTACTCGACGTCGACCAGTCCCCTACACATTCGACTTCTCTACCTTCGATGAGCAGTCCACTTAGAGAAGCAACGTACTCAACGTCGACTATGAGTACTCGATGTCGAGTAGAATCCGAGATCCTGAATGCTGAATCTGCAAAGGTAAGCCAAGGTAATGACATATCTTCTCATATTTCCATTCAAGATTTATCTATACATGGGAGAGGTTTGCCTTGGTATGTGCGATTATGCAGGGTTTCCAATGATGATCCTAAGGAATATGAAGTAGGAGACAAGGTCTATGTCTCCAAATCAAAGAATCATTGATTTTCCAACAAATTCAAGGAGAAAAATATGGGATCTTTCACGGTGCACAAAATCCATTCAGGAGGACTGTAGCTAATGGACATGAATAGAGTCATATTCGAAGCCTAGGCCATAGGGGCGCTGCAGATGCCACCTTGAGCTTAAACGGAGAAAGTCTGCCTTGCGACTATAAAGTCTAGATCTTGTAAAAACACAATTAGTTTTTGAAATTTTGGACATTTTTACATTTGGTTTTTGGTTTTGAAACATTATTTTTAGGTTTTTCTATTGTGGATATTTCTAACGATTCTTGCAGGTAAAAGGAAGCCACAGAAGTAATCGACGTCGAGTAACTTACTCGGTGTCGACCACCATCACGAGCAAAGGACCAATGGCTGAGGAGAAAGACCATCCTGAGGTTCAACATTACTCGATATCGAGTAGATCTAGTCGACGTCGACTAGTCTGCTCGATGTCAACCACTTCTGTAGCAACATAAGCACTCGATTCCGACGTTCTGTACACCTATCTAGTGAGTTTCTTTCTTTACCCTTGTTTTTATACAGTGAGGACACAGTAATATTTAAGTATGGGGTGGGGGAAGGGCTTACTTGATGCATATTTGACAATATGTGTGCATATTTAAAGTTTATTTCTTGAATTGCTTATACATGGCTACTTTGGATTTTATATTTTATCTAAGTGCTTATATGCATGTTTTCCAAAGTTTATCAAAAAATCACACCCATTGAAATTTTTTGATAGTGTGTCATGGAAGCTTAAATTGAACTCGATGATGCAAAATTGGATTCATTAGAGATATAGCATGAAATTGCCTAGTAAAGGGAATTCACAATGAAGTGCATATTTTTATGAAGACCATGAAATGATGTAAAATTAGAAATTGCTTTTCACATGTTACATGATAAAATGATGGAGGACTTTATATTTCCATAAAATGCTCATATTTTGATATTCCTAGCCCTACCTATGCTTATGCATCACAAAGTCGGCCATATTGAGCCTTATTTCATATTTGCTCCACATGATCTAAATATTACCCATTCTTTACCTTATTTTCTTATCCGGGGATTATGTTGAGAATGATGTCACATTATGGAGATTATTATATGGTGTTTGTGTTGTTATTATCATTATTGGAGTTTGGCAGGAAAGTTTCAAAGTTTATTGAAAATTTAATGAGTGAAAGAAAATCCGGTCACCTCAGGAGATAAAGGTAGACCGACCTTGTCTACGTTGAGATAATAGTTCCACAGGATGGGACACCAAGGTGGGGAGTCCTAAGCACTAAGTATCCGGGGCCATTCATGACACTCATGTTGGCGACCCGCGAGAAGGCAGTGCTGAGGTTAGAGAGGTAAAAGCATATAAGTGAAAAAGCAAAGAGTGATATATGAGAGGATGAGTGATGTGGAATTTATGAAGGAGAAAGTGCATCAAAGCAAGAAAGCAAAGTTTGAAGAAATTATCCCCGGATTTAGCACCACATTGCCCAAATAAAGCCCACCACTTTTCCTTTTACATTTTATTCACAATGAGCTTAATTTAAAGTCCTCTTGATTATTAATGCTTTGTCACAAAACCCTCCTTTTGTGAGTAGATGTTGCTTTTTATGCACATGCATGGATTTGTGGCATTAGTACCTTTTCGATGATGGTAAATGATTGTAGGGTTATATGAGAATGAATATTTGATGTTGAGAGTTTGTTTCTTCCCCTGTATGACCATTAAAAGTATTGTTTGAGGACAAGCAAGCTTAAGTATGGGTAGCTCGCCAATTTGTTGTTGCAGGAGGATTGTATGTCTAGTATTGAAATATAAATAAAACTAATAAAAGCAAACTGACTCCTGTCCAAGAAAATAAATACAAGACTTCCTCTCATTGTAGTAGAAGGCAGTCAAGATTGATCCATGAGGAAGTGTTTCAGCGCCCGCCTTTCTAGTCCAGAACACTCTCGAAATCGACTCAAGAAGTACTCGACGTCGACTAGTGCCTTCTCCTCTTGGGTTGCACTCGAGCTCGAGCACTTGGTGGACTCGAAATGAGTACACGACTTCGACCAAGTTCCTCGACGTCGAGTAGCTCTGGACTCCTCGAGTAGATCTCTGCTCCACTTTGTGAAGTTCTGGCCTGATGTACTCGACATCAACTAGTGTTAGTCGACATCGACTAGAACTGTATCGAGTGCTCTTTCTCCTTTCTTGCTCGATTTGTTCTACTTCAGGTACTCCTTGATCTTGGATTTTCTGTAGTTTAATTCGAGCTTTTCATCCTCTCTGCGCCTCGATTTCTGCGAAATTAAACAGAAACCAATGTAGACTCCGTAATTTGGCAAATACGCATAAACTACATAGAATCTGTACAATTCTAACCCAAATGTATAAAATGTATACAGAAATAGATATATAAGTAAGTGTAAAACATGGCGAATTAGGCTCACAACACAACACGAGCCCCAGCATCATGAGATACCGAGAATTTTTTAATCCGCTTCATCAAAGCTGCAACATCTGTATCTAAGTCCCCCAACAAAGAGAAGGAGAAGGGTAGGAAACCATAACCAACCATCGTACACAACTCACGATACTTGGCACACGTTCGCCGAGCAGCATCAACAACAACACGACCGGGCACAAAGTCAAACACTGCAGACTGGGTTAGGGGGGGGATCCCGTCAGATCAACAAACACATCACGCCCCCTATCCCAGAAATAAAGGATCAAATCTGCCAGACGAAGGGGCTTATCATGACCATCAATCAAATCGATGCCAACCTCCTTACTAACAGAAATCTCAGCTCTATAGCAGATATCCAATAAGGTGTCACGATCGAGGTTATGTCGATGTTTAATGCCTACAGTACCAGCACATGACACTGCATGATCTCCATAAACATCACCATCAAAGACCCGAGAGCAAGCTGGGAAGGGCCTAGACACCGTGAACAACGGAACACCCAGTCGATAGCTAAGCACACTACGATAGGTCCTTCCATTCATATCCTGCCCCAGCCCAGAAATAGGTACTGCACGCATCCAATCAGAGGAGTGAGCGCCCTGTTGAGACTTCCATAATGCTACCTGTCACAAAGTCAAGGAGAAAACAAATTCCGATGTAGGAGCAACCTTCGCGAAATATATATCTGCCCACTTTTTCACAATTTTAGGGGCATCGTTTTCACTAAGATCGCGTAGAATGTCAGAACCTATGCTCTCATTAAAAGCACGCGAAGCGTCATCAAAAGCAGGGCCAACATCAGTGATACCAGAAGGATGTAGGACCTTAGCCAGCAACTAAGCAGACTGCAAACGAGACGCTAAAAAAGCATAATTTAGGACATCCCCAGCAGCATACAATTCGAGCCCAGCAAACTGAAAAGGGAAGGTGGCCAGTCGCCACTACCAATCCCCAAACCCAGGCCCAGACGCATTGACAATACGCTCTAAGCTAGAACGGAGTTCCACATCAAATTAAAGTTGGGCCGGCCCAAGTACACGTGGGGAACAAGTACGCAACGCAAAGTAATGTTTACAAATACATGTACAAGCCCAAAGCAGAAGAAACTCACACTGGGGGTCATCAATCTTCGGGACAGAATCCATAAGCTCTATGGTCCTAGTCACTCTTTTCATCACAAGGTCGCTGTCGAAAACAGGGCATACGCTGACATGCCCACCCAAAACTTTGACACCGTGCGAAGGTCGAGCAATAGAGGGAGGGAAAACACTAGGTAGCCAAGTCCTGGGGTCTTCTGTAGGCCAAAAAATCTCGGTCTGATCCACATTAAGATAAAGGCCAAATAGGGGACTATCCTCCGTAATCATATCTAAAACCTCGGTCTTATTATTATTATTATTATTATTATTATTATTATTATTATTATTATTATTATTATTATTATTATTATTATTATTATTATTATTATTATTATTATTATAAGAATGTCAACTAGTAATTACATAAAATTGGATGGGAGTCGGCTAACAAGCTGAGCTCCGCAACCCTTCTGAATGCTAAAGGCAATTCTAGTCAAAACAAGACACGTATCCCTACTATACCCAGGTAGCCCTCTAGCAACCCCACATATCCGTTTGAGAAGTCTCATGGCCTCATCCCCTGAGTCACCAATAGTAGAAAAGGAAAATGGCAGAAAGTGATATCCATTGTCTCCACAAACCTTCTCATACTTTTTCCTTTTGTTTTCAGCAGCCACCCTGGCCGCCTTACCCGGGATGAAGCCTGAAAGACCAGATTAGCTAAAGATAGAAGTACATGTGATGTCAACACAAGTGTCTCTGCCCTGGAACCAGTTGTAGAACAAAATATCAGCAGGACAGAGCTCACCTCCCCTGTCATCAGTCATACCCATAGACGCCTCTCTACGCACAGAAATCCCAGCCTTCAAGCACTCATCATATAAAGCATCTTGCACCATATTATGACGATGTTTAACACCAATATCAGCAGTACGAGCAAGGACGTGACCCCCCCCCCCCCTACGAATCCAAATGCCCTTATCACAAGCAGGACATTTGGCTCCGGCCTTGAACAACTCAATTCCAAGACGATACTTAATGATAGATCGAAAGGTGGCGGGGTTCATAAGCTGACCAAGACCGGGTATAGGGGCTGCCTTTAGCCATTGTTGGGCCATAGGGAGTTTCAAGTTTGCAAACTGAGCTTCTTACCTCCCAGTAAGAGCAAACTCCACCTTGAGGTTCTTGTCGACATTTTTATAGTAAGAACTAGCCAATTTCTTCATTAGACAGGGGGCTGGTTATACCGCACAAATGTCCAAGACATCCTCACAAATGATATTACTCCACCTAGAAGTAGCTAATTCGAAAGCAGGCCCATCACCAGAAACTCCAGAAGCCCTCAAAATACGATCTTGCAACCCATGCGACTAGAGCCTCGAAGCAAGATAAGCATAATGTAGCGTGTCTGCAGCGTTGTAAACCTCAAGGCCACCGCAATCGATAGGCATGGTAGAAAGGCGCCACTGTAGAAGGCAAAAGCCTGAACCCGCAAGCGTCACTATATGTTCCAATGTCATCCTCAAACAATCATCAAAACACCTTGCGCATCTATGAAACATGAAGGCGGGGTAGTTCGCATTGTAAAGTAGAGACGAGAGACTCCCGAGCAGGCCCGTAGAAGCAATAACTCACACTGGGTATCTTCCAACCTTCAGACAGCCTCCATCAAGGCATTGGTTTTCAAAACCCTCTTCAATATCACCTCATTACAAAAGGAATGATCCAAGCTAACAGGCCCGCCAAGGAGTTTAACCCCTCCCACTGGGCGTGAAATATGCTCAAGAAAAACCCCAACTTCCCTACATCGTGTGTCCTCATTAGGCCAAAATATTTCCGTCTTATCAATATTAAGGTGAAGTCCTAGGGCCGGGCCATCCTCTCTGATAATGGAAAGGGCTCTGCTGACCATCAAAGTGTCCCCAATCAGCGTTCCGTCATCCAGATACAGGCATTAAGCTTGTTGTAGGAGGAAATCAAGACTTGCAATAAAATATAAATAAAGTAAAGCAAACCAGATTCCGTCCCTTGCAAATGATTACAAGACTCCCTCCATATGCAGTAGTGGGAAGTCAAGATCGATCCACGAGGAAGCGTGTCAGCGGATCTCAGGTAGCTATAAATCTCACAGACAAAAAGACAAATAGAAAGACAGAAAGAAAGACGGAAATAACAAAGCAAAGCAAATACGAAAGCAACAACAGAAGCTACTCGATATCGAGCACATTTACTCGATATCGACTAAAACTATGTCGATCAACAGAAATAGAAATCGACCAACAGACAGAAGACTCAGCAAAAGCAGTGTCGAGTAAAACCCTCCTCGATATCGAGTAGGATCAACTCGATTTCGACAAAAATTTCCTCGGAGTCGAGTAACAACAGAAACTTAAATTGCAACTTTCGCACACAGAACGTAGATTTCGATGAAATAAATCAATAAACAAAAATACTTCCAAAGCCAGGGTATCAAGACCACAACGATAACCATGCAAAATAACACATAAAGGCATAAAAGATCATGCTTTTCATCAAATAACTTTCGTTATTAACAAATAGGAAGATAGAGGCTTTCGCAATAAACCCTAATTGTTACTAACCCTTTTCACATAATTCACCCAAGTTGCATTAAGATCACTTTCACTTCAATAACACAAACAAGGATCACCTTCAACTCTCGCAAAAGAATCATGTTCATAAGGATAGAAGATGAATTGCATAAAAAAGATCAAACCTTTACCGCATCATCTTACATGGCCACTGTCGGGCTCACCCCGACCCTAGAAGTGGGTGGACTACTCGCTCTTCATTATCAAGAAACTCATTAATATACAAAAGGAAATAACTTGCATTAAATAAACTAAAGAAAGCTTACAACCAATCGAAGCCAAATCCGCTTTCGCCTTTCCAACTTCTCTCGCCACAAGCTCTCTTCCCTACTCTCTTTATGTAACTACTTACTTGTTCTCTCTGAAATTGAATGACTAAAATCCAGCCCCTAAGGCTTTATTTATAGGCTTCCAACCCTTGCTAATCAAGGTAAAAAATTCTATCTATATCTAAATCTCTTTATCCAAAAGCTTAAAGATAAATAAATAGAATAAAATAATTAAATCCAAAAAGGTAAATCCTCCATGGGTTGGTAAATCTCCTCAGCACAGATAGAACTTGATAGATCTTGGATAGAATCGGATTCCTTTGGTCCCAAGCAAAGCCAAACCGCGTCGGACAGCTCATCGTGTAACGCGGCCTCATAAATCTCTCCTCGATATCGAGCAAATTACTCGATATCGAGTAACTTGTGTCGTTGACTATAGTTGGCTAGGCATCTCGAGTAGCTGGTTCTCGATCTGGCTCGGGCAGGTGTGTCTGGGGTTGTCCTGGTTCTCGATCTGGCTCGGGCAGGTGTGTCTGGGCTTGTCGATATCGAGTAAAGTCCTCGATATCGAGAACATGGTGCTCGACTTGTCCAGTCTTTAACTTCTCGATCCAGCACCGCCTCTTCGACTCCGTGTATGGCTTCATGGTGTTGTCGATATCGAGTAAAAGTACTCGATATCAAGTAGGGCTTCGGAGTCGGGTTGGCTTCGTCTTCAGCTTCTCGATCAGCTCCTACTCGACCAGACACTCCTCGACTTCTTTGGTCGATATCGAGTAAATGTACTCGATATCGAGTAACTCTTGGCTTCAGTTTGATTCGTCCTGGTTCTGTCATTCTTTGACCTTGGACTTCTGTAGTTGACTTCCGAGCCTAAATTCGTCTTGGTTCTGTCACTTTTGGCTTCACCTTGGACTGCTGTAAATTTCCTCGAATTCTGCGAATTTAAACAGAAACTGGTGTAGATTCCATAATTTGGCAAATAAACAAAAACTACTTAGATTCTGTACTGTTCTAGCCCAAATGCATGAAATGTATGCAGAAAACGACATAAAAGATACTGTAAAACATCTCAGATTCAGCTCACAACAAACACCCCATACTTAAGCTTGCTTGTCCTCAAGCAATACTTTTATTTGTCATTCAGGGGAAGAAATCAAAAACTCTCAACATAATAGATTCATTGCCATATGTCTCTGCAGTTAATTACCATCCTCAAAAAGGTACTAATGTCACGAATCCATGCATGTGCAATTTAAAAGCAACATCTACTCACAAAAGGAGGGTTATGCAAAAACAATTCATGTGACAAAGCATTAATAATCAAGAGGACTTTAATTTAAGCTCAATAAGAAGTAGATTGGTAAAAGGCTAAAGGTGGGCAATTTTGGGAAATGTGGTGCTAATAATCCGGGGAAATGGAGTATTTCCAAACTGAATTTCCACATTTCTTCTTCATAAGAATCGTCACCTTTCTCTCTTTTTCTCAATGCTTTTATAAAAAATAATGATTTTACCTCTCTAACCTCAGCACTGCCTTCTCGTGAGTCGCAAACATGGGTGTCATGAATGGCCCCGGATACTTAGTGCTTTGGACTCCTCACAATGTGTCCCATCTCGCCAAACTATTATCTCAGCGAGCATGGTCGATCTACCTCTATCTCCTTAGGTGATCGGATTTTTTCTCACTCATTAAATTTTCCATATATTTCAAACAATTTCCTGCCAAACTCCAAATATGATAACAACACAAACACCATATGATAGTCTCCATAATGTAACATCATTCTCAATATAATCCCCGGATAGGAAATAAGGTAAAGAATGGGCAATATTTAGATCATGTGGAGCAATATATGAAGTAAGGCATATATATGGCTTTTGTGATGCATAAGCATAGGTAAGGCTAGGATATAACAATATCAGCATTATATGGAAATATAAAGTCCTCCATCCTCTTATCATGAGACATGGCAAAAGCAACATCAAATTTTACCTCCTTTCATGGTTTTCTAGAAAGTATGCACTTCATTGTGACTTCCCTTTACTAGGCAATTTCATGCTATATCTCTAATGAATCTAATTTTGCATCGTCGAGTTCAATTAAAGCATCCATGACACTTATCAAAAAAATTCAATGGGGGTCATTTTTATAAATTTTGTAAAACGTGCATGTTGAGCACATAAATAAATAATGAATTCCAAAATAGCCATGTATAAGCAATTCATGAAAAAAAAACTTTAAACATGCACACATAAAATCAAATATGCACAAAGTAAGCCTTTCCCCCACCCCATACTTAAACAGTACAGTGTCCTCACTGTATAAAAACAAGGGTAAAGAAAGAAACTTACTAGACAGGTGTGCAGGGCTTCATAATATCGAATGATCATGCCTGCTGGGCCTAGTCCGATTTTAGCTTGCTTCTATCCCCATGGACCTGAAAAATGTAGAAGATAAATACCCACAATAGAAAATTAAAAGTTCAAAACTAAAAAACAAAAGCAACAATGTCCAAAAAGTCCCAAAAAATAAATGTCTATTTACAAGCTCTAGATTTTATAGTCGCTAGGCCGACTTTCTACATTAAGCTCAAGGTGGCATCTACGGGGCCCATGTAGCTTGGGCTTCAAATAGGGCTCCATTCTTGTCCATCAGCTCTAGTCCTCCAGAATGGATCTTGTTCACCACGAAGGGTCCCATCCTCTTCTTGTTGAATTTGTTGGGAAACCAATGAACTTTTGACTTGGAAACATAAAGCTTGTCTCCAACTTCATACTCCTTGGGCTTATCATTGGAAATCCTACATAAGCGCACATACCAAGGCAAACCTCTCCCATGTATAGATAGATATTTAATGGAAATAGGAGAAGAAAGATCCATACCTTGGCTTACCTTTGTAGAAACGGATTCGGGGGCCATTGTATTTGGTCGATCTTGAGTAACAGTACTCGATATCGAGTACGTATCTGCTCCTGGTGGCCTGCTGCTCGAGGATGCTGGAGTCGAGGAAGGTGGTGCCTGGTCGATATCGACTACAGTTGTCGGTATCGAGGAGGTTTTCTCTGCTTCCAGTGGCTTGCTCGTCGATAAGGGTGAAGTCAAGGCAGTCAGTGTTTGGTCGATATCGACCAATTTGGTCGATATCGAGGAGTCCATTGCTTCCTCTGGGTTTCTCGACGAGGGAGCTGCTGGTGGAGTGCTCTGATTTTGGTCGATGTGGACCAATGTACTCGATGTCGAGTAATTCTGGTCAACTTCGACCCCATACTTGCATCCTGTCAAGGAATCCGAAAAATAGTTAGTCGACATCGACTTACCTTGGCCGATGTCAAGCCGATCCTCTTTGTCGTCGTTTAGGATTGCCATGATATTCTCCACCTGGACCTCCATATCCCTCTTTTCCAGCTGTTCAGGAGTCATATTTCTTACCTTAGGCTCCCTACAAGTGATGTACCCAGCTGATATAGATTTTACCTCTTCCGTTGGACCTGTATGCCTTTCAGTTTTATTAAAGGAATATTCAATTACCTCATCGCTGATGTTGAAAGTGAGCACTCCCTTCCTTACGCTTATGTTGGCATCCACTGTTTCCAATAAGGGCCTTCCTAGAATAATTGGACAAGCAGTGTCCTCGGCTATATCAATTATTAAGAAATCAGCAGGGACAAAGAACTTACCTACTTGCACTGACACATTGTCCACCATGCATGTTGGAATGACCACAATGTTGTTGGCCATATAAAGCTTAGCATCCACAGGCTCTAGGGCACCTATCTAAATCTTGGACCATATCGTTAAAGGCATTATACTCACACTAGCTCCAAGATCACATAAAGCATTAATTTTGTATTGACCAAATCCAATGGTTATAGCAAACTTACCTGGATCTGGCCTTTTCTCAAGTATGTCCATATGGCTGCACTCTTCTGTAATCTCAGCCATAGACCGCTTCTTGCTTAGAATCTCCTTGAGGAAATTGACGCAGGATGGCATTTCATTGAGAGCTTCTGTGAAGGGTATGGTGACATTGAGCTTCTGAAGCATCTTGATGAAGCGCTGAAACTTCTTCTCTGTAGGGGCATTTGGAGATTTTGTGGGGAAGGGCAGCTTCTTTTTCTAGTTCGGAGCCAGAACAGATGTCGGAGGTGCTGCAGCTTTCTCGATCTCGACTTGACGCTCCTCGATATCGACTATGTTCCTCGATGTCGAGTTGTTGTGATGTGCAGACGAAGGTTGATCCACTCTGTCCTCGATGTCGAGTTGGCCCTCCTCGATATCGACCAAAGTCTGGTCGACATCGACTTGCTGCTCGTCGATATCGAGTTGTTGTTCAACTCTTTCGTCTTGCTGCTTCCCGACCTCTGGATCGTGTAGTTGATGCCCGCTCCTGTGTTTCACAACAGCGATGTGTCCGGTCTTCCCCTTGGGATTTGGTTCTGAAGATCCAGGGAGTGAACCTGACTGTTTGGGTACTCCCGCTGCTAGCTGGCCAATCTGTGTATCAATTGATTTCCGACATATATCAATCTCCCCAAGCCTAGAGTTGACTCCCTGAATCTGAGTGTAGACAGAGTTGAAGGACTGCTTAGTGTTTGAATGGTTCCTCCGTATTTCCTCTAGGACGGTCTGTAGATCATCTCTTTTCTGTTTTCTTTCTGGATGTCTTGGAGCTCTGTAGGGTGGGGGGTTCCTAGGGGCCGGTTGACAGAAAGATAATTTACTTGCTTGAGGAGCTTCCTATTCTGATCTCTATAGTACTGCTCCTTGACATCTGGATCAATTTCTTTAGGGGGCTCATAGAGGGGCATGGATGGCGTTGGCCTGGCATAGGGATTCTCTTCATAGTTGACTGGAGACCCATACTTGTTGTCATAGTTGGTCAGCTTGTCGAGGGCAGCCCATGCGTCAGCTGGCGGCATTGTCAGATACTCATAATGAGTATATGTGTTGATCCTATCTTTAGCAGCCAAGTCAAGAGAATTGAAGAAGATCTCTTGAACGACGCAAGGTTGTTGTCCATGTGTAGGGCATGATCGCAGTAGATCCTTATAGCGTTCCCATGCCTTTGCTAACGGCTCTCCAGGCTGCTGTTTGAAAGATGTAATCTTTTGGCGAAGGAGCGCTGTCTTGGCAGGAGGAAAGAATTTATTGAGAAATTCCTGCTTTACTTGAGCTCATGTTGTGAGGGATCGTGGTTTCAGCCCTTCAAGCCACTTCAATGCTGGACCAGATAGGGACCAACGAAAAGCCTTCATCAAGATGTACTCTAAGGTGGTACCTTCAGCAAGAGTACGATACATATCAGTAAAATTGGTAATATGCTGAAGAGGGCATTCATTAAATCTACCATAAAAAGCATTATGTTTAATTTCTATTAAGAAAGGAGTGCGAATTTCATAATTATTTTCAGGGATTAGAATAGCCGATTCAGGCACGACGAGAGTCGGGTGCATGTAATCCTCTGCAGTGGTTGGGAACTGGGCAAGCTCGTCTTCCAATTGCCTCACACACTCAGATTCCTGTGTAGTGCGTGCTCTCTCAGCAGTGAGAGCAGTATCTTTAGCGGCTAATTCCCTCTGAAGCCTCTCAATCGGTTGTTCCCGTGTCTCTGCGGCCGCCATCGCTCTTTTCAGTTTAGCTTGGATGTGTATAAGGCGCTCCGGTTCGTCTAAGGCGTCAAACTCAGGTGTTTGACCAGAACGGCACATATACCTGCGAAGTAACTCAAAAGAAAAGTGAGATCTGACTACCTAAGGCGCGAATTATTGCTTCCCAGGCAACGACGGCAATTTTTTGTAGGAGGAAATCGAGACTTGCAGTAAAATATAAATAAAGTAAAGCAAAACAAATTTCGTCTCTTGCAAATGATTACAAGACTCCCTCCCTATGCAATAGTGGGAAGTCAGGATCGATCCACGAGGAAGCGTATCAGCGGATCTCAGGTAGCTGTAAATCTCACAAACAGAAAGACAAAAAGAAAGACATAAAGAAAGACAGAAATAACAAAGCAAAGCAAATACGAAAGCAACAATAGAAGCTACTGAATATCGAGCACAGTTACTCGATATCGACTAAAACTATGTCGATCAACAGAAACAGAAATCGACCAACATACAGAAGACTCAGCAAAAGCCGTGTCGAGTAAAACCCTTCTCGATTTCGATTAGGATCAACTCGATATCGACAAGAACTTCCTCGGAGTCGAGTAACAACAGAAACTTAAATTGCAACTTTCGCACACAGAACGCAGATTTCGATGAAATAAATCAATAAACTAAAATACTTCCAAAGCCAGGGTATCAACACCACAATGATAACCATGAAAAATAACACATAAAGGCATAAAAGATCATGCTTTTCGTCAAATAACTTTCGTTATTAACCAATAGAAAGATAGAGGCCTTCGCAATAAATCCAAATTGTTACTAACCCTTTTCACATAATTAACCCAAGTTGCATTAAGATCACTTTCGCTTCAATAACAGAAACAAGGATCACATTCAACTCTCGCAAAAGAATCATGTTCATAAGGATAGAAGATGAATTGCATAAAAAGATCAAACCTTTACCGGATCATCTTACATGGCCACCGTCAGGCTCACCACAACTATCCATAACCTTACAGATCAACGGATGCAACGTATGTGAGAAAAGAAGAGGTCCAAGAGGGTCACCTTGTTGAACCCCCTGACACGAATAGAGAATCTGATCACCGTAATATAACCGAGCAGGACGAGCATAGCAGAACTCAACCCAATGGGCGATAAAAGGGCACATATGACGAACCTCCTTAATCATAGCACTACGATCAACCAGATTGAAAGCATTCTTGAAATCTACCAAAAGCGTAGTCAGACTATTATCACAACCCTAGGATTCCACTAATTTGTTAACCGCATGCAGCACAGCTTCTCCACCACCTGAAACCCCAACCCCAAATTGAGCATTTTCAAGATAAGGCCCAAGGGTTTTACCAGCGGATGATGCAGCCACTTTCGACACCAAACGCCGCTAGATTGACCCAACAACAATGCTTTCAATCTGCATGGCCATCTCTATTATTATTATTATTATTATTATTATTATTATTATTATTATTATTATTATTATTATTATTATTATTATTATTATTATTATTATTATTATTATTATTATTATTATTATTATTATTATTATTATTATTATTATTATTATTATTATTATTATTATTATTATTATTATTATTATTATTATTATTATTATTATTATTATTATTATTATTATTATTATTATTATTATTATTATTATTATTATTATTATTATTATTATTATTATTATTATTATTATTATTATTATTATTATTATTATTATTATTATTATTATTATTATTATTATTATTATTATTATTATTATTATTATTATTATTATTATTATTATTATTATTATTATTATTATTATTATTATTATTATTATTATTATTATTATTATTATTATTATTATTATTATTATTATTATTATTATTATTATTATTATTATTATTATTATTATTATTATTATTATTATTATTATTATTATTATTATTATTATTATTATTATTATTATTATTATTATTATTATTATTATTATTATTATTATTATTATTATTATTATTATTATTATTATTATTATTATTATTATTATTATTATTATTATTATTATTATTATTATTATTATTATTATTATTATTATTATTATTATTATTATTATTATTATTATTATTATTATTATTATTATTATTATTATTATTATTATTATTATTATTATTATTATTATTATTATTATTATTATTATTATTATTATTATTATTATTATTATTATTATTATTATTATTATTATTATTATTATTATTATTATTATTATTATTATTATTATTATTATTATTATTATTATTATTATTATTATTATTATTATTATTATTATTATTATTATTATTATTATTATTATTATTATTATTATTATTATTATTATTATTATTATTATTATTATTATTATTATTATTATTATTATTATTATTATTATTATTATTATTATTATTATTATTATTATTATTATTATTATTATTATTATTATTATTATTATTATTATTATTATTATTATTATTATTATTATTATTATTATTATTATTATTATTATTATTATTATTATTATTATTATTATTATTATTATTATTATTATTATTATTATTATTATTATTATTATTATTATTATTATTATTATTATTATTATTATTATTATTATTATTATTATTATTATTATTATTATTATTATTATCGATAAAATATTTTTACAAGAAATTAGTGGGTAGCCGAGATACTATCTGGGCACCCACTCCCTTAGCGATAACGAAACTAAGTCTAGTAAAAATATAAGCTGCAGCACGAGCCCCGGCATCCTGAGATATCGAGAATTTCTGAATCCGCTTTAGCAAGGCAACAGCATCCGTATCCAGCTCTCCCAACGAAGAGAAAGAGAAGGGTAGGAAACCATAACCCGCTGTCATGCACAAATCACGATACTTGACACGCTTACGTTGAGCAGCAGCAACAACAACACGACCAGGGACAAAGTCAGACACCCCTGACTGAGTCAAGGGGGAGGATCCCGTCAGATCAACACAAACATCACGCCCTCTGTCCCATGAATAAAGAAGCAAATCTGCCGGACGAAGCGGCCTATTAAGCCCATCCATCAAACCGATATCAACCTCCTTACCAGCAGAAATTCCAGCCCTATAACAGATATCCAATAAGGCATCACGCACAAGGTTATGTCGATGTTTAATGCCCACAGTACCAGCACATGACACAGCATGATCTCCATAGACATCATCATCAAAGACCCGAGAACAAGCCGGACAGGACCTAGACACCGTGAACAATGGAACGCTCAATCGATAACTAAGCACACTGCGATAAGTCCTTCCATTCATAGTCTGCCCTAGCCCAGAAATAGGAACTGCACGCAACCAATCGGAGGAGTGAGCACCCTGCTGAGACTTCCACAACACCACCTGTCGCGGTGTCAAAGAGAAAACAGATTCCGATGTAGCAGCAACCTTCGTGAAATATATATCTGCCAATTTCTTCATTAGTTTGGGGGCAGCGATTTCACTAGGATCGCGTAGAAAATCAGAACCTGTGGTCTCATTAAAAGCACGACAAGCATCATCAAAAGTAGGACCAGTAGCAGTAATACCAGAAGGGCGTAGGAGCTTAGCCTGCATCTCAGCAGACTGCAAACGAGACGCCAAAAAAGCATAATGTAAGACATCCTCAGCAGCATACACTCCGAGACCACCAAAATGAAAGGGGAAGGTGGCAAGCCGCCACTACCAATCTCCAAACCCAGGCCCGGACGCAGTGACAATACGTTCTAAGCTAGAACGAAGTGCCGCATCGAAGGAGAGTTGGGCCGGGCCAAAGACACACGGAGAACAAGTACGCATAGCAAAGTAAAGTTTAGAAATACCCGTGCAAGCCCGAAGCAGAAGCAACTCGCACTGTGGATCCTCAATCTTCGCGACGGAATCCATAAGCTCTATGGTCCTAGTCACTCTCTTCGCCACAAGGTCGCTGCCGAAAACAGGGCACGTGCTGACAGGCCCTCCCAGAACTTTGACACCACGTGAAGGCCGAGAAATAGAGGGGGGAAAAACACCAAGAAGCCGACTCCTGGGGTCTTCTGTAGGCCAAAAAACCTCGGTTTTATCAACATTAAGATGAAGACCAAAGCGGGGACCATCTGCCATAATCAAATCTAAGACCTTCCCCACCACCAAAGTGTCCCCGACAACAGTGCCATCATCTAAGTACCAAGCCTGCAAAGTCAGGGTGAAAGAGTCTCTGATCTTGCACACCAAAGGATGCAACACCAAAGCAAAAAGTAGAGGCCCTAAGGGATCCCCTTGCTGAACCCCCCGACAAGACCATAAGCTATGCTCCCCATAATACAGTCGGGCAGGAGTAGAGTAACAAAACTCCACCCATCGGGATAGAACCGGGCAGTGACGACGAACTTCCTGTAACATGGCCACACGATCAACTAGGTTGAAAGCATTCTGAAAGTCAACCAGCAACATAGAAAGACCCTCCTCACTACCACGGGCCTCAACAAGCCGATTCAAGGCATGTAGAATAGCCTCTCCGCCACCGGAAACCCCGACTCCAAACTGAAGACCGGCAAAATAACCAGACAAAGAGGGACCAACTAAACAAGCACCAACCTTAGAGACAAGGCGTCTCCAAATAGTGCCAACAGCAATGGGACGAATGCCTCCACCTGGTTTAACAAGTGGCGTGAGCGGAGCACTAGCAATATACTCACCCAGATCCTGCGGACAGAGACCTTCTAGGAAAAGATTAACCACCCGAGTAATAGAGGAGATCAAATCATCGGAAATAGCAACAGCAGCTCCACCCAAACAATCCAAAAGATGCTGGGCACGTAACCCATCCCTCCCACATGATGTGCCCCGTGGAAAACTTCGAATCATATCCAAAACAACAGTCGAAGAGGCAACTAGAGGATGGTGATCAACAGGCAAAGGTGGCAAGTCGGGAGACGGGGCAGTAGGGTGCTTATCCCGCAGGGCCTCAAGAGTGGCATCAGAATAAGGAGCAATACCTGATCAAGAAAGCACCCGAACAGCGGCAGTGTAATGACCATCACAAATCTTCCTTCGACACTGTCGAAGGTTAAGCTCACTCAAATCAAGGTCTTCCTCCACACTAAAAGGGGGCGGAACCTCAGCTAAGGTCTCTTGAACAAGTTGCAAACTGCCGCCAGGCACGCCCCAAGCACGAATAGCACTAGCAATACTCTCCTCTTGACACTCACGCTTGACAGCAGTCCTACACTCAAGATTACTCCGTGGAGAAAAGGTCTTAAGTATACAAAGAGGCATCACAAGCAAGCGAATCCAGCAGGAGAGGTCACTAGGAGAGTCAATCACACCATCTAACGCCCCTTTAAAAACCCGTGAAAATCCCAGACGACACTTAGGAGGGATGGATCTGACGGTGCGTAACCCCAAAGAGAGCAAGCGGTCTAACAGAGATATAGACCAACCAAGTGGAACGGCCCCAACATCAGACAAGGGAACCGACGAAGATGGAGCTGGAGGTCGGGGAATATCATAAATGATAAAGCGAATAAGGCCATCATCACCGTCAGGAGGCGCCACTGAATCACCCTGACTATGCCGACACCGGGCACGAAAGGTATGAGTTTTAAGACATACCCCACATAGCCAAACTCCCATATGCTTTAAAGTAATCTCAGTAGTAGAATAAATAGTCGAACTCTCAGATAGAGTTTGACGAGTAAGCACCTGAGCATCACCACTGCAATGTCGATCACGAAGATGTCTAAGCATAGCGGTTTTAACAAGACCTCGACCCCCACCATCAAGACAACCACAAATGCCCACAAAAGGGCAATGAAACCGAACAAGATCGGGCATACCGGTATATAAAACTAAGCAAAGTAGTTTATATCCCCACACAAGACACCACCGTAGCAACAATTAATGCACTTACAAAGTAAGGCAACCAACGTAGCCCTAATGCACTAACGGCAACGAGCAGCCCCAATGCACTTATAGCAAACCACCGAAGCAATAAATAATGGAAAAAAAAAAGAAAATAGCCAAATCGAGACAACAACTATGGCAATTGATCAACAGCATCAACAAACAACCGCACCACGGCAACGGAATGATCGAAATACAGTCAATCGCAGCAACAACAACCAAGGAAACCAAACCTGCCGCCGATTCGAACCTAGACCCGCCCTGAACCCGCACAGACCGGCCCCATCAACAGCAAACAAGGGAGGATACGCAGAGGGAGAGGGAAGACAGCGCCGACACGCACTGATCGCATGACGAAGAAGAAGGAAACCAAACCTGATGAGCCGCGGCCTTGGAACAACTAGACCCGACTAGACCCAAGCACCAAGGACTAGGACGGCGACCAACCGGAAGAGACCCCGGCCCAACGACTCCGGGCGACAGGATGAGCCGGAGGAGCCATCGCCTATTATTATTATTATTATTATTATTATTATAAAAACTTTATTATGATGAAAAAGATTTACATAAAGTTAGTTGGAAGCCTCGTACCAAATTGAGCTCCAACTCCTTTTTGAATAGTGAAACCAACTCTATGGAATATGAAATCAGGAGTACTTGTCAAAATACTCCTGATTTTCATGCCTCCAACTCATTTCTGAATTGTTAAACCAACTCCTTACTATTATCTATATAACTACTTAATTCAGTAGACTTTCGGCTGGCGTGTCGTTTTCTCCTCACTTTACACCATTTTAGCCAATCACGTATTTTCTCTTTTTACCCTTAATTTTTTTTTCCATTTTTCAAACAAAATATCTACTTTAAAATCAGGGTTTTACACGCCTCCTTACTCAAGACGACTCTTCCATCTCCATCCACTCTCTAATTACTCTTTTGCAATTTTTCTCCTTCTTTCAGGCGCCTTCGTCTTCGTTTCTTTCTCCCGCATTTCTCTAATGGCGATGCTTTCTCCTTCTTTCAAACGCCTTCTTCTTTCTCCTCTTTCTCCAATTTGTTCTCCTTCTTTTGGACGATGCCTTTTGGTTATGGTTGTTTGCTCCATGATCATGGAAAAAAAGAGCTCAGTTATCCCTTCTCACGTCCTCTTCTTGGCCTGTTCGCTGATGTCGCTCACTGTCTTTGTACAATCACACAACGAATCGGATGACTGGACCTGCAACTCCAACTCGGGCTCCTAGATCATCACCGAGTTGAGGCCATGAATTATCACTTGATGGCCACATCGACAATTGGAAGCCTGTTGCCAGCCTCGACTTCTCTCTCCTTCCTGATCTTGACCCTCGACGATTGTAGTTCAGAATCCAGGATCTTCCACTATCGTTGGCGAAGCGTAAGCCCCAAATCTCTTTCTTTGAGTTTCATCATCTCTCTCCTGTTCTTTTCAATTAAATATTAGGGCTTGACTTTGTTTGATCAATTTAAGTCGTCTCATATCAGCTCTAAGTAATGGATTAAGATATTGTCCTTATTGTGCATCCTTAATTTGTCCTTTGCTTCTTTTGGTGAAAAATTCTTGACTAGAGAGTGCCTAATTTCCTATATATATTTGAACCAAAAAATTGGGAAGAGAATGTTTTTGGCAAGAGATATCATTTGAAAGATGTTGATTAAGATTAGAAAAGAAAGAAGCTAAGAAAATTCAAGGAATCGGCTTGGAAGTGTGTTTATTTTCTGCCTACTGAGATTCTGGCTATTGCAGTGACATATAATGAGCCATGGTTCACTAATACAATACAAGGAACTTCTGGGTGGGAGCTAGGGATCAGGTCTGGCCTGACTAAAAAATGAAGTATGTTAGAACTTTTCTGCAGTTCTTTAGTCACAACTCTTATGCTAAGAGGTATTAGCGTATAGTCATGCGACTTTTCCATTTCCGAAGTTAGGTTAAAGTTGAAAGGAGTGTATATGTATGCTGCTGGATTCTATACATACTCGGTATTTTCTCTAATCTTTTTGGAAACAAGGCGTTCTGACTTTGAGTCATTAGCTTTACAAATTGTTGATGAGCAGGTATGAAATGCTCTGTCCGCTTTATCCATTTGCTTATGATTAGGTATATCCTTATGTTGCTAATGGATTTTCAAACACTTCAGCTTCCTTCGGGAGCTTACATTAAAATCAATTCTTATTTTGTCTCCAAATGTATAATTTTCTCTCTCAATTAATGATTTTGGACTCAAATAACCAGAGTTACTAATTCAAGATAGCCTGTATATGTGTCAATTCATTTTCTCTAACCTACTTGCTAGAATCAGTAGCCATAATGAATTTCACTTCCGTCTTATTATGCTATGTGAACACGATCTTTGTTGTTTTCTCTTCTTATTCATCTGTTATTTGCCTTTTTCTAAATAGCCATTTTTCTAGAAACTAATAAAAGTGTAATTTTGTTTGAAAATCAACTTCTATAATTCCATTTTTCCCTTCATCACCTTAGCCTTCTTCCAGATCAATATATAGAAAGACCTCAATGCTGCTTATTTTGTAGTATGTTTAATATGAAAACAAAATGCTGACATATTTGTCGTGGGCTATTCTTTATATGCTTTCAATTAATTAAATGTTTTTATGCTTTATATCAGATAGTTTTATTATGTTGGCTTAAGGTTTGAAGTCATGAAGGATAGAATGGCTTAAAAAAACCCTCTGTTTTACGTTCTGCTGCTGACCATAGTATAGGAACTTCCTTTCTGTTGCTTTGTGGCATTGCCACCCATTCATCATTTTCCATTTAAAATGAGTTTATCATTTGGCTACCTTTTTTCTGTAGCTCTTCTCATATGCTTCTCCATGGACCGTTGATAATTTACATGCTCTGTGTACTGGTAAGTTTTCCATTAAACTTAAAATATGTAATTTGCTTCTGTTTATTTCCTTTTTTCTTTTGATAATTTGTTGCTTATAACTCTTTAATATTCACAGAGGATGCTTTTATTTGTTTGTTTATACTGGAGAGGCATAACCTGTAATTTGCATTTTATCTTCCCCGCCTCTTATACCCAGTATTACCGCTGATAATTATAATTTAAAAGTTCCAATTGAGATCGTTATTTATTTGCATGCTTAGAAGAGAGATATCGTAGAAATTACCATATTTGACTGCTTTTGTGATTTATCTCACTGTGGTTAGTAATATTGTTGATAATTATAATTTAATTATCTTGGTTTTTCTTTATATATAATGGCATATCTTGGATTTGTTGAGTGTGCTAAGACACTGTTGTTGGTTTGATTTGAATGTAGATTGATGAGTGTTCTAAGACCTGAGAGTTTCATGAAAACTGAGTTGAATATCTAATCAAGAAGGGTTGAATTTACTAAAGTATAAGTTTATGAAATATAAATTTATGTTTGTAATATATAATTATTTGTATTTATATATAGACTCTAGAATATGTATAGCTAGAAACTTGGATTGAGATATATTTTAGTGACAAAGTGAACAAAAATGCACCATGTGCATGCTCCATTTAGGCATGTTTGCACTATCCAAACTAGCTTCTTCTTTTTTGTACTTATGTTTCCAACAACATTGTGAAGCATATATGCATGATGCAAACGGGTCATCTTTTTTGTTTGGAGTGGTTGTTTTAATTTTATTCATCCATGACCTTACTCTATTATATTTATATCTCAAAAATAGTGGGATCCCCATGCTATTTGCAAATTGATTCGTGTTTTTTCCATCTCTATAATGTTCAAAGCTACTCAAATCGTATTCGCACCAGCCAATGCAAATTGATTTGTACTTCAATTCTGTTGTTTCTTTCAAGGAAATAATGAACCGGTTGATAAGACGAGACATTGGGGCGACCTTGTGGAGGAAAAGGACAAACAAATGGGGAAGTAGAGCTGGAAGAGGGTACTCAGTTGGTTGCCTTTCAATGTATTTTACTGTATACCTTGCTATGTTTTCTGGAAATTTGGTTCCTATTTGGAAGTCTTGGCCTATTTTTTTTCAACATCAATGGTTCGAACTAGTGTCATGGGCCAGTGGGTATATTATTGTAATAAACTTTTCGAACATTTGTTTAGATTTTTATTTCGTTATTCCTTATAATAAATATTTTACATTCTATTTTTCTTTCATTTTCCCTCGCAAACGCGTCATGGCGCGGGAATTACACTAGTTATTATTATTATTATTATTCTTATTATTATTATTATTCTTATTATTATACTATTATTATTATTATAAATAGATTTACAAGAAATTAGTGGACAACCGAGATACTATCTGGGCGCCCACTCCCTTAGCGATAACAAAACTAACTCTAGTAAAAATATAAGATGCAACACGAGCCCCAACATCCTGAGATACCGAGAATTTCTGAATCCGCTTCAGTAGAGTAACAGCATCCGTATCTAACTCCCCCAATGAAGAGAAGGAGAAGGGTAAGAAACCATAACCAGCTGCCACGCACAAATCCCGATACTTGACATACTTACGCTGAGCAGCATCAGCAACAGCACGGCCGGGCGCAAAGTTAGACATCCCAGACTGAGTCAAAGGGGAGGATCCCGTCAGATCGACACATACATCCCGCCCTCTGTCCCAAGAATAAAGGAGTAAATCCGCCGGACGAATGGGCTTATCACGCCTATCAACCAAACTGATATCAACCTCCTTACCGGAAGAAATCCCAGACCTGTAGCAGATATTCAATAAGGTGTCACGAACGAGGTTATGTCGATGTTTAATGCCCACGGAACCAGCGCAAGACACAACATGGTCACCGTAGACACCACCATCAAAAACCCGAGAACAAGCGGGACATGGCCTGGACACCGTGAACAATGGAACTCCCAATCGATAGCTAAGCACACTACGATAGGTCCTTCCATTCATAGTCTGTCCCAACCCAGAAATAGGAACAGCACACAGCCAATCAGATGAGTGAGCACCCTGCTGAGACTTCCATAATGCCACTTGTGGCGGAGTCAATGAGAAAACAAAGTCAGATGTAGAAGCAACCTTCGTGAAATATATATCTGCCAGTTTCTTTATAAGTTTAGGGGCAACGATTTCACTAGGATCGCGTAGAAGATCAGAACCTGTGACCTCATTAAAAGAACGACAAGCATCTTCAAAAGTAAGGCCAGCAGAACTGACGCCAGAAGGACGTATGATCTTAGCCTGCAACTCAGCAGATTGCAAACGGGAAGCCAAAAAAGCATATTGTATGACGTCACCAGCAGCATACACTCCGAGCCCACCAAAATGGAAAGGGGAGGTGGCAAGTCACCACTGCCAATCTCCAAACCCAGGCCCAGATGCAGTAACAATACGCTCTAAGCTAGAACGGAGTGCCACATCAAAAGAAAGTTAGGATGCCCGAAAAACATGCGGAGAACAAGTACGCAAGGCAAAGTAGAGCTTAGAAATACACGTACAAGCTCGAAGCAGAAGTAACTCGCACTGGGGGTCATCAATCCTTGCGACAGAATCCATAAGCTCTATGGTCCTAGTCACTCTCTTTGCCACAAGGTCGCTGCTGAAAACAGGGCATACGCTCACAGGCCCACCTAAAACATTGACATCTCGTGATGGTCGAGCAATAGAGGGGGGGGGGACACCAAGAAGCCAACTCCTAGGGTTTTCTGTAGGCCGAAAAACCACAGTCTTATCCACATTAAGATGAAGACCAAAGCGGGGACCATTCTCCAGAATCAGATCTAAGACCTTCCCCACAACTAAAGTGTCCCCAACCACAGTGCCATCATCTAAGTACCAAGCCTGCAGACTCGGGTCAAAAGTGTCTCTGATCTTGCATACCAAAGGATGCAACACCAAGGCAAAAAGCAGAGGGCCTAAAGGATCTCCTTGCTGAACCCCTCGACAAGACCATAAACTATGCTCTCCATAATACAACCGGGCAGGACTAGAGTAACAAAACTCCACCCACCGGGATAGAACCGGACAGTGACGACGAACTTCCTGTAACATGGTCACACGATCAACTAAGTTGAAAGCATTCTGAAAATCGACCAACAACATAGAAAGACCCTCCTTACCCCCACGAGACTCAACAAACCGATTCAAAGCATGCAGAATGGCCTCTCCTCCACCGGATACCCCAACCCCAAACTGAAGTCCTGCAAAATAACCAGACAAAGAGGGACCGGTCAAACAAGCACCAAGCTTAGAGACAAGGCGCCTCCAAATAGTACCCACGACAATATGACGTATACCACCACCCGGTTTAACAAGTGGTGTGAGAGGAGCACTAGTAACGTACTCACCCAGACCCTGCGGATACCGACCCTCAAGGAAAAGATTAACCACCCGAGTAATAGAGGCGATCAAATCATCTAAAATAGCAATAGCAGCTCCTCCCAAACAATCCAACAGATGCTGAGCACGAAATCCATCCCTCCCACATGATGTGCCACGCGGAAAACTCCAAATCATATCCAAAAAAACGGCCGAAGAGGCAAGAAGAGGATGATGATCAACAGGCAAAGGCGGTAAGTTGGGAGATGGGGCAGCGGGGTGCTTATCTTGCAAAGCCGCCAGAGTGGCATCAGAGTAAGGAGCAATACCTGATGAAGAAAGCACTCGAACAGCGGTAGTGTAGTGAGCATCACAAATCTTCCTCCGACATTGTCGGAGGTTAAGCTCACACAAATCAAGGTCCTCATCAACATCAAAAGAGGGGGGAACCTCAGCTAAGGTCTCCTGTAAAAGTTGCAGATTGCCACCAGGCACACTCCAAGTATGAATAGCACTAGAAATACTCTCCTCTTGACGCTGACGCTTAACAACAGTCCTACGCTCAAGATTACTCTGCGGGAAAAAGGTCTTAAGTATACAAAGAGGCATCACAAGCAAGCGAATCGAGCAGGAGAGGTCTCCAGGAGAGTCAGCCATACCATCTAATGCCGCTTTTAACACCCGTGAAAAACCTAGGCGACACTTATGAGGGATGGATCTCACGGTGCGTAACCCCATAGAGAACAAACGGTCAAGCGCAGATAGAGACAAACTAACAGGCACAACCTCAACATCAGACAGGGGAACCGACGGAGACGGAGCAAGAGGTCTGGGAATATCGTAAATAATAAAACGAACAAGGCCATCACCACAGTCCGGAGGTGCCACAGAATCATCCTGGCTATGCCGACACCGAGCATGAAAGGTATGAGTTTTAAGGCATATCCCACATAGCCAAACCCCCATACGCTTTAAAGTTATCTCAGCCTCAGAATAAATAGTCAAACTATCACAAAGAGTTTGACGAGTAAGTACCCGAGCATCACCACTACAATGTCGGTCACGAAGGTGCATGAGCATGGAGGTTTTAACAAGACCCCTACCACCACCATCAAGGCACCCACAAAGACCTACAAAAGGACAATGATAACGTACAAGATCGGACATAAATACGTTTCTATCACAACACAAGTATCTTCAACGTATAACAACAACCGAAACTAATTAAAGATCAGCAACCCAAAGTAAGAGCAACCACAAAACCATCCCAATTAAGACCAACAAACAACAGCAACAACCGAAAAATTGAGAAGAGGATCTGACGAAGCAAAACTCAAACGAGGGCACAGAATAGCACACAAAAGCAATGACCAACAAACAACTTGAAAGGGACACCCGGAAGGCGTGATCGGCAACCAGGCCCGGCCAAACAGAAAACAGCAGCAAAACAAAAGGACGAATACCCGCACAACCCGATCGACCAAACCCACACAGAACTGGCCGACCAAAACCAGTCACCACCCCGACTCGCAAACACAGACGAAGAGACAACCGAAACCGAATAGATGAAGAAGGAGGGCACCAAACGAATCAAACTCGGGCACCACCGTACCTGCAGCAAAGCCAAACGAATCAAATCCAGGGGCCGAGAGCAATGGTCTGAAGATGGGTACTCCTGAACCGACGGCACCAGGCCGGAGAGGACTCCATCACTGATCACCAGAGAAGGCCGGAGAGGACTCCATCACAAGTAGCTTCACTGATCACCAGGGATTATTATTATTATTATTATTATTATTATTATTATTATTATTATTATTATTATTATTATTATTATTATTATTATTATTATTATTATTATTATTATTATAGCTTATTTATATATTATGAAAGTTTCTACATGAAATTGGATCGGAGACGACTAACAAGCTGAGCTCCGCATCCCTTTTGAATACTAAATGCAATCCTAGTCAAAGTGTGAAAAGAATCCCTACCATATTCGGGTAACCCCTTAGGGACCCCACACACCCGTTTGAGAAGTCCCATACCGTCATCCTCTATGTCACCAATAGTGGAAAATGAAAACGGCAGAAAGTGATAACCCTTGGCGCTGCAAACATCCTCATACTTCTTCCTTTTGTTATCAGCAGCCACTCTAGTCACTTTACCCGTAATAAAACTTGAAAGACTAGTCGAACTAAAGATAGAAGTTCCCATAATGTCCGCACAAGTGTCTTTGCCCTCGAACCAATTGTAGAACAGAATATCGGCTGGTGACGAGAGGGTTTCTCGACCAAATAAATTTATAGTCAAGACCCCGCTATAGGATAGTGGAGTCAGGTTCGTCCTCAGGAGAGAAGTCAGTGGTTCTAGGTTTAGTGTGTTTTGGGGTTCAGGGATAGCAGGAAAAGGTGATGAGGGTGGCTGTCGACAAAGAATAGAGGGGTCGATGTTGAGGGATGGAGAGAGAATGGTGGTTTGATATCGAGTAGAATATGTGCCGAATAAAAATAATAAAATAAAACAAATAAAGATGCAAACTTCCAAGGTTAGGGATCACCACAACAATAAACATATGTGCAGATCATAAATCACATAAAGATGCATGCTTTATATCAAAGAATCGACTTTCGCAAATTCCAACAATTTAGGTGATAGAGGCTCTCGCATAAAAACCTACTTTGTTTCTACCTTTTCTTAATTAGGATTAGTCGGCTCTCACAAATAAACCCTAATTACTATCCAATTCATAATAAGATCACTTTCGCTTCAATATCATGAATAAGGCATTTCCTCAACTCTCGCAAAGGATTAAGCACATAGGTAGATGATGATAAAGACATATAAATTCATGGATTTCTAAATCAAACACACATATCTATGTTGGGATCACCCCAACCCTAGAAGAAGGAAATTAGAAACAAGACATAATAAAAGAAATTAACTTTAACATTCAAAATAAAACTTAAACTTACAACCGTTCTTCTCCTTCCTCCTCCTTCTCTCTCTCTCTCTCTCTCTCTCTCTCTCTCTCTCTCTCTCTCTCTCTCTCTCTCTCTCTCTCTCTCTCCTCCTCCCCCTCTCTCCTTGCGCCCGAAGACGGCCTTGCTTGAATGAATGAAAATCAGCCCCCTAAGGCTTTATTTATAGGCTTCATTCCCTAGCTATTCCAGGAAAGAAACTATATCTATATCCAATTTTATCTATCTAATAACATAAAGATAAAACATGGAAATAAATAATTAGATCTAAAAGGAAATAAAGCTAATTTGTAGATAAATCCTCCATGGAGTTGATAGCTCTTGATAGAATTTGATCTCGAAAATATCTCCATCGGATTCGGGATAGAAACTTAACAACACCCGGATAGCTTGGAATCCCCCGCCTGGAATCAACTCGATATCGAGTAGAATTGTTCGATAACGACCAAAATTTTCTCATCTTCCACCCAGCAACTCGATTCCGGCCACCATGAGCAAAGTCGACTTGGTGTTTACTCGATATCGAGTAGATTTCGTCGATATCGAGCAACGTCTTCTCCGTCTTCAGCTTCTTCGTCGATCTCGGCTCCAGGAAGACACATCGACTTTGTTTTTACTCGATATCGAGTAAATTTCCTCGACATCAACTTGAATGTTCTCTTGCTCAGCTTCTTGGTCGATTCCGGGTGCTCAACTCGATTTGGGTTTACTCGATATCGGGTAGAACAACTTGATATCGACTAAGTCTCTAAGCTTTCTGCTCTGTTTTTGAAACGCACTTTCCTGAGTCCTCGTTCGTCGGATTGACGCATATGACCATGCGTTGGAAATCTCTTTTCGAGGGCTACAACGCTAATGAAGAAAATAGAACTTGACTCAGAATGATGAATACCGAAAAATGGCCTTTTCTCCAGCTGCACCATCCATAGCTTCTTCATGGCTTTCCTTTAAGCTCCAAAGTGCGTCCGATTTCTGTGAAATATAACAAAAACTTGTGTAAACCTCCATATATTGCAAATAAACATATACTACATATATTTTATATTATTTTAACCCAAATGTATGAAATGTATGCAGAAAACGATATAAAAAGTAGATGTCAAACATGGTGAATTAGGCTCACAACAAACACCCCATACTTAAGCTTGCTTGTCCTCAAGCAATACTTTTATTTGTCATTCAGGGGAAGGAATCAAAACTCTCAACATATTGGATTCATTCTCATATGTCCCTGCGATCAATTACCATCCTCGAAAAGGTACTAGTGTCACAAATCTATGCATGTGCAAACAAAAGCAACATCTACTCACAAAAGGAGGGTTATGCAAAAACATTCATTCGTGACAAAGCATTAATAATCAAGAGGACTTTAATTTAAGCTCCATAAGGAGTAGATTGGTAAAAGGCTAAAGATGGGCAATATTTTTGGCTATGTGGTGCTAATGATCCGAGGAAATGGAGTATTTCCAAACATTCTTAACCACATCTCTTTTTCATAAGATTTATCACCTTCCATAATGCTTTTATCAATAATAATGCTTTTACCTCTCTAACCTCAGCACTGCCTTCTCGCGAGTCGCAAACATGGGTGTCATGAATGGCCCCGGATACTTAGTGCTTTAGACTCCTCACCTGTGTGTCCCATCTCACTGAATATTATCTTAGTAAGCAGGGTCGATCTACCTTTATCTCCTGAGGTGATCAGATTTTTTTTCACTTATTAAATTTTCCATATATTTCAAACAATTTCCTACCAAACTCCAATAATGATAAAAACAACACAACAACCCTAAAATAATCTCCATAATGTAACATCATTCTCAACATAATCCCCGGATGGGAAATAAGGTAAATAATGGCAATATTTGGAACATGTGAAGCAATATATGAAAATAAGGCATAATATGGCTTTTGTGATGCATAGGCATAGGTAAGGCTAGGAAATAAACAATGAGCATTATATGGAAATATAAAGTCCTCCATCCTTTTATCATGCAACATGTCAAAAGCAACATCAAATTTTACCTCCTTTCACGGTTTTTATAGAAAATATGTACTTCATTGTGAATTCCCTTTACTAGGCAATTTCACGCTATATCTCTAATGAATCCAATTTTGCATCGTCGTATTCAATTAAAACTTCCATGACGTTATTCAAAAATTTTCAACGGGGGTCATTTTTTCAAACTTTGGAAAACATGCATGTAAGCACATAAATCAATAATGAATTCCAAAATATCCATGTATAAGCAATTCATGAAATAAACTTTAAATATGCATAAATATGGTCAAATAAAGTCAAATATGCATAAAGTAAGCCCATCCCACACCCCATACTTAAACATTACAGTGTCCTCACTTTATAAAAAATAAGGGTAAAGAAAGAAACTCACTAGACAGACGTGCTAATCGAGTGTTATGCTGCTGGGCCTAGTCCATTTTTAGCTTGCTTCTATCCCCATGGACCTGAAAAAATGTAGAAGAGAAATACCCACAATAGAAAAACTAAAAGTTCAAAACCAAAAACAAACAAAAGCAACAATGTCCAAAAGTCCCAAAAAATAAATGTCTATTTACAAGCTCTAGATTTTATAGTCACTGGGCCGACTTCGTCTTTAAGCATTAGCCTGGCTCATCTTTGTCCGGAGGTATAGGTGGATCTGGTGGTTCCTCCGGTGGTGGGAAGCGTGGGATGTCATCCGGGGGCATCATATGAAGAAGCTTAAACCTCCCCGAGTGGACACTCCATGGCTCCACCCATTCATCTTCCCTGGCTCGAGCTAGCATGTATAAGGGAATATATAAAGAAAATATACATACCTCATCATCATACCTCTTCCGCTTCATATGTTGATTTCTTTGCGCGTCTCCACCACGGCAAAACGGTGGAGTGGGAAGAGATATTTCCACCTCATCATGCGGAGCTTCATGCCACTTTGCTAGGACCCCATACTTGAAAATGAACATCGGTTGCCCAAAATCATCGGGGATAGCCTTCACTTTGGAAGGTAATGGCGATCTTGGAATGCCCTGGGCAAGAATCTCCAACTTCTTCTCTTCTAGTGCTTCTTTTTCTTGGGGTCCTTCAAATGGTTTTTCAAAGATAGATTGCAAAGGTGGAATCGAGATCGGGGAAGGACATACCTGGGTTTCTGTGATGTGGTCGACGTCGACTATGGGGTAGTCGAAATCGATTGGCAATTTTGCTCTTATGTACCGTGGGAGTACCCATTATTCGTTCCAATCTTCTTCTTCCTCATCACTTTCCATAGCTTCAATTTCCTCATAAGAAGGAGGCTCTAATCCTTTAGAACGATAGGAAGCCTCAAGTCTTCGGACTAAATCCTCCAGCCAGGCTATTTCCCTTAATCGTGCCTCCTCCACTGCGATCCTATTTCTCCGTCTCAAATCTTGAAACCATTCTTCCCACGCAGGATTCCCTTCAATAAAGTCTTCCATCTTTGTACCTAAGCTTTGAAATCACAATCAGGAACACAAATTAGTAGCAAAAGCCTGGCACCCAGTTGGTACCGGTGAGGTAGGTGGTGGTAGGGTATGTGAAGGGTAAGAAAAAGGGATGGGCTTTTCTGAACCTTAAACACAATTAAACTAGGCGTGATTGATATCTCCCCGGCAACGGCGCCAATTTGACGAGAGGGTTTCTCGACCAAATAAATTTGTAGTCAAGACCCCGCTATAGGATAGTGGAGTCAGTTTCGTCCTCAGGAGAGAAGTCGTCGGTTCTAGGTTTAGTGTGTTTTGGGGTTCAGGGATAGCAGGAAAAGGTGATGAGGGTGGCTGTCGACAAAGAATAGAGGGGTCGATGTCGAGGGATGGAGAGAGAATGGTGGTTTGATATCGAGTAGAATATGTGCCGAATAAAAATAATAAACTAAAACAAATAAAGATGCAAACTTCCAAGGTTAGGGATCACCACAACAATAAATATATGTGCAGATCATAAATCACATACACATGCGTGCTTTATATCAAAGAATCGACTTTCGCAAATTCCAACAATTTAGGTGATAGAGGCTCTCGCATAAAAACCTAATTTGTTTCTACCTTTTCTTCATTAGGATTAGTCGGCTCTCGCAAATAAACTCTAATTACTATCCAATTCATAATAAGATCACTTTCGCTTCAATATCATGAATAAGGAATTTCCTCAACTCTCGCAAAGGATTAAGCACATAGGTAGATGATGATAAAGACATATAAATTCATGGATTTATAAATCAAACACACATATCTATGTTGGGATCACCCCAACCCTAGAAGAAGGAAAATTAGAAACAAGACATAATAAAAGAAATTAACTTTAACATTCAAAATAAAACTTAAACTTACAACCGTTCGTCTCCTTCCTCTCTCGCCTCCTCCTCCTCTCTCGCCTCCTCCTCCTCTCTCGCCTCCTCCTCATCTCTCTCTCTCTCTCTCTCTCTCTCTCTCTCTCTCCCCTCCTCCCCCTCTTTCCTTGCGCCCGAAGATAGCCTTTCTTGAATGAATGAAAATCAGCCCCCTAAGGCTTTATTTATAGTCTTCATACCCTAGCGATTCTAGGAAAGAAACTATATCTATATCTAATTTTATCTATCTAATAACATAAAGATAAAACATGAAAATAAATAATTAGATCTAAAAGGAAATAAAGCTAATTTGTGGATAAATCCTCCATGAAGTTGATAGATCTTGATAGAATTTGATCTCGAAAATATCTCCATCGGATTCGGGATAGAAACTTAACAAAACCCGGATAGTTCGGAATCCGCCGCCGGGAATCAACTCGATATCGAGTAGAATTTCTCGATATCGACCAGAATTTTCTCGTCTTCCGCCCAGCAACTCGATTCCGGCCTCCAGGAGCAAATTCGACTTGGTTTTTACTGATATCGAGTAGATTTCCTCGATATCGAGCAACGACTTCTCCGTCTTCAGCTTCTTCATCGATCTCGGCTCCAGGAAGACACATCGACTTTGTTTTTACTCGATATCGAGTAAATTTCCTCGACATCGACTTGAATGTTCTCTTGCTCAGCTTCTTGGTCGATTCCGGGTGCTCAGCTCGATTTGGGTTTACTCGATATCGAGTAAAACAACTCGATATCGACTAAGTCTTTTAGCTTTCTGCTCTGTTCTTGAAACGCACTTTCCCGAGTATAGGAGCAGCTTTCAGCCCCTGTTGGGCCATAGGGAGCTTCAGATTCGCAATAAGAGCTTCTTCCCTCCTAGCGAGAGCAAAGTCCACCTTTAGGTGCTTGTCCACATTTTTGTAGTAGCAGCTAGCCATTTTCTTCATTAGGCAGGGGGCTGGCTGTAATACACACATGTCCAAGTCATCCTTATCGATAGCATTAACCCAACTGGAGGCAGCTGATTCGAAAGAGGTCCCATCACCAGTCACATCAGCACTCCTCAAAATAAGATCTTGTAACCCGCGGGACTGGAGTCTCGAAGCGAGAAATGCATAGCACAGTGTGTCTGCAGCAGTGTAGAACCCAAGACCACCATAATCGAGGGGCATAGTAGATAGACGCCACTGTAAAGGGCCAAAGCTTGACCCTCCAAGCGTAACTATATTCTCCACTGAAAGCATCAAACCACCATCAAAAACACAGTGGGCATATGTAAAACAAGGCGGAGGGGTTGTCCGCATCGCAAAGTAAAGACGAGAGACCCCTGAGCTGGCACACAGGAGCAATAACTCACACTGAGAATGTTCCAACTTCTTGATGGCTTCCACCAGGGCATTAGTTTTCAAAACTCTCCTCGTCATCACCTCGTTGTAGAAAGAAAGATCCAAGCTAACAATCCCGCCAAGGAGCTTAACTCTCCCTACTGGACGACAAATATGCTTAGGGAACACCCCGACTTCCCTACAACGTGGGTCCTCACTAGGCCAGAAAGTTTCTGTTTTATCAACATTGAGGTGAAGTCCTAGAGCCGGGCCATCCTCTTGGACAATGGCAAGTGCCTTACTAACCATCAAAGTGTCTCCAATCAACGTTCCATCATCAAGGTACCAAGCATTAAGCTTCAGCTTACAATTGTCCTTAACCTTACGAATCAGCGGGTGCAGTGTAAGCGCGAAAAGTCGAGGTCCTAGAGGGTCACCCTGTTGAACTCCCTGACATGAATATAGAACCTGATCACCATAATATAACCGAGCCGGACGTGCATAGCAGAACTCGACCCAATGAGATATTAAATGGCACATACGACGAACCTCCTTAATCATAGCACTACAATCAACGAGATTAAAGACATTTTTAATATCAACTAAAAGCATAGACATGCTATTATCATACCCTTGAGCTTCTACTAATCTGTTGAACACATGAAACACCGCTTCTCCGCCTCCTAAAACACCCACTCCAAATTGCATATCCTCTAAATATGGCCCAATGGTTTTACCAACCGAAGATGCAGCCACTTTTGACACCAATCGCCGCCAAATAGCCCTAACAGCAATGGGTCGAATCCCCCCACCTGGATTAAGGAGAGGCGTGAGAGGGACAACAAATTCACTCAAGGAAGTCGGACACCGCCCGTTGAGAAATATATTAACCACATTAGTTATAGAGGTAGAGACGTCCTCCGCAATGGCCACAGTTGCACCACCAAGAGCGTCCAAAAAATGTTCAACGCGAAGCCCATCTTTCCCACATGACGTACCTTTTGGGAAGCTTCTTATCCTGTCTAAAACTAAACTCCTGGAAACCTGCATGGAATCACCGACAATAGGCTCATGAGGCATGTAGGGCGACTGAGAGAATGGATGCTTGTCTGTAAGCTCTCTAAGAGTTTCATCCGTCTATGGAGTGACACCCAAAGACGTTAGAATACGAATGGCTGCAGAAAAATGTCCATCACCAACCTTTCGCTTGTATTGCTTAATGGTCTGCTCCTCCTAACACCTCTCCTCACTCCTAGAAGGTGCATCGAAATTACCAGACAAAAGTTCTGAGACAAGAATATGGATGCCCCCAGGTTCTGTCCACACCCGAATAGCCTCGGAAATACTATCAATCTGCAGGCACCTCTTTAGCCCCGACCAATTTTCTGCACTAGTTTTGCGCTTGTATCTATGTAGGATACAAACAGGCATAATAAGGAGACACACCCAAGCCGACACACCAGACCGATCCGATGTAACCCTATCAAGGGCATCCTTAAGAAATCTAGCAAAACCCAATCTACACTTCCATGGGGCATTCTTAACCGTATGAACATTAGCACTGAACACTCTCTCCAATAACATGACGTGAAATCCCACATTCATCGCAGGATCACCCTGATCATCCTTCTGAGCTATATCAACCGACGAACTACCAACATCAATAGCAGGACAGGGCAACCCGTGAATGAAAAAGGTAATTGTTCCGTCATTAGACAAAGGAGCTTCAACAACGTCACCGTCATGGAAATAATTCTTGGACACGGCGTGGGTGACACAACAATGGCCGCAAAACCAAAGACCAAGTTGGTGTAAAACCGCCTCAAACTACTCATAAATACCCGTATTAGATCCAAGAAACGCTTTGAAGCCGAGCACCGCATCACCTCTAAGATGGACATCCCGCAAGTGTCTAGTAAAATATGCTGGAGTGAGGCCCTTACCACTACCATCCCTACATCCATCACACCCGGCAAAGGGGCAATGAACCCTCACCCGAGGAACACCTCCCACACCGTTCATCCCAAACAACCAAAACACCAAACCCACCCTACTGCAGGCTCTGCGCGCAGCACCACCACACCCAAACCAAGCAGCAACCGACGTCCCAGACCACACCAACTGCAGTAGCTAACACCCAGGATGAACCAAATGAAGCAGACAGACACAACAACTGCATCAAAGAAAAAAAACGACACCAAGGACCTATTGCAGCCTGCAGATCGCACCAACAGCCAACACCAAAGACGAACAAAAAAAAACGAGTGATAGACCAGAAGACAGACGCACCACCATCCAACACGCAGCCGACACGCCGAACCGACAAACATAACAAGATCGAAAAGCCCGAACCGTCGATCAAGCACACAACGAGATCAAGCACGCAAAGAGAAGAAGAGAGCAAACCTGCATCCGCCAATCGAGAAGAACAACGACCTATAGAAGGAGACCCTCGAAACGCAGGTTCCAAGCGCCGGGATGAGCCGAAGACGACTCCATCACCAATCGCCACCACTGATCGCCAAATCGCCCTAAGCCCTAGCGCAATTATTATTATTATTGTTGTTGTTGTTGTTGTTGTTGTTGTTGTTGTTGTTGTTGTTGTTGTTGTTGTTGTTGTTGTTGTTGTTGTTGTTAAAACTAAAAAGAATATAAGGAGTACTTGTCAAAATACATGTGGTTAGAGGGTCATAGGCATTGTTACTACTATAAAAACAAAGTTATAGACACTATAACCAAAGTAAAACCCTAGAACAAGGAAAGCACAAACCATATATGGGCTAATGAGAAACCAAAATACATGTGGTGACAATTCTCATCTAATATATGAATGAGTAAGAGGGTAATAGACGTTGTGACCAAAATAAAAATAGGGTCATATGCACTCTCACCAAAATAAAAATAGGATCATAGACACTGCCACCACTATACCACTATAAAACTAGGTCATTAACACTGTCACCACTATAAAAACTAGGCCATAAATACTGTCACCAAAATAAAAGTTTGGTAAAAGACACTGTCACCACTATAAAAATATATTTATAGACATTGTAACCAAAGGCAAACCCTAGGAGAAATGAAGCACAAACCTTAAAGGGGCTAATGAGAAGCCAAAGTACATGTGGTGGATAGTTTTACTCAAATATATGAATGGGTAAGAGGGTCATAGAAACTGTAAACAAAATAAAAACAAGTTCATAGACATTGTCACCACTATAAAAATAGGGTCATAGACATTGTAACCAAAGGAAAACCTTAGGACAAAGGAAACACAAACTCTAAAGGGGCTAATACATATGGTGGATATTTTTACGGGGTCATTATCACCACTCTTATCAAGTGGTGACACATGTGTGGTTACATGAATTTTTTTTGGTGACAACTTCGTTTTAAGAGTTTTTTACGGGGTCACTGTCACCACGCACATGTGTGGACCGTGTGGTGACATAAAAAATTTTTGGTGACAACTACGTTTTAAGAGTTTTTTTAACCTTTTTCGGGGTCACTGTCACTACAATTATCGTTGTCACCACTCTTATCACTGTCACCAACCCTTATCTTTTATCACACTGTTGGTGACAACATTTTTTTTTTTTGACATTTTTATTTTTGCCCTTTTTTTACGATGTCACTATCATCACCCTTATTAGTGTCATCGCAAGTGTAACAAGTGATGTTATCAAAATGATCGAGTGTTATTAATAGTGTCAAAAGGTAAAATCAATGTAATCATATACTCCCTCCGTCCAAGAATACATTGTCTTTTATGCATTGAAACTTTGTTGAAAATACATGGGCTTTTAGATGTATAGGTAATTATTACTTCTAAAATTACTACATTTTTTACTTGTTAAAATTAAATAAGACTATTGGAAAAATTAAAGAAAACCCTTGAACTTTGAATCCCTATTTTAACCTTTAATATTAATGATGAGATTTAAGATGCAAAATAGGTTCCTTAATTAACGTGCATGAGCCTCAAAGGTCATGTATTCTTGGACGGAGAGAGTAATACAAAACAGATTATACAGTGTAAATTTTAAACTACCAACTACACATCACCACAAGAGGATATTAACTACACGCCAAATCAGTCAAACCCCAAACCAAATACTCCCTCCGTCCCACAGTAGTTGTCTTTGGATTATTCATTTACGCTTTTTAATGAGCTAAAAACTATATAAAATATTCATTTTTTAATTAATTTTTTAAAATAATTCTATATATACTTACTAGTAATATGTATGATATTATTTAAAAATATTTAATAAAATGTTAATATTTTATATAGTTTTTAACTTCTTAGAAAAATGTGCATTAATTGTAAAAGACATCTATTGTGAGACGGAGGAAGTAGTTTAACAGAAACAAAAGGGAACTTTGTAGTCCGAAACGGTAAATACATAGATACGATGGTTAAACCAAGCACAAAATAGTAAGACCATACATAAACACAGGAGCGGTTTCTTTTTGGGGGGTACATAAACACAGGAGCGGTTTCTTTTTGGGGGGTACACTTGAGGGGAACTTTGTAGCTTTTACAACTTACAAGGTAGTGACAAAGTGAAGGAGGCAAGTGGATGACAGCTAGAATGAAATCAAACTTTTATAATTAAAACAAATCAAAATTAATGATCTTTTGTTCTCATATACATGGTTGCTCTATTAACCATTCAATTTTTATAAAAAGAAATCTCATTTGCTAAGTGCTAACCCGAAAACAAAACAAAAAATAGAAGAAAGTCAAATTCAGAAAAAAAATACGAGGCAGGTCATGCAATCGCACGATAGTGAATCTAGCTATATACTAAAGTCTCAGGTTTCTTGCCCTTGCCAGTTGAAAATTAAAAATTCAAGATTCAGGCGGAACAGAAGAGGCAGGTCATGCAATCGCACGATAGTGAATCTCCTCATTTCGCTGGCTGTGACCCTGGACGATGATCGTGTAGATAGCTAAGGCTTTGCAGTGAAACTCCCAATGAGATCACAGAGAGAGAGAGAGAGAGAGAGAGAGAGAGAGAGGAGGAGGAGAATGGTGTGAGGCGTGGTGCTGGTCTGCCGCAACAATGGCCTTCAATCCGCCACCATGTCGATATCGATAGATGTCGATGGAAGCCCAGGCATAGATCTAGTAAGAAGGGGATCTAGGGGCCGGGGCGAGAGGCCGAAGGACAAGGACATGCATGAGCCATCGAGAGTTCGAAGAAGAAGAAGGGAGAAGCACGGACCAAAAGCCATGGAAGCCTAAAGGGGACGAGGATTGAGGAAGGGCAGAGCGGAAGAGGAAGCGGAGTCTCAGATATGAAGAACGAGGGTAGGGAAATGAGCAAGCAGATGGGAAATTAAAAAGGCATGGTAAAAGGGGATTATGAAAAAATATTGAACATTTGCTAGCAAAGTCCAATCGGTGGAATATATTTTAAATGGGCTCTTGGGGATGGTCCTTTGGTCAAATTTCTTCTAAAATTTAGGCATATTTAATTATAATTAGACCATTAAGAAAATTTTACACCTTAAGGAAAATTTTACATCCGAAAATTTTACATTCGATCCAATCCGATATATATATATATATATATATAATATATACTAAAACAGAGGCGACTGGCGCGACCTCACGACCACATAATTTTATGGATTAAGCGAGATATTATTTTTGCATGCGTGATATTTTCTGAATTAAAGTGATATTATATTTTTGGACTACATCAATTAATAAACCAATATAATTTTATCATCTTAATTAATGGTCTCACTTATTTTTATAAATATTCAACCATATATTTTAATATGATTTAAATTGAAAATTAAAACATTCGTTTTGGTCGATCAATACTTTGAAGTTTGAACAAGAAAAATAAAAAACAAAAGGTTTTTTTTAACCTATACATAGATTAAGAAACTGAATTTAATAAAAATTCCTAAATTTTATTTCGCCAGACACAATTGCATTACTAAGTCTTCTTAGCACTGAAATTGACACATTTGTTAGTACCACCCTATAATCAACCTTATATTTTAATTAGATAAAAATCTTATCTTTTTATATTAAATAAAATCTCCAATATTTAACGAATTATTCTACGTTTTAGATCAAATTGAATATAATATAGAAAAAATTTGCGAAATGGGCACATTAATTGGACGAATTTGCAAAATAGACGCGGGTTTGGACAAATTTGCGAAATAGCCCCTATATATACCTAATTTCGCGTTGTACGGACATTTTTCCTTGTTTCTCATAAAATCGATTTCCTCTTCTTTTCCAACTCTCTCTTTGCTCGGAGTTTTTCATCTTGCTACCCCTGGCTTTGTTTGTGGTTCGTTTTCCGACTTGGTGCTTTTCTGGCTTGATTCGCTCGATTATTCGTCCTTGCTTGGGTAAAGTTCAGAGTTTGTATCGTGTATCTCAATGTCGTCATCCAGTAGCTCAGGTATAAATTTGGTGGATTTTTGCGAAATTTGTCGTGCTAGGGTTTTGGAATATGTTCGTTTATGTTGATTTTATTGTTTGTTCAACAATCTATGGTAAATCGATGCTTTATGTGCATTCTTATGTGCGGTTATTAGTACTTTTCGTCGTTTTTGGAAGTTGCATATGTGAATTCGGGTTTTTGAACTGTTTATTTTCGTCAAATTTGCGGTGTTGCACTTTGTAAGTGCTTTTTTAGTGTTCTTCGTGTATGCGGACCTGTTTTCCATGCTTTTGATTGTTTTTTGTCGATGATACGGTACTTATCTGCTGCTATGTTCAAGTGTATGGCGCTGACACTGTCTGTTTTTGTGTTAGTTTGTTGTAGTTCCAACAATGTATGTGTTTGGATTTGGTATTTTGTTTGTGTGTTTTGTGATGTTCATTTTGTTTTAGTATGTCTGTGTAACATTATATTGTCATTGTTTGTTGTTGTTTATGTCATCACATATTCTGTTATTGTCTATTTTACATTTTCTTTATTTTGTTGCTTGCAGGAACTCAATCTTCTGATTCATCCACCTCTTATCCTGGTTCTGATGTAAGTTATTTTTTATTTTGATGAGCAAGTTGTAGTTTTTTCTTAATATGATGGTTGTTTTTTTTTTTGCTTAATCGTCTGTTATTGATCAGGGGTTGGAATATTGCATTCCTGTTTCTGAGCGATTTCATTGTAGATCCAACATATATTCACACCCTTCTGTCTGTGATCTTATCAAGGAGCATTTGTGTCCTTCTCACTACAATACTTTGCAAAAAAGTTGCGTTGGATGGGTGCTGACGCAAGGCACCAAAATGGTTATAAATTTCCAGCTTATGCATCAAATGGTGCTCCGTCAAGTACAAACAAAAAAAGAGCGTGAATTGTGGTTTAGAGTTGGTGGACATCTTGCACGTTTTTCAATCGCTGAGTTTCATGTTATTACAGGCCTTCCTTGCGAAGACCGTGTTTGTAATATCCCAAAGAAAGTGTCAATATTGGAATTTTTTGGGCAGAAGAAAATGACTCATGATGAGCTACTTGATCGTTTCATATCTGAGAAAAAGATGTCTAAGAAGAAGTTGATTATGGCAAAGTTGTTGCTGATTGAGAGGCTAATTGTGTATAGGAGGTCAGAAGTTGTAAGTGCACAATTCTTATCTCTTGCGTGCAATGAGAAGGAGTTTGAACTATATCCTTGGGGTAGAGAGTCATACACCCGTTTGCTGAAGTCATTGAAGAGTTCTTCTGTTGCAGATCGGAATGGGGTTAGGGATTCTTATCAAATGTATGGATATTGCCTTGCATTCCAGGTATTGTGCTTTAGTTATTGCATGTCTTATGTCATCATTTTTTTGTCTGTGTCAGCACAACTTTAATGGTTATGTGAGTATTATGTAAATATTGTTTTGTAGTGGCATAACGAGTTTTCTTTTGTAACAGGCTTGGATATTAGAAGCGTTCCCAGCTATCTCAGTTAATTTTGACTGTAATTTTAAGATGCCTGAACTAGATCCATACTTGTTGCACTGGCAATGTGATTATAGCCAAGTATATGCTGAAGCTGAGAAGTTCTTTCATGGTGATTTGGTAATTTTTTTATATTTTCTCTCTGGAATAACATTTTTATTTGATGCATCTTTGTGTTTTTATTCTGATACATGTGCATTGTCCAGAGCCCGTTGTTCCCTATTTATGGGGAGTTTGCACGCACTGAATTAATGGCGTTTGCTGGTGAAAAAGCTGATGTTGTAGTTGATGCTGTAGTTGTTGCGTCAGTTTAAGAAATAGTTTCTGGACCTGTTGATGCGACTTTGTATGAGAGTTGTCGTGTTCGTAGAAGGGCATATGAAGCTAAGTTTTCAAATAGGGCCACCCAGTCTAAGGAGGAAGAAGCTAATGTGTTGCAGAAACATGATGAAGGCGAGACGTCAAAGAAGAAGACGCCTGTGAAGAGAGGCAAGGGTGCTAGAAAGAAATAGGACGGTAAGTCCTTTGAAACTGCATTTGAAGTTTTCCCAGAGATTGATAAAGAAGATGCAAGGACCTCAAAGAAGAGGAAATCTTCTGCTGGAGTGATGGTTGAGTCCAGTGATAGCTCTGAGCAACGGGTCCCCATGAGGAGGGGTCGTTCTGCAAGTCGTGTTCTAATCAATCCATACATTGCTCTAGACCGTAAAAAATCTGTCAAGAGTGATGTAAAGATGCCTCGACAGAAGGCTTCAGCAGTGAGGACAGGTGCTAGAGTTATTCCATCTGAGGAGGGTAAGAGACTTACTGCTGACACAGATTTGCACAAGGAAGTTGATGTGGTTGCTTCACCTTCTAAGCGATGTCGGTTGAGTACTGATTCATGTGACCTTTTAGAAGATGATGCCCTGTTGAATGTTGTCTTTCAGCGGAGGTCTAAGATGAAGAAGACCGGTGGTGTAAGTTGTTGTAGGCCATTATATGATTGTAATGTTGACAAGTCTTTTATTATTCCTTCAGTTCCTGTTGTTGGTACCGCGGATGCACATGTAGTGAAGCCTGTAGATATTCATGTTGCAGTCTCTACATCTGGGTGCGAAGTCAGTGTTGGTGATGACAAAGGTGAAGATTTTACTACTGATACCCATACTTCCAAATCCTGTGGTGAAGTTCCTGTTTGTGATGACAATGTTGATGTTTTGCACTCTGACACCCATTCCCCTAAATCCGATAAATTGTGTGCTTCTCAAACTGCGAGGCTATATGTTTTGGGCGACCTTGCAGATGGCATTGATTGCGGTGACACCGTTGAAGAAGTTGAGACACCTTCTGCTGACAGTGATGGAGAGGGTGATGTGTCGACCCCTTCTGTTCAGAAGTCACCCCTGGGGCGTGTTGAAGCACATGATTTTGGTGGTGGGCAGTCTGTGCTGGGGCAAACATCTGCTGCTTGTGAAAATGAATATGTTAGCATTTCAAGTGATGAAGCTGTGAAAATAGCAGTGTCATCAGAGAAAGTGGAAGATATTGAAGATGTTTCTCCTCAAATGGATGCTAACGATAATCCAACTTGTTAGTTGCCTCCCAAATCGCATGATGATGTTTTTGCTTCTTCTCTCCCATCTCATCCTGACTGGGTGAAGGAGATTTATAGGAAGATTGCGAAGCTTGAAGAGATCCCAAAAATTATGCATCTGTTGTCTGCAAGGGTAGATGCAATTGAAACAAAGATTGTTGAGCTGAATGGGAGCCTTCAAGTGTTTGGTGAGATGGCGAAGAGGTACGATGAGCTTGAGGTTAGGGTTGCTAATTATGAAGCTTTGTTTGAGAGGTTGCAGTCAAACCCTGTCAAGCCTGATGTCAAGGACACTTTTGCAAAAGTTGATGACGAAAGTGTTAGTGGTGCTAAGTATCAGTACACACCTGTGAAGGCTTGTGATAAGCACATTGCTGGTAAGACTGTGAGCTCTCCTGTGGTATTTCATGATGAAAGCACCAGTGGTGGTAAGGGCCAGGGCACACCTGCGAAGGCTGATGCTAAGCATATTGCTGGTAAGTCTGTGAGCTCTCCTGCGATCGTTGATGTTGAACATGTGAGGTCTGGTAAGGCCCAGGACAAACCCGTGAAGTCTGATGATAAGCACGTTCCTGGCAAGTTCGACGGCCCTCTTGTGGGAGGCGATGATGAACGTGTCAGTGGTGGTGAACCCCAGGCCACACCTGTGAAGGCTGTTGTTGAAGATGTGAACAAAATTTTGAATGATGTTGTGTCTGATCTTCAACAGTCTTTCCCTGACGAGGAGTTAATGTTGAAATCATCCGCCGTTTCTGGCGAAGGCGTGCCCGTGTCTTTGCCTTCATTAAGTAGTGAGGTTCTAGTAGTGGGTAAGGAGTCTTCACCTGTTGTTGCTGACACTAATTTTAAGGTTTTTGGAGATGAGGTTGGGATTCCAGCAACTTCAGCTGAAGGGCCTCAATCTACAAACTGTGAAGGCGAAGGCGCTGGTGGTAAAGTTGTTGGAGTTACGGTTGACCCAGCCCTTGAAAAGTACATTTGTCTTTCTGACAATGATGATGACAAGGGCGCAGGCGTTGATTGGGATTCGTTTGCCAAGGATTCTGCAATTCAAATTGAAGTTGACCAACTAAAGGCTTCCAATCTTATCCCATCAAACAGTACATTCTTGTATGGTCCAGTTGTGAAAGTGAAGAAAGTGAGGATGCCAAAGCATGCCCCTAAGAAATCACTGATCAGCTCGGAAGATCATGAATTTATTTATGGACTCGTAAAAAAACAAAGGTATGGTTTAATTTTATGTTTAGTATTTGGTATGAAATGTTGTTGTTATTGTATTAGTTACAACATCTTATGCTATATATATATATTTTATTTTTTATTTTTTGCTTTGTGTACTCCTTGGCAGGAATTTTTCTGTTGTTGGTCCAACCTCAAGGGTTGATAGAAAGTTTTTCCAGCGTATTTTATTGAAGAATATGTGGTTTGATTGTCAGGTAATAACTGGTTATATATATATATTTGTGGATTAATTTTGATTGTATTATTTGCTTGTTGAATCCACTTTTTTATTACTTTGTTTAGCATCTAGAAGCAGGTTTGATTCATATTAGGAAGCGCATTCATGAGGACCCTGTGAAGTATCGAGATGTTCTTGTTCTTGATTGGCTATTTTATCTAAAGTACCTCCCCGACTATGTTTCTTGTTATGGGATAGACATAGATCTTGAGGATATGGGTACGTGCCCTGCTGAGTATGGGAAGCCATGGGCATCGGTAAAGAAAATTTACACAATTTTCAATGTTATAAACAAGCACTGGGTGGCGTTGGAGATAAAAATTGAGGATAGGGTAATCAATGTGTTCGATTGCAATGTTCCTGCTGTTAGGGGAGGTGTTCTTGAAGAACAACTGCAACCATTTGCTATTTGGCTTCCAATTCATTTACCAAAGGCTGGGCTATTTGAAAACTTTGATTCCTCTCCTTTCCAGTTATATATGGTCCTTGGGTTAATGCATGATTCAACTGGGTATGTATTTGTTATCTTGTTATGTTCTTTGCTTATGTTTAGGTACTTGTTATTTATGTCCTTACATTACATTGTTTCTTTCCTTGTCTACAGGGCTTCATGCGGTGTGTTTACATTAAAAGCGATTGAAGCTTCTGTATTTGGGGGAGATGTTACAACCTTCAACAACGAAAAGATCTTTCGTTTCAGAGAACTCATGTGTGCAGATCTGATCAAAGAAACTTGGAGTTTTAGATTTTAGAACCAGTAGTTAGATAGGGTGTTCTTTTGTAAAGGGGGGAAGTTTGGATGTAATCTGACAACTTAATTGCTCAAGATAGATAAGAGAACATTATGTGCTGACAACAGTTGCCTAAGTACGAAAGTAGTGGTGACACTGATGTTCGTTTTCAAGTAGCGTTGAGACTGTTGATCTTTGTGATTTTTTGCTCATTATGTTCCTATTTTTCGTTAATATAATTTTCTACTTTTTAAATATATATTTTCTTACGCTGCTGTCTTGTTTTTGGTCATCGTTCGAATTAAATTTCATACCGTGGTTGATTGGTGAAAATTTGCTCAACATGATCATATTTCTGCTGAACAACAGGTTAAATTTTGCAAAACAAGTAATCTTTGTGAATTTGTGCCCAATAACATCTTATTTTTGCTTACTAGAATTTTTGACTCTTTAAATTTATATTTATTTACGGTGCTGCCTTTTTTTTGGTCATCGTTAGAATGAAATTGCATACAATGGTCGATTAGTGCAAATTTGCTCAACATGATCATATTTTTGGTGATCACTAGGTTAAGTGTTGCACAATAATTGATCTATGTGAGTGTGTTCCCAATATGATGTTTTTTGTACTTAATATAATTTGTGAAATTTGAAATATATTTATCTCATCGTGTTGTCCTTTATTTGGCCATAATAAAAATTAAATTGCACACCATTGTCGATTTGTCGAAATTTGCTCAACATTATAATATTTTTGCTGAACAATAGGTTAAATTTTGCACAACAATAGGATTTGGACAAAATTGGTGGTTTGGTTATTTTAAACTTCAAGACATGAGACAGTGGCCCATTAACTGATGAAAGAAGTTGGCCCAAGTCGGTAATTTATTTAAAGCGGTGTTCTTCCTCGTTTCTTCAACAGTTCAACGTCACTCAAACCCTTTCCACTCCCTTCATCCTTACCCTCTCTCCAACTCTTTTGCTCGTCCTCCACAAGCTCTTCCTTTTTCCGGAGTCTTCTTTCCAAGGTGCGCCCTTTCTCATCTATTTCTCTACCTTTCGATCTCGTGTTTACTTCAAGAAAATCGGTTAGGGCTTTTTTCTGTTTTCCTCATTTTTAGATGTGTTTTATTTTGTGTTTTCATGATTTTTAGATGAGTTTTTCATCATCTTTCAGTTTGTTAGGGTTTTGATTTTAGCATTTTATATGAGTGTATATTTATTTTTTGTTGTTTATGTTTTGTATCCTTAGATGGCACTTCCAATTGAAGTTCAAATTGGTTACCATACCACTGTTGGGTATTTTGAAGTGTCAATCACACCAAGGCCGACGCCTGTTTATGGACCTAGTATCTTGCACGTGGTTATCAATTCCGAGAGGATCCCTGAGGTGTTCGTGGAACATATCACTGAGTGGAATGGGTTGCCAATGTCTTTTGAACAGTGTGATCAGTTGTTTCATGAAGCAGGGGTCACTGCTGTGGTTCGAACTCAAGTAGCCAACCTGATGCTGACGGATTATACTCACATGTGGTTTTCAGACGATGCTGAGTTCATTGAATACGGGCTCTACCCTGATCTCATTATCGATGTACGTTTCCTTGTAGAATCTGAAGATGAGATGAGCTCTGATCCAAGCTCTGAATCTGAGATGAGCATAGATTCTGAAGAGCATGTGGATCCCCCAGCTTCTCCAGATGAGGTGGACCTGTGCTCTATATGCCTTGAGCCAATGCTGCCATCTACGCCGAGCCTTCGGACACTGTGTGATCATACCTTCCACACAGCGTGTCTTATGGAGTGGGTGTCGTATCAACCCATTTGTCCACTATGTCGATCACCCTTTTAGGCATATTTGTAATGTATATTTGCTTGGAAAAGACATTGTAGGTGCACCTATTTTGTGGTAGTTAAGCTAATGGAATGTATGGTATGAATGGAAGTCGGTATCTGGCACCTTTTTGTATATGATTTCCATTGTAATCATACCAACTGGCTTTTGTAAGTATTTGTTCTAATTGGTCTTTGGAAATGTATAATATTAATGAAATTAATGCATTGTTAAATTTGGTTGTGTATGATACTGTGTTTTATTTGAGGAAGAGAAGCCCACCTGATCTTTGATGAATACGCTTATATATTATCGTTGGTGACAGTGGCCTAGTTTTTGTTCTTGTTGAAGTGTATCTTCTGTGAAGAGGTTTTTGATGCCCAAAGTATTGTTAACATTTATTGTCTGATTAGGTTAAAGTAATGCCGACACCATACTTGCATTTTTTGATATTGCAGTGTGTGTGGTGACACTAGGTGTTTGGTGTCCCAATTAGTGCTGACAGTGATATCAGTTACAATTAGTGATGACACTGATATTCAAGTATTGTATTCTATGATTTTTGAAGTGTATGTATTTATATTTTTTTCATTTTATAATGTATGCGATGGGCACTATGTGTTTGAGACGCAAAGTATTGGTGTCACTCATATTATATTACAAGTAGTGATGACACGAGTGTTGTATTTTTTTATTCTTCAGTGTATGGGGGTGAAAGAGGTATGTAATGTCCATATTATTGTTGAAATTGTGAGTTATATTAGTTTGAATTTGTGGTTTCACCAGGTTGATCTTTTTTGATATTTGAATTTCTTGCGGTGACACTAGGTGTTTTAGACCCAAAGTAGTGCTGACACTGATACTAGTTACAAATAGTGGTAACACTATACTTGTATATATTTACTTCAAAGTGTATGTGGTCGTCAGAGGTGTTTAATGCACATAGTATTGCCACCAGACGTGTATTAGTTACACCTAGTGGTGATAGCAGGTTGTGTAAGATAAACTTGCTCAACAATATATTATTTTTGCACCATGGTTGAGACTTGTGAAATTTTGTCCATGATAATTCAATTTTACTTGTCAATTTAATTATATAGTTCCTTACTAGAGTGTTACACAACGTGGGCTTAAATAGCCGCAATTTTAGAATAAAGCTGCACAATGTGTGGGCGTGATTGGTGTAATTTTGCTCAACATCAATTTATTTTTGCTCAACAGTAGTTTATAGTTGCAAAACAGTAGTTTATAGTTGAAATGTTATCATAATGATTATATTTTTTGTCAATATAATATTAAATTTTTCCAAAAATTTTGTTTTTTGCACCATGTTATTATTTTTGCTCATCATCAGATGTAAATTTTCCAACACCGGCTATTGGGGGAAATTTGCTAACCATTATCTTATTTTTGCTTATCAACACATTAATTTTGCACAAATGTTTAAATCGTTGATATTGCCCTCAACATAACTGTTGGGCTTCGTTTAGAGATTGCCGGCCCATTTCCCGCTTATTTATACTGCTCTAAAACGTTTTTCAGATTGTTTGCAAGTCTTTTCATCTTCTTCTTCTTGTTCATCTTCATCCTCTCTCGTTCTTATCCAGATTTCTTGCTTTCAAGGTGCGATTCCTGTTGTGGTATGTACTCCTTTCTGTTTTCTTCCTTTAAAAAAAACGTTATCTGTTATTTTGATGTACTGCTTCAACAAAAATCTAATTGTTGTATTCTCTGGTTTTCGTTGAACTCCCCCTTGCTTTTTAGTCTAGTAATGTTCATATATTGGTGTTTGTCTTGCTTATTTCCTATTGCATTGTATTCCGTTTGGGTGTATGTGATTCTTATTGTCATTAAAAGTCATCAGTTAGGGTTTTTTTCAGTTTTTCATGCATTTTTTCTCTGTTGTCTTTCTCAAATGTTTATTTCTTTATAATATCGATGTAATGTTTTATTTTTAATTCAATGTCTAATGTATGAGTATATTTTGATTTTGGCTGTGTAGGTTTTCTCTTCTTCAATGGCATTCCCAACCTATACTGAAATAGACTACGACTACATCGTTGGAACTTATGAAGTTGAAATATCAGGATCTGAGTCAGACTGGTATGGACCTAGTCTACTTCTTGTGGCCATCCACTCTGACAGCATTCCCTTGACATTCTATCACACGTCTACTTGGAATGGTTTGCCTATGAGTCTTGCTCGCTGCAACGAAGTGCTACAGCATGCAGGAGTAACGGTTGAGGTTAGAACCCAGGTAGCCAATCGACTTCTAATGGATTACACTAGAAGTTGGTTTGACGCCGATGCTGATCTTGTTGAATATGGTCTTTGTCCTAACATCAACATCAATGTACATTTTTATGATGACTCTTCACCTGAAGCAAGCCATGAGTCCGACATAAACGATGACATTCATATGGAGGTTGACCAAGCAGATCCCCCAGCACCTCCAGAGCCTATGGAGGTTGACGGATTAAGGGAGATATATCATCTTGAGCTTGATGATGATGAATGTCCAATTTGCTTGCTTCCAATGTTGGAGTCAGATCCTGTTCTTTAAACGCCATGCCAACATCACTTTCATCCAAATTGTTTACGCGCTTGGCTTTTAGTTCAAAACAACTGTCCTCTTTGCCGGGCAGACCTATAGCTTTAGTTGATATTAGTGTAGTATGTAATTTCGTATAGTACTGATGTAACCTAAAATACATTCTATGAATTAAGTTTGTCCTTGATCACATTTGTTTCTGGTTTATATTCAAATTATGGTAATATTTGACATTTAAGTATGTCATTTTGTGTGACCCAAGTTGATCATATTGGTGGGTTCTGCTATTGAAGTTTATGTCTTGACATTTGCTGATATTAAAACTTAAGTGTGTGACACTATTAGGGTAAGTCCCAAAGTAGCGCTGACACTGATTTTAGGTACTATTCTTTTTGTGATTTTCAAGTTTATGATGTTGCACGAATTGGCAAGTGTTCAAAGTCTTTTTGTTACATTGTTGGTTAAAGTAGTTGGATCTATTGGTGACAATATTCTTATATATTTGGCTGTTTTCTGTTTTTGATATGTTTGTGATGACACTAGGTGGATAAGGCTAAAAGTATTGCTGACACGAGTTAGGTAATGTCTTCCAATGATAACTATAACTCAAATAACTGCAATCCGTTTTCAGTTATTAGTTTTACAGTTTTGACAGTTTTTTTTTATAGTTACTCTGAAATCAACTGTCACAAATAACTGTTACAACATGAAAACTGTCTACTTGTTGCCTATATATATCCATTCATCATTCTTTGGTATCCATTGGCGCCTGAAAACTGGTTTTAACAGAAACACATCCCTCTCTAAAAAGATGAACTATGGTAACACTGTCGGGTTTTGCACGAGTTTCCATCAATTGATGGATGTGCTGGATAGTGTTTTTTACCCTCGTTATCACATGAATCTAGTTGATGAAGTATGCGAGACGAACAAAGAGGCCCGCAGGGCCGAGTTGTTGGAGGCTGTTCTCGTTCATTACACATTATACGAGGAATACCAAAGATCCATAATAGCAACTGAACATCACGTTCGGATTGCGGCCAAAGATGAAGATGGTGAAGCATTATCAAAGGTGATATTTGAAGTTTTATCCATAAATTTTCTTTCCATACTGTGATTGAGTCTTGTCTTTTATCTTTTATATAGATGGAAAGAGAACTGGGCAATCAAAGACAGTTGTTTGAAGATGCAAAGGACAATCTAATGGGGTGTGTTAAAGAGGTTTTAGATGCAGAAATGGAAAGGAGGAAGAAGATTGATGCCTTCTTAGGGCTGTAGTTCTACTATATTAATACGTATTAACATTGGTACTTATTTATATGTTGAATGTATTTTTTATTTTTTTGTTATTTTAGTTTATATGTGTTTCATCATAATGATATGATGCAATATATTAATATCATAATAATTATATAATTATTTTGTAATTTCCTTCCTCATATTTCAAATTATAAATTGGGACTGAAGTTTTACGTCTATCCCTTGGTATACGGCGGACACATTTGATTAGTTTGTGGATTGTTTTGGTAAAAGTAGTGCTGACACTGTCTAACTAAGTTTTTATGTTACTCGTAATTTGCTCAACATCATCTTAGTTTTGCTAAACACTAGTTTACAATTGCACAACAAACGAATGGATATTATTAAAATCAACTGTTTGAATAACATAGACCACTTGATTATAAGCGCAGAGAATTGTGCTGACACATTGAAGAACAAACACAACTGTTTAGTAGCAGTTATAGTTGTATGCATCTTGACAAATACTATCCATCAAAAACCCACATGGACAACAAACGTCTTAACGGGTACGAGAAACCTGACCATAGTGACAACAACTGTCTTAATTGGTACGAGAAGAATTTTCAGAAGTAGCATATAAAACTGTCTACACCAAAATTCATTCCAAAGTTTGAAAATAAAACACGAAATTGTGTTATGGTTGTTCAACCAAGATTCAGTCTCTGCCCCTGAATTCCTTTCGAAGTCATTCTTGCATGGGATTTTGCTGCCTTCACAACATCTGCGTTCACTTCATTTAACTCTGAACATACTATATCTGTCAGATACTTCACACCCAGCTTTGAAATATTCTTGAAATTGCCCTTTTCCAATCCACACTTGTACCCTCTCTCTGTCCCAAAGAAGGTCTCCATGTGGCGCATGAGGCATACTCGAGAATATTGAACTTTCTCCTCTCCAGCCCATGTGATGGGGACTTTTGATGGTGTTGCATCTGACACTATTTCTACCTTTGCTGGGAGCCCCTTCTCTGTTAGATAAGCAATCAGCATATCGCCCTGCATGGATTGAATTAGAATTCATGTAATTGTAATTATAAAATGAGTTGATATTTAAATGAAATTAAGAGAAGGAAAGAAATATTAGATATCAGTAGTAAAACTTACCAAACATTCAAAGGGTGGTGTGAAGGGTCTAATTGGATCACCGGAAGGTGGTGTGACATCAACAATTTGGACCATTTTGTTTTTAAAGTTGAAGACAACCATGACATAGTCTGCTGTTCGTTCAACCCCAAATACAATCTAATCAACATAATAAAAAACAAATAAACATTAGTGATTGGTCTTCTGAACTTTATTTATTTAATTGCAAGGTAGTACCATGTCTATATCCTTCAAAGAAAGGTGTGGTGACGATGACAACACAGTATCCATGTGGAGGTTAAACCTCTTGAACTGTTCATCAGAAGCTCGTACTGATACACTCGCTACATTAAACTGGTTGAAGAATAGAAATTAGTAAAAAAACAGCCGAATTGTAATAACGGCTAACAACGGAGTGTAATTGAAAGTTAAAATTGTAAGAATATTACAGTTTTGTTGATATTGACAAAAAGTCTTGCAGGTGATTGAGCACTTTTATACTGTTCCTTGTGGTTGAGGATAGTTGTCCATGCACCAATAACGACACTAGACAAGTGGGTTTCATCCTCAAGCGTAGCCATGTCTGTTCTAACAATTTCAACAGACTTGTGCTTAAACAAAATTTCCCTGCAATGTCAATCATTTTGAAGATGGATTATATGAAAATAACCTTTTACTTCTAACTGAACATACTTTAAGAAGGTTAAGTTTAAAATGAACTTACGTGCTGTGTGGTGTTTTCATTGCTAAATAGGCTGAAACAGTGCGCTCAATTTCAGAGATAGGATCTGTAATGTCAACAACACGGGAGTAATATGGGCTTCTCAAAGATGCAGAAGGTTTATGAGCTCTCCTTGTAGCTTCTTCTCTCTTCAGGTTATTAAGTTGATCTGCAGCATTTCCATCAACTATGTTGATCCGCGGCGACCTTCTTGGTGGCAAGGCAGCAGGGGGAATGCATTCTATTGTATCTTCCAAAGGGTTCACTGGTGGAGTATTAGCTTTAATTTGACTGGGTAGGGGTTTAGGAGTAGCTTCACCACGCTGTTGTATTGGAAACTGCCCATTGCTGTCTGGGGGAGTCTGGGCTGCTTCATTAGCATTCTTCACTTCAACCGATGTGTTCAATGACGTCCCTTCATCTTTCTTAAAAGCAGGGTCATCCGGAAATATATCAAAGGAAAATTCTCCGTCCACTTTGATATTTGATTTCATTTTTTGCTTGTTGAGATATGCCATTTCGATTTGAGTGATGCAATCTAAAAAAACAGGGTCTGCCCAGAATTTCTCTTGTGATTCGGTAAAATATAGGCTTATAGGGTCATTCATATTTGACATGTCAGCAGCATCCGTAGCCGTAGGTGCCTCAGAAATGACATTTTTCACCCCTAAAAGCTGGTTTGCTCCATTTAGAAGCCTTTGCACCTTGTCATCATTTTGTAGTTCAATCGGGACTTTCGTAGACCACTCAGCAAAATCAGAAACAGCAGATGCAAGTGCATAAGTCTTTTGAGCAAATAACTTTATCCAACTCTAGAAGATAACATCACATAAAAAATAAGAATAAAAAGTTATCAGTAAATACCAGAACATTGTTGTAATGTAATAATATTACATTGAATTGGTTGAAATAATTCATACAAACCTCAACTGGGGGTGTCTCTTTCTCTGGATCAGCATGGTGACTGGTGCCTTCATCGTTTTGTGCAGTAGGTTGTGGACAAGCTGTAGATTGTACGTCTTGATGGTGAGGCACAACTTGGCGAGGCTGGACTAAGCCACAGCCAAAGCCTCCAGTACTTATATCATCAATTTCTCGTTGGCGCAAGATTTTGTAATTTATGCCAACGAAGACCGGGAAAGAACGAGTCATTCTTCTTAGAGATGTGCTTGTGAATAATTTCACCCTATCCATGTAAAACAACTGGCACACCAAGAAGATAAACATATATCAGTATAACGATTGATCAGTGAATGCTGACATAAAGAATACTGTAGACATGTAGATAAAAGTATGAGGGGTGACATTTGGACTACTGATATGGTAAAGAAACTAAGTTAATGTCAGAGCGAAGGTTTGAAAAAAATACTTACAACCAACAATAACAGAGGCCCTCTAAAATGGCCATTCTTGTTCTTTTCCCAGCTTCTCTTTGCATCGACCAAACTTTCCAACACAATAGCACATTGTGATATGTATCAACCAAGACAAAGTCCTTCAGGTCTTTCTAAAATGGCCATTTAGGTCTTTCAGGTCACCCAATTCAGGAACTACTCTTATTAAAATGTGGTTCGCATGGCCGTTTCCTAGTGTATCAACCAAGACAGAGTCCAGTATAACGATAAAGTTCAGAAGGAATTGATCAATGGAGTCAGTGTCAGCTATCAATTTTTCCATAACAATAGTTGTTGTTATATTGTCCTGGACATCAAATGTGGTTTTCCACTTTTGCACAAGATTGAAATTCTCTTTAGGTGATTTTCTTCCAACTAAAACTTTTCCCATTGGGAATCCCATTGTGATATGCACGTCTATTTCTGCAATTTCAAGTTCGCCTCCATTAGCCAACACCAAGCAACACTTGTTAGGGTCAAACTGCTCCACTAGCCAATACGAAAGAAGTAGTGGTAGGGTAACAATCTCCAAGTTGAACAAAAATCCAAAGCCAATATCCTCAATCATTTTCCTTTGCTTGGTATTCAATTTTTTCAAGGACGACACCAGCAAGCGTGGGCTTGACCGTGATTTCAATGATGGGAGATTTTTTTTGTCTAGTGTTTCTCTCACTCCTCACAACCAGCTGCCTGTTTTCTTCGACAGGTTGTATTGCTGTGGTATCTGTTTGCTCATCAGAAGTTATGATATTCACAGTTCGGTTTACATGTTCAACAACCGTCTCATTAGGCGAATGTGTTTCCAGCCTTGCAATTTCAATGGTCTCCACAACAACAGTGCTAACACGAAGATCAATTGCAGGGTGCACTTCTCTCTTTCTGTTTTTTCTTACAAGTGGTTGCGAATCTTTGGATTCAAGTGATATACAACCCTCCCCTGCTTTCAAGGATTTTGCAGTCTTAGTATCAACAAACAGTTCATCTTTGAAGGGAGGTGAATCTCTAGATAAATCAACTACTAGAGGTTTAACCCCAGATCGTTTTGATCTCTTCGAATTTCTATTTTGACTGTCTAGAACAGGTGAATCACTTACACTCTGCGGACGTTTACCTATAGAATGAACACTTACAATCAATTTATACAAATATAATTGGAAATATGACAATGTGAAAGACTGTATGTTATGCCGAACAAATTCCCAAATTCGCAAATTCAACCTCTAGATTAATCACATTAACTTCAATTTATTATGCCAAAGAGATTGAAATAGCAATGGTAGATCTCGTAAGGCTGAATAATTGCTTGATTATAAACATTAAATTCGCTTGAACAAGTGCGATTTTTCCTAATTTTCGTGGGAAACTAAGCCCTAAACCGTACTCGTTCGAATTTGAACTTTAATACACAGAAAACACGAAATCAAACCTTTCGGATCTGAAGACATCTCTATGTATATGATAGATCTCCTTCTTACAAGCCTACAATCAAGCCTCATGCAATCTCGCAGAGAAATGGACAGAGTAGATTTAGCTTGAGGAAGAAACTAAAACAAGGTGATGGAAAACTTCTCGAACCTAAAAAGGGTTTTGTGCATTCACACTTAGTTGGGTTTTATATTTTTTTTTAGGAAAACCGTTTCCATTTTATTTTTTTTTGTTTGCTAATAATTCTGCAATTTTGTGAGACTTTATTTATTTGTTATTACTTTTCATATAATTCCATACCCTAGTTCTGCTCAACATCATATTATTCTTGCTCAACAATTGTTTAGAATTGCACATCGCTTGATCCTTGTGAACTCGCTCAACATCACCTTATTTTTTCCCAACGATAGTATATGTATTGCACAAGAACACCACTTTGGTACCAACAACTTCTTATTTTTATAAATTAATGCTTTCATATTTGCTTAATAGTTTACTGCTCAACATTGTATTATTCTTGTTCATCAATGGAATAAAAGTGCACAACATATTATGTCTGGGGAAAACTTGCTCAACATCAATTTATTTTTGCTCAACGATAGTACATATATTGCACAACAACACTTTGTTTGCAACGACATCTTATTTTTGTTTATTTACGATTTCATAGTTGTTTAATACATTATTGCTCAACATCTTCTTATTTTTGCTCATCAATGGAATAAAACTGCACAACATATTATGCATGGGGAAAACTTGCTTGACATCACTTTATTTTTGCTCAACCATAGTATATATATTGCACAACAACACTTTGTTTGCAACGACATCACCTTATTTTTGCTCAATTATTGTTTATATACTGCACAACATCAATTTATTTTTGCTCAACGATAATACATATATTGCACAACAACACTTTGTTTGCAACGACATCTTATTTTTGTTTATTTACGATTTCATAGTTGTTTAATACATTATTGCTCAACATTGTCTTATTTTTGCTCATCAATGGAATAAAACTGCACAACATATTATGCCTGGGAAAACTTGCTCAACATCAATTTATTTTTGCTCAACGATAGTACATATATTGCACAACAACACTTTGTTTGCAACGACATCTTATTTTTGATTATTTACGATTTCATAGTTGTTTAATACATTATTGCTCAACATCTTCTTATTTTTGCTCATCAATGGAATAAACTGCACAACATATTATGCATGGGGAAATCTTGCTTGACATCACTTTATTTTTGCTCAACCATAGTATATATATTGCACAACAACACTTTGTTTGCAACGGCATTTAATTTCTATCTATTTACGCTTTGATAGTTGTTTAATAGATTATTGCTCGACATTGTCTTATTTTTGCTCATCAATGGAATAAAAGTGCACAACAACACTTTGTTTGCAATGGCATCTAATTTTGTTTTCAAAGTTTCTTTTTAAATTATTGCTCAACATGCTCTTATTTCTGCTCATGAATAGATTAAAACTGCACAACAAAGTACAAAGGGGGAAATCTTGCTCAACATCATTGTATTTTCGCACAACGTTAGTAGATATATTGCACAACAACACTTTGTTAGGAACGAAATGTTAGTTTTATCTAATTATGGCTTCATAGTTGCTTAAGAGTTTGTTGCTCAACATGATCTTATTTTTGCTCATCAATAGAATTAAATTGCACAACATATTATAAATTGGGAAAACATGCTTAGCATGGTAAAATACTGATGACATAATTTGTGCTGACAGACTTATCTTGAATTAGTGAATAAATGTTAATAAGCAAAAACAAATGTCATTTATAAATTTATAAACTGTATTATCCACTAACATTACTCTTATATAATACTGATGACAGAATTTGTGCTGACAGCCTTATCTTGAATGCTTCATCCTCCTCTTGTACTCTCCCAAAGAAAGCTTTCTATTCGTAGTTGGTCTTCCTGCTCTTTTTCTTACTACTGGTGGATAACATTTGTTGGATTTGATCACATCAGGGATGTTTCCTTCATCTTCATCCAACACTGGATATATTGTTTCTGCATATGTCATACGCCAAGCGTCATTGCTGTAAAATTTTGCAACAAAATCAGACACATTTGCTTTTATGTGTGTTATTGCTGCTAGAGCATGTACACAAGGCATTTTCTCGACATCAAATACTCTGCACGTACATGTTCTTGCTGATAAATCAACTATAGCTACAACTCCTTGACCATTGATCTCAAATTGTGATTCATTCATCTTCTTTACTCTGCATACCCCAACCTGCGCTTGTGATTCTCTTATCAATTTAAGGATCTCTGGAGTTAGTCTTTCTTGATTTGCCCGTGCTTTTTCTCTCCTGTCCAGGAACCATGATGTGAGCTTTTCCCTAGCAAACTCCACAAGTGCCACAATGGGATAATTCTTTTTGCCTCTGAAAACAGAGTTCAAACTCTCAGCATTGTTGGATGTCATCATGTTGTATCTATCACACCTTGAATGTGCTCTTGCCCATTTATCAAACCCTGCTGACACCAGATATTCTAATAGCTTTGGACATGTTGCTTCGATTTGTGCAAGGTGGCTGTTGAACTCTTGGATAGTGTAACTCCCTGCTGCTTTTTTGAACATTTTCCTCAGCTCTTTTTTCTTGAACGTTCCTTTGATGTTTTGTTTCAGGTGCCACAAACATATGCAATGTGTAGCTGTTGGATAAGCTAATGATACAGCCCTTGAAATGCTAGCATGTCTATCAGAGACAAACACTAAGTCATTTGAAGGAGGCACAACCTGCAGCAGCTGATACATAAACCATTCCCAAGAGCTGTTGTTTTCGGAGTGAACAATACCAAAAGCAAGTGGAAAGAGTTGTCTATTTGCATCTTGTGGAACTGCTCCAAGCAACGGCCCTCTATATTTGCCAGTTAGGAATGTTCCATCAACAACAACCACCTCATATATAAACAAATAAAATTACTTATGTTATCAAAATTAAGGAAATCGATGACAACAGAATTTGTGCTGACACTGTTTAAGACATACCTTCTTTAAGAGTGGGAATGCTCTGATGCACTGTCCAAATGACAGAAAGAAGTACATAAATCTATCTTCTTTGTCTTTTGAAATTAAAGCTATAGTCCCATTGTTTCTCTCCCTGAGCATATGGCAAAATGATGGCAAATCTGCATGCTCTCCATTAGCTATTTTTGAGCTATTTTTGATGTCCAATTAACCATTTCATGATCTATTTTTGATGGCTTCCATGCTCTCCAGTAGCTAATTTGCATCTTTTGTTCTGTTCTCATTTTATCCTTTATCTGTGCTGGTTTGTATCCAACATCAACACTGTGTAATTATAGTCAAATTAGAATAAATCATATATTAGAAAGCAAGTTAAAATATAAATACTATCTCTTGAAAAAAGTGCTCACCTTGATTCGATGATACTTGCAATCACAGAGGATGAAGGCTGTTTGCAGTGTTTTGTCCTGAAATCCCATGTGCAGGTGTGCATTTCCACATACACTATGACCTCATGCCAAGTTGGGCCAAAAGTTTTGACATGCACTTTCCATTTGCAGTCAGGATCTGCACAATGCACTCTATAATACTTTGTATCTGCTTTTACAACGCGAAAACCAAATATCTCAGTTATTGACAACATCTCTAAAGCATGCATAACTGCTTTCCTTGATGCAAAGCTTTTGCCTACGCAAATAAACTTTTGTGAATTGAGATTCACACTAGACACAGTAGAGCTATCAGCATCCCAATCTTCTAGTGTAGTCTCTCTTCTGTGTGCTGTAGAATAGAATGCTCTCCATATTTCATCTGTAGAATCTTCATCACTTGCAGTGTCACTGTTTATAGAATTCATGTCATCTCCAACATCTTCCAACAATACACCTTTCATCCTGGTGTCACCAATCAATGTCATGTTATTTTCCTCTGTAACGTTATCTGTAATAGCTGGATTGCATGCAACCAACTGTAAACTCTCAGCTGAGGATGGCTGTTGATCCTCAATGTCTGCACTATTTGATTTAATGCTGACACACAACTCCACAACCTATTTAACATTCTCTAGGTCAGACAACTTTAAAAACTCTTTCAAATCAGCATCACATTCCACAAGAAGCGGAGCTCTCAACAGCTTGAAATGGTGTAAATGATTGAATTTCAATTCCAATGCACTATCTATATTGAATCTGGTGTGAACTTTTTCAGTTACATCCTGCAATGTTATTGTCTCGTCAATCATAAACACCTTTGAAGTAGTGTCTCCAACAAAGGCTGGACATGAATCATTAACCAACCATTTCCCACCACACACAACTGTAATAATCTGGGTTGCCATTGCAATCTGCAGATTATGAATTGAAGAGGATAAGTAAATTTAAGTAATAGATTTACACATCTTGTGCAGTTTTTCGATGACTGAATTGTAGTGCTGACATTGCTCAATCAATGTTCAATAACGATGACACGACAAACCAAAGTGATTAGAATTAACCTGTTATGAAAAATTTGCGCCAAAGGCGCAAATTATGATGCTACTGAATGTATAAACATAGATTTCCATACTGTTATAACATATATAAGCATAAAATATTCTATACTGAATGTATAAACATAGATTTGCGCCAGAGGCGCAAATCTGCAAGTGATGCTACTGAATGTATAAACATATATAAGCATAAAGTATTCTATACTGATATACCCTGTGCAATTTTCTTATGACTCCATTGCAGTGATGATATGGATTAATCAACATTGAAAAAGGAAGTCTAGTGATGACATTAGCAATGAAAGTGTAATAAGGAAACAATACTTCAATATAGAGTGCAGATTCAAGTGTAAAGATGACATGAACAACAAAATGAATAGAACAGACCTGTTGTGAAGTGAATTATATAAATGTTGCACTTTTTGGGGGAAACTTATGTGGTTAAGGTATACTGATTATTTGAAACAATCATATTTAAATCACATCCTAAGCAATCATAGAGATGACTTCAGCAATGTAAAATATGAATAAGCATAAATAACCACAAACATACACAGATTTGATTTGAAACTTTAATATTACATTTATAAAGAAAAAAATGCTCATAAACATTAATTCATGTTTAAAAAATTTATCAAAATTTGCGCCAAAGGCGCAAATTTTGATGCTACTGAATGTACAAGCATAGATTTCCATACTGTTATAACATATATAAGCATAAAATATTCGACACTGATATTCCCTGTGCAATTTTATTATGACTCCATTACAATGATGACATGGCTTAATCTACATTGAATAAGGAAGTCTAGTGATGACATTAGCAATCAATGTCTAATAAGAAATCAATACTTCAATATAGAGTGCAGATTCAAGTGTAATGATGACATGAACAACAAAATGGATACAATACACTTCTTGTGGTGAACTTCTATGATTAAGGTCTACTGATTATGTTCAAACAATCATATTGAAATCACATCCTAAGCAATCATAGAGATGACCTGAACAATGTAAAACATGAATAAGCATAAATAACCATAAACATACACAGATTAAACTTGAAACTTGAATATTACACTTATACAGGAACAAATGTTCATAAATTTGCGCCAAAGGCGCAAATTTTGGCGTAATCAACACTTGTAATCACACGATTCCAATTCGTAATCACAAAACCGAACCAGTAATTTGCGCCTTCGGCGCAAATTGAAGCAATAATCACACAACTGAAGCTGTAATTGCAAAACTGAAGCATACATAAACACAGAATGAATCTGTAATCACGAAACTCAAGTAGTAATCTCAAACCAAAAAATTCTAGAAAATTTGCGCCTTCGGCGCAAATTTAAGCAGAAATCGCAAAACCAAAGCACAATTAAACATAGACTGAAGGAGCAATCTCAACACTAAAGAAGTAATCCAAAAATTCTCGTAAAATTTGCACCTTTTGCTCAAATTTGCGTCCTTGACGCAAATTCTAATCGACTTTAAAATCTAGTAAATTGACTTACCTGATTCTCTAGATTACACGCCAAAATTGAAAGCTTCGTTGATGTCGGAATGGTAATCTCTCGCAAATCCTACCAATTTCCAGCAATCAGGTCGGGAGAGAGTAACAGAGCGTCCGCAAACGGAGAGACGGAGGAGAGAGAAAATCGTTTGTGGGAGAGAGGGTGATGCCTTTTATTGCGGCTATTTTGCAAAAATGTCCTAATATGCGTCTATTTTGCAAAATTCGCCCAATTTCGTGGCTATTTTGCAAAACCCCCCTATAATATATCTATATATAATACCAACAACTTCATCATAATCTATACATATAATCTATATCTATATATCTATATAATCTACTAAAACAGAGGCTTGAAACGGGCTCTGGTACGGTACGATTCACATACGTGACATTTTCTGGATTAAAATGGTGTTGTATATTCATCTGAACTAAACATACCCTTAATTTAGTTTGTTGGTATTAAAAGATATAAAAATTTGAAAAAATTTGCGAAATAGGCACATTAATTGGACATATTTGCGGAATAGACGCGGGTTTGGACAAATTTGCGAAATAGCCGCAATATATACTAATTCTCATTTTTTTTTTTTTTTTTATCGTTTCCCCAATCGACGATTCTCTCCAATCTCTCTCTCCACTTCCGACCGCCTCCAATCGTCCGTCTCCGATCGCTCAACGGAGAACTTGGAATCGGGGATCTTCCTCCATCTCCGGCATGGATTCGATTCTCCTCCATCTCCGTCGATATTCCTCCTCTCCTCGATCCTGTTCGTCGCCGCCGCGCTCTCCTCCTTTTCGCCGTCGAATCGAAGAAGAAGAGGAGGAAGATCCGACTCAGGAGGATTCCTTCCGCCGTCCCTCAGTCTGCGCAAAGCCACGACGATATCAATCGACTCAGGAGGAGCATCGTCCTCCTCTCGCTGAAGCCGATCTTTGTCACCTGAAGCCGGTATCAATCGTTCTTGAGCGCCCTGGGCCTCCAGGTTTCGTGTTTCTCGCTCCTTCTCTCCTAGTTCTTCTTTTCCATCTGTTTATTCAGTCAATTGGATTAGAATGTGACTGTGTTTGATTTTGGATTTTTGTTGATTCTCTATTCGTCGGATTTGGATTTAATTTTGTGATTTCTGTTGGATTATACTCCAATTAGCCATATTTGTTGCTATCTTCACAACCTAATTTTGGCTGGCCATCTTTGATTTTACGATTCATATAGAAATTATGTTACGATTCATATAGGAACTAAGCAGAAGTGACTGGGTGATTAAAATTTCGCACATTTGTGTCATTTGTGTTGTTTGCACTATACACCTTTGAAATCGCTTGTTATTGTTTTTGTTATGTCGTTTATGCGTCGATTGATTCATATAGGAATTCTTACTTGTTGTCAGTATATTAAGAATTTTTTGGGCCTGAATTCGATAATTTCACTGCAAACTGACCATCTTGGAATATCAAGTAAACTGAAGTTACACCAATTTTACATCTTGTAGTAGGGGTTGAAAATAATTTAGAGTTCAGAAAAGAGCAAAATATTGTAGAGGAGAAAGAAGTAAGGGAGATAGATGACGAGGAAGCTAACTTGGTGTGACTTTTGAGCTCTGGGTTCATTGAAGGTGGTAGAGGGAAATTTGAAAGTGGCTTTATAGAACTCATAAGGAATGCTGTAATTTACTGGTCTTGCTTTCATCTGTCTGTGTTATGGCCTATGTGTTAGATTACCTCTTAATTGCTACAATAGTCACGATTATAGGTTATTGAACTTGTTTATTACTCATTTATCCAGTTCCATCTCAAAGTGGCACACCATTACATGATTCTGATTCTTTTAATATTATAAAGTTCCTGCATTCTTATGTAAAGGTTAGAAATTTATAGGTATCTCATATATGGAGCAGCTTCTTTCTTTCACCAATGAAATAAGGGATTAGTTTATTCATAGCCCAGTTTGTTTTTTGACCTAGTATTCAATTAAAAGGCTGAAAGATTTGGGTTGAGTGGCTTTCTGACATGAAATCTAGGTTTAATGTTTGATTAACAACTTGCATAAAGAATAGAAGAAATTAGGTCAGAAGCTTTATAGACAAAATTGACATTATCACACACTGGTAAAGGGTAAGGGTAATCACTGTCTTCACTTCTCCTTGAAAGTTCAAAACTGAGAGTAGCTCGTGGAAGAGAAATAATTATAGTTCAATTTGAATTAGGCATAGAGAACTATGATATATTTGACAGAAAGTTCTTTGTGCAACTTCTAAGACTGAGTTGTGCAACTTCTAAGACGGAGTTGTGCAACTTCTAAGACGGAGTTGTGCAACTTCTAAGACGGAGTTGTGCAACTTCTAAGACGGAGTTGTGCAACTTCTAAGACGGAGTTGTGCAACTTCTAAGACGGAGTTGTGCAACTTATAAGACGGAGTTGTGCAACTTCTAAGACGGAGTTGTGCAACTTCTAAGACTGAGTTGTGCAACTTCTAAGACTGAGTTGTGTTCTTGTTACATGGTTTCTTTTCCTATGCACTTGTAAGTGAAACCACCTTTTTGCAGCTAGCTGGAACTAACCGGCCTATTGCACTTGCCCAAGCAAATGCCACACTCAGTAGAATTGATCTCATCTGTGAGGTAATCATTTAGCTGTTTGAAGTTTGAACTTCACTGAGAATTTTCTAAGCATCCCATTTGTTTGATAGAGGACAAAGAAGATGGATTGTCAAAACATGGACCATAATATTTGATAGTTGTTTTATTGTCTGCAAGGTTTCTGTTTGAATGACATGACCTTGATTTTCATAAATGACATGGCAAAAATGTTGCCCTGGCTGATATTTAAGTTATTCTGTTAGAATAGATCCTGGGAGCATCCTTATTTGGTGTCCTCCTCTCAAAATATGATCCCGTTACCTACTTGAAGCTCGCTGCTAGTCTGATGATATGGGCGTTACCAATTGTGGTACTGTTCAACTACTTCGTGATTAAATTGGGTTCTCATTGTTTCATTTCTTTAGATGCTTATGAGTAATGAACACACTGTGTAAGCATGAATGTGTGATGGTTCTGACAATCCTTCCTAAACTTTAGTGTTGGTATTTCATCAGGTGTGAACTCGTCAATAATTGGAGGCTTTAGTGGATTGTGTGCTTTCATGGGTGTGGCAGCGACTTTTCTTTCTGCTGCCTTAGTCAGGGAACTAGGCATCTTAAAGGTTCATGTTTTCATGTGCATAATTGATATTCCATGATATTCCAATCGGAGCAAGCCATTTAATAAAACTTACCCTGCAGGCTGGAGCTGCAGGGTTGATCATCCACGTTGCACTTCTTACCGCTGCTGTTGACCTCATAGTTTATATAGACTTGAACAAGAAACTAGTTTGGAGGACAGAATGACTGTATACCAGGCGTGTTGATTTTAGCTTAAATGGTAATAATTAGAAACAGTGAAATCATTATTAGAAGGCAATGATTTTGTAAGCATGCGAATCTCCTCTTTATTCACTCTATAGAATGCTGATCTTCTATTAGCAAACTTCAATGGGCTTAAACTTGGAACGAGCTGTAAATATCGTTAGTCTGAAGCAAATATAGTGTGCTTTGGATGATGGAAGGTTTTATTGTTTCCAATAGATTCTGAATTCTCACTTGGTTGTCCAATGGTTATTCAATTGCCAAATCTGCTGAATGTACAGTTTGTCCTTGAGACTTCATGTATGCTGTTATTCTTTAATATCCTGTCCTAATCTGAACTGAAATGCCAAATACCTGTGTTGCCCTTCAAAACTGAACGAAATCTGTTGATGTAGAAACTCTTGTTTACATATTGCCTAGTCACTAGTTGAATTTTATGTTTTTGCTAGGCCTGGATCTTTTGATCAGAGAAAGCAACCAAGCGATCCGTTTGAACCTGGTCGGTCTGGTCTTGCTAGGAAATCCCAAGACGCTGCTGTGGGCGCCCTTATACTCATGCTGAAAAGGGCTCCACGTCTTCAACGTGACTGTTCCAACTCAATGCCAACATCATCAGCTGCGTACACTCCAGACAGCATCCACCAAAGACCAGAGGAACCTGCAACCGATCGAAGCATGAACTCATCTGGGCCTGAGCTTACCAAGACAACAACTGATGCAGTTACTGAGCTCAGGAAGTACAGCGACATAAAAGGGCAGTTGCTCAGACAATGAGGCGCAGCTGCATCCCTAATTGCGAACTAAGAAAGACTGAACTTTCGAGTTCAAGGTGAGATTCTATAACATTCTTGGAACTGGATTGACCATCAAAGTCGCGCTGTTCCAGAAAACGGGCAATGATCTCCACATGCTTCATTTTTTTACCATTCCCTAGCTAGGTTTCTTGTTATTTTTACGAGGTAAATTTTCGGCCCAACGGAGGTTGCAGTACAACCCGAGATACTGAATATGTAGGTAGATGATATGCTCATGCAGTTGTAATTTACAAAATTTTTACGAGGTAAATTTTCTCATGAAGTTGCAGTTATGACAGAAGAGTTGAATCATAGCTCTAAGGCTGAGTGTTTCCGCAGACATATATATGTGGTCTTTCAGTTTGTAATATTATGAAATTTTCATCTGCACTTATTGCCCTTTTGTGTTGCACTTATTGCCTCATGTTATATTTGCACAATATAGTGTTATATGTGCACAACATCAAGTTATATTTGCACAACAAAAAGCGCTGACACGAAAAGTGGAATTTTAGTTTGAATGTGCAACTTTAGTTGAGATTTGTTTAGATGAGAAAATTAGGCAAGAAAGTTGCACGACTCTGTTTTAAGAGTTGCACGACTATGTTTTAAGGGTTGCACGACTATGTTTTAAGAGTTGCACGACTATGTTTTAAAAGTTCACGACCCTGTTTTAAGAGTTGCACGGCTCTGTTGTAAGAGCTGCACAAATCTGTTTTAAGAGTTGCACGACTCTGTTGTAATAGTTCCACAACTCTATTTTAAGAGTTGCACAACTCTATTTTTGCACAACATGCTCTTATTTCATACTTTCTCAATAAATTATTGCACAACATGCTCTTATTTTTGCTCATGAATAGACAATAATCGGGACTATGTTGTAAGAGTTGCATTACTTTGTTTTAAGAGTTGCACGACTCTGTTGTAAGAGTCGTGCAACTCTTAAAACATACAACATACACTTTTTATACTTATTTTCTCATATTATAAAATGCACATATAGTATTTATTTGTGCACTATTTTCTGGAATAATATTAATTTGTGCGCAAAAATATTGGAATAATAATAAAATGACGGTGCAAGAACAATAATTTAGATGTATAGAGTTGCACGACTCTGTTTTAAGAGTTGCGCGGCTCTGTTGTAAGAGTTGCACGATTCTGTGTTAAGAGTTGCGCGACTCTGTTTTAAGAGTTGCACGACTCTGTTGTAAGAGTTGCACGGCTCTCTTGTAAGAGTTGCACGGCTTTGTTTTAAGAGTTGCATGGCTCTTAAAACTAGATTTGGATCATATTTGTGAAATTGTTATCCAGGCTTGATGGAATTGTTCGACATCATTTGATCGGCTTATGATTCATTTGTCATGTGCTTCTTCGATTCTTTGTGAAATTGTTATTCATGCTTGTGCACCTCTAAAATAGGTGCTGACATGGGAAAAAAAGTGCTGACACGGAAAAAAATGTAACTCTAAACCCTACTTGGATCATATTTGCACAATTTATGGTTATATTTGCACAAAGTGCTCTTATATTTGCACGATAAAAAGTTTAAAAAATAAAATAAATAAAAATTAGACTAGGATCATATTTGCACAACTTATGATTAAATTTGCACAACGTCCTCTTATATTTGCACAACTTACTCCTATTTTTGCTCAACAATAGGTTATTTTTTGCAAAACAATCGAGATTTCTGAAATTGTTCTCAAAATGATTTTATGTTCTCTCAATATTATTTTAAGAATTGCACGACTATGTTGTAAGAGTTGCACGACTATGTTGCAAGAGTTGCACGACCATGTTTTAAGAGTTGCACGACTCTATTTTAATAGTTGCACGACTCTGTTGTAACAGTTGCACGACTCTTTTTTTAAGAGTTGCACGACTCTCTAGTAAGAGTTGCACGCCTCTGTTTTAAGAGGTGCACGACTCTGTTTTAAGAGTTGCACGACTCTGTTTTAAGATTTGCACGACTCTGTTTTAAGATTTGCACGACTCTGTTGTAAGAGTTGCACGACTCTGTTGTAATAGTTGCACGACTCTGTTGTAAGAGTTGCACGACTTTGTTGTAAGAGTTGCACAACTCTATTTTAAGAGTTGCACACCTCTGTTGGAAGAGTTGCACGACTCTGTTTGAAGAGTAGTACGCCTCTTATTATTGCACAATATGCTCTTATTTTTGTTCATCAATACTTTATTTTTGCACAACATTTGAGACGTGTGAAATTGTTTCTCAACATGATTTTACTTTTCGTAAATATAATTTTATAATTTTATAATAGATTATTGCACAACATCGTCTTATTTTTGCTCATCAATAGACAATAATTGCACAACATGGGAGATTGGTGAAATTTTGCTCAACATCATTTTATTTTTGCTCAACTATAGGTTATTTTTGCACAACAATCGAAACTTGTGAATTTGTTTTCAACATGATCTTATTTTCTCTCAATATAATTTCATACTTTCTCAATAAATTATTGCACAACATTATCTTATTTTTGCTCATCAATACTTTATTTTTGCACAACTAGTGGTGAAAATTAGTGCTGACACTGATATTAGTTATAATTAGTGCCGACACTGATATTAGTTACAATCGAGTCATCTTCCTAAGTAATAATTTTGTAGTTCGGTATATATTTTTTCCGTGTCATCACTTTTTTTCTCTTAATGTCAGCACATTTTTTAGAGTTGCACAACCGTATTTTAGAGTTGCACAACTTTAGTTTAGAGTTGCACAACTTTAGTTTAGATTTGCACAACTGTATTTTAGATTTGCACAACTTTAAGAGTTGCACGACTCTCTTGTAAGAGTTGCACGACTCTATTTTAAGAGTTGTTCTGTTGTAAGAGTTGCACGACTCTGTTTTAAGAGTTGCACGACTCTATTGTAAGAGTTGCACGACTCTGTTGAGAGAGTTGCACGACTCTGTTGAGAGAGTTGCACGACTCTGTTTTAAGAGTTGCACGACTCTGTTGTAAGAGTTGCACGATGTCAGCACATATAAATTTCACATAAAAACGATGTCAGCACTAAAAAATTGCACTAATATATCTTTGTGTTTCAATTCAAGTGGCTTAGTGCTTCAACCAAAGTTTACACAACCAACAATACGATAGCCTATACGGGATTTGAACCCATATCTTTGTGTTTGTACACAACGCTCTACCGATTTGAGCTAATAGGCTTCACAAAATAATAAAACAAAGTTCTGCCTGCAAAGAGTAAACTTCAATTTAAGACATAAAAGTACTACAATTTTCTGAAAATTAGGCAGAGAGAAGAATCCTTTAGAAAGAATTGGGTATAATGGATGATAATAAACAAAGATTTTAATACCCAAAAGAAAATAAACAAAGATTTTCAAATCAAGCAAGATTCACAAAAAGCTGACTAATATAGTGGGAGAAGCACACATCAAAGAGCACTTCTACTCCTCTGCAGCGAATAACCTCTACAATTAGAAAAAAGAGCACACATCAAAGCTCTCTGGACATCACAGTAAATCAAACTTCAAGGAGCAACCAATGCCACAATGATAACTCACTTACATATTGATCTAAATTCAGAACACTCAAACGAGGAGTAAAAGAAAGAGTAGTCACCATCTTTGACAGAGAATGTAGGTCTGAGAGCCAGAGAGTAGAAAGACTACTTGAAGAAATAACCAGAGCCCCAAAGTTCGAGCAACCTTCCATCTTAAGAACAGAAAGGCACCGTTTATCCGTGACAAATCGACCCAATTCATCTCTAAAGGCTAAAGATATCAGCCAACTAATTTGCATCGAATAACAACGTTGCTTCCACCAGAAGTGCACACCCTTTCAGCAGCGAACAGACTCAGCAACCCCAATTTTATGCACCTCAAGCAAGCTCAAGCCCTTTTGGCAGCCAACAGACTCAACAGACTCAGCTACGATGATGATGGGAAGGACATCATAACTGAGCTTCAGAAATTGAATTGTGAAGCTGAAATGTTCAGGAAACTTGGAGCAACTGCAAAAGCGGAAGTCATGAGAGTGATGTCTGAGGTTGAACAAAAAAAGCAAAGATGAAGACCACTGAGATCGGATTGATTGCAGCTCGAAAAATGAAGGAAGCTGCCAGAGCTGCAGAAGCCGTTGCTCTTGCTGAAATCAAGGCTTTAGAGAAGAGCATTGACAGCTCGTCAGCACTTTACGAACAAAGATCTGATGGAGTCACTCTGACATATGAAGAATATTCATCTTTAACGTGTTAAGCACTAGAAGCTACCGAGAAGTCCAAAACAAAAGTTGTTGACACTGCGTTAATAACAAATTTATGATCTATAATAATGTGTGGTTGTCAAGCTCGAACTCCAATTTGAATAGCCAAATGATTAGCATTGATATTAGGAGCTGCAAAAGGACAAAGCTTCATATTGTGCAAGATATATAATCAATGAAATACACGGATATAGAAATCCACCCAATCATTATTAATAAGGTTGATAAAAATTACAGTAATTATGTAACAGTGAGTTGAGGTATCTATCCCTTCTATATCAAATAAGATAGCCAGACCAAACTCCAAGTGAACAAAAAGTCAATTAAAAGCAAAGACATGAGAAAAACATGAAGTTGTTTGCTCAAGATCAAAAACTCCAGGGCTCCTTCCTTTTCAAATTAAAGAACAAATTAATATCAAAGGAAGCTACAAACACCAGGCCAACAGTTCACACCAATTCTCTCTCACACACACACTATACATACAAAAGAATTCGATTATGAGGTAGCACTAAAAAAGAAGACAAACAAAATCGTGTTCCTTATCAATCGATCGAAGATCGATTGATAAAGAAAACAGTCGGAAGCAAAGATCGCTTAGTCAGAAGCAAAATTTGTAACATGTATGCTCAATTTCGAAGCCTTCACAGTGCAATTTGACAAAGAAACATAAACACAAACACCTTGAGACTTCAAAATTGACTCCGACACTTCAAAAATCGAAGAAAATTTGCGCCGAAGGCGCAAATTTTCTATGATTCCATTGCACTCACATAGATCAATTGCACTCACATAGATCAATTGCACTCACATAGATCAATTGCACTCACACAGACAAAATTTGCACAAAGCAACCTAAAATAGTAGCTAAAACAACATAAAAACCATAAAACTCTCATCAACAATTGATTTTTCTTATCAATCGATCTTCGATCGATTGATAAGGAAATCGAGCGACATCGAATGAGCGACATAGACAGTAAGTGATCTGCTATGGTAAAGATATCAAATGCAACGTAAAACACTAACCTTGGAAGCGCCATCAATGAGGCGGCAGGCATCAGGCGGCCTCGATCGCTCGCTCGCTCCGCTCGCCTCACTCGACGTCGACAACGCGATGAGGACGCAGGCTTCCAGTTGTTGCTCGCTTCCGCCGATCACTGCTTTTCTCAGATCCGAGATGGACGGAGATCTCCGATGCCATCTGAAAACGCCTCGCCTCCGGCCTCCCGAATTCAGATCTGGACGGAGGAGATCTGGTGTGCGCGCGGCGGCGGCGAACGGGAGGAGAGGAGGAGCGATCCGGCGATAGGGAGAGGGAGGGAGAGAGCGCAAGGACGAGAGAGAGAGCGGCCGGAGAGATCGAGATTGAGAAAGAGAGCGCGCGGAGAGGGAGAGGGCGGAGGAGAGAGAAAGACCCGTGAAACAAGGGTTTTTTATTGCGTCTATTTTGCAAAAATGTCCCAAAACGCAGCTATTTTGCAAAATTAGGCCAATTTCGTGTCTATTTTGCAAAAGCCCCCTAAAAATTTCAACCAAACTATTATTACTTTCCTATTTTAGAAAAATAAATAAATTAAACATTATTTTGTTTATTTTAAGCCGCCTGTTTATTATAAAAAACCGTACAACGGATGGGCAGTAATAACAGTACAGTATATATATATATATATATATATATATATATATATATATAGGGTTTACTTCAAATGTAAAAACTCCTTATTGTGTAAAATGAGCTTAACGTGTAAAATCTCCTTAATTAACATAATTGGGCGCGGATTAGTATTAACCCCACACGCGGGCCTGTTTTGATTTGGGCCTTTTATTTTTTAAACCCGTTTCATCTCTTTCCCGTTGCGTTAGATCATCTCCCCTGCTCCGTTCGTCCTCTCTCTCTCTCTCTCGCTCGCTTTGTCGTTCATCTGTCTCCTTGCTCTCCGGGGAGGTTTTTTCCTGTGTCTTTGGAATCGTCGTTTCACCATGTCAAGTTCATCAGTCGGTACGTGCAAGGATTCGTTGTTATTTGCTCAAATTTAAGTTCTCCTGTGTGTTAGGGTTTCTATTTACTTCGAAATTGTGCGTTTTTATGTATTGACCTTATCTTTAGCGATTTTTTGCCTTATTGCTGTTATTTGTGTCATTGTTCTGTTCCTTTTCTTATTCAAGCTGTTTCGGTTTGTGATTACTGTCCTTTATGTGTTTTTTGTTATCATACTTTATGTTTTATCCTCGTTTCTGATCATAAGTGTTTGTTATTCTTAGTATTCATTGAGTATTTGTGTCTATACTTTATTTGTTGTTCGGTTTATGTCTGTTTTTTGTGTTCATTTATTCATCTTTGTAGATTGTATATATTTATTGCTAATTAAGCTCAATTTAGTTGTCGTTAGTATTTGTTGTCTGTTTATATTTTTCTTTTTTTGTTCCTTATAGGGAAAAGAACAAGGTCCAATGCCAGTGGTGAACCTCTAGCTGTTGTTCCCTATCGTTCAAAACGTGTTAAGAAATCTCGGCCCCCTCGACCTCCTCCCAAAGCTATTGATCTGGCACGTGATTCTCCTGGGTTTTCTGTTTCCGACGGTGAAGGCATGTCACCTGAGGTTGAATCACAAGATAATGTTCCCCTAATACGTAAATCAAGGGTTGTTGATAATAGTGAAGGTTGTGTACCCAAAGTTGATTCTGTAGGCCCTAGCACTGAATTTTTGTCTACTAATCTCTAGCAAAATGTACCTGATGTTGTCCCTGTAGCAGCTGATGTTTCTGTTGAGAATGAAGGCCAACCACCTGTTGTTGAAAATTTGCAATCTGAAGGGATTAATGTTCAATCAGTAGCCTCTGATGTGCCCCTCCAAACCACAAATGTCCCCCAAGATGCGGGGGCTGGTGCTGTTTTCGTTAAGAAGCCGCGAGTTAGAAGGGCTAATCAATATCCATCATTGAAAACAAGGTCAAATCCTCGTGCATTTGTCTGTGCATTGGGTAGATTTATTGATAAACAAAAGGAGTGTATTAAGCGGATTGGTTTTGGTTCTTTGTTGGATTTGGAAATTCAGTATCTCCCCTTGTGTCTTTGTCATTGGTTGGTCGAGCAGTTTGATGTTGATCGATGTTGCTTGGTATTGGCTGATGGTAGTAGGTTAGATATAACTGAGCTTGATGTGCATATTACATTAGGCTTGCCTATGGGCAAGAATTTGATATGTAGGAAAACTTCTAAAGAGAAGTCAGATGTTCTTACGAAGTGGAAGAGTTCGTTTTCTGCTGGTGATTCCATTAATCATTCTGTTCTTATTGATCATATGGTTGCCGATGCTGATGCCGGTGATAAATTTGTCATCAACTTTGCTGTGTTATTTGATTCATTGCTTGTGGACAGTATCCAAAATGGCAATGTTAATCACAATTTGGTTAAAGTCTTATCTGGGACTGAGGACTTCAAAGAATTGAATTGGTGTGCTTTTGTTCTTGAAAGCTTAGTTGATTCCAAAAAAATTTGGGAGAAGAACAAAACCAGTCAGTTTAGAGGTCCTATTCTCTTCCTCATTGTGAGTATTTGTTATTCCTTTTTTCACCTTCTCATTTTCATTCAATACTTTTATGACTTGTTATTATATCATCCTCTCTTGTGTTTATTATAATTTGGTTTCTTATGTGTGTTGTTGTTGTTGTTTGGTTGTGTTTGTTAGCTGTTGTATATTGATAGGGTGAAGTTATTCTCAAGTACTTCGTCGAGGAGAGTAACTCGGTCTTTTCCTGTTTTTATGGGATTGACATCACCTATGCTTCGTCAGCGCGAAGATGATGATCTTTCCAGTGGAGGCTTTGGACGTGGCAGAATTGAGGAACGTCAATCTGTTCCTGTATATAACCCAAAATCTCCATGTGATGCCCCTTCAGATTCTCCTACTGTCAATCCACAAGTTTCTGGAAAAACAATCCTCTCCTATTGAGGTTTCTGCTATTCTTTATTTATGGTTTATTTTTTTATAATATTCATGGTGTTTTGTTTGATTTTGTTTATCTTTGTTTGTGTGTGTGTTTGTGTGTTTTCTTCCCCTTGTAGAATTTTATTCAATCCTTTGCTCAAAAAACTGCTGCTCTTGCTACCTCCATATCTGAGTTTGTTGATTTGGCTGATAAAATTCCTCATGAATTTAGAGAGAATGACATGGTAAAAACCCTTAGTAATGCTGCAAAGAAGTTGATGGGTTTGGAGGTTGAGGGTGTTAAGGCTGCTTCTCCTGTTGTCGACAATTCTAATATTGGCAACCCCCCTGATTCTGAGTGGATTTCATCCCAAGATCCTTTGTGGTCAGATCCTGTGTTTTTGGATGCTCTTAACCAAATTGAGTTAGCTTACATTAATAAATGTAAGATGCAATCGTCTGGTCAGCCTAATCAACCTTTTTGTTCAGCGGGCAATGTATCCGGGGGTGGGCTTGGTGGTGGTTGTTCTGAGAGTGAGTGTGATGTGGGAAAGAAAGGTGATTCTGTAGTCTCTAAGGGTAAGGGGACTATGCCTATGAATCTTCCCGCTGAGCCATCCTTTGATATATTTGGTTCTGGTCCTGCTTTCCAATCTCAAAAAAAATCTTCTGAAGAAGCAATTGCTAAAGATTTTAACAAGTCTGATAAGTCTGCACAAAAGGGTTTTGTCGCTGCACAAAAGTCCAATGCTGATGCACAAAAAGATATTAGCGATGCACCGTCTGTTCCCGTGGGTGTCCCTGGTGTTCCTTCCTGTGTTGTCAATATTGCCAAAGAATATTCTGGTGTAGATGCTGCTTCTACTTTAGGCATATCAACATCAAGCGACATTCAGTGTGCAACCCCTAAAGTGTATAAAAAGAAGCAAAAATCTCCTGTTGTCATGCCTTTACGTAGGTCTACTCGGGGTTGTCCTGCTGATCAGAATGAGAAAGATGTTGGAGGCAAGAGGGTTTCAAAACCTGCTGATTCCTTGAAGAGTCCTTACTATTCCAGGGTGGTTGATGTGAATGAGCGTGTGTCTGACATTGAGCGTTGCATTTGTGCATATTTGTCTAAGAAATCAGCTTCTGATGTGTAAGCCTTTTTTCTCCTTTTTCTTTGTTTTTTCTTTTTTTTTACTTTAGTTATTTTATTATATTTAAGTTTATTTGAGATATATATATTTTTTATAATTTGTTCTTTGCCTATTTCAGTGAAGTTCTCTTTAAGAATTCTTCTGTTGAAGTTATTAGAGCTGATTTTAAATCACTTGAAGAAGATTTTGAAGTAGCTTTCCCTGTTGTGAGGGCATGGTCTTCTGTTCTTAATTACAAAGAACAATTCAGGAGTGTTGTTTCTCCATCAAGGCTTTTTATATCTATTGAGTCGTCTGTAAGTTGTATTTGTTGTTCCTTACTTTTTTTCTCATTATCCATGTGTTTATTTCCTTGTTCTTTATTTTGTATTTTTTTCCCCGGAAATTTGCTCCAAACCCTCCTCCGAGTGATTTTGCTGAACGTTTCACAAAACTTGGTATCCATGTTGATTCTGAACTGGCTGCTACCCCCCACATTCGGTTGAAAGATGTTGATATGGTATTTGTTCTTTTTAATACTTTTTTTGTTTGATCTCTCCTACCCTCTTTATTACTTTATTTGTTTTTTATTGACTTGTTTTCTTTATATTTGTGTTAGTTTGTTTTTGGTGTGTATTATGACTCAATCTATTCCATGACCGTCTTTAATCTGAAAACGCACGAACTTCAATTCCTGGATGTGTCAAGTGATACTCGTTTTTCTACCTGTATCTTCCAATATAGAGTTGGCAATTTGGTTAGTTTTCATACTTATATGTCACTTTTTTACTCTTTGCCGGTTTTTTCCCTTATATTTTTCAGCTTATCATTTATAGTATTTGCCTCTTATTTTTTTTTTTTACATTTTTTTTTTGCAGCATAATTTCTTGATTCAATATTTGAAGTCTCATGGATTATGAAAGAAGGCACAAGTAGTTTCTATGCTCCAGCAATCACCCATTTGCCTTCCTTGGGCTGGTGAAGAAAAGCGCCCCCATTCTGGTGTTTGCATGATGCGCCATATGGAAGCATTTGTGGGATTGGAGAAGGGATTCAAGTGTGGCTTTGACCACGGGACTGACAAGAACATCTCCAAGCTGCGTGTGAAGTACATGACTGACATAATTTGTTCTGATGTCAATGCACTTCGATCTGAAATTTCTGCTCAAGCTAAGGCACACGCATCCTTGACCTTAAAAGGTGTTCAAGCTCTAAAACTGCGGTTGGATTGATTCGGTAGGAAATTGTAGTTAACAAACATTAGTATTTTGCTGGGCCTTCCGTACTTTTGAGGGTATACAAATTTTGTGGTCTACATGTGATGTAATGTATAACCCTTTATGATTCCCTTCTTGGGTTACTTTTGTCTATCTTAGTCTATGTTTGTACGCTTGTTGATGTTGACATTATTAATATTGTTGTGTTTTGATTATGTTGTGACATTACTATATAGCCATGTGCTGGCCTAATATTAATATGTGCAATTATATGATACTTATGTGCACCCTGAATAGCTTATTGTGCATATGCAATATGATGATCTATTTTTAATAACCGAAGTGCTTATGTATTCAGTCTTTTAGGGTGATGTTTGTTTTTCTGTTTTGTGGCTTATATTGGTCTGGATTCTTATTTTTTATTTTATTTTAATGTAATTTTTTATTTTCCATTTCTGTGAATATATTTTACTTTGTGTGCGTTTTATATTACTTTTTTCTGCAATAGTGCAAATGCATCTCTTTTTTGTGCAATTTTATTTGTATTATGTGCAGTTATAAATGTGCCCACTATAATATGTGCACTCATACTGTTGTTTTGTGCAGTTACACAGCTTTATTGTGCACAGCTAACACCTGTTTTTTTATGTATGTAACATTGTGTTTTAACTTGCCCAATTTTCACTCACTCTATTTTTTTTTTTGTAGTAATTTTATTTTAATTTATTTTTAATTTATAGAATTAAGAATTCACGCTTTAATATAATTTTTTTTCACTTCCCCTGTAGTGCACTTGTAATATCTTTTTGTGCAATTACAAATCTATTATGTGATGTGTTAAATTGCATTTTAGAAAATGTGCGCCCACAATATCGTTTTGTGCAACTCTAACACTTTAGTATGCATATTTTAAATATAATGTTATTTTAATATTTACATGCCTTTATATCTATTATTATTTATATATTTTTGTTGTTTTTTCAATTCATTGTTATTCGTGTTATTTTCATATAGTTTAAATACCACATTTATGTCCAAATATTATTCTGATATTGTGCACTTGTAACCTTGTATTGTGCATTTGTAATATTGTTATGTGCAATCCTAACAACTTATTGTGCAGAGAAATCAATATATTGTGTAAACAAATTCTAGATTATATTTATAATATTAACTGAGATTACATTTATTTTTAGACAGTTACATGTCAAATAGACTGAAATCTACAAGTAAAATATGATATCTTATGGATCTCCTCCCTCCTCCTTGCTCTTGGTTGCCTGTCTTCTAAAACGCCTGATGTTGTCCTCCTCCTCTTTTCTTCATCCTCATATACCAACCTGTTCCAATCAATCACATAGGCATATATACTGCAATACATATGTTATAAAATACTGAAATAGTTGTTCATAATTACACCTGCATGCTTGTTTTTCCAAACCGAAATACCATTGTTTTAAACTTAAACACTTCAAATTAAGAAGAAATACAGACATTTCATATAAAATATATAATTAATAATTCAAAAGTAGAGTCTGTATTCTTCATCTTCTTCATCTTCCTGCACTTGACTGCTTATCTTCCAAGGAAGGTTGCAATCTTCCTCCTCCTCTTGTCTTCTTCCTCAAAGACCTCCCGGATGCACTCAGTCACGTATCCCCTGTACTCAGCCAGTTCTCCCTCCACTTGGACTTGTTTCTTTTGGTACTACAGAAATATTTATACTTAACAAGTTAAATAATCTTCTGATCTTATTTTAAATCAAACTATTTAAAGTTTTGATAACTTACCTTCTCCAGGGCTTCTTCCTCCCCATTCTCAGTTGCCTCCAATATCTTGTAGGCATTTGCATTCCTCTCCTGGTTGAGGGCAAACAGGAACATCTGATGCTTCTCGGCGGCCTCCAGGAGGTTCTTCCTGGTTCCCTCAGTGTGTGTCTCTGCAGCCTCATCCAGCAGATTCATGTGGTACCCTGGGTACAAGTACTTGTCTATCTCATTGTTGATCTTGTAGAACTCTTCAGTAAACACGAACGAGTTGAATCCTTCCATCTTTTCTTTTTGGATCTTTGGTTTCTTTCTTTTTTGATGTGTAAGAGAAGAAGGCTTCTTTTTTTTCAGGCGGTTTGTGTGATGTGTTGTGATGGGGGATCTCTGGTTATATAGGCGGTTTTGGCTCTTCATCTCCCTTCATTTGATTGGCCTTATCCAATTGGCGGTTTTCCAAAGTCATTTACCCCCGCCCAACTCCCTATAACTGTAATGATTACCCCTTTTAAATGTTTAAACTTCTCAACTTCCCATATTTGTAGTAATTATTTTCATACAGCATTTTATTTGTAGACTTCATTATTTTAATTTATAGTTCTCCTCAAATCTCTACGTTTTTAAAATTAAAAGACATTTATTTAAGTTGTTCTTGTTATATTTAATTTTTTTTTTATAAAATTTTTAAACTAATTATTCCTATAGTAACTGGTTTTATTATACGGTTGTTTTTGAAACAATCCCATTTCATACTGGTGGTTTTCTTCCTTTTGTGATGTTTTCTGATTGCACATTTATTGAGAAGTACTTAATTGTTGATTAGATGTTTGTAGTTGAGTCTATGTAAATGTATATTCCATCATTACCTGAATCTCACCTTGTCCAATTTTTTCTACAATCTTTTAAAGCAAGTCATAATTAATAGTAGGTTCTACCCTGTACTTATTAATTTGCAACTTGGGATTTCTCTCTTATTTCCTTTAAAAATAGATTGTACTGCACAATTAAATATTATCTTAACACAAACCCGACATAGTAATGAACATAATATAAAAGTTGGTTCATAACATATGTGAATAAGAAAACATAAAGTATACCATTTTTCCAATACTAAAGTGCATTAATAAATTTCCATTACAACTTGTCCTTATTATTCCTCTTATGTTTCCCTCAATGGACATGTCCTGTTGTTGTGAGGTGCATATTCAAGGCAGATTGAGCATATTCTCTTCCCCTTTTTCTGTGATTGAATTGTTGTTTCCTTCCCGCCTTTAAGCCTCTTCCCACTGCCTTTTGTCTTTGCTTGTTTTGGGTCTCTTATTACCACATTCTTCGGGAGGCTTACTCCACCAAACTCTTCAAACATAGCTTCAAGTTAACAAACTTATTAAAATTAGTATACTTTGAATATATAATTCTGGCCTATTATATTTCATTTTATTTTGTATAAAAGGGTTCAAATAAGGAATCAGTAATCTTGCGTTTCTGCATCAAACCTATCATACATACCAGACTTTGAAGCTGTTGAAGATGTTGCTGTTTGTGTACTTTGTTGGAGCTCCCTTTTTGCATTTGTTAATGCAGATGTCAAGTGCTTAATCTGATCACTATTGTCCTTAACTAAATCCACACAAGCATGAAATTCAGCTAACATATTTGTCAACAAGAGTTTTTGTTCTTGTTTTGCACTTGACTGTCTGACCACAACATCATCCAAAGTGAAAACACTACTCAAATTTGCTGCTTTGGTCCAACGAGTAAGCAGTAGTGTTTCTGGCAACTTATCAAGTTGTATATCCTTCAAAACAGTTAATATATGTCTGCATGGATATCCTAACCTGTTGAACAAGTTACAAGAGCAGGAGCAATCATGATCTTCAAGTTTGTGCTCAACAGTGTATATCTTGTTGTTTTCCTTTAGAGTATATATCTCCAACTCATCAATCTCTGTCACATTTGTCACTCTGCAGTTGTACAATGCCCCTTTCAATTCGTCCTGAAATTTCCCCCACATTTTTATTGTGTATAATCTGGATGCATGCTTTTCTAGAGGAAGGGGCGAAATCAGAATTGGTTCCAGTATTTCAGAGTCATAGTTCTTCTTCCCCTGAATATGCCTTTGATTTTCAATTCCACTTTCATAATACAACATAAACTCAATTAAATTTGCAGTGCAGTTGGAGAACTTACGGAATAAGCTGTTCATGCTCTCTGAAATGGATGTTGTTTTAATCAATCCACTAAGTTTGACATTCTGAAAATACGCAGGGATCCACTTGTCTCTCATTCTAAACAGTTCACTTAACCAAGAGTGACTTGTCATTCCATACTCTTCCATTAAGTCATTCCAGTCCTTTTCAAATTCTTCTGGCGTACTCTCCCTGTTCCACACAATACTCCTCAATCTGTCACTGAATTTGATGTATCCATTCATGGAGTTGTCTATTTTCTGAGATAGCTTGTCCATGATATGCCACATGCATAATCTGTGCCTACTCTCTGGAAATACAGTTTGAACAGCAATCTTCATCGAAGGATCCTGGGCCGTTGTTAAAATTCTAGGACACCCACCCATTGCCTTTTTGAAGTGCTCAAACAACCACGCATATGACTCTACATTCTCATTCCTCAAAAGCCCTGATGCTAGCAGCACCAATGATTTATGGTGGTCATATGCTGTGAAGGGACTGAACACCATTTTGTACCTTTAATATAAGACACTTGTGGAAATTAGAATAATTTCAACAGAAACATGTATAAAGTTGGTATTACAGATGTATATAAATAAAAGATCACTAGGCTGTGTAGTTGTGCACTTATTCGATCTTGCAGTGCATGATATACATGATTTTGTGCATCTATACATTCTATCTGTGCAGCCTTGTTACCATATTTGTGAATAAATCAAGCAATCTGTCTTTTGTCTGTGTTATAAAAAAAATCTATGACAGTGCTTACACATATGATGTGTCTAAATATTCAATATGAGTAATGTCTAATACCTGTTTGTGTTGTACGTTGAATCAAATGAAATAACATCTCCAAATAATGAGAAGTTTTTTCTGCTTACTGCATCACACCAGAACAATCTGCTCAACTGATTGTCTTCATCGACATCAAAAGCAAAGTAGAATGCACTGCATATTTCTTGCTTATGGAAGAATCTGTCAATAACAACTTGTGCATCAGACCCTTTGAAATACGCCAATAGATCTCTTCTGTGATTTGTGAAATCAATCACTGATGGACCCACATTGCTATATCCTCCCACCATTTCTTTATATAATCTGTATGCTTTTGCTGGTCCAACTCTTTGTTTTGCACAGTCCAGCACAAATTTTTGATGGTAACTTTGCATCTTCCTATTACTCTTCATGTATACCCTGCAGATCTCATCAACGAAAGGGTGTGTGTGCTTCTCCTCAAATTTTGTCACCACATATCCTTGTTCAGGTACATATTTATATATTATCTTAGCAGTACAACCAACTCGTATAGATAATCTTTTTCTTACCTTCTTTGTCTGTTTACCTTTCGAGTATCCTTCTCTATTGCAGTATAAGTATTTCAGTTGCTGTACCCCATTAGCATTAACTGTGGTCCCATGTCTTACATCAAATCCCGCTTTATATGCATAATCTTTATATGCTTTCACAGCTTCATTCAATGTCTGGAACACTTTCCCTTCCTTTGGCTCTAACTCTTCACTGCAAATCGGTATCCAATATCTCGTGTTGTTTGGTGTCACAAACACCCTGTATGGGAGCTGATGTTGCACTATCATATTATTGATATTCACTTCAGGCCCTGCATTGATGCTGATTGGTGTTGCACAAACGATTGCAGTAGTTGAAGCAGCTGATGATTCTAAGTTTTCAGTATGTGACTCTGGCACAGACTCCATATTGTCTGTTAAACCAACATTGAAAAATTTATTAGATAAATTGTATTTTTGTAATCAGTGCCACCAATATATCAACAGTGCAATTTACAAGTACATAAGTGATAACTCAACATTCTATACTGAATATTAAGATCAGACAGCAAACTTTCAGATATGAGTTGTTTGATGTTTTATGAATATAAATTTCATGCAAATGAGGATGGGATTGTATATTAACATTGTTTTCTCTTCAATTTCTGTCTTATCTAAGTGCAATTGTGTGTTAATTGACGGCCATTTTCTGTTTTGCAAACTTCAAACCCTAGGTTCGTTTTAGCCTATTATTTTATTTTTACTACAATTTTGGTTTTGTTTACACAAATTACACTGATATTCTGCATCTTTTTCAGATCGAATCCGAAATTAAGACAAATTATATGAACTTTGGACAAATTAATTCAGTAATGAATGCGAATTTGAATCTAATAAGATCGAACAGTTTGTGCACCTTTTTCTCAAAATTTCTTCCTCTGCCTCTGTTGTCGGTGCTTCGATCAGGATATTCCGCTGATCTTCGATGAATCCTTTTGCTGATTACAAGTTTCTGCAATTCAACTTGTTTGATTGTAATCCCCGGCGAGAAGGTGAAGGTTTTCGACAATCGAATCTGTTTCCATGGGAACGCGATATCGGTTCTTGGAAGGACCGGTTTTCTTATGTTTTTTTTTTATTTTTTCCGGTTCAACCCGGTTTTTTTAAAGGAAATTCAGCGCGCGCCCCTTGAACCCAAATTTTACACGTTAAGCGGATTGTACACGTTAAGGAGTTTTTACATTTTAAAGCTTCCCTATATATATATATATATATATATATATATATATATATATATATATATATATATATATATATATATATATAGGGGAGGGTTCAAGTGAGAAAAATCTATGCCGGTAAGAAGGAAAGAAGTGCTCCGATTGGTTGAAATAGATCTAAAATTTTCATCCCTCGCGCCCTTGTCCTTCTTCTACCTGACCGCTTTCTCTTCTACTCAATCTGGCGATCTTCCGGTACTCAATCACTTGATTTGATGGGTGTCTCTCTCTTCGCCCTCTGTCTCTCCTTTCACACAAATTTTTTTTTTCCACCAGATGGCTTGGAATTGGAAGAATTCGGATCCGGAATTTAGGAAGCAAATAGAGAATGTGACGGGGATTTATGGTTACCAATTGGAGTCATCGATCTCTGCTGGTTTGAATTCCAATTGCCTCTCCATTCTGGTTCTTTTTTAATTGAATTGCTTGATGATGATGATTGATGTTATAGAGTATGGAATTTCCTTCTTTTGTTTATTTGCTGTTTTTTTAATTGAATGTGGCTGGTACTTCTTCAGCCTCGGTTCGTTCTCGGAGAACGAACCGGGGCCACCGTGGCTGGGTTTTGGAAGGTCACCGAGCGTGACAAGGTCATCCGTGACAGCTCCGAATCGGGATGAGGAAGACGCTCGTCTTCTACAAGGGGAGAGCACCGCCTTGATGATAACACACATGAGCTTAGGGTGTGTTTGGTAACGATATCTAGATATCAAGATATCGATATTAAGATATCGATATCGGGGTATCGGTATCAAGTGATACCTCCCAAAAAATGGGTATATCAAATTAGGCAATATTTGATATCGAGATATCAACTGATATCGATATCGATATCGGGCTATTACCAAACACCAGATATCAGATATCACTTGATATCAAGTGATATATTATGCATACCAAACACTAGATATCGATATCAGTTAAAGTGATATCGATATCTAGCCCTACCAAATACTAGATATCATATATCGAGATATCAGATATCGGGACTGATATCTGATATCTAGATATCATTACCAAACACACCCTTAATGGTTTCTAGTTTCAATTCATACCTAATGATTTCTAATTTCAAATCGATCTGAATCATGTTGTTAATGATTTCTAATTTCAACTCATTCCTAATGATTTTGCTTTGTGCCTTGTCTCCTTTGACTTGCTCCGATTTCCAGATCTTTGAGCGATGTCGGAGACAGCTTCGTAAATCATTTATTTTGAGTGCTTGTAATTTGTAAATTTAGGGATAATTGATTGTGTTTTTGTTTATTGCATTTCTTTGATTTACAGTGCTTGTAATTTGTAAATTTAGGGATAATTGATTGTGTTTTTGTTTATTGTGTTTGTTTAAAATGGGAGTGGTTCACTCTTTTAATATCAAGGGGTTTTTAATACCAAGTGTTTTATGGTTTTAATATCAACTGGTTTAGCACGCATAAATAGAGGTGGTTCACGAAGTAAATAGTATTGGTTAATTAACCATTTTATTTTAAAAAAAATAAATAATTAATTCAAAAATTAAGCATTAAAAGAAATAATTTAATTAAGGGTTTCGAGTTTCTACCCTATATATACTAGATTAAAATTAATATATTTACTATAAAACTTTTCAAAATAAAAAAATTCAATTATAAAAATGTTAAAATTTTAAGGGTGCAATCGAAAGCTTACACTATGGAGGAAGACATGTTCAACTTATAATTATATTTAATTTAATTTGGTTTGGCATATCCCTTTAATTCAAGACTGAGTTCAAGTTATGAGGTTCATTTCAATGTTTTAATATTAAAAGAAAAAATAAACAAGTTTAAGTTTTATGTTTATCTTTTTTTTTTTTGGTAAATAAGATATTAAAGGTTTTTATACAAAGTGGTTCAGGGTTTTAAACAGTGTGTGGTTCATGAAGTTATACCAAGTGGTTAGGTTTTAATACCAAGTGGTTCATGGGTTTTATACCAAGTGGTGTAGAGGTTGTAATACCAAGTGGTTCATAATTTTTATACCAAATGGTTCAGAGTTTTAACAACAAGTGGTTCAGGGTTTTAATAACAAGTGGTTCAGGGTTTTAATACCAAGTTGTTTATGGTTTTAATACCAAGTGGTTCACCGAGTAAATAGTATTGATTCATGAATCATTTTATTTTAAAAAATAAACCAATAAATAAATAAAAAGTAAGCATTAAGAGAAAATAAAAGAAAAATGGAAACTTCACGAACCACTTCTTTATAACTTAATGAGACACTTCTTGATAACGTGAATAAAATTGTTGAACCACTGTGAAAAAATTGTTTAACCACAATGAATAAAATTGCTGAATCACTGTCAATAAAATTCAAATTGCTGAACCACTGTGAATAAAACTGCCGAACCACTGTGAAAAAAATTATTAAACCACTCTGAAGAAAATTTCTGAACCACTGTGAATAAAATTGTTGAACCAATGTGAATAAAATTGCCGAACCACTTCTTGTCAATTTTGTTTTCAAGAAAACATATACAAAGTGGTTGTTTATGTGTAGATAAAATTAAATTACAACCAAAAATATATTTTTTATATTTTTTTGACAAGTGAAATGTCAAAAAATAATTTTTAAAAGTTCATATAAATATTTTTACATGTACGTACATTTTCTGATTAATTAGTAAGTTGGCGCGTGCAATTAATTAGTATGTATATGTGAGAGTGGGGGTGTTACTAATTATGTGTGTGTGTGTGAGTGGGTGTGTTACTAATTAAGTGTGTGTGTGTGGGGGGGGGGGGGGGTGGGGGGGTGTTACTAATTAAGTGTGCGTGCGTGCGTGCGTCTATATATACCTATTCTAAAAATATTAAAATTATTATCATCAAATAATAATCGTTTTTAGTTTTAATATTTTTCAAAATATGTTGTTTCATGAGAAAATTATACAACTATGTATCACTGGTTATTTATAACATAAAAATAGTTTTTAAAATTTTTTTGACATAAATATTTACTCTAGTAAATTTTGTATTGTACCTGCTTTTTGTGATGGTTCCCATCTAAAGTTTGAACGAATAATGTTATAAAAAAATTAATTGTTTTTATAATAAATATATAATAATCTTGTCACCCTTGGCTTTCTTTTTGGTAAGGTAAAAATTCAAGCTCAGAAAAATCTGAACCTTGAGGGCCGACAAGTCGGCAGACGGTAAACCGTCTAAACAAACAGAAAATACAAAAATGGTGCAGATACAAGCCACAACACTCTACACATGCGAAACAAGAAACAACCTTACCGAAACGAGATGATAACGTAGACGAAAGACAAAACTAAGCACTCCCCGGAAGCAGCACCGTAGGCCCACGACACAACAGGATACACATGTGGGCAATAAAGACGAACCTCCAAGGAAACAGTCTTCTGGAAAAAGGAGACGCCTCGATACACACTGCCTCGGCCCCAGCCTATCCCGACTCCGACTGCCAAAACCCCATCACACGGAAAGAAAGACCTGTCACGCCACACAAAACGTTGTCTGAATCGAACGCACCGGAGGCTCAAGCGGGGAATAAAAACCCGCCCGGGATTTATTCATTACATTTATATCACCCTTCGCTTATTATGGCCTCAGCGCGATCTTTTGGGCCCGCATGCGTCTCTGGACCTGACATCGTGGATAGTGTTAGGTACTTGCTCTTTTTGCTACTCTGTGCTTCTATGGCGAGGGATCCTCCTGGGCGAAAGAGAAGAATCGGACTGACCTGCTAATTCGGCTTAAGTATTATTTGATTATGATTTCGGTTTTGACCTGGCTCCGCCGTGGCAAGTTGTACTTTACTTTCGCTTTTCATCCCGTTTTCCTTAAACAACTTTCCGCGACTTAGACCTTAAGACAGGTTAAGGGTACCCAACAGCCCTATGACTGTTTTGGGGTTTGAAATCCCCGCTTTAACTACTAAAGTTTAAGAGGTTTAAAACCTCGATCCATACCTGAATTGCAAGATCCGAACGAAGGTATATGACCGTCGAAATGTTACCTGGGTAATTATATTCGGGCCGTTACAAAGTTGGTATCAGAGCCATGTTGTGCAATTCGGGTACGCAAGGGTCGGGTGTATGTTTGGAAAACCGCTCAAGAGATTCAAAGGATCTGAAAGTGTTTTAAAGGGGCAAAATAAACTTAATAGGACTAACTCAAATGGAATAAATGTGAACTCGGCCTACTAAACAAGGGAATTCAAACAAAAGAGATCAAGTGGGTAGAAAAGACGCTAGACCATCCTTATTGGATATATCTGTGAACGGGTAGGCGAAATATAGCTTCTTTTTTACAGATGGGCCTAGAAGTCTCCAAGGAATTGCACCGAGGTGGTTGGAGTGGCGAGTTAGGTATAGATCATGAGGTATTTGCCCCTCCGGTCAGTCGCTTCTCGAAAAGCGACATTAGATAGCTAGACATGTTTTATATCAATTGGGCCTGAGGGCGATCTCCTTCAAAGGAGATCGTCATAATTGCTATGAAATGTAAATTAAATGACCTGTGCATACGGGATAGCGGGAGTACCCTTAATCCTATATGGTCGACCCCAGCTTGTGTGGAATAGCTCCTTCCACTATTTGAACCCCTTGATGATTCTATCAAGTCCTTCTCCAAGATGTCGGTGTCTGTTGTAGGAGGAAATCGATATTGCAAATAAAATAAGAATAAGATAAGCAAACCAATTCCGTTCCGAGCAAATAATGTTCAAGATTCCCTCCGGTTGTAGTAGAAGGTAGTCAGGATCGATCCACAAGGAAGCGGGTCAGCGGATCTTAGATAGCAGGCGACTCACGTTCATAAACCAACTCAGAGTACTCGACCTCGGCTAGGGTGTAGTCGACATGGCACTACTAGAATACTGCAATTAGACATCATATAATTTAAGTATGTCAAGAAAGCAACCGATGTTAATTTAATTTATTACATTAAATAATAAATTTATGATGTTAAAAAGACTTAAGACAACAGTCGAATTTTTTGACCGATGTTAAATTGTTAGTTTTAAAAAAATTGAAAGGCATGCCTTGTGAAATTTTGTAAGTATTTAAATGCCCGCCCATACTTGAATTTTTTTGGAAGACCCGCCCCCTAAAACTGAAGCTATTTCCTCATACTTTCACTTTAACAAGAGTCCAAACCTCTCCTCTCTCCCAAACTCTCCGTCTCACCCTTCCGTAAATGTTACCGCCGCCATCACCGCAACCACCGCCGCCTCCGCCGCCCATAGATCTGAGATCTCTTTCTCCCGAAACCCCAAACCTCACCACTATCTCTCTCTCCCCAAATCTTAACCCTTCCTCCCCTTCACTCAAAATCGCCCCCACACACTCCCGCCGGAGAAAAACCCTGCCTCTCTCATGGCTCTACCTACCCTACCTCCTCCGCCAATGCCACCGCCAGCGAAGGAGCCAGATCCGGAGAGCAGGACTTGAACTTCTAATAGACTTGAATTTCTCCTTCCTATTTATTAAACACCATAGCAGAAATTTCGAGAGCACTCATCAACAAGCACCGCCGCCCATCTCGATCATCATCCCTTGTTTGCAAATCCTAATGGCGAGTCTCATTCTCTCGTTCAAGATATTTTACGGTTTGTCCTAATTTTCGTTTGTGCTTGACTTCTCTTGTTGAACTCTTGGAATTTTACAAAACCCTAACTTAGGTTTCATCTTGTTTAGTTTTGATTTGCTTGATTAATTTCTTCGTATGCCGATAAAATCTAGAGTTTTTGTTGTTTGATGAAATATGTTGGAACTGGATACAATATAAGATCGATAAGAACTCTTAAATGCAAACGAAATTTATAGGTTTTATCTTCCCTGACCCTTGCAGCTCAATGCTTGTTCTCTTATTAACATTTATAATCTTTCATTACCAATTACTTATTGTCTAGTATGATTATTATTGATAAGCTGGTTCTTTCTTTTGATAGGCTTCCAATTACTGTTAATGAATAAAATGTTCAATTTTTATCTTAAAAAAAAAAGTGCAACTTCTTCTCATGTTTGATAGTTTGTTTGAAGCTTATGGTTCAACAAATACTCATGAGATAGTTCAAACGATCTATTTTACTTTGCATTTAAGCCTTGAGGGTCACAAAAAAAATCTGCAAATAAACTGTGTAATGCCTAAGATATACTTGGATAGTGTGGTTTAACTTGTTGACACTAGTTGTGGCAACATGCTTTTCTTGCACAATAAGTCTATTTCTTCCTTTCCAGTAAAAGCGAGATTATCTTAATGTTTCGTTTTTGTAGGTGCACTTGGATCTAATTGCTCTAGCCTTGGAATTCAAGTTTCTGGTAAAAAAAATTATCAATTGTGAAAAATGGGCTTTATGAGCTTTTAATCTTTTGGTTCTATGAAGGGATAATACTAACTTTATAGTTACAACAATAATGTTTGATGCAATACTTTTTCTTTTGAGTTTTATACTTGTTATGCACTTCACATTTTGCTTACAATATTAAGGAACACTTGTAGATGATGGATTAGACAAACTCTAGATACATTGGCTAACCTTTCTTAGCGAGAATCAATATATAATCATGTTCTTTTCAAGATCCCGTCAATTATCATTTCTGTTTGAATGTTACGATATCTATCTAATGAATCTATTTGTCGTGCTTGATGCATATTTACTTTATTTCATCTTAGGTTAGTTTTTTGGTTTATTTGCTGGGCTAGATTGTCATTAAGTTATTAAAGTTATTCAGCTCAGTGCATCGTTTGGAAGTGGTATGGCTGACCATGCCGATACACCATGAACTCATTCATGGAGTTAAGAAGGACGAAGGTGTGTGTTTTGATGGAATCCATAAAACCACACACCATTATTAGATGAATATTTTGCTTGGTAAGATGAATGGTAAGAGAGTAGTTTACAATGCCTTTCCCTTGAAGCTCAACAGGTCTGATGCATCTAATAATGGGTCTGCAAAATTTTTAGGTAAGATACTATGAGCTTTCTTTTGGCTGTGTAGGACTAGTGGCTTTTGGTCATTTATTTGCACAACACTTGTTATGTCATTGGACAAATACAAAGTGCTAAGTTTCTTTGGACTTTTTCTCAGAATTAAGGAGCTTAAAGACACTGAATTTGAGTTTTTGTGACATTACAACCGCATGTTTGCAGCACTTGAAAGGTTATTATCTTTTTACTATGCTAGTCAGGGATGGACAATTTTACAGAGCATTATCCTGATATTTTTGTTTATTTATTATACATATGCATAGTTGGTGTAAGCTAGTATTGCAAGATAGGATATTATGGACTATAAAGCAAAACGGGAGAGCTATGTCCACCACTATCTTTTATTCCTCCAACACAAAGATGCGTTGCTTATGGTGTTGGATATATTAACATAGTGTTTCACCCCACCACATGTCACGATGTTGCTTAGTGGTAGAAATTAAAGATTAGTGGTGGAGAATTTATTGCCCAAAACAAAAGTTGTGGAAAATAGAGTGAAAATAGTTTTTGTTTTAAAAAAATCTGCTCGAGTTGATTGGATGGCCAATTTTGTTCTTTATTGGAAAAGAACTTACAAATTTGGAGAGCTTGAACCTCAACTCCTGTGGAATTGGACATAATGGGCTGGCTAACATATAAGGTCTATTTTACTACTATAAATTGTTACCCCCAAATGCGTAGTATAATCTGTCTTATGATTATAGTTCAGCGCCGAAAACATATGTTTGTGCTTTTTTTCTTGCTGAACTTTTTGTGTTTGTATTCCCCCTATTTCATTGAAGCAGTGGAATTTGTCATCTTTCTGGTGAGGCTCTTTTTTATCAATTGTTCTAGTCTGCCCTGTTACTTACAAATTGTGATCTTAATGGAGTTGAAGCTTCAATTTTATTAAGCAGACCACATGGTATTGGTGGATCACGGGCTTTATTAAAGCAGACCATATGATTTTGGGCCTAACTTATTCATTTTTCTCATTCACGTCATGTCCTTTCTCTCTCGACCAATTGAGGGGTATACAATTTGAGGGCTTAAATCTCAAAGTAATGATTTTGTTAAACCTCATCTCCTTCAATCAAGGTTTCCGAAATGAACTCAAATTTGTGTTTTACTTGTTTGAATGACTTATCAGTTCATTTTTATGTCGCCCTCTTGAATATTTGGAGTTTAGGTTTGTGTTTGTTTCAGTTTTATTTGATTTCATGATTGATGTATGAATTCTCACATTGCGATTGAATTGATTTGTAAATTGACATTGTTTGCAGGAGATGATCCTGAAGATGTTGATTTTGAGCCAGATTAAGAGGGTATTGGTTGCCATCCTCTAAAAAGGTCCTTATGAATCCATTATTTCAGTTTTCATTACTGTCTCCCTATTTTATTATTTCAGCTGTAATTCAGTGACATTTGGCTATTTTAGCCGTTGGTTTGCGGCTGTTTTTGGGGCTGCTGCTACTGATGTTGTTTTGGGTTGTTTATGGGCTGTTCCATGGCCTTTTTGGCTTCAATAACCACCATTGGTGCTGCTGCCCAGTCCTGTTCTGAATCCACCTTGTTTCGTTCTGAATCTATGGTGTTGTCCACTGTTTTTTAGTGTTCATTGAAGCTGCTCTTCGGAGAATGATAAGAGCTATAACATTAAGGGTTACAAACTACAAGATCTTGCCTCCATGGTAGCATATTTTGTTATTTGGATCAAGTCCTTTGAAATTTGATTTATTATGATTTAAAAGTACCCATCATTTGTAAAAGTGTATCTTTCAAGTACATATCCTTTGTAAAACATTTATAAATGTTGGTTTCATGTTTATGTTATTGTATATGTTCATTAAAGTACCCATCATTTACAAAATCTTATTTTATGAGCAAAGGGTGTTGTGTATCAAATGAAAAAACATCGAATTATAGATAAAAAGTGATGTGCCTTAATAGCTATGAAGTCGAATCATTACATAAAAATGGATGTCAGTATCATTATAGACATCGTCCAAATAATCTAAATCAATACGTAACATATATTTTTACATCACAATGTTAATATAAATTGATATATATTGCTAACAACAACATCTTTATAAAAATCTAAAATGATGTCCATATCATATCAATACATCAGTTATGTACATTTTTCATGCGATAGATTATTTTAAAACAATAAAAATTCATAAATTATATATTTGAAATTAATATACACAAAATCAACATAATAAAAAAGATGTCTATTTTGTTTTAATACATTGATTATTTTAAAAATAGTGATGTAAATGTAAAATTTAAGCTTGGTGTGGACATCTTCAAAAACATATAAATGAAAAATAACAAGGCTTTAACAACAAGTGAACATATCAAAAATAAATTTGAGGTGTTGATTTATATCTATATTCAAAATAAAATAGATGTCTTAACTAATAAAGGACATCAGCTTAAAACCGATGTGAAAAAGTTTGATCTTTTACTACACCCACAAAGAGATCGGAAATTTTTTTCAAAGACATCGGTTGATAATAGATGTCTAATTGCATTTTTCTAGTAGTGTGGGTCTCGTACAATCGATTTCAAGTAGAAACAGCAGCAGAAAGCACATGAGTTAGTCGGCGTTGACTAAAGTCCTCGACGTCGAGTCCGCTGGTCGTAGTCGAGTACCTGCAGAGACAAAAACAAGGAACGATCTCGAGTAGAGTACTCTTGATCGAGTTTTAGTAGTCGACGTCGACCAGATTGGTCGAAGTCGGGTAGTTCTGCAAAAATCGTTTGTGTGCGTCGGTGAAAGATGGCCGAAGAGTTTAAGGGTGGAAACGAAGCGTGGACAGAAAATAACCAGTTTGATAGATTTTAGATTGTAAACAATTAAACAAAAACTTCCAAGACCGGGGTTTACAACAACGATAACCAAACATGCATAAGGCAAGATAAATAGAGATAATCATGCAATCACATTGAGGATCAAGCTTTCGCCTTTTCCAACAATTAGATAACTCTTTCAAGAAACCCTAATTGTATCTACCAATTTATGTTTATAATCCAAGTGGATAACCTGAATCTATATTAATTAGGTAATAAACATAATAAAGATAGTGGACGATCAAAGCATGATAAAAATCAAATATTTACCTCAGGCATGCATGGCTATCGTCAGACTCACCCCGACCCTAGAAGTTGGGTGACTACTCGCTCCTCATCATAGGAAAACTCATCAATACTAAAAGGAAACTAAATTGCATTAATGAAATAAAACAAAGCTTACAACCGATTGAAGCCAAATCCGCTCTCGCGAAACTTTACTCTTCTCGGCCAAGCTCTCGCTAAACTCTCCAACTATTGTGTTGTGTTTGAACTGGAATGAATAAAAACCAACCCCTAGGGCCTTTTTTATAGTATTCAATCCCCGCTATCCAAGGAAATAATATCCTATCTCTATCTAAAATTTCCTATCTAAAGATCTAATGATAAAACTTGATAAATAAAGGAAACAAATATCTAAGAAAATAAGACTAATGTGGATAAATTCCTCTTCCCTTGATAGGTCTTCATGTGAATTGATAGAATTTCACATATCTTATCTTGCAATTAACCCACAAGGCTTGGAATCCACTCGATCTCGACTCGGATTGCTTTTGGATAGTACTCGACGTCGACCAAAGTACTCGACGTCGATTAGAACTTTTCTACTTGGATTTGCACTCGAGCTCGGCTAACTTCTGGGCGCTCGACGGGTACTCAACATCGACAAGACTTCTCGACGTCGAGTGGAATTGTTCTGCTCGAGTGGCTTTCTTGTGCTCGACTAGGTGGTTCTCGACCAAAAAGTACTCGATATCGACCAAAGTGGCCGACGTCGACTAGTCCTGTGAGCTTTCAGCATTCTGCTCCGTTCTTGAAACACACTTTCCTGACTTTTCGTTCATCCGATTGACGCATATAAGTATGCGTTGGTAATCTCTCTTTGAGAACTACAACTCTCTTGAAGACATTCGAACTTGATTCAGAATGATGAATGGTGACAAGGGCCTTTTCTTCAGCTGCACCATCTTGTGCTCTTCCTTAGCTTCTCCAATGTTTTCATGACTTTCCTTTAAGATCCAAAGTGCGTCCGATTTATGCGAAATGTAACAAAAACTTGTGTAGACCTCCATAATTGAAAAATAAACATAAACTACACAGATTCTGTACTATTCTAACCCAAATGTATCAAATGCATACATAAATCGTTATAAAAGTCAATATAAAACATGGCAAATTAGGCGCACAACAAACACCCCATACTTAAGCTTGCTTGTCCTCAAGCAATACTTTTAATGGTCATATAGGAGAAGAAATTAAACTCTCAACATATTACATTCATTCGTATATAACCCTGCAATCAATTATAATCATCGAAAAGGTACTAATGTCACAAATCAATGCATGTTAATAAAAGCAACATCTACTCACAAAAGAAGGGTTATGCAAGGACATTCCATAAGTGACAAAACATTAATAATCACGAGGGCTTTAATTAAGATCAATAAGGAGTAGATTGGTAAAAGGCTAAATGTGGGCAATTTTTGGCCATGTGGTGCTAATAATCCAGGGAAATGGAGTACTTTCCAAACTTTCATACCATATTCCTTCTTCCTTTGATTTCTCACATTTCGCTCATTCACTCAATGCTTTTTTTCAATATTATGCTTTTACCTAGTGCTTCAGACTCCTCAAAACTCCAACAATAGTAATAACAAGACAAACACCATATAATAATCTCCATAATGTGACATCATTCTCCACAAAATCCCCGTATACTAACCAAGGTAAAGAATGGGCAATATTTAGATCATGTAGAGCAAAATATGAAATAAGGCTCAATATGACTTTTGTGATGCATAAGTATAGGTAAGGCTAAGGATATCAAAATATGAGGATTATATGGAAAATATAAAGTCCTTCATACTCTTATCATGCAATATGTCAAAAGCAATTTAAATTTTTACCTCATTTCATGATTTTCATAAAAATATGCACTTCATTGTGACTTACCTTTACTAGGAAATTTCATGCTATATCTCTAATGAATCCAATTTCGCATCGTCGAGTTCAATTAAACTTCCATGACACTAAAAAAAATTCAATGGGGGTGATTTTTATCAACTTTGGAAAACATGTATATAAGCACATAGATTGATAATGAATTCCAAAATAGCCATGTATAAGCAATTCAAGAAAAAAACCTTAAATATGCACATGTATGTTAAATAAAGTCAAATATGCATGCAGTAAGCCCTTTTCCCACCCCATTATTAAAGTTTACAGTGTCCTCACAGTATAAAAACAAAGGTAAAGAAAGAAACTCACTAGACAAGTGTGCAGAACGTCAAAATCGAGTGCTGAAGTTACTGCAGAAGCGGTCGACCTCGAGGAGAGTAGTCGACGTCGAGTAGAGTACTCGACGTCGAGTAAAGTTAAAAGCCTCCAAGCTGATCTTCGTCGATCACACGCTAATTTTCTCGATGGGGGTAGTTGACGTTAAGTAGAGTACTCGACATCGAGTAATTTTGCAATGTCTTTTACCTGCAAGATTATTATATAGGCTATATCCACAATAGCAAAACCCAAAAATAATGTTTAAAAACCAAAAACCAAAAACAAAACCGCAAATAATGTCTAAAAAGTCCTAAAATTTGATTGTCTTATTACAAGCTCTAGATTTTATAGTCGTTATGACCTATGCTTTCTAAATGTAACTTGTCGTATGATTACATATAATTTTTAACCTGCTATATGATTATTATTGCCAGATGTGATAATTACCATGCTGCTCTTATGTGCTCTCGTATGACGCTTAGTCAGATTGTTATGATATACCTCGCCATGTTGTATTTGATCTCACATGTTGATGCGTATACCATGCTTGTACATTCGTTCATATACATGATACTTGTTATCCTCATTAAATCCCGCATGACCTTGAGCCACACATGACCATTATTGGTTTCGCATGACTTACTTAACGTTAGACATATCGGCTTTCATGAAATAATAGACTACTAGCTTGTCTCACATGCATCAGTGTAGGACTTGATTGTGTCATTTGGAATGAATACGTTTGTCGTGCCCCTTGAAATAGGTACATGTTAGTATGGATTAATGACATTAATATACTCCACGATGAATTCCTTTTTGCTCGTCACAATATATTGTAGCCTAATAAACTTTCATAAGGGCATCGTTTCTATTCTCAGGTTGGAGCCTTGCCTCTAGTCTTGTCGTCTTTAGCTTTGGTTCGTGATTGTTTCCGAAAGGATCATTGGGTTGTCCGCCCTTGTCACTCCTCTATCTCCGCTAACTCGGACTCCTACGCGATACCTTGGACGGACGACCGCAGGGAAGAGGAAACGGGAAGTTAGATAGCGATAGGGTAGCGGAGCGAAAGCGTGGGCCCATAACCCACAGGCCTCAGGATCAACGATGTCGATGGAAAAAGCACATTTCGAGGATGGCAGTTACCGAGTACAAATATGACTTTCAAGCGGGAGTGTCCTCCGTTCGAATTGTTAATCCTTCTGATTTGTTGATGACGATATTGCACTGACCTGAAGATGAAATTTACGTGTTGATGTGCTGACTTGGTAATGAATGTTGCCTGATCGTCTGTTGTCTACGATGATATGATTTGACGCCTTATAATTCCAATGTGCCATGATGTCTTGATGCGATGATACTCTAAGTTACTAAGCATGATCTAAATTCCTTTGCCTATAAAAATATGAACTACAAATGCTGAGAACCTGAACTGTTTATTAGATAAGGTTATGATGAGACTTGCCAACTTGAGTTGACTATGTTCATATATGATGTTTTGCAATAATTATTGAGCATGATGGTAAATCGAGACTTATTGATAGGGTTGCAATGCATAATGATAAACTAATGGTGCTATTATTATAAATGCTATTTGATATGATGTAGACCTTATGTGTGATAATTTTCATGATTTCTTCTTCTTTGAACATGTGGGTGAGATTCTCTTGGGGAGTGGTAAGAGAATGGTGGAAGAATTTGAGCGGTTAGGATGATCGAAGGTATTATGAGGTAAGTCGCAAAGAGAGGGATGTTGGCTTAGGTAAGACCGAGTGAGTTTCGGGGATTTATAAGAGGCAATGCTTGCTGTCTTTCGATGAGCTTTATAGGTGACTCCTATGTGGGGGTACAGTTAGGAATAGGTCGAGTAGGTGGTTATTGAGGAATTCTTATAGGAGAGATGTGGTTAGCAGGACATGATGCTTGTGATATCTTGGGAAGCGTGGGAAGTATAAAAAATAGCCTTTAAGAGTATTGATGACATAGTATGAGAGAGTACTCGAGTTAGAGATATGAGTTGACTTCTTAGAGGTGGATTGCTAGTGAGAGTGCTTTGTGGAATGAGGGGTGGGATTGGAGTATCGAAATGAATTGAGACTTCTTTTAGAGGATGTTATCTGAGTTGATGTTGGTGAGTTTAGATGAGGTGGGTCTTGACTTGGGAATTGGAATCGAGCGAGCGGAGACTATGTTTTATTTTGACTAGTGATGATGTGAGGATTTTCTTGGTTATGTGATTTATTAACATATATTGGCATGATGTTAGATAAAAACTATGATGATCCTGATATGGAATGATATTACATGTTAATATGCAGTACTGAAATCTAATTGGTAGCGACAAGTGTTATCATGATATATTGATGCATTGCTATGCTGCTATGTTGTTCTAGAAGCATGTTATGATGTGTTATATGAATAATGAGATAATGATATGTTGTTATGTGAAAGCATGATGTTATATTATATGATAGGTGAGCATGATTATGAATATGTAAATGATAAATATGACTTGGAGCATGAATATAACCTAGCTATATGAGATAATGGTGCGTGATTGTTAAATGATCGTTATATGACATTGTGATGAGTTGAGATGATGTCTGGTGAATATGCTAACATTTTAATGATTGATATACTACTTGACCTCCCCTTTTGCTAAATCTTAAGGTCATGACCTTGGTTGTGTGGATGTGTTGACAATTGGTTTTAGTTCATTGACTCTATGATGAGAAGATACTTTCATGACTTCTGGTGTGATGTCGAGACAATTGTAATGATTTTATGTGGAGATGCTGGATGTGACTTTGTGGCACTGTGTTGGTATGTGCCTTGAGACTTGCCATATGACGTGTTGGTTAGAGATTGGTTGGTTATAAAGTTACACATTTCTTGGCTTATGCATCTTGCTTTAATTGAACCTGATAGATTGATTGATTTTGAAAACTAGGAAGAGAATATGGGATTAGCCCTTAGAGGTGGATGATTCAACCTCCTAGCTTTTGAATTTGATTGATTGATATGCGTGGAACTGATTTGGTTTTTGGGAGATTTTGACGACATCTTGATTTGAAAGGATTTGACTTGTTTTTGGTGTAAAGTTGCTTGGTTAAACATCGCACTTGAAGGTTTTGAGCGGTTCTGAAAGGGACCAATTTGGATTTTAAACGAATAAACGATATCGAGAATTGCAATGATTTCAAGGCCAATTTTTCCCTTTACAAACTCTTGTGAACTTTATAGAACTGGATTTATATTATGACGTCTCACGAAGTAGATACAAGCATTTTATTAGGGCACTTATAGATTGCTTGCTAAGACCTGGTCGGGAAGTTATGATGCTTTTGAGTTATGATATAATTGAGAAGTCAGGATAAGGGTGTGATAGAGGCCCATATCACATACTTATTTGCGACCAATCGGGGATATCATGATCACTGCGAAGGTACTGTGAGGGATTCATAGGTGCACTTATGAGGTACTTACGGGATCAACGACATCCTCCTCGGACTCACCGATTTCCAACTTCTTTCCATTGCTTTAGAATGATTTTAGTCTCGGGGACTAGACTAATGTTTAGATGTGGATGAATGTAAAGGCCGAATATATTTTCATATTATTTTATTATTAATTAATTAATTATATTATTATTTTATTCAAATTGTATTTATTCCTTTTTTTTTCTTTACTCTCTCTCTTCTTAGGCCGTTGAGGAGCATTCCCATTCACAACTCATTCTTTTATCCTCTTCTCCCGCCAAATAGCCCAGTACCTTCCTTGGTATAGCTGTCATTATATACAATGCATTCATTTACAATTGAAGGTATATGAACAAAATAGTACATGTCCCTTTTCTCCACCATTGTGCGCCTGCTATTCAAAATCCACAAAAAAAAAACCCCCCAACACCTTCTCTGTCTGAAACCCCCTGGTTCAATCTGCATGGTGATGAACAAATCCTCTAATCCCCTTTCTTTTCCCAGGCAGCGGCGACACCCAACCAAACCACCATCACCGATTCGTCATCACCTCTTCTCCTTTCAGTTGCAGCAACCACTGTGACCACCCGTCACGCCACCATCTTCTTTATTTTCCGTTGAGCCCTCGAGCCACACCTTTGTCATAGTCCAGTCACCACCGTCCCTTTGTTGTTGTAGCTTGCAGTGTAGCCCTGCCCAGCTGATAATGCATATTTCTTATAGGCATTATAGGAATTTCTTATTGTGTTTAGGTAGTGCTTTCACTTATGTTTGAGTCTATTTTTATATATTGCTTGTGAAGTATTCGAGTTCGGAATCTACGCCTTTTTAGTGTTTATTTTGCAGAATTACATTCCGACCTTGAAGGGACTTTAGAAGAGCTTAAGAGATATGTTATAGAGCATTTGGAGGCTATGAAAGAAGCTAGAGAGAAGCAAGGAGACACGACATTGGATATTATTGACGTCAATCGAGGGCGGTGCCCACCTCCATTTACACGGCGCCCGCCGTGGGCCGGTTTCCAGCGATTGCGATTTCGGATCTAAAGACCATATTTCCCATTATTTTATTATTATTTCTATTAGAGTTTTGCCGACTCTTTAAGAGCCTTTATTAGGTTTATTCAGCTCATTCATTAGAGAGGAGTTGACTATTGTGAGACTATGAACACCATTAGAGAGAGAGAATTGGCCTATGAGTTGCTAAACTCATAGTTTCGCCTGTGATTCGAAGACATTGTTGTTTTGGATTGTGAGGATCTGATTCTATTTAGTTATTCATATTCATAGTTATCATCTTGTGCTTATTGATTATATTTGTGTTCTTTTCTATGATTGATCACCATGTTAGGAATTACATCTTAGCTATGAATTCGTTATTGTGCTCTTGATAGCAAACAAAGTTTTGAAGTAGTGATATTTCTTTGTCTTTGTAGTGGATGATTTCAATTGATCTATGTTGGGGATATGTCGATTAGGGCTAATTAGGGTTGTTCTGGTTTGTCTTAATTGAATTGAATCAATATGCCAATTGGTCTAGTTACTTGAGTCCTTAATGCTATTCTTTAGTGATATTGAATAAGGTGATTATATCCCTGCGAATCTCTAAACTTTAGTCAAGTAGACATAAAGTTGGTTAGAGAATTACAAGGGAAATATTCTTTTTACTTTATTATCAATCTACTTTGCAATCATAAAGATGGTTACTTTTAAATCTTGGTTATTTGCTAAAATCATTGCTTTTCCATAAGAGTCATTGTTAAGAGGTATTTAATAGGAAATCGTTTCTCCCTATGGGTTCGACTCCAGACTTAATTGCTATACTGGTAGTTGTTTGGTTTATCAAGTGATTGATTGACTAATCTATTGGTTTTGTGTTTGAGTTTTGATAATATTACTATTTGGAAAAGGGCGAAAGTGCCAACGACGTTCGTCCTGCACCAAATTCTTGGCGGCGTTGCCGAGGAGAAGAAAGGAGTTTGCTTTTGTAACAGCCCGAATATAAATATCCGGGTTACGTTTTGAAGGTTGGATACCTTCGTTCGGATCTTGCAATCCAGGTACGGGTCGAGGTTTTAAACCTCAAAAGACTATCCTTTTAAAGCGGGGATTCCGAACCCCAAAGCAATCGGAGGGCCGTTGGGTACCCTCAGCCTGCCTTATAGACTAAGTCGCGGAAATTCATTTATGAATTACTACGAAAACGAAAAGAGGATACAACTTGCCACGGTGAAGCCGAGTCAAACAAAAAACATGGTAAATACGAGTATCCAAATTATCCAAGTTTATAAGTATGGAAGTTGGTCTTTCAGTCCAGTAATCGGCAAAAGGGAACCCCGTCATATAGATATCGAGCACTCAAAATCTATAGAAAATACATTTAAAAGCAGAACGGGGAAAGGAGTCAGATCGAGCCACGTATGCGGGACCGACAGTCCTCGCTGATGCCACATAGTATGTGTTATACCTAATAAAGTTGCTCTAATGCAGTACGAAAGTCAAACACACTAGCATGCTCCTAGTTATAAAAATGTGCACAAATACTGTAAAGGGCCCAAGACAATGCCCAATTGCATATCCCTCTCCTACTCCGCCCCCTTTCCGTGAGCGGAACTGGCCAGCACGGTACCCATTTCCTCGTGGTGGTGCACGGACCACGGAATAAACATCAACACAAAGTAACCAAGCTTGCCCGATGGTGCTGGGCTATAGTAACATGCTCATATTGACTCAATTGACTCAGGGAACCCGATGAGTATGGGCTACCCTATGACCCTAGCAAACACTCTAGGTCTATCACAGATAACGACCGTTCTCTTTTCAAACGCATAAAGTAAGCAGATGCTCATTCAATTAGTGAAAACCAAACAGGATACTACATGTTCATGCTTTTATGAACATGCAACACCTAACATAAAATGCAACAACATGCGTGATAGTCCAACCTGAGTAAGCCCCCTAGGGAACTTACCTGGAGATGTAGAACAACAGGATAATACTAGCAATGGCCCAAATGCAAGTCCAAAGCAATCCAAAAGCAATACACATCTATCATCAAGCCATTTCCATAAGCCATCGGACCAACATTCATACGCACGAATCCCAAGTTCTCAACATATTCAAAACCAACCGATAATGAAACCGTTTTCCAAAACCTTTCCGATATGATCAACATCAACCAAAATCATTTCATTTCCAATCAAACCCATCGATAAATCTTACCAATAATATTTCCAAACTCTTAAATCCCAAATAAATTCAACTCATATTCAAAATAATTTCTCATATCATACTTGGCCAAATTCCGACATTTATCATTTAAGCCCTTAACAAATTCCCAAAATCATATTATTAACACAATCCCAGCCTGTTTATTGTCAAAATCATTACATAAATAAATTTCGACATTTAGTCACAAAATAGTTCTATTTTCACAACCATATTCATGGATCATAACTCATAATTCATTTTAAATTCCTAAAATCACGATTCAAAACAACACTAAATACATATCCAAAGTAATGCCTCCTTCAAACCATTTTAAAATATATAATAACAATTTCAGGAATATATTTCCTCCAAACAGAATATTATAGTAATAATAGTAATAAATATGATAATAATTACAAATCATATAACATCACCATAATATATAATATAACATAAATCCAATAATATATAATAACTTCAAAAGGTAAATATAGAGATAAGGCTATAAAGCCAGTATAATATATAATAGCAATAACTCACAAAAGCCAAATTCTCAATTCTGAAAAGGAGACAATGGATCTCAGCCCAACAGTCCACTCTCCCAACCTTGAAGCGGAAGCTTGACCCGGACAAAACCCCAACCCGAGCCCACTAAAAGAAAGAAGGGAAAAAGACCCGGATTGGCAACCCGACCCAATCTCATGACCCAGCCCCAAAAAGAAAAGAAGGAATTGGATCCAAAGATCGTCTTCCTCCAAAACGGAGAACAGATCCTGCACACAACGACGAACGGAACCGGAGAGGAAGAAGAAGAATCCCAGGCTATCCGGCGGATTTTCGGCCCCATAAAAGAGGGGCTTGATTGAGTTCTAATCGGAAGAATGGAGAGGTGAAGTTTACCGGAACTCCTGAACGGAACAGGGAAGGAGAAGCTCGGCTTCGGAGGCTCCTGGGGGCGCCTGGGATGATGGCTCCGGCTCGGTCTTCGTTGCGGATGGCGGAGGGAAAAGAGTGGGTGTGCTCGGCAAATCGAAGGACAGGGAAACCTTTGGGTGGTTTCCGTCGACAACGAGAAGGAAATGGAGAATGGATGCGCTCCGGTGGTAGTGGTCTGTCAGTGGCGAAAGCGGCTCAGCAATCAGGGAGAGAAAGAGGATGGTGCTAATGGTGGCTATGGCTTGACAGGTGCTAGCAAATGGCGAGAGTAAGATGAAGATTGGGGCCTTGAGTTTGCTGGAGAGAACCAGGAGATAGGGAGATGGGAAAGAACGGAAGGAGAGTATCTGCTTGTGGGTTTTCAAATTGAAATGAAATTGGATGTTGCTCAGAGGGAGATAAGGGCAAAAGCAATGGGGAAGGATGGGAGCTGTCACTTGAGCTTTAGAAGAGGGAAAGAGGCGTGCCTCTGTTTCTGCTGCTACCGAACAAAAGAGGGGAAGAGTAGCCTTGCATCTTAGCCACAAACAGGTGAGGCAATATCATGAGGGAGGAGGAGGGTGAGGTGTGGTTTAGCCTTAAATGGAAAGAAGAAGACCAAGATGGCATGTGAATCTGCAGCTTCGGATTTGAAATAGGGAGGGAGAAGAAACAAAGTAAGAATAGTCCCCCATTAGTTCCAATTAAAATTTACCCGGAAATAAATCTCGAAACCCGTTCTCTCGACGTTATCTCAGCTCGTCTAAAATATTAATCAAAATTTCATATTCGAAACAAAATAATGAGATCCGATATAATTTCCAAATCTCGAAGTAAGAAGGCGGGAATAAAATCCGTCGGAATCAAATTCCGTTGAAATCCAAGTTCTAAAACGACGCCGGAATGAATATCGAAACTTGGCGATCGAGGACGAGTTTTCTACAACTTTTATAAATAATATATATTTAATTCAGTCATAATAAAATAATATATAAAATATATTCGGCCTTTACATTCATCCACCTCTAAAAACAAGTCTCGTCCCCGAGACTAAAATCATTCTAAAGGAAGGGATGAAGTTTGAAATTGGTGAGTCTGAGGATTATGCCGTTGATTCCGTAAGCTCCTCATAAGGGCACGTATGAGATCCTCACAGTATTTTCGACGTGATCATGATATTCCCAATTGGTCATAACAAGTATGTGATATGGGCCCCTATCACATCCTTACCTCGACTTAACAGTTATATCAGAACTCAAAACCATTATAACTTCCTGACTAGGTCTTAACAAGCAATCTATAAGTGCCCCTATAAAATGCCCGTATCCATTTCGTGAGACGTCATAATGTAAACTAGTTCTGTAAAGTTCAACAGAGTTTGTAAAGGGAAAGATTGGCCTTAAAATCATTGGAATTATCGATATCGTTTATTCTCTTAAAATCCAAATTGTTCATTTTTAAAACCGCTCAAAATATTCAAATCCAATGTTTAACCAAGCAACTTTACACCAAACAAGTCAAATCCTCCAAAACCAAATCAGTTTTCTGATAACAATCAATCAAATTTAGAAGCTCGGAGGTGGAATCATCCACCTCTAAGGGCTAATTCCATATTCTCTTCCCAGTTTCCAGATCATGCAACATCATTCACAACTCAACAAGTACCATAACCAAAAGTCTCATCAGCTGTTATATAAGCATAATACCAAAATCCATCTCACACATGACAAGTCCCACATCATATCATAGTCACAAACCATCACATAACCGTCTAACATAAACATAAACATGCCAACAAGTCTCACGTAACAAAGGAACAACAAGCCTCAGCATACAACGAATCATAAGGTATACTGTTGTAGGAGGAAATCGAGTATGAAAATATAATGAAATAGATCAAACCAAATTCGTGCCCCAGCAAATAATTACAAGACTCCCTCCCTATGTAGGAGTGGGAAGTCAGGATCGACCCACGAGGAAGCGTGTCAGCGGATCCTAGGTAGCTGTAAATCTCACAGAAAAGCAAACAAAAGACAGAAACAAAGAAACAAAGACAGAAATAACAAACGAAAGCAGAAGTAAAAGCAAAGGCAGAAGCTGCTTGATCTCGACAAAGCAGAACTCGAGATCGACAAAAGACAGTGACGACAGAAAACTCAGAATCGAAACAGAAACTCGATCTAGACTTAACCTAACTCGATCTTGAGTAAACAGTACTCTAGATCGACTAAAACTACTCTAGATCGACTAAAAAGACAGAAACTTTAAATTTGCAACTTTCAAACACAGAACTCAGATTTCGGAAGAAATAAACTCAATATATAAAGAACTTCCAAAGCCAGGGTATCAACACCACAACGATAACCATGCAAAGTAACACATAAAGGCATAAAAGATCATGCTTGCCATCAAAATAACTTTCGTTATTAACAAATAGGAATATAGAGGCTTTCGCATAAACCCTAATTGTTACTAACCCTTTTCACATAATTAATCCAAGTTGCATTAAGATCACTTTCGCTTCAATAACACAAACAAGGATCACCTTCAACTTTCGCAAAAGAATCATGCTCATAGGGATAGAAGAAGAATTGCATAACAAGATTGTACCTTTACCACATCACCTTAGATGGCCACCGTCGGGCTCACCCCAGCCCCAGAAGTGGGTGGACTACTCGCTCTTCATCGCAATAGCAGACATTGATGTATGAAAAGAAACTTGCATTAAACTAAATCCAAAGCCTTTACAATCCCGGCATTCCAACTTTCGCTGAATGCCAAAACCCTAAAACCTTCGAACTCCTAAAACTTCTCTGTGAACTACTTCTCTAACTTGTGAATTGAATGAATCCTAAAATCAGCCTCATGGGCTTTATTTATAGCCTTCTACTCCTTGCTATTCAAGGATAGAATATCTCTATCTTTATCTAAATCTATATCTAAAAGCTTAAAAGATAAATAAATGCAATAAAGGAATTAAATCTATAAGGGAAATTATATCTAAAATAGGTAAGTCTTCCATGTGTTGATAGGGCTTCTCTCCATAGATAGATGTTGATAGTTGTGGATAGATCTCGACAATCTTCGGATTCCTTCGGCTCCAAGGACTGCCAAACCGAGTAGAACAGCAAAACCGCTTAACGCGCTCCCGGGCACGGTTTCCTCAATCTCGACTAAGCCTCTTCGAGATCGAGTAAAAGTGGCGTCGAGTATGGCTTGCCTGGGATTGGTCGAGGACTCTTCCCCGACTCTGGCTCGGACTGGCGCATTGGTGGTTGTCGAGATCGAGTACAGTGGTGCTCGGCGTCTCCGTCCTCGGATTCTCGACTTGGCACAGCTCCTCGACTCCGGACATGGCATCAGGAAGTTGTCGATCTCGACTAGTATACTCTAGATCGAGTAAGTGTACTCTAGATCGAGTAAAGTTGGGTTTCCAGCTTGATTCGTCTGGTTTCGCTGCTTCTTGACCTTGGACTTCTGTAGTTGATTTCCGAGCATTTCCAACCTTTCTTAGAACTGCTGTAATTTGTCTCGAATTCTGCGAAATTAAACAGAAACTGGTATAGATTCCATAATTTGGAAAATAAACATAAACTACATAGATTTTGTATTATCTTAGCCCAAATGCATGAAATGTATGCGGAAAACGATATAAAAGTTACTGTAAAACATGACAGATTCAGCTCACAACAAACACCCCATACTTAAGCTTGCTTGTCCTCAAGCAATACTTTTAGTTGTCATTCAGGGGAAGAAATCAAAACTCTCAACATATTAGATTCATTCTCATATAACCCTGCAATCAATTACCATCCTTGAAAAGGTACTAGTGTGACAAATCCATGCATGTGCAATTATACAAAAGCAACATCTACTCACAAAAGGAGGGTTATGCAAAACATTCATTCGTGACAAAGCATTAATAATCAAGAGGACTTTAATTAAGCTTAATAAGGAGTAGATTGGTAAAAGGCTAAAGGTGGACAATTTTTGGCAATGTGGTGCTAATGATCCGGGGAAATGGAGTATTTCCAAACTGAATTTTCACATTCCTTTTTCATAAGATCCATCACCTTTCATAACGCTTTTACTCAATATAATGCTTTTACCTCTCTAACCTCAGCACTGCCTTCTCGCGAGTCGCAAACATGGGTGTCATGAATGTCCCCAGATACTTAGTGCTTTGGACTCCTCACAATGTGTCCCATCTCGCCTAACTATTACCTTAGCAAGCAGGGTCAATCTACCTTTATCTCCTGAGGTGATTGGATTTTCTTTCACTCATTAAATTTTCCATATATTTCAAACATTTTCCTACCAAACTCCAATAATGATAATAACAACATAACAACAATATAACATCTCCATAATGTAACATCATTCTCAACATAATCCCCGGATAGGAAATAAGGTAAAGAATGGCAATGTTTGGAACATGTGGAGCAATATATGAAATAAGGCATATTATGGCTTTTTCTGATGCATAAGCATAGGTAAGGCTTGGAATTTAAACAATGAGCATTATATGTAAATATAAAGTCCTCCATCCTCTTATCAAGCAACATGTCAAAAGCAACATCAAATTTTACCTCCTTTCATGGTTTTCAAGAAAATAATACACTTCATTGTGACTTCCCTTTACTAGGCAATTTCATGCTATATCTCTAATGAATCCAATTTTGCATCGTCGAGTTCAATATAAGCTTCCATGACATTATTAAAAAAATTTCAGTGGGGGTCATTTTTCTCAAACTTTGGAAAACATGCATGTAAGCACATAAATCAATAATGAATTCCAAAATAGCCATGTATAAGCAATTCAAGAATTAAGCCTTAAATATGCACACATAACGTCAAATAAAACCAAATATGCATAAAGTATGCCCTTCCCCCACCCCATACTTAAACATTACAGTGTCCTCACTATATAAAAAACAAGGGTAAAGAAAGAAACTCACTAAACAGGTGTGCAGGACTTCTTAATATGCTTGGGCCGAGTCCGAATATAGCTTATCCCATAGACCTGAAATATGGAAGACATATACCCACAATAGAAAAACTATAAATGTTCAAAACCAAAAACAAACAAAACAATGTCCAAAAAGTCCCAAAAAAGTAAATGTCTATGTACAAGCTCTAGATTTTATAGTCGATAGGCCGACTTTCTCCATTAAGCTCAAGGTGGCATTTGCAGGGCCCATGTAGCTTGGGCTTCAAATTGGATTCCATTCTTGTCCATCAGTTGTAATCCTCTAGAATGGATCTTGTTCACTACGAAAGGTCTCATCCTCTTCTTGTTGAATTTGTTAGGGAACCAATGATCTTTTGATTTAGAGACATAGAGCTTGTCTCCAACTTCATACTCTTTGGGCTCATCATTGGAAATCCTACATAAGCGCACATACCAAGGCAAACCTCTCCCATGTATAGATAAATCTTTGATGGAAATAGGAGAAGAAAGATCCATACCTTGGCTTACCTTCGCAGAAACGGAATCGGGGACCACGGTGTTTGGTCGATCTCGAGTAGGAGTACTCGATCTCGACAACTCTTCAGGTTCTGGTGGTGGACTGTTGCTGCTCGTGGTTGCTGGAGTCGAGGAAGGTGGGGCTTGCTCGATCTCGACCAACTTGGTCGATCTCGATGAGTCTTGTCCTTCTGGCGGAGTCAGTGTCGAGGAAGGCGAAGTCGATGCAGCAGAGGGTTGGTCGATCTCGAGTAGAGTACTCGATCTCGAGGAGTGCTGTGCTTCTGTTTGGCTGCTCGATGATGCTGGTGCTGGTGGAGGCTCCTGGTTTTGGTCGAGATCGACTAGAGTCCTCGATATCGAGGAATCCTGGTCGACTACGACCCCATACTTGCATCATGTCAAGGCATCCGAAAAATAGTTAGTCTAAATCGACATACCTTGGTTTGTGTCGAGTGGATCCTCTGTTTCGTCGTTTAGGATGGCCATGATCTCCTCCACCTGGGCCTCCATATCCCTTTTTTCCAACTCTTCAGGAGTCATATTTCTTACCTTGGGCTCCCCGCAAGCGATGTAGCCGGCTGAGATAGATTTCACCTCTTCCATTGGACCTGTATGCCTTTCAGTTTTATTAAAGGAATACTCAATTACCTCATTGCTGATGTTGAAAGTGAGCACTCCTTTTCTAACGCTTATGTTGGCATCCACCGTCGCCAAGAAGGGTCTTCCTAGAATAATTGGACAAGCAGGGTCTTCTTGCATATCAACAACTAAGAAATCAGCAGGGACAAAGAATTTACCTACTTGAACTGGCACATTGTCCACCATGCCTGTTGGAATGACCACCGTGTTGTTGGCCATATAAAGTCTAGCATCCACATGCTCTAGGGCACCTATACTCACACTAGCTCCAAGATCACATAAAGCATAAATTTTATATGGACCAAATCCAATGGTTATAGAAAACTTACGTGGATCTGGCCTCTTTTCAAGTATGTCCAAATGGCTGCACTCCTCTGTAATTTCAGCCATTGACTTCTTTTTGCTCAGAATCTCCTTTAGAAATTTGACATAGGATGGCATTTCATTGAGAGCTTCTATGAAGGGGATGGTGACGTTGAGCTTCTGAAGCATCTTGATGAAGCGCTGAAATTTCTTCTCTGCTGGGTCCTTTGGAGATTTTATGGGGAAAGGCAACTTCTTTTTCTGATTCGGATCCAGAATAGATGTCGGAGGTGTAGCAGCCTTCTCGATCTCGACTTGATCTTCCTCGATCTCGACCATGTTCTTCTCGATCTCGACCAGTTTCTGCGATGTTGAGTTGATGTGCTGTGCAGACGTAGACTGGCCTATTTTGTCGTCGATATCGAGGAGACCTTCCTCGATATCGAGTTGCTGTTCTCCTTCGTCCTGCTGCTTTTTGACCTCTGGCTCTTGTAGCTGATGGCCGCTTTTGAGTTTTACAGCAGCATTGTGTCAACTCGAAGTCGACCAAAAACTTCTCAGGGTCGTGACGCTGTTGGGCTAGTCCGAGAACAAATTGATTGCTTGGGTGTGAAGCAAGGCTGAATCTATCAAGTTCTATCAAGATCTATTTATGGAGAGAGGATTTATCTAACACATGAAGATATTTAGATATTTTAGAATTATTTCCTCTTAGATAAATGTTCCTTTTAATTAAGTTTTATTTTTAGAAAATAGATATAGTTTCCTTCCTTGATTAGCAAGGATTGGAAGCCTATAAATAAAGCCTATGGGGCTGATTTTTATTCATTCAATAACACAATTCAATTCTAGTGAAGGAGAACGAGAGAAGTAGAGAGAGAGAGAGAGGCCGAGTTGAGTAAAAGGGAGCGAAAGTGATCTGGCTTTGTTCGGTTTGTACTTTCTTCAGTTTGGTTTAATGCAAGTAGTTTCTTTTCCATCAATGATGTATGCGATTGCAATGAAGAGTAAGTAGTCCACCTACTTCTAGGGTTGGGGTGAGCCCGACGATAGCCATGCGTGTTTGAGGTAAAGATCCAACCTTTGTTATGTTTTGAGCATCTACTCCCTTTTATGTGTTTATTACCTATTCAATAGAGATCCATATTAACAACTTGGATTGTAAACATAAAATTGGTAGATACAATTAGGGTTTCTTGAAAGAGTTGTCTAATTGTTGGAAAAGGCGAAAGCTTGATCCTTCAATGCGATTTGCATGATTATCGTTATTTATCTTGCCTTATGCATGTTTGGTTATCGTTGTTGCAAACCCCGATCTTGGAAGTTTTCTTTTACATAGTTTATTCAGACTTCCGCAAAGCCTTGTTCTTTATTTTATTTCGTTTAAAGTTACTGTTTTCCTCGATTTCGACCAAACTTGGTTGACGTCGACTTCTTACCCTCGATCAAGCAGATCGTTGGTGCATGTGTCTCTGCAGATTACTCGATCTCGACTAGGTAACTCGACTACGACCAGAATTTCCTCGACATCGAGTAATCTTCTCGAAATCGACCAAAAACCCAGTGCCTGTTGTCTGCCTAAAATCGACTTGATTAGGTCGATATCGACTAGCACCAGTCGATATCGAGTTGATCTTCTGAAGTCGAAACCGAGTGATATTCCTCCGCTGCATAGGATCCGCTGACACAATTCCTCGAGGATCGATCCTGACTTCCCGCTCCTACATCAGGAGGAGGTCTTGTAATCATTTCCGTGGGCACAAATCTAGCTTGATCTATTTTATTATATTTTAAACTCGATTTCCCCCTACAACAAATATGAATATCAAATCGACTCCCTACCTCAACAAATAAATACAAGACTTCCTCTCGTTGTAGTAGAAGCCAGTCAAGATCGATCCACGAGGAAGCGTGTCAGCGCCCACCTTTCCAGTTCTAAAACTCAGTAGAAAATCAACCAGACAAACAGAAATACCAAAGAAAAGCATAAACAAAAGCAAAGCATAGAAAACTTGTCGACATCAACTACAGTTACTCGATATTGACTAAGAAAATCGGCTAACAGTGCTCAATATCGACAGGAAACATAAACAAAAAGTCACAGCTTTGTCGATCTCGACCAACTAAATCGACATCGACCAAATCTTCCTCGATGTCGACCAAGCTTGTCGATTTCGAGAAATACAGAAACACAAATTTGCAACTTTTTGAATGAAAACGAATGTAAACACGAAATTAACTCCTTAAACTAAAGACTTCTAAAATCAGGGTTTCAACACCACAACGATAACCATGTAAAATAACACATAAAGGCATAAAAGATCATGTTTTTCATCAAATAACTTTTGTTATGAACAAATAGCAATATAGAGGCCTTCGCATAAACCCTAATTGTTTTGAACCCTTTTCACATAATTAATCCAAGTTGCATTAAGATCAGTTTCGCTTCAATAACAGAAACAAGGATCACCTTCAACTTTCGCAAAAAAAGTATGCTTGTAGGGATAGAAGACGAATTGCATCAAAAGATTGAACCTTTACCGTATCACCTTACATGGCTACCGTCGGGCTCACCCCGACCCTAGAAGTTGGGTGACTACTCGTTCTTCATCATCAAGACACTCATTAAAAAAAAACTAACTTGCATTAATGAAATAAAAGAAAGCTTACAACCGAACAAGCCAAATCCGCTGTTGCCTTTCCGCCTTGCTCTCCCGACAAGCTCTCTCTATCTCTACTTTCTCTATGTAACTAATTGTAACTGCAATTTAATGCTTAGAAATCAGCCCCTAAGACTTTATTTATAGGCTTCCGATCTTTGCTAATCAAGGAAGAAAATTCTATCTATGTCTATATCTATCTATCTAAAATATTTTAGATAAAAACTTGGAAATAAAGAAATAAATCAACTAGGACTATATCTAATGTAGGTAAATATCTTCTCTTAACTTGATAGATCTTGATAGAATTTTCTCTTGTGGATATCACCATTGGACTCGGGATAGAAAGTTAACAAGACTCGGACTAGCTCGATTTCGGCTTCTGGTGTCAACTTAATATCGAGTAGTGTTACTCGATATCGACCACATTTCTCCGTTTCTTCAGTAGCAACTCGATATTGGCCTCCAGGATGCACGTCGACTTGGTTGTTACTCGATATTAGTTGAGTTACTCGATATTGACTTCCATCTCTTCTTGCTCATCTTGTTTGTCGATTCCTAGTGCTCAGCTCGATTTCTGGCTTACTCGATATCGACATAGTTAAGTCGATATCGACCAAGTCTGTTCTTATCACTCGATCTAGCTCTTCTTGGTGGAAATCGGCTAACTTCACTCGATATCGACCAAGCTGTGTTGACTCGATTTTCTTGCTTCTAGCTCGATTTGTCTCGGTTCCGCTACTCCTTGACCTCGGACTTTTTGTAGTTGACTTCGAGCTTTTCCTCCTTTCTCTGAACTGCTGTAAATTGCCTCGATTTGGCAAATAAGCATAAACTACAGAGATTTTGTACTATTCTATCCCAAATGCATGAAATGTATGCAGAAAATGATATAAAAGATAGTATAAATATGGCAAATTAGGCTCACAACAAACACCCTATACTTAAGCTTGCTTGTCCTCAAGCAATAATTTTAATTGTCAAACAGGGGAAGAAATCAAAACTCTCTACATCTTAGATTCATTTCCATATAACCCTGCAATCAATTACCATACTCGATAAGGTAATAGTGTTACAAATCCATGCATGTGCAATTAAAAAGCAACATCTACTCACAAAAGGAGGGTTATGCAAAACAATTCTAAGTGACAAAGCATTAATAATCAATATGACTTTAATTTGAGCTCAAATAAGGAGTAGATTGGTAAAAGGCTAAAGGTGAGCAATTTTTGGCCATGTGGTGCTAATGATCCGGGGAAATGGAGTAGTTTCCAAACTTTCATACCACATTCCTTCTTCATAAGATTTCTCACATTTCTCTCATCCTTTCATTGCTTTTCTTCAATATTATGTTTTTACCTCTCTAACCTCAGCACTGCTTCTCGCGAGTCGCAAACATGGGTGTCATGAATGGCCCCGGATACTTAGTGCTTCGGACTCCTCACCTTTGTGTCCCATCTCGCTGATTTATTATCTCAGGGAGTAGGGTCGATCTACCTTTATCTCTTGAGGTGATCGGATTTTCTTTCACTCATTAAATTTTCCATATGTTTCAAACATTACTGCGAAACTCCATAATGATAATAATAACAACACAACAACCATATAACAATCTCCATAATGTAACATCATTCTCACCATAATCCCCGGATAGGAAATAAGGTAAAGAATTGGCAATATTTAGATCATGTGGAGCAAAATATGAAATAAGGCATAATATGGCTTTTTTGATGCATAGGCATAGGTATGGCTAGGAATATATACATATGAGCATTATATGGAAATATAAAGTCCTCCATCCTCTTATCATGCAACTTGTCAAAAGCAACTTCAAATTTTTCCTCCTTTCATGGTTTTCAAGAAAATAATGCGCTTCATTGTGACTTCCCTTTACTAGGCAATTTCATGCTATATCTCTAATTAATCCAATTTTGCATCGTCGAGTTCAATTAAAGCTTCCATGACATTAATCAAAATTTTTAACGGGGGTCATTTTTGTAAACTTTAGAAAACATGCATATAAGCACCTAAATCAAATATGAATTCCAAAATAGCCATGTATAAGCAATTCAAGAAATAATGCACAAATAATGTCAAATAAACTCAAATATGCATGAAGTAAGCCCTTTCCCTACCCCATACTTAAACATTACAGTGTCCTCACTGTATAAAAACAAGGGTAAAGAAAGAAACTCACTAGACAGATGTGCAAAATCCGGAGTGGAAAATTCGGAGTCTAATATGCTTCAAAGCTTTTATCTTTTTTTTTTAAAAAAAAATTATATAGTATATAACCCGGATATATGGCGCACCCGGGTTAAAATGTCATGGGAATTTCAACACAACCTATATCAAATAACCCGGAGCTGAAATATCCGGGTTGTTATACTACTCTAATGGTCTGGGCGTGTCATTAAGCCCCTAGGTCCGACATGATTTGTACCCACTCCACCAATCTCTGAAAAAAGCCCGTGATAGCATCCGGGACATAAAAGAGGGGCGAAAAAGTCAAAAAAAAGGAAAAAAAAAGAAAGCGAAGAATCTGAAATCAATTGAGGCTTAGGGTTCACCGTCTTCACCATCCTCGCCCAAATTGAAACGAAATCTCAAGCTCCGGACGGAGATTCCCGGGATGATTTCCCAAATTGAAACGAAATCCGAAGGTAGATCGAGTTTTGCGTCCAAGGGTTCACCGTCTTCACCATCTTCGCCGGCCAAAGCTCGCTTGCTCAGAGAAGGGATCGAGATTACGCCTCTCGCCACCTCCCATCGTCTCTCCGTCACCTCTCGCCGCCTTCACCTTTCATCATCCGGAACTGATGCGGATTGATAGGTTTGTGGTACCGATTAGGGACGGAAGGTCCGAAATCAGTCTTCAGTTGATAGTGGTGGGTGTGTTAGGGAGAAAACCCAGCCAGAAATTGCAAAGAAGAGGAAAGAGATAGAATGTTGAAGAAAGGAAATGATTTTCATTCGTTGATTCTCAAATTAGGAAATACAAACTTATATAACTCCTGAACCGGGTTTGACAATTAAAATATAAAACATAACGAGAACCAGGTTCATTACTAAAATTAAATCATAACCCACAACTAGCCCTGCATCAGTACTCCTCTCCTCAAAGATCATTGTCCTCAATGATCAAGGGACACAACTGCTGCGTTTATCAGAGGCTTGACCATTGTATGATTGCCGCCGGGATCAAAGACATAAGTTGTCTCTGGCTGATAACTTTGATCTTCAATAGGAGTCATCACCCTATGAATGTGAGCTCCTCCATCCTTTAAATTTGGAGCTTTGTAGCAACCAGTAATTTGCCCAGTAAGATTTAGACAACAACACTCTAAAGGAGGGAAAAAAAGATTTGGCCAAATATCCTCCAGCTCCCAGATGAAAGAATAATGTGGTAGCTTTACACCTATCAAATCCAAGGTCAAAGCACCTAAACTCTGTATCTGATTTATCCAACTCTTCCGAAATACGCTCATTGAGTCCAGTTGAACTTGCCACAATTTTCTTGAAAGAACAAATCAGCTCAAATGATTTCAACACACGACTTCCTACCTTGTATAGCATGACATCTCCCTCCATATAACGTCAAAACTTAGGTTGCCAGGGGAAGATGGATGTAAACAAATCATCAGCTGCAACATATAACAATTTTGGCCCTAAGACATCTGAGAACTCAATCAATGCATATAAAGACAATGAACTACCAAGGTTGAAAGGCGTCTCTGATCTAATTGATACATCCCAAGCTTCTTGTCGCTCTGCAGAGAACCCAAACTTAGCAATTTTCATTCCCAAGCCTTCAATGAATGCCATCTCAATTACATTTTCTGAACCAACAGACCTCTAAGTATACTCCCTCATTGGAAGATTCTTGCCCTCAAGGATTATAAGAAGCACAGTTGCGGTTTGCACCATACTTGAATTTTCTGAAGCCACCCTTATCGGATTAAGGAAATTCCCAACAGATTCTAACCTCACAGTCATCACCCATCCAGGATCAAAGGGAAACTCTGGTAGCTCTGCAGGAGGGTTATCCTGAGCAAAATGATGAACACAACAGCCCCCAAATCGCAGCTTATAATCATATTCCTGGACCCTGGAATTGGCATCAGACACAACCACATGTAAACTGAACAGTAGAGTTTTCTTACTCACACACAAATAAAGAGTCTCTCTACTCTCAATTGACAGGAAAATATCATGATTGCCAAGCACAAATTGGTTATCTCCAGGGTCAAAACTAAGCTGAGCAGATTCATTGGCTCCAGTTGAGGTAAACCTCCCAATGATAACAGCACATAGAGGACTACCAAGATCATCGAGATAAGTTGTTCTCATTGGCAACAACTTCTTCTTCGACATATCGATCGACTCATCAGGGTTAGAAACAACAATTTCGATCCATTATTCTGCTATTCCAGGATCAAAAACACGTTGCAATTCAAACAAATCAAACGTTCTCTCCATTGGTGCAGACATTTTGTCGAGCACTTGGTGAGCGGCCTTACTCAGGGATTCCTTTGCAACAATAGGACCATGGTCTCTAGGCTTAGGCAGCACCTCCAATACACCATAGCTATCAGTCATCAAACATAGTCCTCCCGGATCGAAACTCAACAATTGACGAGGGAGTTACCTGCCAGTAAGCTCTGCAGTGGGATGTGCTCATCAATTTTTTGCTAACCATCCTTGTTGGCATTTCGTCGAATAGTTTGTGTGCATTGAGATTTAGGATCTTCTTTGTCATAGAAGAAACCTCCTCTACATTGAGGACCTTCAACTCAGTTTGTGCCTTATAAGGGCTCATCGTCTCGACTCCAAGATCGAGCTCGTCATCACTTATGACGTTGTCTTCCTTAGTGAACTCAATTACCTTGCTGTCACTTGCATTGTACATTTCATCGATGAATTGATGAGCAAATGGATTCCTAGGAATGAGAGTGGGATTACCTTGAGAAACCGGGGTAAGTGGTGCTTTCTCTATCGGCGTCAGATTTTGGAATCTGGGTGGATCGGGAGTGTCTGGTGGTCGAACCGAAGCCATATAGCGAGCGAACAAATTCTTGAGCTCGGACATCTCCGCGTCACGCTGTGCTTGAGCAGACTGATTAGATGCGATGGCCTCTTGCCAAGGCTCCGATCGAGAGGTCAAAGTCCGCTGAACGTGCTCCGTTGGCGACGCAACTCGAGATCCCGATGGGTGGAGTGCCGCTAGGGATCTAGCGCTCATGAACTGCACGAATCGCTTCCGAATCTGGTCCATCTCGGCGTCTCTCTGCGCCCGAGCCGCATCTCGTTTCGCCTCCATCAATTGAGCAACTGTGAAGGCCTCTTCCAAACCTTCCAAGCGCCGAACGACGTCTTCTATTGTGACCTTCGCACCTGTGTTGTCGGCCATGGAAACGAGGTCGGAGGAAAGAACGCTTTGATACTAATGATGCGGATTGATAGGTTTGTGGTACCGATTAGGGACGGAAGGTCCAAAATCAGTCTTCAGTTGATAGTGGTGGGTGTGTTAGGGAGAAAACCCAGCCAAAAATTGCAAAGAAGAGGAAAGAGATAGAATGTTGAAGAAAGGACATGATTTTCATTCGTTGCTTCTCAAATTAGGAAATACAAACTTATATAACTCCTGAACCGGGTTTGACAATTAAAATATAAAACATAACGAGAACCGGGTTCATTACTAAAATTAAATCATAACCCACAACTAGCCCTGCATCAGGAACGTTGCCATCTTTGCCTCTGGCTGTCTCACCGAGGTAAGCTTTCCCTAACGCTGTCTTTCTCTCTCGCCTTCTCTCTTTCTATTGTTTTTCCTGACAACCTATTTTGGTTTACATGTCCAAGGAGGATGGGAAGTTCAAACGCATTTGGATGGATCTGGTGCTATATCTCCCAGATCTAAGTGTCTCTCTTCGGATCTGGCGGGCTAGAGCTTAGTTTCGCTTGGGTTGATATACATGTTGATACTTAGGAAAGAGGCTGAAACTGGTCTAATAGATGCTAGCTAAGAATCCTTTTGATTTTGTTCAGTTGTAGTTTATTCTCTTGTACATGACTTTGAGCTTATGTTGATGTTACTGATATTTACACTGAAATTATTTTTGTTATTACTTGTGAATGTACCTAACACTTTCAATATAGAATGGCTGGGAACTTGGGTTACATATATTGATATGGGTCATTATTGCTATTTTTTGTTGTATATTTTGTCTTGCAAGGAGATAGGGAGATTCATAAAGTTTGAGAAGCTAAGGGTTTGAGGTAAAGTTCTCTTTGCAATTTTTATGCTCATCATCCAGGTAAAGTTGACGATTTCTCTAGTTTTTTAGTCATTATGATAGTGTCTTGGTGATATGATATTAACAGAAGTTCTGTAAGTGGAAAAACTCTTTGCTAGGTAATTTGTTATGACATTGTGCTAAGCATTTTCACTTTACAAAAATTCTTTGCTTCCCCCATGTCAATTTAATTACAGTTAGGTCATATTCCGTTTGCTACTAACTAGTATGTTGATTTCTCTTTTGCTGCTGCTCAAAGATTCGTGAATCGGGGCCATGATTGGGTGCCGACCTGTTGTGCGCACCGTGAAGTACTTGCGAGCTACTGCAACCAAGGTTTGTGTTACTGATTGATGCACTCTAGTTCGTAATCTAATTTACTACTTGTGGTGTAGATTCTGAGTTTAGACTTTAGGAAAAATGCCTAATTTATAGCTTGAAAATCATTCTTGTTGAATTCCCTTGTATTGTTTTTCTACTTGAGCTTTTGTATGCTCTTTTCCCTTTTCCTTTCCCTTTCCCATGTGTCATGCATCCCCATTGTGAATTGCTTGTTCTCATCCCATTTTCTAGTTTTGAACAACTCAAACAAACAGATTTGTCACTTGTCATTCCCTCTCTGTAGTGAGTTCTTATTTAACCTAATTTGTAATCTTCTTTTAAATCTTTGGTCTGATTCTTTAAGTATTGGATCTAATGTTTCACTCTTTTATTACTTCTATAAATCTAAATAAATAGTGGATAATTACATCTTTTTTAACCTATCAGGAAATGATTAGGTTTTTTTAAAGCACTAGTTTTGATCGATCAAGAGTATGTCAATATAATGCAATAAATTTCACTATACATGAGTTTCGAAATTAATATTAACTCACTTAGCATCTAAATCGATGATGATTCACATTTAGACATCACTGTAAGAGCATATGTAGTAATATCTCTATGATCTCATACCCTACCTGAGGTCCTGAGCTAGGTTGAAGTTTCCAATTGGTTTCCTGACATTTGTGTAGAGGATTGATAAAGATTCAGACCTTCCGGATTCTTTATATATAAGATTGCTTAAAGCATAGGAATATAAACCATAATAGACAGAACTGCCAGAAAAAAGTTGCTAGCACTAATCTGCCTTTAATTTTTTATTAAAAAAATTAGAACTGAAAAACACCAAATTTGAGCCAAATTACAGATGTTGGGTTGGCCCTTGTGATGAGCAAATGTGACTCTCGTATTATTATGTTTATTTCTTTATCTTAACAACATACATCCTGCTTGCATTCAAAATAACGTTTTTCCAATTGTTTTAGCTCACGACATGTTAACTTGTCATTACTCATGCACAATTTTTTGTTTCTTGGGTCAAATTTTGCATTGCAGGAACTCCAATCTTTATAAGGCCAGCTTGCTGCTGGGCAGTGCATATGTTTTAAGCTTGCGGTATGCTCACCTGCATTATGCTTTTGTTAAAAATTATCACACCTAAAAAGGCACCAAGTCATGAACATTAAGTTCATTTAAGCATTTTTCTTGGGTGAAACATTCAAGTCCACTTATCCTCACCTGCATTTGTGTTATGTTCTGTTTTAAGCTTGCAGTATCCTTACTTGCATTTGTATTATCCTTAAAAGCTGGGAAAGTTTTGATGGTTGAGGATGTGCCAGAAAAGACAATGAGTTCTTATTGTTGTTGCTGCTTGGGTTTCTTGCTTTGTCAGTCTACTTATGAGATTACTCTGAACAGATATTTGAACCTCTCTAGTTACAGTTTTACATATTTTCCTCTTTAAGTGGTTGGGGTTGGGGTGTTGTGTTGAAATGCACACTTTATCTGATGCATGCATTTGAACCGATAAGCCAATGTTTATAACGACTCTTCCAGTTCTTCTTTAACTGTTTTAAGAGCTGCTAAAGTAAGAGAAAACAGAACAATAAACTTAAAGTAAAAGAAAAAATAACAAAAATAGTAAGAGCTTCATTTTGTATGTTGTATTTTTAATCTTCTACCTAAAAAAGAATGTTATATTGTTTCACAGGACTTGACTGATGGGTTCACTGAGTGGTTGTTTTACTTGCCACACCTAAGAAAGAACATTGAAGGGGAATGCTCTTGCACTTCTTAAAGGTGAATGCTCTTATGCATTAAAATGCATATATATGGTCCCTTTCTTCTTTACAAGTATGTCATTCTAGTTACTCTCATTTTGACAAGATCTTTTCTCTATTACTTCTTGGCAAGACCTCCGCAGTCTATTTAACTCATACTATATTAAATGTGACTTTGGACAAGAATACATATTTGAGATGCTAGTAATGATTAGTGGCATACAATGACCTTTAGTATGTGAATAATATTTATAGTATTTCGTACGAAAATGCTACTTTATTTAACTTCACTGATAATTACACAAACTGTCACTTATAGATTAGCACTTACAGATCACAATCAATTGCTTTGACCTAACTTCTGTCATGTGAAAACACCATGTTTTGGCATTATGTAATCTAGCAAAAAATAAGTTTGGACCTGCTCTAATGTTCAATATGATACTTCAAACTATTGAGCTTTAATAACTTGATGAGAACCAAAAAGCAATATTACGTTAGCTTCTTTACTTCAATTCATGAATTTTACTGATCTGAACTGTCATTTCTCATTTTGGTAATTATTTATGTGCTCGAGTCTACATTTATGCATTTTGGATTCAGGTTAGACATTGCTTCAACATTGTGCCAGCAATACAAAATCAGCTCCTCTTTCTGAAGCATGTGGCAATGAGGCCTTCAATGTTTTAGTGACTTTTGGATTCCTCTTACGTAGCCTTGTGAAATGTCTACTTTTCAAACTGGATAGCTTTTTGTTTGTGACAACTCGCAAGTATAATGGTGCCTTTGAATGTCTTTTTATGGATTATTGAATATATAAAGTCCTTGTTCAATTAAAATTGTTTGTTTCTTTTGGTTTATTTTGGGGGTATTGTTCTTGTGATATTGGGAAAGTTTGGTGGTAATGAGCAGTGTGTTTTCTGGCATATAAAATTGGGGGGTAATATCCCGGATCTGTAAAGTTACGGGATATATCGCCCACCTATTTTTTTGTAACATAGTGGATTATATAGCCCGGATCTGTGCCTGTCCGGGTTAAAAGATCCAAATATCTGCAGAAAATAAGAGATTTTAGAGCCCGGATTACGTACCAAATAACCCGGATATAGAACTAAAATCCGAGCTCTAAAGTTTGTTAAAAATTCTAAGTCAAATTTGACCGACTCTATTAGCCCGGGCGTGTCATTTTTCCATCCGGGCTCTATACCTATTATCACACCACTCTGATGCCCGGAAGCTATTTGGTCCATATCCGGGCTATATTCCTGAAAGCGCCCGGGCTAAAAAGACATTTTTCTACTAGTGGCTTCAAAAATCGAGTGCTATGCTGCTGTGGTCCTGGTCGATTTCAGCTGCTTCTATCCTCCATAGACCTGAAAAATGCAGAAGAGAAATACCCACAATAGAAAATATAATGTCCAAAACCAAAAACAAAAGCAACAATGTCCAAAAAAATCCAAAAACTAACTGTCTATTTACAAGCTCTAGACTTTATAGTCGATAGGCCGACTTTCTCCATTAAGCTCAATGTGGCATTTGCAGGGCCCATGTAGCTTGGGCTTCAAACAAGACTCCATTTTTGTCCATCGGCTGTAGTCCTCCTGAACGGATCTTGTTCACAATGAAGGGGCCCATCTTCTTCTTTTTGAACTTGTTTAGGAACCAATGATCCTTTCATTTGGAAACATAGAGCTTGTCTCCAATTTCATATTCCTTGGGCTCATCATTGGAAATCCTGCACAAGCGCACATACCAAGGCAAACCTCTCCGATGTATATATAAATCATTAATGGAAATAGGAGAAGAAAGATCCATACCTTGGCTTACCTTTGCAGAATCGGATGTCGGAAGCTCCTGAGGGTCTGGTCGATATCGAGTTGAATCACTCGATATCGAGTTGTGCTGCTCTTCTGGTGGAATCTCAGTCGAATTCGAGGAGGATGAGTCGATTTTGCTAGGTCGATATCGAGTAAGGTCACTCGATATCAAGTTATCTGGCTCAATATCGGCTGGCTTCTGCTCAACAAGAGGAATCGACTCGGCATAGTTTGGTCGATAACGACCAAGATTGGTTGATATCGAGTGGTGCTGCTCGATATTCCTCTGCTCGATTTTTGAAGGGGCTGTCTCGGCATTGGGAGGTCGATATCGAGTGCTTTTGTTCAGGATGGCCCTGATCTCCTCCACCTGGGCCTTCATATCCCTCTTTTCAAGCTCTTTGGGGGTCATGTTTCTTACCTTAGGCTCCTCGCAAGTAATGTAACCAGGTGATATGGACTTTACCTCTTCCATGGGACCTGTATGCCTTTCAGTTTTATTAAAGGAATACTGAATTACCTCATCGCTGATGTTGAAAGTGAGCACGCCCTTCCTTACGCTTATGTTGGCATCCACCATCGTCAAGAAGGGCCTTCCTAGAATAATTGGACAAGCAGGGTCCTCCGCCATATTAATAACTAAGAAATCAGCAGGGACAAAGAACTTACCTACTTGTACTAACACATTGTCCACCATGCCTATTGGGATGACCACCGTGTTGTTTGCCATGTATAATTTAGCATCCATAGGCTCTAGAGCACCTATCTTAATCGTGGACCAGATTGATAAAGACATTATTCTTACACTGGCTCCAAGATCACATAAAGCATTAAATTTGTATTGACCAAATCCAATGGTTATAGCAAACTTACCTGTATCTGGTCTTTTTTCAAGAACGTCCATCTGGCTGCACTCCTCTGCGATCTTAACCATTGACCGCTTTTTGCTCAGAATCTCCTTTAGGAACTTGACGTATGATGGCATCCCACTAAGAGCTTATGTGAATGGTATGGTGACATTGAGCCTCTAAAGCATCTTAATGAAGCGCTGGAACTTCTTCTCTGTTGGATCCTTTGGAGATTTCGTCGGGAAAGACAACTTTTTCTTTGTCGGAGGTGCAGAAGGGTGGTCGACTTCGAGTACAGGTTGGTCGACATCGAGTTGGTGCTGGTTGACATCGACTACAGTAGTCGACTTCGGGTTGGGCATAACTTTCTGGTCGATATCGAGTTCCTGTTGGTCGATGTCGAGTTGCTGCTGGTCGATATCGAGTGGTTTGCTCGATGTCAAGGAGTCTCCTACATCTTCTCGTTCTGTGTTGGGCTCGGTCGTTTGCATCTGTCGCCTACTCCTTAGGTTCATGACAGCTACCTGTCTAGCATATTTACCCTTAGGGTTAGGTTCAGAGGTTCCAGGGAGCGTACCTGATTGTTTGGGGACAGATGCCGCCATCTGGCCAATCTGTGTGTCAATCGATTTCCTCCATATATCGATTTCTCCAAGCCTAGTGTTGACACCATGTATCTTAGTGTAGACGGAATTGAAGGACTGCTTGGTGTCTGAATGGTTCCACCGCATCTCTTCAAGGATGGTCTGCAGGTCATCCTTCTTACCTTCTCTGTCAGGGTGACCAGGGGCTCTACACCATGTATCTTAGTGTAGACGGAATTGAAAGACTGCTTGGTGTCTGAATGGTTCCTCCGCATCTCTTCAAGGATGGTCTGCAGGTCATCCTTCTTACCTTCTCTGTCAGGGTGACCAGGGGCTTTGTATGGAGGGGTATTCTGATGCTGGGGCTGGCGATAGTATCTCCAGTTCTGCTTCTGATGTTGCCATGAGTATTGTCCCCCCCGCATACCTTACCTCTTCGTGGGTCTCTCCTTGATGTACTTGATCGACGTGTAGGCAGGTAGTAGTGTTGTGCCCCACAGACCCATATTCCAAACAAGGTTTATCTTTAGAGAGGAATTGAACTTGTTTGGTAAGGCGACGTACCTGATCATTGTGAAACTGTTCCCTAACATCTAGATCAACCTCCTTAGGCGGCACATACAACGGCATAGATGGGGCAGACCTTTCATACCTTTCGTCAGAAGCGGCCGCAGAAGTCCCATATGTGTTGTCGTAGTTTGCCAGCATCTCAAATACCTCCCATGCACGGTGGGGAGTGTATCCACGATACTCATAGTTGGTGTAGTTGTTGATCTGATCCTTAGTAGGCGCATCCAGGCAATTGAAGATGATCTCCTGGATGACGTAGGGTGGCTAGCCATGCGTATGGCAAGATTTCAGAAGCCTCTTATAGCGCTCCCAGACTTGTGCAAGTGGTTCTCCTGACTTCTGTCTAAAAGTCGGGATTTGTTGTCTGAGAGCAGCTGTCTTTGCAGAAGGAAAGAACATGTTGAGGAACAGGTCCTGTAGTTCATTCCATGTGCGAATTGATTGTGCAAGCAATCCTTCAAGCCATTCTTGGGCTATTCCTGCAAGGGACCAACGAAAAGCCTTTAGTTTCAAGTATTCAAGGTTTGCACCATCAGCTATAGCTTCGCATAAGTCTATAAAAGTGGTGACATCTTCTAAAGAACATTCATTAATTCTTCCCCTAAATTGACTCCTTCTAATTTCAGTAATAAAAGAAGGACGAATTTCAAAGTTAATAGCAGGAAGAATTATCGCCGATTCTAGAACTTCCCGAGTAGGATGCAGATATTCCTTTGCGTTGGCTGGTATATGCCCCATCCGCTCCTCAAGTTCCCTTCTCGCATTAACCTCGCAATCTACCCTTACCTCCCACCGCTTCTGATTCTGTGCATATTCCGCCTCTCGTTGGGCATGTTCAGCTTCTCTGGTGGTGAATGCCTCAATCTGTCTGCAGAGTTGCTCATTCTCCTATGCAGGTGTGAGCTGGCCCACGTTCTCGTCGGATGTCAAGATGCGTCTCTTCCTAAGCCTTTGCTGAAGATGGAAAAACCGCTCTGGCTCGAGAATAGGGTCTATAGGCGTGCGATCAGTTCTTCGCATGCACCTGAAAAGAAAACAAAAAAAGCAAGTAAAAAGGAACTAAAAATATAAAGAAAAGAAATAGAACTAAAAAGGGCGCGATTGATGGCTTCCCCGGCAACGGCGCCAATTTGTTGTTGTAGGAGGATGGTCAAGTATGAAAATGAATATAAAATATGAATATCAAACTGACTCCCTGTCTCAGCATATAATTACAAGACTTCCTCCCGTCGTAGTAGAAGGCGTGTCAGCGCCCGCCTTTTCAGTTCTAAAACTCAACAAAAAATCAACCAGACAAACAGAAATAATAGAGAAAAGCATAAACAAAAGCAAAGCACAGAAAACTGGTCGATATCGACTACAGTTACTCGATATCGACTAAGAAAATCGACTAACAGTGCTCAATAACGACTAGAAACAGAAACAGAAACTCATAGCTTTGTCGATCTCGACCAACTAACTCGACATCGACCAAATCTTCCTCGATGTCGACCAAGCTTGTCGATTTCGGGTAACTACAAAAACACAAATTTGCAACTTTTCGAACGAAAACGAATGTAAACACGAAATTAACTCAATAAACTAAAGACTTCTAAGATCAGGGTTTCAACACCACAACAACAATCATGTAAAATAACACATAAAGGCATAAAAGATCATGCTTTTCATCATATAACTTTTGTTATTAAAAAATAGGAATATAGAGGCTTTCGCATAAACCCTAATTGTTTCTAACCCATTTCCCATAATTCATCCAAGTTGCATTAAGATCACTTTCACTTCACTAACACAAACAAGGATCACCTTCAACTTTCGCAAAAGAATTATGCTTGTAGGGATAGATGACGAATTGCATCAAAAGATTGAACCTTTACCGCATTACCTTACATGGCTACCGTCGGGCTCACCCCGACCCTAGAAGTTGGGTAACTACTCGCTCTTCATTATCAAGAAACTCATTAAATAACAAAAGGAACTAACTTGCATTAATGAAATAAAAGAAAGCTTACAACCAAACAAGTCAAATCCGCTCTCATCTTTCCGCCTTGCTCTCGCCACAAGATCTCTCTCTACTTTCTCTATGTAACTAATTGTAACTGAAATTGAATGCTTAGAAATCAGCCCCTAAGGCTTTATTTACAGGCTTCCAATCCTTGCTAATCAAGGAAGGAAATTCTATCTATGTCTATATCTATCTATCTAAAATACTTTAGATAAAAACTTGGAAATAAAGAAATAAATCAACTAGGACTATATCTAATGTAGGTAAGTATCTTCTTTTGACTTGATAGATCTTGATAGAATTTGCTCTTGTGGATATCACCATTGGACTCGGGATAGAAACTTAACAAGACTCGGACTAGCTCAATTTTGGCTTCTGGTGTCAACTCGATATCGAGTAGTGTTACTCAATATCAACCACATTTCTCCGTTTCTTCAGCAGCAACTCGATATTGGCCTCCAGGATGCACGTCGACTTGGTTGTTACTCGATATCGAGTTGAGTTACTCGATATCGACTTCCATCTCTTCTAGCCCAACTTCTTTGTCGATTCCTGGTGCTCAGCTCAATTTTTGGCTTACTCGATATCGACATAGTTAAGTCGATATCGATCAAATCTGTTCTCTTCACTTGATCTGGCTCTTCTTTGTGGAAATTGGCTAACTTCACTCGATATCGACATGCAGTACTCGATATCGACCAAGCTGTGTTGACTCGATTTTCTTGCTTCTAGCTCGATTTGTCTTGGTTCCGCTACTCTTTGACCTCGGACTTTCTCTGAACAGCTGTAAATTGCATCGATTTCTGCGAATTTAAATAGAAACTGGTGTAGACTCCATAATTTGGCAAATAAGCATAATCTACATAGATTTTGTACTATTCTAGCCCAAATGCATGAAATGTATGCAGAAAATGATATAAAAGATAGTATAAAACACGGCAGATTAGACTCACAACAATTATTATCCACAATATGTTTCTTTTAATTGGCTTTTCTTTGAAGATATTTGATAAAATCATATAACTAATATCTCACATAGTCCAGATCAGTAAAGGAAACCTTTGTTAAAACTTGAGTGATTGCAACTGTAGCAATTTCCTAACTGAAATGACTCACATGTCATGCTCAATTAGTTGCTTGGGAGTCACAAGTTTCATAAAAAAAAAAGAACATGTGTTGCTCACATAAAGTCATCCCTCGTTGAGAAGTTCATCAACGATTTGTATGCTTCACTAGTACAAAACAGAGATTTTATTGCATAATTATTTATGCCGGATGTTCAATTTGCGAAATAAAAACCTTAAAATTGTTTTATTTTATTCTCTTAAATACTGAAAATTAAATATATGCCGGATATTGCAATTTATGTCCGGCATAAATGACAACGAAATATTAAAAGACCCTAGTTATTTATGCCGGGCGTGTCAAATTTTTCATCCGGCATATATAATATGGGAATCCGGCATAAAAAGACTAATAAAATTACCTAAACATTGTTTATACCAAATATAAATATCCGGCATAAATAAACGTTTTATTTCCGGCATAAAAAAAATTAATATTTTTTGGAAAGAAGAAGCGTTGTTCGTCTTGTTCGATCCGTCCTCTCTCCCAAACCCTCAAAACACTTCTCTTCTCCACTCCTCGTCGGCGGCCGTCAGGCCCTCAAACCAGTCGGCGGCCGTCCACTCCTCATCGGCGGGGGTCTTCTCTGTGGCTTATTGGTCGCTCCTCTTTGGCGGCCCTAATCGAGCAATTTGCTCCTGGCGGCCCTCGGTTCCTCGACCTCTTGTTCCTCTTCGTTGAAGCACCGACGACCCTCCCATGCCTCTTTGTTGAAGCGCCGGCTGCCCTCCCAGGCCTCTTTGTTAAGCGTCGGCCCTAATTCGACCCTGTTGCTCCTTGTTTCTCTTTGTTGAAGCGCCGGCCCTATTCAACCCTAATCGATCCTCCTTGAAGCGCCGACTGCCCAGAGTTGTGTCCGAGGCTAGGTTAGTTCTCTGCTGCTAATTCTCTTCATTTTGCTTCTCAAATTTCGCTTGGTAATTTTCAAATCCATTCCAGCTTCTGTACTGTACGTGTTTCCCTGTTTGCTATAAAATTCTTTTCATATGTGTTTCAAACAACATCCTCTGGAATTATCAGATATCTCAAACAACATCCATCTAAAGCCAAACAAGGACGACGAGTCTCGCACATGCATGATTGGTGGTCTGGAATATCCAGGTTTCCACATTAATCTACCCTCTCCATTTTAGATGCTAAGGTATTCCGTTCCCTGTGTTCGAGGTTGACAACCCATATGGATTAGTGCAAACATTTAAACCTTTATCTTTATGAACCTTACTGTTAGTTCAAATTTAGATTTTGGGTTCAATCTTAACTGTACTTTTTCTTTTGATCCTAGCTAGTAAACTTAAGATTTCAGTGGAACTTCTTGTGTTTTCTTGAGTGTTTTTATGATTCACAGAATTAAATCCATGCCATTTCTTGTGTTTTCAATGCATACACTTCTGAAACATTTTAGTTGATAAATATTGTATAGCAACTTACCACTTCTTCCTGTTTACACCTTTCCAAATCAAATATAGGGAAGGGCAAACACCATGGAATCAAGATAAATAATGAAAGTGTACATGGTAGTTTTGAAGGCAGGGGAGCTTAAGATGTTGATTTTCTGGCGAAGTTTTCTCATGCTGAATATAAGAAAGAGAATAAGGGAAGGAAACACAGGGATGGAATGCGCACAAAACATTTGATGATGTGCCTGAAGCATCCAGTGACCTGAGTAGAAGACTTAATGCTGATCCTGCTCTAGGAAGATTGAATTGTGAAGCTGCAAAAGCTAGTGTGAAGTCATCTTATCATCAACCTCAAAGACAGAGGAACAAGAAACTAATCAGTGGAGGTATTTTCACATGCACACTAAGAGTTATTGTTTGCTTCAGCCTACCTCCACAAGGTTCTTCTATTATACATTTATACTTTATAGTGTGGAGTTTGCTTTATTGCGCATGACATTTGGATCTTAGAATGCAAGCTTTACATATCTTGAATGCTTAGGAACCACTTAGGCACTTCTACCTAGATGCAGTCAATAGGTCCTAGTCCAATTTACATTTGCTTAAGGCATCCTTTTCTTGCATTTTTTTTTCTTGCTTTAGTGCTTGGAAAGCAAATTACTGATTTTGGTGGTGAACTTTTATTAGTTGATAGTATATATTTTTGTTCTTTAGTAGACTTCAGCTAATTTACCCAATTCTTTTCCTAAAGATAAGATCAGTGGCATAATATGGTTATAAAAAATTGGTTCATAGATTTAAATTATCATGGCACTGCATGTGTTGAGTCTCATGTATAATTGAAAAAAAATGTAAATGTAAAATTTCCATGAGTCTCTGATGCGATTGCACTAATTCATTTAAAAATAGTGATCGAATACTTTAAAAGAGTGTTTGTCTATAGATTTTTTGCATTCTTGTTGACTTAAGATTTTTACTACTAAAGAGAGGACTTTATTTAGTACTATTAATTGACCCACTCTGCAAGGAAACAAGTGAGTAAACTTTAAACTCTAGCTACAAGAGGATTTTTACTGCTTCATTTTGTATGTTACTTCATTGCTCATGCTGCTTTCAAGATTCAAGCATGATAGCACTGAGAATGTGCCTATTTTGTTTGTATAACAACCTTGATTGCATAATTATGCCTTTCAATTTTAGCATAAACCATCCATTTCTATATACTTTGATTGCATAATTTATGCCTTTCAACTTTATATGTGAATCTCAAAGGGACATTCTATAATGACTTCTGATGACACTCATTCACGCACATTGGCGCTTTTAGAGTCAAATGCTGATTTTGGAATGAAGCCTACACAACACAAGTGACACTTCTAAAACAGGTACCATATTTGGTCTTTAAGACTTCCCTGCTGTGATTTAGTGAACCGGGTTTCCTAAAATAATTATGGATTTTTTTTTCATTTTTAAGGGGAAAGTTGCCTACCCTAGAGGGCAATGATGCAATACTGGCTCTGGATCCAAAGAATAAATACAGAGTCCAGGTATGTTTCCCTGCACTGTTAGTGTTTGGAGTCTTTGGGCGATTATTTTATTCTGATTTCATTAACGTCCAAAAGAAATTTTATTTCTGGATATTAAAATTTATTAAGTTACTTCTCACATCATCCATTCTCTTAAATGTGTTGAATCTTTGCACATTTCTGTTTATCAAAGACAAAACCTCATGGACATGGTGATGTGCACTCACTCAATGTTTATAAGGTATGAATCTACCTTGCACATCGTTAATTTTGAAAGTTGGTCTCTCGATTGAAATAAAGGAATAAAGGAATGTAATAAGCTCAAGCTATTAGCTTTCGTAACAATGTCTTTCTGATTTTTATTTTAGGTGAGCCACAAGTTGTCTCCCGTTCATGTGCTCATCGAGAGATGACTTTCATTTGGTGAGCTCGAGCATCTATCAAGATATGTACCCGGATGTGGCCATGCACTTACTTTCGTTTTACTTTATCAAGGACAACTTTTATTTTAGCATGTTTACATTTTAGTTCTAAGGTTGATATATCATATGATGTACCCTGAATGTGATGTTGGTGGGTCAACTTAAACAATGGATTTGTAGTGGTTGTTGCTATGGTTTGGATGATATTTATGTATGGTTTGGATGATATTTATGTATGTTTTTTATGACATTTAACAGGGGGTTTATATTGATATTCTAAAAGTGCTCTTGCAAAATGACATTAAACTATATATCCCGGAAAACCGTCCGTTATAAAAGGTCATATTATATACCGGCCATAATTTTTTTTTTTTAAAAAAAACATTAGTATTTATGCCGGACCTGGCTATTTTAAACCCGGCATAAATAGATTGAGGTTTTTTTTAATAAAAAGATCAACTTCATTTATGCCGGATATTGCTATTATTTATGCCGGATATTTCTATTATTTATGCCGGATATTGTTGTTATTTATGCCGGGCGTGTGGTATTTAGATCCGGCATAAATAACTGTGTGTAAAAAAAACACACATTTATTTATGCCGGGCGTGTCATATTAATATCCGGCATAAATAAAATGCCCCCTTTTTTATTACATTGACCTATACCCCGGAGATACCTTTTCGAATATCCGGCATAAATAGCCCAAATATCCGGCATAAAATCTAGTTTTTGTACTAGTGCTTGCACAAAGTCATGCTCAGTCAGTTGCTTGGAAGTGAGAATGTTTTGAATCTTACAAGCAAAACGATGCACTAAGAACCTGCTAAAAGGTATTTCTCTTAGGAGGGTTATGTAAATGTGAAGGTGTTACTTTCTTAGACATTATAGTCTTATGCTCGACACTGTTATCTTGTCTAACATTTTTATCCTAATTCCTCACAATCATCAATGCACATAATCATTCATTTTAGCTTTAAATTCAGAAAAAAAAATTGTCAAATTCTGAACACAAGTTTGCAATTGCAAGGAATAAGCTCAACCATGACAGGATGCAGCTCTTTTGGGCTTACGATTCGCCTATGTGGTATGTAGACTTAAATGTAAGATGCTCTTTTGGGCTTACGATTAAGTAAATGGAAACAAAAATGGCATATGATCATTCTTTTCAACTAGAAACCTTATTATGGGTGATAGAGTATACTTTAGTCATGTTTTTATTGTAGATTTGCATATTAGTTTAGAGCATTTTCACATATTTTATAGCTTAATTTATATTATTTGATTTTTGGAGTCTACACTATTGTTTTTATATATTTCATGTATTTTCGGGATTGATCGTATAAATTTAAAGTGCTCGTAATATTGTGGATGAGATGCAAATTAGAAGGACGAGGGAGTTGGTCAACTTAAGCAATACACATGATGAATTGGAGGAGATTCGACTTCAGGCGCATGTGGCTCCAGGCATGTGTTCGACCGCCGGTCAACAAGTGCAGCGTTACCTTTATTTTATTATAATAAGTTAGATAGATTAGTTAGATCGGTGGAAGGAGATATATTAGAATATTATATATATTTATATTAGGGTAGATTACTTAGTTTGATTAGGTTAGTTGATATTATATATACTGTAATACCCGTGACTTCAGGCACGGGAACTTGATCCATTTTAATTAGAACATCATTTTATATATCTATATAATATTATATATATATATATATATATATATATATATATATATATATATATATATATATATATATATATATATATATATATACGTGTTTACAACAAATATATGTATAAAATATTTTTTTATAATTTATAAATTAGTTGGAAAGAGATACGATACAAATTTTGAAATAAATATATAATTATTATCATTAGCATAGATCTAAAAAAGTAAAATATAAGCTCCCGTACAAATATTAAAAAATCATAAGCACATGATCGTGTGAATAATTTTCAAGTTAAATATGTAGATGTACATAACTTATTGATTATTTTGATGAGAAAGATGGTTAGAAAGATAGAGAAATTAATAGTGAAAATAAAGGTAAGATGGTAAAAAAAAATCCTTAAAAGTAGAAAAGTGATCTAAGAAGCCTCATCCAAGATGTAAAATAAGCATTAGTAATGCTTGTGAGTCTTAAAATATTATTTATTTTTCGATAGTCATTTAAGATGTCTAAAATAATTAAATTATAAAATAACACTTATTTGGCTCTAATTGATTTTTATAATTAATTTTTGAAATCGAATATTTACAAATTGATTATTACATGTTCGTTGTATGTAGACATTGTGGGAAATATTGCAATCAGCTAAAAATGAAAAATCAACAATTTCAATATCCCAGAATAAAATCAGCCAAGAATTGACGAATGTTCAATGTACGTAGACGATTAAAATAGATCACAAATTGACATACAACATATCAAATTAAATAATATTTTAGTATAAAAATAGGAAACAAATATGTTTAAAATAGGAAACAGATATTTAAAAATTTCAGCAATAATATTGACCAATAAGAAAATACCATTTGAATAAAAAATTCAAGTTTAATTGTGAGCGTGACACATCAGCAATATAACCGAAAAGAGATTGCAATCGGGGAAAAAATGGAAAGACGTCTCAATATTTACGACAATATAACCGAAAAAAAAGGGGAATGGATTCAAATCATATTTAAAATAGGAAACAAATATTTTAAAGTTTCCATAATAATATTGACCAATAAGAAAATCTCATTTGAATAAAAAATTCAACTTTAATTGTGGGCGTGACACGTCAGCAAAATGCTAGCAGAATTAGTAATATTAATAGATACTTCCATTCATACGGCATGGGAGGAGGCCGAACGTGTAAAGGCTCGGATTTTCAAATCCTAATTTTTCGAAAAAAGGAAATTAAAAATTAATTTAAATCGAATTAAAATCTCGTTTAGCGGTTCCGACCGTAATATAACATTTGACGAACGATTTATGTCCTTTTACCTCAAAAATTGAAAATAATTATCAGATGACGATATCCTTGTCGATTAAAAAAAAATCTAATTAATTGAGAGAGCGAGAGTTGGAAAAAACTAACATTTAAAAACTAATTGCGATATTCGAAATTCACGTATTCAAAATTTATTTACGGGTATTAATTACCCAATTCAACACTCAACATCTCACCCACTCCCATCATTCACCATACTCCTTCAAATCACTTCGATTGGAACCATCCCTCACCCTTTACTGGCATCTTCTTCACCTGCTCTCCATCACCATCATCGCCACCTCCATCCTCATTCATCTTCACCATCAGCGCCACCTTCCTCATCCCTCATCACCGTCGCCAACAGCTCCACCAGTAGCCCCTGTACGAGCAGCAACCAGAGCCCCCACCTTCCTCCTCCTTGTTGAAGGGACCGACGCCACCACCACTCCAACGCATCATCGCCATCACCTCCTGCTCATCTCCATCGGTGATCCATCACCTTCACTCCTTCGTCGTCGTCACCAACACCACCTCCTCCGACGTCCACAGCCACCCTGACGCCGCCCAGAAGCCACCGAAGCCGTCGATGAGCCACCGAACATCCTCCTTGCTCTGTTTCGCGAAGCCTCATTCCGGTAAGCCGTTCTTCTTCGTTTCCGATCGAAATCGCCTTCGGTCTTCACCAACACACTCACCCATATCCGGTACAGGTCCGACGAGCCATCGCGAGCTACCGACGAAGCCCAGAACTCCGATCGAGAGCTCCAAAGTCGCGAAAAATCCATCTCGGTGAGCTCCGAAATTATACTCGTTTTGATTCGTAGTTTTAGTCTTTTTTGATGTTTAGATTAGTCGCGAGTGAGCGTGAGGTGAGTGCGGGACAATCAGGTGTGCTCGAGAGCTCCGGCGAGCTCGAGAGCGAGTCCGAGAGTGCGAAGCGAGCTCGAGAGCGGGTCCGAGAGTGCGAGGCGAGCGTGAGTTCGAGCGGGGCAGGCGGGTGCGAGGTGCGGTCAGGGAGGTGACTCTGAGTGAAGCCAAGCTAGCCGGGAGGAGCTCAGAAGCTCGGGCACTCGACGACGATCACCATGGCGAGCCGGCGGGAGCTTCTCCATTTGAACGCGGGGAAGAAGAAGGCGTGGGGCTTGTCCAGTCAGCACCATGGGCCCCACCTCCTTATTTTGTTATTTGTTGAACCGGTTGGGATTTAAGTGGGTTCGGTTCGGTTCGGGTTATCCGTTTATTATTTAAGTAATTAACGGTAATTAAAATATATTATAATAGTAATTGAGGATTTAAAAGATAAATTATTATATTTTGGGAGAATTATAAGGGTTGATTTATTAAATAAAAATGGACGGGATTTTAGGGGATTTGAAAATAATTTATAAAAGTGTCAAATAAATGGTATTTAAAATATCATGTAATATTAATTGAGATTTAAAATATATTATTGGGACTTCAAGATTTATAAAGAATTTGGAAAAGAATTTTAAGATTGGAAAGTAATCTAATAAATAAATTTAAAAAGGGAATTTGGCGAGTATTTTTCAAGGGTCGGAATACTTAACTATTTAAATGGGATTTGAAACGGTTCTGAAACTAACTTGGGAATAAGACTTATTCGTTGACTAACTAGCATGATAATATGATCGTTTGACTAACAGTATGATATGTATGACTAATAGTATGACTCGTGGTGAATTATTATATGAGATTAAATGTTGGATAATTATGACGATCTAGTAGGATTTTATATCACACAAATTATGTCTTATGATTTTGGATGAACTATTGAGGTATATGCGGAAATGATGTATATGAACATGCGGAATTGGTTGAATGATTTATGGAGAACGATGTGGTCTTGAGGAGCGGATGATGCGATGAAATGACTTTCATAACATGTTACTTGTTCTATTGATTGATGTGTGCTTGAGTGCTTAATAGTTGGATGTAGACTTATGTATATTTCATTATGTACTAGGTGATACTCTGTGATTTTGACTATTGTGTGCTGGATTCTCCTGTTGCCGATCTGCTAGCAAGGTAAGTACCTCCGGGGCTTACTCAGTAACCAGTACCTCCTGCCTGATGTGTCATATAGTATGTAGGTGTTTCATATGCATAAGAGCATGCCATGTAGTATCATGCTTAGGAATTGCACTTACGAATGAGCATTCTTATTCTGTATGCGTTTGAATACAGAACGACCGTTATCTGTGAGTCATAGAGTCCTTGCTAGGGTCATAGGGCAGCCCAGTTTCATCGGGTGTTGTCCTCCTTGAGTTATATATATATCACGAGATACGAGATGAGCATGAGATACGAGATGAGCATGAGATTCGAGATGAGCATGAGATGCGATATGATGATGAGATTTGATATGCTATAGTATCGAACTGGCCAGTCTCCACCCTATCTGGAAGAGGGGTGGTGGTAGAAGAGGGATATACCACTTGGTATTCTTTGTTAAGGCCTTACTTAATATTTTACATATATGAATTAGGAGCATGCTAGTGTGGTTAAGATTTGAGTACTGCATGAAGGCATCCTTTATTTTAGATATAGGCGTATTATATGTCCTCAGCGCGGTCAGAGGACCCATGGGCGGACTCTTGGCCTGACTTGGTGGTATAGTTTCAGGTACCCGATACACTGCTTGATTTTGTTCTGTTATTACGGGGTCTATTCTTATGGCGGAGAGTGAGTGTTTGAAATCCGACTTCACCAGATTCATGCTTTTGGGATTTCTCCCTAATTGTACTCTGTTTTGACCCGGCTCTGCCGTGGCACTGGTTGTATCATTTTCAGAACTTATGCCATTTGCATGATAACGGATTTCCTGCGTTGTAGACTTAGGACAGGTACAGGGGTTTACCCCGGGGTCCCCAACGGACCTTCCGGATTTGGGTGGGAAATCCCACTTTAAACTGCACATCTTCGATTTCAAACCTTCAACCTGTACTCGGGGCGCAAGATCCTAACGAGGGGTTTCATCCCTCGAAACGTAACTCGGGAATCATAATCCCGGGCCGTTACAAAGGTGGTATCAGAGCTGAGGTTTTGCAATCCGAGTACAATAGGTTTAAGAGGTTTTGAAAATCGCCCAATGATTTCAAACGGTTTTGGAAAATGTTTTAAAAAGGGCAAAATGAATTTAATTGGACTTAAAACCTAAAATGAATAAAGGGGAAACAATCTCGTGGGTAAAGACTAAAGCGATAGACATCCTTTATGGATGTAGAACTCGGGGAACGGTAGGCAAAATACTAGCTTTTATTTACAGATGGGCCTAGAAGACTCCAAGGAACACCACGGAGGTTGGAGTGTTGAGTTAGGAGGCCGTGAGGTTTTTGCCCCTCCGGTCAGCCGTCCCTCGAAGGACGGCATAGATCGTCTCTATGCCTATGTTATATATACATATATGCAATTGGGCCCGAGGGCGATCCTCCTCGAACAGGATCATATTAATCTTGTTGATTGCTTCCGTGTTGAGTGCTATTGTGCTTAGGATAGCGAACTAATCAGAATGCCTTAACTTGAACATGTAAATGACTGTATGTTTAAACGGGATAGCGGGATGAAACCTTGTTATTATGTAGTCAGATTTTCTGTCTTGTCGGAATAGTTCTTCCATAGTACAACCCCCTTGATAATCCCGATTCCGTCGTCCGTCCCACCAAAGCACTTGGATGTGTTAGTAAGGGTCGAGAGTGTCCGTTCCTCTTGACTTGAGTCCTATTTGTATTCCAACCATAGATGTTCATCGAGTCTCATACCTAATGTCAACATTCTCTAGGGGAAATTCGGGTCGGTCAACTAACTACCTTCGGGGATTGTGTATAATGTGAGGGTTACTTGAGGTTGATTATCGACAGTCTTCCGAGTTAGGAGTGCCTTGTCTTATGGAGTCATCCCTCTTGAGCCCCGTAATGGTCAACCGTGTCGCCTTGCCAAAAGAGTCTAAACATGAATTCTACCATCTTCCCTCGGAAACGGTGTCAATGTCCTTGTGTCCAGCGTGTCATACTAGCGTCCCATGGGGAAACAGGGTGGTGAGTCGGTGATTGTCCTTAGAGAATTCTGTCAAGTTATAATGATAGCTTCCTTGTGATTTCATGACATGCTATATTGGTATAATTCAGCATGACTTGTCTCGTACCTTGCATGGTTGCATTTATGAGTGGATGTATGTGTCGTATGTATTAAATTCCCATGATTATTGTCTTCCCATGAATTAGGCCCATGATAGTGTGGTCAACCCTCGTTGTATCATGTATGTTTAATATATGAGATGACAGTTCTAGCATGCTGAATTAATCTAATTAGACCATGTTGATTGTGTATATGTTTAATGAATGTTTCTAGTATCATGTAGGACTAATGTCTCCCCAATTATAGGCCCTCGTATGATCATGTCTCGTTCTTGTCATACTATGTGAATATGGATGTAGATGATGTGATAGTTATATCCTAACGTGCTTGCCTTGGCCCCATGATATTACGACCTGCTTGTGTGTATCTAATTGAGTGATAAGTCATGTATATAATGTCCTTTGATGTTGTTAAAACTAATGCAACTCATGCCACACATGTCCCATATCCGTTCGTGCATGTATGTTCTTAGTATATCAAGCATGATTAATGAATGAAATGATAGGTTGCTAGCTTCTTCTGTGAACGTATAAAGTGGATGAGATGAACATGTTATGAATGCATAGATCGCTACTCCTTGAGATAGGTGCATGTTAGTGTGTAAGGATGTGATGATATTCGTGATTATTATGTGTCTACGTACCACAATTATAACTTCATGGAATACCCTAAGGGCATCGTTGTAACTCTCGGGTTGGGATCTTGTCTCTTGTCTCTGGTCTCATCGTCCCTAGTCTTGGTCCTTGTCTAAACTCTTAAGGAAGTTGTGTTGTCCGTCCTTGTCTCTCCCCTATCGCCGTAACTTCTAACCCTTATGATCATCCGATGAACGCCGATATGCAAGAAAGAACTGAGAACCAAGTGGCACTGGAGCGGCGCAACGGAAGTGTGATGGATTCATGACCCCTAGGCCCCAGGAACAACGTCACTAATGGCAAAAAGGACAGATATACTACAAAGGATGACAGTCGTGAACAGGTTCCTCCCATCTTACACGAGGAAGATCATTCTTAATTCAAGTCATGGATTCTTTTATACTAATCGGAATTGATGTTGTGTGATAGGCCTAGAACTGACATAATTGAATGTGTGATAACGGATGTGCTGAACTGGTAGCAATGATTGCCTGACTAACTGGGTTCTATGATAATGTGCCTTGGTGCTTGGTATACTGACTTGCTGGTGAGTAGGTTATGGGTTATATGTGTGGTGGTGCTTCTTCTTGGGCATGAGTCGAGAGATTCTTCGGTAAGCTAGGTCGGAAAGTGATAGAGGGATTGAAGTCTTTGTTCTTGGTCATGAGATGAGCGAGAGGGTGGGCAGGATGGATGCATTAACTTAGGTAGAGCCGAGTGAGTTAGGACTCGTAGGAGGTAGTAGGTAGTGGGTTTCTCAGATGAGTTTCTAGGTAGGTCTTAGTTAGAGGTGGAAGTATAGACAAGTAGTGTGTGAGGGTATAGGTAGTTTGGATAGTTCTAGAGGTGGCTGGATAGGCTAGGAGTGGTCGAGGAGTTCTTGTAGTGGAAGTGCTATTAGACGAGTTGGTGCGCTAAGGGTAGTGTCTAGGTAGTCTAGGAGCAGAGTTTGGATAACGTAAGGATGATCGATTAAGGAACGCCTGAGGAATCGTAGAATTTGGGACTAGATGGTGTGTGCTGTGAGTGGGAGCGATTTTGGTAAGGGATGAGGTTGAGGAATTGCCAAGGAAGAGTAGTATGAGGTTGTTTGGGAAGTTATCGATCGAGGATATTAGGTTGTTCACATCAGGGTTTTTCGTATGATGAGTATTTGGGGTTGTTTATATAGGGTTGGTAACGTTTGGGAAATTATGAGTGAAGGATTTCTAGATCATTGTTGGAGGATTTTGGCATAGGTAATGAATCGGGATTTTTGAGTGGAGGTTATTGTGGCTATTGAGGTATTTGAGGATGCGAGATGAGTCTTCGAGGAACGACTAGTAGCTAGGCAAGGATGTAGTTGAGATTCCTAGTAAGACTATGGGCTTAAGGTTGAGATATAGAGATTATGAGCAGGGATTTGGGAACTAGGGAAAGCAGAAGGTATTGAGTACGCTAGAAGCTAAGAGATTTTTGAAGGTTGGTGAAGTTGCATTGCTTAGGAAATTCGGACGAGAATGTCATAGGGATTCGGTGAAAATGATGATCGGTACATAAGGGTTTAAGTGGTAGAGATTTCGAAGTTTAAGGAAGCGTGCTTTGAGGAAATTTGGGGAAACATGCGGAGTTGATAGAACTAGTCTAGGTAGAGTATGCTGGGAAGAGGATCTAGAGTGGGTCGGCTTGAGGGTCATGATGATTCGTGGTTGGGAGTACCACTACTCAGGTGTGAGGTGATTAATTAGTATGAGTTGGGTTCTTAGAGGTGGATAGTTAGTGAGAGTGATTAGTGGTGTGTGGAATATGATCAGGTTAGCAAGGTGATTCGAGATGTCTTTAGGAGATTGTGTTCTGGCGGAGTCTTGAGAGCCTAGAAAGAGTAAGTGAGATTGTTAAGAAGCATCTAGATCAATTGTTAGAGCAGTTTAGTTGAGGAATCAGAATTTCTTTTAGAGGGTAAAGATGGGGCTCGTAGAGGACCCCTAGAGCAAGGACGTGTTCTATATAGAGTTTTGGTAGTAGATCGAATTATTCAGCTTGTCGGAATGAGGACGTTTTGTGATTTAGGAACTCCGAGAGATAGTTTTAAATAATCGAGTGGAAGGTAGGACTTGAGATCGGGATATCAAAGAGGATTGGCCCTTAGATGGCTTGATGACATAGGAGTTGGGATACCTAGTAGTTGGTTTGGGAATTCGGTCTTGATTGCGAATAGTTAGGAGGCTAGAAAGGTTGTTTGTGAGCAGGATACAATGACGCCTAGAACTGGTAGTGGATTGAGTTGGTAGACCTCGGTGAAGTTGATCTTAGTGTAAGGGATGGTGAGTATTGGTCGTGTCTCGTCATGATTGGTAGTGTAGGCAGATTCTCCTGAGGTAGTGATCTAGTGTATACTTTACTTGGGGCCGAATGTTGTGCGAATTCTATGCTATATACGATGTTGATTATCCGATGTGTTGCCGTTGACAATAGGGAAATGTTAGTACTAACATAGTTATCCCTGAACTCGATGGAATGATACTGTACTGAAGCGGTTGTTTGCCTCTAATGCGGATGACACTTGGTAGATACGATGGAATGATATAACGTGCTTATATGAATGATATGGTGTGTAACTTCCGTGACATGATGTGATAAATTCTACCATATATGATACGATGCTAGATATGCTATGCTATGTTGCTATTCTTGAGGTGATTATGTTATGCTATTAGACGTGAGGTGCTATTATTATTTGATATATATACATGATGCTTGATGATGGAAATGATAGAAATTGAACTATTGAACCTTGATTATGTCTTAGAACTTAGGAAGAGAATATGAGATTAGCCTTTAGAAGAGGATGGTAGGATGAATGGAGAGGTTAGGAATGCTTTTGACTAATGCCGAACTTGAAGTTTTGAACGGTGTTTTAAAGAGAACGTTGTGATGTTTTGAGTTATAATATGACCGAGGGGTCGGAGTAAGGATGTGGTAGGGGCCCATATCACATTCTTGCTACGGTCTATTGGGGATATTATGATCACGGCAACGGTACTGTGAGGATATCATAGGGGCACTTATGAGATACTTACGGGATCAATGACATGATCCTTGGACTCAACAATTTCAAACTGCATCCCCTAATTTAAAATAATTTTAGTCTCGGGGACGAGACTTGTTTTTAGGGGTGGATGATGTAAAGGCTCGGATTTTCAAATCCTAATTTTTCGAAAAAAGGAAATTAAAAATTAATTTAAATCGAATTAAAATCTCGTTTAGCGGTTCCGACCGTAATATAAAATTTGACGAACGATTTATGTCCTTTTACCTCAAAAATTGAAAATAATTATCAGATGACGATATCCTTGTCGATTAAAAAAAAATCTAATTAATTGAGAGAGCGAGAGTTGGAAAAAACTAACATTTAAAAACTAATTGCGGTATTCGAAATTCACGTATTCAAAATTTATTTACGGGTATTAATTACCCAATTCAATACCTCACCCACTCCCATCATTCACCATACTCCTTCAAATCACTTCGATTGGAACCATCCCTCACCCTTTACTGGCATCTTCTTCACCTGCTCTCCATCACCATCATCGCCACCTCCATCCTCATTCATCTTCACCATCACCGCCACCTTCCTCATCCCTCATCACCGTCGCCAGCAGCTCCACCAGTAGCCCCTGTACGAGCAGCAACCAGAGCCCCCACCTTCATCCTCCTTGTTGAAGGGACCGACGCCACCACCACTCCAACGCATCATCGCCATCACCTCCTGCTCATCTCCATCGGTGATCCATCACCTTCACTCCTTCGTCGTCCTCACCAACACCACCTCCTCCGACGTCCACAGCCACCCTGACGCCGCCCAGAAGCCACCGAAGCCGTCGATGAGCCACCGAACATCCTCCTTGCTCTGTTTCGCGAAGCCTCATTCCGGTAAGCCGTTCTTCTTCGTTTCCGATCGAAATCGCCTTCGGTCTTCACCAACACACTCACCCATATCCGGTACAGGTCCGACGAGCCATCGCGAGCTACCGACGAAGCCCAGAACTCCGATCGAGAGCTCCAAAGTCGCGAAAAATCCATCTCGGTGAGCTCCGAAATTATACTCGTTTTGATTCGTAGTTTTAGTCTTTTTCGATGTTTAGATTAGTCGCGAGTGAGCGTGAGGTGAGTGCGGGACAATCGGGTGTGCTCGAGAGCTCCGGCGAGCTCGAGAGCGAGTCCGAGAGTGCGAAGCGAGCTCGAGAGCGGGTCCGGGAGTGCGAGGCGAGCGTGAGTTCGAGCGGGGCAGGCGGGTGCGAGGTGCGGTCAGGGAGGTGAGTCTGAGTGAAGCCAAGCTAGCCGGGAGGAGCTCAGAAGCTCGGGCACTCGACGACGATCACCATGGCGAGCCGGCGGGAGCTTCTCCATTTGAACGCGGGGAAGAAGAAGGCGTGGGGCTTGTCCAGTCAGCACCATGGGCCCCACCTCCTTATTTTGTTATTTGTTGAACCGGTTGGGATTTAAGCGGGTTCGGTTCGGTTCGGGTTATCCGTTTATTATTTAAGTAATTAACGGTAATTAAAATATATTATAATAGTAATTGAGGATTTAAAAGATAAATTATTATATTTTGGGAGAATTATAAGGGTTGATTTATTAAATAAAAATGGACGGGATTTTAGGGGATTTGAAAATAATTTATAAAAGTGTCAAATAAATGGTATTTAAAATATCATGTAATATTAATTGAGATTTAAAATATATTATTGGGACTTCAAGATTTATAAAGAATTTGGAAAAGAATTTTAAGATTGGAAAGTAATCTAATAAATAAATTTAAAAAGGGAATTTGGCGAGTATTTTTCAAGGGTCGGAATACTTAACTATTTAACTGGGATTTGAAACGGTTCTGAAACTAACTTGGGAATAAGACTTATTCGTTGACTAACTAGCATGATAATATGATCGTTTGACTAACAGTATGATATGTATGACTAATAGTATGACTGGTGGTGAATTATTATATGAGATTAAATGTTGGATAATTATGACGATCTAGTAGGATTTTATATCACACAAATTATGTCTTATGATTTTGGATGAACTATTGAGGTATATGCGGAAATGATGTATATGAACATGCGGAATTGGTTGAATGATTTATGGAGAACGATGTGGTCTTGAGGAGCGGATGATGCGATGAAATGACTTTCATAACATGTTACTTGTTCTATTGATTGATGTGTGCTTGAGTGCTTAATAGTTGGATGTAGACTTATGTATATTCCATTATGTACTAGGTGATACTCTGTGATTTTGACTATTGTGTGCTGGATTCTCCTGTTGCCGATCTGCTAGCAAGGTAAGTACCTCCGGGGCTTACTCAGTAACCAGTACCTCCTGCCTGATGTGTCATATAGTATGTAGGTGTTTCATATGCATAAGAGCATGCCATGTAGTATCATGCTTAGGAATTGCACTTACGAATGAGCATTCTTATTCTGTATGCGTTTGAATACAGAACGGCCGTTATCTGTGAGTCCTAGAGTCCTTGCTAGGGTCATAGGGCAGCCCAGTTTCATCGGGTGTTGTCCTCCTTGAGTTATATATATATCACGAGATACGAGACGAGCATGAGATACGAGATGAGCATGAGATTCGAGATGAGCATGAGATGCGATATGATGATGAGATTTGATATGCTATAGTATCGAACTGGCCAGTCTCCACCCTATCTGGAAGAGGGGTGGTGGTAGAAGAGGGATACACCACTTGGTATTCTTTGTTAAGGCCTTACTTAATATTCTACATATATGAATTAGGAGCATGCTAGTGTGGTTAAGATTTCAGTACTGCATGAAGGCATCCTTTATTCTAGATATATGCGTATTATATGTCCTCAGCGCGGTCAGAGGACCCGCGGGCGGACTCTTGGCCTGACTTGGTGGTATAGTTTCAGGTACCCGATACACTGCTTGATTTTGTTCTGTTATTACGGGGTCTATTCTTATGGCGGAGAGTGAGTGTTTGAAATCCGACTTCACCAGATTCATGCTTTTGGGATTTCTCCCTAATTGTACTCTGTTTTGACCCGGCTCTGCCGTGGCACTGGTTGTATCATTTTCAGAACTTATGCCATTTGCATGATAACGGATTTCCTGCGTTGTAGACTTAGGACAGGTACAGGGGTTTACCCCGGGGTCCCCAACGGACCTTCCGGATTTGGGTGGGAAATCCCAATTTAAACTGCACATCTTCGATTTCAAACCTTCAACCTGTACTCGGGGCGCAAGATCCTAACGAGGGGTTTCATCCCTCGAAACGTAACTCGGGAATCATAATCCCGGGCCGTTACAGAACGAGTGACCGGCCAACTATTGTTTCCAACCATAAACCCTAATTGTCTTTTGTTTTATTTTTATGGTGACCTAAACTCTCATGTTTCGTCTACAATTTGAAGCTTTATTGGGATTGATTGTGAGTTTCTAATTCTTGTTCCTTATTTCCTATTTTGAATGTTTCGACTTCTTTGCGCTTTATTGTTGATTGTTTTATTCTAGCTTGTCTGATCAACTTGGTAGAACCAATTCAATTGATAGGGTTTTGTAGATTCCTGGTTGCGAACCTTAACCCAAGTGGCAAACTTGTTCCTTTAGGGCTGGTTGAACTAATTGAATGAGTATGAAGTTGGATGTATTGTTAAATCTCTTTTTAGGGACTGCAAATACCTTGGTTAATCTCTGAACTTAAAGCTAACAATTGGCTTAAATCCTTCTTTAGGGTTTGTTCGATTGATAAGGGTTTCTAGGACTGGTTGGATTAGTAACTATATTAGGTCGGGACAAGGACATTCATAGGAAACTTAAAAGGACGAGAGAAAGTTACAATATCAATTCAACCAAATAAAGTGGATATTTGTAGATGAAACTATTTTATTAATCGTTATCTCTATTAATTTGTTTATATTTTATTTTGTTTTCTTTCTTATTTCAATCACTCAAAACCCCCCGTTTCATATTAATTGGTAAATAAACTTAACTTAGGAATAACTTGATTCTCTGTGGGATCGACTCGTTCTTACCACACTACATTAGTTAGATAGGTTTGAAATTATTTTGATACGGTTTACGCGACTAGAAACCGTTCATCAATGAGATTCGTTGTATAAAAATATTTAGCATTAACTGCTCATGTTCTTCTCGAGTTTTGAAGTTCTTGAGTAGGAATGAGTACTCATTTCAACCTATAATTGTTGTTTTGCGTAGAATGTGGTCAAATTTCAAGTACTACTAGGGCATTTGACAATTGACGAGCAACAACAGCTGCTCAAATACCTTCCTTTTTCTCCCAGCTTCCTAAAAGGTTAGGCTTCACATTTGTTTCGCATTGACACTTAAAGGTTATGGGGATCATTTACATTCATTTGATTCTCATGCAGCCTTCAGAAGATGTTTGATAGCAATTTCTACAAGGAGGACGTTTTATATTTTCAACAATTGCTTTCAAAAGGGCTTGTCAGCAACGCTCACACTGGAGTTCAATATGAAGACTTCAAGGTCCTAAAAAAACTTGCATTGTCCAATTTGTCAAAGTCAGAATGGTTGGAATTATACAGGAAACTTCAGGTATGTCTTCAGTGCTAAAATTACATGGAATCAGATAAAAGGTGGAGTCTTAATCATTTTTCAACTAACTGTTTCAGGTTAGTAGATCGAATCATCATGCTAGAGAAACCCAACTGCATCTAGAAGTAAATTGAGCTCTTCATTATGCCTACTCTTTCCACCTAATTCATTATTAAATTTAGCATTGATCATTTCTATCTACTGGTTTTGTTATCTTACTTTTGATATATGATTTGCTATTTACTTTAATTTCTACATTATTAGAATATATGTTGAATGAACCATCAGTTATCTGTGTCCTTATGTTTAGCTTTCTTGTAAATTTTATCTACAGTTACTCATGATGTTATTTTTTCAGAAAAGTTATATATTCATTATTTTCATATTAGGAAGTAAAATTTTTATTTCATGCACACTAGTTTTATTACTTGCTGAGTCTTTATGACTAGTGTTTCAATGGTCATTTTATTTTCCTCTGGCTGGTAATGTTAAACTGAAGGTTATGTTTAGGTTTTCCTAATTTCATATTTTTGTGAAAATGGTCCTCTTTAGTCCTTTACCAACATCTCTTCTTTGTTGTTGCACTACTTGCTCTCAATGCATTTATGTTTAGGTTATCCTATTACACAATTACCTACAATTTCTGTCAAATTTTTTTTTTTGGTCGAAACATTTCTATCAAATTTCATGTGAGTGATTATGTTAGGATCTTCGCTAATTAATGCTCGATCTCTTTTGCTCAGGTTTTTTTAATTTTGTCATTTGAATCTCCTATACAATTTCTCCATGTAACTATATTGATTCTGATTTGGAATTTATAGTTGTATTTGATTGGGATTTGGATTTGCAAGTATCCGGCTATAGTTGTGTCCGACCTCCAACCGCCCGTGATGGGTGTCAAATGGGAAGGGTTTAATCCCAAACATTGCCAACCAGCTCAAGAATTTGGAGAATGATAAAAGCTATAACTTTAAGAGCTACAAAACTACAAGCTCTTGCCTCCATGATACCGTATTTTGTCATTTGTATGTGATTTCAAAGTCTATATTATGATTTAAAAGTACCCATCATCATTTGTAAAAGTGTATCTTTCAAGTACCTATTCTTTGTAAAACATTTGTAAATGTATTGCGTTTATCTTAATGTATATGTTCATTAAAGTACCCATCATTTGCAAAATCTTATTTTATGGGCAAAGGTTGTTGTGTATCGAACGAAAAACATCGGATTATTGATGAAAAGTGTTGTACGTTAATACCTATGAAATCGAACTATTACATAAATAAGGATGCTAATATCGTTATAGACATCGTTTAAATAATCTAAATCAATGTGTAGCATATATTTTTACATCAAAATATTAATGTAAAATTATATATATTGCTAACAACATCTTTATAAAAATTTAAAATGATGTCTATATCATATTAATACATCAATTATGTACATATTTAATGCAATAGATTATTTTAAAACAATAAAAAATCATAAATTATATATATGAAATTAATATGCACAAAATCAATATAATAAAAAAAGATGTCTATTTTGTTTTAATACATTGATTATTTTCAAAATAGTGTTGTAAGTGTAAAATTTAGGCTTGGTGTGGACATCTTCAAAAGCTTATAAATGAAAAATAACGAGGCTTTCAACACAAGTGAACATGTCAAAAATAAATTTGAGGGCTTGATTTATATCTATATTCAAAATAAAATAGATGTTTTATCTCGGAAAAGACATCGGCTTAAAACCGATGTGGGAAAGTATTATCTTTTACTACACCCACATAGAGATCGGAATTTTTTTTGAAAGACATTTGTTGTGAAAAAATGTCTAATTGCATTTTTCTAGTTGTGAATCACTTACGGAAAGTCTTTATGAGTATGTTGAGCGGTTCAAGAAGCTTAAGGGTAGTTGTCCGCAACATGGTATACCCGAGGATGATCTAGTGCTATATCTTTATGAAGGCTTGCTTGACACCAACAGGAGTTTCATCGATGCTACTAGTGGAGGAGATATTTTGGATAAAACACCCTCGGGAAGCAATGCAGATTTTGGAAGGGTTGGCTAATGCATTGCAACAATATGGGAGATACCAAGGAGTTTATAAGTTGGATAGTTCTAGAGATGGTCACAACAACGGCATAGATATGCTTACAGAGATAGTGAACAAGATGGCTATGCAAATGAATCAATCTCATCAGCCTAGACCTTCTAGTATTTTTGGAGATCCAACTCATCCCAATGATAAGTGTCCCTTGATTCAATAGGACATCGTTGATGTGAATGCTATGGATTATGGACCTCGCCGGAACTTTGGTAACAATTACAATTAAGGATGCAATGCGAACTATCAAAGTGGATTCAACGCCAGAGGCCAACAACAACAAGTTCCTTTTCAAAGAGGACAATTTGAGAATCGTCCGAGAAACACTCAATAAGATGATAGAGATGAGACATTGAGGTTAATGGATGAATGTTCATGAAACGTTGTTGAGTCAAATGGCTAAGGAGATTGGAGAACTGAAAGCGAAAGATTCGGGGAAGTTACCATCATAAGTAGTAGTGAATCCAAAGGAGAATGTGAGTACAATGATCATTAGAGGAGGTAAACAAGTGAATTTGTCCACTAGGAATGTTGAAGAAAGGCCTAGGGAAGAAATTGATGTGGGAGAAAAGGACGAAACAAAATTGGCAACACACTGCAAAGACAGCGCCCGCCACCCCTCACCACGGCGCCCGCCGCCTCCTCCAGTGATGGAACCAATTTTCGACATTGTTGAATCCCCGAAGAAATCTTCCAAGGAGTGATCTTCTGAGGTTTCATGACCTGCACCACCCTGTCCTCAAGCCTTAAGATCTGATCGTAAGTGGGAAAATGAACAAATTCTTTATGACACCTTTGCTCATTGTGAGGTAAATATTCCTCTTTTCAATTTGATTAAAACCGTGCCTCGCTATGTGATGTTTTTAAAAGAACTATGCACTATGAAAAGCAAGCAAATGATGCGAAGGAAAGAAAAGGTAATTAGTTTAAGTGAGATGTTCCTGCTTAATTTACTTTAGAAAACATGGTGTTACTATACAATCAATATTATGTCTTATAACTTCATCAAAGCTAGCTTCACCAAAGCTATGTTAGACCTAGGTGCAATAGGTAATGCTAGTTTCACCAAAGCTATGTTAGACCTACGTGCTTCAATCAATGTTATGTCTTATAACTTGTACATGTTTTTAGGTCTCAATGCATTGTCTAAAATTGGTGTTACTATACAACTCGCTGATCGTTCTAGTATTAAGCCTAGAGGAGTTGCTGAGGATGTTCTGGTTAAGGTGAACGATTTGATATTTCTAGCTGATTTCTTGATTATAGATATGGGATAAGGTACGCCAAAAACCCCTATTATCTTGGGAAGGCCATTGCGAACGGCTAAGACTAAGATTGATTGTTTTGATGCTTTACTAACTATGGAATTTGATGGTAGAAAGATTGAGTTTTCTATATTTGAGCCTATTGTTTGTTATACTAATGATTATGTAGATGTTCATTACTCTACAGAAAGTCATCACATGAATGAATCAAATGGTTTGTTAGATGCTTCTGTTGAAACTGAATCATTGAATATTGAGTCTTCTAGCAAAGATGAAATTGCATTAGGGAAAAATGACATTGAAATGAAAATTAAGAATTTGTTTAAGTCACAGGACAATGTGTCTAATTCAAATGATTCTATTGTTATTCCCTATAAGAAATCGATTCCTAACAACGTTATGGTTTTTGCAATTTCAAGGCAACCTCCAGAAGTAACTCATTTCCAGAAGGTATCAATGGATGCAATTGATGGGTATGTTGGAGAAATTCCTAAAGTCCCCCATCTTGCTTTGAAAAGGACAAGTGTGGAGAATCTTGATGGAATAACTTAATCAAGAAAGGCATCACGTCGAGCCAAAGACATGAAACAAAGACGCTTCTTGGGAGGCAACCCAAGGTAGTTAAAGTAATATTATTTTGTAATTAGTTTTTCAATTCAATAAAGTAGCATAAATCGTGTCGCTGAATTCCGGAAGTGATGGTAAGTTAGAACCTTTGTTGGAGTTTAGTTTTGCTTGATTTGAGTACGGAGTCACGTTCTGTGTAAACGGCACCCGCCGCCCTTCACACAGCGTCCGCCGCCCCTATGTTCCTGACGAGTCCGGATTTTTGGTAAACTTGAAAGGGAAGTAATTATATCTTTTAATTTTGGTTAATTTCGGTTTAGGCTAGTTTCTTTATTTCATATTTTACTAGGATTAGATTTATTTCTTTTATCTTATTTTAGGTTTTGATTATTTTAATCTATCTTTAGCTTAGATTTATTTTCTATCTTAGTTTAGTTTATCTATCTTCTATCTATATTCATCTATCTTAGGATTAGATTTTCTATCTAGGGTTAGTTTCCATTTATCTTAGTTCTAGGATTTATATTTTATATTTTCATATTTTCTATTTATCTAGTTCTAATATTTACTATTTTTTATAGATATTCCGTTCCAAATTAATCACCATATATTTCCATTCCTTATTGTGAATCAACCAAGCTTTCTCCAAAGGAATCTACAAAACCCAAAAGCCTACTTGAATCCACTCAAAAAACCTAAAGCTTTGTATTTCAATTGATTCTTGCCATCAAAACATTTTCCACCATTACCCTACATTTACAAAAAGCGATCTTCTCCCATACCATTCCCTTACCTATCGCCTGAGAAGCTGTTGAAACCAAGTTGATCGTCAAAGTTTCAAGTTTGGAGAGTGTGGACGTCGGTTATCCAACGTTTGGTCGGTATGCACGGCGCCCGCCATCTTTGCAGAGAGCTCGTCTTTTGGTCGCTTTCGTGGTTTTCTTCTTAAATCCTATGAGTTATGTCTCATGCTCTTAGGATGGACCCCCCCCCCCCCCCCCCCCCCCCCCCACATATTGTCTGGAGTTGAGAAGGAGCGTTGGATCTAGGTAAGGGATGAGAGTTATCAACCAACTCGATTCTTTCATCTGGAGACATTGAAGAGGCTTGGTCTTCGTGGTACAATATCTTTGTTGCTGGAGAAGGGAGGACTAGCTTACTTCATATCGATGGACGCTGATAATGAATATTTTATATAGGCATTATAGGTGTTTCTTATTGCTATTAAGGATGATCTAGTGCTATATCTATACGTTTTTAGTGTTTATTCTGCAGAATTACATTCCGACCTTGGATGGACTATGGAAAGAGCTTAAGAAGCATGTTTTGGAGCATATGGAGGCTGAGGAAGAGCTATGGAGGAGCAAGGAGGCATGATATTGGAATTCGTTGAAGGAAAATGAGGAACGTCGAGAACTACAAGGACGGCGCCGCCACCCCTTGCACGGCGCTCGTTGTTGCCCTAGATCCCGGATACGCGGTTTTGGATCCGAAGACTATAATTTTATATTATTTCTTATTAATTCCTCCAGGGTTTTTGCCGAACCTTGCGGACTCAATTAGAGAGAGAGAATTGGCATATGAGTTGCTAAACTCATAGTTTCGCCTGTGATTCGAAGACATGGTTGTTTGGATTGTGAGGATTTGAGTTTATTTGATTATTCATATTCTTAGTTATCATCTTGTGCTTAATTTATATTTGTGTTCCTTTCTATGCTTGATCAACATGTTAGGGTTTGCATCTTTAGTTATGAATTCGTTGATGTTTTCTCGATAGCAAACAAAGGTATTGATGACAGTGATGTCTCTTTGTCTTTGTGGTGGATGATTTCCGTTGATCTATGTTGAGGATATTTGATTGATATTGAGTTCCGTATGCGCCTATTAGTCTTAATTGAATAGAGTCAATGTACCAATTGGTCTAGATTACTTGAGTTCTTAATGCTATTCTTTAGTGATATTAAATAAGATGAATGAATCTCTGCGAATCTCTCAACTTTAGTCAAGTAGATCTAGAAATACGAATAATTGATAAATCAATCCGAGGACCATGAATTCCAACCATTGTTAGATAATTACAAGTGAAATATTCTTTCTACTTTGATATCAATTTGCTTTGTGATTTGCAATCTGGTTACTTTTATATTTGTTATTTGTCCAAAAGATTATTGCTTTACTTCAAGAGTTATAGAATAGGAAATTGCTTCTAATTGTGGGTTCGATACCGGACTTCGGATAAAATTCACCTATGGGTAAAAGTAAGTTAAAAAAAATCTTAAAAAAATTAAGGAAAAACAAAAGAGAATAAAAGAGCCATGTTATTTTATTTTTGTATAATGAGGAAAAATTAAATTTATAATGGTTAAAAGTTACATTGGTTGGGTGTTAGAGATTTCATTATATGTGATGTCTTGAGATGATGAACGATTTTTGGATTTTTTATGATGATATTGAGAGATGTTGTGTATTTGTGACCTAGGGAGGATACAACTCCTTGCACTTATGTTTCTATACCAAGCCCCATTACAACCCCGCTGAATGGAATCTTCTATGAAGACTTCCATTGAGCGAAAGTCCTCTTGATGTCCTTATTTTTGCATTGATGTAACCGGTATAAATGTCAATATTTGAGTTAATGCTTTGTTGTTGCTGGAGGATGTGTCAAGTATGAAATAAATATAAAATATAAAAGCAAACTGACTCCCTGTCTCAGCAAATAAATATAACACTTCCTCCCATTGTAGTAGAATGTAGTCAGGATCGGTCCACGAGAAAACGTGCCAGCGTCCGCCTTTTCAGTCCAGAAACTCTCGAAATTGACTCAGGAAGAACTCGACTTCGAGTAAAGTTACTCGACGTCGACCACTCAGTCGAACAAAAACTGCAAAACAGAAAAAACAGAAGCACAAACGAAGCAAAAACAGGCAATGTCGAGTAAAAGCTACTCTACGTCGACTAGACTACTCGACGTCGAGTAGAATTCAGGCGATGTCGAGTCCTTTGCTGTGTAAAAACATGACCTTTGCAATGACAGAAATCAAATAGAAGGAACACGAAAATTGTGGGAAATTCAATAAACTAAAAGCTCCTAGAATCGGGGTTACAACGCCACAACAATAACCATATAAAATAACGCATAAGGTATAAAAGATCATGCTTTTCATCAAATAACTTTCGCATAAACCCTAATGTTTACTGATAATGCATATCTTAGATAGGCATTATAGACATTTTTAGTTTAGTTAGGTTGCATTTCGTTCATACTTTGTAGTTAATTTGCATCTTGTGATTATTCTGGAAAAGTTCGGATTCTACGCAAATTTGTGTTTATCTTGCAGATTGAATCTGAATACATTGAGAGATGCAAGTATCTTGAGGAGAAAGATGTAAAGACATTCGCATGGAACACTTAAAGCAAGGAATAGGAAGATAAACTTGGAGCTGCTCTCGGCATGGACAAGAAGGCCTGGCAGCAAGACATGCCGCGACCGCCGCATGCGTGTCGCGACTGCAGCAAGGAGGAATGCAGCGGGTATGAAGATGCAGCTGATGCCGCGGTCGCAGCATATGCCGTGGCCGCCGCATTTATCGTCAGCGTGTCGCGTGTCTTTTAATGAAAACCCTAATTTTGTGTTAGATGTTTTATGGCCGACTAGACTTTTTATAAGACCGATTTATGTTATTTTTTAGTCACTGCTATTCTATTCGACGGTCATCAGAAAATTTAGAGATTGAGCGATGTCTTCCATGAGGAACTAAACTCATCTGTTCTGCCTGCAATTCGAAGCTTTATTTGGATTGATTGTGAGTTTATAATTCTCGTTCCTTGTTTCCTATATTTGAATGCTTCAACTTCTTTGTGCTTGATTGTTTATTGTTTTGTTCTATCTTGTCTGGCCAACTAGTTAGATCAATTCAGTTGGTAAGGTTTTGTAGATTCCTGGTTGTGAACCATAACCTAAGTGGCAAACATGTTCATTTAGGGCTGGTTGAACTAATTGAATGAGTAGAAAGTTGAATGTGTTGTTAAATCCCTCCTTAGGGACTACAAATACCTTGGATAATCTCTGAACTTAAAGCTATCAATTGGGTTAAATCCTTCTTTAGGGACTGTTCGATTGATAAGGGTTGCTATGACTGGTTGGGCTAGTAACTATATTAGGTCGGGACAAGGGCATTCATAGGAAACCTTAAAAGGATGAGAAGAAGTTATAACGATTGTTTCAAACCAAATAAATTGGAAAATTGTAGGTAGAATTGCTTCTCGTAATTGTTTAAACCAAATTCTTTTACTTTGCTTTCATCAATCCGCATTGGTAAATGGCGGAACTTTAACACTTAAAAACCCCCCATTTTGTTACTTAATTGACACTTGAATCATACTTGAATTACAAATTTCCCTGTGGATCGACCTCTTACTTATTGCTATACTAGTTATAGGTTTGAGTTTTCTTTGACGGATCAACGACAAGTTTTCCCTCGGCCAGTTACTAACCCTTTTTCACATAATTAATCCAAGTTGTATTAAGATCACTTTCGCTTCAATAACATAAACAAGGATCACCTTCGACTTTCGCAAAAGAATCATGCTCATAGGGATAGAAGACGAAATTGCATCAAAAGATTGTACCTTTATCGCATCACCTTACAAGGCTATCGTCGGGCTCACCCGACCCTAGAAGTTGGGTGACTACTCGCTCTTCATCATCGATAAACTCATCAATAATTTTAAGAAACTAAATTGTATTAATAAAATCAAATAGAGCTTACAGCCAATCGAAGCCAAATCCCGCTCTCACTTTCTCCAACTCCAGTTGGCCTCCTCTCTCTCTCTCTCTCTCTCTCTCTCTCTCTCTCTCTCTCTCTCTCTCTCCTACTCGACATTATTGCCATGTGGATTATCTTGGATGATTCTAAAAACCAACCCCTAAAGCCTTATTTATAGTGTTCCATCTAGCTAATCTAGGAAGGAACAATCTATCTATATCTAAAAGCATAAGATAAAGCTTTTAATAAAACAAATAAATCCATAAATGAAACTATATCTAAAGTGGATAAATCCCTCTTGGACTTGATAGATCTTCATGTGGAAGGATGGAATTCCACATATATTCTCTAGCAAATATTCTATCTTCTCGACACACACTCGATCTCGGACTCGGATTCGTCACTGGGGTATTCGACTTCGACTATTTCTAGTCGAAGTCGAGTACTCCATAATATGGCAAATAAGTATAAAGTACATAGAATTTGTACTATTCTAACCCAAATGCACAAAATGTATGCTGAAATCGATATAAAATTAAATATAAAACATAGCAAATTAGGCTCACAACAAACACCCCATACTTAAGTTTGCTTGTCCTGAAGCAATACTTTTAATGGTCATACAGGGGAAGAAATTAAAACTCTCAACATATTCGATTCATTCTCATATAACCCTACAATCAATTACCATCATCGAAAATGTACTAATGTCACAAATCCATACATGTGCAATAAAAAGCAACATCTACTCACAAAAGGAGGGTTATGCAAAAAACAATTCATGTGACTGATGTGAGCGCAATTTGCCATGTTTTATAGTTACTTTTATATCGTTTTCTGCATACGTTTCATACATTTGGGCTAGAATAATACATAATTTGTGTAGTTTATGTTTATTTGCAATATATGGAGGACTTCACAAGTTTTTATTATATTTCGCAGAAATCGGACGTACTTTGGAGTTTAAAGGAAAAGTCATGAAGAAGCTAAAGGATGGTGCAGCTGGAGAAAACACCATTTTTCACCATTCATCATTCTGAATCAAGCTTTAATGTCTTCATGAGAGTTGTAGCCCTTGAAAAGAGCTTTCCAACGCATGGTCATGTGCATCAATCTGACAAACAAGGACTCGGGAAAGTGTGTTTCAAGAACGGAGCAGGATGCTGAAAGCGACAGAGTTACTCGAAGTCGACCAAAGTGGTCGAAATCGACCAAATTTTACTCGACAACTGCTCCAGAGGAAAAGATCGAGCACGATCTGAGCAGGAGCCACTCAAGGAGCCACACTTAGTCGACGTCGACCAAATTCGGTCGATGTCGAGGAAACTCGACGAGCCTAGACGAAAGCCGAGATCGAGTACAATCCGAGAAGTGAAGACCTTACTCAAGGTCGAGGAACTTACTCGATGTCGAGGAATATTCCGGAAAGTCTGAGTTGAGTACGAGGAGAAATCCGAGCCTAAGAGGTTACTTACAAGCAAAGATTCGAGATATTGTATCAAGATACATCAAGTTCTATCAAGGAGAAGGAAGATCTATCCACTTTAGCTTTATTTCCTTTTAGATATAATTATTTATTTCCATGTTTTATCTTAATGTTATTAGATAGATAAATGTAGATATTGATATAATTTCTTTCCTAGAATAGCTAGGGAATGAAGCCTATAAATAAAGCCCTAGGGGGCTGATTTTCATTGATTCAAGTCAAGTCGTCTTAGGGCATAATGAGAGAGGAGAAGGAGAGAAGGCGAGAGAGGAGAGAGAGAGAGAGAGAGGAAGAGGAGGAGGAGGCGAGAGAGAAGGAGAAGGAAGGAGACGAGCAGTTGTAAGTTTTAGGTTATTTTATGTTAAAGTTAATATCTTTTATTATGGTTTGTTTCTAATTTCCTTCTTCTAGAGTTGGGGTGATCCCAACATAGATATGTGTGTTTGATAAATCCATGAATTTATATATCTTTATCATCATCTACCTATGTGCTTAATCCTAATTAAGGAAAGGTGGAAACAAATTAGTTTTTTATGCGAGAACCTCTATCACCTAAATTGTTTGAATTTGCGAAAGTCGATTCTTTGATATAAAGCATGCATCTTTATGTGATTTATGATCTGCACATATGTTTATTGTTGTGCTGACCCCTAACCTTGGAAGTCTACACCTTTATTTGTTTTATTTTGTTATTTTTATTCGGCACATATCCTACTCGATATCAAACCACCATTCTATCTCAATCCCTCGATATCGACCACTCTATTCTTTGTCGAAAACCACCCTCATCACCTTTTCCTGCTATCCCTGAACCCCAAAACACACTAAACCTAGAACCGCTAACTTCTCTCCTGAGGGCGAACCTGACTCCACTATCCTATAGCGGGGTCTTGACTACAAATTAATTTGGTCGACAAACGCCCTCGTCAAATTGGCGCCGTTGCCGGGGAGATATCAATCGCGCCTAGTTTAATTATGTTTAAGGTTCAGAAAAGCCCTTCCCTTTTTCTCACCCTATCACATACCCTACCACCACCTACCTCACCGGTACCAACTGGGTGCCAAGCTTTTTCCACTAATTTGTGTTCTTGATTGTGATTTCAAATCTTAGGTACAAAGATGGAAGACTTTTCGAGAGAATCCTGCATGGGAAGAATGGTTTCAAGATTTGAGACGGAGAAATAGGATTGCAGTGGCGGAGGCACGATTAAGGAAAATAGTGTTGTTGCAGGAGGATGGTCAAGTATGAAATTAATATAAAATAAAGATCAGACTGACTTCCCTGTCTCAGCAAATAAATACAAGACTTCCTCCCGTTGTAGTAGAAGGTTGTCAGGATCGAATCCACGAGGAAGCACGTCAGTAGTTCTTAGGTAGCTGTAGATCTCATAGACAGAAAGACAGAAACACAGAAAGAAATAGAAAATAACAAACAAAAGCAATGAACCAAACGAAGACAGAAAAGACAAAGCAAAGCAGCAAATAAAAGCAAAGCAAAGGCTAGTCGATCTCGACCACAAGCTCCTCGAGATCGACAAAGGCAAGTCGACATAAAACAGAAAGTGAAAATCGACGACAACAGAAGAAAACTCAACTCGAGATAGACCAGACCCTACTCGAGATCGACAAAGGTTGTACTCGATCTCGACAAGCTATACTCTATATCGACTGGGGGACAGAAACTTTAAATTGCAAATTTCAACACAGAACTCAGATTTTCGACAGAAATAAATCAATATATAAAAGACTTCCAAAGCCAGGGTATCAACACCACAACGATAACCATGCAAAGTAACACATAAAGGCACAAAAGATCATGCTTTCCATCAAATAACTTTCGTTATTAACAAATAGGCATATAGAGGCTTTCGCATAAACCCTAATTGTTACTAACCCTTTTCATATAATTAACCCTAATTGTTACTAACAAATAGGCATATAGAGGCTTTCGCATAAACCCTAATTGTTGCATTAAGATCACTTTTGCTTCAATAACACAAACAAGGATCACCTTCAACTCTCGCAAAAGAATCATGCTCATAGGGATAGAAGATGAATTGCACAAAAAGATCTTACCTTTATCGCATCGCCTCACATGGCCACCGTCGGGCTCACCCCAGCCCCAGAAGTGGGTGGACTACTCACGCCTCATCGCAATTGCAGACATTAAATGAAAAGAAATAACTTGCATAAAATTATATTCAAAAGCCTTTACAATCCCGGCAATCAACTTTCGCAGAAAGCCAAAACCCTAAAAACCTTAGAACTCCTAAACTTCTCTGTGGAACTACTTGTTTCTCTATGAAATTGAATTAATACAACTGAGCCCCTAGGGCCTTATTTATAGTGATCTATTCCTTGCTAATCACGGATAGAATCTCCTATCTATATTTAAATCTATATCTACTTTGCTAAAGGATAAATAAAAATACTTTAAGGAAATAATTCAATAAGGAAAAGATTAATCTAATTTAGGTAGGTCTTCATGTGTTGATTGATCTCCCTTCCATGATGATAGATCTTGATCAAATTTGGATAGAACTCGGCCATTCTCGGATTCCTTCATGCCCAAGAATTCCAACTCGAGTAGGACTCGCCACGTCGACGTGTTTCTAGAAACTGGGCTACTCGACATCGACAAGGGTCTGGTCGACCTCTAGTATGACTCATCGTCGACTGGACTTCTCGGCTAGATCTGCTCGACAGGCTCGGACTTGGTTCACGGTGTTCGTCGATGTCGACAAGGGCTCGTCGAAGTCGAGTAGACTGGCTATGTAGACTGGGTCTTCTCGGGTGGCTCTACTCGATAGGCTCGGATCTGGACTCGGAGCTCGTCAATCTTGACTAGGGCTCCTCGAGATCGACTAGGGTGTGGCCTTCTCTGGTCGAGCAGCTTCTCCTCGGCATGGACTCGGACTGGCGCTGTGGGGCTCGTCGATCTCGACTAGAAGCCTGTCGAGATCGAGTAGGATTGTCCTCGACATCCTTGTCCTCGGCTTCTCGATCAGTTCTCTCCTCGACTCCGGGTGTGGCGCTGGGCTTCGTCGATCTCGACTAGGGTCTTGTCGAGATCGAGTAACTTCCGGAGCTGGGATGGTCTAGCTCTCAACAATGCTCTGTCGACCAAGGCTGCTCGGACTCGCTCGTTGAGATCGAGTAAGGGCTACTCGAGGTCGAGTAGTCTGGTTTCTCGGCTCGATTCGACTGGTTCCGTTGCTGCTTTGACCTTGGACTTCTGTAGCTGTTTTCCGAGCTTTTCCGACCTTCCTTAGAATTGTTGTAAAACGCCTCGAATTCTGCGATTTAAACAGAAACTGGTGTAGATTCTATAATTTGGCAAATAAACATAAACTACATAGGTTCTGTACTATCTTAACCCAAATGCATGAAATGTATGCAGAAATCGATATAAACTTAAGTGTAAAACATGGTAGATTCAGCTCACAACAAACACCCCATACTTAAGCTTGCTTGTCCTCAAGCAATACTTTTATTTGCCATTCAGGGGAAGAATTCAAAACTCTCAACATCTTAGATTCATTCTTATATAACCCTGCAATCAATTTCCATCCTCGAAAAGGTACTAGTGTCACAGATCCATGCATGTGCAAATATATCAAAGTAACATCTACTCACAAAAGGAGGGTTATGCTCAAATAATTCATGTGTGACAAAGCATTAATAATCAAGAGGACTTTAATTTAAGCTCAATAAGGAGTAGATTGGTAAAAGGCTAAAAGGTGGGCAATTTTTGGCAATGTGGTGCTTTTGATCCGGGGAAATTGAGTACTTTCCAAACTTTCATACCACATACTTTCTCATTAGATTAATCACCTTTCATAATGCTTTTATCAATAATAATGCTTTTACCTCTCTAACCTTACCAATGCCTTCTCGCGAGTCGCAAACATGGGTGTCATGAATGGTCCCGGATACTTAGTGCTTTGGACTCCTCACAATGTGTCCCATCTCTCCAAACTATTATCTCAGAGAGCAGGGTAGATCTACCTTTATCTCCTGAGGTGATTGGATTTTCTTTCACTCATTAAATTTTCCATATAATTCAAACAATTTCCTTCCAAAAAACAACACAACAACCATATAACAATCTCCATAATGTAACATCATTCTCAACATAATCCCCGGATAAGGTAAAGAATGGAAATATTTTAGTTCATGTGGATCAATATATGAAATAAGGCATAATATGGCTTTTGTGTAATGCATAAGCATAGGTAAGGCTAGGATTATAAACAATGAGCATTATATGGAAATATAAAGTCCTCCATCATCTTATCATGCAACGTGTCAAAAGCAATTTCAAATTTTACCTCCTTTCATGGTTTTCAAGAAATAATGCACTTCATTGTGACTTCCCTTTACTAGGCAATTTCATGCTATATTTATAATGAATCCAATTTTGCATCGTCGAGTTCAATATAAGTTCCATGACATTATTCAAAATTTTCAATGGGGGGTCATTTTTCTTAAATTTTGGAAAACATGCATATAAGCACATACATCATATAATGCATTCCAAAATAGCCATGTAGCAATTCAAAGAAATAATGAACAAGTAATGTCAAATAAATCAAATATGCACAAAGTAAGCCCTTCCCCCACCCCATACTTAAATATTACAGTGTCCTCACTGTATAAAAACAAGGGTAAAGAAAGAAACTCACAAGACAAGTGTGCAGGGCCTCAAAATGTCGAATAAAAGCACCTCCCGGGCCGAGTATGAATATTGCTTGGTTCTATCCATGGGCCTGAAAAGTGTAGAAGACATATACCCACAATAGAAAAAAAGTGTTCAAAAACCAAAAAGAAACAAAGTCTCAAAAGTCCTAAAAAGTCTATGTACATGCTCTAGATTTTATAGTCGCTAGGCCGACTTTTCCATTTAGCTCAAGGTGGCATTTGCAGGGCCCATGTAGCTTGGGCCTCAAATAAGACTCCATTCTTGTCCATCAGTTGTAACCCTCCAGAATGGATCTTGTTCACCACGAACGGTCCCATCCGCTTCTTGTTGAATTTGTTAGGGAACCAATGATCTTTTGATTTAGAGACATAGAGTTTGTCTCCAACTTCATACTCCTTGGGCTCATCATTGGATATCCTGCACAATCGCACATACCAAGGCAGACCTCTCCCATGTATAGATAAATCTTTAATGGAAATAGGAGAAGAAAGATCCATACCTTGGCTTGCCTTCGTAGAGACGGAATCAGGAACCACGGTATTTGGTCGATCTCGACTAAGGCTAGTCGATCTCGACGAGTCTGCAGTTTCTGGTGGTGGTCTGCTCGAAGATGCAGAAGTCGACGAAGAACAGGGCTTGTCGATCTCGACAAGGCTGGTCGACCTCGAGTAGGCTTCTGCTCCTGGTGGCTGCAGCGTCGAGGAGGAAGGATCTGGTGGAGTCGAGTGGTGGTCGATCTCGACAAGGCTGGTCGAGATCGAGGAGCTTGGTCCGTCTGGTGGAGTCTGTGTCGAGGAAGACGGTGCCCGAGGATGCTGGAGTTGGTCGACATCGAGTAGCGTACTCGAGATCGACAAGGGCTCTGGTTCTGGAGTCGTCTTCGTCGAGGCAGGCGAAGTCGAGTTGGCCGAGTGGTGGTCGATCTCGACGAGCCTACTCGAGATCGAGTAGGGTTCTACTTCCGTCTGGCTGCTCGACGAGGCTCGTACTAGTGGAGACTCCTTGGTCTGGTCGAGATCGACTAGTGTCCGGTCGATCTTCACCCCATACATAGCTCCTGTCAAGGCATCCGAAAAATAATTAATCCACAACGACTTACCTTGGTCCGTGTCGATTGGATTCTCTGTGTTCTCCTTGAGGATTGCCATGATCTCCTCCACCTGGGCCTCCATGTCCCTCTTTTCCAGCTCCTCAGGGGTCATATTTCTGACCTTGGGTTCCCCGCAGGTGATGTAGCCAGCTGAGATAGATTTGACCTCTTCCATTTGACCTGTATGCCTTTCAGTTTTATTAAAGGAATACTCAATTACCTCATCGCTGATGTTGAAGGTGAGCACTCCTTTCCTTACGCTTATGTTGGCATCCACCGTCGCCAAGAAGGGCCTTCCTAGAATAATTGGACAAGCATGATCCTCTTGCATATCAACAACTAGGAAATCAGCAGGGACAAAGAATTTACCTACTTGTACTAGCACATTATCCACCATGCCTGTTGGTATGACCACCGTGTTGTTGGTCATGTAAAGTCTAGCATCCACAGGCTCTAGGGCACCTATCTTAATCTTGGACCAAATAGTTAAAGGCATTATCCTCACACTAGCTCCAAGATCACATAAAGCATTAATTTTGTATGGACCAAACCCAATAGTTATAGCAAACTTACCTGGATCCGACCTCTTCTCCAGTATGTCCAGATGGCTGCACTCCTCTGTGATTTAAGCCATCGATCGCTTTTTTCTCATAATTTCCTTCAGGAACTTGACATAGGATGGCATTTCATTGAGAGCTTCTGTGAAGGGGATGGTGACGTTGAGTTTCTGAAGCATCTTGATGAAGCGCTGAAATTTCTTTTCTGCCGGGTCCTTTAGAGATTATGTGGGGAAAGGCAGCTTCTTTTTCCGATTTGGAGCCAGAACAGACGTCGGAGGTGCTGCAGGTTGCTCTATGTCGACCAGGGGCTCCTCGACATCGACTAGGGTCTTGTCGATCTCGACCAAGTTGGGTGCAGTCGAGTTGCTGTTCGACGAAGGTTTATGAAGTTTCTCCTCGAGATCGACGAGGCCCTCCTTGAGATCGACTACAGGTTTGTCGACATCGACTAGCTGTTCCTCGTTGTTCTGCTGCTTTCTGACCTCTGGCTCTTGTAATTGATGGCCGCTTATGAGTTTTACAGCAGCGATGTGTCCAGTCTTTCCCTTAGGATTTGGTTTTGAAGATCCAGGGAGCGAACCTGACTGTCTGGGGATTCCTGCTGCTAGCTAACCAATCTGTGTATCAACTGATTTCCGCCAGATATCAATTTCCCCAAGCCTAGAGTTGACACCTTGCATCTGAGTATAGATGGAGTTGAAGGATTGCCTAGTTTCTGAGTGGTTTCTCCGTATTTCCTTCAGGACTATCTGTATATCATCCTTCTTCTGGTCCCTTTCCGGATGTCCTGGAGCTCTATAGGGCGGGGGGTTCCTGGGGACACCTTGGTTCCATTGTGGTTGCTGAAACCTTTGGTCCCCCATGTAGCGATTGGGACCCCCTGCGTAAGCTACCTCCTCATGATGCTCTGCCATCATGACTTGTTCTGCGTGTGGGCATTCAGGAGTGGTGTGCCTTTGCGATCCGCATTCAATACAAGGCTGGTTGACAGAGAGATATTTTACTTGTTTGATGAGCTTCTTATTCTGGTCTCTGTAGCACTGCTCCCTAACATGTGGATCAATCTCCTTAGGTGGCTCATAGAGGGGCATAGATGGTGCTGGCCTGGCGTATGGGTTCTCTTCATAAGTTGCAGTAGACCCATACTTGTTGTCGTAGTTGGTGAGCTTTTCTAGCACACCCCATGCGTCACTTGGCGGCATTGTCAGATACTCATAGCGAGTATAATGGTTGATTCTGTCCTTAGTGACTTGATCAAGAGAGTTGAAGAAGATCTCCTGAATGACGTAGGGTGGCTGTCCATGAGTAGGACAAGATCGCAGAAGTTCCTTGTAGCGCTCCCATGCCTTTGCCAGCGGTTCCCCTTGCTTCTGTTTGAAGGCGGTGATTTTCTGGCGGAGATGTGCTGTTTTGGCGGGTGGGAAGAATTTGTTCAGAAACTCTTGCTCTACTTGGGCCCAGGTTGTGAGTGATCTTGCTTTCAGCCCTTCCAGCCATTTCAGTGCAGGCCCAGCGACAAGATTTCATCTTGACATATTCCAGAGTTGTACCTTCAACAAGAGTACGACACATGTCAGAAAAGTTTGTAATATGTTCAAGAGGACAGTCATTAAATCTACCATAAAAGGCATTATTTTTAAGCTCTATAAGAAATTGAGTGCGAATTTCAAAAGAGTTATCAGGGATTAGAATCGCCGATTCAGGCACGACGAGAGTGGGATGCATATAATCCTCTGCAGTGGTTGAATATTGGGCAAGCTCAGCTTCTGCTTGCCTTGCGTGCTCATTTGCTTGTTCCCTCGCCGTTCTCTCATTGGCGATAGTAGTATCATTTGCGGCTAGTTCCCTGGTAAGCCTCTGCATCAGCTGCTCCTGTGTTTCAGCGGCTGCCATGGCTCTTTGCAGTCTAGCTCTGATGTGTAGGAGGCGTTCCGGTTCGTCAAAGGCGTCAAACTCAGGTGGGATACCAGAACGGCGCATACACCTGCGAATTCACTCAAGAGAAAAGTGAGAACTGACTACCTAAGGCGCGAATGATTGCCTCCCCGGTAACGGCGCCAATTTGTTGTTGCAGGAGGATGGTCAAGTATGAAATAAATATAAAATAAAGATCAGACTGACTTTCCTGTCTCAGCAAATAAATACAAGACTTCCTCCCGTTGTAGTAGAAGGTTGTCAGGATCGAATCCACGAGGCAGCACTTCAGCAGTTCTTAGGTAGCTGTAGATCTCACAGACAGAAAGACAGAAACACAGAAAGAAATAGAAAATAACAAACAAAAGCAATGAACCAAACAAAGACAGAAAACACAAAGCAAAGCAGCAAATAAAAGCAAAGCAAAGGCTAGTCGATCTCGACCACAAGCTCCTCGAGATCGACAACGGCAAGTCGACAGAAAACAGAAAGTAAAAATCGACGACAACAGATGAAAACTCAACTCGAGATAGAACAGACCCTACTCGAGATCGACAAAGGCTGTACTCGATCTCGACAAGCTATACTCTATATCGACTGGGGGACAGAAACTTTAAATTGCAAATTTCAACACAGAACTCAGATTTTCGACAGAAATAAATCAATATATAAAAGACTTCCAAAGCCAGGGTATCAACACCACAATGATAACAATGCAAAGTAACACATAAATGCACAAAAGATCATGCTTTCCATCAAATAACTTTCGTTATTAACAAATAGGCATATAGAGGCTTTCGCATAAACCCTAATTGTTACTAACCCTTTTCACATAATTAACCCAAGTTGCATTAAGATCACTTTCGCTTCAATAACACAAACAAGGATCACCTTCAAGTCTCGCAAAAGAATCATGCTCATAGGGATAGAAGATGAATTGCACAAAAAGATCTGACCTTTATCGCATCGCCTCACATGGCCACCGTTGGGCTCACCCCAGCCCCAGAAGTGGGTGGACTACTCACGCCTCATCGCAATTGCAGACATTAAATGAAAAGAAATAACTTGCATAAAACTATATTCAAAAGCCTTTACAATCCCGGCAATCAACTATCGCAGAAAGGCAAAACCCTAAAAACCTTAGAACTCCTAAACTTCTCTGTGGAACTACTTGTTTCTCTCTGAAATTGAATTAATAAAACTGAGCCCCTAGGGCCTTATTTATAGTGATCTATTCCTTGCTAATCAAGGATAGAATCTCCTATCTATATCTAAATCTATATCTACTTTGCTAAAGGATAAATAAAAATACTTTAAGGAAATAAATCAATAAGGAAAAGATAAATCTAATTTAGGTAGGTCTTCATGTGTTGATAGATCTCCCTTCCATGATGATAGATCTTGATCAAATTTGGATAGAATTCGGCCATTCTCGGATTCCTTCATGCCCAAGAATTCCAAGTCGAGTAGGACTCGTCACGTCGACGCGTTTCTGGAAACTGGGCTACTCGACATCGACAAGGGTCTGGTCGACCTCGAGTAGGACTCATCGTCGACTGGACTTCTCGGCTAGATCTGCTCGACAGGCTCGGACTTGGTTCACGGTGCTCGTCGATGTCGACAAGGGCTCGTCGAAGTCGAGTAGACTAGCTATGTCGACTTGGTCTTCTCGGGTGGCTCTACTCGACAGGCTCGGATCTGGACTCGGAGCTCATCGATCTCGACTAGGGCTCCTCGAGATCGACTAGGGTGTGGCCTTCTCTGGTCGAGCAGCTTCTCCTCGGCATGGACTCGGACTGGCGTTGTGGGGCTCGTCGATCTCGACTAGAAGCTTGTCGAGATCGAGTAGGATTGTCCTCGGCGTCCTTGTCCTCGGCTTCTCGATCAGTTCTCTCCTCGACTCCGGGTGTGACGCTGGGCTTCGTCGATCTCGACTAGGGTCTTGTCGAGACCGAGTAACTTCCGGAGCTGGGATGGTCTGGCTCTCGACAATGCTCTGTCGACCAAGGCTGCTCGGACTCGCTCGTCGAGATCGAGTAAGGGCTACTCGAGGTCGAGTAGTCTGGTTTCTCGGCTCGATTCGACAGGTTCCGTTGCTGCTTTGACCTTGGACTTCTGTAGCTGTTTTCCGAGCTTTTCCGACCTTCCTTTGAATTGCTGTAAAACGCCTCGAATTCTGCGATTTAAACAGAAACTGGTGTAGATTCTATAATTTGGAAAATAAACATAAACTACATAGGTTCTGTACTATCTTAACCCAAATGCATGAAATGTATGCAGAAATCGATATAAACTTAAGTGTAAAACATGGCAGATTCAGCTCACAACAAATAGCTCGGCTGAAAGACGAAATCTGAAGGCTTGAGGCTTCCATCCAGTCTAAAGGACCATGCCCTCCTCCCGATGAGCCAATTGACCCACTCAATGTCGACAACCAGGTATATCCTTCCTCAAATTTCATTCCTACTTTGCTACCTATTATTGATGAATCATATGAAGGATCCCAAGGCGAAATAGCACTAGAAGAGAAGAAGTTGGAGATTGTTGACCAGGGCATTCCAAGGTCGCTTTTACCTTACAAGGTGAAGGCTATCCCCGATGATTTTGGGCAACCGATGTTCATATTCAAGTATGGGGTCCTAGCAAAGTGCCATGAAGCTCCGCAGGATGAGGAGGAAATATATCTTCCCTCTCCACCGTTTTGTTGTGGTGGAGATACACAACCAAGTCAACCTATGAAGCGGAAGAGGTATGATGATAAGCTATGTATATTTTATTTATATCTTCCCTTATAAGCTCAAGCCAGGGAAGATAAATGGGTGGAGCCATGGAGCGTCCACTCGGGGAGGTTTAAGCTTCTTCACATGATGCCCCCGGATGACATCCCATGCTTCCCGCCACCGGAGTAACCACCAGATCCACCAATACCTCCGGAAAAAGATGAGTCAGGCTAATGCTTAATGAAGAAGTCGGCCTAGTGACTATAAAATCTAGAGCTTGTAAATAGACATTTATTTTGGGACTTTTGGACATTGTTGCTTTTGTTTGTTTTTTGGTTTAAAACTTTTAGTTTTTCTATTGTGGGTATTTCTCTTCTACATTTTTCAGGTCCATGGGGATAGAAGCAAGCTAAATTCGGACTAGACCCAGCAGCATAGCACTCGATTTCGAACATCTGCACACCTAGCTAGTGAGTTTCTTTCTTTACCCTTGTTTTTTATACAGTGAGGACATTGTAATGTTTAAGTATGGGGTGGGGAAAGGGCTTACTTTATGCATATTTGGTTTTATTTGACATATTGTGTGCATATTTAAGGTTTATTTCTTGAATTGCTTATGGCTATTTTGGAATTCATTATTGATTTATGTTCTTACATGTATGTTTTCCAATGTTTTGAAAAATGACCCCCATTGAAATTTTTTTATTAGTGTCATGGAAGTTATATTGAACTCGACGATGCAAAATTAGATTCATTAGAGATATAGCATGAAATTGCCTAGTAAAGGGAAGTCACAATGAAATGCATATTTTCTTGAAAACCATGAAAGGAGGTAAAATTTGATGTTGCTTTTGACATGTTGCATGATAAAAAGATGGAGGACTTAATATTTCCATATAATGCTCATTGTTATATTCATAGCCCTTACCTATGCTTATGCATCATAAAAGCCATATTATGTCTTATTTCATATATTGCTCCACATGATCTAAATATTGCCCATTCTTTACCTTATTTCCTATCCGGGGATTATGTTTAGAATGGAATTACATTATGGAGATTGTTATATAGTGTTTGTGAAAGAAAATCCGATCACCTCGGGAGATAAAGGTAGATCGACTCAGCTCGCTGAGATAATAGTTTGGCGAGATGGGACACACAGGTGAGGAGTCCAAAGCACTACGTATCCGGGGTCATTCATGACACCCATGTTTGCGACTCGCGAGAAGGCAGTGCTAAGGTTAGAGAGGTAAAAGCATAATATTGAAAAAAAGCAATGAGCGAATGAGTGAAAAGTGAGAAATCAAAAGAAGAAGGAATGTGGTATGAAAGTTTGGAAAGAACTAAATTTCCCCGGATCATTAACACCACATTGCCAAAAATTATACACCTTTATTGAGCTTAAATTAAAGTACTCTTGATTATTAATGCTTTGTCACTTACGAATGTTTTAGCATAACCCTCCTTTTGTGAGTAGATGTTGCTTTTTATTTGCACATGCATGGATTTGTGCCACAAGTACCTTTTTAGATGATGGTAATTGATTGCAGAGTTATATAAGAATGAATCTAAGATGTTGAGAGTTTTGATTTCTTCCCCTGAATGACAATTAAAAGTATGGGGTGTTTGATGTGAGCGCAATTGGCCATGTTTTATAGTTACTTTTATATCGTTTTCTGCATACATTTCATACATTTGGGCTAGCATAATACATAATTTGTGTGGTTTATGTTTATTTGAAATATATGGAGGTCTACACAAGTTTTTATTATATTTCGCAGAAATCGGACGCACTTTGGAGCTTAAAGGAAAAGTCATGAAAAAGCTAAAGGATGGGGCAGCTGGAGAAAACGCCACTTTTCACCATTCATCATTCTGAATCAAGCTATGATGTCTTCATGAGAGTAGTAGCCCTCGAAAAGAGCTTTCCAACGCATGGTCATATGCATCAATCCGACGAACAAGGACTCGGAAAGGTGCGTTTGAAGAACGGAGTAGGATGCTGAAAGCGACAGAGTTACTCGGAGTCGACCAAACTGGTCGAAATCGACAAAATTTTACTCGACAACTGCTCCAGAGGACGAGATCGAGCACGAGCTGAGCAGGAGCCACTCAAGGAGCCACACTTAGTCGACGTCGACCAAATTCGGTCGATGTCGAGGAAACTCGACGAGCCCAGACGAAAGCCGAGATCGAGTACAATCCGAGACTTGAAGACCTTACTCGACGTCGAGGAACTTACTCGATGTCGAGGAATATTCCAGAAAGTCCGAGTCGAGTACGAGGAGAAATCCGAGCCTAAGAGGTTACTTGCAAGCCATGATTCGAGATATTCTACGAAGATACAACAAGTTCTATCAAGAAGAAGGAAGATCTATCCACTTTAGCTTTATTTCCTTTTAGATATAATTATTTATTTCCATGTTTTATCTTAATGTTATTAGATAGATAAATATAGATATAGATATAATTTCTTTCCTAGAATAGTTAGGGAATGAAGCCTATAAATAAAGCCCTTGGGGACTGATTTTCATTGATTCAAGTCAAGTCGTCTTAGGGCGCAAGGAGAGAGGAGAAGGAGAGAAGGCGAGAGAGAAGAGAGAGAGAGAGAGAGAGAGAGAGAGAGAGAGAGAGAGAGAGAGAGAGAGAGAGAGAGAGAGAGAGGAGGAGGAGGAGGAGGAGGCGAGAGAGAAGGAGAAGGAAGGAGACGAACGGTTGTATGTTTTAGTTTATTTTATGTTAAAGTTAATTTCTTTTATTATGGTTTGTTTCTAATTTCCTTCTTCTAGGGTTGGGGTGATCACAACATAGATATGTGTGTTTGATAAATCCATGAATTTATATGTCTTTATCATCATCTACCTATGTGCTTAATCCTTTGCGAGAGTTGAGGAAATTTCTTATTCATGATATTGAAGCGAAAGTGATCTTATTATGAATTGGATAGTAATTAGGGTTTATTTGCGAGAGCCGGCTAATCCTAATTAAGAAAAGTTAGAAACAAATTAGGTTTTTATGCGAGAGCCTCTATCACCTAAATTGTTGGAATTTGCGAAAGTCGATTCTTTGATATAAAGCATGCATCGTTATGTGATTTATTATTTGCACATATGTTTATTGTTGTGGTGACCCCTAACCTTGGAATTCTGCATCTTTATTTGTTTTATTTTATTATTTTTATTCCCCAAATATTCTACTCGATATCAAACCACCATTCTCTCTCCATCCCTTGACATCGACCCCTCTATTCTTTGTCGACAACCACCGTCATCACCTTTTCCTACTATCCCTGAACCCCAAAACACACTAAATCTAGGACCGCTGACTTCTCTCCTATGGACGAACCTGACTCCACTATCCTATAGCGGGGTCTTGACTACAAATTTATTTGGTCGAGAAACCCCCTCGTCAGTGAAAAAGCATGAATAATCAAGAGTATTTGAATTTAAGCTCATGGTGAAGAAAAGGTAAAAGGTAAAGTGGTGGGCTATATTTGGGCAATGTGGTGCTAATAATCCGGGGAGAATTTGTCAAACTTTCTTTCTTTCTTTGATGCACTTTCTCCTTCATAATTTCCACATCACTCATCCTCTCATAAATCACTCTTTGCTTTTTTCGCATATATCCTTTTACCTCTTTAACCTCAGCACTGCCTTCTCGCAAGTCGCAAGCATGGGTGTCATGAATGATCCCGGATACTTAGTGCGTCGGACTCCTCACCTTGGTGTCCCATCCTATGGAACTAACATCTCAACGCAGGCAGGGTCGATCTACCGTTATCTCCTAAGGTGACCGAATTTTCTTTCACTCATTAAATTTTCCATAATATTTCAAATTTCCTGCCAAACTCAAATAATGATATATAACAACACAAACACACCATATAATAATTTCCATAATGTGACATCATTCTCAACATAATCCCCGGATAGGAAATAAGGTAAAGAATGGGTAATATTTAGATCATGTAGAGCAAAATATGAAATAAGGCTCAATATGGCTTTTGTGACGCATAAGCATAGGTATGGCTAAGGAATATAAACATATGAGCATTATATGGAGAATATAAAGTCCTCCATCCTCTTATTATGCAACATGTCAAAAGCAACTTCAAATTTTACCTCATTTCATGGTTTTCATAAAAATATGCATTTCATTGTGACTTCCATTTACTAGGCAATTTGATGTTATATCTCTAACGAATCCAATTTTGCATCGTCGAGTTCAATTAAAGCTTCTATGACACTAATAAAAAAAATTTCAATGGGGGTGATTTTTATAAACTTTGGAAAACATGCATATAAACACTTAGATTGAAAATATGAATTCCAAAATAGCCATGTATAAGCAATTCAAGAAATAAACTTCAAACATGCACAAATAATGTCAAATATAGTCAAATATGCACAAAGTAAGCCCTTCTCCCACCCCATACTTAAATATTACAGTGTCCTCATTGTATAAAAAACAAGGATAAAGAAAGAGACTTACTAGACAGGTTTGCAGAACATCGGAATCGAGTGATATAATGTGTGCAGAAGTGGTCGACTTCGAGTAGAAGTAGTCGACATCGACTACAACTACTCGACGTCGAGTACAGTTTGAACCTCATGTTGGCCTTTCTCCTCGACAACGGCTTCTTTTCCTCGTGATGGGTAGTCGACGTCGAGTACATCTGCATCGTTTCTTACCTGCAAAAAATCGTTAGACAAAAATTATCCACAATAGAAAAAGATTAAATAAAGTTTCAAAATCAAAAACCAAAAGTAAAAATGTCCAAAAAAATCAAAAACTAATTGTTTTATTTGCAAGATCTAGACTTTATAGTCGCTAGGCCAACATTCTCCGTTGAAGCTCAAGGTGGCATCTGCAGGGCCCATGTAGCTTGGGCTTCGAACAGGACTCCATTCTTGTCCATTAGTTGTAGTCTTTCTGAATAGATCTTGTTCACCGTGAAAGGTCCCATCTTTTTCTTGTTGAATTTGTTGGGAAACCAATGATCCTTTGATTTGGAGTCATAGACCTTGTCTCCGACTTCATACTCCTTAGGATCGTCATTGGAAACCCTGCATAATTGCACATACCAAGGAAAACCTCTCCCATGTATAGATAAATCTTTAATTGAAATAGCATAAGAGATGCCCAAACGTTGGCTTACCTTCGCGAAATTAGCGTTCGGGACCTCAAATTCTAGTCGACTTCAAGTAGTGGTACTCGACGTCAACTGCTTTTCGTCATCTGGTGATTTGGTCATCGAGGAAGGAGAGATCGAGGACTCAGGGGTCTGGTCGACGTCGAGTAGTGTACTCGACGTCGAGTACTCCCCGGGTCCGGGTATGCTACTCGTTGAAGTTGCAGTCGATGGAGGGCTCGGTAGGTGGTCGACGTCGACTAGAGTACTCGACGTCGAGTACTTCTGGTCGACATCGACTCAATACTTAACACCTGGCAAAGCATCCGAAAAAAAGTTAGCCGACGTCGACTTACCTTGGTCGATGTCGAGTAGATTTTCTGTCTTCTCGTTTAGGATGGCCATGATCTCCTCCACCTGGGCTTCCATATCCCTCTTCTCCAGCTCCTCGGGAGTCATATTTCTTACCTAGGGCACCCCACATGTGATGTACCTGTTGTAAGCCTAATTTGCCATGTTTTACACTTATTTTAATATCGATTTCTGCATAAATTGCATGCATTTGGATTAGAATAATACAGAATCTGTGTAGTTTACACTTATTTGCCAATTATGGAGGTCTACATAAGTTTTTGTTATATTTGACAGAAATCGCACGCACTTTGGAGCTTAAAGGAAACTCATGGAGAAGCTAAGAATGGTGTAGCTGGAGAAAAGGCCATTTTTCACCATTCCTCGTTCTGAATCAAGCTTTGATAACTTCATGAGATTTGTATCCCTCAGAAAAAGCTTTCCAACGCATGGTCATATGTGTCAATCCGACGAACGAGGACTCTGGAAAGTGCGTTTCAAGAACAGAGCAGAAAGCTGAGAAAACTTTACTCGAGATCGAGTACACTCTACTCGAGATCAGTGGCGGAGCCAGGGGGGTGCTTGGGGGTGCTCGAGCACCCCCCTGGCGGAAAAAAAAAACAAAAAAAAAACAATTTTTTCGCATATGTTTAGTATTTTTAAGGTAATATAACATATTTCAATGATGTTTGAAACAAGAGTCCTATCTAACTCAAGTGGTAAGGAGAGAGTGATGAAAGGAGAATTAAAATCTAAAGGTCTTGGGTTCAATTCTCAACACCTTCATTTTTTCTTTGTTTCTCTTCTATTTTTTTGGTTACTCTCCACTATTAAAATACAAAAAAATATTTTCAAATATCACAATTTTAGTGTTTTTTCAATATTTTTTTAAAAAAACATTCTTAGTAAGTGTACACCAAAAAACAATATTTCACAAAAAAAAAATTTAGCACCCCCTGGCCGAGAATCCTGGCTCCGCCACTGCTCGAGATCGACCAAAAGTGCCTGGTCGAGGACGGAGCTGATCGAGAAGCCGAAGACGAGGACATGCCGGGTGACACTCTACTAGAGATCGAGTAGACCTACTCGAGATCGAGGAACCCGGAAGCCGTGTCCGAGCATGTCGAGAAGATCTACCCGAAGCTGCCGAGAAGACATAGTCGACAAGGCCAGTCTACTCGAGGAGCTCTCCTCGAGATCGACGAGCGCCAGGAGCCATGTCCGAGTCTGCCGAGGACCAGCTAGCCGAGACGACGAATGACGGAGGGAAAGTCGTTGATTTACCTCGCCAAAAATAAATCCCAAACGAACAAACTAGTATAGTATGCAAGTAAGGGGTCGAACCCAAGAGAATCAAGTATTTCTAAATATTGTGTATTTATCAATATAAAAAGAAACGATTTTTATGAATGAAAATAAAAGAAGATAATATTGACAAAAGCAAATAAATGATGGAAGAAAAGCGTTTCCACCTACAAGTTCTCGACTTTGGTTGGTTTTATTGATCATCGAATCCTTTTCAAGTTATTATCTTTTCCTACGAATTCCTCCCGTCTTGGTTTATATAGATTAAAAGTCCTACGAGTCCAATTAATCCCTTACACCTCAATGCAACCTTAACACGGTCAAGATTTAACAAAGAGATAGCAAATAGTCCCAAGAACTTGAGCATATAAATAACACCAGTTAAACACGGTAAATCAATGTTTAAGATATATGTCAACTCCCTACACAATCATGCTTCAAACACGGAATCCACAATCTTATGCGTGCTACTACGGAAATAACACAAATACGAAAGTATTAAATCCTAGCATGAAATCAATATTATCAAGGTAGCTAATCAAGATAACATCAATAACATAATCAATATCACACAAAGAAGTTGAAAGAATTAAAGAGGAAAAATAACTTGAATTAGAAACTCACAAACCACCAACCAAGTCTCGAAAGTGTAGGCAGAAACTACAAAATTAGCCAAACATGGCTTACCTAAACTTTCTTCTCTTCAATGGTGATTTCTCTACTTGGAATTAATTCATTAAAAACTTAAGCCTAGAACATCATATTTATAAGTCTAATGTCTTCCATAAATAAGGTAAAAGATAGATAAACTAGATAGAAACTTCCTAAACAAACTAGATAGAAGATAGACTTTCCAAATTTAATTCAGCGTCAAATTCCGCTGGCAGCGAAAATTTCTGCTGGCAGCGAATGGCGTCAATCAAGCTCCTATTGGATTTTCGCTACCACACTCGCTACCACACTCGCTGGCAGCGAATGTCCATGCCTTAGAAAATTTTCAGCTTCTTCGGTTTCGCTTCCGCGAGTCCACCCTTTCGCTGCCGCGAGAGTCTCCATTCGCTGCCGCGAGAGCTTACATCCGCTGCAGCGAATCCGGTCGTCCGCTGGCAGCGACTCCATTCGCTGGCAGCGAGTTTCCTTTCGCTGGCAGCGAGTCATGCTGCTCCTGGACATGCTTCCGCTGACTCCAGTCGCTGACAACGAGATGCCATTCGCTGACAGCGACTCATGCTCAGGCCGGCAACCTTCTCGCACATGTTGTTGCTGACTTTATTCTCTGCAGCGGAAAGGCATTCACTGGCAGAGAAAATCCAACAGAACACCATCACGTAGATCTTCGAAAGAGCTTTCCAACGCATGCTCATATGCGTCGATCGGACATCCGAGGCCTCCGGAAAGTGCGTTACAAGTTCAGCTCGCCGAGCGGACAGCTTTCGCGACTCGCCCTCGTTTCCGCTCTTAGACCTCGATTTCGTTCTCCGTTGCTCCTTGTGTTGTTCCATTCTCTTCGGGACTTCTTCCTTAAGCTCTCCCAAGTCTCTCCTTAGCCTTACTTAGCTCCGTTCCTCGTGTTCTTTGCCTCGGATCTACGAATCTACATAAAACCATCGAAATAGCGTAGATTCCGAACTTTTCCACAAAATGAATGCTAATCTAATTAACACTAAAACATGATTATATAACAATGAAATGCACCTAAACTAACCTATAATGCCTATTGGAAACATGCCTTATCAAACTCCCCCACACTTAACCTTTTGCTTGTCCTCAAGCAATACAAAAACAAGAGCAAAACCATCATACCACAAATATGATCTTCAAGCACTAACTTTGTCAAAAGCAACATCAAAGTGGAGGAGCCATGAACATGAAAGCTAACATCCTAGCAAGTATATAAGCGATTCAAAGAAAAGGCACATCTCATTCAACCTCACCGGGATTATGTGTTTACTCTCACTCTCATGTGTATAGGCTTAACAATGTATTTCTCAACTCAATCCAAAATGCAAAAAAGCTACATAGAAATTGACACATATATCACATATTCTCCACCGTGGATGCCATCACTTATAAGAAACATCAAGAGGTCTTTTATCAAGGTTGTAATGAGGCTTGGTAAGAAATTAAGGTAGGAAAAAATTTAGGTTTGTGGTGCTAAAAATCCGGGAAAAAGGGGATTCCTAAGAATAACCGGAAGAACATTACAAATCAAATACTTCCAAAACCAAAATAACTCAAACTTTCACTCTTAAAACACTCAACAAAAGAACTTTCTCTTAACCATACATTTTTCTAACTCTCACATTCATAATAAAATAAAAGGCTCTTATTCATGCTTTTTTTTCTTTCTCTTTTTCTTTCACTTTTTTTTTCTTCCAATTTTTTTTCTTTAGAGCCAAAACAATAATGCACAATGTGAGGATTAAAACCAAAATTACACACTCGTCCAAAACTTGTAACTCTCTTAACAATATCTTCTTTTCCACTCAACTAGATCAATCATTCACCAATTCTAATCCTAATTCCCGGATAGGGTAAGACTCATCATCGGCTAGGATAAATTTTTGTGGAGCTTCAAAGAAAAGGACAAGGCTCAAATTGGCTACAAGCAAAGGACACATATGTAGGGTGGATATGGATAATAATATGGCTAAGAAAATCATGCGTCTATCATTTGAAACTCATAAGCAATAGACATATAAAATCGGCCTCAAATATAGATAACAATGTCAATCTCAAGAGGTAATTGCATAAGGAGAGTTTAATGTCACACAAGAAAGCAAAAGGGAATAAATATGATGAAAATCCCTAAAGGCTAAAATTTCTCACTAGGACAAGTTTTTGTTGGATTTCAATAATGCCCAAAACTAGGAATCATACTTTCTCAATTGAACTAACATGCCATGCTCCCATAAAAATCATTTCAAGTATGTGACAAGGCTAGGCAATTCAATCATATTATGGAACATATATGGTAAAACTCATTCAAAATAAAATAGAGGACAAACTAAGGCAAGATGGGTATTTGAAAAACACATATATGCAATGCATGCTCTTTTTGGATTTTTTTTTTCTCATTTTTTTTTTCATTTTCTAATGCAATAAATTAACGAAAAAAATAAACATGAATGCATAACGGAAAAATAAATATGAATGGATGCATGGATCTATGAATGCAACCCTCCCCCACACTTAAATTCTTCATTGTCCTCAATGAAAATCAAAGACAAAAAATCATAAAAATATGAGAGAAAGAGGGTAAAGAATAACTCACATCATGGGAAAAGTTTCGATGGCAAAGATGATGAAGCTCGGAAGAAGAACGGTGAAGAACGACAACAACGAAGACGGACGAACCACGAACACGGATGAATGAAGATGGCGAAGAATGAATAAGATTGGATGCGACGAAAACGGACGAAGACTAGGCATCACTGCTGGATTCGCTGGTAGCGAGTGTTGGTTCGCTGTCAGCGGATGAAATCAGCCCCTATGTCGTCTGAGCGGCTGGACTCGCTGGCAGCGAATCATGATTCGCTGGCAGCGAATTGAGCCTAGATTCTCTATTCTTCGATCTTGTTCACTTTTCCCTGCATTGTTAGCTCAAAATATCCAAAAGCATCTATCTACCATATAAAATATTTAGGAAATTTCTAATTTATTAAACAACCAAACTAATTAAATAACTAGGAATTGAAATAACTAATTTAGGAAAACTTACCTCGGGTTGCCTCCCAAGAAGCGTCCTTGTTTATCGTCATAGACTCGACGGTTTATTTGTTCGCGCATTCAAGACTCACTCGGACATCGCCAATGCCCTTTTTAGCAAATCAAACTCCGGTGCACACCATCTAGGTAGGCGAGCACCACATATGAAGAAGCCGAAGTCAAAAGATGTGGTGTTGAAGAAGGTCTCCAACTCTTCATATGCTCGAGCGTGACTTCTCGCCGAGGGTATGTAGTACCACCAACATAGTTCCGATGGTGGCTTATTGAAGTAATGCTCCCAAGGATCTACATATTCAACAAAATCCACAAAAGTGTAAGAAATATCATTACCTTGCTCGGGAGCCATAGAAATCGGCTCCGGACTTGATTCCTTAATTGATGACTTGGGGATGATTTCTATGGGTGGAGTAGGTATCAAAATACATGGTTCCTCATGCGTGCACTCATGAGACTCCATGTCAAGGGGCATCGGGCTCTCTTCTCCATCTTCGATTGGACCATTGATGCTTGTGTCTTGGCTTCCCTCATGTATCTTGCCCGCCATTGGTTTGAAAGGTAAGGGTGTGGATGCCAACATGTATTCTTCTTCCACCTTTGCCATGTCACCCACACAAAGGAAAATATCCCACAATTCCGGCCAATCCAAACCATAAAAGCCTTCGTTTTTCAAAGATTGGGCGAATTCTCGTATCTCGGGAAGCATGCCATCTTGAACGCAAAGTACTTGTTCTTTCAAATCATCTTCGATACCCCGTGAAGCACGGTCGTCCACTAAATCTTGCACTCTTGTGAGGTAATGGTGAAAGTATTCTCCTTGGTATTGCCATAACTTCAACTCCATTGCAAACAATTAGTAACGAGGTGTCGTAAACCTTAAGATAGGTCCACGACGGGGATAGATATATATACAAATATTAATAAATACACAAAATAAAGAAATAAAGTTGATTCCCCGGCAACGGCGCCAATTTTTTACGGAGGGAAAGTCGTTGATTTACCTCGCCAAAAATAAATCCCAAACGAACAAACTAGTATAGTATGCAAGTAAGGGGTCGAACCCAAGAGAATGAAGTATTTCTAAATATTGTGTATTTATCAATATAAAAAGAAACGATTTTTATGAATGAAAATAAAAGAAGATAATATTGACAAAAGCAAATAAATGATGGAAGAAAAGCGTTTCCACCTACAAGTTCTCGACTTTGGTTGGTTTTATTGATCATCGAATCCTTTTCAAGTTATTATCTTTTCCTACGAATTCCTCCCGTCTTGGTTTATATAGATTAAAAGTCCTACGAGTCCAATTAATCCCTTACACCTCAATGCAACCTTGACACGGTCAAGATTTAACAAAGAGATAGCAAATAGTCCCAAGAACTTGAGCATATAAATAACACCAATTAAACACGGTAAATCAATGTTTAAGATATATGTCAACTCCCTACATAATCATGCTTCAAACACGGAATCCACAATCTTATGCGTGCTACTACGGAAATAACACAAATACGAAAGTATTAAATCCTAGCATGAAATCAATATTATCAAGGTAGCTAATCAAGATAACATCAATAACATAATCAATATCACACAAAGAAGTTGAAAGAATTAAAGAGGAAAAATAACTTGAATTAGAAACTCACAAACCACCAACCATGTCTCGAAAGTGTAGGCGGAAACTACAAAATTAGCCAAACATGGCTTACCTAAACTTTCTTCTCTTCAATGGTGATTTCTCTACATGGAATTAATTCATTAAAAACTTAAGTCTAGAACATCCTATTTATAAGTCTAATGTCTTCCATAAATAAGGTAAAAGATAGATAAACTAGATAGAAACTTCCTAAACAAACTAGATAGAAGATAGACTTTCCAAATTTAATTCAGCGTCAAATTCCGCTGGCAACGAAAATTTCCGCTGGCAGCGAATGACGTCAATCAAGCTCCTGTTGGATTTTCGCTACCACACTCGCTGGCAGCGAATGTCCATGCCTTAGAAAATTTTCAGCTTCTTCGGTGGCAGCGAGTTTCCTTTCGCTGGCAGCGAGTCATGCTGCTCCTGGACATGCTTCCGCTGACTCCAGTCGCTGGCAGCGAGATGCCATTCGCTGGCAGCGACTCATGCTCAGGCCGGCCACCTTCTCGCACATGTGGTTGCTGACTTGATTCGCTGCAGCGGAAAGGCATTCGCTGGCAGCGAAAATCCAACAGAACACCATCACGTAGATCTTCGAAAGAGCTTTCCAACGCATGCTCATATGCGTCGATCGGACATCCGAGGCCTCCGGAAAGTGCGTTACAAGTTCAGCTCGCCGAGCGGACAGCTTTCGCGACTCGCCCTCGTTTCCGCTCTTAGACCTCGATTTCGTTCTCCGTTGCTCCTTGGGTTGTTCCATTCTCTTCGGGACTTCTCCCTTAAGCTCTCCCAAGTCTCTCCTTAGCCTTACTTAGCTCCGTTCCTCGTGTTCTTTGCCTCGGATCTACGAATCTACATAAAACCATCGAAATAGCGTAGATTCCAAACTTTTCCACAAAATGAATGCTAATCTAATTAACACTAAAACATGATTATATAACAATGAAATGCACCTAAACTAACCTATAATGCCTATTGGAAACATGCCTTATCAACGAAGCCAAGCCAGTCGACCACAATCCTACTCGAGATCGACTAGACCTCCAGAGCCGCGTTACTCGGTTGGACCAATTATACTTGACTTGGGATTTCTTGGGCGCGAAGATTGCTGATTCTATCCAAAACTATCAAGATCCATCATGAAGAGGAGAGTTCTATCCATTGAAGACCTTTAGATATATTCCCCTATTTTTGGATTTAATTCCTTTATTGTTTTTATTTATCATTAAACTTTTAGATATAATTTTAGATATAGATAGATATTTCTATCCTTGAATAGCAAGGATTAGAAGCCTATAAATAAAGCCCATGGGGCTGAGTTTTATTCATTCAATTTCAGTAAGAGACAAGTAGTTCCACATAGAGATTTAGGAGTTCAAAGGTTTTAAGGTTTTGGCAGTTTACGAAAGTTGATTGCCGGGATTGTAAATGCTTTGAATTTAGTTAATGCAAGTTATTTCTTTTAAATCAATGATGTCTGCGATTGCGATGAGGTGCGAGTAGTCCACCTACTTCTGGGGTTGGGGTGAGCCCAACGAGAGCAATGTCGGCGGATTAGCGATTGCGAAAGTAGGTATTTTGTCGATATCTTAATCTATTCCCTATGTGCTTCATCTTTGATTGAGAAATTGAAGAACTCATGTTGGGAAACTTGGGTAGTAATTAGGGTTTCTATTCGAAAGATTATAAATGCTAATTATGAAGAGGAATAGATGCAATTAGGATTATTTGTCTTGGGATTTATATTCCTACTTGTCGGATTAGGTGAAAGCCTTTTCCTTTATCGCTAAAGTTACCACCTTTTGTGATTTATATTCCGCTTGCATGGTAATCGTTGTCGCAAACCCTAATCTTGGAAGTTCTCCAAATTCATAAAGTTACAGAAACCGAAACTGCTTTGTTTTTACTTTTCCTGCCCTCGTCGATCTCGACTACTAACCTCCGATCCCAGATCGTCGTAGCTCAACTGTGCAGGAACTCGACAAGACGAGCCGAAGTCGACAAAGGCCCTACTCGATATCGAGTAAGCCTTGTCGAGATCGAGTAGACTTCGCCGAGTTGCTGCTGCTGTGTTCGACTGTGCCTGACCCCAGGGAGTCTTGAACATTATTTGCTGGGATTCGATCGGTTTGCTTTTCTTTGTTTACTTATTGTTTTGCATTCTCGATTTCCTCCTTACAACAAATTGGCGCCGTTGCCGGGGAACCTTTCATTCGCGCCTTAGGTAGTTAAATCTCACGTTTGCTTTGAGTTACTTTACAGGTGTATGCGCTGTTCTGGTCAACCACCTGAGTTTGACGGCTTAGACGAACCAGAGCGCCTACTACACATCAGAGCTAAACTACAAAGAACCATGGCGGCCGCTGAAACACAAGAACAACTGATTGCCAGACTTACAAGGGAACTAGCCACAAAGGATACCACTATCGCCAATGAAAGGGAAGCGAGGGAACAAGAAGCTGAGCGCGCAAGGCAAGCAGAAGCTGAGCTTGCCCAATATCCAACCACTGTTGAGGATTATATGTATCCAACTCTCGTCGTGCCTAAATCAGCGATTCTAATCCCTGATAACTCCTTTGAAATTCGCACTCAATTTCTGATAGAGCTTAAAAATAATGCTTTCTATGGCAAATTTAATGAGTGTCCTCTTGAACATATTACCAATTTTCATGACATGTGCCGTATTCTTGCTGAAGGTACAACTCTGAAATATGTCAAGATGAAAGCTTTTCGCTGGTCTCTCGCTGGACCTGCACTGAAGTGGCTTGAAGGGCTGAAACCAAGATCTCTCAAAACATGGGCTCCAGTAGAGCAAGAGTTTCTGAACAAATACTTCCCACCCGCCAAGACAGCACTTCTCCGCCAGAAAATCACCGCCTTAAAACAGAAGCAAGGGGAACCGCTGGCAAAGGCATGAGAACGCTACAAAGAGCTACTGCGATCTTGCCCTACTCATGGACAGCCACCGTACGTCATTCAGGAGATCTTCTTCAACTCTCTAGATCAAGTCACTAAGGACAGAATCAACCATTATACTCGCTATGGGTGTGCTAGAAAAGCTCACTAACTACGACAACAAATATGGGGCTCCTACAAACTATGATGAGAACTCCTACGCCAGGCCAGCTCCATCTATACCACTCTATGAGCCATCAAAGGAGATTGACCCAGATGTCAGGGAGCAGTTCTACAGAGACCAGAATCGCAAACTCCTCAAGCAAGTCAAATACCTATCTGTCAATCAGCCTTGCATTGAATGCGGATCACATGAGGAGGCAACTTACGCAGGGGGTCTCAATCGCTACATGGGATATCAAAAGTTCTATCAACCACAGTGGAACCAAGGTCCTCCTAGGAATTCCCCACCCTACAGAGCTCCAGGACATCCAGAAAGAGATCAAAAGAAGGATGATCTGCAGCTGATCTTTAAGGAGATGCGTCAGAATCAGGGCACCATCAACAACCAGTTCCAGAACATCACTACAAAATTTGGAGAACTAGACATCTGGAAAAGGGGAATAGAGACGCAGATGGATCAAATCACTGCATAGATCCCACGTCCATCCGGACAGCTCCCTGGGCAAACAGAACCAAATCCTAAGGGGAAGATCGGACACGTCACAGCCATCAAACTCAGAAGTGGGCATCAGTTAAACGAGCCAGAGGTCGGAAAACAGCAAAGCCAAGCAGAACATCAACTCGAGACAAAGCACAACCAACTCGATCTCGAGGAGGCTGTACTCGACATCGACAAGACCTTACTCGACATAGACCAGAAGCTGAGCTCGGACTCAACTGGGAAGCCCAGCAACTCGAGGTCGACAACCCAAGTCGAGATCGATGAGCCCCTGGTCGAGATCGAGGAGAACCTGGCCGACGTCGACGACTCTGCAACACCTCCGACAGCTGATCTAGCTCCGAAGCAGAAAAAGCTGCTGCCTTTCCCTTCAAAAGCACAGAAAGATCCAACTGCAGGTAGGTTTACCAGATTTGTTAATATGCTGCAAGAACTGAATGTTTCTATTTCTTTTACAGAAGCCCTGCAAGAGATGCCTGGATATGTCAAATTTCTGAAGGAAATCCTGAGCAAGAAGCGATCCATCTCAGAGATCGCAGGCGAATGAAAAGTACTCCACTTCCCTGAAAAGAGACCTGACCCTGGTAAGTTTTCTGTTACTGTGGGTTTTGGACAATATAAATATGAGTCTCTGTGTGATTTAGGAGCAAGTGTGAGCATCATGCCTCTATCAATCTGGCGAAAGGTCAAAATAGGATGCATAGAACCTGTGGATGCCAAACTATACATGGCAAACAATACAGTGGTCATCCCTACAGGTATAGTTGAGAATGTCCCCGTCCAGGTTGGTAAATTCTTTGTTCCAGCAGATTTTCTTATTATAGACTGTGCTGAAGATCCTACTAGCCCTATTATTCTTGGTAGACCATTCTTAGCTACTGCAGATGCCAGAATTAGTGTTAAGAATCGCTCGCTCACCTTCACCATAGGCGATGAGGTTTTGGATTTCTCTTTTGGCCCTACAAAGGAGGAAATTTCATGGATGGACGTGAAAAGCATCAGCAACCACGGGATTCAGCAAACAGCGGAGGAAGGAGCCAAAACTGTACTCGAGATCGACAAGCCCTCCTCGATCTCGACAAGCACTCTACTCGATCTCGACAAGCCCTTGTCGATGTCGACTACCACTGCTGAGCCAGAAACTTGCCCAGAGCCTAAGTATGGGGTCCCTGTACTCGAGGTCGACCAGCAGTATTCGATCTCGACTAGCCCCAAGCCCAAAGATTTCTGTTTTGGGTCCAAAAAGCTAAGTTCAGGTATGAATCCTACTGCCCCTCAGTCCATAAAGAAAATTATCAATGATTTAAGGGGAGATAAGGCACCATGGCAAGAGAATCTGCGAAAACTGAGAGCTGGAAAGAAGAAGAAGAAAGAGCAAGGAGATGATGCAAGCGACCACCTGTTAGCTGAGCTTGCATACTACCATCAGGACCTAGATGATCCAGGAGAAGGGCCAAGCATGAGCGGGCCCCACAATAAGGGTCCTTGAGCGCAAACGGAGAAGTCGGCCTAGCGACTCTAAAATCTAGAGCATGTATATAGAACTTTATGAATTTTTGGGACTTTTTGAACTTTTTGTTTGTTTGGTTTTGGTTTTATGTCTTTTAGAATATTTCATGTGGATAGTCTTGTTTCTTGTGCAATCTAACACTTTTATGTCGGGAAGCATATAAGGATCGCAAAAAGTGGAATAATGGAGTCCCTGAAAACTAGTCGGAATCGACGAAGGCCAAGTCGACAACGACAAAGAGGTGAAGCCCAGAAGTTACTCGATCTCGAGTAGACGTACTCGACATCGACAAGCCACCAGAAGCTCCCCGACTTCAGAATCCACTAGACGCAGACAAGCCTCCTCGAGATCGAGTACACCGTACTCGAGATCGACGAGCAACCTACTCGACCTGCCCAGTTTTGTCCTCCTCGATGCATTATCCTGTGAGTTCCTTCCTTTACTCTTGTTTTTATTTGATTTTATACAGTGGGGACACTGTAAATTTTAAGTATGGGGTGGGGGAAGGGCTTACTTTGTGCATATTTGATCATATACGTGTATTATTTCTTTGAATTGCTACATGGCTATTTTGGAATGCATTATTGATTTATGTGCTTACATGCATGTTTTCCAATGTTTGAAAAAATGAACCCCATTGAAAATTTTGAAATAATGTCATGGAAGCTTATATTGAACTCGACGATGCAAAATTCGATTCATTAGAGATATAGCATAAGGGATGTTGAATTCGATTCCCCGAATTCTACATCCATAAGGGATGTCTACCGCTTGGGTCTCTACCCACGAGATTATTTCCCCTTTATTCATTTTAGGTTTTAAGTCCAATTAAATTCATTTTGCCCTTTATAAAAATATTTTCCAAAACCATTTGAAAACATTGGGCGATTTTCAAAACCTCTTCAACCTATTGTACTCGGATTGCAAAACCTCAGCTCTGATACCACCTTTGTAACGGCCCGGGATTATGATTCCCGAGTTACGTTTCGAGGGATGAAACCCCTCGTTGGGATCTTGCGCCCCGAGTACAGGTTGAAGGTTTGAAACCGAAGATTTGTAGTTTAAAGTGGGATTTCGCACCCAAATTCGGAAGGTAGATTGGAGACCCCGGGGTAAACCCTTGTACCTGTCCTATGTCTACAACGCGAGAAAACCTTTATCATGTAAAGGGCATAAGTTCTGAAAATGATACAACCAGTGCCACGGCAGAGCCGGGTCAAAACAGAGTATAAGTAGGGAGAATTCCCAAAAGCATGAATCTGGTGAAGTCAGGTTTCAAACACTCACTCTCCGCCATATGAATAGACCCCGTCATAACAACACAAAATCAAGCAGTGTATCAGGTACCTGAAACTATACCACCAAGCCAGGCCAAGAGTCCGCCCGCGGGTCCTCTGACCGCGCTGAGGACATATAATACGCCTATACCTAGAATAAAGAATGCCTTCATGCAGTATTGGAATATTAACCACACTATCATGTTCCTAATTCATATGTGCAGAATATTTAGTAAGGCCTTAACAAAGAATACCAAGTGGTATATCCCTCTTCTACCACCACCCCCCTTCCTGGAAGGGTGGAGACTGGCCAGGTCGATTCCATAGCATATCGATTCTCATCATCATATCATATCATATCTCATCATCATATCATATCTCACGTCCATCTCGTATCTCGTGATATATATAAATGACTCGAGGAGGACAACACCCGATGAAGCTGGGTTGCCCTATGACCCTACCAAGGACTCTAGGACCCACAGATAACGGCCGTTCTGTATTCAAACGCATACAGAATAAGAATGCTCATTCGTAAGTGCAATTCCTAAGCATGATACTACATGAACATGCTTTTATGCATATGCAGCACCTACATACTATATGACACATCAGGCAGGAGGTACTGGTTACTGAGTAAGCCCCGGAGGTACTTACCTGGCTAGAAGATCAGCAAAAGAATAATCCAGCAAACAATAGCGCAATCACAGAGTATCACCTAAATACATAACGAGAATACACTGAGTATACGTCTATAGGCACTCTGAACACATATATCACACATTCATACAAACAGATAATTAACAAGCTCGCATCAACCATACTTTCAGTTCATCACAATCAACTATCTCTTATCAACTTAAGATAACTTCCATATCATACTTAGCCAAATTCGCATATTATTATTTCATACTCATACTTTCCATCAGGATATATATATATATATATATATATATATATATATATATATATATCATCATCATCATCATCATCATCGGTAACCAATATTTAACCCTTTATAATAAATCGTCAAAAGTCATGCTATTAGACACACGTATCATGTTGTTAGTCAAACGATCATATTAGCATGCTAGTTAGTCATCGAATAAGTGTTATTCCAAGTTAGTTCCTAAACCGTTTCAAATCTGAATTAAATAGTTAAGAATTCCGACCCTGAAAAATACTCGCTAAATTCCTTTTTCAATTCATTATTTTAAATCACTTTCGGATGTTAAAAATTCTTTTTCAAATTACTTTAAAAATCTATACGTCCAAATAATATATTTTAACCTCCAATAATATTATATTTTATTTTAAATACCATAAAATAATTTAATAACCGGATAAACCCGAACCAAACCAACCCCATTTAAATCTAACCGAACCGAACCGAACCCATAAATATAAACCCTCATCCGGTTCTATATATAACAAACTAGGAGGTGGCCCCACATGGTATCCCACATCAGCTTCATCTTCATTCTTCAAATGAAGCTTCCCGCCGACCATGGCCACTCGACGTCGCCTCCGTCTCGTGCTCCCGCTCTCGAGCTCGCCTTCCACGCTTGACATCGCTCCCAGCTCGCGTCTCATGCTCGCCCGCTCGTTCTCGCCTCAGCTCGCTCTCGACGCTCACTTAGCCTCACCTCTCGCGCTCTCGGCCTCTCTCGAGCTCGCCGGAGCTCGAGCTCACCCGATCGCCCCACACCCAGCCCTCGCCCATTCCCAACTAATCTAAACATTGAATAAAGCACAAATTCTAATCGAGAAGGGAAGGAAACGGTGGAAGCTCACCGAGGATGTTCGCGACTTCGGAGCTATCGATCGGAGTTTTGGGCATCGTCGGAGGCTTGCGGTAGCTCGTCGAACCTGCGTCGGACATGGGCGAGTGTGATGGTAGCGCTCGAGGATGATTCCAATCGAAAACGGAGGAGAATCGCTTACCAGAATGTGGCTCGCGCTCGAACAAGGGAGGTGGACTTCGGTGGCTCGACAGTGGCGCTAGGGAGCTCCTGGGCGGGCACTGAGCTTCGTCGAACGTCGGGCTTCATGAGAAGAGAGTGTGGGAGAGCTGGTTGCTTCAAAGGAGAAGGAACGGAGTGTCGAAGGTGCTCGGTGGGCGATGTGAGAAGGCGATGGATGATTGAAAGTGAGGGTGTGTGTGGAGATGGTAGCGACGATGGAGGGAGGTGATGGTGAGGAGGAGAACAGGTGGTAGCGGAGTGGTAGTGCGAAGATGGTGAAGGCGTGGGGGGTGACATGAGGAATGAGCGGGGAGGGGATGACGACGATGAAGAACGAGGGTGATGATGGAGATGGTGAGGGTGACGGGGAGGTCAACGGAAGGAAATTGTTCTTTAAATTTTACATTCCAATCGGAATCCGCTAAACGAGTTTTAAAACCGATTTAATTTCATTTTTAATTCTCTTTTTCCGAAAAATTAGGATTTGAAAATCCAAGCCTTTATATCATCCACCTCTAAAAACAAGTCTCGTCCCCGAGACTAAAATCTTTTTAAAACAGGGGATGTAGTTTGAAATCGGTGAGTCCAAGGATCATGACATTGATCCCGTGAACACCTCAAAAGTGCCTCTATGAGATCCTCACAGTACCGTTGTCATAATCATAATATCTCCAATAGGTCATAGCAAGAATGTAATATGGGCCCCTACCACATCCTTACTCCGACTTCTCGACCATATCATAACTCAAAAAGCATAATAACGTCATCACTAGGTCTTAGCAAGCAATCTATAGGTGCCCCTATAAAATGCGTGTATCCACTTTGTGGGGTGTTATAATGAAAACTAGTGTCTCATCAGTTTCTTAAAATTCAAGTTAGTTTCTTTTAAAACACCATTTAAAATCCTATGAATCCTACGTTAATCAAGAAATTTCAGAACTCAAGAGGTGGAATCATCCACCTCTAAGGTTAATCCCATATTTCCTTCCTAGGTTCCAAGTCAGAGTCAAATTTCACCAATTTTGTTCTAGCATCCTAGCAATTTCCAATTCAGGACATCATAATTGTACAACATAAAAATCACATCACGCATTCTTATCCAGGTCATACTCATGTCACGGACAATCACATACCATAACATATCTAGCACCGTATCATATATGATAGGATTTATCACATCATCTCATGGAAGTTACACACCATATCAATCAGATAAGCATGTCATATCAATCATATAAGCACATCATACTCATGCTAACTACCAAGCGTCATCGCATTAAAGGCAAACAACTGCTTTCGTACACTAGCATTCCATCGGGTTCAGAGATAACTATGTTAGTACTTACAATTCCCTATTGTCAACGGCCAAACATCAGAGAATCAACATCGTCTATAGCATAGAATTCGCACATCATTCGGCCCCAAGTAAGGTATACACTAGATCACTACCTCAGAAGAATCTGCCTACACTACCAATCATGACGAGACACGACCATTACTCACAATCCCTTGCACTAAGATCAACTTCGCCGAGGTCTACCAACTATTTCCACTACCAGTTCTAGGCACCATTGTATCCTTCTCACATACAACATTTCTAGCCTCATAACTATTCGTAACCAAGGCCGAATACCCAAACCAACTACTAGGTATCCCAACTCCTATGCCATCAAACAATCTAAGGGCCAATCCACTTCGACATCCCGATCTCAAGTCCTACCTTCCACTCGACTATTTAAAACTATCTCTCGGAGTTCCCAAATCACAAAATTCCCTCGTTTCGACAAGCTGAACAATTCGATCTACTACCAAGACTCCATATATAACACATCCTTGCCCTATGGTTCGTCTATCAACCCCATCTTTACCCTCAAATAGAAAATTCCGAGTCCTCAAATGAACCACTCTCACGATTGATCTAGACACTTCTTAACAATCTCGCTAACTCTTCTTAGGCTCTCAAGACTCCGCCCGACCATTATCTCCTAAACAGACATCTCGAATCACCTTGCTAACCTGATCATATTTCCCATTCCGCTAACCACTCTCACTAACCATCCACCTCTAAGGACCCAACTCATGCTGACCATCTCACACCTCACACTCCCGACCAATTCTAACGCATAACCCAACTAGTGGTACTCCCCACCACGAATCATTATCCCCAACGAAACCTTATGTCACCCTAGCTCGAATTACCCATAACATCGCAACTTGACCAATTCTCCCACGATTTTCCAACCGATAGAATTCCCACTGAACTCCTATGCCATCCTCGTCCGAAATTTCCTAAGTACCACATCTTCACGAACCTTCTAAAATCTCTTATCCTCTAGCGTCCTCAATACCTTCTACTTTGCCTAGTTCCCAAATCCATACTCATAATCTCCCTATCTCAACCTTAAGCCCACAGTCTTACTAGGAATCTCAACTACATCCTTGCCTAGCTACCAGCCTTTCCTCAAAGACTCATCTCACATCCTCAAATACCTCAATAGCCACAATAACCTCCACTCATAAATTCCCCAAGCATTACCATTCCTATCTAAACAACCTCAAATACTCATCACACGAACAACCCTGATATGAACAACCTAATATCCACGATCAATAATTTCCCAAGCAACCTCATACTACTCTTCCTTGGCAATTCCTTAACCACACCCTATACTGAAATCGCTCCCACTCACAACACACACCACCTAGTCTCAAATTCTATGATTTCTCAAACGTTCCTTAATAGATCATCCTCGATACCGCCCACGATCCATTCATAGACTATCTAGACACCTTCCTTGGTACACCAATCCCTCTCACAACACCTCCCCTCAAGAATCCCCCGATCAACTCATAGCTCACCCATCCACCTCTAGACTACGCCAACTGCCTATACTCGCATTCACTCTTAAAGTCACCCTCATGCAACTAGTCTAGACCTTAACCGATACCCTCCTATCCTAAACGCTCACACCGCACACCCACTACCTACCGACACTCCTAGCTAGGTCATCTCCCTCAAAATCTCAACATACTAGCCCCACTCCTCACCTAAGACCTACCTGGAACCTCATCTATACTCACGAACCACTATCTTCGACACATCCCAACTCACTCGGCTCTACTCAAGCTAAACCATCATTCATGCACCCTATTTCACACAAACAATGACCCAATCCGAAGACCTCAATCCACCTACCACTCTTCGGCCCGTCTCATCGAAGAATCTCACGACTCAAGCTCAAGAAGAAAGCACTACCAGGCATATAACCCATAACCTAGTCACCAGCAAGTCATTATACCAAGCACCAAGGAACATCATCATAGAAACAAGTTAGTCAGACAATCATTGCTACCCGTGCAGGATATCCGTCATCACACATTCAATTATGTCTGTTCTAGGCCTATCACACAACATCAATTCCGATTAGTATAAAAGAATCCACGATTTGAATTAAGAATGTTCTTCCTCATGTTAGCTCGGAGGAGCCTGTTCATGATTGTCATCTTTGAAGCATATTCGCCCTTTTTGCCATCGGTGACGTTGTTTCTGGGGCCTAGGGGTCATGGACCCATCACACTTCCGTTGCGCCGCTCCGGTGCCACTTGGTCGTCGGTCCTTTCTTGCATGTCGGCGCTCATCGAAGGATCATAAGGGTTAGAAGTTACGGAGATAGGGGGAGACAAGGGCGGACAACACAACTTCCTTAAGAGTTCAGACATGGACCAGAACTAGGGACGACGAGACCGAGGAGAAGATCCCAACTCGAGAGTTACAACGACGCCCTTATAATTATGGCACGCAAACACCTAAAAATCAAGGGATATCATCACATTATTTCACACTAGTATGCACCTATCTCAAGTAATATCGATTTATGCATTCATAACATGTTCATATAATCATCTTTACATGTACGCAGAACAAGCTAGCAACCTATCATTTCATTCACCGATCATGCTTGACAGACTAAGAACATGTATGCACAGACTGACATGGGACATATATGGCATAAGTTATGCAAGATGTAGCAACATCACATGATATCATATGCACGACTTTTCACTCATTTAGATACACAATTAAGCAAGTCATAATATTACGAAAAGCATGCTAAGATGTACCCTAAAAATCATGCTAAGGGTATGGTCCGTTCATGCAGGGTTGGTATAGCAACTATCTCATCACATACATCCATATTCACATAGTAAGACTAGGACGTCACACAATCATACGAGGGCTTATAACTGGGAGGTATATATCCTACATGATACTAGCAATACTTATTAAACATGTACACAGTCATGAGGTCCAATGAGGTTCATCTGGCATGCTAACTCATCCAATTCACGTTTTAACATACAACGAGAGTTGAGCACACTATCATGGACCTAGTTCATATGGAGACGGTAATCATGGGGGTTCAATACATACGACATATACATCTACTCATAAGTGCAACCATGCAAGGTACCTGGCAAGTCATGCCGAATTATACCAATATACAATTTCAGGAAATCACAAGGAGGCCATCATTATAACTTGATAGAATTCTCTTAGGACAATCACCGACTCACCACCCCGTTTTCCAGTGGGATGCTAGTATGACTCGCTTTACACAAGGACATTCACGCCGTTTTCGAGAGGTGAGGGTAGAACTCGTGTTTAGACTCTTGTTGCAAGAAGACATGGTTGGCCATTACGAGGATCGAAAGGGATGACTTCATAAGACAACTCACTTCTATCTCGAAACGATTTAAATCCTCACTCCCACTAACATACTCAGGTAACCCTCGCATCTGACACGATATCCGAAGGTATTTAGTTGACCGACCCAAATTTCCCGTGAAAGACCCCAATCACAAGTACGAGACTCGGTAGAAGCATCGATGGTGGGATACGAAACAAGACTCTAAACAGGGGGAGATGATGCTTCTCGACCCTCGCTAACATGCCTAGATGTTTTGGTGGGGCGGATGACAAAGTCATAACCATTAGAGGGTTTGAATTATGAAGGGGCTATTTCGACAAAACAGGAATTCCGATTACATAAGAACAAAGTTTTCTCCCACCATCCCGTTTGCACAGTTATTCAACACATGATTCAAGTCAAGACATACTGATTAGTTCGCTATCCTAAGCACAATAGAGCACTCATCACATAAGCAATCAACAAGATTAATATGATCCTCTTCGAATAGGATCGCCCTCGGGCCCAATTGCATATAAGTACATATATAAACGTGAGCATAGAGACGATCTATGCCGTCCTTTGAGGGACGGCTGGCCGGAGGGGCAAAACCTCACGACCTCCTAACTCAACACTCGAACCTTCGTGGTGTTCCTCGGTGTCTTCTAGGCCCATCTGTAAATAAAAGCTAGTATTTTGCCTACCGTTCCCCGAATTCTACATCCATAAGGGATGTCTACCGCTTGGGTCTCTACCCACGAGATTATTTCCCCTTTATTCATTTTAGGTTTTAAGTCCAATTAAATTCATTTTGCCCTTTATAAAAATATTTTCCAAAACCATTTGAAAACATTGGGCGATTTTCAAAACCTCTTCAACCTATTGTACTCGGATGGCAAAACCTCAGCTCTGATACCACCTTTGTAACGGCCCGGGATTATGATTCCCGAGTTACGTTTCGAATGATGAAACCCCTCGTTGGGATCTTGCGCCCCGAGTACAAGTTGAAGGTTTGAAACCGAAGATTTGTAGTTTAAAGTGGGATTTCGCACCCAAATTCGGAAGGTACATTGGAGACCCCGGGGTAAACCCTTGTACCTGTCCTATGTCTACAACGCGAGAAAACCTTTATCATGTAAAGGGCATAAGTTCTGAAAATGATACAACCAGTGCCACGGCAGAGCCGGGTCAAAACAGAGTATAAGTAGGGAGAATTCCCAAAAGCATGAATCTGGTGAAGTCAGGTTTCAAACACTCACTCTCAGCCATATGAATAGACCCCGTCATAACAACACAAAATCAAGCAGTGTATCAGGTACCTGAAACTATACCACCAAGTCAGGCCAAGAGTCCGCCCGTGGGTCCTCTAACCGCGCCGAGGACATATAATACGCCTATACCTAGAATAAAGAATGCCTTCATGCGGTATTGGAATATTAACCACACTATCATGTTCCTAATTCATATGTGCAGAATATTTAGTAAGGCCTTAACAAAGAATACCAAGTGGTATATCCCTCTTCTACCACCACCCCTCTTCCTGGCAGGGTGGAGACTGGCCAGGTCGATTCCATAGCATATCGATTCTCATCATCATATCATATCATATCTCATCATCATATCATATCTCACATCCATCTCGTATCTCGTGATATATATAAATGACTCGAGGAGGACAACACCCGATGAGTATACGTCTATAGGCACAGAGTATCACCTAAATACATAACGAGAATACACTGAGTATACGTCTATAGGCACTCTGAACACATATATCACACATTCATACAAACATATAATTAACAAGCTCGCATCAACCATACTTTCAGTTCATCACAATCAACTATCTCTTATCAACTTAAGATAACTTCCATATCATACTTAGCCAAATTCGCATATTATTATTTCATACTCATACTTTCCATCAGGATATATATATATATATATATCATCATCATCATCATCATCGGTAACCAATATTTAACCCTTTATAATAAATCGTCAAAAGTCATGCTATTAGACACACGTATCATGTTGTTAGTCAAACGATCATATTAGCATGCTAGTTAGTCATCGAATAAGTGTTATTCCAAGTTAGTTCCTAAACCGTTTCAAATCTGAATTAAATAGTTAAGAATTCCGACCCTGAAAAATACTCGCTAAATTCCTTTTTCAATTCATTATTTTAAATCACTTTCGGATGTTAAAAATTCTTTTTCAAATTACTTTAAAAATCTATACGTCCAAATAATATATTTTAACCTCCAATAATATTATATTTTATTTTAAATACCATAAAATAATTTAATAACCGGATAAACCCGAACCAAACCAACCCCATTTAAATCTAACCGAACCGAACCGAACCCATAAATATAAACCCTCATCCGGTTCTATATATAACAAACTAGGAGGTGGCCCCACATGGTATCCCACATCAGCTTCATCTTCATTCTTCAAATGAAGCTTCCCGCCGACCATGGCTACTCGACGTCGCCTCCGTCTCGTGCTCCCGCTCTCGAGCTCGCCTTCCACGCTTGACATCGCTCCCAGCTCGCGTCTCACGCTCGCCCGCTCGTTCTCGCCTCAGCTCGCTCTCGACGCTCACTTAGCCTCACCTCTCGCGCTCTCGGCCTCTCTCGAGCTCGCCGGAGCTCGAGCTCACCCGATCGCCCCACACCCAGCCCTCGCCCATTCCCAACTAATCTAAACATTGAATAAAGCACAAATTCTAATCGAGAAGGGAAGGAAACGGTGGAAGCTCACCGAGGATGTTCGCGACTTCGGAGCTATCGATCGGAGTTTTGGGCATCGTCGGAGGCTTGCGGTAGCTCGTCGAACCTGCGTCGGACATGGGCGAGTGTGATGGTAGCGCTCGAGGATGATTCCAATCGAAAACGGAGGAGAATCGCTTACCAGAATGTGTCTCGCGCTCGAAAAAGGGAGGTGGACTTCGGTGGCTCGACAGTGGCGCTAGGGAGCTCCTGGGCGGGCACTGAGCTTCGTCGAACGTCGGGCTTCATGAGAAGAGAGTGTGGGAGAGCTGGTTGCTTCAAAGGAGAAGGAACGGAGTGTCGAAGGTGCTCGGTGGGCGATGTGAGAAGGCGATGGATGATTGAAAGTGAGGGTGTGTGTGGAGATGGTAGCGACGATGGAGGGAGGTGATGGTGAGGAGGAGAACAGGTGGTAGCGGAGTGGTAGTGCGAAGATGGTGAAGGCGTGGGGGGTGACATGAGGAATGAGCGGGGAGGGGATGACGATGATGAAGAACGAGGGTGATGATGGAGATGGTGAGGGTGACGGGGAGGGTAAGGGCGATTTGAAGGAGGAAGTGACGCGGTATGGGAGTGAATCTGAAAGTATGCTGAGTGATGGGAGTGGGTGGGGTAGTGTGTTTAATTGGTTAACCAATACCCGAATATAGATCCCGAAAACGCGAATCTCGAATCCTAAAATTAGTTTTTGAATGTTAGTTTCCCCAAATCTCGCTTTCTCGATCAATTAGATTTTTAAAATAGATAAGGATATCGCCATCCGATAATTATTTTGAATTTTCGAGGTCAACGGAAGGAAATTGTTCTTTAAATTTTACATTCCAATCGGAATCCGCTAAACGAGTTTTAAAACCGATTTAATTTCATTTTTAATTCTCTTTTTCCGAAAAATTAGGATTTGAAAATCCAAGCCTTTATATATGGTGTTTGTGTTGTGAGTATTATCATTATTGGAGTTTGGAAGGAAATTGTTTGAAATATATGGAAAATTTAATGAGTGAAAGAAAATCCAATCACCTCAGGAGATAAAGGTAGATTGACCCTGCTCTCTAAGATAATAGTTTGGAGAGATGGGACACATTGTGAGGAGTCCAAAGCACTAAGTATCCGGGGCCATTTATGAGACCCATGTTTGCGACTCGCGAGAAGGCAGTGCTGAGGTTAGAGAGGTAAAAACATTATTATTGAGAAAAAGCATTATGAAAGGTGATGAATCTTATGGAGAAGGAATGTGGAAATTCAGTTTGGAAATACTCCATTTCCCTGGATTATTAGCACCACATTGCCAAAATTTACCCACCATTTAGCCTTTTACAAAATCCACTCTTTATTTGAGCTGAAATTGAAGTCCTCTTGATTATCAATGCTTTGTCACATAAATTGTTTTTGCATAACCCTCCTTTTGTGAGTAGATGTTGTTTTTGTATATTTGCACATGCATGGATCTGTGACACTAGTACCTTTTCAAGGATGGTAATTGACTGCAGGGTTATATGACAATGAATCTAATATGTTGAGAGTTTTGAATTCTTCCCCTGAATGACAATTAAAAGTATTGCTTGAGGACAAGCAAGCTTAAGTATGGGGTGTTTGTTGTAAGCCTAATTTTCCATGTTTTACACTTATTTTAATATCGATTTCTGCATACATTGCATGCATTTCGGTTAGAATAATACAGAATCTGTGTAGTTTACACTTATTTTCCAATTATGGAGGTCTACACAAGTTTTTGTTATATTTGGCAGAAATCGGACGCACTTTGGAGCTTAAAGGAAACTCATGGAGAAGCTAAGAATGGTGCAGCTGGAGAAAAGGCCATTTTTCACCATTCCTCGTTCTGAATCAAGCTTTGATGTCTTCATCAGAGTTGTAGCCCTCGGAAAGAGCTTTCCAACGCATGGTCATATGCGTCAATCCGACGAACGAGGACTCGGGAAAATGCGTTTCAAGAACAGAGCAGAAAGCTGAGAAAACTTTACTCGAGATCGAGTACACTCTACTCGAGATCGACCAAAAGTGCCTGGTCGAGGACGGAGCTGATCGAGAAGCCGAAGACGAGGACATGCCGGGTGACACTCTACTCGAGATCGAGGAGCCCGGAAGCCGTGTCCGAGCATATCGAGAAGATCTACCCGACGCTGCCGAGAAGACATAGTCGAGAAGGCCAATCTACTCGAGGAGCTCTCCTCGAGATCGACGAGCGCCAGGAGCCATGTCCGAGTCTGCCGTGGACCAGCTAGCCGAGACGATGAAGCCAAGCCAGTCGACCACAATCCTACTCGAGATCGACTAGACCTTTGTCGAGATCGAGTAGACCTCCAGAGCCGTGTTTCTCGGTTGGACCAATTCTACTCGACTTGGGATTGCTTGGGCGCGAAGATTGCTGATTCTATCCAAAACTACCAAGATCCATCATGAAGAGGAGAGTTCTATCCATTGATGACCTTTAGATATATTCCCCTATTTTTGGATTTAATTCCTTTATTGTTTTTATTTATCATTAAGCTTTTAGATATAATTTTAGATATAGATAGATATTTCTATCCTTGAATAGCAAGGATTAGAAGCCTATAAATAAAGCCCATGGGGCTGAGTTTTATTCATTCAATTTCAGTCAGAGACAAGTAGTTCCACATAGAGATTTAGGAGTTCAAAGGTTTTAAGGTTTTGACAGTTTACGAAAGTTGATTGCCGGGATTGTAAAGGCTTTGAATTTAGTTAATGCAAGTTATTTCTTTTAAATCAATGATGTCTGCGATTGCGATGAGGCGCGAGTAGTCCACCTACTTCTGGGGTTGGGGTGAGCCCAACGAGAGCAATGTCGGCGGATTAGCGATTGCGAAAGGAGGTATTTTGTCGATATCTTAATCTATTCCCTATGTGCTTCATCTTTTATTGAGAAATTGAAGAACTCATGTTGTGAAACTTGGGTAGTAATTAGGATTTCTATTCGAAAGATTATAAATGCTAATTATGAAAAGGAATAGATGCAATTAGGATTATTTGTTGTGAGATTTATATTCCTACTTGTCGGGTTAGGTGAAAGCCTTTTCCTTTATCGATAAAGTTACCGCCTTTTGTGATTTATATTCCGCTTGCATGGTAATCGTTGTCGCAAACCCTAATCTTGAAAGTTCTCCAAATTCATAAAGTTACAGAAACCGAAACTGCTTTGTTTTTACTTTTCCTGCCCTCGTCGATCTCGACCAGCCTCTGGTCGATCTCGACTACTAACCTCCGATCCCAGATCGTCGTAGCTCAACTGTGCAGGAACTCGACAAGACTAGCCGAAGTCGACAAAGACCCTACTCGATATCGAGTAAGCCTTGTCGAGATCGAGTAGACTTCGCCGAGTTGCTGCTGATGTGTTCGACTGTGCCTGAACCCTGTCGACTAACCTTTAGTCGAGATCGAGTACCATTGTTGTCGACTTCTGTTCATGAGATTCCACCGCTGCCTAGGATCCGCTGACCAGCTTCCTCGAGGATTCGAACCTGACTTCTCTTACTACATTGGAGGGAGTCTTGAACATTATTTGCTGGGATTCGATCGGTTTGCTTTACTTTGTTTACTTATTGTTTTGCATTCTCGATTTCCTCCTTACAACAGTACCTGGCTGAGATTGACTTGACCTCTTCCATAGGACCTATATGCCTTTCAGTTTTATTAAAAGATTACTCAATTACCTCATCGCAGATGTTGAAAGTGAGTACTCTCTTTCTTACACTTATGTTGGCATCCACCGTCGCTAAGAAGGGCCTTCCTAAGATAATTAGACAAGCAGGGTCCTCTGCCATATCAATAACTAAGAAATCAGCAAGGACAAAGAACTTACGTACCTGTACTCGCACATCGTCCACCATGCCCATTGGGATGGCTACAGTGTTGTTTGCCATATAAAGTTTAGCATCCACAGGCTCTAAAGCACCTATCTTGACTTTGTACCGTATAGATAAAGGCATTATACTCACACTGGCTCCCAAGTCAGATAAAGCATTAAATTTATATTGACAAAATCCAATGATCATAGAAAACTTACCTGGATCTGGCCTTTTTTCTGTAACATCCATTTTGCTACATTCCTCTGCGTTCTCAGCCATCGACCACTTCTTGCTTAGAATCTCCTTGAGGAACTTTATATACGACATCATCTCATGTAGGGCTTCTGTGAAGGGAATTGTAACGTTGAGCCTCTAAAGCATCTTCACGAACCATTGAAACATCTTCTCTGCTGGATTCTTTGGAGATTTCGTTGGGACTTGCAGCGCTTTCTTTTTCGGAGGTGCAAAAGTGTTGTCGACGTGGTCAGGAGGGTGGTCGACATCGACTGGAGGGTGGTCGACATCGAGTACAATAGTCGACTTCTGGGCAGGTGCAGCGTTCAGGTCGACGTCGACTAAGTTGTCCTCGACGTTGAGTAGAGTTTGGTCGACGTCGATTGGTTTACTCGACGTCGAGTACTCCTCTGCAACTTCTGTGTTCTATTAGGGCGTTTGCATCTAACGCCCACTCCTGAGATTCATAGCAGCTACTTGTCCTGCAGATTTTCCCTTAGGGTTAGGTTCAGAAGATCCAGGGAGCGTATCTGATTGTTTCGGGACGGATGTAGCAAGTTGACCAATCTGGGTCTCAATCGATTTCCGCCAGATATCAATTTCTCCAAGCCTTGAGTTGATGTCGTGCAACTGTGTGGATGGAATTTATGGACTGTTTGCTATCTGCATGATTCCTCCGCTCTGTAGGGCGGGGGATTCTAATGTTGGGGCTGGCGATAATAGCTCCAGTTCTGGTTCTGATGTTGCCCCGAGTAATGTCCCCCTGCATACCTTACCTCTTCGTGGGTTTCTGCCAGTTATGCTTGATCGACGTGCGGGCACGCAGTAGTGTTGTGCCTTACAGACCCACATTCCAAACAAGGCTAATTTTTGGATAAGAATTTGACTTGTTTGGTAAGACGGCGTACCTGGTCATTGTGGAATTGTTCCCTTACGTCCGGATCAATCTCCTTTGGTGGTTCATATAAGGGCATAGATGGGGCAGGCCTTTAATACCTTTCGTCTGAAGCCGCAGAAGTCGCATATATGTTGTCGTAGTTGGCCATCATCTAAAAGGTCTCCCAAGCACGTCGGTTGGTGTACTCGAGATACCCATAAGAGGTGTAGTAGTTGATCCGCTCCTTTGTAGGTGCATCCAGGCAATTGAAGATGATCTCCTGAATCACGTAGGGTAGCTGTCTGTGCGTAGGGCAGGATTTCAGAAGACTTTTGTAGCCCTCCTAGACCTGTGCAAGTGTTTCCCCTAGCTTCTGTCTGAAAGCCCTGATTTGTTGTCTGAGTGGAGCTGTTGAGAAACAAGTCTTGCAGTTCATTCCATGTGCGAATAGATCGTGCTGGCAATCCTTCAAGCCACTGTGATGCTATTCCTGCAAGGGACTAACGAAAAGCCTTTAGTTTGAGATAATCCAGATTAGCACCATCTACAATAGCTTCACATAAATCTATAAAAGTAGTGACGTGTACTAAAGGACATTCATTGGGATTTCCCCTAATATGATTCCTTCTAATTTCAGTAATAAAAGAAGGACGAATTTCAAAATTAACAGGGGGAAGAACGATCGGTGATTCTGGAACATCTAGAGTAGGATGCAGATATTCCTTTGCGTTTGTAGGGATGTGTTGAATCTGCTCCTCAAGTTCCCTTCTGGCATGGACTCCGCGATTTACCCTTGCCTCCCACCATTGTTAATTCTGTTTATATTCCGCCTCTCGTCGGGCGTGCTCTGCTTCTCTGGTGGTGAGTTCCTCAATCCGTAGGCGGAGTTGCTCACACACATGTGCAACTGTGCTGGTGTGAGCTGGACCTCGTTCTCGTTGTGGAAAAATGAGTCTCCTCCTAAGCCTTTGCTGAATATGGAAAAATCGCTCAGGCTCGAGAATTGGGTCGATAGGTGTGTGATCAGTTCTTCGCATGCACCTAAAAAACAAAAACAAAAAGAAAAGAGTAAAAATGAACTAAAAATGGCGCGATTGATTGCTTCCCTGGCAACGACGCCAATTTATTGTTGCATGAGGATGTGTCAATTATGAAATAAATATAAAGTATAAAAGCAAACTGACTCCCTGTCTCACCAAATAAATACAAGACTTCCTCCCGTTTTAGTAAAAGGTAGTCAGGATCGATCCACGAGGAAGCGTGTCACCACCCACCTTTTCAGTCCAGAAAGTCTCAAAATTGACTCAGGAAGCACTCGACTGCGAGTAAAGTTACTCGGCGTCGACCACTCAGTCAAAGAGAAACTGCAAAACAGAAGAAACAGAAGCGCAAACGAAGCAAAAACAGGCAATGTCGAGTAAAAGCTACTCGACGTCGACTAGACTACTCGACGTCGACTATACTACTCGACGTCGAGTAGAATTCAGGCGATGTCGAGTGCTTTATTGTGTAAAAATGTGACCTTTGCAATGTCTAAAATCAAACAGGAGCAACACGAAAATTGTGGGAAATTCAATGAACTAAAAGCTCCTAGAATCGGGGTTACAACGCCACAACGATAACCATATAAAATAATGAATAAGGTATAAGAGATCATTCTTTTCATCAAATAACTTTCGTTATTAAGAAGTAGGAAAATAGAGGCTTTCGAATAAACCCTAATTGCTACTAGCCCTTTTTCACATAATTAATCCAAGTTGTATTAAGATCACTTTCGCTTCAATAACGCAAACAAGAATCACCTTCGACTTTCGCAAAAGAATCATGCTCATAGGGATAGAAGACGAAATCGCATCAAAAGATTGTAGCTTTATCGCATTACCTTACATGGCTACCTTCGAGCTCACCCCGACCCTAGAAGTTGGGTGACTACTCGCTCTTCATCATCGATAAACTCATCAATAATTTAAAGAAACTAAATTGCATTAATAAAATCAAATAGAGCTTACAACCGATCGAAGTCAAATCCCGCTCTCGCTTTCTTCAACTCCACTCGGCCTCCACTTTTTCTCTATCTCCTACTCACTATTATTACCTTTTGGCTTGTCTTGGATGATTCTAAAAACCAACACCTAAAATCGTATTTATAGTGTTTCATCTAGCTAATCTAGGAAGGAACAATCTATCTATATCTAAAAACTTTCTATCTAAAAGCATAAGATAAAGCTTTTAATAAAACAAATTAGTCCATAAAGAAAACTATATCTAAAGTGGATAAATCCCTCTTGGACTTGATAGATCTTCATGTGGATGGATAGAATTCCATATATCTTCTCTTGCAAGTATTCTATCTTCTCGGCACACACTCAATTTCGGACTCGGATTCGTCACTAGGGTACTCGACTTCGACTAGAAGTAGTCGACGTCGACTAGCGCTTTTCCTCCTAGGTTGCACCCGAGCTAAGGCACTTGCTGGACTCGACAGGTGTACTCGACTTCTACTAGGTGTAGTCGATGTCGAGTAGCTCTGGCTCCTCGAGAGGTATGCTCGACTCTGTGTAAATTTCTAGCTCCGGTGTACTCCACATCGACTAGGGGTAGTCGACGTCGACTAGAACTGTGTTGAGTGCTCTTTCTCGTTTTTTGCTCGATTTGTCCTTGCTCAGCTGCTCGTTAACCTCGAACTTTCTTTAGTTGACTTTGAGCTTTTCATCCTTTCTTCGAATTGATGTAAATGCTTCGATTTCCGTGAAATTAAACAGAAACTAGCGTAGACTCCATAATTTGGCAAATAAGCATAAACTACATAGAATCTATACTATTCTAACCAAAATGCATAAAATGTATGATGAAACCGATATAAAAGTAAGTATAAAACATGACAAATTAGGCTCACAATATGCTTGTATATGGAATTGAGGCGAGTGTATGCTTAAAGCCTAAACACATGAGAGTGAGATATACACATTTTATCCTTGGTAAGGTTGGATTTTGAGCATGCAAGCAGATTGATCCCATATATACATGTTATGATGTTTATATGCCTTGATTATATTTGCATTATTGATGACGTTTCTTTTGATGAGTAAATTTATAAAAGAATTTCATGTGGGATGCGTAGATGATGTTTTTGTCTTATGGTTGCTTGACGACAAGCAAGAGTTAAGTGTGGGGGGATTTGATAATGCATATTTCATATAGGCATTATAGGTATTTATTATTGTGGGTAGTCCTTTTTCTTATGTTTGAGTCTAGTTTCGTATATTGCTTGTGAAGTATTCCAGTTCGGAATCTACGCCTTTTTAGTGTTTATTCTGCAGAATTACATTCCGACCTTGATGGGACTTTGGAAGAGCTTAAGAGACATGTTTTAGAGCATATGGAGGCTGAGGAAGAAGCTAGAGATGAGCAAGGAGACACGCACTTGGAGATTATTGAAGTCAATCGAGGGAATCCCGTCACTATAAGGGTGGCGCCCGCCGTGGGCCGGTTTCCAGTGATTACGATTTCGGATCCGAAGACCATATTTCCTATTTTTTTATTATTATTTCTATTAGGGTTTTGCCGACTCTTTGAGAGTCTTTATTATATTTGTTCATTTCATTCATTAGAGAGGAGTTGACTATTGTGAGACTATGAACACCATTTGAGAGAGAGAGAGAATTTACCTATGAGTTGTTAAACTCATAGTTTCGCATGTGATTTGAAGACATGGTTGTTTGGATTGTGAGGATTTGATTCTATTTAGTTATTCATATTCATAGTTATCATCATGTGCTTATTGATTATATTTGTGTTCCTTTCTATGATTGATCACCATGTTAGAAATTGCATCTTAGCTATGAATTCGTTATTGTGTTCTTGATAGCAAACAACGTATTGAAGTAGTGATATTTCTTTGTCTTTGTAGTGGATGATTTCAATTTATCTATTTTGGGGATATGTCGATTAGGGCTGATTAGGGTTGTTCCGGCTTGTCTTAATTGCATTGAATCAATATGCCAATTGGTCTAGTTACTTGAGTCCTTAATGCTATTCTTTAGTGATATTGAATAAGGTGATTATATCCCTGCGGATCTCTCAACTTTAGTCAAGTAGACATGTGTTTATGAATAATTAATAGATCAATCCTAGGACCATGAATTCCAACCATTGTCAGCGAATTACAGGTGAAATATTCTTTCTGCTTTGTTATCAGTCTACTTTTGAATCATAAAGTTGGTTACTTTTAAATCTAGGTTATTTTCTACAAATCATTTCTTTGTCATAAGCGTCATTGTTAAGAGTTATTGAATAGAAAATCGCTTCTCCCTATGGGTTCGACTCCAGACTTAATTGCTATACTAGTCGTTGTTTGGTTTATCAAGTGATTAATTGACTAATCTATTGGTTTTGTGTTTGCGTTTGGATTATATTACTATTTAGCAAAGGCAAAAGTGTCAATGACGTTCGTCCCGCACCACCAGCCCTGTTCGAACCGCAAGAAGGAAGAGTAGAAGAGGAAGCCATCGTTCGAGCCGCAGTAGCCAGCCTCCGTTAGTGTCCCCAAGAGCCTCGTCCCAAGCCCATGCGCATCCTAAAGCCACCATTGGAGCCGCAAGGCACCATCACCCTCTATTGTTTCGCCCCGAGGTCAGAATTCGTTGTTCCTCTTGATTTCGATTCCAAAGGCATTCAAACACTCCTTCACTGATTCCTCTTTATTCATAGGCCAAACTTGACCCACCTCTCCAGCTATCGCAGCCGGAACTGCCCTCGGAGCCCCTCGAAGTCGGAATTACGCGCCTCAGTAATCTCTCTATTTCTCCATCCCCTTCACTCGCGCTTTGCTCCCTCTGTCTTGAGTGAGCTCGGAATTCTGCATCGGTCGAGATGGAAGAGTTGGGGTCGGAAAGAGGGTCCTCCTGAACCTGGGTTTCGTTTTCCTTTCCTCTGTTTTCAGTCGTTAATGTCGGAGATCTGTTTTGGGGGAGTTCGGGTTGGGCTTTCCTCAGTCGGGCTTTCCGGGTTATAAAATTTGGTGTTGGGTTATGATTGGATCCGATTCTCCTTTCTTTCTTTCTTTCATATTGGATCCGGGTTGGGGGTTCTTCTTTTCTTGCCTTGTTTGGGTTTTGGGCTCAGGTTCTGGGCCGGATCTGGAGTCGGGTTGAGGGTGTAGGCCTTTTCCTTTGAGTTGTTGTGATTTTATTTTATTGTTGTTATTTATATATGTTATATTATATGTATGTATTATATTATGTTAGCATATAGTTTATATATTTTTTTTTTTTCTGAAAAGTCCTATACATTTTAATTGGTTTTAAAATAGTGTTATTTGGAATATGTAAGTTGTGATATTTTAATATATGATTCTAGGAGTTTTGAAATTAACTATTGGCTTTGATTTATAAATATGTTTCATACATGGATTCATTTGAAGAGTTATTTCATGTATATGTTGTTGATAATTAATTAAAAAGGGTTTCCAAGCTTTCATAAATATATTTTAAGGATTTGTGTTTGGAAAACCAAAATGCCGGAATATTTTGAAGAAATAAGATTTTGGGTTGACTTAGAAAATTTGTTACTTCCTCTTGATTTGGACAAGTATGATTTGAGAAATTGTTTTCAATATGAGTTGACTTAACTTGAGACTTAAGAGTTTGGAAAACTTTGGTAAAATGATTTACTTGATTTAACTCGGTGAATTTATTGTACGTTGAATCCTGCTTGAGAATTATTTGAATTTTAAATAAAATATAAAATGTTATATGATGATGCAAGATGAGATGACAGATGAGATATTATATGTTGAGATGATATGGGCATGATATGATTTATGGTGAGATAAGATGGAATAATCTGATATGAGACATGTGAAGTTATGTATGATAGTTAGGGGCGGCTTGTGTGACCTAGATAGACTTATGCATATTTGTATAATTATTAAGTGATTTGTTATCAGTTGGACATTGCTTACTATTGGTGTTGATTGCTTGGATTCTGCGCGCCTCCAATTAAGTATCCTACGAGAGCTTACTAAAAAACTCGGACCTCCTGCCTGATGTGTTATATCGTGTGTAGGTGTTGCATATGATAAAAGAACGCCATGTACGTAGTATCATGATAGGATTGCACTTTTGAATGAGCATTTGGTTACTCTTTGTGTTTGAAAACAGAACGGTCGTTATTTGTGAGTCCTAGAGTCTTTTGCTAGGGTCATAGGACGGCCCAGTCCTATCAGCTCTCCTTCTGAGTCATTCGAGTCCTATGATAACAACTTTACTTATATTATTAGCATGATGATGAGATGATGATGATTTATCATTACCACTTGCGGGTGGAATTTCTATGCTATAGTAGAGGACTAGCAGTGTCTACCCTGACAAAAAGGGGGGTAGAGGTAGGAGAGAGATATGCCACTTGGCATTCTTTGGGCGCCTTTACAGTCTTTCTGCATTATCTTGTATCCTGATAAAAAGCATGCCTTATGTGTTTAAGGCATATTCGGCTTCTATGGCGAGGGATCCTTCTAGGCGAAATCGATGTCTTTAGGGTCAGCAGGCATCTCTGGGCCTGACTTCATGGATAGTGTTAGGTACTTGCTCCTTCTGCTGCTCTGTGCTTCTCTGGTGAGGGATCCTTCTGGGCAAAAGCGAAGAATTGGAGTGACCCGCTAATTTGACTTATATTTTTGAACGGAGGTAGTATTTGATTATGATTTTGGTTTTGACTCGGCTCTGCCGTGGCAAGTTGTACTTTACTTTCGCTTTCCATCCCGTTTTCCTTAAACAACTTTCCGCGACTTAGACCGTAGGACAGGTTAAGGGTACCCAACGACTGTTTTGGGGTTTGAAATCCTCGCTTTAACTACTAAGTTTTAAGAGGTTTGAAACCTCGACCCCTACCTGTATTGCAAGATCCAAACGAAGGTATCCAACCTTCAAAACGTAGCCCGTGTAATTATATTTGGGCCGTTACAAGTTTAAAAAATATCCTCAGGTTTTAACTATAAGAAAAATAACCCAACATTTAGAAGAGATGAGAACAAAGTTTCCTGATTCATTTTTCCAATCATAAATCGAGACAAAACAGTGACATGAAATATCTTAATATTATCCAAAATTCATCAAAATCTTAATTATGTTAGTTATATGTCATCGTTTGGCCCGGTTTTATGGTTGAAAAAAATAATCAGGACGTACACTTCGTTACCACATCCCTTAAACATTAGATTATTTTATTTCCTTAGCATTAAAATGTGAGGATATTTTTTTTAACACCTCTCCAAAGTTTGAGCTATTTTAATTAGTTTTTCCTTTCTTTTTAAAGGGTCGATGATATTTACACCTACATTGTTTTACTACTCGCACCATAAAATCATTTTCTTTAAGTACGCGCATCTCTGAAAGCGTACGATTGTGACTCATATATAAGACACATACATGTGACATGTGACTGAAGAATCACATGATACATCATATAAACATTTAATATTTTCATGAAAATATCGTGTGGTACCCATGAGGTTACGGGTATTTCACGCGGTGTACAACAATTTAGCCTATTTCGCATGGTATCCTTGTGTTTCTATAAAATTTTACGTCGTGCCCTTGTGAAGTTAAAAGTAACAACGAAATTAATTTACGTTAAAAAATTAAAATAGCCAAAAGAAAGAAGGAAAGAAGATCGAAGAGAAAGAGTAAGGCGATGCAAAGGAGAAGGAAGAAGGTCGCAACGAGGAAGAAAGAGCAAGGTGAACACGCCGGTCAGCGACATCGACGGGAGCTGCAGGCCATAACGGAATCCACATGATGGTGATGCCTGGTATGATAACATTTTGAACCCCTTTCGAAAATTAGGGTTTACAAGTGTAATTGGGTTCAAATTACTCGATTTCTCTAGTTAGTTTGTAATTATGTAATACGGATTATGAATTATGGTTTTCTATCTTAAATTAGGGTTTAGAGTGTATTGGAGTTTCTTAAATATTTGAGTTTGAGTTTTGAATTGGGTTGCAATTCGAGTTTGGTGTTGCAATTCGAGTTTGAGAATAAATTGTCTGTGTTTTCAAAAATCTGTCTTTGTGCACTGTTTTAATCTATTATTAATGTTTTGCTTGTGTTTTCGAGTGTACTTGTTTGCGAAAATCTGTCTGATGTCATACATTTTTTTACTGTTGTTATTTTTGCAAAGTATGTTTTTAATTATCATAATTTGGGGATCCACACATCTGATCTTTTTTTTGTAAAAAAATGGAGAGGGGACTGTTCAATTTCTTATACAGCTCATACAAGGCCTCTACTTCATACCGTGACTGAAAATACTCAAAGTGTTTCAAAACCATATCAGAATACTACATTATCCGTAATAATAACCAACAACTGAAGCCTGAAAGTGCATGGTAATTGAAATCTTTTGATTAGTGATGTCCACTAAAGTAACCATGTTTCTATGCACATTTTAGTTCCTTATTCTGAATACATTGCATATTTCGGTTTGGGAATATAGCAAATTGGTGTAGTTTATGCTTATTTGCAAGAAATCGAGGTCTACATAAGTTTATGTTTAATATTTCAGAATTTGCAGCCATTCCGGGACGAAACTGTTGTGAGCTGAATCTGTCATGTTTTACAGTAACCTTTATATCGATTTCTGCATACATTTCATGCATTTGGGCTAAGATAGTACAGAATCTATGTAGTTTATGTTTATTTGCCAAATTATGGAATCTACACCGGTTTCTGTTTAATTTCGCAGAATTCGAGGCAAATTACAACAGTTCTGAGAAAGGTCGGAAAAGCTCGGAAATCAACTACAGAAGTCCAAGGTCAAGATACAGCGGAACCAGTCGAATCAAGAAAGGAGCCTAGGTTACTCGATCTAGAGTAAGCCTACTCGACCTCGACGACGGTGTCCGAGCACAGGCCTTGTCGACTGAGCACTGATCGAGAAACTGAGCCAGAGCAACCCGACTCCCGGAACCCTACTCGATCTCGAGGAGGCCTTGTCGAGATCGACTACACCTCAGTGCCAAGTCCGGAGTCGAAGAGTTGTGACAAGTCGAGAAGCGGAAAACGGAGAAGCCGAGCACCACCTCTACTCGATCTCGAGGAGGCTTGGTCGAGATCGAGGAGCCAAGGAGCCAAGATCCGAGCTTGTCGATCATAGCTACCCGACCAAGCCAGCCAGCCCCAGTCGACGAGCCAATCCTACTCGATGTCGAGTAGCCTTTCTCGAGATCGACAAGCGCCGTGTCCGAAACCACATCACGCGCCTTGAGCTGTCCGTGTCGAGCTGGGAGTCCTTGGGGCCGAAGGAATCCGAGATTGCCGAGATACATCAAGTTCTATCCATAAAAGTCAAGATCTATCAACATGAAGACATCTTACCTATTTTAGATTTATCTTTCCCTTTTAGATTTAATTCCTAAATTGCTTTTATTTATTTTTTAAAGTTTTAGATATAGTTTTAGATATAGATAAAGATTTCTATCCTTGAGTAGCAAGGTTTAGAAGCCTATAAATAAAGTCCATGGGGCTGATTTCTAGTGATTCAATTGAGAAGTAGGAGAAGTAGTAGTAGAGAGAGAAAGTGAGGCCGAGTGGAGCAAAGGAGCGAGAGCAAGTTGGCTTTGTTCGGTTGTACTTTCTTGAGTTTGATTTAATGCAAGTAGTTTCTTTTCATCAATCAATGTCTGAGGTTGCGATGAAGCGCGAGTAGTCCACCCACTTTTAGGGTTGGGGCGAGCCCGACAATAGCCATGCATGTTTGAGGTAAAGATCCGACTTTTATCATATTTTGAGCATCTACTACTTGTTATGTGTTTATTACCCATCTAATGGAGGTCCATGCTATCAACTTGGATTATAAACATAAAATCAATAGATACAATTAGGGTTTCTTGAAAGAGTTGTCTAATTGTTGGAAAAGGCGAAAGCTTGTCCTTTGATGCAATTCTCATAATTATCCGTTTTATCTATGCCTTATGCATGCTTGGTTATCGTTGTTGCGAACCCTAATCTTGGAAGCCTTTTACATTAAGTTTAGTTCGAAATCCCAAAGCCTTTGCATTTACTTTTATTCGTTTTATTCTCTGTCTTCCTCGAGATCGAATAGCACTCCTCGATCTCGACTACTGATCTTCGACCCAAAGTCGTTGTAGCTTCTGTGTGCATGTACTCGACAAAGACAAGCCGACGTCGACCAGAACCCAACTCGATCTCGAGTAAGGGCTTGTTGAGATGGACTAGACCCCTGTGACTGCTGATGCGCTGTGTTCGACTGTCCGATCTTCAGTCGAGTTGCTATATTCGAGATCTAGGACTCCTGTTGTCGACTTCTGTGAGATTTCTCCGCTGCCTAGGATCCGCTGACACGCTTCCTCGTGGATCGATCCTGACTTCCCGCTGCTACATCAAGAGGAGGTCTTGTAATTATTTGCAAGGGACGGAATCTGGTTTGGCTTAGTTTATTTATATTCTATTATGCATACTCGATTTCCTCCTTACAACAAATTGGCGCCGTTGCCGGGGAAGCAATCATTCGCGCCTTAGGTAGTTAGATCTCATGTTTTCTTTGAGTTTTCTTCTACAGGTATATGCAGGACACCTTCGAGTATTTCGAAAGGGAAAGAGCGAGATAGTATGCAAAAGAATTGGAATATTTGAGATGGCTATACATCGTTGATGAAGAGGCATGGCTTGAGGGTGTACGCGCATTTAGGACGCTTTGGGATTCGTTAAAATCACCGCCAGAAGCCCCAATCCAGCTAGAAGGAGAATCTGAACCTAAGGACAACCTCGACCAACACCTAGTTGATGTCTTCAAAGTAGCCATGTCTTTATGCATATTTTAGTTCCATATTCTTTACATTTTACATATTTCGGGTTGGGAATATGTCGGAATTATGTAGTATATGCTTATTTGTCAGAAATGGAGATCTACATAAGTTTCTGTTTAATAATGCAGAATATGGAAACATTTCGGGAGAAAACCAAAAACCGAGAACCGGAGCACAAAGCTACTCGACATCGACTAACCTTATTCGATCTCGACAAGACATGCCTAGGTGCTAGCATCGAGGAGCTTATGTCGAGAAGCTAAAGACGAAGAAAACGACTCCACACCCAACTCGATATCGAGTACGATTACTCGAGGCCGACAAAGACGTGGAGCCAGGACCGAGCACATCGAGAAGACTTGCCCGACCTGCCAAGCCAAACCTAGTCGACGAACCTCTCTACTCGATGTCGACGAGGGGTCCTCGAGATCGACGAGCGCCAAGAGCCATGTCCGAGTATGTCGAGGACCAGCTAGCCGAGACGACAAAGCCGAGCCAGTCAACCAACTTTGCTACTCGAGATCGAGTACGCCATACTCGAGATCGACGACGGTTCCAGAAGTCACGTTACTCGGTTTGACGAATCCTACTCAGTGTGGGATTACTTGGGCCCGAAGATTGCTGATTCTATCCGAAATTATCAAGATACATCATGAAGGGGAAGATCTATCCACTTTAAGACTTTTAGATATATTTCCCTATTTTGGATTTAATTCCTTTGTTGCTTTTATTTATCATTAAGCCTTTTAGATATAATTTTAGATATAGATAGATGTTTCTATCCTTAAGTAGCAAGGTTTAGAAGCCTATAAATAAAGCCCATGGGGCTGAGTTTTATTCATTCAACTTCAGAGAGAAGTGAGTAGGAGAAGTAGAGAGAGAGAGTGAGCGGCCGATTGGAGTTGTGAAGCGAGAGCGGAATTGGCTTCAAGCGGTTGTAAACTTTGGTTTATTTTAATGCAAGTTTCTTTTCATCAATCAATGTCTGAGTTTGCGACGAAGCGCGAGTAGTCCACCCACTTCTAGGGTTGGGGCGAGCCCGACGATAGCCCTGCGCGTTTGAGGTAAAGATCTGACTTTTATCGTGTTTTGAGCATCTACTACTTGTTTATGTGTTTATTACCCATCTAATGGAGATCCATGCTAACAACTTGGATTGTAAACATAAAATTAGTAGAGACAATTAGGGTTTCTTGAAAGAGTTGTCTAATTGTGGGAAAAGGCGAAAGCTTGTCCTTTGATGCAATTTACATGATTATCTGTTTATCTCTGCCTTATGCATGCTTGGTTATCGTTGTTGCAAACCCCAATCTTGGAAGTTCTTTTACATACAGTTTAGTTCGAAGTCCCAAAGCATTTGCCTTTACTTTATTTCTTTGTTTCGTTTTAAGTTTTCTGCCCTTACTCGATCTCGACCAAGCCTAGTCGACCTCGAGTTACTGATCTTCGATCTAGCATCGTTGTAGCTTCTGTGTGCAGGTACTCGACAAAGCCCAACTCAAAGTCGACGAGGACTCTACTCGATATCGAGTACCCTCTGGTCGATATCGACGAGCCCCTGTGCTTGCTACTGCGCTGTGTTCGACTATCCGATCTTCTGTCGAGTTGATGTACTCGATATCGAGGACTCTGTTGTGGACTTCTGTGAGATTTCTCTGCTGCCTAGGATCCGCTGACACGATTCCTCGTGGATCGATCCTGACTTCCCGCTGCTGCATCAGGAGGAGGTCTTGTAATTATTTGCAAGGGACGGAATCTGGTTTGCTGTGATTATTTATATTTATATTTGCATTCTCGATTTCCTCCTATCAACACTAGTCGATGTCGACCCATCTCCAGTCGATATTGACCTATCTACAATCGATACCCAGGTATGTCCTTCAACTATCTCAATTCCAAATTCGCTATCTGTCTTTGAAAAACCATTTGAAGGACCTCAACAAGAAGAAGAGCCAGGAAAGAAGAAGTTGGACATCGTTGCCCATGTTGTTTCAAAGTCACTTTTGCCTTATAAGGTTAAGGCTATCCCCGACGATTTTGAGCAACCGATGTTCATATTCAAGTATGGGGTCCTCGCAAAGTGGCATGAGGCTCCGCACGATGAGGTGGAAATATCTCTTCCCACTCCACCATTTTGTTGTGGTGGAGACGCGGAAACAAATCAATCAATGGAGTGGAAGAGGTATGATGATGAGGTATGTAAATTTCCTTTAAATATATTCCTTTATGCATGCCAGCTGGAGCCCATGAAGATGGATGGGTGGAGCCATGGAGCGTCAACTCGGGGAGGTTTAAGCTTCTTCACAAGATACCCCCGGATGGCATTCCACGCTTTCCACCACCGGAGGAACCACCAGATCCACCTATACCTCCGGACAAAGATGAGCCAGGCTAAAGCTAAATGGAGAAAGTCGGCCTAGCGACTATAAAATCTAGAGCTTGTAAATAGACATTTATATTTTGGGACCTTTTGGACATTATTGCTTTTGTTTGTTTTTGGTTTTGAACTTTTAGTTTTTCTATTGTGTGTATTTCTCTTCTACATTTTTTCAGGTCCAAGGGGATAGAAGTAAACTAAATCAGACTCGGCCCAGAGCATAGCACTCGATTCCCGACGATCTGCACATCTGTCTAGTGAGTTTCTTTCTTTACCCTTGTTTTTATACAGTGAGGACAACGTAATGTTTAAGTATGGGGTGGGGAAAGGGCTCGCTTTTTGCATATTTGCCACATTTGACATTATTTATTTCTTTGAATTGCTACATGGCTATTTTGGAATACATTATTGATTTATGTGCTTATATGCATGATTTCCAAAATTTGTTTGAGAAAAATGACCCCCATTGAAAATTTGATTAATGTCATGGAAGCTTATATTGAACTCAACGATGCAAAACTGGATTCATTAGAGATATAGCATGAAATTGCCTAGTAAAGGGAAGTCACAATGAAGTGCATTATTTCTTGAAAACCATGAATGTAGGTAAAATTTGAAGTTGCTTTTGACATGTTGCATGATAAGAGGATGGAGGAATTTATATTTCCATATAATGCTTATATCATTATAATCCTAGCCTTACCTATGCTTATGCATCACAAAAGCCATAATACGCCTTATTTCATATATTGCTCCACATGATCTAAATATTGCCATTCTTTACCCTATCCGGGGATTATGTTGAGAATGATGTTACATTATGGAGATGTTATATGGTTGTTGTGTTATATGGAGTTTGGAAGGAAATTGTTTGAAATATATGGAAAATTTAATGAGTGAAAGAAAATCCAATCACCTCAGGAGATAAAGGTAGATTGACCCTGCTCTCTAAGATAATAGTTTGGAGAGATGTGACATATTGTGAGGAGTCCAAAGCACTAAGTATCCGGGGCCATTCATGACACCCATGTTTGTGACTCGCGAGAAGGCAGTGCTGAGGTTAGAGAGGTAAAACCATTATTATTGAAAAAAGCATTATGGAAGGTGGTGAATCAAAGGAAGAAGGGATGTGGTTAAGAAAGTTTGGAAATACTCCATTTCCACGGATCGTTAGCAACACATTGCTAGAAATTGCCCACCTTTAGCCTTTTACCAATCTACTCCTTATTTGAGCTTAAATTAAAGTCCTCTTGATTATCAATACTTTGTCACGAATAAATGTTTTGCATAACCCTCCTTTTGTGAGTAGATGTTGCTTTTGTATATTTGCACATGCATGGATCTCTGACACAAGTACCTTTTCAAGGATTGTAATTGATTGCAGGGACATATAACAATGAATCTGATATGTTGAGAGTTTTTATTTCTTCCCCTGAATGACAAATAAAAGTATTGCTTGAGGACAAGCAAGCTTAAGTATGGGGTGTTTGTTGTGAGCTGAATCTGCCATGTTTTACAGTAACCTTTATATCGATTTTTGCATACATTTCATGCATTTGGGCTAAGATAGTACAGAATCTATGTGGTTTATGTTTATTTTCCAAATTATGGAATCTACACCAGTTTCTGTTTAATTTCGCAGAATTCGAGGCAAATTACAGCAGTTTTGAGAAAGGTCGGAAAAGCTCGGAAATCAACTACAGAAGTCCAAGGTCAAGATACAGCGGAACCATTCGAATCAAGCTAGGAGCCTAGGTTACTCGATCTAGAGTAAGCCTACTCGACCTCGACGACGGTGTCCGAGCACAGGCCTTGTCGACTGAGCACTGATCGAGAAACTGAGCCAGAGCAACCCGACTCCCGGAACCCTACTCAATCTCGAGGAGGCCTTGTCGAGATCGACTACACCTTAGTGCCAAGTCTGGAGTGGACGAGTTGTGACAAGTCGAGAAGCCGAAAACGGAGAAGCCGAGCACCACCTCTACTCGATCTCGATGAGGCTTGGTCGAGATCGAGGAGCCAAGGAGCCAAGATCCGAGCTTGTCGAGCAGAGCTTCCCGCTGCTGCATCAGGAGGAGGTCTTGTAATTATTTGCAAGGGACGGAATCTGGTTTGCTGTGATTATTAATATTTATATTTGCATTCTCGATTTCCTCCTATCAACAAATTGGCGCCGTTGCCGGGGGACCTATCATTCGCGCCTTAGATAGTTAAATCTCACATCTGCTTTGAGTTACTATATAGGTGTATGCGCCGTTCTGGTCTACCACCTGAGTTTGATAGCTTAGAGGAACCAGAGCGTTACCTACACATCCACTCTAAACTCAAAATGATCATGGCGGCCACTGAAACACAAGAACAGCTGATTGCAAGGCTTACAAGGGAGCTAGCCACAAAGGATACCACTATCGCCAATGAATGGGCAGCGAGGGAACAAGAGGCTGAGCGCGCAAGGCAAGCAGAAGCTGAGCTTGCCCAATATCCAACTACTGTTGAGGATTATATGCATCCAACTCTCGTCGTGCCTGAATCGGCGATTCTAATCCCTGATAATTCCTTTGAAATTCGCACTCAATTTCTGATAGAGCTTAAAAATAATGCTTTTTATGGCAAATTTAATGAGTGTCCTCTTGAATATATTACCAATTTTTCTGACATGTGTCGTACTCTTGCTGAAGGTACAACGCTGGAATATGTCAAGATGAAAGCTTTTCGCTGGTCTCTCGCTGGGCCTGCATTGAAGTGGCTTGAAGGCCTGAAACCAAGATCACTTACCACATGGGCCCAGGTAGAGCAAGAGTTTCTGAATAAATTCTTCCCACCTGCCAAGACAGCACTTCTCCGCCAGAAAATCACCGCTTTCAAACAGAAGCAAGGGGAACCGCTGGCAAAGGCATGGGAACGCTACAAAGAACTGTTGCGATCTTGCCCTACTCATGGACAGCCACCCTACGTCATTCAGGAGATCTTCTTCAACTCTCTTGATCAAATCACTAAGGACATAATCAACCATTATACTCGCTATGAGTATCTGACGATGCCACCAATTGACGCATGGGGTATGCTAGACAAGCTCACTAATTATGACAACAAATATGGGTCTACTGCAAACTATGAGGAGAACTCCTACGCCAGGCCAGCACCATCTATGCCACTCTATGAGCCAGCAAAGAAGATCGACCCAGATGTCAGAGAGCAGTTCTACAAAGACCAGAATCGCAAGCTCCTCAAGCAAGTCAAATATCTATCTGTCAATCAGCCTTGCATCGAATGCGGATCACAGAGGCACACCACTACTGAGTGCCTACACACAGAGCAAGTCAGAATGGCAGAGACACATGAGGAGGCAACTTACGCAGGGGGTCCCAATCGCTATATGGGAGATCAAAGGTTCTATCAACCACAGTGGAACCAAGGCCCTCCAAGGAATCCCCCACCCTACAGAGCTCCAGGACATCCAGAAAGGGATCAAAAGAAGGATGATCTGCAGCTGATCCTTGAGGAGATGCGTCGAAATCAGGGCACCATCAACAACCAGTTCCAGAACATCACTACAAAATTTGGAGAACTGGACATCTAGAAAAGAGGAATAAAGACGCTGATGGGTCAAATCGCTGCACAGATCCCACGACCGTCCGGACAGCTCCCTGGACAAACAGAACCAAATCCTAAAGGGAAGACCGGACACGTCGCGGCTATCAAACTCATGAGTGGGCATCAATTACACGAGCCAGAGGTCGGGAAACAGCAAAGCAAGGCAGAGCAGCAACTCGAGACAGAGCAAAGCCAACTCAATCTCGAGGAGGGTGTACTCGATATCGACAAGCCGCTACTTGACACAGACCAGAAGCTGAGGTCGGACTCCGCTGCGCAGACCAGCAACTCCAGGTCGACCACCATACTCGATGTCGAGGAGCCCATGGTCGAGATCGAGGAGCAGCATCTGCCCGACGTCAGCGACTCTGCAACACCTCCGATAACTGATCTGGCTCCGAAACAGAAAAAGCCACTGCCTTTCCCTTCAAAAGCACAGAAAGATCCCACTGCAGTTAGGTTTACCAGATTTGTTAATATGCTGCAAGAACTGAATGTTTCTATCCCTTTTTGTAGAAGCCCTGCAAGAGATGCCTGGATATGTCAAATTTCTAAAGGAAATCCTGAGCAAGAAGCGATCTATCTTAGAGATTGTAGGCGAATGCAAAGTACTCCACTTCCCTGAAAAGAGACCCGACCCTGGTAAGTTTTCTGTTACTGTGGGTTTTGGACAATATAAATATGATTCTCTGTGCGATTTAGGAGCAAGTGTGAGCATCATGCCTTTATCAATCTGGCGGAAGGTAAAGATAAAATAGAACCTGTGGATGCCAAGCTATACATGGCAAACAATACAGTAGTCATCCCTACAGGTATAGTTGAGAACGTCCCTCTCCAGGTTGGTAAATTCTTTGTTCCAGCAGATTTCCTTATCATTGACTGTGTTGAAGATCCTACTAGCCCTATTATTCTTGGTAGACCATTCTTAGCTACTGCAGATGCCAGAATTAGTGTCAAGAATAGATCGCTCACCTTCACTATAGGCGATGAGGTTTTGGATTTCTCTTTTGGCCCTACAAAAGAGGAAATTTCATGGCTAGAGGTGAAAAGCATCAGCAACCACGGGACTAAGCAAACAGTGGAGGGAAGCGCCAGCACTGTCCTCGAGATCGACAGGAGCTACTCGATCTCGACAAAGGCGCCACTCGATCTCGACCATAACTTGTCGATGTCGACAACCTCTGCTGACCCACTGACTTGCTAAGAGCCTAAGTATGGGGTCCCTATACTCGAGGTCGACCAGCAGTACTCGATCTCGACTAGCCCCAAGCCCAAAGATTTCTGTTTTGGGTCCGAAAAGGTAAGTTCATGTATGAATTCTACTCCCCCTCAGTCCATAAAGAAAATTATCAATGATTTAAGGGGAGATAAGACACCATGGCGAGAGAATCTTCGGAAACTAAGAGCTGGAAGGAAGAAGAAGAAAGAGAAAGGAGATGATGCAAGCAACCACCTGTCAGCTGAGCTTGCATACTACCATCGGGACCTAGATGATCCAGGAGAAGGGCCAAGCATGAGCGGGCCCCACAATAATGGTCCTTGAGCGCAAACAGAGAAGTCGGCCTAGCGACTCTAAAATCTAGAGCATGGATATAGAACTTTATGAATTTTGGGACTTTTTGAACTTTTTGGTTTTTGTTTTTGTTTTTTGTTTTATGTCTTTTAGAATATTTCATGTGGATAGTCTTGTTTCTTGTGCAATATAACACTTTTAGGTCGACAAGCATATAAGGATCGCGAAAAGTGGAATAAAGAAGTCCCTGAAAACAGTCAGAATCGACGAAGGCCAAGTCGACATCGACAAGGAGGAGCAGCCCAGACACTACTCGATATCAAGTAGGCCAACTCGACATTGATAAGCCAAAACGCTCCTCGACTTCAGAAACCACTGGACGCAGAAAAGGTACTCGAGATCGAGTACACTGTACTCGAGATCGACAAGGATGTCTACTCGACCTACACTGATTCGCCCTCCTCGATGTGTTATCTTGTGAGTTCCTTCCTTTACTCTTGTTTTTTTTTACAGTGGGGACACTGTATATTTTAAGTATGGGGTGGGGGAATGGCTCATCATCATTATCATATGTGTTAGTCTTGCTTTTTTCTTTACATGGTGAAATTTTAAATTTTTATGTTATGCATTCATGTTTAAATTTTATGCCTTTTTCTTTCGTCATACTTTAGTTTTGATTTTTGCATAAAAAGAATAAAAAAAATAGAAAATGTCGAAAAAATAAAAAAATATGCATGTTTAAATTTTTGCATTGTTTTAGTTTTATACCCTAGCTTAGATGTCCTATGATGATGAATAATAATTGACTTGATCATGTAAATCCTATGGCATGTTTGGAAGGTTTAGCCTAAGTCCTCGAAAATGGTTTTTATGTGGATTGTGAACTTGTGATGAAATTGAGCACATATGATCCTAAGCTAAAGGTTAAAATCCAACAAAACTTGTCCTAGTGAGAATTTTGGCCTTATAGGGAGAACATTAAAAATCCCTCTGCTTTCTTGAGTGTATTTACTCTTCCTATGCATCTCTAAATGTTGTGATAGTTATTCAAAGCCAATACATTTATATGTTTATGTTGACGAGAATTAAATGTTGGAGGCACTTTTTAAGCCAATTTTATCCTCTCTTTACCTACCCTGCATTATCCTTGCTTGAAGCCAGAACATTAGCCTGAGACTTTTATTGTAAACTCCACAGAATTTTCCTTAGCCAAATTGAGCCTGACCCCCATTTGGGAATTAAGACATAGAGTTGGTTGGAATGATGATTTATGGAAAGAATGGGCCTATGTTGTATTTCAAGTAGGAAGGATTGTTGAAATTATATAGATATGGGATGGTTTTAAATTTTTATCTTGCTATGCATATATGTAAAAGGATTTTTGGCTCACCTTATAAATGCACTAGTATTATTTTATTTAGTTTTCTTTCGAAAAAAAAATCCGAAAAAAAAAGAAGAAGAAAAAGTATATATATTTGTGAATAAAGTGCATGAGCCAAATTTACCTTATTTCTTTCATTATTTACAAGATACACACTTTGGAGAGGTTGAGAAAGTTTGAAAGGTTACATACTTCATTGGAGAGTTTGGTTGATGCATATGATTGAGAAGTTATGGTCTGGTTGTGTTGGAGATTTAGGAGTCTTGATTCCCGAATTTTATTAAGCACCACATGGCCAAATAATTTCATTCCTTATTATTTCTTACCAAGCCCCATTACAACCCCGCCGAATAGAATCTTCTTTGAAGACTTCTATTGAGCGAAGTCCTCTTGATAATTCTTGTTGCATTTTCATAATTGGTTGCGAAGTGGATACATATTTAAATTGCAATGTTTATGAGATTGTGTATGGAATTGAGTTGAGAGTTGATCTACATAGCCTAAACACATTGAGAGCTGAGTGTAAACACATTATCCCTGTGAGGTTGAATTTATATTGCCTAAGCCTATGGATCGCTCATATATGTGTGATGATGTTAAATTCACTTGTCTTACATTGCTACTACTTGAGATGTTGCTTTTGACAAAGGCGAAGACTTGAAGGATGTGATGTAGGTCTTGGTTATTGTTTGGTTATTGCTTGAGGATAAGCAAGTCTAAGTATGGGGTGATTTGATGTCTCCAAAGTAGTCATGTCTTTATGCATATTTTAGTTCCATATTCTTTACATTTTACATATTTCGGGTTCGGAATATGTCGGAATTATGTAGTATATGCTTATTTGTCAGAAATGGAGATCTACATAAGTTTCTGTTTAATATTGCAGAATATGGAAACATTTCGGGAGAAAACCAAGAAGCGAAAACCGGAGCACAAAGCTACTCGACATCGACTAACCCTAGTCGATCACGACAAGACATGCCTGGGTGCCAGCATCGAGGAGCTTATGTCGAGAAGCTGAAGACGAAGAACCCGACTCCACACCCAACTCGATATCGAGTATGGGTAATCGAGGTCGACAAAGACGTGGAGCCAGGACCGAGCACATCGAGAAGACTTGCCCGACCAGCCAAGCTAAACCTAGTCGACGAACCTCTCTACTCGATGTCGACGAGGGGTCCTCGAGATCGACGAGCGCCAGCAGCCATGTCCGAGTATGTCGAGGACCAGCTAGCCGAGACGACGAAGCCGAGCCAGTCAACCAACTTTCCTACTCAAGATCGAGTACGCCGTACTCGAGATCGACGACGGTTCCAGAAGCCACGTTACTCGGTTTGACGAATCCTACTCGGTGTGGGATTACTTGGGCCCGAAGATTGCCGATTCTATCCGAAATTATCAAGATACATCATGAAGGAGAAGATCTATCCACTTTAAGACTTTTAGATATATTTCCCTATTTTGGATTTAATTCCTTTGTTGCTTTTATTTATCATTAAGCCTTTTAGATATAATTTTAGATATAGATAGATGTTTCTATCCTTAAGTAGCAAGGTTTAGAAGCCTATAAATAAAGCCCATGGGGCTGAGTTTTATTCATTCAACTTCAGAGAGAAGTGAGTAGGAGAAGTAGAGAGAGAGAGTGAGCGGCCGATTGGAGTTCTGAAGCGAGAGCGGAATTGGCTTCAAGCGGTTGTAAACTTTGGTTTATTTTAATGCAAGTTTCTTTTGATCAATCAATGTCTGAGTTTGCGATGAAGCGCGGGTAGTCCACCCACTTCTAGGGTTGGGGCGAGCCCGACGATAGCCATGCGCGTTTGAGACAAAGATCTGACTTTTATCGTGTTTTGAGCATCTACCACTTGTTTATGTGTTTATTACCCATCTAATGGAGATCCATGCTAACAACTTGGATTGTAAACATAAAATTAGTAGAGACATTTAGGGTTTCTTGAAAGAGTTGTCTAATTGTTGGAAAAGGCGAAAGCTTGTCCTTTGATGCAATTTACATGATTATCTGTTTATCTCTGCCTTATGCATGCTTGGTTATCGTTGTTGCAAACCCCAATCTTGGAAGTTCTTTTACATACAGTTTAGTTCGAAGTCCCAAAGCATTTGCCTTTACTTTATTTCTTTGTTTCGTTTTATGTTTTCTGCCCTTACTCGAAGTCAACGAGGACTCTACTGTGTGCAGGTACTCGACAAAGCCCAACTCGAAGTCAACGAGGACTCTACTCGATATCGAGAACCCTCTGGTGGATATCGACGAGCCCCTGTGCTTGCTGTTGCGCTGTGTTCGACTGTCCGATCTTCTGTCGAGTTGCTGTACTCAAGATCGAGGACTCTGTTGTCGACTTCTGTGAGATTTCTCCGCTGCCTAGGATCCGCTGACACGCTTCCTCGTGGATCGATCCTGACTTCCCGCTGCTGCATCAGGAGGAGGTCTTGTAATTATTTGCAAGGGACGGAATCTGGTTTGCTGTGATTATTTATATTTATATTTGCATTCTCGATTTCCTCCTATCAACACTAGTCGATGTCGACCCATCTCCAGTCTATATTGACCTATCTGCAGTCGATACCCAAGTATGTCCTTCCGCTATCTCGGTTCCAAATTCGCTATCTGTCTTTGAAAAACCATTTGAAGGACCTCAATAAGAAGAAGAGCCAGAAAAGAAGAAGTTGGACATCGTTGCCCATGTTGTTTCAAAGTCACTTTTGCCTTATAAGGTTAAGGCTATCCCCGACGAATTTGAGCAACCGATGTTCATATTCAAGTATGGGGTCCTCGCAAAGTGGCATGAGGCTCCGCACGATGAGGTGGAAATATCTCTTCCCACTCCACCGTTTTGCTGTGGTGGAGACGCGCAAACAAATCAACCAATGGAGCGGAAGAGGTATGACGACGAGGTATGCAAATTTCCTTTATATATTCCTTTATGCATGCCAGGTGGAGCCCAGGAAGATGGATGGGTGGAGCCATGGAGCGTCCACTCGGGGAGGTTTAAGCTTCTTCACATGATACCCCCGGATGACATTCCACGCTTTCCAACACCGGAGGAACCACCAGATCCACCTATACCTCCGGACAAAGATGAGCCATGCTAAAGCTAAATGGAGAAAGTCGGCCTAGCGACTATAAAATCTAGAGCTTGTAAATAGACATTTATATTTTGGGACCTTTTGGACATTATTGCTTTTGTTTGTTTTTGGTTTTGAACTTTTAGTTTTTCTATTGTGGGTATTTCTCTTCTACATTTTTTCAGGTCCAAGGGGATAGAAGTAAACTAAATCAGACTCGGCCCAGAGCATAGCACTCGATTCCCGACGATCTGCACATCTGTCTAGTGAGTTTCTTTCTTTACCCTTGTTTTTATACAGTGAGGACAATGTAATGTTTAAGTATGGGGTGGGGGAAGGGCTCACTTTATGCATATTTGCCACATTTGACATTATTTATTTCTTTGAAATGCTACATGGCTATTTTGGAATACATTATTGATTTATGTGCTTATATGCATGATTTCCAAAATTTGTTTAAGAAAAATGACCCCCATTGAAAATTTGATTAATGTCATGGAAGCTCATATTGAACACAAAGATGCAAAATTGGATTCATTAGAGATATAGCATGAAATTGCTTAGTAAAGCGAAGTCACAATGAAGTGCATTATTTCTTGAAAACCATGAAAGTAGGTAAAATTTGAAGTTGCTTTTGACATGTTGCATGATAAGAGGATGGAGGACTTTATATTTCCATATAATGCTTATATCATTATAATCCTAGCCTTACCTATGCTTATGCATCACAAAAGCCATAATACGCCTTATTTCATATATTGCTCCACATGATCTAAATATTGTCATTCTTTACCCTATCCGAGGATTACGTTGAGAATGATGTTACATTATGGAGATGTTATATGGTTGTTGTGTTATATGGAGTTTGGAAGGAAATTGTTTGCAATATATGGAAAATTTAATGAGTAAAAGAAAATCCAATCACCTCAGGACATAAAGGTAGATTGACCATGCTCTCTAAGATAATAGTTTGGAGAGATGGGACATATTGTGAGGAGTCCAAAGCACTAAGTATCCGGGGTCATTCATGACACCCATGTTTGCGACTCGCGAGAAGGTTGTGCTGAGGTTAAAGAGGTAAAAGATTTATTATTGAAAAAAGCATTATGGAAGGTGATGAATCAAACGAAGAAGGGATGTGGTTAAGAAAGTTTGGAAATACTCCATTTCCTCAGATCGTTAGCACCACATTGCTAGAAATTGCCCACCTTTAGCCTTTTACCAATCCACTCCGTATTTGAGCTTAAATTAAAGTCCTCTTGATTATCAATACTTTGTCACGAATAAATGTTTTGCATAACCCTCTTTTTGTGAGTAGATGTTGCTTTTATATATTTGCACATCCATGGATCTGTGACACAAGTACCTTTTCGAGGATTGTAATTGATTGCAGGGACATATAACAATGAATCTGATATGTTCAGAGTTTTGATTTCTTCCCCTGAATGACAAATAAAAGTATTGCTTGAGGACAAGCAAGCTTAAGTATGGGGTGTTTGTTGTGAGCTGAATCTGCCATGTTTTACAGTAACCGTTATATCGATTTCTGCATACATTTCATGCATTTGGGCTAAGATAGTACAGAATCTATGTAGTTTATGTTTATTTGCCAAATTATGGAATCTACACTAGTTTTTGTTTAATTTCGCAGAATTCGAGGCAAATTACAGCAGTTTTGAGAAAGGTCGGAAAAGCTCGGAAATCAACTACAGAAGTCCAAGGTCGAATCAAGCTAGGAGCCTAGGTTACTCGATCTAGAGTAAGCCTACTCGACCTCGACGACGGTGTCCGAGCACAGGCCTTGTCGACTGAGCACTGATCGAGAAACTGAGCCAGAGCAACCCGACTCCCGGAACCCTACTCGATCTCGAGGAGGCCTTGTCGAGATCGACTACACCTCAGTGCCAAGTCTGGAGTCGACGAGTTGTGACAAGTCGAGAAGCCAAAAACGGAGAAGCCGAGCACCACCTCTACTCGATCTCGAGGAGGCTTAGTCGAGATCGAGGAGCCAAGGAGCCAAGATCCGAGCTTGTCGAGCAGAGCTACCCGACCAAGCCAGCCAGCCCCAGTCGACGAGCCAATCCTACTCGATGTCGAGGAGCCCTTTTCGAGATCGACAAACGCCGTGTCCGAAACCGCGTCACGCGCCTTGAGCTGTCCGTCTCGAGCTGGGAGTCCTTGGGGCCGAAGGAATCCGAGATTGCCGAGATACATCAAGTTCTATCCATAAAAGTCAAGATCTATCAACATGAAGACATCTTACCTATTTTAGATTTATCTTTCCCTTTTAGATTTAATTCCTAAATTGCTTTTATTTATCTTTTAAAGTTTTAGATATAGTTTTAGATATAGATAAAGATTTATATCCTTGAGTAGCAAGGTTTAGCAGCCTATAAATAAAGCCCACGGGGCTGATTTCTAGTGATTCAATTGAGAAGTAGTAGTAGAGAGAGAAAGTGAGGCCGAGTGGAGCAAAGGAGCGAGAGCAAGTTGGCTTTGTTCGGTTGTACTTTTTTTTCATCAATCAATGTCTGAGGTTGCGATGAAGCGCGAGTAGTCCACCCACTTGTAGGGTTGGGGCGAGCCCGATAATAGCCATGCATGTTTGAGGTAAAGATCCGACTTTTATCATATTTTGAGCATCTACTACTTGTTATGTGTTTATTACCCATCTAATGGAGGTCCATGCTATCAACTTGGATTATAAACATAAAATCAATAGATACAATTAGGGTTTCTTGAAAAGTTGTCTAATTGTTGGAAAAGGCGAAAGCTTGTCCTTTGATGCAATTCACAGGATTATCCGTTTTATCTATGCCTTATGCATGCTTGGTTATCGTTGTTGCGAACCCCAATCTTGGAAGCCTTTTACATTAAGTTTAGTTCGAAATCCCAAAGCCTTTGCATTTACTTTTATTCGTTTTATTCTCTGTCTTCCTCGAGATCGAATAGAACTCCTCGATCTCGACTACTGATCTTCGACCCAAAGTCGTTGTAGCTTCTGTGTGCAGGTACTCGACAAAGACAAGCCGACGTCGACCAAAACCCTACTCGATCTCGAGTAAGGGCTTGTCGAGATCGACTAGACCCTTGTGACTGTTGTTGCGTTGTGTTCGACTGTCCGATCTTCTGTCGAGTTGTTGTACTCGAGATCTAGAACTCATGTTGTCGACTTTTGTGAGATTTCTCCGCTACCTAGGATCCGCTGACACGCTTCCTCGTGGATCGATCCTGACTTCCCGCTGCTACATCAGGAGGAGGTCTTGTAATTATTTGCAAGGGACAGAATCTGGTTTGCCTTAGTTTATTTATATTCTATTTTGCATACTCGATTTCCTCCTTACAACAGAAACCAAAAGGAGAGAACGAAAGTTGGATTATACTCGATGTCGACAAGGCTTACTCGAAGTCGACTACAGATGGGAGCAAAACTGATCGAGGATGGAAGATGGAGACAACTCGAGCTCGACTGTCCTCAACATCGACTACACTCCTCGACGTCGACGAGACAGAAACCCTACCCGAGTTTGAGAAGAGAAAGCTACTCGAGGAGCTGCGAAGAGAAGCCGAGATTGACGAGTTCATCTAGATTTCGACCAAATCTCCTCGACGTCGACCAAGCTATTTTTGGGCCGCGAGTCCGTTGGGCCAATCCGTGCATGTGTGGATTACTTGGGCAAGAAGCAAGGCCGGATCCATCTGATTCTATCAAGATCTATTTATGGAAGGAATGATTTATCCACCACATGAAGATTTAGATATTTTCCTTTTAGGATTAATGTTTTTTTTATCCAAATTATATCTTTAGGATTAGATAGAGATTTATTTTCTTGTATAGCAAGGAGTTAGAATTATAAATAAAGCCCATGGGGCTAGTTTTTAATCATTCCAAGTTAGAGAGAACACAAGTAGAGAGAGAGAGAGAGAGAGAGAGAGAGAGAGAGAGAGAGAGAGAGAGAGAGAGAGAGAGTGGAGGCCGAGAGGAATTGGAGAGCGAGAGCAATTTGGCTTCGATCGGTTGTAAGCTTTAGTTTATTTTAATGCAAGTAGTTATTTCCCTTTTATTATTGATGCCTTTTGTTATGATGAACAACGAGTAGTCCACCTACTTCTAGGGTTGGGGTGAGCCCGACAATAGCCAAGCGTGTCTAAGGTAAAGATACGAACTTTATTATGTTTTGATCATTTACTACCTTTTATATGTTTATTACCCATTTAATAGACACTCATGTTAACTACTTGGATTTCAAACATAAATTTGGTAGATACAATTAGGGTTTCTTGAGAGAGTTGTCCAGTTGTTGGAAATGGCGAAAGCTTGATCCTTGGATGTGATTGCATGATTATTTCTCTTTATCTTGCCTTATGCATGATTGGTTATCGTTGTCACAAACCCCGATCCTGAAAGTTTTCTTTTACATTGTCTAAATCAAAATTTGCAATTCGTTCGTTACTGTTTTCTCCTCAATATCGACTACTTCTAGTCGACATCTACCACTGATTCATCGATCAAGCAAGATCGCTCTCGTTTTTGTCTCTGCAGGTACTTGATATCGACCAGCCTTACTCGACATCGGCCAAACCTACTCGACGTCAAGGAGACCTAGTCGACGTCAACCACCACCAGTGACCCTTTCTTGCTCGAATTCGACTGTTCCTGACCTCTGTCAACTACCCCTAGTCGAGGTCGAGTACTCATGTGGTCGATCACCGTTCGTGAGATTTGCTTGCTACCTGAGATCCGTTGACACGCTTCCTCGAGGATCGATCCCGACTTCCTGTTGCTACATCGGGAGGAACTCTTGTAATTATTTGTGTGGGAAGGAATCTGGTTTGATTTATATTATTATTTATTGAACACGATTTCCTCCTACAACAATTAGCAAGAGCGCGCATGCATAGTTGCATACTAGTGACAACATTTTCGGTCAAAACTATCCCCTTCCAATCTTAATATGTTATGTACTCTTCTATTACATTAAATGTATGTGATCTGTTTCGTACTTTTAAGGCCCAAGCGTTTCTCTTGTACGATAACTAAACAACAAAAAAATGATCAACATAAATGTCAATTTCCAAACAACTTTTAGCTATGAGTTGCTTTTGAAAAGATTCTACTACTTAATTGTGAGAATAGAGCACATATTTTATTTATTTTGTAGTTTATCAATCTTTGCCATTGTACATTAAGAATTCTAACATTCTAATTTGGATTGTGGCATATTTAATACCTCACGTTGAAAATTGTAACCTGTTTTTCGCTTCATCTGGATTGGATTCTTAGATTCTAATCTAGAAGATGCTTTCGGTTTCGTCTAAAATTATAATATGTATTTTTGGATTCTAATTTAGAATGAATTGCTTATCCTGGTCTCTTTTGGTTCCACCTCAGTTTAGCATTTTTTGATTTCTTGAATTTCCGTTTTTGAGCTTGGAAAATCATGATAGCAGATAATTTGCCTTGGATTGACTTTTTGGTTTCTGAAATTTCAGTTTTTGAAGAGCTAGCAACAGGTGAAGTCTTTGGCAAATCCTGAGCTTGGAAAATTAGGCAATAATGATCTTTAAAAATCTATTTGATGTGTGAAGACCTAGTTACAAAACAATTTAGCCTATTAGTTCAATCGGTAGAGCATTGTGTTTAGACACAAGATGTGAGTTCGAATCCTACATAGGCCATAAACATTAACAAATATAGCAACAAGCCTATCTTTTTTACAAAAAAAAATATGCTTGTGTTTACAACCAAAAATAGAGAGGAGAGAATGAAAGAAGCAATCAATGTTTTCAAGCACCACATGATTTACAATTGGTGCAAGAAATGAGACAACTAGGGAGGCGAATATAGCCAAAAACAAATCTTTAATTAAGGGTAATACAAAAACAAAAGGATCCGGAGGTGTGGCTGATGTGGAAGGGAGAGTGCAAGGGAGCAGACCAAGAATTGAAGGTGATCGAAAATTGGGGAGATTGTTCAATTGGGCAACAGTTCGGATGAAGAGGATGTTGAGTTAGCTTGTACTGGGGCTGATTTTTTTAAAGGTATGTAAACAGTTGTCCACAGAATATTTTGTGGCCCAACAAGTAGAAAACAAGGGTGTTAGGGGTGGAAAAACTCAAATTAGAGCTTACTAGAGAGTCAAGTCGAGTAACAAAGCAAGCCAACTCAGATTAATTGTTGATTATTCAAGAAATTAAGAAAGCAACTCAATATCTAGATTCTCGACAATCTATGTGGGATTCGAACCCATACAAGGACACAAAAGACTCAAACAAAGAATGAAAAAAAAAAACAAAAAGAAAGAATGAAAGAGATTAAAAAAAAAAAGCAAACTCCTTTCTTCTCCCCGGCAACGGCCTCAAGAATTTGGTGCAGGACGAATGCCATTGGCACTTTCGCACTTTGCCAAATAGTAATAAAATCCAAACTCAAAGCACAAAACCAATAGATTCGCAAATCAGTGAATTGATAAACCAAACAAATACTAGTACACTACCAAAAACACAGGAAATAGCCACGGATTTTTTAGCAACGACATAGGGTTGTGGCCGAATCCGTGGCTGATAACTACGAACGTAGCCACGACCTGACATGTCGTCGCTAAATAAGTTCGAGTGAAAATTTTCGTGGCTAAATCCGTGGCTGGGGTGATGACATAAATTCGTGTCCAAATTGTCATGAATATTAGCCACGATCATTAATGTCGTAGCTAAATTCATGGCTGTTAGCCACGACTTTGCTACTATTGAAATATTCGTGGCTGATTTCGATGCCAATAAACCCGCAAAAAAAATACCGTGGATGTACCAGTGGCTAAGAAGAAGTGACAATTGGCAATCATGACCTGAATTCATGGTCAATAGCCACGAATTTAGCCACTGTTGGAAAGTCCGTGGCTGAATTCGACGCTAATATGATCATGCTCATTGTCCTTTACTATATCCGAATTTGGGTAATTATTCACACAAATCAAAGCAAATAATAATTTTAAAGCTCAAAATATCACCTAAAAAAATTATTATAGCCCAAAGGCGGTCAAGCCCAATATCAAAGATAGTAAAATCCCAAAGACGGTCAACCCGTTAGTAGTAGTCAAAGTCCAATGAATATGGAAGCCCAATTAATAGCTCTCGACATATTAAAGAGCTCAATTAATAGCCACGGTCATATCCGTGGCTAATGACGTGGCTATTTACAGTTAACCTCATATGACACACTTCAATTTCTAATGGACTTTAATTTATTATGGGCTCAAATATGGCTATATTTTTCGCCAATAGGCCCATTAATGATATATGTCTTTATTTGCCAATAAATACTCAAAAATAAACAAAACTAATAATTGTTGAATAAAATGTGTTTTGAGGGAAAAAAATCATATAAGTAACTAATAATCGTTGAATAAAATATTATATTAACTAATAAACTCATATGAGAATATTAGGAGAGTTTATTTTGAGGAAAAATCATATAATTTGCTACTGATTGTGGAATAAAGCTTTATATTATGTAATATATTCTTATTAGAATACTATAAGTGTGTGTTTTGAGGAAAAACCATATATGTACTTAATAATTGTGGAATAAAACCTTATATTATCTAATAAAATGTTATAAGAATACTATAAGTGTGGGTTTTGAGGGAAAATCATATAAGTAACTAATAATTGTTGAATACAACTTTATATTAAGTAATAAATTCTTATTATAATGTTATAAGGGTATGTTTTGAAGAAAACTCATATAAGTAACTAATAAATGTTGAATAACATCTTAAATTAACTAATAAATTCTTATTAGTTTCTACCAAAAATAAATTCTTACTAGAATACTATAGGAGTATGTTTTGAAGAAAACTCATATAAGTAATGAATAAATGTTTAATAAAACCTTATACTGACTAATAAATTTTTATTAGAATACTATTAGAGTATGTTTTCAGGAAATCTAATATAAGTAACGAATAAATGTTTAATAACACCTTATAATACTAATAAATACTTATTAGCATACTATAAGGGTATGTTTTGAGGAAAACTCATATAAGTAGCTAATAAGTGTTGAATAAAACTTTATATTAAGTAATAAAGTTGTAGAATACTATAAGTGTTGGATAAAACATTATAGTATTGTAACAAGAATAATATAACGTTTTAGAATACTATAAGAGTAGGTTTTGTGGAAAACCTCATATAAGTAACTGACAAATATTTAATAAAACATTATATTAACTAATAAATTCTTATTAGAATAGTATAGGAGTATGTTTTGAGACAAACTCATATAAGTAAAGAATAAATGTTTCATGAAACATTATATTGACTATTAAATTCTTATTAGAATACTGTAGGAGTATGTTTTGAGGGAAACTCATTGTTAAGTACCGAAGAAATGTTTAATAAAACCTTATATTGACTACTAAATTTTTATTACAATACTATAAATATATGTTTTGAGGAAAACTCATATAAGTAACGAATAGATGTTTAATAAAATCTTATATTTAATACTAAATTCTTATTAGAATACTATAAGAGTATGTTTTGAGGAAACCTCATATAAGTAACTGACAAATATTTAATAAAACCTTATATTGACTAATAAATTCTTATTAGAATACTGTAAAAGTAAGTTTTGAGAAAAACTCATAAAACTGATGCACAAATACTTAATAAAACCTTATATTAACTAATAAAATTTTATTAGAATACAATAAGAGTATGTTTTGATGAAATCTCATATAAGTAATGAACAAATGTTTAATAAAATTTTATATTAACTACTAAATTCTTATTAGAATACTATAAGAGTATATTTTGAGGAAAACTCATATAAGTGATGAACAAATGTTTAATAAAACCTTATATTAACTAATAAATTCTTATTAGAATACAATAAGAGTATGTTTTGAGGAAATATCATATAAGTAATGAACAAATGTTTAATAAAACCTTATATTAACTACTAAATTCTTATTAGAATACTATAAGAGTATGTTGTGAGGAAATCTCATATAAGTAATGAACAAATGTTTAATAAAACCATATATTAACTACTAAATTCTTAATAGAATACTATAAGAGTATGTTTTGAGGAAAACTCATATAAGTGATGAACAAATGTTTAATAAAACCTTATATTAACTACTAAATTCTTATTAAAATACTATAAGAGTACGTTTTGAGTAAAACTATCTCATATAAGTAATGAAAAAATGTTTAATAAAACTTATATTAACTCATATAAAAGTATAAAAGTATGTTTTGAGAAAAAACTCATATAAGTAACTAACAAAGTTTTAATAAAACCTTATATTAACTAATAAATTCTTATTAGAATACTATAAAAGTATGTTTTGAGAAAAATTCATATAAGTAACTAACAAAGGTTTAATAAAACCTTATATTAACTACTAAATTCTTATAAGAATAAAATAAGAGTATGTTTTGAGGAAAACTCATATAAGTGACTAACTAATGTTGAATAAAATCTTATATCAACTACTATAATCTTATTATAATAGTATAAGAGTGTGTTTTGACGAAAGCTCATATGAGTGACTAATAAATGTTGAATAAAATCTTATATTAACTAGTAAATTCTTATTTGAATAATATAAGAGTATGTTTAGAGGAAAAATCATATAATTGACTAATAAATGTTTTTCAAAACATTATACTAACTTATACATTCTTTTTATATGAATTTTTTATACCAAACCTAAAAATATTAAAACTAATATTTAAAAAATTCGCAAAAATACGGATACTGAACTAGTTTAATGATGTTGGGTAAAATCATTCGCATAAGATAAGGATATTGATATTTATTTTCTATATATGAATTGTGAAGGAAAAAAAAATTCACTCCTGAAATTATTTTACCGCATATTGTAATTTTGAGCAACAAATTTCCCCCCAAAATTTTGGTCTAAATTTAAAGCGGTCTCAAATAGGGCTCTAACCCTAATTTTTTCAATCGACCGCTTCACAGAGGAAGAGGCGCCTCTCCTGCCTCTTCAAGTCTCGCCTCTTCTGTCCATGGTGCTTCTCCTTCCTCATTCCTCCTTCCTCTTGGTCTCATATCCCCGCCGGATCCTCTTGCTTTTTGTGTTGCCGTCGTCTCCTCGGATATGCGAAGTACCGTCACCACCCAACGACCTTCGTCTTCAGATCTCGAACCCAACGACCTTCATCCTTGATGTTCAGACACGTCACTTGGTTACGGATCTCCCTGCATTCAAGGCCGAAGGTGAGCTCGTTCCCTCTTCTCCTCCTCTACTCTCGCTTTCCCCGTCCTTCTCTTTCTATATTTTGGTGCTGATGTGAAATATGGTTTTTTTGATGCATCACATTTGAGAAGAGGAAACACGAGAGAGAGCGCCAATTGAGGAAGATCTTTGTTGTTTGCTGCTTCAGCTTTGCATCAATCTCTCTTTCAATCGACCATGGCTCTCACCCGCTTGGATTTGGTCCCGGTTTGTGCTCAACCTGTGATGTATTTGAATGTTCTCAAATCCTCTTTTTAAGCCTTTTCTTTTGAAATCCCTCAAAGGCTCCTCCTCGGGCTGATGTTTTGAAAAAGTCTGAAAAATAGAATAATTGTAAATCTGGGCAGGGATGGGTGTTGTTGCCCTCGGCATGAAAGCAACAGTTAAACTTTATGCGAAAGCCTCTATATTCTTATTTGTTAATAACAAAAGTTATTTGATGGAAAGCATGATCTTTTATGCCTTTATGTGTTATTTTGCATGGTTATCGTTGTGGTGTTGATACCCTGGCTTTGGAAGTATTTTATTTTATAGAATTTATTCATTGAAATCTGCGTTCTAAGTTCGAAAGCTTTGCAATTTAAGTTTCTGTGTTGTCGATCTCGGGGAGTTTTTAGTCGATATCGAGTAGTGCTTTGTCGATATCGAGTAAGGGTTTGTCGAGATCGGGTTTCTGTGTTTGGTCTTCTTTTCTGTTGTCGATTTCTGTAGTCGATATCGAGTAGCTCTTTGTCATATCGATCAAGCTGTTGTCTTTGCTTTAGTTTCTGCTTTTGTTTGTTATTTCTGTCTTTCTGTTTGCTTTTCTGTTTGTGAGATTTACAGCTACCTGAGATCCGCTGACACGCTTCCTCGTGGATCGATCCTGACTTCCCACTACTGCATAGGGAGGGAGTCTTGTTATCATTTGCAAGGGACGGAATCTGGTTTGCTTTGCTTTATTCGTATTTTATTTGCATTCTCGATTTCCTCCTACAACAAATTGGCGCCGTTGCCGGGGAAGCAATCATTCGCGCCTTAGTTAGTCAGATCTCACTTTTCTTTTGAATTACTTCGTAGGTATATGCGCCGTTCTGGTCAAACACCTAGGTTTGACGCCTTAGACGAACCGGATCGCCTTATACACATCCAAGCTAAACTGAAAAAGAGCCATGGCGGCTGCAAAGACACATGAACAGCTAATTGAGAGGCTTTAGAGGGAACTAGCCACCAAAGATACTGCTCTCACCGTTGAGAGAGCACGCATTACACAGGAAGTTGCGCGAAGGAGGCAAGTGGAAGATGAGCTTGCCCAATACCCAACAACTGCAGAGGATTATATGCACCCGACTCTCATCGTGCCTGAATCGGCCATTCTAATCCCTGAAAATAACTATGAAATTCGCACTACGTTCCTTATTGAAATTAAAAATAATGCTTTTTTTGGTAGATTTAATGACTGTCCTCTTCAGCATGTTACCAACTTTACTGATATGTGTTGTTCTCTTGCTGAAGGTACCACCTTGGAGTACATCTTGATGAAGGCTTTTCGTTGGTCCCTATCAGGTCCATCATTGAAGTGGCTTGAAGGGCTGAAACTGCGATCCCTCACAACATGGGCTGAAGTAAAGCAGGAATTCCTCAACAAGTTCTTTCCTCCTGCCAAGACAGCGCTCCTTCGCCAGAAGATTACATCTTTCAAACAGAAACCTAGGGAGCAAAAGCTTGGGAAAGATATAAGGATCTGCTGCGATCATGCCCTACACATGGACAACAACCCTGCGTAGTCTAGAAGATCTTTTTCAACTCTCTTGACTTGGCTGCTAAGGATAGGATCAACACTTATACTCACTATGAGTATATGACAATGCCGACAGCTAACGCATGGGCTGCCCTTGACAAGCTAACTAACTATGACAACAAGTATGGGACTCCAACCAACTATAAGGAGAATGCCTAGGCTAGGCCAGCCCCATCCATGCCCCTCTATGAGCCCTCCAAAAAAATTGACCCAGATGTCAAGGAGCAATAATACAGAGATCAGAATCGCAAGCTCCTCAAGCAATTCAAGTATCTTTCTGTCAAGTAGGCCTACATCGAATGCGGATCACAGCGGCACACCACTACTGAGTGCCCACACACAGAACAAGTCAGGTTGGCAGAGTACCACGAAGAGGCAGCTTACGCAGGGGGTCCCAATCGCTACATGGGGGACCAAAGGTTTCAGCAACCACAATGGAACCAAGGTGCCCCTAGGAACCCCCCACCCTACAGAGCTCTAGGACATCCGGAAAGGGACCAGAAAAGGAATGATCTACAGACCGTCCTAGAGGAGATACGGAGAAATCATTCAGACGCCAAGCAATCCTTCAACTCAGTCTACACTCAGATACAAGGTGTCAACTCTAGGCTTGGGGAGATCAATGTCTGGAGAAAATCAATTGATACACAAATTGGCCAGCTAGCAGCAGGAGTCCCCAGACAGTCAGGTTCACTCCTAGGATCTTCAGAACCAAATCCCAAGGGAAAGATTGGACACGTCGCTGCTGTAAAACTCAGAAGCAGCCATCAACTACAAGAGCTAGAGGTCGGAAAGCAGCAGGACGAAGGAACTGAACAGCAACTCGATATCGACCAGACCTTGGTCAATGTCAAGAAGAGGCAACTCGATATCGAGGAAGGACAACTCAATATCGACGATAGAGTGGACCAACCTTCATCTGCACAACACAACAACTCGACATCTAGAAAAGTAGTCGATATCGAGGAACAGCTGGTCGATATCGAGGAGAACCTAGTCAACGTCGAGAAAGTTGCAACACCTCCGACATCTGTTCTGGCTCCGAACCAGAAAAAGAAGTTGCCCTTCCCAATAAAATCTCCACAGGATCCAACGGAGAAGAAGTTTCAGCGCTTCATCAAGATGCTTCAGAAGCTCAATGTCACCATACCCTTTACTGAGTCTCTTAATGAAATGCCATCCTACGTCAAATTCCTCAAGGAGATTCTAAGCAAGAAGAGGTCAATGGCTGAGATTACAGAGGAGTGCAGCCATATGGACATACTTGAGAAGAGGCTAGAACCAGGTAAGTTTGCGATAACCATTGGATTTGATCAATACAAATTTAATGCTTTATGTGATCTTGGAGCTAGTGTGAGTATAATGCCTTTAACGATATGGTCCAAGATTAAGATAGACGCCCTAGAGCCTGTGGATGCTAAGCTTTATATGGCCAACAGCACGGTGGTCATTCCAACAGGCATGGTGGACAATGTACCAGTGCAAGTAGGTAAGTTCTTTGTCCCTACTGATTTCTTAATTATTGATATGGCGGGGGACCCTGCTTGTCCAATTATTCTAGGAAGGCCCTTCTTGGCGACGGTGGATGCCAACATAAGCGTAAGGAAGAGAGTACTCACTTTCAACAACAGCGATGATGTAATTGAGTATTCTTTTAATAAAATTGAAAGGCATACAAGTCCCATGGAAGAGGTAAAGTCTATATCAGCTGGTTACATTACTTGTGGGGAGCCTAAGGTAAGAAATATGACTCCTGAAGAGCTGAAAAAGAGAGATATGGAGGCCTAGGTGGAGAAGATCATGGTCATCCTGAAAGAAGAAACAGAGAATCCACTCGATACAGACCAAGGTACGTCGATTTGGACTAACTATTTTTCGGATGCCTTGACAGGATGCAAGTATAGGGTCGAAGCCGACCAGAACTCCTCGACATCGAGGAATTTGGTCGATATCGACCAAACTCAAAACCCACCACCAGCAGCAGCGTCGTTGAGCAGCCAACATGTAGCCACAGACTCCTCGATATCGAGTAAACTACTCGATATCGACCAAAAGCTCGCTGTCTTGACTTCATCTCCAGCGACGAGCACTCCACTGGCGGCGACGGACTACTCGATATCGACAACCTTAGTCGATATCGACCAGGCACCACCTTCCTCGACTCCAGCATCCTCGAGCAACAGGCCACCAGGAGCAGATACTTCCTCGATATCGAGTACTGTTACTCGAGATCGACCAAATACAGTGGCCCCCGAATCCGTTTCTACGAAGGTAAGCCAAGGTATGAATCTTTCTTCTCCTATTTCAATTAAGGATTTATCCATACATGGGAGAGGTTTGCCTTAGTATGTGCGCTTATGTAGGATTTCCAATGATGAGCCTAAAGAGTATGAAGTTAGAGACAAGCTCTATGTTTTCAAATCAAAAGATCATTGGTTTCCCAACAAATTCAACAAGAAGAGGATGGGGCCCTTTGTGGTGAACAAGATCCATTCTGGAGGATTGCAGCTGATGGATAAGAATGGAGTCCTATTTGAAGCCCAAGCTACATGGGCCCTGCAAATGCCACCTTGAGCTTAATGGAGAAAGTCGTCCTAGAGATTATAAAATCTAGAGCTTGTAAATAGACATTTATTTTTGGGACTTTTTGACATTGTAGCTTTTTGTTTGTTTTTGGTTTTTGAACTATTAGTTTTTCTATAGTGGGTATATGTCTTCTATATTTTTTTAGGTCCATGGGGATAGAAGCAAGCTAAATTCGGACTAGGCCCAGAGCATAGCACTCGACATTATCAAGCCCTGCACATCTGTCTAGTGAGTTTCTTTCTTTACCCTTGTTTTTATACAGTGAGGACACTGTAATGTTTAAGTATGGGGTGGGGGAAGGGCTTACTTTGTGCATATTTGATATATTTGACATTATGTGTGCATATTTAGAGTTTCATTCTTGAATTGCTTATACATGGCTATATACTTTGGAATTCATATTTGATATCTATGTCCTTATATGCATGTTTTCCAAAAGTTTGAAAAAATGACCCCCATGTTTGCGACTCGCGAGAAGGCAGTGCTGAGGTTAAAGAGGTAAAAGCATTATTATTGAAAAAAGCATTATGAAAGGTGATGAATCTTATGAAAAAGGAATGTGGTTGAGAAAGTTTGAAAATACTCCATTTCCTCGGATCATTAGCACCACATTGCCAAATATTGCCCACCTTTAGCCTTTTACCAATCTACTTCTTTATTGAGCTTAAATTAAAGTCCTCTTGATTATTAATGCTTTGTCACGAATAAATGTTTTTGCATAACCCTTCTTTTATGAGTAGCTGTTGCTTTTTTATATTTGCACATGCATGGATTTGTGACACTAGTACCTTTTTGACGATGGTAATTGACTGCAGGGACATATGGCAATGAATCTAAGATGTTGAGAGTTTTGATTCCTTTCCCTGAATGACAAATAAAAGTATTGCTTGAGGACAAGCAAGCTTAAGTATGGGGTGTTTGTTGTGACCTGAATCTGCCATGTTTTACAGTAACTTTTATATCGTTTTCTGCATACATTTCATGCATTTGGGCTAGAATAGTACATAATCTATGTAGTCTATGTTTATTTGCCAAATTATGGAATCTACACCAGTTTCTGTTTAAATTCGCAGAATTCGAGGCAATTCACAATAGTTCTGAGAAAGGACGAAAAGCTCAGAAATCAACTACAGAAGTCCAAAGTCAAGGAATGACATAACCAGGACGAATCAAGCTGGAGCCAAGAGTTACTCGATATCGAGTACATTTACTCGATATCGACCAGAGATGTTCGAGCAGTGCCTGGTCGAGTAGGAGCTGATCGAGGAGCTGAAGACGAAATCAACCCGACACTTGGACCTTACTCCATATCGAGTACTTTGCTCGATATCGACAAACTCAACATCGCATGTCCGAGCCAGTGTCGGGGAGAAATTGCTCGATAACACCAGGCCATCCAAAGTCGACACCATGTAATCAATATCGAGTACTTTGCTCGATATCGACAAGACCTGAGGCACCTGTCCGAGCTAGATCGAGAACCAGTTACTCGAGATGCCTAAAAGCTGAAGTCAACGACGGTGTTACTCGATATCGAGTACTTTACTCGATATCGAGGAGAGATTTTTGGGGCCGCGTTACGCGGTGAGCTGTCCGACGCGGTTTGGGATTACTTGGAGCCGAAGGAGTCCGATTCTATCCAAGATCTATCAAGTTCTATATATGGAGCGAAGATTTACCCACACATGGAGGATTTACCTTTTTGGATTTATTTCTTTTATTCCATTTATTTATCTTTAAGTAAGTAGATATTTAGATATAGATATAGATAGACTTTCTTACCTTGATTAACAAGGGTTGGAAGCCTATAAATAAGGCCTTAGGGGCTGAGTTTTATTCATTCAATTTCAGAGAGAACAAGTAAGTAGTTACATAGAGAAAGAGAGAGTTTGTGGCAAGTAAGGTGGAAAGGCAAAAGCAGATTTGGCTTGTTCGGTTGTAAGCTTTCTTTGGTTTATAAATGCAAGTTAGTTTCTTTTTTTTACTGATGAGTTTCTTGATAATGAAGAGCGAGTAGTCCACCCACTTCTAGGGTCGGGGTGAGCCTGACGGTGGCCATGTAAGATGAGGCGGTAAAAGTTTGAGCTTTTTATGCAATTCGTCTTCTATCCCTATGAGCATAATTCTTTTGCGAAAGTTGAAGGTGATCCTTTTTTGTGTTATTGAAGCGAAAGTGATCTTAATGCAACTTGGGTTAATTATGTGAAAAAGGGTTAGTAACAATTAGGGTTTATGCGAAAGCCTCTATATTCCTATTTGTTAATAACGAAAGTTATTTGATGGAAAGCATGATCTTTTATGCCTTTATGTGTTATTTTGCATGGTTATCGTTGTGGTGTTGATACCCTATCTTTGGAAGTATTTTAGTTTATTGAATTTATTCATCGAAATCTACGTTCTGAGTTCGAAAGCTTTGCAATTTAACTTTCTGTGTTGTCGATCTCGGGGAGTTTTTAGTCGATATCGAGTAGTGCTTTGTCGATATCGAGTAAGGGTTTGTCGAGATCGAGTTTCTGTGTTTGGTCTTCTTTTCTGTTGTCGATTTCTGTAGTCGATATCGAGTAGCTCTTTGTCATATCGACCAAGTTGTTGTCTCTGCTTTAGTTTCTTCTTTTGTTTGTTATTTCTGTCTTTCTGTTTGCTTTTCTGTCTGTGAGATTTACAGCTACCTGAGATCCGCTGACACGCTTCCTCGTGGATCGATCCTGACTTCCCACTACAGCATAGGGAGGGAGTCTTGTATTCATTTGCAAGGGACGGAATCTGGTTTGCTTTGCTTTATTCGTATTTTATTTTCATTCTCGATTTCCTCCTACAACACCGTCCCACCGCTCCATCAATGTTAAGCTTCACCCACCCATCCGACGGTGGGGTTCAGTGCGCACCCTCCTTAGCTCTAGTCTTCTTCTTCTCGATGCCCAGCGTCTTTCTTCTCGCAACACCATGCTCCGCATGGAGAGTCCATATGTGGTCTTGCTCCAAGCATTGGTACAGATCAGTTCTGACCACCATGTGGTTTCTTTAGTTCAAAAGCTTCCAAAAAACTACCGCAAAGACGGCGTTCCACTTTGGCCTCCCTGTCTCCTGTCCCAAGTCGAGGATATTCATCCTCAACCAAGTCGCAAAGGGGGAGTCGAAGAAGTCGAACCTCATCTTGGCCCCCACCACCTGAGACCAAAGACTTTTAGCAACATCGCAGTCCCTATAGAGATGAATAAGGGATTCACTACCATTAGAACAACAAGGGCGAGCATCAGAGTTACCTAAGTGCCGTCGGAGGCGTTCGAGGTTCGTCATCACCCCGGCTTTGGCCAGCAACCACACAAAGGCTCTAATTTTCTCATCCACATCCAGCTTCCAAATCGCCTTGAAGAAAAGGATGTCCACATTGCTTCTGCTACCCAGTTTCCGCAAAGTGTGGTAACCCGATTTGACCGTGTACTCCCCGTCTTTGCTATGCGACCAGCCCAGTATGTCCTCCCTATCTGTGACCGTCAACGGTGCTAACATGAAGAGTAATGGCAATGGTAGGTGACTTGCAAGCACACCCCTTTTCCAGTACCCCCCCCCCCCCCCCGACCTCCCACATATCCGCAACCATCGCATCCTCCTTTTGGGTAATGGCTCCCTGGTATGCTGCAACAGGGCCATCTCCCCTAACCACTTTTCTTTCCAAAAGCAAATGCCTCTCCCATCTCCGAGACACTAGTGAACATTAGGCTTGATCCCCGTCTCCGAAGCTTGCTTGATTCCTTTCCAAATTATAGATGCTCCCGCCGAATTCCCCAACGATTTGTTCACATACTTGCTGAAGAGAATCTCGGTCCACAGACCTTGTTCATCCTTGAACAATCTCCACCCAAGCTTTGCCACAAGCGCCGTGTTTAGCTCTTTCAGTCTCTTGATTCCTAGACCCCCTTGATCAATGGGCTGCGTCACTTCGTCCCAAGCGACTTTGTGGATGCGCATCTTGTCCAGGGAGGAACCCCAGATGAAACCCCGACAGAGCTTTTCCATCTTCCTACAAACCTCTTCCGGGAGGATTATGGTGGACATGGTATGGATAGGAATCACCGAGAGGACCGCCTTCGCCAGAGTCGTCCTTCCTGCAAAGTTCAGAAGTGACGCTCTCCATTCGGAGAGCTTGGAAGCGAACTTATCGAACACATGTTTGAATGTACCGTTGTTCATCCGCTTGTGGAGGATCGACACTCCCAGGTAGTTGCCTAAGTCAACAGTCATAGTTATCCCTCCCTCCGCCTGGATTTTGCCCCTAACCTCCTCCTTCAAATTCTTGGAAACAAACACCCCAGACTTTGGGAGACTGACCTTCTGACCCGAGGCGTCACAAAAGCCTTCCAAGCACGCCCTAACCACCCTAACTTGTTCAACCGAACGTTCACCAAACAGGAGAATGTCGTCAGCAAAAAAGAGGTGTGAGATCACCGGCCCACCTCTCGCCACCCTAATAGGTTTCCAATCCCCCTCCGACACCGCACAAGCAATAACATGACTCAATCTTTCCATACACGGGATGAAGATGTAGGGCGATATACGCTCGCCTTTCCGGATACCCCGCGACGGAGTGAATTGATCGATTGCCTCCCCATTCCACAAGACCTTCATTTTGAGCGTTCAAATACATTCCATAATCCATCCCACCCAGACATTCGGGAAGCCTGCGAGGATCAGCGTTTCTTCGATAGACTTCCAAATCAATCTGTCGTAAGCTTTCTTGAGATCTAATTTAAGGGACATCTAACCCTTCATACCATGTTTCCTTCTCATTGAGTGCACCATCTCTTGAGCAATGACGATATTGTCCGACATCAGTCTCCCTGTGATAAAACTCCCTTGCGTAGGGCCAACTAAACTGCCCATGATCGGCTTCAAACGGGCTGCCAAAATCTTAGTGATGGCCTTGTATATCACATTGCACAGACTCACCGGACGAAACTGTTGTACGCTTTCTGGCTTGCCGACTTTGGGCTGGAGGTTGATAAGGGTGTCGTTCACCCCCAACAGCAGCTTGGACGAGAGGAAGAAGTCTCTCACAAAGCTAACCACTGATTCCCCAACCGTATCCCAACAACTTTAGAAGAAGACCAGGTGAAAACCATCTATGCCCGGCGCTTTATACGCCCTCATAGCCTTGAAAGCCTCTTTGATCTCCTCCTCCTTAGCAATGTGAGAAACTCCCGCCCACACATCATGTTGAAGCTGAGGAAAGTCACCTGGAAGCTCCGCCGAAGACCCCTCCGGGCCTGCTTTGTACAACTCTTTGAAATAATTCAAGGCAATAGACTCGACCTCCTTCGCATCATCAATCCACTCGTCCCCATTACCTGTAAGGCCCTCAACTCTATTACACTTCTGTCTGATAATGGTGGAAGTGTGGAAATATCTAGTATTTTGATCTCTGAAGCTCAACCATTTCTCTCTCGATTTCTGGTACCACAGAATCTCTTCTTGTTCGAGAACGGCGTCAAGCTCAGCCTTCAGCTTCGCTTCTCTTTCCCTCACCCATGAGTCCGAGATCCTAGCCATCCTCCGTTGCAGAGCCTCCGGCGATTTAGCCAGACTCTCCTTGCGGCCCTGGATCCTTCCAAACACCTTCTTGTTCCATTTGGATAGGCCCTCACCCAAACTCCCTAAGGTTTACTGCGTAGTCCTGTCCTTTCTCCAATTGTCTTTCACAAACTCGGGAAACTCCTCATGGGTTAGCCATGCACCTTCGAACCGGAAAGGGCGTCTCCCCATGTTCATCACGATCTAAGGACTGACTTCAAGAAAGAGAGGACAGTGATCCGACGAATATCTCGGAAGATGACGTACCCTAGCATCCGGCCATCTGAGGCGTCCATCCACGTTCGTAAGCACCCTATCCAGTCTTTTCGAGACAATCCTCTCACCTAGAGACTTCTTACTCCAAGTAAAGTCCTGCCCCGAGAATCACATGTCGACCAGGTTGCACTGACTGATTATACTCCTGAAGATGTGGGCGTCTTGATGTAACGCGCCAGTACCCCCAAACGTCTCCTCCGGATTTATAATGCAATTGAAATCACCTCCCATGAAAAGGGTCCCTCAATAGCATCCACGCGGCTTTTCAACCTCTCCCAGAAAGGTGCTCTCCTAGCCACCGACCGGGGGAGGGGGGGGGGCATAGACAACCACCACATGAGCCCTTCTACCGCCAAGTTCCCAAGAAGCATGTATAAAGTCTGCACTCCTCTCGTGGATCTCCAAATCACAATTATCCTTGTTCCAAAGCAGCCATACGCCCCCAGCAAAACCTTCAGCCTCTATACGAACCAACTAGAGAACTTCAATTTCTTACAGACTTCTTCCGCCCGGTCACCTGACACCCGAGTTTCCATCAGCGCTAGGACGTCAACCTCACACTTACTCCGGATAAAACACATAGCCCTACCAAAGCTCTTCTTACCTTCACCGAAGCAATTTTAAAATAGAAAATTCAGTTTCGAATCCAAAGAAAAAGAACAAAACTGAAAAGGGGAAACAAGGAGAAGGATCACTGTCTTTTATACCTCACTGTGGCCACATTCCGAATCCAGCCGATTCCAAATCGACCTTCCCTTGTCATTAGCGTCCCGTTTGGCCTCGACATTCCCCTTTTTGCCGTCATTAATGGTTGACCCGTGTCCCTTAGGATCTTTCACCGGCTCGGGATTTGGTTTGCCGCCACTCTTGCCATTAATGCCAGCCCCATTCATAACGGTCTGAAATTTAATATTGTTTTTCGCACTCCTTCTCGCCGGACCGTTCTCTGCTCCTCTTCCGCCGCCAGCATCGTGGGCGTTACCCATGTACTTCGGCGCCAGGGGGAGGGGGGGCATAGACAACCACCACATGAGCCCTTCTACCGCCAAGTTCCCAAGAAGCATGTATAAAGTCTGCACTCCTCTCGTGGATCTCCAAATCACAATTATCCTTGTTCCAAAGCAGCCACACGCCCCCAGCAAAACCTTCAGCCTCTATACGAACCAACTAGAGAACTTCAATTTCTTACAGACTTCTTCCGCCCGGTCACCTGACACCCGAGTTTCCATCAGCGCTAGGACGTCAACCTCACACTTACTCCGGATAAAACACATAGCCCTACCAAAGCTCTTCTTACCTTCACCGAAGCAATTTTAAAATAGAAAATTCAGTTTCGAATCCAAAGAAAAAGAACAAAACTGAAAAGGGGAAACAAGGAGAAGGATCATTGTCTTTTATACCTCACTGTGGCCACATTCCGAATCCAGCCGATTCCAAATCGACCTTCCCTTGTCATTAGCGTCCCGTTTGGCCTCGACATTCCCCTTTTTGCCGTCATTAATGGTTGACCCATGTCCCTTAGGATCTTTCACCGGCTCGGGATTTGGTTTGCCGCCACTCTTGCCATTAATGCCAGCCCCATTCATAACGGTCTGAAATTTAATATTGTTTTTCGCACTCCTTCTCGCCGGACCGTTCTCTGCTCCTCTTCCGCCGCCAGCATCGTGGGCGTTACCCATGTACTTCGGCGCCAGGGGTTGTTTACGCCTGGCTACAACCATCCATGGGCCATGACAACCCTCCCCTTCCTCTGTTGTCTCCCGTCTAAGGTGCTGGATTGGCACCATCGCCTTCGGAGTTTCGTTGATCCCTTCATTCAGGTTCGCCTCCTTCTCCGACGAAGCCAGACACTGGTTTTTGAGATGACCAACCATACCACACCCGAAGCGCACCTTCAGAATCCCCTCGTACTCAAGGAGAAACCTTTCTCCGTTAATGGTTATCGAGTCCTTTAGTGGTTCCTCCAAGTTCACCTCAACACAAACCCTAGAAAAGTTGCCTCTGTCCGTGTGCACCATTCTTTGATCCACCTTGATGGGCTTTCCCAGTCCCTCCGCCACCTTCAACACGACCTCTTCCTGATACAGGATCATCGGCATGTCGAGGATCCTAACCCACGCCGGAACAGTTTTGATAACTTCTGATGGCTTGAAGTCCGACGACCAAACCCGAATAACAAGACACTTTCCGAAAGCCGACCACGGTCCTCCGATGAGCACATTCAAACCGTCTTCCTTCGAGCTGAATCTAACTAGGAAGTTTCCCAAGGGGAGATCAATCACTTGCATCCTACCCCCCACCTTCCACACTTCTCTGAGTTTCCTATCCATCACGTACAATGGAATCCTCGGTCCTAATATACAGACCACAAGCGAGTTCTCCAAAGCCCTGGCCAAGACTTCTAACACCGCTCTGTCGATTGTAACCACCGGGTCGCCTTTTGGACCTTTCGGGAACGAGACCACAATCTTTTCTCTTATGAAACTCTCTTGAAACGTAGTTTTCGTCTGTGCTAACCTCCCCGCCACAACTGTATCACGCCATGAGGCGCCTCCTTTGGTGGCACTGGTATCCAGGGTTGAAGGGACCGTCTTCCCTGGATCAGGCTCTACGAGAGGAGGAGGCTCCGACACCTTATCCACCTGCATCTTTTCAGGCGCTTCGCCCTCCGGCGGCTTGCTCTCTTTGCTCTCCATTTAAAAGATGCTGGAGTATTCGATAACCTGTTAGTTGCTTGATTGATATATTTAAATAATTTATCTATATTTTTTTTAACCAAGATAACACCTTTCCTTTCTTCTTTTGCCTTGAGAATGCTCTCGTTACTTTTAATCAGCTCTTCAGCGACTTCAGCTACACAACCAATTCCTAAAAGTTGTGATTGCCAAACATAATCAAAATGTTGCATTTTCCCCACAAGGTTCTTATGTTTGCATTCACATTTTTTGCCCTCCGAGGGAGCGCATTTCCTTCCTGGAAAATGCCTTCATCACTTCATGAATATTCAGAATCTTTAAAATGGCTCATATCATCACAAACATTTCTGTTGTTGTAAATAACTAAACGATGATAAAAGTGGTCTTCACAGTCCACATAGAAAAGCTGCTTCCTCCTTCCTTGCTCCAAACTTTAAGCTATACGCTAAAGATTAACATTCTTGTTTCCAGAGTAATGCCAATTAGGTGCGCTATGAGAGAGCATTTCCTACAGCTACATTCAACTCCGTCTGGAGGACGAACCTCAATAAAAACACATAAGAAAGTTGATCTCGGAAGCATACGGTAACAACTGCAATATCTTCATACTTCCGGCTCTTATCCACGGCATGGAAAACCAGGGTCATAATTGTCTAGATCACTTCTTGTGGCCAACAGATGTTCCCTATCTTTCAAAGGGATCAAACGGAAGTGAATAAGCAGGTTAAGACATTAATATGAAAATATTATGTCAACTTAGACAGAAATAGAGAATATACCTGGATATGTAGCCCAAGCTAGTATATCTCGTCCTCAGGAACATCAGGTGTTAAGAACTTCTTACGATCTTCATACATCTGCTTGTAATTTAGCTTTGACTTCACTTTCTCTGGTACAGGAGCAAGGGGAATGATGCTGTCTTTGTCGATAACTCCATCTATAATACCATATTCCATGGCCTCGACAGGTGACATGTATCGGTCCCTATCAATCTCTTTCTCGATCTGTTCAATTGGGCGGCCAGAAAAGTCGGAAATGATTCTTATAACATTGCTTTTGCTATGCAGGATTTCTCTAGCTTGAATCTCAACATCTATTGCTTGCCCACTAGTGCCTCCAAGGGGCTGGTGGACCATAATTCGAGTATTAGGCATAGCGAAGCGCTTGCCTTTGGTACCACCGCCAAGTATTAGAGAAGCTGTTGAAGCAGCAATACCAAGTGCGATTGTGGACACATCAGCTCGGATGAGCTGTAGAACATCATAGATACCCATTGTGGCGCTGAAGATAAAGAAATCTAGATAAGGTCACTTTTGCATAAGAAAGAGAACTTCGTTATACATGGCACAGAGCTATAGTTCACTAAAACAGCAAATGAATCCATTTGATTGAGCTACACATACATTGACAGACATCATGAATGTAGATTAAATTTTACCACAAAATGTCAACTTGGCACATCCCAGTTAGTTGAAATGCACCTCATTCTTTCATCTTCAAGAACATTTTATTTCATATTCACAGTAAAGGACAAGACAAGAATGATCTGTTCAGTGCACCAAGTGACTGTCCTTCACTTGTAACTCATGGCATTTTTTCTTCCTTTACGAGTCATTTAAAATAAAATAAAAAATAAGCAGTGAAAAATTATACTAATATTTAAGAGGATATAAGGGCATTAAGTTAAGCGCATAATCTAAACTATGAATAAGTCAACCAGAAACAAAACTAAGTTTGAAAACTTTTTAAATGAAAACCAAAACTATTCAACTTTCAGCTTAAACAAGGACATTTGTTTCCTTTTCATATGATTTGTAACACCTGGGGATGTTGTTGAGATACAAAGTACCATCAGAAAGCGAAAGAGATAGCAAGAAATTTCAGGAACACAATAAGTAATTCCAAGATTACATTTAGACAGTAATTGAAGCGTGTTGACACCACATTAAATTCATATCAAATGAGTTTCATGTGTTCTTTATCATGAAGAACTTCACAGATTCCTTCACTTAGCAGAGAACTTCTTACGTATAAAGCTAGTCATTTCAAATCCAAGAATTGCAATCAACTTCCTGCATTGTAACAGATGGGTCTAGTTGCACGCAAATTAGGAACTGAAACAAATTCTAGCAGTACATCATTACAAGGGAGACATTCAACACCGAAGACAAGCAAGACACATACAAGGACTTCCTACTTCAACTAATTAGCCCTATCAAACAAATTTGGAGTCTATGGATAAACAGCTTCTACACATGACAGCAGGCCTCCATACCCTTCCGATAAAATAAAGTAATAGATTGCAATATTAAAGAAATACAGATTGACAATCTCGAATTGGAGAGCCAAAACCTCTTTAGATTTGATAGAGATGTTAATCTTTCACATTTTCCATGCCATACCTTTTCTCTCAATCAAAATTGTAGTAGATAGGTTCTCCAAAGAGAAACAAAGGTCCAGGACAACAACCCAAATGCATTTAGAAGACATGCTAAACTCTTAAACCACTACTATTTGTGCCTTACGATCAGAGCAACAATTCATGTAAAGCAATGAAACAGACTTGATAATTCACAATATCAGGATAAGTGCACCATAACGAGTGGAAAATTCCCTACACATTAAACTATTAGCTCAAGCTCTGCTGATTTTATAAATATCCAAACCTACAAGGTATCACTAAAACCAAATGGATATTGCAGTGTTTGAACAGAGCACAATCGTATCAGCTAGTTAGTCTACTTCTTCAAAAGTATTGCAGAATCATAGGTTAGCATTGTTATTGTATGGGGTGAAAATTTTCCAATTTTTCAGCTTCAACATGGTACTAGATACCTCAAAACCAGTTAAAGTCACTCAATGGGAACAACATTACGCAGGCCCTGCTGTTCAAAACTCAGCATCAAATATCCAAAAACAAAGAACAAAAATGAAATTAAAAATCACACGAAATTAGAACAGGAGAAGGGCCATGAAAGCAAACCTCAAAGAGCCACCGGGGGAGTTGATAAACAATCGAATATCCTTGGTATGGTCCTGAGCATCCAAAAGAAGCAACTGACTGATAATCGCATCGGCGACGAAATCGTCGATCTCATTGCCCAAGAACACAATCCGCTCTCTCAAAAGCAGCCCCATAGCGTCGGATTCGGCGCCGCGCATCGCCGTAGCGGGAGTCTGGGGTCCGGTGGCATCGATTCGGGCGTCGAATCCTAGGTCGAAGGCCGGCGAAACGAGAGATTGTTGGGAGCGCACGGAGCTCCGGGAAGCGAATGATGAAATGCGAGGAGATGGTGAAGAAGGAAAAAAGAGGTGATTGGAACGCAGAGGTTTGGAGGAACTGAGCGAAGGTGTTAGCAGGTGGGAAGGACAGAGAGATGAGGAAGATGATAGAGAGAGGAGATTCATGGTTGGGGGATTCGGGTGGAGAGAGAGGGGGAGAGAGTGATAAGGGTTTGACATAACTGGAGAAGGGAAGGAGAGTATGGGGATTTAGGTCGTGTTTGGATTATTCAACCCCAACCCATCCCAAACCAACACCAATCTAGGTTATGTTTCTACAAGCTCTAACTCACACTACTGTTGGTTTGGTTTGGGTTACGCTTAGAGGTAGCATCTGGCCTGATCGGGTGATTCGGGTCGGTTGATATCAAACTCATTCAAGTTGGATTTGTCCAAAATGAATTTTCGATTGGGTGAGTTAACGGCCTAGCAGACCTGATTTATTAAAAAAAACTAGGCTCATAAGTAACCTGGTAAAAGTGTGCAAACTTATCGGTCGCAGTCTCGCAGAGTATCCCGATCGAGGCACATGAGTAAAGGAAACCTCTCTCTCTGAAGGGGAGAAGGTGAAATAAAATATCTGATATGATCATCTCAATCTCCCACGACGAACAATTCTATATTTATGTAAGCGAGTTGATAATGGTCAATTAGTCACCTTCTATATCGATCTTGTCAATCCAAAGTTGTTTCACCTTGGCGATACCATGGAGTAACGCAAAGACTTTTGATTTCAAAGGACTTTGAAAACCAACAACACAATTAACCGCATAACCAATGCGAATGGGATTCCATTCAAAGTCCCCGATGATGTAGCCAATCGTACTATTGCTGAATGGGCTAGCCGATCCAACGAAATTCAATTTAAGTCTTCTAGGGGAAGGCTTCTTCCATTGTGGTCGTCGATTTTGCTTGGCTAGATGTGGTTTATCGCTCTGAGCAACCTACTTTTCAGTGTCAAACTTATAGGCCTTGGCAGTTTTCCAGTTGCCCACTTAGATCTCTAAGAACCTTATTATTTCCCCCTCAGACGAGATGTCAATATTGTTTAATATCATCTTATTTCAGAAGAACCAAATCATCCACCGTTTTAAGGCTAGCCTTTCCTTCTCCTCCTTTTTCAGCCCTTGTCCCAAGTTGATCCGTGAATATTCATATGATGTATCGGCTTAAATTTTGTTGTCGTTGTATTATCGTGGCGACCAACGACATATCAAGGGATGGTCTCTTAATAAATAAGCTAATAGATGAATATCATCCTCACTTTGGGTTCTGTAGAAGACGCGTGCCATAGGTATAGGGATTCTTTATGAGCGAGTCTCGACTTTGTAGGGAGTTGATAATGGTTAGTTAACATCGATGTTGTCAATCCAAAGTTTTTTCACCTTGGCGATGCCATGGAGTAACTCAAGGACCTGGACTTTGAAAACCAGCAACTGCATAACAAATGTGGATAGGGTTCCATATATTCAATGTCCCGGATGATGTAGCCAATCGTACCATCGCCAGATTGGGCATGCCGATCCATCAAAATTCTATTTAAGTCTTCCGGGGGAAGGCTTCTTCCATAGTGGTCGTCGATTTTTAGGGGTATTATTCGAGACGAATGAGCCGAGTTTGACATGTTCAAGTTCGGCTCGAACAAGTGACGAGCCGAGCTCGAGCCTAAAATTTATACGAGCTGTTTTTTTACGCTCAAACTCGGCTCGCGAGCCTATCCACATACTCGAGCTCGACTTGATAGGCTGGGCCAAGCTCAACGAACAGGCTTATGCTCGTTCAAGCTCATTGCCCAAGCTCGTTCCATCGGGCTTGATAGGCACGATAGAATGAGATTTCATTAACCCCAATCTCAAGCACATTGCACACAATTTTGAAACCATCTAATCTAGAAACCAACAATGAATCATTATGAATTTCTGAAGCAAAGGAACCACACTCAAGAAAAAAAATGCATTCGAATGAATTGAATAACAAAATTTCCTTCCTCCATTTACCATTAACTCCTCCACAGATCAAGATTGTAAGAAAAAAAACCTAGTTCACGAATAAGTAGAATAAATTAATGGTGTGAGTATAATATGATTACTACTTACAAGAGAGGTTGAACAGTTGGTGTAAATTTTGACCTCTATCTAAGTAAAGAGAATTGAAAGGGGTTGATTTGCTTTTTAATCTGAAAAACAGCAATTCACAACCTCCATTGTAGATGTACAAGAGTGAGAGGCCGTAGTCGCTGAGAGAGAATGGAGAGTTGTCCGTCACTGAGAGATCGGAGAGTGTTCGTCCTTTGGGAGTCGCCATGCCGAGAGACGGAGAGAGATCTCATATCTGCATAGTGGAGAGAAAGAGAGAGCAAAGAGTGGGCACTAGGCGGCGATGTATGAAGACTTTTACTAATAAAGAACTTAATTATCAAATACTGAGTAGTCATTAGGCCATGTTTACCAAGGTATCTAGAGATACTAGTAACACTAATATTTTATTCTCTTACTGTCACATCACCCTAGCATCTCTTTCTTACTTTCCCAACTTTATCAATAGCATCCCTAACATCTCAAAACTCATATTTTCCTACCAATTCAATTTACAAATATACCCATCTCCAATAATTACTTTGATTCTCGATTCTATTATTAGATTCATTTTTATTATTAAAATATTATTATTATTAAATTTATACTACCTTCGTTTCAAAATATAGATTCATTTTAATTTTTTGGCATACTTTATAAGGAGTTAAAACTCTATAAAATATTAAAATTTTAATTAATTTTTTAAAATAATATTATACTTAATAATAATAAGTACAATATTTATTTTAAAAAAACGAACTACATTGATTAATTAAAAAGACATTGCACCAAAGGCAACATATAAACTTAAATTCCAACTTAACAAACATATTATGAAAGGAAACAATTCAACAATACATGAAATACAATACAAAATGAAAGTTGATATCATCTTTCGAAGAGTGTTCCGAGTTCAGGGTTTCTATTGTTTAAAATCTTTTCATGCTCCTCTCTTTGGGTTTTTTTTTTTTTTTTGATAAGGAAAGAATTCGGGTGGGCTGACCCTACCCGACAGCATCCTTGCGGATGAGGTCAAGGAGACCTGGATCGTTTTTAATATCGACTCCTCGGGCAGAGTGGCTAAGGTGTGCAACCTTATCCGCCACTCTATTGCCATGGAAGAAATCTACTTCTTCCATAGTCGATAGCAGGACTTGAATATCTGATAATATTAGTTCGATCTTCCAGGGGCATTTGGATTTCCTATTTAAATGATCGATGATAATCTTGCTGTCGCCTTCAATCTGTATCTTTTCTATATGTAGTTGCCGCACCTGTTGGATCCCTAGTTTAAGAGCTAAGGCTTCTGCTTTGAGGGGATTTTGCTTGCCCAGGCGTTGGTGGTGTACTGAAATCGGGTGACCAACCCAGTCCTTAATAATGACACCTGCTGAGCTTTAACCGTTAGCAAGCGTTGAACCATCGAAGTTTAGTTTGAAAGTGCCCAGGGGAGGTTTCCGCCAGGAAATTGTTTTTTAATTCTTACTTTGTTTTTTGACAAGGTACTGTCGGAGCGGGCGAAAGTCTTCCTCAAAGTCAGCCTCAACAACCGATGTCTTATTCCAGTTATCTATATGGGATTTGATCAGTCGTAGGGCTATTTCTTTTTGTGGGATTACAGCCTGTTGAAACAGATGTTTGTTCCTGACACCCCATGTCGTCCACCACGAGAAAGCAAGGTTGGTCAGAGTGGAAGAAGGAAGGCTTTTCCCAAGGGTAGATAGGATGGGCTTAATATCCCGGGATTGTGAAATCAAGCAGACAATTTGTTGCCGGTCTTGAGGCGGAAGCTAGTGTATCTCTTGGATGAAGGAACACTCCAGAAATAGATGGACCTCGTCCTCAGGTGCTATATTACATATAGAGCAGGTAGGTGGGACCGAGGCACCCCTGTTGGACGGCCTGGAAGCGGTTGGGAGACCATCCTGGGCGATCTTCCAAAGAAAGTTTTTAACTTTCGGAGGTGTGTTAATCTTCCAAATCCAGGCATTGCGGTCTGGAAGTGGTGTCGATTGAGCTGTAATCAGTTTATATGCACTGACATTAGTAAACCAGCCTTCCTTGTCCGGCCACTAGTATAAGCGGTCTTGCATAGTCGAGGTAGGTAGGGGGATATCTTGGATCTCATGCACTATATCAATTGGGAGAGCCTCTTGAAGCTTTTCTGTCCACCACTTACCCCCCAGAATATAATCGCTAACAGTTTCGTCCTGATTGTAACTTTGAGGGCATTCTCCCCTGTCTGATAGAGGCGAGGTTGAGATCCAATTGTCTGTCCAAAACTTAATAGCTCGCCCATCTCCAACTGACCAAATAAGCCCCTCTTTAAACTTATCGATTAGAGCAGACAACTTGGACCACTGCCAAGAGCTAGATCCTTTGTTTTTGTAATAAAAAATACTGACAGAACGCAGGTATTTATGTCTAATCACTGACACCCATACATTACCCGGTTCGGCCAGAATTTTCCACAATAGCTTCATTTGGAGAGCGACGTTCATGTCACTAGATTTTCGAATTCCCAACCCCCCCATACTGCTTCGGTTTACAGATCTTGTCCCAACTAATCAGTGGTCGGTACTGGAGATCCTTATTCCAAAAGAAAGAGCGGTTTATCTGGTCGAGTTCTTTGTGCACAGCCGCGGGGAGCATAAAATTTTGCATAGCATATAACGGCTTAGCGGACAGGTTGGAGTTGATCAAAGTGGCACGACCTTGTTGGGAGAGGGCATTAGCCCTCCATTTTGTCAATTGTTGTTTCGATTTACAGATGATATCCTCGAACGTGCTTTTAATAACTCTTCCATTGATAATGGGACAACCTAAATACTTTTCTATTGAATTTTCATTAGTGATATCGAGGCAGGTGCGCAGTTCGAGTATCCTGTGGTTCGGGATACCTTTCGTAGCTTGGAAACTAGATTTATGATAGTTGAACTTTTGGCCCGACACTTTGCAGTATGAATCAACAATCGCCTTCACTATGCGCCCTGCATCCAAACTACCTTTTGAGAAAATTATTATATCATCGACAAAAGAAAGGAACGGAATCCGCGGGCCGTTATGTCCAATCAGGAACCCAATTTGTGTTTTGTCTAGGCTAGCTTCAGCAGCCAGTTTCCGGGCCAGAATCTCAGCCCCTAAAATAAAGAGGAAAGGAGATAGCGGATCCCCTTGGCGAAGACCCCGAGATGGATAAATCAGATCTGTAGGGCCATTGTTGACCAATACCGAGAAAGAAACCGACGTAATACACTCCATTATCCAGGAGATGAATGTATCGTGAAAACCAAACCTTTGAAGCACCGTTTGAGTAAATTTCCAGTCGACTCTATCGTATGCTTTTTCCATATCTAGTTTTATTGCTAGCCATCCTTCCCGTCCCCTCCGATTTTTGTAGGAGTGGAAGATTTCATGAGCTATCAGAACGTTATCTTGAATAGCCCTGTCTGATACAAAGGCACCCTGAAGAGGATGAATAAGTTTACCAATGACCTTTTTCATTCTGTCAGTTAAGATTTTGGAGATAATTTTGTAGACATTGGAACATAAACTGATAGGGCGGTAGTGACTGGTGGCCGTGGGATCGTCTCTTTTAGGAAGGAGTGAGATAAAGGTATGGTTTATTTGTTTAAGCATTTTACCAGAACGGAAAAACCCTTTTACCGCACAGGTTACAGATCTACCTATGATATCCCAATATTTTTTTATAGAATTCAGCAGTGAAGCCATCCGGACCCGGGGATTTATTCCTCCCTAAGTTAAAAACCGCAGATTTAATTTCCGTGTTGGATGGGAGTTTTGTAAGGAAGTTGTTTTCCTCCGACGAGATGGAAGGCTGAATTAGGTCTAGCAACTCGCCGAGGAGCCTGTCGTCTATTGGTTCTTTCTTAAATCTCTTCTCAAAATCCTTTTTGATCTCATTCCTAACATTCTCTTCGCCCACAACAACCGTGCCAGCGGAAGAGACAATGTTGCGAATCTGTTTCCTGTGCCTACGGCCTGTCGCCACTCGGTGAAAATATGCGGTGTTAGAATCCGATAGTTTGAGGTGTTTGATTTTAGCTCTTTGGCTCCAAAACGATTTTTGAAATATTAGGAGCTTCTCTTTTTTGGTGATCAGTCGCTTTTCCTTGGTTGGATTAGTTTGAGAAACACTCCCGGAACCTGAGGATTGAATAAGTAGCAGCTCCGACTCCACCTCTTTTAATTGCCGGAATATGTTCCCAAAACTCGTTTTATTCCATTCTTTTGCCTTTTTTTTTTCAGGATTTTTTGTTTGAACATTAATTGGAACATAGCAGAGCCAGGGCAAGTAGCCCTCCAGGATTGTTTAACTATGATACGGAAATCTTTCCGAAGTAACCAAGCATTTTCGAATTTAAAAGGTGGTGCTTTGAAACTAGGATTAACTTCAAAGGAGATGGAAATTGGACAATGGTCCGAGGTGGAGAAGGCGCCATTGTATGAGATCAGGTTAGGAAAAACTTCGATGACCGGTTGATGTACAAGCACCCGGTCAAGCTTTTCACAGATGTTAAAATTCTCCTCCGAGTTTTTCCTCCATGTATAAGGGTTGCCAAAGGTGGGAAGGTCTAGTAGTGAGCATTCGTTTTTGAACGAGATAAGTCGGGAAAACCTGGATGACCGAAGGGGGGCACCGCCAAGCTTATCAGCACTGCAGAGGATCTCATTAAGATCTCCCATAACAATGCACAAAATAGTTGCATCGTTGATAATCGTTTTTAATTGTTCCCAAAAAGGAACTTTCTCACTTGGTGTGGGTGGTGCATAGACAAATAGGGCTAAGATTGGAAACCCAGCAATCAGGCTATCCAATCTTAGGCCGATAATACGCGAAAAGTGGACAACAATGGAGATATTGAAATCTAGTAACTGGTGAGATTTCCACAAGACTCTTATTCAACCAGATCGCCCGATAGCCGGTGACCAAGTCCCTTCATCAAAACCAATATTTCTCCACATTTTGTCGTCCGGAATATTTTCCGTCTTAGTTTCCGCTAGTGCCATGATTTGTATATGTTCATTTTTACACATTGAGTCAATTTCCGTCCAGAATGTTCTTTTTCCTATCCCCGTACAATTCCAAAAGCACATCTTCATACATGATTTTCAACGGTAAAAGGACTAGGATATGGAGTCCTTAAACCAAGATGTTTTTGATGTATTGTTGTGGTGGGATCCTCATCGGGAATTTGATAGTGTAGGAATCTGGTGCTTGTCGGATGGATTGGACCAGGCCAAGAGGTCCAACCGAGAGAAAGAAACCAAACTGATTTTTTATTTTCCATTTGTTTAACTAGACATAACAGGCAAATCAAGATCAATATATGAGCATACCAAGACCCTAGTAGACCGATTAACGAAAACAGGCCACCTAGGAAAGAGATACACCAAGTGGACATACCCATAATGAATGAAAGGATGATCCGAACGAGGAATAATACACCCCCAAGCGATTGCGGAACAAGGCCAATGAGTACATAATCTGGTTGAGAATGGGTACTTAACAAATCCATTTGATAGTTGTGACAACATATGAAATCGTGAGCACCATGCCACCCCCACCGATTACAGGTGGAAGGAAGAGGGAGTGAGCAAGACACTAAACTAATCCATGAAAAAAGAGTGCTAGACACACCCGATTTAGTAAATTGATTAGTAAACCTGCAGTCCACGAAGCAGTTAATCCTGCAATTAGACCAAGGCCTCAAAAATACTAAGGTGATCTTGAGAAAAATCCAAATAATGGAGTTATCATTAGCACAATGTGTTCGGTTAGAGCTGTTGGCCAGAAATGGGGGGTAAACAAAGGGCCTTTGTTTATTTTTGTTTGGAATATAATTTGAATCATAATTTGCACCCCTAAAATGTTTTCTAGCTTTAAGTAAATGGAGGTGATCAAAACAGAGAGTGGTTACACATAATTTACCTTTCACATGCCTTGTTGGAATACCACACACGCCAGCTAGTCTTATAGATTTTGGTTGTAAACCATAGGGCACAAGCTGTCCATACAAGGGAGGAGGGAGGATAGGCCAGCCAGCAATGGACCATGGCAGATAATCCCAACTAGAACAGAAGTCAAAATAGACATGAAGGGTGCTTAAAACGATAGAGGCCAAGATTAGACTGCTCATGTTGAACAAACGGGTGAGACAAAACAACCCACCGCAGGCACTCCCACCTTTTTTTGAAGAAACCACCATGTTTATTCTTTTTTGTTCAGGAGTAGATAATTGCACACAACTTGATTTCGTAATCCACCAAATAACCACTCGAAACAATGAAATCATAACAGAGTAAAGCTCGAGCGGGGAGGTGACACAACCGGGTGCAAAGAGAAGAGATGCCCGAGCAAACTTAGCACCCGAAGTGCCAAACCTCAAGGGCGAAGACCTCCACAATCGACAGATGGTTAGGGAGCCCATCGAAATGTTGACAATCGAGGCAAATAGAGAGGTGAGTGCCAGATTATCGAAGACATCTTGAAAACCATCCAGAGAACTTACCAAGCGATCCAAGTTAAGCGATTGCAAAAATTGTATAATCCTTTGTTTCACACAATTGTATCCTTCATCAGGGAAGGGACCCTGAATTGGGGGTTGTTTAGCCTCGCTAGGAGGATTTGGGCCCTTTCGGGAGTTAGTGGATTTCATTGCAAGACAGTTAATTAAAACACTGATTTTTAGAGCAGCTAACGATGCACTAAAAAGCTTCTCAAGATACCTAGGAAAGAGACACGTCCAAAAAACCCGCCAGCTGATCCGCCAGAGAAACAGGAAGCCCAGAGACAGCCCCAAAATGCAAGGCATCAAGTGACCTGGTAAAATCCCATCGACGAATAGGATTTCGATTGTCGTGGAAAGACTCACGACGTTTTTTGGGCCCTCGAAAGGGGGGTAAGTGTGACTAGAAGTCACTGTTTGAGATGATGCAATTAGAAGAATATTAATCTTAGCATATTTCATTCGAATAGTATGTTCATAGGAAATATTTGGCCAACAAAATACAAATTTACAAGTACAAATCACATAAATTGCAATGTACAGAACGTTCTCCATAGTAAAATATTTCAAACATAGACAATAAATTTCCTGCTCACACCACTTCCTAAAGAAGAATATAACAGCAGAAACAGGACACGAATTTTCAGTAACATGATATGATAAAAAAACACTTCTTCAACCATACTGGAGATAGGAGCAATAAAGGCCCCAATATCCACAATTTGTTCAAGGCCCGAGATTCGGGGGGTAAGTGGTGAAGAGGAAACCTCTAACACCGGGTTTTGTAAACACCAAATGATGGTGAATAAGAGTGATATAATCAGCAAGTGAGCCAAATCAAACATAATGACAGTGGATTTCAAAGGTTGTGGTATATTACTCTTTGGGTATTTTATCTGGCTCCCTGGTTTCAAATATTAAAGAATATTTTATTCCAAAAAAATAAACCCATCTTCTTATAGTTATAATTCTTACTATTGAAAAATAATTAAAATTAATTTTTTGGGTATTATTATACATAATTGTATTAATTTTCTTTTAAATATAGTCAAATATATTTGAAATTGATGTCTACATGTAGATAAATATTAATACGGAGTATAGTGTTGTGGTATTTTATTTAAAAAAAAATATTTTTATAATGTCAAAAAGGCAATTTTTTAAAAATATATTCTAAAATCGCCAGAATCACATCCCAACCATACATGTGTTGCCCATCTACCACTTCTCTTTTGTTGTGTGCAATGGCTGACCCATGTTCAGGCAGCCACTCCCTCCTTTGTTTGGGAGCTTCTACTTCACGCCGACGTAGTTTTCATAGCTGCAAATACAAAAGGGAAATTAAACTTGATGAAACCCCTTACTTTATGCTTAAAAATAATGTTTCTCGATCGCGAACCCCATTAAGGGTCTTAAGTTTGCCTCTTTTTTCCTTTCCCGACCGCGAACGAAAATTGTAAAGGCCCAAATATAAATATTCGGATTACGCTTCAAAGGTTGGATACCTTCGTTCGGATCTTGCAATTCAGGTACGGGTCGAGGTTTCAAAACTCAAAAGTTAGTAGTGAAAGCGGGGGTTTCGAACCCCAAAATAAGTGAAGGGTTGTTGGGTACCCAAAACATGTCCTATTTGACTAAGTCGCTCAAAATAGTTTGTAATTTAAGACAGGATAAGAGGAAATCTGGGTACAACTTGTCACGGCAGAGCCGGGTTAATACCAAAATACGGGAGTAAATCAGAATTGAAATCATCCGAGTTTAAATATATAAGTTTGGTGAAGTCGGTCTCTTGGTCGATCAAGCTCCAACAAGTAACCCCGTCATAGAGACACCAAGCAATCAAGTATCTGCAATCATACATTAAAAATAATACACGACATGGGATCAGATTGAGGCCCACCAGTGGCGGAGCCAGGACAGCCTAAAGGGGTGGGCGAGTGTTGTAGGAGGAAATCGAGTTCAAAATATAATAAAATAAATCAAACCGGATTATGCCCACGCAAATGATTACAAGACCTCCTCCTGATGTAGCAGTGGGAAGTAAGGATCGATCCTCGAGGAAGCGTGTCAGCGGATCCTAGGTAGCGGTAGAATCTCACGTCAAATTCCGACTCAGGGGGTTTACTCGATATCGACCAAAAATAGTCGATTTTGGGCAGCTCCAGAAAGTCAGTCGATTTCGGCCAATTGTCCTCGATATCGACCTAGGGCAGTCGATATCGACTAGCTCTCCTCGAAATCGACCTCACCTGCAGAAACACAAACGAGCAACGATCTTTCTGGATCAAAAATCAGAAGTCAATATCGACCAAGAAGTGGTCAATATCGAGTAGAATGTAGTAACGAAAATAAAGGACAAAGCTTTTCGGATTCGAAATAAACTATGTAAAAGAAAACTTCCAAAATCGGGGTTTGCAACAACGATAACCAAACATGCATAAGGCAAGATGAATAACGATAATCATGCAAATCGCATCGAAGGAAAAAGCTTTCGCCTTTTCCAACAATTAGACAACTCTTTCAAGAAACCCTAATTGTATCTACCGATTTTATGTTTATAATCCAAGTTGTTAACATGGATCTCTATTAAATAGGTAATAAACACATAAAAAGTAGTAGATTCTCAAAACATAATAAAGGTCGAATCTTTACCTCAAACACGCATGGCTATCGTCAGGCTCGCCCCAACCCTAGAAGTGGGTGGACTACTCGCTCTTCATCATAGGAAAAGACATCAATAATCAAAGGAAATAACTTTGCATTAATAAACTAAATAAAAGCTTACAACCGATCGAAGCCAATTTGCTCTCGCTTCTTAACTCCCAATCGGCCTCCACTCTCTCTCTCTACTTCTCCTTCTCTAGAATTGAATTAATAAAAACTAGCCCCATGGGCTTTATTTATAGGCATCCAATCCTTGCTAATCATGGAAGGAGATTCTTCTATCTAAATATATAAATCTACTACGAAAGAAATAAATCTAAATAAGTAAAACTAGATAAATCCTAGGGTAATTAATTGTTCAACCCTTGGGATAAATAAAAAGATAAAAAAGATAAAATCTCTCAATTCTTCATGTGCAACGAATCTCCTCTTGTGAATATCTCAATTGGATTCGGGATAAAACTTTAAGTAAAGCTCGGATTAGCTCGAAATCGGCCACTGCATGTCACTCGATATCGACTTCGGCCAGTCGATAACGACCTGGCTTTTCTTCGTTTCAGCTCAGCAACTCGATTTCGGCTCCAGGGATGAACATCGACTTGATTCAACTCGATATCGACTAGGTTAAGTCGATATCGACCTGCACCTTTCCTTCTTCAGCTCCTTGGTCGATTCCTGGCCTTGACTCGATTTTGGACCAACTCGATATCGACTATGTGAAGTCGATATCGACCAGCTTCCTTCAGCTTCACCCGGTTTTGGCATCTCTAGGTGAATATCGACTGGACAACTCGATATCGACTAGGGTAGGTCGATATCGACGAGTGTGTGTCGAGTCGATTTTCTCGTTTCCAGCTTGATTTGTCCTGGTTTCGCTACTACTTGACCTCAGACTTTTTGTAGCTGCCTTCGAGCTTTTCCTCCTTTCTCTGAATCGCTGTAAATTGCCTTGATTTCTGCGAAATTCAACAGAAATTGGTGTAGATTCCATAATTTTGCTAATAAGCATAAACTACATAGATTATGTACTATTCTAACCCAAATGTATGAAATGCATGCAGAAATCCGTATTAAAGTAAGTATAAAACATGGCACAAAACATGGACCTCAAATCACCCCATACTTAAGCTTGCTTGTCCCCAAACAATAACTTGGATGGTCATTCAGGGGAAGAATTCAAACTCTCAACATCACAGATTCATTTTTATATAACCCTGCAATCAATTACCATCCTCAAAAAGGTACTAATGTCACAAATCCATGCATGTGCAATAAAAAGCAACATCTACTCACAAAAGGAGGGTTATGCAAAAATAATTCTTGTGACAAAGCATTAATAATAATAATAATCAAGAGGACATTAATTTAGCTCAATAAGGAGTAGATTGGTAAAAGGCTAAAGGTGGGTAATTTTTGGCAATGTGGTGCTAATGATTGATGTCCACTAAAATAGTGATGTTTGTATGCACATTTTAGCTCCATATTTTATATACTTTGCATATTTTGGGTTGGGAATATGTTAAATTTGTGCAGTATAAGCTTATTTGTCAGAAATAGAGGTCTACACAAGTTTTGGGTTCATTTTGCAGAAATTGGAGCAATTCCGGGACAAAACCAAAAGAAGCATACGAAAGCAGGATTTTACTCGACGTAGAGTACACTGTACTCGATGTCGACCACAACTTTAGGCCAGGACGACTTGGGAAAGCAGATGCAAGCTAGCTCGACTTCGATGAGAAATCGACGTAGAGTACGCCTACTCGACGTCGACCACTGCTAAACACCATTCGAGTTCGATGAGAAGAAGATTACTCGGGGAGAAGGAGAAGCACTTGACAAACTAAAGTGTACTCGAGGTAGAGTACGGATCTACTCGACGTCGACCAGGCGTGCTCGAAGTCGACTACAATGTTTTGGGCCGAGAGCCCATTGGGCCAATCCGAGCATGAGTTGACTACTTGGCCACGAAGGAAGGCTGAGTTCATCCAGTTCTATCAAGATTTATCTAAGGAGAAGAGGATTTATCCACAAGAAGAAGATATTTATTTATTTCCTTTTAGATAAATGTTCCCTTTATATCTAAGTTTTATCTTTAGTTTTAGATAGAATTTCTATCCTTGAATAGCAAGGTTTAGAAGCCTATAAATAAAGCCCATGGGGCTAGTTTTTCGTTCATTCAATTTCAGAGATACAGTTACACATAGGAGGTTTTAGGAGTTCAAAGGTTTTAGGGTTTTGTCATTCAACGAAAGTTGGAGTGCTGGGATTGTAAAGACTTTGAATTTAGTTTATGCAAGTTATTTCTTTTCAATCAATATTTGCCATTGCGATGAGGCGCGAGTAATCCACCTACTTCTGGGGTTGGGGTGAGCCCAACGAGAGCCATGTTGGTGGATTAGTGATTGTAAAAATAGGTATTTTATCATTATTTTATTCTATTCCCTATGTGCTTCATCTTTGATTGAGAAATTAAAGAACTCATATTGTGAAACTTTGGTCGTAATTAGGATTTCTATTCGAAAGATTATAAATTCTAATTATGAAAAGGAATAGAAACAATTAGGGTTATTTATCGAGAGATCTATATTCCTACTTGTGGGATTAGGTGAAAGCTTTCTCTTTTATCGATAAAGTCACCGCCTTTTATGATTTATATTCCGCTTTCATGGTAATCGTTGTTGCAAACCCCAATCTTGGAAGTTCTCTTTCATCCATTGTTCAGATTCGGAATTTGCATTCGTTTATTTATTGTTCGTACTCGACTTTGACTAGACCCTAGTCGACATCGACCACTGATTTCTCGATCGAGCAAGATCGTTGTTGCTTCTGTGCCATTGCAGGAACTCGACTACGACCAGACTGTACTCGACGTCGAGTACGCTTAGTCGACGTCGACCACCACCAGAGTCTTCTATTGCTCGGAAATCGACTGTACTGACCCCTATCGACTAACCCTTAGTCGAGGTCGAGTACCACTGTGGTCGATCACCATCCGTGAGATTTCTCCGCTGCCTAAGATCCGCTGACCAGCTTCCTCGTGGATCGAACCTGACTTTCTCTTGCTACATCGGGAGGGAGTCTTGAACATTATTTGTTGGGATCCAATCGGTTTGCTTTATTATTTGTATTTTATTTTGCATTCTCGATTTCCTCTCTCAACAAATTGGCGCCGTTGCCGGGGAAGCTATCATTCGCGCCTTAGGTAGTTAAATCTCACGTCTACTTTGAGTTACTTTACAGGTGTATGCGCCGTTCTGGTCAACCACCTGAGTTTGACGGCTTAGACGAACCGGAACGCCTTCTACACATCAGAGCTAAACTACAAAGAGCCATGGCGGCCGCTGAGATACAAGAACAACTGATTGAAAGGCTCACAAGGGAATTAGCCGCAAGGGATGTTACTATCGCCACTGAGAGAGCTGGAAGGGAACAAGAAGCTGATCGCGCAAGGCAAGCAGAAGCTGAGCTTGCCCAATTCCCAACCACTGCAGAGGATTATATGCATCCAACTCTCGTTGTGCCTGAATCGGCGATTCTAATCCCTGAAAACTCTTTTGAAATTCGCACTCAATTTCTTATAGAGCTTAAAAATAATGCTTTTTATGGCAAATTTAATGAGTGTCCTCTTGAACATATAACCAATTTTTCTGACATGTGTCGCACTCTTGCCGAAGGTACCACTCTGGAATATGTCAAGATGAAGGCTTTTCGGTGGTCTCTCGCTGGACCTGCACTGAAGTGGCTTGAAGGGCTGAAACCAAGATCCCTCACAACATGGGCCCAAGTAGAGCTAGAGTTTTTGAACAAATTGTTCCCTCTCGCCAAAACAACACTCCTTCGCCAGAAAATCACAGCCTTCAAACAGAAGCCTGGGGAACCGCTAGCAAAGGCATGGGAACGCTACAAAGAAATGATGTGATCTTGCCCTACTCATAGACAGCCACCCTACGTCATTCAAGAGATCTTCTTCAACTCTCTTGACCAAGTCACTAAGGACAGAATCAACCAGTATACTTGCTATGAGTATCTGACGATGCCACCAATTGACGCCTGGGGTGTGCTAGACAAGCTCACCAATTATGACAACAAATATGGGTCTACTGCAAACTATAAGGAGAACTCCTATGCCAGGCCAGCACCATCTATGCCACTCTATGAGCCAGCAAAAGAGATTGACCCGGATGTCAGGGAGCAGTTCTATAGAGACCAGAATCGCAAGCTCCTCAAGCAAGGCAAATATCTGTCTGTCAATCAGCCTTGCATCGAATGCGGATCACAGCGGCACACCACTACTGAGCGCCCACACACTGAGCAAGTCAGGATGGCAGAAACACATGAAGAGGTAGCCTACGCTGGGGGTCCCAATCGCTACATGGGAGATCAAAGGTTCTATCAACCAAAGTGGAACCAAGGTCCTCCTAGATTGGTAAAAGGCTAAAGGTGGGTAATTTTTGGCAATGTGGTGCTAATGATTGATGTCCACTAAAATAGTCATGTTTGTATGCACATTTTAGCTCCATATTTTATATACTTTGCATATTTTAGGTTGGGAATATGTTAAATTTGTGCAGTATAAGCTTATTTGTCAGAAATAGAGGTCTACACAAGTTTTGGGTTCATTTTGCAGAAATTGGAGCAATTCAGAGACAAAACCAAAAGAAGCATACGAAAGCAGGATTTTACTCGACGTAGAGTACACCGTACTCGACGTTGACCACAACTTTAGGCCAGGACGACTTGGGAAAGAAGATGCAAGCCAGCTCGAGTTCGATGAGTACTCGACGTAGAGTACGCCTACTCGACGTCGACCACTGCTAAACACCATTCGAGTTCGATGAGAAGAAGATTACTCGAGGAGAAGGAGAAGCACTTGACAAACTAAAGTGTACTCAAGGTAGAGTACGAATCTACTCGACGTCGACTAGGCGTGGTCGAAGTCGACTACAGTGTTTTGGGCCGAGAGCCCATTGGGCCAATCCGAGCATGAGTTGACTACTTGGGCACGAAGCAAGGTTGATTTCATCTAGTTCTATCAAGATTTATCTAAGGAGAAGAGGATTTATCCACAAGAAGAAGATATTTATTTATTTCCTTCTAGATAAATGTTCCCTTTATATCTAAGTTTTATCTTTAGTTTTAGATAGAATTTCTATCCTTGGATAGCAAGGTTTAGAAGCCTATAAATAAAGCCCATGGGGCTAGTTTTTCATTCATTCAATTACGGAGATACAGTTACACATAGGAGGTTTTAGGAGTTCAAAGGTTTTAGGGTTTTGGCATTCAACGAAAGTTGGAGTGCCGAGATTGTAAAGACTTTGAATTTAGTTTATGCAAGTTATTTCTTTTCAATCAATGTCTGCGATTGCGATGAGGCGCGAGTAGTCCGCCTACTTCTGGGGTTGGGGTGAGCCCAACGAGTTCCATGTTGGTGGATTAGCGATTGTAAAAGGAGGTATTTTATCGTTATTTTATTCTATTCCCTATGTGCTTCATCTTTGATTGAGAAATTAAAGAACTCATATTGTGAAACTTGGGCAGTAATTAGAATTTCTATTCGAAAGATTATAAATTCTAATTATGAAAAGGAATAGAAATAATTAGGGTTATTTATCGAGAGATGTATATTCCTACTTGTCGGATTAGGTGAAAGCCATCTCCTTTATCGATAAAGTCACCGTCTTTTATGATTTATATTCCGCTTTCATGGTAATCGTTGTTGCAAACCCCAATCTTGGAAGTTCTCTTTCATCCATTGTTCAGATTCGGAATTTGCATTCGTTTATTTACTGCCCGTACTCGACTTCATCTAGAACCTAGTCGACGTTGACCACTGATTTCTCAATCGAGCAAGATCGTTGTTGCTTCTGTGCCTTTGCAGGAACTCGACTACGACCAGACCGTACTCGAACTCGAGTACGCTTAGTCAACGTCGACCACCACAGTCTTCTGTTGCTCGGAAATCGACTATACTGACCCCTGTCGACTAACCCTTAGTCGAGGTCGAGTACCACTGTGGTCGATCACCATCCGTGAGATTTCTCCGCTGCCTAGGATCCGCTGACCAGCTTCCTCGTGGATCGAACTTGACTTTCTCTTGCTACATCGGGAGGGAGTTTTGAACATTATTTGCTGGGATTTCCTCTCTCAACAATGATCTAGGGAAATGGAGTATTTCCAAATTTAATTTTCACATTTCTTCTTCATTAGATTCATCACCTTTCTCTCAATCGCTCATTGCTTTTTTCAATATTATGCTTTTACCTCTCTAACCTCAGCACTGCCTTCTCGCGAGTCGCGAACATGGGTGTCATGAATGGCCTCGGATACGTAGTGCTTTGGACTCTTCACCTTTGTGTCCCATCTCGCCGAACTATTATCTCAGCGAGCAGGGTTGATCTACCTTTATCTCTTGAGATGATCAGATTTTCTTTCACTCATTAAATTTTCCATAAATTTGAATCTTTCCTGCCATAGTCCAATAATGATAACAACACAACAACCATATAATAATCTCCATAATGTAATATCATTCTCAACATAATCCCCGGATAGGAAATAAGGTAGAAAATGGGCAATATTTAGAACATGTGGAGCAATAATAGAAATAAGGCACAATGTGGTTTTTGTGATGCATAAGCATAGGTATGGCTAGGAATATCAAAATATGAGCATTATATGGAAATATAAAGTCCTCCATCCTCTTATCATGCAACATGTCAAAAGCAACTTCAAATTTTTCCTCCTTTCATGGTTTTCAACAAAAATATGCACTTCATTGTGACTTCCCTTTACTAGGCAATTTAATGCTATATCTCTAATGAATCGAATTTTGCATCATTGAGTTCAATTTATCTTCCACGACACTATTTCTTTGAACAATTTACAAGCTTTGGGAGATGTCTCCTAGAACTTTGAGTTAAGCATAAAATTTTAAAAATTTACTCAAAATTCACCATGTAATAGCAAAAAAATAATAAAATATGATAATGAGTTCTTCACCCACCCCATATTTAAAATATATACAGTGTCCCTACTGTATCAATAAAATAAAACAAGGGTAAAGGAAGGAACTTACCGAATAATGTGTTGTAGGGTCGAAATTAGGCTGCAGTAGATTGCCAGAAGTCGATATCGACCAATGGTAACTCGATAACGACTGCAATTCGTCAGATTCCGTGTGATCAGCTGGTCGAAATTCAAAAGTTTTATGTACACGCTCTAGATTTTAGAGTCGCTAGGCCGACTTCTCCGCTTGTGCTTAGGGACCTTTAGTGTAGGGCCCTCTTGTGCTTGACCCTTCTCCTGGATCATCTAGGTCCTGATGGTAGTATGCAAGCTCCGCCGATAGGTTGTTGTTTGCATAAAGACCCTTGCCTTTCTTCTTCCTCTTTCCAGTCCTAGCCCTACGCAGGTTAGCACGCCATGGGGCCTTGTCTCCTCTAAAAATCATATTTTTATTAATGGACGGAGGAGATATAGGGATCGTACATGAACTTACCTTTTCGGGCCCAAAACAGAAATCTTCGAGCTGGGGGTCAGTCGATATCGAGTGATAGGGGTCGATATCGATTGCAGGGACCCCATACTTAGGCTCCTGCCAGGTTCGGGGTTCAACAGAGGAGGTCGATATCGATAGGGAGTGGTCGATATCGAGTTGGGTGGTTGATATCGAGCTTTGCTTGTGCTTTCCTCTATTGTTGTGTGCTCGTCCTCGTGGCTGCCTATGCTCTTCACCTCCAGTCATGGAATTTCCTCCTTTGTAGGGCCGAAAGAGAAATCTAAGACCTCGTCGTCTATCGTGAAGGTGAGCAATCGCTTTCTGACGCTTATCTTGGCATCTGCTGATATCATCATATTGTACGCGTTATAGGAAATAGTTTATAGTTGTTTTTAAGTCATTTTATATGTTTTTCATGTCTTTTATATAAGTTTTGGTTTAGTTTCTAGAATAGATGTCTACACTTGTGTTTCATTTGTTTCAGGTGATTTAGAGCTTGTTCGATGTCAATTTGGAGGCACGATGAAATAGGATTTAGTGAAGCCATGTTTGACATGTTCATAAACGCCGAAAGAGCCTTGCATAGCGGTCAACTGCTAGAAATCAAGCTAAGAAGAGCTTACTGCTAAATTAACGTTTTCCGGACAATTCCTGCTTGGCGACGTCTCAGTAAAATGAGTCGTTTGAGCTCCACAAAATTCGGATCAAGACGTTCTATATCTTGTTGAAAAGCTGATTCAAATACCTACAACCTTTATGTTGAGCCCCTTCGCAAATTCGGCCTACAATATGGAGAAATCGAGCCAAGAAGCTGATGCTGAGTCAAAGTATCGACTCGGAAGCCAAATGTATTGAGTCGGTACCATCACCTTCCGAGTCGGTACAACGAGCAGAGAGGAAATCACGACATTCCGGGTCGATACTTATGAGTGTCGACTCGATACCTTCACATTCCGAGCCAGAAAGCTTTACAGTGGCTAATCGACTCAATACTCTTAAGTATCGACTCGATACTTTTCTTTCTGCGTTACTACTTCGGGATTTTTATCCGCTTTTATCTTTTATTGGACGACTTTTTGCTATATTTTATTATTATTTTAGGATTATTTTCAGACATTAGTTGGGACTATAAATAGAGAATTAGGGTTTGGTCATACGGACATTCAATTTTCACGTCAGAAACTATAGTTGCAGACATTGAGAGCTTTAGGCTTTTTCAGAGATTTCATCTTGAAGGTTTGTTTTGCTGGATTCAAGAATAAGTTCTTTTAATTTAGTCTTATATTCTTTCATCATGAATATAGATATAAATCATTCCCTCAAATTTATTTTTGACATGTTCACTTATTGTTAAAACCTCATTATTTTTCATTTATAAGCTTTTGAAAATGTCCACACAATGCCTAAATTTTACATTTACATCACTATTTTAAAATAATCAATGTATTAAAACAAAATCAACATCTTTTTTTGTAATATTGATATTGTGTATATTAATTTCATATATATAATTAGTGAATTTTTATTGTTTTAAAACAATATATCGTATGAAATATGTACATAACTGATGTATTAATATGATATATACATCATTTTAGATTTATATAAAGATGTTATTGTTATTAATATATACCAATTTATATTAACATTGTGATGTAAAAATATATGTTACACATTGATTTAGATTATTTAGACGATGTCTATAATGATACTAACATGCATTTTTATGTTATGGTTCGATTTCATAGTTATTTAGGCACACCGTTTTTCATCTATAATCCGATTTTTTTTTGTTCGATACACAACACCCTTTGTTCATATAATAAGAATTCGCAAATGATGGGTACTTATAGAACATATACATTAAAATAAACGCGAAATCGACATTTACAAATGTTTTACAAAGGATAGGTACTTGAAAGATACACTTTTACAATTGATGGATCTAGGCAATAAACAAAAGGGTAAATACTGAAAGAGGATTGCCTGCGCCAACACCAACTCCACCAAAAATCACAATAGCAACAACTGAAGATTATCAAGACAACCTAAATTTCACAAGAATAACACAGCAACCATTCCATCTCTTGAGCACTTGAGAAATTAATTTAAGCATACATTGTCATTTTGTGGATCTCACACCAACCTTAGCTATTTTCACCAAGTGATCACAATTTTCATGTCCATAGAAAAATGGCTCCTTCCTAAATATATGTGCATAACAACAATTGAGTAAGCATCTAGGACTGGAGTATAACAACAAAATCAATCCTTCAATAGAGAAGAATAATAATTTGAAACAAATGCTTGTATAGCAAATCAGTACAACTGTACAAGTAGCAATAGTATACAAGAGAGAGCCCATAGAGCCAAAATGACTACCTCTGAATGTGGAAACATACTTCATGCAGGCAGTTCATCAATACTTAAGGAACTCGTACATCTGAAGCAAATATATTGAAAAGAAATTTTATGAGACATCTTAAGCAAATCATTATAGCCAAGATCTTAGTAAATTTAAGGTAAAACTAGGTGGCTGATCTCATAAATGAAAAGAATATAATGAAACTATAGGACACTTTAAGAGGAAATATTACATGTACAAACCAAAGTTAGCAAACAATGAAGTAATCAAGATAATCATTCATGTTCAATGAAGTAATCATTCATGTTCATTAAACTAGTTGCATAATACTCAGCAAGCCTGGATAGGCAATAGTGTGTTTGTATGCATTTCCCTTGAGATAATTAGAAGCACAATGAAACAGGATATTCATACATTACAGAACTAAAATGATCATTTAATAGCAGCTCTAAATAGCCCCCAAATTCAGCATTGCAAGCAACTATAAATCAGCCCCATAACACCACAAAAATATATTCCCAACAATGCATACAAGCTTATACAGCCTAAGAATGTAGCACCAAAAACAAAGTAGCAACGGATTGAATTAATGACAGCTAAACCAGTCACAAACGCAGAAGCAATGATCAGATTTTAATGCAATCAAAAGATTCAAAACAGCCCTTAAAACCGAGGAAAAACTACAACAAAAAGATCTAAACAACAAGATGAGCGCAAAATGAACCCAAGTGCCCATGCCACCAACTAAGGCAAGAAGCAAGCCAAAACTCAAAAGAACATGTATAGGTCTGATTTTAAGAATGGAATCATCAATCCACCAATTTCAGCTCAAGTGAGTATGGTTCATTTTATTTTATTTTTAGAAAATGCTTATCTCGTCCACACGATCCGTGGAAGCTTACCTCACCCTTGATATTTTATATTATCCCTCAATATAGGTAACTCACTAACAAGTGCTTCAGGTTTCCATCGTAAAACCTGAAAATTGCATGTGAAGAAGTCAAGTTCCAGAGATAAAACATGTAAAGGTTATTCCAACTCGAGGAGCCAAGCATATTCAGAAATCACTACTTACTTGAAGTATCCTCTCTCTCGATAGGCTGCCCAAACCTACAAGTGTAAAGATTAGATACAAGTAGTGAATAGCAGAATATAAACCAGAATATAAAAGTTTGTGGCATCAATAATGACTGGCAGATGATCTCATGAAATTATGTCATTAATGAGTTGAAAATAAGGTAGATAAGTAAGCAGCACATGCCCTCACAGGTAATGGTTTTGACCTCATGCCACCAAACATCAACTTAAGAGAGAAAAAAATCGAATGTACTTGCAAGCATGCATCTAATATGCACACTCCACTAAACTTCATACCCCTTTTATTTTTCAATTATTGATTTTGGGAAAATATCTATCCTAGAAGAATGTATTGGTTTGAGCACTTTACACACACACACACACACACACACTCAGAGAGAGAGAGAGAGAGAGAGAATAAGAGTGAGAAACCTTTCTGCTCAACAACATTGACTTTGGTGGAGAAAACATCTAAGCCTTTGTAAACTTGCATCGAGTCGGCGTTATAGACATTACTGCATCATGAACTGAACAACGTTGCTCGAATTGAGGACAATGCTAGAGGTAAATGTCATGGTTCATGATGAAATTGTAAATGGGTAATTAATTTATGGAAAAAAAACCAAAATAAAGAAAGGGGATTAAAAGGGTAAAGAGAAGGAAGAAGAAAGAATGATTACTTTGAGAAAAAGAAGGGAGCACTGAATAACTGAAATCACCATTACCTTACTGAAATATCCCTTTAGCAGACACTCCTTGAGCAAACCACACATGCCATAGAAATAAAGCAACTTTGACATTACCTACATGGAACAACAGACAAGTCTAAAATTTCTTAGATACAAGTGATCTGAACCGGTAAATATATAGATGAGGCAAAAGCCAAGGGGTAACAAAACAGTAAGACCATACAATGGGTCTTACATAAAATTGGGACTTCCTCACAAAAATATACCACTAAACACTGCCTTACGACGCCACTCTAGACCACCCCGTTAGAAATTCATCAAAGTAAACCTTGACCCCAATATATACGTGCAAATGATAAAATAATCATTTGCAAATCTATAAGTCGGGCAAAGTCAACTACAAGATGAACTGAACAGGTTGGGCCTTCCTCTTTAGTTTTCTAATTTCATTAAACTACTGGCCCAACAGTATAAACCCACCCCACTAGAACAGGTGTATCCTACATATTTCCTAATTCTAAGCCCTTTTACAAAAGTATGACAGCAAATCAATAAGCATTTGCAAATTTACGCCCAGCCAGTGACATCACCATCACGCACACCATCCAGCAGCAAACAAAAATCCACCACAAAAACCCCGACTCCGAGCATAAAAAGTGAAGACCTTATTTTACAGCTATTCAGTCCAAGAAGGTGCTTTGCGGAGAGGTGAGATAAGTATCAAACCAAAAAGGCGCTCTATAAGAATGTAGGCACCTGTTCTAGCCCCCATGCACATTACTGCATCAAGCCTGTTATAGATATTAGAAAAAAAAAGCAGAATATTACTCCATAAATTTACAAGCAAACATGAGGGAGCATCCAACAAAAACCAGCCGTTATACTTGTTATAAATTTTACAAAGAAAAATACCTTACCCAGGACACAACCATTCAATTTTGAATATCAATTCGATCAAAAGCAATCAGTAACTTGATACAAAATGAAATGAAAATAGAAAGTGATGAATCACATTAATAGAAGCACAAGATGGGAGAAGATACCAAATGGTGGAGATAACTGAACTGGATGAGATTGTTACCTTCCTCAGTTTCTCCAACTAGGAAGGTTTACTAAAATAGAAAATCTAACCTTACACCACAACAAAAATCAAAAGACTGATATCAACTTAAGGCCCTGATTTTTCAGTTTTTTTTGGATACGTTTGACAATCCAAATAAACAAACAAGATATGAACTCACACTAGCCCGTCTATCATAGAATGCAAGTATCAAGCTATTCACAAATATAAATGCCAAGCAAGCAGAGTGAACATTCAAACAACATAAAAGTATCTCTTTCACATGAATTGAGATTAGAAGAGTATTCCATAATAACTCAAACATGATGCCTAACAAAGTCACAGTCTTACAATGTATAATAGGAGAAAAAGGGTGAATGAGTGTTCCATCCAGGAGCCATAATAACTCAGACATGATAACTATAGAGTTTCGTTTCATAACCCTTGTAATCAGGATAACTCAAACACAAGTTATCGGGCTACATTTCACTAGAGCCAGTAACATTGCCGATGAAAATAAAGCAAAAAAAAATTATAATGAAAAAAATATGACACAAAGATGGAACAATTCATAATTCATAGATGCAATTACGCCCAGCGCTAAAACATGTAGTACATCATATAGTAGTTTGCATTTGTAGTATCTGAACTAGTGAACACAAGACATCTATTCTATGCATGTTTCTGCTGTTTTGCCCCTGCAATGTTTTATGTTCAAGGTTAATTCCTACATCATAGTACATATAGAACAAGCAAAATAAGAATCAATTTTTTTTTCACTTTTAAAAGTAAATTGTATGTACACTATTTTAGCAAAATCAATCAGTCAAACAAACATTATTGCTTTCACCTACATGAAGCATAGGTTACTGCTTTCACCCACTTGCCGTTGTATTACATTTGGCCTACGTCGAAATAATTATTACTAGTAGTTTCTACACAAAACATCCCCAATTTACCTCAACCACAAAGCATCACCAATCAAGATGTTGTCGACTTAGCTAACTGCTATCCATCAAGTCCCGACTCAAGTTTCACAGACACATGGCTTTTAGGCATCTCTTCAAGCATCACATAAACAAGTTTCCTCATAGACCAAAATAAAGAGAATATTTCAAAACCCTAGAATTGGAGTTGTAGGAAAACCGATTTGAGAGAGAAATTGAATGACAAATTGGTGCTAAAGAAGCTTACCTTGGGCGTTGTAGGAGTCTCTAGCAACGAAATAGATGGACGGAGGAGGAAGCTCGGACAACAGCGCAGCAAGAGGCGGGAGAAGAGAGTAAAATCGTGAACAGAGATCCAAAAACAGGTCTATCGTTGAAGAGGAGGTGGAGGGTCGGAGACACCGGCGAGGAGGAAGTGTCGAGGTGGAGAAGGCGCCGGCGAGGAGGAGGTGGAGTTAGTCGCCGATGGATTCAATTGTTTGGGGTTTCGGGATGACATCGGGAGAAAGGAGATTTCAGATCTGGAGGGGGAGGAGAAGGAGAAATTGGAGATGAAAGTAGGGAACAAGAAAGAGGAGAGGCGGCGGCGACGGTGGTGGCGGTGGTGACGGTAGTGGCCGTTGTAGGGGCGGTGGCGAGGATGAGTCTGGGAGAGGAGCTGAGGGGATGAGAGGGTTTGGACTTTGGACGAGGGAGTGATGAATGGAGGAGGAGCTAAGTGAGTGTAAGCATGTGGGACTGAGTGGGCGTTGAAATTAAGCATGAGCGGGTTTCCAATTTTTTTCTAAGTGTTTCTCCGCGCCTTTCAAATTCTAAATCCCGCTTTTTTTTATTTTTTTTAGAATGAACAATTTAACATCTGTCAAAAAAGTTAACTGATGTCGAATTATTTTTCAACATCGCAAATTTAAAAACTAATGTAATAGACTAATATCACATCTGGTATTTTTTTGACAGACTTAAATCACATGATGTCTAATTGCAGTATTCTAGTAGTGCTGACATTTTTGGTCGATCTCGAGTACAAGTACTCGATATCGAGTAAATCTCTCACCTTTCTGCTCTGTTCTTAAAACGCACTTTCCCGACTCCTCTTTAGTCGGATTGACGCATATGACCATGCGTTGGAAAGCTCTTTCCGAGGGCTACAACTCTCATGAAGACATCAAAGCTTGATTCAGAACGAAGAATAGTGAAAAATTGTCTTTTCTCCAGCTGCATCATTCTTAGCTTCTCCATGAGTTTCCTTTAAGCTCCAAAGTGCGTCTGATTTCTGCGAAATATAACCAAAACTTGTGTAGACCTCCATATATTGCAAATAAGTGTAAACTACACAGATTCTGTATTATTCTAACCCAAAATGCATGCAATGTATGCAGAAATCGTTATAAAAGTAAGTGTAAAACATGGCGAATTAGGCTCACAACAAACACCCCATACTTAAGCTTGCTTGTCCTCAAGCAATACTTTTAATTTGTCATTCAGGGGGAGAAATCAAAACTCTCAACATATTAGATTCATGCATATATAACCCTGCAATCAATTACCATCCTCGAAAATGTACTAGTGTCACAGATCCATGCATGTGCAATTATACAAAAGCAACATCTACTCACAAAAGGAGGGTTATGCAAAAAACATTCATAAGTGACAAAACATTAATAATCAAGAGGACTTTAATTTAAGCTCAATAAGGAGTAGATTGGTAAAAGGCTAAAGGCGGGCAGTTTTTGGCCATGTGGTGCTAACGATCCGGGGAAATGGAGTATTTCCAAACTGAATTTCATACCACATTCTTTCTCAAAAGATTCATTACCTTTCATACTGCTTTTTCAATAATAATGCTTTTACCTCTCTAACCTCAGCACTGCCTTCTCGCGAGTCGCAAACATGGGTGTCATGAATGGCCCCGGATACTTAGTGCTTTGGACTCCTCACAATATGTCCCATCTCTCCAAACTATTATCTTAGAGAGCAGGGTCAATCTACCTTTATCTCCTGAGGTAATTGGATTTTCTTTCACTCATTAAATTTTCCATATATTTCAAACAATTTCCTTTCAAACTCCATATAACACAACAACCATATAACATCTCCATAATGTAACATCATTCTCCACATAATCCCCGAATAGGGTAAAGAATGGCAATATTTAGATCATGTGGAGCAATATATGAAATAAGGCGTATTATGGCTTTTGTGATGCATAAGCATAGGTAAGGCTAGGATTATAATGATATGAGCATTATATGGAAATATAAATTCCTCCATCCTCTTATCATGCAACATGTCAAAAGCAACTTCAAATTTTACCTCCCTTCATGGTTTTCAAGAATAAGGCACTTCATTGTGACTTCTCTTTACTAAGAAATTTCATGCTATATCTCTAATGAATCAAATTTTGCATCGTTGAGTTCAATATAAGCTTCCATGACATTAATCAAATCTTCAATGGGGGTCATTTTTCTCAAACAAATTTTGGAAATCATGCATATAAGCACATAAATCAATAATGTATTCCAAAATAGCTATGTAGCAATTCAAAGAAATAAATAATGTCAAATATGGCAATTATGCATGAAGTAAGCCCTTCCCCCCACCCCATACTTAAAATTTACAGTGGGGACTTTATAAAAATTAAATAACAACAAGAGTAAAGGAAGGAACTCACAGGATAACATATCGAGGAGGGCGAATCAGTGTTGGTCGAGGAAAGTGTCTCGTCGATCTCGAGTACAAGGTACTCGATCTCGAGTAGTTTCGCCTGCGTCCAGTGGCTTCTGAAGTCGAGGAGCTTCTGGTGCCTTAGTCGATATCGAGTTGGCCTACTCGACATCGACGAGTGTCTGGGCTGCTCCTCCTTGTCGTCGTCGACTTGGCCTTCGTCGATTCTGACTGTTTTTCAGGGACTTCTTTATTCCACCTTTCGCGATCCTTTTATGCTTGCCCACCTCAAAGTGTTAGATTGCACACAAACACAAGACTATCCACATAAAGTATTCTAAAAGACATAAAACCAAAACCAAAAACCAAAAAGGTCAAGAGTCCCAAAATTCATAAAGTTTTATATACATGCTCTAGATTTTAGAGTCGCTAGGTCGACTTCTCCGTTTGCGCTTAAGGACCATTAATGTGGGGCCCGCTCATGCTTGGCCCTTCTCCCGGATCATCTAGGTCCTGATGGTAGTATGCAAGCTCGGCTGACAGGTGGTTGCTTGCCTCATCTCCCTTATCTTTCTTCTTCTTCTTTCCAGCTCTTAGCTTTCACAGATTTTCTCGCCACGGGGCCTTACCTCCCCTTAAATTATTGATAAATTTCTTTATGGACTGAGGGGGAGTAGAATTCATACCTGAGATTACCTTTTCGGAACCAAAACATAAATCTTTAGGATCGGGGCTAGTCGATGTCGAGTACTGTTGGTCGAGATCGAGTACAGGGACCCCATACGTAGGCTCTGGGCAAGTCTGTGGCTCATCAGAGGTTGTCGACATCGACGAGTCTTTGTCAAGATCGAGTAGCACCCGTGTCGAGATCGAGTAGCTTCTGTCGACCTCGAGTACAGTGTTGGCGCTTTCCTCCGCTGTTTGCTTGGTCCCGTGGTCTCGGATGCTTTTCACCTCCAACCATGAAATTTCCTCCTTTGTAGGGCCAAAAGAGAAATCTAAAACCTCATCGCCTATGGTGAAGGTGAGCGATCGATTCTTGACACTAATTCTGGCATCTGCATGACGAGAGGGTTTCTCGACCAAATAAATTTGTAGTCAAGACCCCGCTATAGGATAGTGGAGTCAGGTTCGTCCCCAGGAGAGAAGTCAGCGGTTCTAGGTTTAGTGTGTTTTGGGGTTCAGGGATAGCGGGAAAAGGTAGGGAGGTTGTTGTCGTCAAAGAATAGAGGGGTCGATGTCGATGGATGGAGAGGGAATGATGGTTGGTGTCGGGTAGAATATGCGCCGAATAAAAATAATAAAATAAAACAAATGAAGATGCAAACTTCCAAGGTTAGGGATCACCACAACAATAAACATATGTGTAGATCATAAATCACATAAAGATGCATGCTTTATATCAAAGAATCGACTTTTGCAAATTCCAACAATTTAGGTGATAGAGGCTCTCGCATAAAAACCTAATTTGTTTCTGCCTTTTCTTAATTAGGATTAGTCGGCTCTCGCAAATAAACCCTAATTACTATCCAATTCATAATAAGATCAATTTCGCTTCAATATCATGAATAAGGAATTTCCTCAACTCTCGCAAAGGATTAAGCACATAGGTAGATAATGATAAAGACATATAAATTCATGGATTTATAAATCAAACACACATATCTATGTTGGGATCACCCCAACCCTAGAAGAAGGAAATTAGAAACAAACCATCATAAAAGAAATTGACTTTAACATAAAATAAACTAAAACTTACAAAACCTTCCAAACGTTCCTTCTCTCTCGCCTCCTCTCTCCTCTCTCTCTCTCTCTCTCTCTCTCTCTCTCTCTCTCCTTCCTCTCTCCTCTGCTTCCTCCTTGCGCCCTAAGACGACTTTTCTTGAATGAATGAAAATCAGCCCCCTAGGGCTTTATTTATAGCCTTCTAATCCTTGCTAATCAAGGATAAAATATATCTATCTATATCTAAAAAGCTTAAAAGATAAAATCGATCTCGACAAGGATCTTGTCGATCTGGAGTAGCCCTCCTCTGTCTCGAGTAGGATTGTTGGTCGACTCGGCGTCTCGGCTAGCTGGTGCTCGATGTGACTCGGACATGACTCACAGGTCTAGTCGATCTCGAGTAGCCTTCCTCTGTCTCGAGTAGGATTGGCTCATCGACTAGGTCTTCCCGGGTGGCTCTGCTCGACCGGCTCGGATCTGGACTCGGGGCTCGTCGATCTCCACTAGATCTACTCGAGATCGAGTAGAGTTGGCTCGGCTTCTCGACAGATCGTCGACTCCGGACATGGCACTAAGGTGTCGTCGATCTCGACAAGGCCTCCTCGAGATCGAGTAGGGTTCCGGGATCGGGTTGTCTCTGACTCAGTTTCCTCGATCAGCTCTGCTCGACCAGGTGTGCTCGACCAGCCCTCGTCGAGATCGAGTACGGTGTACTCGAGATCGAGTAGAGTTCTCTCAGCTTTCTGCTCTGTTCTTGAAACGCACTTTCCCGAGTTCTCGTTCGTTGGATTGACGCATATGACCATGCGTTGGAAAGCTCTTTTCGAGGACTACAACTTTCATGAAGACATCAAAGCTTGATTCAGAACGAAGAGTGGTGAAAAATGGCCTTTTCTCCAGCTGCACCATTCTTAGCTTCTCCATGAGTGTCCTTTAAGCTCCAAAGTGCGTCCGATTTCTGCCAAATATAACAAAAACTTGTGTAGACCTCCATATATTGCCAAATAAGTGTAAACTACACAGATTCTGTATTATTCTAACCCAAATGCATGCAATGTATGCAGAAATCGATATTAAAATAAGTGTAAAAACATGACAAATTAGGCTCACAACAAACACCCCATACTTAAGCTTGCTTGTCCTCAAGCAATACTTTTAATTGTCATTCAGGGGAGGAAATCAAAACTCTCAACGTATCAGATTCATTCTCATATAACCCTGCAGTCAATTACTCATCAAACGAGGGTTATGCAAAACATTCATTCGTGACAAAGCATTAATAATCAAGAGGACTTTAATTTAGGCTCAATAAGGAGTAGATTGGTAAAAGGCTAAAGGTGGACAATTTTTGGCAATGTGGTGCTAATGATCCGGGGAAATGGAGTATTTCTAAACTGAATTTCCACATTCCTTCTCCATAAGATTAATAACCTTTCATATTGCGTTTCTCAATAATAATGCTTTTACCTCTCTAACCTCAGCACTGCCTTCTCGCGAGTCGCAAACATGGGTGTCATGAATGGCCCCGGATACTTAGTGTTTTGGACTCCTCACAATGTGTCCCATCCCTCCAAACTATTATCTCATAGAGCAGGGTCAATCTACCTTTATCTCCTGAGGTGATTGGATTTTCTTTCACTCATTAAATTTTCCATATATTTCAAATAATTTCCCGCCAAACTCCAATAATGATAATTAACAACACAAACACCATATGACATCTCCATAATGTAACATCATTCTCAACATAATCCCCGGATAAGGTAAAGAATGGCAATATTTAGATCATGTGGAGCAAATATTTGAAATATGGCATATTATGGCTTTTGTGATGCATAAGCATAGGTAAGGCTATGATATAACAATATGAGCATTATATGGAAATGTAAAGTCCTCCATCATCTTATCATGCAACATGTCAAAAGCAACTTCAAATTTTACCTCCTTCTATGGTTTTCATCAAAATATGCACTTTATTGTGACTTCCCTTTACTAGGCAATTTCATGCTATATCTCTAATGAATCTAATTTTGCATCGTCGAGTTCAATATAAGCTTCCATGACATTTATCAAAAATTTCAATGGGGGTCATTTTTCAAAACTTTGGAAAATATGCATATATAAGCACATAAATTAATAATGCATTCCAAAATAGCCATGTAACAATTTCAAGAATTAATGCACAAATAATGTCAAATAAATCAATATGCATGAAGTAAGTCCTTCCCCCACCTCATACTTAAACATTACAGTGTCCTCACTGTATAAAAACAAGGGTAAAGAAAGGAACTCACTAGACATGGGTGCATGGCCTCTCAATTTTGAATAAAAGGAACCGCCTGGGCCGAGTCTGAATATAGCTTATCCATGGACCTGAAAGTGCAGAAGACATATACCCATAACTAATAATGTTCAAAACAAAAAACAAACAAAACAATGTCCAAAAAGTCCCAAAAATAAATGTCTATTTACAAGGTCTAGATTTTATAGTCGCTAGACCGACTTCTTCATTAAGCATTAGCCTGACTCATCTTTGTCCGGAGGAATAGGTGGATCTGGTGGTTCCTCCGGTGGTGGGAAGCGTGGGATGTCATCTGGGGGCATCATGTGAAGATGTTTAAACCTCCCCGAGTGAATGCTCCATGGCTTCACCCATCCATCTTCTTGGGCTCCAGCTAGCATGCATAAAGGAATATATAAAGGAAATTTGCATACCTCATCATCATACCTCTTCCGCTCCATTGGTTGATTTGTTTGCGCGTCTCCACCACAGCAAAACGGTGGAGTGGGAAGAGATATTTCCACCTCATCATGCGGAGCTTCATGCCACTTTGCTAGGACCCCATACTTGAATATGAACATCGGTTGCTCAAAATCATTGGGGATAGCCTTCACTTTGTAAGGTAAAAGCGATCTTGGAATGCCCTGGTCAACAATGTCCAACTTCTTCTCTTCTAGTGTTGTTTCGCCTTGGGATCCTTCATATGATTCATCAACAATAGGTAGCAAAGTAAGAATGAAATTCGAGGAAGGACATACCTGATTGTCGACAATGAGTGGGTCAATTGGCTCGTCGAGAGGAGGGCATGGTCCTTTAGACTGAATGGAAGCCTCAAGCCTTCGGATTTCGTCTTCCAGCCGAGCTATTTCCTTTAATCGTGACTCCTCCACTGCAATCCTATTTATCCGTCTCAAATCTTGATACCATTCTTCCCATGCAGGATTCTCTTCGACAAAGTCTTCCATCTTTGTACCTAAGCTTTGAAATCACAATCAAGAACACAAATTAGTGGCAAAAGCTTGGCACCCAGTTGGTACCGGTGAGGTAGGTGGTGGTAGGGTATGTGATAGGGTAAGAAAAAGGGTTGGGCTTTTCTGAACCTTAAACACAATTAAACTAGGCGCGATTGATATCTCCCCGGCAACGGCGCCAATTTGACGAGAGGGTTTCTCGACCAAATAAATTTGTAGTCAAGACCCCGCTATAGGATAGTGGAGTCAGGTTCGTCCTCAGGAGAGAAGTCAGCGGTTCTAGGTTTAGTGTGTTTTGGGGTTCAGGGATAGCGGGAAAAGGTAGAGAGGTTGTTGTCGACAAAGAATAGAGGGGTCGATGTCGATGGATGGAGAGGGAATGATGGTTGGTGTCGGGTAGAATATGCGCCGAATAAAAATAATAAAATAAAACAAATGAAGATGCAAACTTCCAAAGTTAGGGATCACCACAACAATAAACATATGTGTAGATCATAAATCACATAAAGATGCATGCTTTATATCAAAGAATCGACTTTTGCAAATTCCAACAATTTAGGTGATAGAGGCTCTCGCATGAAAACCTAATTTGTTTCTACCTTTTCTTAATTAGGATTAGTCGGCTCTCGCAAATAAACCCTAACTACTATCCAATTCATAATAAGATCACTTTCGCTTCAATATCATGAATAAGGAATTTCCTCAACTCTCGCAAAGGATTAAGCACATAGGTAGATGATGATAAAGACATATAAATTCATGGATTTATAAATCAAACACACATATCTATGTTGGGATCACCCCAACCCTAGAAGAAGGAAATTAGAAACAAACCATCATAAAAGAAATTGACTTTAACATAAAATAAACTAAAACTTACAAAACCTTCCAAACGTTCCTTCTCTCTCGCCTCCTCTCTCCTCTCTCTCTCTCTCTCTCTCTCTCTCTCTCTCTCTCTCTCTCTCTCTCTCTCCTCTGCTTCCTCCTTGCGCCCTAAGATGACTTTTCTTGAATGAATGAAAATCAGTCACCTAGGGCTTTATTTATAGCCTTCTAATCCTTGCTAATCAAGGATAAAATATATCTATCTATATCTAAAAAGCTTAAAAGATAAATAAATTGCTTAAAGGAAATAAATCTTTAAAGGAAAACTATATCTAAACTAGGTAATATGTCTTCATGTTGATAGATCTTCCTTCCATAGATAGATGATGATAGATTTCGGCCTACTCGACCTTCTTCTTGCCCAAGGAATCCCATCTCGACTCGGATTGCTCAACCGCGTAACGCGTTTTCGGACTTTGCTCGTCGATCTCGACAAGGATCTTGTCGATCTGGAGTAGCCCTCCTCTGTCTCGAGTAGGATTGTTGGTCGACTCGGCGTGTCGGCTAGCTGGTGCTCGATGTGACTCGGACATGACTCACAGGTCTAGTCGATCTCGAGTAGCCTTCCTCTGTCTCGAGTAGGATTGGCTCATCGACTAGGTCTTCCCGGGTGGCTCTGCTCGACCGGCTCGGATCTGGACTCGGGGCTCGTCGATCTCGAGTAGATCTACTCGAGATCGAGTAGAGTTGGCTCGGCTTCTCGACAGATCGTCGACTCCGGACATGGCACTAAGGTGTCGTCGATCTCGACAAGGCCTCCTCGAGATCGAGTAGGGTTCCGGGATCGGGTTGTCTCTAACTCAGTGTCCTCGATCAGCTCTGCTCGACCAGGTGTGCTCGACCAGCCCTCGTCGAGATCGAGTACGGTGTACTCGAGATCGAGTAGAGTTCTCTCAGCTTTCTGCTCTGTTCTTGAAACGCACTTTCCCGAGTCCTCGTTCGTCGGATTGGCGCATATGACCATGTGTTGCAAAGCTCTTTTCGAGGGCTACAACTTTCATGAAGACATCAAAGCTTTATTCAGAACGAAGAATGGTGAAAAATGGCCTTTTCTCCGGCTGCACCATTCTTAGCTTCTCCATGAGTGTCCTTTAAGCTCCAAAGTGCGTCCGATTTCTGCCAAATATAATAAAAACTTGTGTAGACCTCCATATATTGCCAAATAAGTGTAAACTACACAGATTCTGTATTATTCTAACCCAAATGCATGCAATGTATGCAGAAATCGATATTAAAATAAGTGTAAAAACATGGCAAATTAGGCTAACAACAAACACTCCATACTTAAGCTTGCTTGTCCTCAAGCAATACTTTTAATTGTCATTCGGGGGAAGAAATCAAAACTCTCAACATATCAAATTCATTCTCATATAACCCTGCAGTCAATTACCATCCTCGAAAAGGTACTAGTGTACAGATCCATGCATGTGTAATTATATCAAAGCAACATCTACTCATCAAAGGAGGGTTATGCAAAACATTCATTCGTGACAAAGCATTAATAATCAAGAGGACTTTAATTAAGGCTCAATAAGGAGTAGATTGGTAAAAGGCTAAAGGTGGGCAATTTTTGGCAATGTGGTGCTAATGATCCGGGGAAATGGAGTATTTCTAAACTGAATTTCCACATTCCTTCTCCATAAGATTCATCACCTTTCAAATTGCTTTTCTCAATAATAATGCTGTTACCTCTCTAACCTCAGCACTGCATTCTCGCGAGTCGCAAACATGGGTGTCATGAATGGCCCCGAATACTTAGTGCTTTGGACTCCTCACAATGTGTCTCTTTTCAGGGGAGTGGAGTACTTTGCATTCGCCTGCGATCTCTGAAATGGATCGCTTCTTGGTCAGGATTTCCTTCAAAAATTTGACATATCCAGGCATCTCTTGCAGGGCTTCTGTAAAAGGAATAGTAACATTCAGTTCTTGCATCATATTAACAAATCTGGTAAACCTACCTGCAGTGGGATCTTTCTGTGCTTTTGAAGGAAAAGGTAGTGGCTTTTTTTTTCTTCGGAGCCAGATCAGACGTCGGAGGTGCTGCAGAGTCGTTGACGTCGGCTTGCTTTTCCTCGATCTCGACCAGGGTCTCCTCGAGATCGACTAGGGTGGTCGACCTGGAGTTGCTGGGCTACACAGTGGAGTCCGAGCTCAGCTTCTGGTTTGTGTCGAGCAGCTTCTTGTCGAGGTCGAGTACACTCTCCTCGAGATCGAGTAGACTTTGCTCTATCTCGAGTTGCTACTCTGCCTTGTCTTGTTGTTTCCTGATCTCTGGCTCGTTTAATTGATGCCCACTTCTAAGCTTGATAGCTGCGATGTGTCCGGTTTTCCCTTTAGGATTTGGTTCTGTTTGCCCAGGGAGCTGTCCGGACGGTCGTGGAATCTGTGAAGCGAATTGAACCATCTGGGTTTCTATTCCCCTTTTCCAGATGTCTAGTTCTCCAAATTTTGTAGTGATGTTCTGGAACTGGTTGTTGATGGTGCCCTGATTCTGACGCATCTCCTCAAGGATGAGCTGCAGATCATCCCTTTTTTTATCCCTTTCTAGATGTCCTGGAGCTCTGTAGGGTGGGGGGTTCCTAGGAGGACCTTGGTTCCACTGTGGTTGATAGAACCTTTGATCTCACATGTAGCAATTTGGACCCCCAACGTAGGCCACCTCCTCATGTGTTTCTGCCATTCTGACTTGCTCAGTCTGTGGGCATTCAGTAGTGGTGTGCCTCTGTGATCCACATTCTATGCAAGGCTGGTTGACAGATAAGTATTTGACTTGCTTGAGTAGCTTGCGATTCTGGTCTCTGTAGAACTGCTCCCTGACATCTTGGTCAATCTCCTTTGCTGGCTCATAGAGTGGCATAGATGGTGCTAACCTGGTATAGGAGTTCTCCTCATAGTTTGCAGTAGACCCATATTTGTTGCCATAATTGGTGAGCTTGTCTAACACCCCAGGCGTCGATTGGCGGCATCGTCAGATACTCATAGCGAGTATAATGGTTGATTCTGTCCTTCGTGACTTGATCAAGAGAGTTGAAGAAGATCTCCTGAATGACGTAGGGTGGCTGTCCATGAGTAGGGCAAGATCGCAGCAGTTCTTTGTAGCGTTCCCATGCCTTTGCTAGCGGTTCCCCAGATTTTTGTTTGAAGGCAGTGATTTTCTGGCGGAGGAGTGCTGTTTTGGTGGATGGGAATAATTTATTCAGAAACTCTTGCTCTACTTGGGCCCATGTTGTGAGTGATCTTGGTTTTAGCCCTTCAAGCCACTTCAGTGCAGGTCCAGCGAGAGACCAGCGAAAAGCTTTCATCTTGACATATTCCAGCGTAGTACCTTCAGCAAGAGTACGCCACATGTCAGAAAAATTTGTAATATGTTCAAGAGGACACTCATTAAATTTTCCATAAAAAGCATTATTTTTAAGCTCCATAAGAAACTGAGTACGAATTTCAAAAGAGTTATCAGGGATGAGAATCGCCGATTCAGGCACAACGAGCGTTGGATGCATATAATCCTCTGTAGTTGTTGGATATTGGGCAAGCTCAGCTTCTGCTTGCCCAAGCTCAGCTTCTGCTTTCTCAGCGGCGATAGCATCATCTTTTGTGGCCAGTTCCCTTGTAAGCCTCTGTATCAGCTGTTCCTGGGTTTCTGCGGCAGCCATGGCTTTTTTCAGTCTAGCGTGGGCTTGTATAAGACGTTATGGGTTGTCTAAGCCGTCAAAATCAGGTGGTTGACCAGAACGACGCATACACCTGTAAAGTAACTCAAGTAGACGTGAGAATTAACTACCTAAGCCGCGAATGATAGTTTCCCCGGCAATGGTGCCAATTTGATGTAAGAGGAAATCGAGTACGAAATAGAATGTAAATAAACTAAGGCAAACCAGATTCCGTCCCTTGCAAATAATTACAAGACCTCCTCCTGATGTAGCAGCGGGAAGTCAGGATCGATCCACGAGGAAGCGTGTCAGCGGATCCTAGGCAGTGGTGAAATCTCACGGTCAGAAGTCGACAGCAGGTGTCCTAGATCTCGAGTATAACAACTCGACAGAAGATCGGATAGTCGAACACAACAGCAGAAATTCGGCGGTTTCTGGTCGATCTCGACAAGGGCCTAATCGAGATCGAGTAGGGTCTTCGTCGACTTCGACTTGGGTTAGTCGAGCACCTACACACAGAAGCTACAGCGATGCTAGATCGAATATCAGTAACTCGAGAACGACCAGACTTGGTCGAGATCGAGTAAGGACAGAAAAATGAAACAAAATAAAGTAAATGCAAAGGCTTTGGGGATTTTGAACTAAACTGTATGTAAAAGGACTTCCAAGATTGGGGTTTGCAACAACGATAACCAAGCATGCATAAGGTAGAGATAAACAGATAATCATGTGAATCGCATCAAAGGACAAGCTTTCGCCTTTTCCAACAATTAGACAACTTTTTCAAGAAACCCTAATTGTCTCTACCGATTTTATGTTTACAATCCAAGTTGTTAGCATGGACCTCCATTAAATGGGTAATAAACACATAAACAAGTAGTAGATGCTCAAAACATGATAAAAGTCGGATCTTTACCTCAAACACGCAGGGCTATCGTTGGGCTCGCCCGAACCCTAGAAGTGAGTGGACTACTCGCGCCTCATCGCAATCGCAGACATTGATTGATGAAAAGAAACTTGCATTAAACTAAATTCAAAGACTTTACAATCCCGGCGATCCAACACTCGTTGAACGCCAAAACCCTAAAACCATCGAACTCCTAAACCGTCTTTGTGAACTACTTCTCTACTTCTGAAATTGAATGACTAGAAATCAGCCCCATGGGCTTTATTTATAGCCTTCTATTCCTTGCTATTCAAGGATAGAAGATATCTATCTACATCTAAAATTATATCTAAAACTATTAAAGATAAATAAAAGCAATAACATAATTAAATCTAAATAAGGGAAATATATCTAAAAGTCTTAAGTGGATAAATCTTCTTCTTTCGTGATGTATCTTGATAGATCGGATAGATTCGGCTTTCTTTGGCTCCAAGGAACCCCAATCCGAGTAGGATAGATCAAAACGTGTTACGCGACTTCTGGAGGCTTCCTCGATCTCGAGTAAGGCTACTCGATCTCGAGTAGAAGTGTCAGCGACTGGGCTGGCTCGGCGTCTCGAGTTGCTGGTGCTCGACAGGCTCGGACATGGCTCCTGGGCGTCGTCGATCTCGAGTACCCTTACTCAATCTCGAGTAAAGGTGGCTTGTCGACTAGGTCTTCTCGGCTGCGTCGGGTAGATCTTCTCGACATGCTCGGGTGCCGGCTTCCGGGTTCCTCGATCTCGAGTAGGTTTACTCGATCTCGAGTAGAGTGTAACCCGACATGTCTTCGTCTTCGGCTTCTCGGTCAGCTCCTCCTCGACCAGGCACTCCTTGGACATTTTTGGTCGATCTCGAGTACAAGTACTCGATATCAAGTAAATCTCTCAGCTTTCTGCTCTGTTCTTAAAACGCACTTTCCCGAGTCGTCTTTCTTCGGATTGACGCATATGACCATGTGTTAGAAAGATCTTTCCGAGGGCTACAACTCTCATGAAGACATCAAAGCTTGATTCAGAACGAAGAATGGTGAAAAATGGCCTTTTCTCCAGCTGCACCATTCTTAGCTTCTCCATGAGTTTGCTTTAAGCTCCAAAACTTGTGTAGACCTCCATATATTGCAAATAAGTGTAAAATACATAGATTCTGTATTATTCTAACCCAAATGCATGCAATGTATGCAGAAATCGATATAAAAGTAAGTGTAAAACATGGCGCATTAGGCTCACAACACGTTCCCTATTGCTATTATTGTGGTTTGTGGGGTCACCCAACCTGCCAATCTAAAACTAATGGGGAGCAGACATTAAGGCAACGTCTGGCAAACCAAAATACTTATCAGACAGCTTGTGAGCCATTTTATGAGCTGTGCAAGATTTATGGGCATTTTCAACATGATTGTCAGTCAAAGAAAAATGTAGAGCAAATGTGCAAGCAAATCCTCGCGCTCCAAAGTGCAGCAGATGCAAGGGCTGATATGCTTGAGTCTCAAATAGCTCAACTATCTACAGGTTTTCAGGCATTACCAGAGGCTCCCAGTAGCCAGAAAGAGGTCAGTGGTTCTTACGATTACATTGACACATCAGTTGAGATGGAAAATCATGTAGATGAGCTGCAAGAACCTGATTCTGAAAGGTCGGAGGAGAATGAGGAACTCGTCGACTCTGAAGTGTGGGAATCAATAGAGAGATTTCTATTAAATGTAGTCGCGCTGACAACAAATGAGTTCACAAAAGAAAAGCCCAATGAAGAGCCCGAATTAGTTGTTCATGAAGATTACTCATCCGCGGAACATCACATCTACCCATTTGCGGTTCATACAGATTATCCATCACCTCCGCCCATCTCTCCAGTGGTGATGCAAGAACACAAGGAACAACAATTTGGGGCATTTACAGGGATGCTTGCAAAGTGGCACATGGATGACCCACAGATAGAAATCTTCACTGATGCACCACCTTGTTCCAAGTTGCAAGAAGTACATGTGATTGTGCGTCCACCTGACATACCATCGTGCACAAAACCCCAGGAGGAAATCCAAATGTGTGAAGATATTGGTATTGATGGAGGAAAAAAGGGAACAAGAGTTAAGAAAAGAAAGAAGAGGACATACTTTGAGAGCAAGTGCATCGAACGATCTATGTTTTGTTGCTCGAAAAGGACTCTACTAGATGGATGGAGAGAACCATGGACCATTCACTCTGGGAGGTTCAAACTTTTTCGGAAGAGTTGAATGGTCAATCTAATGACCAATTAAGAAGCGTTGCTTGGGAGGCAACTTAAGGTTAGTTTTCTATATTTTTCTTTTCTTTTCTTTTCTTTATTTTATTTTATTTTATTCATCTACATATAGTTAGGGTAGTACCTCTTGGTTGAGTTCTACGTTGGGGACAATGTAGGATTTAAGTATGGGGTATAGTCATATTCATTCCTTTTATTTTTATTAATAAAAAAACAGAAAATGTCATAAAATTAGAAAAAATGCATGTTTGTCTCATGTTTGTTTTGGTTTGAGTTTTTTATTTGGAGTCTATGGAAGTGTTTTATTGATTGATTATATCCCAAAATTTCATAAATACCATAATGATGGGTTGTTTGCCTACGATGCTAACATTTGCCTTATATTTATATGTCATTATCTTTTTGATAAATTGTCTAGCATTGAGTTATTCGATAAGATAAGCATGATTTAGTCTCTAAACAAAAGCCTTGTGAGATTTGGGCCTAAAGGACTAACGTTTATATGGGTCCTCTCATTCTTTTTCACGTGCGACACTCACTTTTGTTGATATCTTCAGAACTTGCTTTAGACACTTATTTGAGGCTGCATTATATGATTTGTGTACATGACATTAAAATGATTGAGGCATTGATTTCATTAGCCGTTTTTTCTTCTCTTTACCTAGCTTTTACATGATCCCTCTGCTTTAAACCCCTTTGAGCCTATAGCCTATTCTTTGGGAGCTCCACAAAATTCTCCAAACCATATTATTTAAGCCTTTCTACCTATTCGGGGAATTGGTCTGATATTATTGAATGGATGTGATGATGAAGTGGTAAAAAGCCAAGTATGGGGTGGAGATCATTGGTGTTTGAGCTCCACAAAATTTGGATCACGACGTTTTATATCTTGTTGGAAAGCTGATTCAAATACCTACAAATTGTATGTTGAGAACATTTGCAAATTCGGCCTAAAATATCGAGAAATCGAGCCAAGAAGCTGATGATGAGTCAAAGTATCGACCCGGAACCAAAATGTATCGAGTCGGTACCAACACCTTCCGAGTCGGTACAAAGAGCAGAGAGGAAATCACGACATACCGGGTCGATACCCATGAGTATCGACTCGATACCTTCACATTCCGAGCCAGAAAGCTTTACAGTGGCTACATATCGACTCAATACTCTTAAGTATCGACTCGATACTTTTCTTTATGCGTTACTACTTCGGGATTTTTATCCGCTTTTATCTTTTATTGGACGACTTTTTGCCATCTCAATTCGCAGCTAGCGCATGTTGAACATCAAAAGGATTCCAATCAATCATCGAATTAATCGGATTAAGCACTCATGGATCAAATCAAACAAATAATAGAATTCATTCAGGCAATAATACGCACATGTCTATCTCAGCATCGTTGGGATCACCCCAACCCCAGAACAAGAAAATTAGCCAGACATGGATTCAGACACAATCAAAGAACTCATGATGAAAGAATATAAGACTAGATTAAATAAACTTATTCTTGAATCCAGCAAAACAAACCTTCAAGAAGAAATCTCTGAAAAAGCCTAAAGCTCTCAATGTTTGCAGCTATCGTTTATGACGTGAAAATTGAATGTCTTTATGACCAAACCCTAATTCTCTATTTATAGTCCCAACTAAAGTTTGAAAATAATCGTAAAATAGATAAAGTTGTAAATTTTATCGGAAAACAGGGATTGAACTTGAGAATTGGTTATGAGCAATCTAATTAATTCTCTTGAGGATAATAAACTATCGTAGACAACCTAGGTTTGAGTTGGCTATGCAGATCGCGTCTGCGATTGTTTGATTGATTTGCTCGCTAAGGTCTAAGTGCTTAAAGAGTCCAATTTGATTGATTAATCTACAACAAGCGCAAGCGGAGTGGTAATTAATTGAAAGTGACATAGTTATTGCAACATGCGTAGGCTAAGCGATAACGACTTTAGATAGTTTACCTTCAAATATCTCTTTTCAATTTGTTCAGGCATGAAAATTATATAGTATATCGAGGATGCATTGTTGTGGTGAAACCTGACTCTGGAATGTTTTCCATCATATATTCAAAACTTGCAATTTGTTATTTCTCCTCTTCTTATTTCCTCATTCCGTCAAAAATCACTTCCGTTATTTGGCTTAGTAAACTGGTTGAGGTTATGCAATTGGTATTCACACAGTCCCTGAGATTCGACACTCGATTACTACAATTAACATCGTACGCTTGTGGGGTGTTAGTTGTAGAGCGATCAAGTTTTTGGCACCGTTGCCGGGGACTGTCGATAATATCAGTTGTATAACACCAATTAGTTTTCTAAGTCTTTTTGTTATTTTTGATGTTTTTGCTTTTTGTTTTTTTTTTCAGGTGCTCTCTAAAACATGAATCATTACCCCTTTTGTGAATATTGTCAAACATGGGGTCATTTGACTTGCGTTCCCTATTACTATTATTGTGGTTTGTGGGGTCACCCAACTTGCCAATCGAAAACTATTAGGGAGCAGACATTAAGGCAACGTCTAGTAAACCAAAATACTTATCAGACAGCTTGTGAGTTATTTTGTGAGTTGTGCAAGATTTATGGGCATTTTCAACATGATTGCCAACCAAATAAAAATGTAGAGCAAATGTGCAAGCAAATCATCGCGCTCCAAAGTGCAACAGATGCAAGGTCTGATATGCTTGAGTCTCTAATAGCTCAACTATCTATAGGTTTTCAGGCATTACCAGAGGCTCCCAGTAGCCAGAAAGAGGTCAGTGGTTCTTACGATTACATTGACACATCAGTTGAGATGGAAAATCATGTAGATGAGCTACAACAACCTGAGTCTGAAAGGTCGGAGGAGAATGAGGAACTCATCGACTCTGAAGTGTGGGAATCAATAGAGTGATTTCTATTAAATGTAGTCGCGCTGACAATAAAGGAATTCACAAAAGAAAAGCCCATTGAAGAGCCCGAATTAGTTGTTCATGAAGATTACTCATCCGCGGAACATCACGACTACCCATTTGCGGTTCATACAGATTATACATCACCTCCGCCCATCTCTCTAGTAGTGATGCAAGAACACAAGGAACAACAATTTGGGGGATTTACAAGGATGCTTGCAAAGTGGCACATAGATGACCCACATAATGAAATCTTCACTGATGCAACACATTGTTCCAAGTTGTAAGAAGTACATGTGATTGTGCGTCCACCTGACATACCATCGCGCACAAAACCCCAGGAGGAAATCCAATTGTGTGAAGATATTGGTATTGATGGAGGCAAAAAGGGAACAAGAGTCATGAAAAGAAAAAAGAGCACATACTTTGAGAGCAAGTGCATCGAACGATCTATGTTTTGTTGCTCGAAAAGGACTCTACTAGATGGAAAGGGAGCGAACACCCCATACTTAAGCTTTCTTGTCCTCAAGCAATACCTTTAATTGTCATACAGGGGAAGAAATGAAAACTCCCAACATATTAGATTCATTGCCATATCTCCCTGCAATTAATTACCATCCTCGAAAAGGTACTAGTGTCACAAATCCATGCATGTGCAATTAAAAAGCAACATCTACTCATAAAATGAGGGTTATGCAAAACATTCATAAGTGACAAAACATTAATAATCAAGAGGACTTTAATTTAAGCTCAAATAAGGAGTAGGTGGGTAAAAGGCTAAAGGTGGACAATTTTTGGCAATGTGGTGCTAATAATTTGGGGAAATGGAGTACTTTAAAAACTTTCATAACACATTCCTTCTTCTTTTGATTTCGCACCTTTCGCTCATTCGCTCATTGCTTTTTTCCATATAATGCTTTTACCTCTCTAACCTCAGCACTGCCTTCTCGCGTGTTGCAAAAATGGGTGTCATGAATGGCCCCGGATACTTAGTGCTTTGGACTCCTCACCTATGTGTCCCATCTCACTGAACTATTATCTCAGTAAGCATGGTCGATCTACCTTTATCTCCTGAGGTGATCAGATTTTCTTTTACTCATTAAATTTTCCATATATTTCAAAAAAATTCCTACCAAACTCCAATAATAATGATAACAACACAACAACCATATAACATCTCCATAATGTAACATCATTCTCAACATAATCCCCGGATAGGAAATAAGGTAAAGAATGGGCATATTTAGAATATGTGGAGCAAAATATGAAATAAGGCATAATATGGCTTTTGTGATGCATAAGCATAGGTAAGGCTATGATATAACAATATGAGCATATACGGAAATATAAAGTCCTCCATCATCTTATCATGAACCATGTCAAAAGCAACATCAAATTTTACCTTCTTTCATGGTTTTCATCAAAATATGCACTTCATTGTGACTTCCCTTTACTAGGCAATTTCATGGTATATCTCTAATAAATCCAATTTTGCATCGTCGAGTTCAAAAAAGCTTCCATGAAATTAATTCAAAATTTCAATGGGGGTCATTTTTTTATAAACTTTGGAAAACATGCATATAAGCACATAGATTAATAATGAATTCCAAAATAGCCATGTATAAGCAATTCAAGAAATAAACCTTAAAAATGCACGCAAAATGTCATATATGGTCAAATATGCACAAAGTAAGCCCTTCCCCCACCCCATACTTAAACATTACAGTGTCCTCACTGTATAAAAACAAGGGTAAAGAAAGAAACTCACTAGACAGGCGTGGATGATCGTCAGAATCGAGTGTGCTATGCTGCTGGGCCTAGTCCGAATTTAGCTTGCTTCTATCCCCATGGACCTGAAAAAATGTAGAAGAAAAATACCCACAATAGAAAAACTAAAAGTTCAAAAAAAAAAAAAACAGAAGAAACAATGTCCAAAAGTCCCCAAAATAAATGTCTATTTATAAGCTCTAGATTTTATAGTCGCTAGGCCGACTTTCTCCTTTAAGCTCAAGGTGGCATTTGCAGGGCCCATGTAGCTTGGGCTTCAAATATAACTCCATTCTTGTCCATCACCTGCAATCCTCCTGAATGGATCTTGTTCACCGTGAAGGGGCCCATCTTCTTCTTGTTGAATTTGTTAGGAAACCAATGATCATTTGATTTGGAAACATAGAGCTTGTCTCCAATTTCATACTCCTTGGGCTCATCATTGGAAATCCTACATAAGCACACATACCAAGACAAACCTCTCCTATGTATAAATAAATCTTTAATTGAAATAGGAGAGGAAATATCCATACCTTGGCTTACCTTTGCAGAATCGGATTCGGGACCTCAGTGTTTGGTCGATTTTGAGTAATATTACTCAATATCGAGGAGTTGTGCTCTTCCGGTGGACTGCTGGTCGAAGATTGTGGAGTCGAGGAAAGAGGATGTTGGTCGATGTCGACCAATTTCGTCGATGTCGAGGAATTCTGCTCGTCTGGTGGAATCTCAGTCGATATGGGGGAAGACCTGTCGATTTGAGTTGGTCGATATCGACCAAGGTTGGTCGATATCGAGTTACCTGGGTCAATATCGACGGGCTTCTGCTCAATAGGAGGAATCGAGTCGGCGTGGTTTGGTCGATATCGACCAAGATTGGTCGATAGCGAGTAGTGCTGCTCGATATTCCTCTGCTCGACTACTGGTGGGGCTGTCTCGGCATGGTCTGGTCGATATCGACCCGGGGTACTCGATATCCAGTTGTTCAGTGGCTCTTTCGATTTCTCTTGGTCGATATTGACCCCATACTTAAGACCTGGCAAAGCATCCGAAAAATAGTTAGTCCATAATGACGTACCTTGGTCCGTGTCGAGTGGATTCTCTACTTCTTTGTTCAGGATGGCCATGATCTCTTCCACCTGGGCTTCCATATCCCTTTTTTCAAGCTCTTCGGGAGTCATATTTCTTACCTTAGGATCTCCACAAGTAATGTAACCAGCTGCTATAGATTTTACCTCTTCCATGGGACCTGTATGCCTTTCAGTTTTATTAAAGGAATACTCAATTACCTCATCGCTGATTTTGAAAATGAGCACTCCCTTCCTTACGCTTATATTGGCATCCACAGTTACCAAGAAGGGCCTTCCTAGAATAATTGGACAAGCAGGGTCCTCCGCCATATCAATAACTAGAAAATCAGTAGGGACAAAGAACTTACGTACTTGCACTAGCACATTGTCCACCATGCCTGTTGGGATGACCACCGTGTTGTTTTCCATATAAAGCTTAACATCCACAGGCTCTAAGGCACCTATCTTAATCTTGGACCATACTGACAGAGGCATTATACTCACACTGGCTCCAAGATCACATAATGCATTAAATTTATATTGACCAAATCCAATGGTTATAGCAAACTTACCTGGATCTGGCCTTTTCTCAAGTATGTCACTATGGCTGCACTCCTCTGCGATCTCAACCATTTATCACTTTTTTCTTTTGATCTCCATGAGGAACTTGACATATGATGGCATTTCATTAAGAGCTTCTGTGAAAGGTATGGTGACATTGAGCCTCTAAAGCATCTTGATGAAGCGCTGAAATTTCTTCTCTGCTGGATCCTTTGGAGATTTTGTTGGGAAATACAGCTTCTTTTTCTGGGTCGGAGCCAGAACAGATGTCGGAGGTGTTGCAGCTTCCTCGATGTCGACTTGATTCTTCTCGACATCGACAAGATTTTCCTCGATATCGACCAGCTTCCTCGATGTCGAGTTGAAGTGCTGTGCAGACGAATCTTGGCCAAGCTTCTCCTCGACGTCGACTTGATGTTGCTCGACATCGACCAAATTGTGGTCAACATCGACTTGTTATTGGTCGATATCAAGTTGTTTCTCAGCTTTTTCGTCCTGCTGCTTTCCGACCTCTGGCTCGCGTAGTTGATGCCCGCTCCTGAGCTTTACGACAGCGATGTGTCCGGTCTTCCCCTTGGGATTTGGTTCTGTTTGCTCAGGCAGTTGACCGATCGGTCGTGGAATCTGGGCCGCGAATTAACCCATCTGGGTCTCTATGTTTCTCTTCAAGATGTCCAGCTCTCCAAATTTTGTATTGATGTTCTGGAACTGATTGTTGATTGTGCCTTGATTTTGGCGCATCTCAATAAGGATCATCTAAAGATCATCCTTTCGCTGGTCCCTTTCTGGATGTCATGGAGCTCTGTATGGTGGGGGGTTCCTAGGGGCACCTTGGTTTCATTGTGGTTGCTGAAACCTTTGGTCCCCCATATAGCGATTGGGACCCCCTGCGTAAGCTACATCTTCGTGGTGTTCTGCCATCCTGACTTGCTCTATATGTGGGCACTCAGTAGTGGTGTGCCGCTATGATCCACATTTGATGCAGGGCTGGTTGACAGAAAGATACTTGACTTGCTTGAGGAGCTTACGATTCTGATCTCTGTAGTACTGCTCCTTGACATTTGGGTCAATCTCCATAGAAGGCTCATAGAGGGGCATGGATGGGGCTAGCCTGGCATAAGCATTGTCATCGTAGTTTATTGGAGTCCCATACTTGTTGTCGTAGTTGGTCAACTTGTCGAGGGTAGCCCATGTGTTAGCTGGCGGCATTGTCAGATACTCATAATGGGTATACGTGTTGATCATATCCTTAGTGGCCAGGCCAAGAGAATTAAAGAAGATCTCCTGAACGATGTAGGGTGGCTGTCCATGTGTAGGACTGGATCGCAGTAGATTCTTATATCATTCCCATGCTTTTGCTAGTGGCTCCCCAGGCTTCTGTTTGAAAGCTGTAACCTTTTGGCGAAGGAGCGCTGTCTTGGCAGGAGGAAAGAATTTGTTGATAAATTCTTGCCTCACTTCAGCCCATGTTGTGAGGGATCGTGGACGGAGACCTTCAAGCCACTTCAATGTTGGACAACCATAGACCAACGAAAAGCCTTCATCATGACATATTGCAAAGTGGTACCTTCACCAAGAGTACGACACATATCAGCAAAGTTGGTAATATGTTGAAGAGGACATTCATTAAATCTACCATAGAAAGCATTATTTTTAATCTCAATCAGGAATGGAGTGCGAATTTCATAATTTTTTCAGGGATTAGAATGGTCGATTCTAGAGCTGGCAATACCCGACCCGATCCGAGAAAACAGATCGGAATGATCCGACATCGAACCCGATCGACACCCGAATAGATTTTAAAAAGTTCCGAACCGAGACCGACCGATCCGACCCGAACTCCGCCCGAACCCGATAGCAAACCGAAACCGATATTAACCCGAACCCGATTATACCCGAATGAGCTGATCCGACAACAACCCGAAGACCGAAACACCCGACCCGATTATATCCGACACCCGAAATCACCCGAACCCGATTATAACCGACACCCGAAATCACCTGAACCCGATTATATCCGACGCCCGAATCACCTGAACCCGATTATATCCGACGTTCGAATCGAGCCCTGGCCCCCAAATAAGGAGATTGAGATACCTACTAGGTTTATTAGGGTGTAAAATTAAAATGAATTTAATAATTTAGTATTTTGTAAAATTGTAAGGTAAATGAAAATGTACTATGTAGTCTATGTACGACACTTTTCTTTCTTTTTTTAATTATTTAAGTTCCCTCCTAAATTTTCCATTTTTTTAGTTCCCTCCCAATTTACTTTTACTTCCCTCCCAAATTTTGGGTTGCCCTTTTATATATTTTATACTCCGTATCTTTTTGTTCTTTATTTAGTTTAATGATCAAATTATAGTATTACACATTCTTGATTTTGTTTTTGTTTTAATTATTTAACTGACAAATATTAAGTTGTAGTTATAATTTTAAATTTATTACATCTTTTTTCTATTAATTCTCTTACTGAGATGATATATTTTTCTATTTTATAATTTGTATTCCTTTTTAAAACTTATATATTTAAAAAATATTTAAGTTTTTTAGTTGCTGTAGAATATATATATTATATGGTTGATGAAGAAATATACTCTTTACCATTAATTGTAACTATTATTTCTAAAACGATATAATGGAAAATATAAGTTAAAACTATTTTAGTATAATATTTCTTTTCTATTTATCTAGGAATTCATTCTTTAACAATAACAATTTTCAACTAACTATTCAAAATATACTATAGTTATTGAATCGAGGGAATTAAAGGAAGTAACCCTTGCCCCGGTTTGGTTTGCACGCCTAACCCCCTATCCGTTTCAATTTGCAAGGGTTGACCCTCTCCCTTCCAAAAATTGAACCTCAGGCGGTAAACTTTACCTGGAGTAACCGGTCTCCAGAAGAGAGAAAGAGAGAGCCAGCGCGAGAGAGAAGGGGAAGGGAGAAGGAATGGGATCGGAGGCGGGCGCGACAGGTCTCCGGCTCAGCGGAAGGGCTCGAGCGCAAAGGAGGTTGGTTGGATTGAGAAAGAGACGGAGGCGGAGGGCGGAGGCGGAGTCGGAGGCATCACTCTCGAGGCTGCGTCGGCTCCATTCCCCGTCCCGTTCGTAATGTTCAGGTCCTCTTTTCCCTTCCTTGTTTGAATTTGATTTCCTCTAGAAATTCCTACTCTCTTTTATTTTCCCTGATTTTGAGGGATTTTGGAATGGCAGCCATCGAATGGGATCTTTTTCAGGAGTTGAAATTAGTATTAGTTCTAGAATTTTTGTTTTGAACTGTTATCATACATCTTTGCTTGCCTTTTATACTTCATCAGCTGGCTATAGCTTTGTTCCTGGCTTAGTATATTTGTTCACAAAAGGAGTGTTTAAGAGCAACTTGACATAGCTGTAATTCTGGTTAACGTTTGATTTCACTGTACTTGATTTTCTCAACTCTCTGTCAATGACTTGAAATGGTTTTGCTTACATTTATGAGATAGAATTGTAGGATGTAGAGAAGTCGCAATACCCATGTGCATTTTGGTTTCTAATACAGATTAACTGGCAATGCCCATATGCATTTTGCCTTAAGTATTAGTAGTCCTTGAAAAGGGAAAAACATCTGTTCTTCTCGAATTGTTTTGAATCTTATCTCTTCAGCTGATGTAGAAGTTGCCCTTGTGTGTGGGTTTTGTACATGTTGCTCAATGCTGATACTCTTTTCCCTTTAGGTGCTTTTGAGCCATTGTATCCCACTTTTATATTCTTGTCCCTAAACATGTAAATATGCTGATGAAATTGATTGGTTTTTGAGACAAGATTGCAGTACTATTGCCTATTGGGTTTGTCCAGTCCTTGCTCATTGGAGTCAATGCTCATAGTACAACAATGTCGTGTTTGGTGGTCAGGTGACCGATGAAGAGGCTGAGAGCTTGTCGAAAAGGTGAGATCTTGATTTTCTACATCCCTAACTGTTTCATGGTCCCTCTTCAGATGTTGTACGGTGTTTCAGAGGAGACCACCACTGGAGTCAAGAGGCTATACCAAATGGAGGCTAATGGCTCATTGTTGTTCCCTGCTATCAATGTTAATGACTCTGTCACCAAGAGCAAGGTATAAGAAACTGTGATTTATAAATTTCTCAGAAGTCATATCCGTTTTATTATCAGATTTGCCACAAGTTTTAGTTGGTGTTGTTGTTTTTTGTAAATCTATGTGGATATGTTTTATTGGGGTTATTAATTTTTTCTTCAGAACAACATGCTAAATTTGCAGGGATTCTTGACTTGCAATAGATCATGAATATGAATTTATTTGTACCAGTAGGACTAGAAGTGATCAATCATCACATAAGAGATCTAATTCGTCTTGTTTTTAAAAATAACTTATGGAATCGACATAGTAACTCACAAGCATTGATTACTTAGATTTGGATTATAAAATCCCGGGGAACCAAAGTATGTTTCATGTTAGAAAATAATAATAAATTTATATCTATGTTGTTTCTCTTATTATGTGTTTTTTTTGATCATTTTATTGACCCTAATCTCTTATTTTGAATTTATGTTGCAAAAGCATTCAGACAAGCAACAAAAAGCAAGGCTTCTGCCCAAGCTGAATTGGATGAATGGAGATTGGGTGGTACTAAGACTTCAAATTGAACGAAATCTCAAGAACTTGAAGCATGTAGTTTATCTATGTAATTATAAACATTTGATTTCAAGTATGGACCTCGTTTTGATTTATGTATATGTACTTGTGAATTGGAGTAGAAATACAAGGCATTTGATGAAAGAAAAATATTATGCTATTTGCTGGTTTTAATTGTTGTATGTCATGTCTGAATAAACAGGTGACATGTTGCTGTCATGTAGAAATGGAAAATTACGGGTTGAATAACATGTTAATAGCAGTTCATGCCTTGTACATCGTCTTTGATATGCACCCGATTAAACAACTAACCTAGTCAGTCCCACGAAACCATCTTCATATGAAACAACTAATCAGCAACCGAAACAATGATTTTGCAAAATTAGCAACCGTCATGTCAAGTAACATAAGTGACGTGTCAAACCTATTACCTGTCATGTTAAAAACTGTCATGTTAATAGCATCACCTGTCATGTTAAAGGTTATAACCTGTCATGTTAAAGGGTATAAACTGTCATGTTAATAGCATTACATGTCATGTTATTTTCTTTCCTTAAGGAGGAGGATCGATTCGCATTACCTGTCATGTTAAAGGGTATAAATTGTCATGTTAATAGCATTACATGTCATGTTAATAGCATTACATGTCATGTTATTTTCTTTCATTAAGGAGAAGATGATCGATTCGCATAACCTGTCATGTTATTCGCATTACCTGTCATGTTAAATAGTATAATTTGTCATGTTATTTTTATTAAGGCAAGCTTTTCACCATCAATATCTTTTTTAAATGAAGATTATATACAAGGCAAATAGATAAAGCTATAAGATAAAGAAGGCAAATAGATAAATGTCAAGCTTGCAGTAGCAAGAAATCGAACGTGGACATTCTCAATTTATGAAGCCAAAGAAAGTTTAGCAAGCTTGATGACTTAAGATGCCTTTGGATACAATAGCACTACTAACACTGAAGTCTACCATATCAAGTACATTTATAATCTTCTTCTTCAACCTAACTAATGACGAACACAATAAAGGAGACGGCGCATACATTAAAATAAAAACAAAAAATAACGGGTTCACAGGAGACAACCAAAATGTTCCGATAGACAACCATAGGGTGTCCAGTACGGAATCATATATTGGGCAGTTGATTTTTACTATTGTCATGTTAGATCAATCTCATACAAATCAAATTTAATCAGCCTCAGCGTTTGTACATGACACCAGTTAATATTTACATGACGCTGTGTTGTAAAGGGTGACCATGCCAGTTGTAAAAAATTAACTGGACACCCTATGGTTTCCTACTGGACACCAATCGATTGTTTGCTGGACACGTTTTAGGTTTTTCCTCTCTTCCGGGCTATGGTTGTCTACTGGACACCCTATGGTTGTAGGATTTGGAACCATTTGAATTGGTGCTCTATTGAAGAAGTTATGCATTTTTTTTAATTGAAATCGAGCACTTTTTATCTCTTTCATATGACAGCAGCAGCAAGAGGGAATTCAAGGCTTGTTTTAGGCTAAATTTTATGAGCAGAAAGGCAGATAACATTTTTATTAAGGTAGATAACAATTCACCAATTTATTCTTACCATTTACATCTTTATGCACTTTATCCTTTTTTTGGAGGCAATAAAAAAAGACATCTAAATACTCAATTGAAACACAATCATCAAACACATTACGACAGCTTGAGCTCTTTTTTTTTGTCACTACAGAAGCTTGCTGTTTTCTCCCTGACTCTTTCTATTGCTTTTGCTCCTGATTTTCAGTTGGTTTTCGGCGTTTCATTCTCCTGAACAGCTCCCACTTCACTTGTGCTCGGACCCTTCTTCTCATTCTTCTTTTCTATCACATCTTTCTCACTGATTTTTTCCAGCCTTTCCATCACACTCTTATCATTGTCTAAGCATGTTCTAGCACTCGACATAACCCCTGCAACATGGACAGACAAAGAAAGCTGAGGACCTCCATGAACACGAACACAAAATTCAGGATTGTTTCATCATCTTGCATGTTCCGGAGATCACATATCAAATAACAGAATCAAAATTTAGGATTTTTTCGCTTTGCAGCTGGATACATGACAATGTCATACAACTTACATCAGCAGCAGTGAGCTTCGATGGTGACAAAGAACACTCTGAAGAGGTCTTCCAATTTGGGGGGATCACAGGTGATGATGGATCTCTATAAGGGTTAAACCCAATCGGTCCAGGGAATCCAATAACAAATCCATACAGAATTTCCTCTACAAGGAAAACCAATTCACATATAAATTTACTTAAGACCTCAACCAACCAAATTCTACACCTAACAATAACAAATGGAGATATATAGAGATTACCATGTATGAACTCACCAATTAAGTGAACTAACTGACTGCTTACATAAGAAGTCAAGTTCAAAATCCTAGCAAAAACGTCATCCATTGATCATCATCTTCCAAGCTGCTCAGAGGGAAAAGGTAAACAAAATTCCTTAACAGTTGAAGTTGCGCAGAATTCAGATCAGCTTTTATGTTCAAGCGGTCACATAAGCACTAAAGCATATCAAACAAAGAGAAAAATAACCTTAAAATAAGATCATATATACATGAACTGTTGGAATCAAAACACATTCCCAAAAGCAAGGAACAAGCTAGGAAGAGAAGATCTTGGAGAGCAAAAGGATTTATGCAAAGGGAGAAAGAAATGAAAAATAGATATTGTGTAAACTTTCATCATCTATTTCTTAATATATGCATATTACAACTACATCCTAAAAATTGCCTCCAATGTAACGATAAAGAAGGGAAAAAGAGAGAAAAAAAATCATTAAAAGATACATAAGGAAGCTTGGTAGTTTTTGTGTTCATGAACTAGTGATGATGATAAGCAGTGACATCGAGCCATGGACACGACTAAAGCATTCTGTTACACACACAATGAGACAAAATCCACAATAACAACCAGTCAACCACTAAGGAAAAATTCATATAACTAGACTAGAAGTGCTATCAACACCATGTCAAAGTCTAAACTTCTCCGGGTGAACCCCAATCACAGCTAAGAAAGACACTTTCATGTACAAGAAATTTAGCAGAACTAGGTTAATCAAAGGAATAGATAGCACTGAGAATTCCCTAATTTCATTCCATTCACTGGCTTAGTTCTATAACAATCATACAAGTGTGAAATTGTTCAGTGAAAATCAATCTTCAACTCGGAAACAAAGAAAACATGTGAAAATCAATCTTCAACTCGGAAATTGAGCAGATAGAAGAACTGAATACCAAATTCAGAAGCTATTCTCAAAATCGACAAAAAAAAAATAAAAGGGGGAGAGATCAGCAAGTGCACATGAACAGCTCAAAAGCCGCGAGTTACAAGTAGCAGGCAAAAGAATCCATAGAAAAAACAAAAGCGAGAATTTTTTTTTTCCTATAAACAACGACGAGCTCATCGAAGTCCGAGCATGCAGTGCAGAGAGAGAGGGGACGGAAGCGCAGAGAGACGGGGCGTCATCGCGAAGGCTTTCAAATATGAGTGGATGCGAGGGCGAGCGATGGAGATCCAGGAGCACAGTGCCGATCGGCGCCTCCATCGCTCAAATCAGGAGAGGGGAGACGGAGGAGGCAGATGAGCCCCGAGAGGGGAGACGGGGCATCATCGCGGCGCCTCCCACTGAGCCTGGAGCCTGAAGCCCGGAGCCCTCCGCCTCCGCCTGCGCCGCGCCTCGATTCCCTGCCTTCTCCCTCCTTTCTCGCGGTCGCCCGCCTCAGATCCCCTTCTCTCTTCCCTTTCTCTCCTTTGCAACCGGCTACCGGTTGAACTAAAAAACCGGGTATTCGGAATTGTGCAATTTTTTCCGGATGGGGTTAGACGTGCAAGGGTTTCACCCAAAAGGGTTATTTTAGCAAATTTCCCTATTGAATCTTAGTTATCAAATTAGATATAAAGTTTGGATAGAACTTACTTTGGACCAATATCATAACATTTGATAATTCTCATTTAGATGGCAGAAATCTTGTTTCATTTAAGCATTGTATTGTATTGATATTTTATTTTTAATCAAATTAACAACAGATTAGTAAGTGTTCTTTCTAGAACGATATAAAATATAATGTAAAACACAAGTTAAAACTATTTTAGTAGAATTTTTCTTTTCTATTTATCTAGGAATTCATTTTTTAGCAACATTAATTTTCAACTAACCGTTCAAAATATATTATAGTTATTGAACTAATCTTAGTTATCAAATTAGATAATATGAAGTTTGGATAAATCTTATTTTGGATCAATATCATAAGTCATAACATTTGATAATTCTCATTTAGATGGCATAAATCTTATTTCATTTAAGCAATGTACTAATATTTTATTTTTAATCACATTAACAATAGATTTGTAAGTGTTCTTTCTAGAACGATATAATGGAAAATATAATTTAAAATTATTTTAGTGGAATTTTTCTAGGAATTCATTCTTTAACAATAATAATTTTCAACTAACCATTCAAAATATACTATAGTTATTGATCTTAGTTATCAAATATATTATATAATATCAAGTTTGGATAAATCTTACTTGGACCAATATCATAACATTTGATAATTCTCATTTAGATGACAGAAATCTTATTTTGTTTAAGTGATGTACTAATATTTTATTTTTAATCAAGAAAAGACTACCTATACAATCCAACTTTAAACTATATCCTATAAGGCTATAACACGATATAAATTCATAATATTACTATATACAGTGCAAATACACATTATATTATATATAGATTAAGATCGAATTGATAAGAAATAACTTCTGTATAAAAAGATAAATATCTCATATATAAATCCGCTTTGACGGAAACTTGATTCAAGTGAACCTCAATTTGACGGAAACTCGATTCAAACGAAATCCGGTTCAAGCAAAAAAAGAAACTCAATTTAAGCGAAACTCTATTCAACTAAAAATCTATTTGATCAAAAACCCGTTTAAGTCGAAACCCGATTTAATCGAAGCCCAGTTTGACCGAAGCTCGATTCAACCGAAACCCGATTGGACCGAAACCCGATTTGACCAAAGCCCGATTTGACCGAAGCCCGGTTTCACCGACGTCCGGTTTGACCGAAACCCGATTTGTCCGAAATCCGAAATTGCTCGATCAAATTACAACCGAAAACCCGATTGTATCCGAAAAAAATAATGCCCGATTGAGCCCGACCTGAATTGTCATAACACCCGATACCAACCCGAGTCCGATTTGTCCCGAAACCGAATAACCCGACCCGAACCCGACCCGACTCACCCGATTGCCCCCCCTAGCCGATTCAGGCACGACGAGAGTCGGGTGCATGTAATCCTCTACAGTGGTAGGGTATTGGGCAAGCTCAGCTTCCACCTGCCTCCTTCGCTCCTTTTCCTGCGTAGTGCATGCTCTCTCAGTGGTGAGAGCAGTATCCTTGGCGGCTAGTTCCCTCTGAAGCCTCTCTATCATCTCAGCTTGTGTTTCAGTAGTTGCCACGATCCTTTTCAGCTTAGAATGGATGTGTATAAGACGTTCCGGATCGTCTAAGGCATCAAACTTAGGTGGTTGACCAGAACGGCGCATACACCTGCAAAGTAACTCAAGGAAAACGTGAGATCTAACTACATAAGGCGCGGATGATTGCTTCCCCGGCAACGGCGCCAATTTGTTCATAGGAGGAAATCGATTTCAAAATATAAAATATAAATCAAACCAGATTCGTGCCCACGCAAATAGTTACAAGACCTCCTCCTGATATAGCAGCGGGAAGTCAGGATCGATCCTCGAGGAAGCACGTCAGCGGATCTCAGGTAGCGGCAAATCTCACAGATAGAAAATCAAACAGAATGACAGAAATAACAGATAAAAGCGAAAAAGAAAACGAAAGCACAGAACTGGTCGATGTCGACTACAGTTACTCGATATCGACTAAAAATACCGACTAACAGTACCCGAATTCGACTAACAGAAAGCAAAACCAAACAAAGCAACTCGATCTCGACAAAAGTTTCCTCGATGTCGAGCAAAATACCTCGATGTCGACCAAAATTCCCCGAAATCGAGTAACGAAAGAAACTAAAATTGCAACCTTTCGCAACACACAAGACTATTTTGATGAAATAAATCAATAAACTAAAGACTTCCAAGATCAGGGTTTCAACACCACAATGATAACCATGCAAAATAACACATAAAGGCATAAAAGATCATGCTTTTCATTAAATAACTTTCGTTATTAACAAATATGAATATAGAGGCTTTCGCATAAACCCTAATTGCCACTAACCCTTTTCACATAATTAATCCAAGTTGGATTAAGATCACTTTCGCTTCAATAATACAAACAAGGATCATCTTCAACTTTCGCAAAAGAATCATGCTCATAGGGATAGAAAACGAATTGCATAAAAAGCTTGAACCTTTATCGCATCACCCCACATGGCTACCGTCGGGCTCACCCCGACCCTAGAAGTGGGTGGACTACTCGCTCTTCATCATGAATAAACTCATCAAAGATTTCAGGAAATAACTAAATTGCATTAAAAATAAACTAAAGAGAACTTACTACCGATCGAAGACAAACCGTCTCTCAACATCTTCTCTCATCTCGCCACAAGCTCTCTCTCTCTATGTAACTAATTGTGTATGAAATTGAATTGATGGAAATCAGCCCCTAAGGCTTTATTTATAGGCTTCATTCCCTCTCTAATCTAGGAAAGAAAACTATATCTATTTCTAATTCTATCTATCTTTTATCTAAAGATTAAAACATGGAAATAAAGGAAATAAATCAACTAGGAATTATATCTAAAGTAGATAAATATCTTCTTCTCTTGATAGCTTGTTGTGAGCTGAATCTGCCATGTTTTGCAGTAACTTTTATATCGATTTCTGTATACATTGCATTCATTTGGGTTTAGATAGTACAGAATCTATGTAGTTTATGTTTATTTGCCAAATTATGGAATCTACACCGGTTTCTGTTTAATTCGCAGAAATCGAGGCATATTACAGCAATTCTACAGAAGGTCGGAAAAGCTCGGAAAACCGCTACAGAAGTCCAAGGTCAAAGCAGCGGAACCAAGCTGAAGGTCAAGGCTACTCGATCTCGAGTGGGCCCTACTCGACATAGACAAGCATGTCCGAGCACAGCCTTGTCGACAAAGCCTGATCGAGAGCCAGACCAACCCGAGCTCCGGACCCTACTCGATCTCGACAAGCCCTAGTCGAGATCGACGAAGCCCAGACGCCAAACCCGGAGTCGACAAAGAGAGGAGCCGAGGACAACCAGGCGACAATCGCTGCCAGCGACTCGACTCGCTGCAGCGGACCACTCGCTGCCGCGGAAAAACCCGCTGCCAGCGGGATGCACCAAGCCGACGAAGAGTCCTACTCGACATCGACAAGAGCTTGTCGAAGTCGACGAGCGCCTGAGTCCAAGTCCGAGCTTGCCGAGTAGAGCAACCCGAGGAAGCCTAGTCAATGACCAGTCCTACTCGAGATCGACAAGGCTTACTCGAGGTCGACAAGCACCCAGTGAGCCAAGTCCGAGCACATCGAGCAGATCTAGCCGAGGAGTCCACTCGACGAACCATGCTTGTCGAGGTTGACAAGCCGTGGTCGAGGTCGAGTAGAGCCGTGTCCAGCAGCTTCTCGACGAAGACTTGTCCGACTAGAATTGGCTTTGCTTGGGCGTGAAGGAAGTCAGTTTGGCCGAGATCTATCCTATTCCATCAAGTCTATCCATGGGAGACAAGATCTATCAACGTCATGAAGACTTACCTAGTTTAGAATTATCCTTTCCGTGTTAATTTATTTCTTTAAAACAATTTATTTATCCTTTCAAGTTTTAGATATAATTTTAGATAGAGATAGATATCTTCTTTCCTAGAATAGCTAGGGAATGAAGGCTATATAAATAAGGCCCTAGGGGGCTCAGTTTTAAACAATTCCAGATCACAATTCCAAGTCACACACAATTCAATTCTAGTAGAGTAGTTTAGGAGTTCTATGATTTTTAGGGTTTTGGCTTTATGCGAAAGTTGATTGCCAGGATTGTAAAAGGCTTTGAATTTAGTTTTAATGCAAGTTTCTTTTCATCAATCAATATCTGCGATTGCGATGAGGCGCGAGTAGTCCACCCACTTCTGGGGCTGGGGTGAGCACGACGGTGGCCATGTGAGACGATGCAATAAAGGTCAGATCTTTTTGTGCAATTCATCTTCTATCCCTATGAGCATGATTCTTTTGCGAGAGCTGAAGGTGATCCTTGTTTGTGTTATTGAAGCGAAAGTGATCTTAATGCAACTTGGGTTAATTATGTGAAAAAGGGTTAGTAACAATTAGGGTTTATGCGAAAGCCTCTATTTGCCTATTTGTTAATGACGAAAGTGATTTGATGGAAAGCATGATCTTTTATGCCTTTATGTGTTACTTTCCATGGTTATCGTTGTGGTGTTGATACCCTGGCTTTGGAAGTCTTTTAATATATTGAAGTTTATTTCTGTCGAAAATCTGCGTTTGTGTTTAATTCTGCAATTTCTGCGTTTTCTGTTTCTTGTCGACATAGAGGCGATTTGGTGGATCTCGAGTAGGACTTGTCTTAGTCGAGTAGAGTGTTCTTCTGTCTTTGTCGATTTTCTGCTTTCAAGTTTATGTTTTTGCTTCTCTTATCGAGATCGAGTTGGTGGTAGTCGAGGTCGAGTACACCTTTGTTCGTCGAGTTGTTTGTTTCTGTTTCTGAATTTCTGCTGTCGACCACCTTAGTCGATCTAGAGGACAGTTACTCGACTTCGAGTAGCTTCTGTGTCCTCGTTTTATTTGCTGTTTCGCTTTGTCTTTTCTTGTTTTGCTTGTTCTTTGCTTTTGTTTTAGTTGCCCTTGCCGGGTTTATTTGTTTCTTTCCTTTATGTGTTTCTGTCTTTCTGCTGCTCTGCTTCTGTGAGAATTTACAGCTACCTGAGAACTGCTGACGTGCTTCCTCGTGGATTCGATCCTGACTTTTCTCTTACTACAACGGGAGGAAGTCTTGTATTTATTTGCTGAGACAGGAAAGTCGGTCTGATCTATATTTCATATTTATTTCAATACTCGATTTACTCCTGCAACAACAAATTGGCGCCGTTGCCGGGGAGGCTATCATTCGCGCCTTAGGTAGTCAGTTCTCACTTTTCTCTTGAGTGAATTCGCAGGTGTATGCGTTGTTCTGGTCAAACACCTGAGTTTGACAGCTTAGACGAACCGGAGCGCTACCTACACATCCACTCCAAACTCAAAAGGATCATGGCGGCCGCTGAAACACAGGAACAGCTGGTCGCTAGGCTTACCAGGGAATTGGCCGCAAAGGATGCTGCTATCGCCGCTGAGAGAGCAGCAAGGGAACAAGCACAGGCTGAGCTTGCCTAGTATCCAACCACGGCAGAGGACTACATGCACCCAACTCTCGTCGTGCCTGAATCGGCGATTCTAATCCCTGAAAACTCTTTTGAAATTCGCACTCAGTTTCTTATAGAGCTTAAAAATAATATCTTTTACGACAGATTTAATGAGTGTCCTCTTGAACATATTTCTAATTTTCATGATATGTGCCGTACTCTTGCAAAAGGTACAACTCTGGAATATGTCAAGATGAAAGCTTTCCGTTGGTCGCTCGCTGGACCTGCACTGAAGTGGCTAGAAGGGCTGAAACCAAAATCACTAACCACATGGGCCCAAGTAGAGCAAGAGTTTCTCAACAAATTCTTCCCACCTGCCAAGACAGCACTTCTCCACCAGAAAATCACCGCCTTTAAACAGCAGAAAGGGGAACCGCTGGCAAGGGCATGGGAACGCTACAAGGAACTGCTACGATCTTGCCCTACTCATGGACAGCCACCCTACATCATTCAGGAGATCTTCTTCAACTCTCTTGATCAAGTCACTAAGGACACAATCAACAATTATACTCGCTACGAGTATCTGACGATGCCGCCAAGTGACGCATGGGGTGTGCTAGAGAAGCTCACTACCTACGACAACAAGTATGGGTCTACTATAACCTATGAAGAGAACCCATATGCCAGACCAGCACCATCTATGCCTCTCTATGAGCCAACAAACGAGATTGACCAAGATGTCAGGGAGCAATACTACAGGGACCAGAATAAGAAGCTTATCAAGCAAGTAAAGTATGTCTCTGTCAACCAGCATTGCATAGAATGCGGATCGCAAAGGCACACCACTACTGAGTGCCCACACACAGAGCAAGTCAGGCTGGCAGAGCACCATGAGGATGGAGCTTACGCAGGGGGTCCAAATCGCTACATGGGGGACCAAAGGTTTCAGCAACCACAATGGAACCAAGGTGTCCCTAGGAATCCCCCGCCCTACAGAGCTCCAGGACATCCGGAAAGGGAGCAGAAAAAGGATGATATACAGACAGTCCTGGAAGAAATACGGAGAAACCACTCAGAAACTAGGCAATCTTTCAACTCCGTCTATACTCAGATGCAAGGTGTCAACTCTAGGCTTGGGGAAATTGATATCTGGCGGAAAATAGTTGATACACAGATTGGTCAGCTAGCAGCGGGAATCCCCAGACAGTCAGGGACACTTCCAGGATCTTCAGAACCAAATCCTAAGGGAAAGACTGGACACATCGCTGCTATCAAACTCAGAAGCGGCCATCAACTGCAAGAGCCAGAGGTCGAAAAGCAGCAGAACGACGAGGAACAGCAAGTTGATCTCGACAAAGTCGTGGTCGACCTCGACAAGAGCTTCATCGACATCGAGGAGACACTTTCAGAATCTTCGTCTGCACAACACAACAACTCGACTGGGCCCAATCTGGTCGATGTCGATAAAGGCCTTGTCGATGTCGAGGAGCCCCTGGTTGAGATAGAGAAGTCTGCAGCATCTCCGACGTCTGTTCTGGCTCCGAATCAGAAAAAGAATCTGCCTTTCCCCACAAAATCTCTAAAGGACCCGGCGGAGAAAAAGTTTCAGCGCTTCATCAAGATGCTTCAGAAGCTCAACGTCACCATCCCCTTCACAGAAGCTCTCAATGAAATGCCATCTTATGTCAAGTTCCTGAAGAAGATTCTGAGCAAAAAGCGATCGATGGCTGAAATCACAAAGGAGTGCAGCCATCTGGACATATTGGAGAAGAGGCCGGATCCAGGTAAGTTTGCTATAACTATTGGATTTGGTCCATACAAAATTAATGCCCTATGTGATATTAGAGCTAGTGTGAGTATAATGCCTTTAACAATTTGGTCCAAGATTAAGATAGGTGCCTTGGAGCCTGTGGATGCTAGACTTTACATGTCCAACAACACGGTGGTCATCCCCACAGGCATGGTGGAAAATGTCCCAGTACAAGTAGGTAAATTCTTCGTCCCTGCTGATTTCTTAATAGTTGATATGCAAGAAGATCCTGCTTGTCCAATTATTTTAGGAAGACCATTCTTGGCGACGGTGGATACCAACATAAGCGTAAGGAAAGGAGTGCTCACCTTCAACATCAGCGATGAGGTAATTGAGTATTCCTTTAATAAAACTGAAAGGCATACAGGTCCGATGGAAGAGGTCAAATCTATCTCAGCTGGCTATATCACATGCGGGGAACCCAAGGTCAGAAACCCCTGAGGAGCTGGAAAAGAGGGACATGGAGGCCTAGGTGGAGGAGATCATGGCAATCCTCAAGGAAAACACAGAGAATCCAATCGACACGGACCAAGGTAAGTCGTTGTGGATTCATTATTTTTCGGATGCCTTGACAGGGACTAAGTATGGGGTCAAGATCGACCAAGGCTCCTCGACATCGAGTAGAGCCCTAGTCGATCTCGACCAGACCAAGGAGCCTCCACCAACACCAGCGTCGTCGAGCAGCAAACCAGAGGAGCCACCCTACTCGACCTCGACTAGACTTGTCGAGGTCGACCACCAGCGCCCTACGTCGACTCAGACCTCCTCGAGCACACGACCACCAGGACAAGGATCCTTGTCGATCTTGAGAAGCCTTGTCGAGATCGACCACCGCTCAGAGCCCTTTTTCTCGACGCAGAAGCCATCAGACGGACCAGCCTCGTCGATCTCGACTAGCCTTGTCGAGGTCGACCACCACTCGGCTCCACCAGATCCGCCTTCGTCGATGGGCAAACCTCCAGGAGCGGAGTCCTTGTCGAGGTCGACCAGTCTCGTCGAGATCGACAAGCCCCTGTCTTCGTCGACTTCTGCCTCTTCGACCAGACCACCACCAGGACCAGCAGTCTTATCGAGATCGACTAGCCCTAGTCGAGATCGACCAAATACAGTGGTCCCCGATTCCGTCTCTGCGAAGGTAAGCCGAGGTATGGATCTATCTTCTCCTATTTCCATTAAAGATTTATCTATACACGGGAGAGGTCTGTCTTGGTATGTGCGATTGTGCAGGATATCCAATGATGAGCCTAAGGAATATGAAGTTGGAGACAAGCTCTATGTCTCTAAATCAAAGGATCATTGGTTTCCCAACAAATTCAACAAGAAGTGGATGGGACCATTCGTGGTGAACAAGATCCATTCTGGAGGATTGCAGCTGATGGACAAGAATGGAGTCTTATTTGAGGCCCAAGCTACATGGGCCCTGCAGATGCCACCTTGAGCATTAATGGAAAGTCGGCCTAGCAACTATAAAATCTAGAGCATGTACATAGATTTTTTTTAGGACATTTGAGACTTTGTTTTTTGTTTTTGGTTTTGAACACTTTTAGTTTTACTATTATGGGTATATGTCTTCTACTTTTCAGGTCCATGGATGGAACCAAGCTACATTAATACTCGGCCAGGAGGTGCTTCCATTCGAAATTTTGAGGCTCTGCACACCTGTCTTGTGAGTTTCTTTCTTTACCCTTGTTTTTATACAGTGAGGACACTGTAATGTTTAAGTATGGGGTGGGGGAAGGGCTTACATTATCCATATTGATCATATTTGACATTTTTGTGCATATTTAGAGTTTATTTCTTTGAATTGCTACATGCCTATTTTGGAATGCATTATTAATTTACGTGCTTAATATGCATGTTTTCCAAAATTTTGAGAAAAATGACCCCCCATTGAAATTTTTTGAATAAATGTCATGGAAGCTTTAATTGAACTCGACGATGCAAAATTGGATTCATTAGAGATATAGCATGAAATTGCCTATTAAAGGGAAGTCACAATGAAGTGCATTATTTCTTGAAAACCATGAAAGGAGGTAAAATTTGAAATTGGTTTTGACATATTGCATGATAAGATGATGGAGGACTTTATATTTCCATATACATGCTCATTGTTATAATCCTAGCCTTACCCATGCTTATGCATCACAAAAGCCATAATATGCCTTATTTCAATTATTGCTCCACATGATCTAAAAATTTCCATTCTTTACCTTATCCGGGGAGTATGTTGAGAATAATGTTACATTATGGAGATTATCATATGGTGTTTATGTTGTGATTATTATCATTATTGGAGTTTGGAGGGAAATTGTTTGAAATATATGGAAAATTTAATAAGTGAAAGAAAATCCAATCACCTCAGGAGATAAAGGTAGATTGACCCTGCTCTCTAAGATAATAGTTTGGAGAGATGGGACACATTGTGAGGAGTCCGAAGCACTAAGTATCCGGGGCCATTCATGACACCCATGTTTGCGACTCGCGAGAAGGCAGTGCTGAGGTTAGAGAGGTAAAAGCATTATTATTGAGAAAAGCATGATGAAAGGTGATGAATCAAATAGAAGAAGGAATGTGGAAATTCAATTTGGAAAGTACTCCATTTCCCCGGATCAAAAGCACCACATGGCCAAAAATTGCCCACCTTTAGCCTTTTACCAATCTACTCCTTCATGAGCTTAAATTAAAGTCCTCTTGATTATTAATGCTTTGTCACTTATGATTGTTTATGCATAACCCTCCTTTTGTGAGTAGATGTTGCTTTTACATATTTGCACGTGCATGAATCTGTGACACTAGTACCTTTTCGAGGATGGTAATCAATTGCAGGGACATATAAGAATGAATCTAATATGTTGAGAGTTTGAATTCTTCCCCTGAATGACAAATAAAAGTATCTAAGATGTTGTGAGCTGAATCTGCCATGTTTTGCAGTAACTTTTATATCGATTTCTGTATACATTGCATTCATTTGGGTTTAGATAGTACAGAATCTATGTAGTTTATGTTTATTTGCCAAATTTATGGAATCTACACCAGTTTCTGTTTAATTCACAGAAATCGAGGCATATTACAGCAATTCTACAGAAGGTCGGAAAAGCTCGAAAGACCGCTACAGAAGTCCAAGGTCAAAGCAGCGGAACCAAGCTGAAGGTCAAGGCTACTCGATCTCGAGTGGGCCCTACTCGACATAGACAAGCATGTCCGAGCACAGCCTTGTCGACAAAGCCTGATCGAGAGCCAAACCAACCCGAGCTCCGGACCCTACTCGATCTCGACAAGCCCTAGTCGAGATCGACGAAGCCCAGACGCCACACCCGGAGTCGACAAAGAGAGGAGCCGAGGACAACCAGGCGACAATCGCTGCCAGCGACTCGACTCGCTGCAGCGGACAACTCGCTGCCGCGGAAAAACCCGCTGCCAGCGGGATGCACCAAGCCGACGAAGAGTCCTACTCGACATCGACACGAGCTTGTCGAAGTCGACGAGCGCCCGAGTCCAAGTCCGAGGTTGCCGAGTAGAGCAACCCGAGGAAGCCTAGTCGATGACTAGTCCTTCTCGAGATCGACAAGGCTTACTCGAGGTCGACAAGCACCCAGTGAGCCAAGTCCGAGCACATCGAGCAGATCTAGCCGAGGAGTACACTCGACGAACCATGCTTGTCGATGTCGACAAGCCGTGGTCGAGGTCGAGTAGAGCCGTGTCCAGCAGCTTCTCGACGAAGACTTGTCCGACTAGAATTGGCTTTGCTTGGGCGTGAAGGAAGTCAGTTTGGCCGAGATCTATCCTATTCCATCAAGTCTATCCATGGGAGATAAGATCTATCAACATCATGAAGACTTACCTAGTTTAGAATTATCCTTTCCTTGTTAATTTATTTCTTTAAAACAATTTATTTATCCTTTCAAGTTTTAGATATAATTTTAGATAGAGATAGATATCTTCATTCCTAGAATAGCTAGGGAATGAAGGCTATAAATAAGGCCCTAGGGGGCTCAGTTTTAAATAATTCCGGATCACAATTCCAAGTCACACACAATTCAATTCTAGTAGAGTAGTTTAGGAGTTCTAAGGTTTTTAGGGTTTTGGCTTTCTGCGAAAGTTGATTGCCAGGATTGTAAAAGGCTTTGAATTTAGTTTTAATGCAAGTTTCTTTTCATCAATCACTGTCTGCGATTGCGATGAGGCGCGAGTAGTCCACCCCCTTCTGGGGTTGGGGTGAGCCTGACGGTGGCCATGTGAGGCGATGCGATTAAGGTCAGATCTTTTTGTGCAATTCATCTTCTATCCCTATGAGCATGATTCTTTTGCGAGAGTTGAAGGTGATCCTTGTTTGTGTTATTGGAGCGAAAGTGATCTTAATGCAACTTGGGTTAATTATGTGAAAAAGGGTTAGTAACAATTAGGGTTTATGCGAAAGCCTCTATTTGCCTATTTTTTAATGACGAAAGTTATTTGATGGAAAGCATGATCTTTTATGCCTTTATGTGTTACTTTGCATGGTTATCGTTGTGGTGTTGATACCCTGGCTTTGGAAGTCTTTTAATATATTGAAGTTTATTTCTGTCGAAAATCTGCGTTTGTGTTTAATTCTGCAATTTCTGCGTTTTCTGTTTCTTGTCGACATAGAGGAGATTTGGTCTATCTCGAGTAGGACTTGTCTTAGTCGAGTAGAGTGTTCTTCTGTCTTTGTCGATTTTCTGCTTTCAAGTTTATGTTTTTGCTTCTCTTGTCGAGATCGAGTTGGTGGTAGTCGAGGTCGAGTACACCTTTGTTCGTCGAGTTGTTTGTTTCTGTTTCTGAATTTCTGCTGTCGACCACCTTAGTCGATCTAGAGGACAGTTACTCGACTTCGAGTAGCTTCTGTGTCCTCGTTTTATTTGCTGTTTCGCTTTGTCTTTTCTTGTTTTGCTTGTTCTTTGCTTTTGTTTTAGTTGCCCTTGCCGGGTTTATTTGTTTCTTTCCTTTATGTGTTTCTGTCTTTCTGCTGCTCTGCTTCTGTGAGAATTTACAGCTACCTGAGAACTGCTGACGTGCTTCCTCGTGGATTCGATCCTGACTTTTCTCTTACTACAACGGGAGGAAGTCTTGTATTTATTTGCTGAGACAGGAAAGTCAGTATGATCCATATTTCATATTTATTTCAATACTCGATTTACTCCTGCAACAACATAGTTCTTGATAGATCTTGATGGAATTTGATCTCGAAAATATCTCCATTGGATTCGGGATAGAACCTTAACAAGTAGTTGGATAACTCGGAATCCGCCGCCTGGGTAAACTCGATATCGAGTAGGATTGCTCGATATTGACTAGCAATTTCTCGTGTTCTGCTAAACAACTCGATTCCGGCCTCCAGGAGCAAAGTCGACTTGGTGATTTACTCGGTATCGAGGAAATTTCCTCGACATTGACTAACATCTTCAACTTCCAGCCTCACTGGTCGATGTCTGGTGCTTAGCTCGATTTCAGGTTTACTTGATATCGAGTATAACACCTCGATATCGACTAACTTTCTTCAGCCTTCTCAATTCTAGGCAGCTTTGGTGAAAATCGACTTGACTGTACTCGATATCGACTATCTTTGCTCGATATCGACCAAGCTGTGTTGACTCAATTTTCTTGCTTCCAGCTTTGGTTTGTCCTGGTTCTGCTGCTCCTTGACCTCGGACTTCTGTAGTTGACTTCGAGCTTTTCTTTCTTTCTCTGAATTGTTGTGAATTGCCTCGATTTCTGTGAAATTAAACAGAAACTGGTGTAGATTCCATAGTTTGGCAAATAAGGATAAACTACATAGATTATGTACTATTCTAACCCAAATGTATTAAATGCATGCAGAAAATGATGTAAAAGTAAGTGTAAAACATGGCAAATTAGGCTCACATCAAGCGTCGTCTTTGTTTTTGGAGCGGAATCAGCTGTCGAAGTTGCTGCAGACGGGTCGACATCGATTGGAGGGGACTCGATATCGACCTGGTGTTGGTCGATATCGACCTGGTTCTGGTCGATTTCGACTGTCGTGGTCGGTTTCGAGTTTTTTGGTGCAGCATGGTCCATATCGACTTGATGTTGGTCGATATCGACCAGGTGTTGGTCGATATCGACTTGCTCTGCAGTGTCGTCTTTTGCTTCTCCGATCTCCATTTCGTGCAGTTTGCGTCCGCTCCTCAGCTTTACAGCAATGACATGTCCGTGCTGCCCCTTGAGAATTGGTTCTGTGTGCCTAGGGAGATGCCCGGTCGGTCGTGGAATTTGTGTCGCGAATTGACCCATCCGGGTCTTAATGTTCTTCTTTGAGATGTCCAGTTCTCCAAATCCTGTATTGATGTTTTGGAGCTGATAGTTGATGGTGTTATTGGCTTGCTTGCTTTCTACTTGATTTCGGCGGATCTAATCGAGGATCGTCTATAGATCATCCTTCCGCTTATCCCTTTCTGGATGTCTAGAAGCTCTTTATGGCGGGGGGTTCCTAGGGGCACCTTGGTTCTATTGTGGTTGCTGGAACCTTTGGTCCCCCAAATAGCGGTTGGGACCCCAGGCGTAAGCCACCTCCTAGTGAGTTTCTGCTAGCCTGACAATTGCTCCGTGTGTGGGCACTCAGTAGTGTTGTGCCGCTGTGAGCCACATTCAATGCAGAGCTGGTTGACAGAAATATACTTGACTTACTTGAGGAGCTTGCAATTCTAATCTCTATAATACTGCTCCTTGACATCTGGATCAATCTCCTTGGGAGGCTCGTAGAGGGGCATGGATGGTGCTGGCCTTGCATAGGCATTCTCGTCATAGTTTATCGGAGCCCCATACTTATTGTCGAAGTTAGTGAGCTTTTCGAGGGTAGCCCATGAGTCAGCTGGTGGCCTCGTCAGATACTCATACTGAGTATATTGGTCGATCCTATCCTTAGCGGCCAAATCAAGAGAATTATAGAAGATCTCCTGAATGACATATGGTGGCTGCCCATGTGTAGGGCAGGATCGCAATAGATCCTTGTATCGCTCCCATGCTTTTGCTAGCGGCTCCCCAGGATTCTGTTTGAAATTTGTAATCTTCTGGCTGAGGAGTGTTGTCTTGGCAGGAGGAAAGAATTTATTAAGAAATGCCTGCCTTACCTCAGCCTCTGTTGTGAGGGATCGCGGGGCCAGTCCTTCAATGCTGGACCAGCAAGAGACCAACGAAAAGCTTTCATCTTGACATATTCCAGCATAGTACCTCCAGCAAGAGTATGGCACATATTAGAAAAATTGGTAATATGTTCAAGAGGGCATTCATTAAACCTTCCGTAAAAAGCATTATTTTTAATTTCAACAAGGAAGGCAGTGTGAATATCAATATTATTTTAAGGGATAAGAATAGCCGATTCAGGCATGACAAGAGTGGGGTGCATGTAATCCTCTGCAATGGTAGGGTATTGGGCAAGCTCAGCCTCTGCCTGCCTCCTATGTTCACCTTCCTGCTCAGTGCGTGCTCTCTCAGCGGCGAGAGCAGTATTTTTGGCTTCTATCTCCGCTTGAAGCCTCTCTATCAGCTGTGCTTATGTTTCTGCGACTGCCATGGCTCTTTTCAGTTTAGTGTGGACGTGTATAAGGTGTTCTGGATCGTCTAAAGCGTCAAACTCAGGTTGTTTACCAGAACGGCGCATACATTGCAAAATCAAAACTTAAAGGAAAACGTGAGATCTAACTACCTAAGGCACGAATGATTGCTTCCCCGACAACGGCGCCAATTTGTTGTAGGAGGAAATCGAGTTCAAAATATAATAAAATAAATCAAACCATATTATGCCCACGCAAATGATTACAAGACCTCCTCCTGATGTCGCAGTGGGAAGTCAGGATCGATCCTCGAGGAAGCGCGTCAGCGAATCCTAGGCTGCGGTAGAATCTCACGTCAAATTCCGACTCAAGGGGTTTACTCGATATCGACCAATAGTAGTCGATATCTACCAAATCCAGTCAATTTTGGGCAGCTCCAGAAAGTCAGTCGATTTCGGCCAATTGTCCTCGATATCGACCTCGGGCAGTCGATATCGACTAGCTCTCCTCGAAATCGACCTCACCTGCAGGAACACAAACAAGCAGCGATCGTTCTGGATCGAAAATCAGAAGTCGATATCGACCAAGAGGTGGTCAATATCGAGTAGAATGCAGTAACGAAAATAAAGGACAAGGCTTTTCAGATTTGGAATAAACTATGTAAAAGAAAACTTCCAAGATCGGGGTTTGCAAAAACGATAACCAAACATGCATAAGGCAAGATGAATAACAATAATCATGACAATCGCCTCGAAGGAACAAGCCTTCGACTTTTCCAACAATTAGACAACTCTTTCAAGAAACCCTAATTGTATCTACCGATTTTATGTTGATAATCCAAGTTGTTAACATGGATCTCTATTAAATAGATAATAAACACATAAAAGGTAGTAGATGCTCAAAACATAATAAATGTCAGATCTTTACCTCAAACACGCATGGCTATCATCGGGCTCGCCCCAACCCTAGAAGTGAGTGGACTACTCGCTCTTCATCTAGGAAAAGACATCAATAATAAAAGGAAATAACTTTGCATTAATAAACTAAATAAAAGCTTACAACCGATCGAAGCCAATTTGCTCTCGCTCCTTAACACTCTCTCTCTCTCTCTCTCTCTCTCTCTACTTCTCCTTCTCTAGAATTGAATTAATAAAAACTAGCCCCATGGGCTTTATTTATAGGCCTCCAATCCTTGCTAATCAAGGAATGAAATTCTATCTTCTATCTAAAGATATAAATCTACTAGGAAAGAAATAAATCTAAATAAGTAAAACTAGATAAATCCAAGGGTAATTAATTATTCCACCCTTAGGATAAATAAAGAGATAAAAAAGATAAAATCTCTCAATTCTTCATGTGCAAGGAATCTCCTCTTGTGAATATCTCCATTGGATTCGGGATAAAGCTTTAAGTAATGCTCGGACTAGCTCAAAATCAGCCATTGCATATCACTCGATATCGACTTCGACAACTCGATATCGACCTGGCTTATGTTCGCTTCAGCTCAGCAACTCGATTTCGGCTCTAGGGATGAACTTCGACTTGATTCAACTTGATATCGACTAGGTTAAGTCGATATCGGCTTGCACCTTTCCTTCTTCAGCTCCTTGGTCGATTCCTGGTCTTGACTTGATTTTGGACCAACTCGATATCGACTATGTGAAGTCGATATCGACCAGCTTCCTTCATCTTCACCCGGTTTTGGCATCACTGGGCGAATATCGACTAGGGTAGGTCGATATCGATGAGTGTGTGTCGAGTCGATTTTCTCGTTTCCAGCTTGATTTGTCCTGGTTCCGCTACTCCTTGACCTCGGACTTTCTATAGCTGTCTTCGAGCTTTTCCTCCTTTATCTGAATCGCTGTAAATTGCCTTAATTTCTGCAAAATTCAACATAAACTGGTGTAGATTCCATAATTTTGCTAATAAGCATAAACTACATAGATTCTGTATTATTCTAACCCAAATGTATGAAATGAATGCAGAAATCCATATTAAAGTAAGTATAAAACATGGCACAAAACACGGACATCAGCGAGATTCAAATAACCTAAAAGCATAAATTGATCTACAAATTTTCCAACAAAAAAGTTTTAACCGCCTAGAATTATGATTTTCGGGTTACGTTTCAAGGGATGAAACCCCTTGTTCGGATCTTGCAATCCAGGTATGGGTCGAGGTTTCAAACCTCAAAAGATTATCCTTTTAAAGCGGGGATTCCGAACCCCAAAGCAATCGAAGTGCCGTTGAGTACCCTCAGCTTGTCCTATAGACTAAGTCGCAGAACTTTATTTAAGAGTAACTGCGAAAATGAAAAAAAGGTACAACTTGCCACGGTGAAGTCGGGTCAAAACCAAAAACATGGTAAATACGAGTATCTAAATATCCAAGTTTATAAGTACGGAAGTTGGTCTTTCAGTCCAATAATCGCCAAAAGGGAACCCCGTCATATAGACATCGAGCACTCAAAATCTGCAGAAAATACCTTTAAAAGAAGAATGGGGAAAGGAGTCAGATCGAGCAACGCAAGCGGGACCGGAAGTCCTCGTTGAGGCCACTTAGTATGTGTTATACCTAATAAAGATGCTCAAATGCAGTACGGAAGTTAAACACACTAGCATGCGCCTAGTTATAATAATAAGCAGAAATACTGTAAAGGACCGAAGACAATGCCAAGTGGCATATCCCTCTCATACCTCTGCACCCCTTCCCGTTAGTGTAGAGCCTGGCCTGTCGGTGCTATAACATAGCAATTCCTCATGGTGGTGCACGGACCACGGAATATACATCACTTAAAGTAACCAAGCTTGCCCGATGGTGCTGGGCTATAGTAACATGCGCATATTGACTCGATTGACTCAAGGCACTCGATGAGGTTGGGCTACCCTATGACCCTAGTAAAGACTCTAGGACTATCACAGATAACGACCGTTCTTTTTTTAAACGCATAAAGTAAGCAGATACTCATTCAATTAGTGCAACCTAAACAGGATACTACATGTTCATGCCTTTATGCATATGCAACACCTAACATAAAATGCAACAATAGGCATGAGAGTCCAACCCGAGTAAGCCCCCTAGGGAACTTACCTGAAGATAAAGAACAACAAGATAACACAAGCAATCGATGGTAAAACCATCTTCCAAAACTTTTCCGGCATCAAACCATTTCCATAAGCCAACTTCTCCACATAATCAAAACCATTTCCATAAGCCATCGACCCAACACACACCTATCATCAAACCATTTCCATAAGCCATCGACCCAACATTCATACATACGAAACCCAACTTCTCCACATAATCAAAACCAATCGATGGTAAAACCATCTTCCAAAACTTTTCCGATACTATCACCACCTACCAAAATCATTTACTTCCAATCAACCCCATTTATAAAATCGTACCAACCATATTTTCTAAACCCTTAAATCCCAAATTAAGTCAACTCATATCCAAAATGATTTCTCAAAACATACTTGGCCAAATTCCGACATTAAACATTTAAACCTTAAAACCAATACCTCAAAATCATATTATAGAATTAATTCCGGCATTTTTGTTTTCCAACACAAATCATTACAGAGATAATTCCAAAGACTTGAAATATCCTTTTTAATAATTTATCAAACTACTTCACTAAGTCGCAAATTTAAAACTTCACTAAATACATATTCCAATTAATAACACTTTTAAATAATTTCAAAAACAATTTATACACTATGTAACATATAGAACGGGTTTAAAATAGTTGAATAACACATAACAAATATATAACAATAACCTAATAACCCAAAAAAAAACAGGCCCAAAGGGAATTAGGCCCAAGCCTCTTTTAAAAACCGGATCCAAGGGACTCAACCTAACTCCATTTAAAACCGACCCGGTTATTAATAAAAACCCAAACCGAAAACCTTTTAAAACAAAACCGGGTCAAGGTTGTACTGTTCATCATTACCGAAAACGCCGCTGGGTTCGAAAGAAGACGAGAAAATGAAGGGGGATGGGAGACGCCAGAGGGCGGAGCCAGGTAAAAAATGTGGGGGTGTGGGGATCGCTTATTTTATCGGGAATTTTTTTTTAATATATATGAGATACATTTTTTTTTTGTAAAGAATATAGTATAAAACACATTAAATGCATGATTTAAAAAGCTAAAAGAGAAAAAAAATCCATAAAATGAAGCCAATGGGATTTGAACTCAAGATCTCATCATTAAAACCAACACCTCATACCAACTAAGCTAGACATACTTATTGATTTATCACTCTTTTTAACTTCTTTTAACCCTTAGATTATAAAAAAAATACATATTTTTTTATTTCTTTTTACGTTTTCCCCCAACCCGGGGGGGGGGGGGGGGGGGGGGCTCGAGCCACCCCATTCCCCCCTCCGCCTCTAGAGACTCCTGCCGGCGATTCTCACTCCAACCATTCAACCCGGCACCACAGACATGGAATGGAACAAGAAAGAAGAGAGAGGAGGGGTTCTCATCGAGGTTCGAAAAATGTCACGGGAAAACGCCCGTTGGAGTCAATGGAGCTTCGTCGGAGGCGAATTCAAACCGGAATCGGCCTAGGAAGGAAGGTAATGGCTTAAATGCGGAGCTTTATCATATTTTGGAGCCAAAGGAGAGGGAAGTCTAGCTTACCGAGCTTGAAATTGGAGAACAGAGAAGAGGAGAACGGGCGGCTCGGCTTCGTCTCGGCGTCGGAGAAGTTGCTGCTGGGCTTGACTCCTCGGCTCCGGAACAGAGGTGCGACGCTCGAGGGCGCTCGGCAGACGATCTACTTGATTTTTCTGTGAAAGCGGAGACATGAGTGGTGCTGGCGATCGGACTCGGAACGGAGGTAGGTTGCCGGCGAAAACAAAGAAGGTGAGGAGGGTTCTTTTTTGTCTTTGAAATTGTGAGGGAAAGAAAGGAAGGTAGAGATGAGACGATGGGCTGCTCGAATGCTGTGAGAACCATGGGGAGGAGGGGAGCTTGTTGGGTCTGATTTCAGGGAAGGATAAGGCAAGGGGAAAATGAGATAGCTGTGTTCAGCTTGATTTCAAAATAAAGGTGAGGAAAGGGTAGCTGCAAACCTTGGCAGTTTGTACCAAAGGAGGTTGAGACAAGGGGAAAGTGGGGAGGAGAGGCGTGGGAGCTGTTGCCTAGTCATGTACACCAAGGGAGCCAGGAAGGGGTTTGGCTTCTTCCTTCTTTTGCTGCAGTCGAGCACAGAAAAGGAGTATTGCAGGGTTCCGAATTTGAATGGAGGAGAAAAGAGACAAAAAAGAGAAAGGGGAACAAAGAGAAGGCAGTTGAGCGGCTTCTTACTAATGATCATTTGCAAGGTACATGCAAGAGATTACAAAATCATGTCATGCGATTCAGAGAGAGTCACCATTACAACCGGACAAAGATCCTAAGGGGCAACCATTGACTTTTCCCAACTGACTCACCACCCCTCTTTCACGTGGGACTCTGGTACGACTCTTTATGTCAAGAAGACACTAGTTAATCATCATAAGAATCGAAAAAGACTACCCCAGAAACACCTTACTTTCTGACTCAAAGGGACATCAGGAACTTCCAACACTCACTCAAACAACCTTAATATCCAACCATGATTTCCCGTGAAAGATACTGACATCCGGGAAAAAGATTCGATAGAACCGAAAAAAGTGGTTAACATAGCGGAAGGGGTCGTTCCACACAAGCTGGGCTTGACCATAGGGAAATAAAGGGTACTCCCCCTTTCCCATTTGCACTGATCAGTCAATACACATTTCATTGTTAGGGCATACCAGTCAGACTTTAACATATCAAGCACCTTGGTGCAATATATAAAGCACATCAAGCTATCTAATGTCTCTCTTCGATGAGCGACTGACTGGAGGGGCAAAAACATCGCGATCTTAACTAACTCGCTACTCCATCCACCTTGGTGCAGTCTCCTTGGAGTCTTTTGGACTATCTGTAAATAGCAAGCTATTATTTTGCCAACCGTTCCCAAATACACCCAATAAGGGTGGTCTAGCGCCTTTACTACCCACTCGTGCCCCCATTTGGTCGGTTTTTCTCTTTTATTACAAGTCGAGTTCATTACTTAGTCCGATTTCGGTTAGGCATCTTAAGTTCATATTGCCCATTTTAAAATCCTTTCAAATCCTTTGAAATTCATGGGCGGTTTTTCAAAACATATACTCGACCCTTGTGTACCCGAATTGCATAACCTGGCTCTTATACCAACTTTGTAACGGCCAAGAATTAAGATTTTCGGGTTACGTTTCAAGGGATGAAACCCCTTGTTCGGATCTTGCAATCCAGGTACGGGTCGAGGTTTCAAACCTCAAAAGACCATCCTTTTAAAGCGGGGATTCCGAACCCCAAAGCAATTAGAGGGTCGTTGGGTACCCTCAGTCTATCCTATAGATTAAGTCGTGGAAATTCATTTAAGAGTAAATGCGAAAACAAAAAGAAGGTACAACTTGCCACGATGAAGCCGGGTCAAAACCAAAAACTTGGTAAATACGAGTACCCAAATTATCCAAATTTATAAGTATGGAAGTCAGTCTTTCAGTCCAATAATCGCCAAAAGGGAACCCCGTCATATAGACATCGAGCACTCAAAATCTGCAGAAAATACCTTTAAAAGAATAACAGCAAAAGGAGTCAGATCGAGCCACGCATGCGGGACCGGAAGTTCTCGCTGAGGCCAGTTAGTATGTGTTATACCTAATAAAGATGCTCTAATGCAGTACAAAAGTTAAACACACTAGCATACTCCTAGTTATAATAATAAGCAGAAATATTATAAAGCGCCCAAGACAATGCCAAGTGGCATATCCCTCTCCTACCTCTGCACCCCTTCTCGTTAGTGCAGAGCCTGACCAGTCGGTGCTATAGCATAGCAATTCCTCGTGGTGGTGCATGGACCACGGAATATACATCAGGTAAAGTAACCAAGCTTGCCCGATGGTGCTGGGCTATAATAACATGCTCATATTGACTCGATTGACTCAAGGCGTTCGATGAGGCTGGGCTACCATATGACCCTAGCAAAGACTCTAGGACTATCACAGATAATGACCGTTCTCTTTTTAAACGCATAAAGTAAACATATACTCATTCAATTAGTGCAACCTAAACCTGATACTACATGTTCGTACTTTTATGCATATGCAACACCTAAAAAAAATGCAACAATAGGCATGAGAGTTCAACACAAGTAAGCCCCCTAGAGAACTTATCTGAAGATGAAGAACAACAAGATAACACAAGCAAGGGCCCAAATGCAAGTCAAAAGCAATCCAAAATCAATACACACATATCATCAAACCATTGCCATAAGCCACCGACCCAACATTCATACATACGAAACCCAACTTCTCAACATACTCAAAACCAATCGATGGTAAAACCATTTTCCAAAACCTTTCCGATACTATCAACACCAACAAAAATCATTTACTTCCAATCAACCCGATTGATAAAATCGTACCAACCATATTTTCAAAACCCTTAAATCCCAAATTATGTCAACTCATATCCAATATGATTTCTCAAATCATACTTGGCCAAATTTCGACATTAAACATTTAAACCTTAAAACCAATACCTCAAAATCATATTATAGAATTTATTCTGGCATTTTGGTTTTCTGTTGTAGGAGGAAATCGAGTTTAAAAGATAATAAAATAGATCAAACCAGATTTAGGCCCACGCAAATAATTACAAGAGCTCCTTCTGATGTAGCAACAGGAAGTCAGGATCGATCATCGAGGAAGCACGTCAGCGGATCTCAGGTAGCGGCAAATCTCACAGACAGAAAATCAAACAGACAGATAGAAACAACAGAGAAAAGTAGAAAAGAAAGCAAAGACAGCAAACTTGGTCGATATTGAGTGTTGATACTCGATATTGAGTAGAAAAATCGACCAAAGTGACTCAATATTGACCCAAAACAGAAACAGAGCACAAGTGCAGAACCTTGGTCGATATCGACTAAAGCAACTCGATAATGACTAAAAAATCGATAGAAGACAACTTAATATTGACTGCAGAAACTTGAAAACTCAGAACTTTATGAAATAAATCAATGAAATAAAATACTTCCAAGATCAGGGTTTCAACACCACAACGATAACCATGCAAAATAACACATAAAGGCATAAAAGATCGTGTTTTTCATCAAATAACTTTCGTTATTAACAAATAGGAAGATACATGCTTTCGCATAAACCCTAATTGTTGCTAACCCTTTTCACATAATTAATCCAAGTTGTATTAAGATCACTTTCGCTTCAATAACACAAACAAGGATCACCTTCAACTTTCGCAAAAGAATCATGCTTATAGGGATAGAAGACGAATTGCATAAAAAGATCGTACCTTTACCGCATCACCTTACATGGCTACCGTCGGGCTCACCCCGACCCTAGAAGTGGGTGGACTACTCGCTCTTCATCGCAATTGCAGACATCATTGATGGAAAAGAAACAACTTGCATTAAACTCAACCAAAGCTTACAACAGATTGAAGCCAATTCCGCTCTCGCTTCACAACTCCACTCGGCCACAAACTCTCTCTCTCTCTCTCTCTACTTGTGTATCTCTGAAATTGAATGACTAAAATCCATCCCCTAGGGCTTTATTTATAGGCTTCATTCCAAGCTAATCTAGGAAATAAACTCTATCTATATCTATATCTATCTATCTTTTATAACATAAAGATAAAACATGGAAATAAATCAATCAATCAACTAGAACTATATCTAATTGTGGATAAATCCTCCTTGGACTTGATAGATCTTGATAGAATTTGCTCTCGAAAATATCTCCATCGGATTCGGGATAGAAACATAACAAGAAGTCGGTTAAGCTCGGAATCCGCCTCTGTGGGTCCAGTCGATATTGACTAGCATAACTCGATATCGACTTGGCATTTTCCGTCTTCAGCTTCAGACACTCAATATCGGCTCTCGGGTCAAAATCAAGTTGGGTGTTACTCGATATCGAGTTAGGGTACTCGATATCGACTTGCTCCTTTCTTTGCTCCGCTTCTTGACTCGATTATGGGGTGTTGACTCGATATGGGGAACTCGATATTGACTTGGTTAAGTCGATATCGACCACTGCTCTTCAGCCTTGCTTGATTATGGCCAACCTTGGGTTGATTTGGAGAATTTTGACCTAAATCTGGTCGATATTGAGTGTGCTTGGTCGATATCGACCAGTCTTCTCAGCATCCTGCTCTGTTCTTGAAACGCACTTTCCCGAGTCCTCGTTCGTCGGATTAACGCATATGAGCATGCGTTGGAAATCTCTTTTCGAGGCCTCGAAAAGAGCTTTCCAACGCATGAAGACATCAGAACTTGACTCAGAATGACGAATGCCGAGAAATGGCCTTTTCTCTAGCTGCACCATCCTTAGCTTCTTCATGAGTTTTCCTTTAAGCTCCAAAGTGCGTTCGATTTCTGAGAAATATAACAAAAACTTGTGTAGACTCCATAATTTGGCAAATAAGTGTAAACTACATAGATTCTGTATTAATCTAACCCAAATGCATGAAATGCATGCAGAAATCGATATAAAAGTAATTATAAAACATGGCGAAATAGGCTCACAACAAACACCCCATACTTAAACTTGTTTGTCCTCAAGCAATACTTTTAATCATCATTCAGGCGAAGAAATCAAAACTCTCAACATCTTAGATTCATTGTCATATGTCCCTGCAATCAATTACCATCCTCAAAAAGATACTAGTGTCACAAATCCATGCATGTGCAACTAAAAAGCAACATCTACTCACAAAAGGAGGGTTATGCAAAAACAATCCATATATGACAAATCATTAATAATCAAGAGGACTTTAATTAAGCTGAATAAGGAGTAGATTGGCAAAAGGCTAAAGGTGTGCAATTTTTGGCAATGTGGTGCTAATAATTCGGAGAAATGGAGTATTTCCCAAACATGAATTATCCACATTCCTTCTTCATAAGATTCATCACCTTCCATAATGCTTTTGTTAATAATAATGCTTTTACCTCTCTAACCACAGCATTGCCTTCTCGCGAGTCGCAAACACGGGTGTCATGAATGGCCCTGGATACTTAGTGCTTTGGACTCCTCACCTGTGTGTCCCATATCGCCAAACTGTTGTCTTAGCAAGCAGGGTCGATCTACCTTTATCTCCTGAGGTGATCGGATTTTTTCTCACTCATTAAATTTTCCATATTTTTCAAACATTCCTGCCAAACTCCAATAATAATGATAACAACACAACACAACAACCATACGATAATCTCCATAATGTAACATCATTCTCAACATAATTCCCGGATAGTAATTATAAAACATGGCGAAATAGGCTCACAACATTTTCCAACACAAATCCTTAAAGAGATAGTTCCAAAGACTTGAAAACTCCTTGTTAATAATTTATCAAACTACTTCACTAAGTCACAAATTTAAAACCTTACTAAATACATATTCCAATTAATAACACTTTAAATAATTTCAAAAATATATTATACACTATATAACATATAGAACGGGGTTTAAAATAGTTGAATAACACAAAACAACTATATAACGATAACCAAATAACCCAAAAAAAATAGGCCGAAAGAGAATTAGGCCCAAGCCTCTTTTAAAAATCGGATCCAAGGGACTCAACCTAACTCCATTTAAAACCGACCCGGTTATTAATGAAAACCCAAACCGAAAACCTTTTTATACAAACCCAAGTCAAGGTTGTACTGTTCATCATCACCAAACACGCCGCTGGGTTCGAAAGAAGAGGGGAAAATGAAGGGGGAGGGGAGACTCCCGCCAGTGATTTTCACTCCGGCCACTCAACCCAGCACCACAGGCATGGAATCGAACAAAAAAGGAGAGAGGAAGGGTTCTCACCGATGTTCGAAAAACGTCAGGGGAAAACGCCCGTCGGAGTCGATGGAGGTTCGTCGGAGGCGAATTGAGACCGGAATCGGCCTAGGAAGGAAGGTAATTGCTCAAAGGCGGAGCTTTATCATATTTTGGAGCCGAATGAGAGGGAAGGCGAGCTTACCGAGCTTGAAATTATAGAGCAAATGAGAGGAGGCTGGGCGGCTCGGCTTCGTCTCGGAGTCGGGGGAGCTACTGCTGGGCTCGACTCCTCGCCTCCGGAACAGAGGTGCTCAAGGGCGCTTGGCAGGCGTTCGATTTGATTTTTCTGTGAAAGCGGAGACAGAAGTGGTGTTGGCGATCGGACCCGGAACGGAGGGAGGTTGCCATCGAAAACAAAGGAGGTGAGGGGGGTTCTTTCTTGTGTTTGAAATTGTGAGGGAAAGAAAGGAAGGTAGAGAGTAGAGGATGGGTTGCTCAAATGCTGCGAGAACAACGGGGAGGAGGGGAGCTTATTGGGTCTTATTTCAGGGAAGGATAAGGCAAGGGGAAAATCAGAGAGTTGTGTTCAGCTTGATTTCAAAATTAAGGTGAGGAGAGGGGAGTTGTAGACCTTGGCAGTTTGTACCAAAGGAGGTGGAGAGAAGGGGAAAGTGGGTAGGAGAGGAGTGGGAGCTGTTGTCTGGTCATGTACACCAAGGGAGCCAGAAAGGGGTTTGGCTTCTTCCTTCTTTTGTTGCAGTCGAGCACAGAATGGAGTATCGCAGGGTTCCGAATTTGAATGGAGGAGAAAAGAGACCAAAGAGAGAAAGGGGAACGAAGAGAATGTGGTCCCCAATCCATAATACGCAAGGAGAATATACCCGACATTTAAATTCGAAACACGTTAATCCCGACTTTAACAGAATAAAGTAAAATTTCGAATCAAATTTTACAACTTAATTAAAATGATCAAAATCAAATTAAACTCTCGATTTCGAAGCTCAAAAGCGGAATTAAAATCCGTCAAAATCCATTATTTCAAATAATGCCTGAATGACTTTAAAATCAAACTTGTGCTCGAGGACGAGTTTTCTCCAATTTTTACAAATTAAATGGAATAATAATATATCTATTAAAATAATATTAAAATAATATTAAAATTATATAGAAAATATTTTCGGCCTTTACAAAAATCATTATTCATACGGTTAACACATTATGTTGTTCATTTTTCGGCCTTTACAGAAAATATACATCTCCAACCACTAAAGATTTGGAGCAACAATACAAATTTCTTTAATTTAAATTTTAAATTCTATGTTAAGTGTTGTTGACACTGTCTTCAGGTCAAGAAATTCATATACAAATTTCACAATTCCATTCAAAACCGACAACAGATGGTTGAGTATCAACCATCAGTCGGTCAGATACTTGACCTGAAGACGCATGGTGTCAACCATTAGGCCAAGAAATTTATGTACAGAGAAATTTATATAGCTCATATTCAGACCTTGTATACAAAATTCACAAACCAACACCACTAGAACATAGGTAAACCGACATCAGCAGTCAGAAGAGTACAAGCTATACAATATAAACAAATGCCAACCATTCAAACGCATATTAACAAATGCCAAGAGTTTCGCCAAAGGCCAATAATTTTACTGTCGGCAACAACAAAAGCATTAGGTGATTCATCCAGGCTAAGAATTTCACATTTCCATTCAAAACAATCGGGTGATTCAGACCAAGATTTTCTCCATTCCATTCAAAAGCACCAGGCGATTTCAATTCAAGCCAAGAAAACAGATAACACCCAAAGAAGCATAAAACAGAAGAAATTAGAGGAGTAATTGTTGTGAGCTGAATCTGCCATGTTTTACACTTAAGTTTATATCGATTTCTGCATACATTTCATTCATTTGGGCTAAGATAGTACAGAACCTATGTAGTTTATGTTTATTTGCCAAATTATGGAATCTACACCAGTTTCTGTTTAAATCGCAGAATTTGAGGCATTTTACAGCAATTCTAAGGAAGGTCGAAAAATCTCAGAAAACCACTACAGAAGTCCAAGGTCAAAGCAGCAGCGGAACCAGTCGAATCAAGCTGAGAGCCAAGGTTACTCGATCTCGAGTGGACCTTACTCTATCTCGACGAACATGTCCGAGCACAGGCCTTGTCAACTAGGAGCAGTGTGGAGAGCCAGACCAACCCAGCTCCGGAAGCCAACTCGATCTCGACAAGACCTAGTCGAGATCGACGAAGCCTAGACGCCACACCCGGAGTCGAGAAGAAGAGCTGATCGAGAAGCCGAGGACGAAGACGCCGAGCACAATCCTAGTCGATCTCGATGAGACCTTGTCGAGATCGATGAGCCACCTAGCGCCAGTCCGAGTCCATGCCAAAGAGGTCTACTCGACATTACCAGAAAGCCATCCTCGACCACAACTCTACTCGATCTCGAGTACACCCAAGTCGAGATCGACGACGCCCAGGAGCCCAGATCCGAGCCTGTCGAGCAGAGTAACCCGAGAAGTCCAGTCGATGATGAATCCTAGTCGAGATTGACAAGCCCTTTTCGAGATCGAGTAGACCAGATTCCAGAAATGCGTCGACGAGAGCAGCCCGAGTAGAGTTGGGATTCCTTGGCCACGAAGGAAGTCGAGTTGGCCGAGATTCTATCCAAATCTATCAAATTCTATCTTTGGAAGGGAGATCTATCAACATGAAGGCATATTACCTAGTTTAGATTTATCTTTTCCTTTAAAGATTTAATTCCCTTGTTGCATTTATTTACCCTTAAGCATTTTAGATATAATTTTAGATATAGATAGGAGATTCTATCCTTGATTATCAAGGATTAGAAGGATATAAATAAAGCCCTAGGGGCTGGTTTTTCATTCATTCAAATTCAGAAACAGAATCAATTTCATTCAAGTAAGTAGGAATTCTAAGGTTTTTCAGGTTTTGGCTTTTAGCGAAAGTTGATTGCCGGGATTGTAAAGGCTTTGAATATAGTTTAATGCAAGTTTCTTTTTATACATCAATGTCTGCTATTGCGATGAGGCGTGAGTAGTCCACCCACTTCTGGGGCTGGGGTGAGCCCGACGGTGGCCATGCGAGGTGGTGTAGTAAAGGTCAGATCTTTTTATGCAATTCGTCTTCTATCCCTATGAGCATGATTCTTTTGCGAGAGTTGAAGGTGATCCTTGTTTGTGTTATTGAAGCAAAAGTGATCTTAATACAACTTGGATTAATTATTTGAAAAGGGTTAGTAACAATTAGGGTTTATGCGAAAGCCTCTATATGCCTATTTGTTAATAACGAAAGTTGTTTGATGGAAAGCATGATCTTTTATGCCCTTATGTGTTACTTTGCATGGTTATCGTTGTGGTGTTGATACCCTGGCTTTGGAAGTCTTTTATTATATTGATTTATTTCGTCCAAAATCTGAGTTTGTGTTCGGAAATTTGCAATTTAAAGTTTCTGTCTTCCAGTCGACATAGAGTAGAGCTTGTCGAGATCGAGTAGGACTGTAGTCGATCTCGAGTACGGTTTGTCTAGGTCGAGTTGAGCTCTTGCCTTCTGTTGTCGATCTCTTCTGTGCTTTGTCGATCTCGAGTGCCCTCTTGTCGAGATCGAGTAGCTTCTGTTTTGCTTTGTTCTTTACTCTTTGCTTTTATTTTCTGCTTTGTTTGTCTTTCTTCCTTTGTTTCTGTCTTTGCTGCTTTTTTGTGAGAATTTATAGCTACCTGAGAACTGAAGACGTGCTTCCTCGTGGATTCGATCCTGACAACCTTCTACTACAACGGGAGAAAGTCTTGTATTTATTTGCTGAGACAGGGAAGTCAGTCTGATCTATACTTTATATTTATTTCATACTGGACCATCCTCCTGCAACAACAGTAATCAGGAAGAATTGCTGATTTGACGATTTCCACTAGAGGGTGTAATTACACGCTTCACAAATAGAAGAAATTAGACGAATCGGTAATTTTTTTTATTAGGGTTTAAGGGAAGCAAATTTGGATTCAGAATCACAAACGGGATAGCGTCGAAAACGCTACCAAAAAGAACTTTTCACTTCGATTTTTTTAAAAAAAAAATTTTGGGGTGGGGTTGGGCCCATACCAGCCCACCCCTCTCTGCCACCGAGGCCCACACACAGGACTAGGTCCTACTGTAATCATACCATATACACCATACCTAGATAAAGATGATCTAATGCAGGACAAGAATTTAAATCACACAAGTCATGCTTATCGGGATATATACATGTTGAAAGTACGATAAATGGCCCAAAGAATGCCAAGTGACATATCCCTCTCCTAACTCCACCCCCCTTTCCGTTAGGGCTGAGCCGGGCCAGTACGGTGCTATAGCATAGTAGTTTCCATCCGCAGATGGTATATATACAAATTTAATAATAAATCAACTCATCATTCTCATATGGTGAATCAAGCCTATAAGCTCAACTCGTATACTGACTCAATGAGGACAAACTCGATGAGACTGGGTCGTCCTATGACCCTAACAAAGATTCTAAGACTTACAGATAACGTCTGTTCTCTTTCCAAACACATAGAGTAAACGCATGCTCATTCAAGTGTGCAAGTCCTAGCATGATACTACATGACATGCTCTTATGCTTATGCAACACCTAGTATATCCTATGATTACATGCACGTGTGAAACAATCTGTGTAACTTCATGGAGGAACTTACCTGGAGAAGCGCGGAATCCAAGACAATCACAACAATAGCAAGCAATTCAATCAGGTCACAATTTTCCTAACAAGTGATATACAACATGCATAAGTCTAAGTTCAAAAGCATACAATGGTCATGACTCATATAGATAGGTAGGACTCAAGCTCATAACATCATCATCATGATTTAGTAATCATGTATCATCATCATATAATATTTTTAGTAATCATATCATATTTCATATCCTATACTCTAAATATATCATGTCGACTCATCATCCTATAATATTTTTAGTAATCATGTATCATCCCCTCATATATAAATTAATACTTTCATAACATATCATACTTTTATACTTAAGAAAATATCAATAATCATGCTTCTCAATTATATAATATAACATGCTTGCATATCAGAATCTCGTATTTGCGGACATTTATCAACATCTCATATCATAATTCACACTTCACATCATGCTTTATAATCAACATATAACTCAACATAACATTATCACATATCATAATTTATACTTAACAATCATATCGATATCATAACATCATGCTTTTTACACATACAGATCATCAAGCCATTCAACAAGTTAGGCAAAGTAAGTCATTTCCCAAAGATTTCTCCAAACCCCTTAATCTTCAAGTTAGATTAAATCGTCCCTCAAAATAATTTCTCAATTATACCTAACCCAAAAATCCATTTATAAAACATTACCCTTTAAATCAACTTATTTTATTATTATTTCAAAGTAAATCTGACAAGATTAGGGTATTTCTAAAAATTCCTATTTAAATTTTATTAAAATCCATTTCCAATTATCAAATCAATTTCTAACCTTTCAAACCTTTTTCCAAATTCCTTTTCTTCAAATCCAAGTCCAATAATATAATATTTTTAAATCTCAATAATAATATTATATAATACTATAATATCCCATTTATTTTAATATTTACATAAAATATACATAAGTCTTAAAATCCTTTTTCCCCATTTAATAATTTTTAACACAAGAATTAGGCCCAAGGAAAAGAAGGCCCAAAAATCTTACCTCTTTGAGAGAAAGAGACAGAGAGAAGAGGTTTTTACTCTCTTTTCTCTAGTTAGCCTCGATAAACATGAAGATAGGAAGAGGAATTGATTAATTTGTCCACTAAAATGATTTAGCGGCTCAGGAAATGATAGGAAATCACCCTCGTACTTGATATCTCAGGTCAAAACCATTGACGAAATAATGAAACAATCTTGACCGATCCGGACACCCCTTCAGTGGGTTGGGTTTATAAAAGTTCAGGTTTCATCATTGTCTCCATATGTGGAAACCTTTTCAGGCTAAGAGATTCCCTAATAATGTTATTTTGGTCTTATTAAATATGATAAAGAGGTTTAAAATTGTAATTATGAAATTACTCTTAAAAGTCTGGCGTATATTGCATTTTAAAAGTGACGGGTGACAGGTGATAGCATCATGAATCACGACGCTCACAGAAATTTCGGTGGTGATAGGGTTTACTCTGGACATGCTGGTCCTATGGAAGCATCATCATTTGTTACACCAACCACGGAGGGAATGAACCCCCCACCATATCAACCCCTTCCTCAAGGGTATAGCTATCTGGGGTGGACATACAATCCATATTTCCATACTCCATATGGGCCCTATTATGCTAACTTCCAGGGACATGTTCCTCCCCCGTACGGATACTCATATAGGGAATTTTATAATCAAGGCTACCTAGGGGCGGCTTATCACTAGTTCATACCAACTTGGGATGACCAAACAACCACTGGAGCTGGAGCAACTTGCAGTCCCCCGTCTAAGCATCAGATAGGAGAGATGTATATGGATGTATCATCTTCAACAAGGACCAGTTCTGCAATTATGAGGGTAGATTCAGAGGAGAACTCAATACGATCTACATTCACAGTACAAATCAGCAAGGCACCGGTCCTGAAGAGATGGAGGGACTCGGGTCTAATGAAGTATGATGGAACAACTGAGCCTGACGATCATCTATGTCACTTCGTGACATCAATAGGGATCAATGAGTATAACGACTCAATGATGTGCAAAACTTTCCCAACAACTTTAATAAAGATCACGTTGACCTGGTTCGCAAATTTGCCGAGGAACTCCATTGGCAACTTCGCCCAGCTTAGCAGTGTCTTTAAATCTCGCTTCGAAAGTGCATGTTCAAGAAAGAAGACCATGTTAGATCTCAATCCTACTAAGCAAGGAACGGAAGAGACCTTGGGTCATTTCTTTGCCAGATTTACTAGTGTGGTCATTCAGATCCCGGATTTTAACCAGGAATCAGCCACTATCATCCTCGTGGGAAACCTGAGAAGGGAGATTTCAAGACCTATATGTTCCGAAAGTGGTCATTGACATATGACAAAATCAAAATTCTGGCGACCAAACAGATACATGTTGAGGACACTGCTATGGCAAGTTCGCGATCCAACAATGATAAATCTCTATTGGGAAGGCTGGCTTGGAAATTGAAGAGAGACAAAGGAAATCAGAGGAACCAGGAACCCCAGTTTGAGCGGCATCACTATCAATCTCAGAGGGAGGAAATATACCTGAACCATTAGTATCATGACCAAAGGAACAATCGACAAGAGTCGAGCAACCACCTATCAAATAAACCTAGAAGTCCCCCTCAAATGAGGCATGACCATGGGCGTCGCGGTGATCTACAACCTGAATAGGATCAGTAGCAAAGATGGGAGTATGATAAGCAGAGACAGCCTTAGCATGATTACCCTTGAGGAGTACAGGAAAGAGGGAAAAACAAAGGCCGCATGCAATGGCGGGAATAAACGAGGCAAGAACCAGACCCTCGCATGCAAGCATCAATGAATTTGGCTCGTCCTAACCGTTCGCGTGGACGGAGGAAATGTTGTTGTGCCAATCCCGCAAATGGATGGGTGCATTCATATAATAGCAAGAGGACCATCGATCTCAGGGTCTAGCAATCGGGAACGACGGTCCTATGAGAGAGAAGGGAGCAACCACCAACTTCTTCCCACATAAGAAGATCGACTGAGGCACACTCTGAGATAGTTTTCACATCCGCATATTCTACAGAAGATCGGATGCCACACTCCAAGCCCTTGATAATTCATGCTTAGATTGCGTCCAAAATAGCGAAAAGGGTTTTCATTGGTACTAGATCATCAGTTGACATCCTTTTTTGGGAGGCCTTTGAACATTTAGGTATTTCTGCCACCGCATTAAAGCCATACGCTGGAAAGTTGACTTCGTTCTCTAGGGACGAAGTAGATGTAGCCGGGACCATAGAACTGTCAGTTATGTTGGGCACCACCTTGCTAAGAAGGATGAAAAGCATCGTATTCACAAATGTCAAGATACCAATGGTATACAATGCAGTCATAGGGAGCGTCGCATTGTTTAAGTTCTAGATGGTTGTATCTCCTTATCACTTTTTGGCAAAGTTCCCCCTTCTGGATGGGGGAATAGGAGAAGTCTGTGGACATCAACCAGAAAGTAGGAGCTGTTATTTCACTCCCATGAGGAAGAGCAGGGGGTTTTGTGTATTAGTGAATCGGCCACCAAAAAAGCAGAAGAGATAAGAAAAGGTAATTCAGCCAGTTCATTTGTTGAGGGCAATCAACCGCTGCCAGAAGAGGCTGAAGTAGAAGTCCAACTGCATGTCAGAGGCATGCCAACTGCAAATGATAAGAAGACTTACCATCCTTTTGCAAATCTTGAAGAAGTTGTTCACCTAGGACATGCTTTGGATGAACATGAAAAATAAAGAGTTCTGAAGATCATAGCAGAGTCAAGAGACATATATTTTTGCTTGGACACCTAAGGATCTCAGGGGGATTCACGCATCCATGGCTATGCATACTTTGAGAATTAATCACGGAGCATGCCCAATAGCCTAGAAGAAAAGAAAGATGGCTCCAGAAAAAGCTAAGGCTACTCGAGAAGAGGTTGTCAAGTTACTGAAGGTTGGATTCGTCGAAGAAGCTGAAGATTCAGAATGGTTGCCTAACATGGTGCTAGTTAAGAAGTCAAGCGGTAAGTGGAAGATGTGTGTGGATTTCTCCGATTTGAACAAGACATGCCCCAAGGATAGTTACCCTCTGTCGTCCCTCGATGAACTGGTAGACGGGACTTTAAGGCATTAGGTGTTGAGTTATCTGGACGCTTACTTAGGGTATAATCAAATTCAGATGGATCCTGTTGATAAGAAGACATCAAATTTCATCACCAATCAAGGAATTTTATGCTATAGAATAATGCCTTTCGGGCTACGAAATGTCGAGGTAGCTTTCCAAAGGATGATGGATTGCATCTTTTTGAAACAGATCGGGATAAATGTATCAGTTTATGTAGACGACGTGGTGGTCAAAAGCCGAAGGAAAGAGGACCGCGTAGCTGATTTGCAGGAAACTTTTCATTCATTAAGAAGGAGGGGGTTGTGCCTTAATGCTGAAAAATGTTTGTTCGGGGTGGAGTCCGGGATGTTTTTGGGTTTCATGGTTAGCATCCGAGGGATTGATGTCAACTCAGAAAAAGTAACAGCAATCCAAAACTTACAACCACCTAGAACCCTAACGGAAGTTCAAGCACTCAACGGGGTATTTAATTATCTCAGTAGATTATGTTCACGATTAGCAGAACACTTCAAGTCGTTCTCTGCTCTGCTAAAACTGTCGGGGCCTATCAAGTGGACCACATAGTTGCAACATGCATTCGATGAACTCAAGCAGTTCCTTTCTTATCTTTAAAACCTTGCGTCAACAAATGGAATAAGAACTACTACAGTTGTACCTATCGATAGGAACTGTGTCATTGGGTGTTGTTATCGCTGTTGAAGCAAAGCATCCAATCTATTTTGTAAGCAAAATGATGCAAGACGCTGAAACTTGGTATGAACCCACTGAGAAAATAGTGTTATGTCTATTATTTGCTACTCGGTGCCTCCGTCCTTATTTCCAGGGGCATACGATTGAGGTGCTTATGAATCTGCCTTTAAGGCAAATCCTTCACTCCCCTTATCTGTCTAGAAGAATGACCAAATGGGTTGTAGAATTATTAGAGTTTGATATCACTTATGAACCGCGGAAGGCCCAGTTGACACAACCTTTAGTTGACTTCATTGTCGAGTCCAACTTTGAAGAATCCAACGGATGAGGACGCCGAATGAGTGGTCCATGTTGACGGAGCTATATATAAACAAAGAAGGCAATGATGTTGGTATAGCCATCACACCACCATTTGGTGAAACATTGTGTTTAGCCTATCACCTAGATTTCAAGACAACCAATAACGAAGCTTAGTATGAAACTGTGCTGGCGGCAATAGAATTGGTGTTGATTCGAGGAGCAAGGCAAATTAAGATATATATCAACTCAGAAGTGGTGGCTTGACGGATCGAATGGAAGTATGAAGCTAAAATCGATCTGCTCCCAGACTATCTTAGGAAAGTGAAAGCCCTTAAGCAAGCTTTCACCCGAGTGATGATAATCACGATCCCTAGGTTCGAAAACCAACACGTGGATGCCTTGGCAAAGGTTGGAGCAGCTATGCCATCCGAAGTCGGAGACAAGGTGTTCTATGAAAGGCGGCGACAAAGAAGAATTTTGAATAATGTTTATCGGGTGGAAGTAGAAGAAGAAGGTGATTGGAGGGCTCCAATAGTGAGGTATCTAAGTAAGGGGGGACTATCAGAACAAAAAGGAGAGGCAAAACGGGTAACTATGAAAGCCGCTCGTTCCACCATCTGTGGAGGAAAACTTTACAAAAAGGGGTTTCATATGCCTGATTTCCTATGTGTTTCTAATGCGGAAGAGAAGCAAATAGTGAAAGAACTTCACCATGGAGTTTGCACACATCACCAAGGATGGAGGGCACTGGTGTCAAAAAATCACTCGACTCGGGTATTATTGGCCTACTAAGAAAACAGATATGTCGAATTGTGTCCTCCGATGTGATTCATGCCAATGACACCACCCTATGAGACATCTGCCAACTACAAACCTGAAGAGCATCAGTAGTCCATATGTTTGGGGGAAGGACATCCTCGGGCCATTTCCTACACCCCTAGAACAGTTGAAATTTGTGTTGATTGTGGTGGACTACTTCACCAAATGGATAGAAAGAGAGGCCATGGGAAGTATCACTACGGAAAAAATTTGAAATTTTTTGTGGAAAAATCTAGTTTGCCGGTTCAGTGTACGGACCACGCTCCTAGTTTGATTGCGAAGTAATCAAAGATTTCTGCGCTGGTCTCAATACCGAGCTCCGTTTTTCATCAGAAGCCCGCCCTTAGAAAAATGGGCAAGCCGAGACTAGAAATTGACAAATTCTGGAAGGAATCAAGAAAAAGATGGAATGCACGGCAAATGGGCATTGGGCCGAGATCTTACCTCTAGTATTGTGGTCCTACCGGATGAACACTAAAGGACCAACAGGCGAAATCCCTTTTCCTTTAACTTATGGGCTAGATGTCGTTGTCCCTATCGAGCGTTTGGTTCCTTCAGCAAGAGTTCTAAACTTTGATCCGGCCACTAACGATGAAGATCTCGAGGTAGAACTACAGCACCGAGAAGAGAAGCGCATGATAGATGCGCTCAAAGCGAGGTAATACAAAGGGAAGACTTTTGTATCATCAGTGAAGTTATTGGCAGCAAAGCATAAAAATTGAAGATAGCTCAAGGCGTCGGTTTAAAAAAGACTTGGAATGTAGAACATCTAAGGAAATATTACATGTAAGGGACAAATCAATCAAATAAATAATCGCCCCCGCCTTGTTCGGTGGTTCGCCGACATTTTAAAAACATGCCGCTAAAATAGAATCCCATGATACAATCTAAGTCATCACGTTGGCGCCGGACCCTGAGGTCCGTCCACGGAGGCCTCCTGAATGATGCTTCAAGCTCTCGGAGAAACCAAGTCCTCCCGCTGGAGCTGGATCCCGAGGTCCGGCTGCGAAGGCCTCCTAACTTATGCTTTAAGCTCTCGGAGAAACCAAGTACTCATGCTGGAGCTTGACCCTAAGGTCTATCCGTGGAGGCCTCCTGAGTGATGATTTAAACTCTCGTAGAAACCAAGTCCTCACGCTGGAGCTGGACCCCGATATCCGTCCACGGACGCCTCCTGACTAATGCTTTAAGCTCTCGGAGGTCCTTCCGCGAAGGCCTCCTGGCTAATGCTTAAGGCTCCCGGATAAATCAAGTCTTCACGCTAGAGCTGGACCTCAAGGTCCATTCACGGAGGCCTCTTGACTAACGTTCAAAAGCCATCGGAGAACCTAGGCCCTTACGTTTGAGCTGAATTTCTGTGTTCATCCAATAAAGCTAAGCAAATAACACTTGATGTCCTAGGATACGCCAAAAATAATTTCCCTATTACATGCCCGTGAGTTATGGACAGGAGTAAAGTCACTGGCGGATTCTTCCTGCATGGAGTATAACGTCTCAATTCAATGGTCAAATCATCGACTAATGCACAGAATGACGAAACTACTGATTCATATAAATAGACCCCCGTACGACTACTAACTCCCACATAATTCACAATGGATCCAAACACACCTCCTAGAGCATTCTATACAATCATCCTTAGTGAGGAACAACTCCAAAGGCTCTGACCCCTTTACACTTATGAGCAACTCGACGAAGAAGTCAAAGACTTTGTCTACCTATGGTCACGATTATGCCAGCAGTTTGAAGTCGATGTATGAGGAGGTTCGAATGGCATATATGTAATGGCTAACAGAAGTTTGGACCGAGTTCTCAATGTCGAACAAATTTCATGTTGGTATAGCATTGATATTCGTGTATGAAAGGGACTTCCATTTCGAAGTATATGTAATAGAGCCTTATTGTGACGGCACTAACAACGCGGGGGCTACCCTGTAAAGAGGAAGCTCTGAAGTACTTTGAGATCACCGAAAGTATTGTAGGCTTTGTATGGGTCCTTTTAAATAAGGAATTTTAGGTTTGTATGATCATTTTTCTTCAAAAATAAAGCCAATAATCTTACTAGAAAGATACATTGGTGGCAGAAGGGATGCATGCATTAGTGGCAGTAAGTACACCCTTTAAATAAATTTTTAGAACTTGCTATAACAAGAAAACGAAAGTGCCACAATGGACATGCATTGGTGATTGTTTACAAAAGTCTCCCACGTGGAAATCATGCACAAACCTTAAATTTTCAAAATTAACTTTCTAGAAAGAAACAAAGGGCGGAGGAATCGATGTTTCGAAAACGGGCAATCCAAAACAGTCATTGGCTCATTTACAAAAATCCTCGGAAAAGACCAACCTGCCAATATAAATTCAAGCCGCCCAGACAGTAAACCGAACATAAATAAAAGCCAGAATGGCATCCGGGCCAAACCAAGGGCTTTCTTAAAAATCATGGAGACAGAATCACAAATGCACAAATTAATATGTTCTTTCTTCTCAAGGTAATACCTGTATCAGTAAGAACTATAACTATAATGTCCTGAAGTTCTTTATAACGTTGTAAATTTTGCTTAACACTTTGCGCAATACTTAACCCTTCATTTGTTTTGTTTGAGCAGTCACTCCCCTTGATATAGAAGACTAAGTATGGGATGTCTGTCCTAGATCAAGTTATCTTAATAAATGAATTCAGGAAGGAGTTTGAGGTCAAAGTCACCCGTGATGAAGATGGAATCTACTACTTTGATCAAGGATGGAATGATTTTGTGGTGTCCAATGATGTTAGACATGGAACCACCATGGTTTTCATGTACCGGGGAGTTTCTTAGTTTCATGTGAGTATCATGGAGCAAGACGGTGAAGAGGATGACAACTTCTAAAGCAATGAGATGCCCCTCTCTCCTTCTCAAGAAGAAAATTGCAAGAATACGAAGTGTTGGTTGAAAATTCATCTAAAGGCTTTAAGCCCAATGATCCAAAAAAATCCTCTCTCTTTAAGTCAAACCTTTTTAGCTCAATTTTCTTTAAATGCACGTCCTATTTCTTTGGCTCGTGTCCCAGGGCGGGCTCATCCATGAGACAAAAGAATAAATAGATTTGGAGATGCAATGGTTGGTTTGTCCAACGTTTATTTTTTTTTAAACATCAAAATAAATAGAGGAAAACAAGTCACCTACAAGAACTGAGGTTTAAATCATATAAGCGCACGCGGGCGCCAAAAACCATGTTCCGAAAATACCAAATACCATAGATGGAAAGAGTTGCTTGAAGCATTGAAACATTCATGGAGAAGAAGTGTTCAGGAGGCTCCTCCGCTGACTTCGATAGAGTCGTCACCTAGAGGACCCCAATCTCCATGGTCATCGCTAGGAGGAAAAATATGTAGGGGGACCCCCAAATTCTCCGCGGACTTTTTGACACTCTAAAAAATCTCTGCTTTCATTCATTCTTTAAAGCATTCAAAGTATATGTCTTCAATGAATTCTTGACCAACCTCTTTATTTAGCCATTTTTGAACAGCTAGAGCCATAAATTGCGAACCATCAGGAGTTGACACCCAATCATCCACTAGCTTAATTCGATGGGTAGTATATCGCAACCAATCAAGTGCAACGTGGGTTTCCGTCCACGGCAAATATATGTCGAGCTCAGTCTGACGGCACGTCGACTCCTTGTCGACCAAAATTTTCTATTCCTAGATACTCGACAATAAGGATTCTAGCTCAGAGATTTGTTTGGCCTTTGAAAGTCACGGAGGATCTAAGTTCTGCTACCCCTGCGTTTAGCATGTATGTCTCTTCAGAACAGGTGTTCAACTCTTCCTCATGGGCTTGCAATTGCGTGGAAAAGCGTTTTGACTCAGTCTCTAAGTCTTTCAACTTCTTCTTTAATTCCTTGATATCCTCTTTCTATTTTAAAAACATATCCCACAACCTTAGGTGCCTTCCCCACGCATTCTGCTGAATCGCCCGACCCTAATAAAAAAAACCATTACAAGAGTTTTTTAGGGCTAAGGCAAAATGAAAACAAAACATTTTTTACCCATTGGCTCCACCAATCCTGCACCAAGGCAAATTGAGCATCAGACGGTTGGCTAAGGAACACTTTCCCGCGAACCTCCGAGCATGGAGTGAGATCCAATTTGTCTAGCTCCTCTCTATCAAAGCCTAGCATACGGAGAATTTTGTGAGCCTCCTCATCAACTGGAACGAATGCAGGATCCTAGTCCCCGTTGACCCATAGGGATGAGGCAACCCTCTTCGATTTCTATTTCTTCGTAGGAGATTTAAATAAACCAGGTTTAGCATGAGAGGCAACCTCGAGTGCCACCAAAGGTAGCTCCTTGCCAAGATAAATTCCTTCTTGAGTAGGGCGAAGCGTTTCCTACTAGGAACGGGGCGTTGGGGTTACGTCCAGAGGAGCAAGGGTAGCTGAAGAATGCAGAATCCAGGGAAGAACTGTTGGGAGGCTTCTCTGACCAGAGAATGTTGTCTGCGTCTTAGCCGCTGACCCAAATGTCTGCGACCTTTTTAGTGCCTTGCCAACATCAGAGTACAACTTTCTCTTGTCCGAAGATGGCCCCGGAACTGTTTCTTTCACTTCTTTTCATAAGGTTTTCGCCTCTTTCAGCATGGCTTTCATATCCATATCACCTATAGGTATTAAATAAATTAAGATTAACACATTAGTAAAGAATAAATTATGATATTATACTCATTTAAAAATAATAATAACCTATACCCGGATGGGGATGGCTCAACCCAGCCATTTCCAAGCGAAGGGGAGTCACCATTTCCCGCCAGAAAACTCATTTAGTAAAAGGAAAAGGTTTCTCGATCTCAGCAAGCTCATCTACACCCCGTTCCTTTATTCGGCGATAGAATCGCAGCTCCGTATGAAAATCTAAAATCTTGCGGGAAGGATCTCGCACCAAAAATCACTTGAATTTCCTATCCGGTCTGTTGGACTAATGATCCACTAAGGACGCGATCAATCTACCCTGAAAGAAGTCGCTGGATTTTGTTTCATGGCTAACCACGAACAAGTTGTTAAGAAGGTTGAACGTCGGTTTCACCCCTAACTCTAAACGACTAGACAACGCATAACGAAGCGGGACAAGAACAACTAACTGTTCGAGGCAAGTTGGGCAGGGCTCAATCTGCACTCTTTCAAAAATAGTTTAAATAGAGGGGGGAGAAAAGCCGGAAGCCTTGGACCGTACTCTCTACATACACAACTAGGCACCCAGGATATGAATCCAAGATGCCACCACCATTCGCAGGCAAACACAATTCCATGCCCACATGCCATGAAAATACCCAAGCCATGACTCGAGCATCCTCCAATCCCATATAAGTGATCCCTCCCCTGCATTGGTTATTCGGTGATGCAATTGGGATCACGCGGGATTGAGATACCACCGGGGGCGGAATGCGGGCTGAAGAATGTAGCTCCCTCGATAAGAACAAGTTTGGACATCCTACAAATTGTAGAGGATGGACTGAAAGTCACCCAACACAGTTTGGGAACGATGCTTAAATGGATCGAATATCATTCCCGAGGGAAGGTCTGTGTGCTGATCCCAATCCTTATATGAGTGACGAGAATCCGATGACTGGAGAGTATATAATCTAAGTTTAAGGACTGTGATTGATCAGATGAAGTAGAATAGATTGTTTCTTCCAAAGACGAAGATCCCGTCCACGGTTGTCGAGGATAAGAGTAATAAGTAGGGTCAGAAGGATCTTTAGGGTAACAAATCGACACTTCCCCTTCATTTATTTCACTAACCACTGTTGTCGGATTTGCGGGAATGGTAAATGATTTTTATCTCTTCAACATCCACTATATAGACCCTTTTTGAACACTCTTGAGGGGTTGCCATTTGCGAACAATTTTAAGATTCAAAGAAATTCTTCTACTAAAACCTAATAAAGAAGTTTGATGGACGGACTTAGAACAAACAAAGCCACCAAGAGAAATTATTTCACAAACGACGACCTATAGACCAAAGCGAAAAAAAAAGAGGGATAAAAACGTTACTTGGAGAACTGAAGATTGACAAGAAGGAGGATAACTATGAAAAATGAAAAACCCTAGAACAGGGAAAGGTGAAAACAATGAACCCCTTTTATAGGGGGCTTCCAACCCTCTTCAACTTCCACAGATACTGCCAAGGCCCACAGAGACAAAAGAGTATAATGAGAGGCTTTCTGATTTTAAAAGAAGAAAATCGAATCACACAGCCGCCTCAACATAGTGTGACCCGAGGAGCTATGATGAAACCCCAATATGGGTCTTGAGTGTGCCTCTTTTTTCCTTTTCCATCCGCGGACGTAAATGATCCTAACTAAACTCAGACATAGGTAGCTCGCATGCCCGCAACCCACTTGCTAGCCTCACTTCTCCACGTGGCATAACGAAAACGTCATATGTCACAAACCTTATATTGACATATATCCCATTAAGGAAGAATCAAGCTATAAAAGCCAGATTCAAATACAGGAAAGATAATATTTGGAAGAATTGAGAAGAAATTAAATCTTGTCCGCGTCTCGATGAACCAATCTTTCTTTGGTCTGAACCAATTAAGGGTGACATGTATATGACGTGGGAAGTTTAGAAATATTAGGGATTGATGGGTTTATGCTCTCTTTTCTCTAATTAGCCTCGATGAACTTGAAGATATGAAGAGGAATTGATTAATTAGTCCACTAAAATGATTCAGCGGCTCAGAAAACGATATGAAAGCACCCTCGTGTTTAATATCTCAGGTAAGACCGTTGACCAAATAATGAAACAATCTTAACTAACCCGGACATCCTTCAGTGGGTTGGGTTTATAAATTTCAGGTTTCATCCCAAACACAGTATTTCTAGTCTAGGGCGAACGTCGTTGGCTTTTTCGTCTTTTGCCAAATAGTAATAATATCATAACTCAAAGTTCAAACCAATAGATTAGTAAACCAATAGATTGATAAAACAATAAACTAGAATAACGATGATGTCCAGAGTCGAACCCACAGAGAGAACGGTTGTTGTACAATGTTTCTAACAATGATTCTTATGACAAAAGCAATGATTTACATCAACTTGATAACAAAGTAAAGTAAAGAGATCGATGATTGCAAAGTATTGATAATAAGACAGAGAAGATATTTCACATGTAATTCTCAACAATGGTTGAGGATCAAGATCCTATGATTGATTCAATAGATATTTCTAAGCGTAGGTTGACTTGACTAAGGTTGATAGATCTGCAAAGATACAATCTTCTTATTCAATATCACTACAGAATAGCATTAAAAACTCAAGTTTTAAGACCAATTGGCATCTCAATTCAATATACATCGAATCCAACGACACAACCTTATTTGGCCCTAACACATCTACTCGACATAGATGAATTGAAATCATCCACTACAAAGACATAGAAATATCACTAATTCAATGGCTTCGTTAGCTATCTAGAAAACAACAACGAACTCATAGCATAGATGCAATTCTTAACAGGGCAATCAATCATAGAAAGGAACACAAATATAACAAATAAGAATAAGATGATAAATATACTCATAAATAACTAACAGAAATCAAATTCTCACAATTCATTCAACCATGTCTTCGAATCACAAGCGAAACTATGAGTTAAGCAACTCAATCCAAATAACTCTCTTCTCTCTAATTGTGTTCATTATCAACTATGGCTTGACCACCATCCTCCATTTCTAGTGGAGCAGGTTGGAACACATTAAGAAAATCTTGAGGATCTTCACTTGGTTCACTCCTTGTATAGGTCAACACCATATTTACTTCTTCCATTTGAGCATCCATGTGATCCTCAGATTCGTAAGTGGAGGTTTCTGGTTCCTTATCCTTCAGCTTCCACTTTCTGGTCTTCTTGGTGTTGGCCCTCTTGTTCTTAGGCATATCAACTCTTTCAAGCCTCTCGAACACAGAAACTCTTGAAGCACTTGTCTCAAGTCTTTCAAAGACTGAGACTCGAGGTGCATTTGTTGCATCTTGTAAGAACATATTTTGCTCTTGGCTTATTAGAGTCAGAGGCTCCAATACTTTAGCAGATAATAACTCCCTCTCTTGAGAGATCTGTAGATCCTCCAGTGAGATCTTGTTGAGGGACTTATGCAAGCTTTACTTTTCAAAAGAGCTCTTGTCGCCATAACTTTGATGGCCTTATGATGCTTTGAAGAGACATGCTCGACCAGTGCCTTAGGAGACTCACCCTTGAACACCACCCTTACATTTTCATTTCTTTTGTCTCCGAAATGTCTTTGAATGACCAACTTCTTCTTTGGAATGGATTGGTCAATTTTGGGAAGAGGACAAGTGTAGCATGTCATTAAGAAGTGCATAGCCTTCTCTGCTGCATTCAATGGCTTCTGGCTAGGCTGTCTCTTATCCTTCGGTGTGTACTTGAATAACAACTTCGGATGTGTCTCTGTTTCTTCCTTTCTACGTACAAAGGAGACATTGGATCCTATTGAGTTTTGCCTCTCCGAGCATACCTGTTACATATAAGGGTCTATTGTGATCGGTGTCTCCTAATTGGATGTCTTCATCAGAGAAAGTCACGGATGCCATACACGAAGCACATTGAGATGAAGTGGGAAAAGCCACCTCGTTAACCTCTACTTGATCCACTTGGTCTTTATATTCTTCTGGATCCATGAGGGCTTGAATTAAGGTTTTTCTTAACTTGGTGGACATTTGCAATGCGTCATATACACTCAAGCGTGCATGAATGCGCTTCAAATGGCCGATCACATCGTACTTCACTTGCTCTTTGGAAGAAGCTTTACGAAGCAGCATAGGTCTTTGTGGCATGACAACTTATTGGCCAAATTTCCCAATTTCTTGGTCTTTTTGAGCCAGTATGGGAGCTTTATTTTAAACTACTTCTTCAAAGTTTGACGCATTTGAAGTCTCGCTGACAAGTGGCACCTTCCCTTTCCTCTTTTCCTTGGACTAGGAGATGGAAAATTTTTCCCCGGACGAAGAGTTAACTCGCCAGCCTTTAGCTCTTCTTCTTCAATTGTTTCAGCCCACATGGCCATGCAACATTGAACAATTTCTTCTTTCCAAAATGACTCCTCCTCGAAAGGATCATTTTCTAGGAGCTCTTTTGGAACAAATCTTTTAAGAGTAATCATTTTGCGTATAAGCTTAATATACTCGTCGTTAGAATCATCTTCTGTTTTTTGTTCTTCTTGTTTTTATTCATTTTGTTTTACTTCTCGGATGAGACTTCTTGGATGAGACTTCTTTCGACTTAGACGAAGCTTCCACTTAGAACCATCTCTATCATCTTTGTCGTGCGCAAATGATTCTTCAATGTTTGACTGCATTAGGACCTCATACAGAGTCAGGCAGTTTGGTTCTTCCCTTATAATATTAGGATATGCCCATACAGTACATGCGCACTTTGTCACGCAACAGAAATTGCATGGGGACTGTCTTCGGCGGTAGTGAAACCGAAGGGATGTCATCTTCTCTGACGGTTCTTGATGGAGGAATGACTTGAGCCTCTACTACCACCGAGATAGGGTTTGATGAAGCCATTGAGCCCTTATAGCTTGATCCCTCTATTTCAATATCTCCCTTATTAATCATCATCTCGATGATATCCTTGAATACGTAGAAGTCTTCAATCGGGTAACTAACAATTCAGTGGTAAGGGCAATATTTCGGATCATCTGTTTTATTAGCCTCGTTTGGCCTCTTCGGCTCTGGGAGTGACAACATTTTTGCAGCCATCAACTCGTTCAATATCCCTCTTACATCCTGTTGTGGAGGGAAACTAGTTATAACAACAAATATAGAATATAGATAATCAAACCAACTCCATGTCCAAGCAAAAAAAAATTAAACGAATCCCTCCCATTGTAGTGGTAGGGTATTCAGGATCGTATCCACCAGTAACCGTGTCAGCGTTCTCCTTTTAAGCTCAAAATCACTCTCAAAATCGACCAAATGAGTCACTTGATGTCGAGAAAAGTACTCGATATCGACCAACACTATCGACTTTCTTACAGCTGCACAACAGAAGACAAACAAGCCGATGTCGAGTGTCAATGCAGATAAAAATCGTAGCTTTGCAATAGAATAAAAGACAAAAATAAACTCAAATTCGAAGGATGTAGTTCAATAAACTAAAAGCTCCTAGAATCGAGGTATTAACGCCACAACGATAACCATATAAGAATCACGCCAAAGGTATAAAAGATCATGCCTTTTCATCAAATAACTTTCATCATTAACAATTAAGAAGATAGAGGCTTTCGCAAAAACCCTATTTGTTACTACCCTTTTCACATAATTAATCCAAGTTTGCATTAAGATAACTTTCGCTTCAATAACACAAATAAGGAACACCTTCGACTGTCGTAAAAGAATCATGTAAATCAGGAATAGAAGATCACTACAAAAAACAAATCAAATTGGCCACGCATAGTAGCAACGGCAAATATTTGCCATGGCCAATGGGTAACAAAAACACAAATTAGACACGGATGGTAGCAACGGCATAGTTAGCCGTGGCCATTGGATAACAAAAAATATAAAGTAACCACACATTGTAGCAACGGCATGGATTTGCCGTGACAATTGAGTAATTTTTTTATAAAAAAAACAGAAATAAAAAAGTGAAAAGAAATAAAAGATAAATTAAGAAACATACGGACTACTGTATTCCCCACTTGTGAAGAACAAGCTTTCTTTCTAACCCTAAACCCACCGCCTCTCTCCTCGTTTCCCTCTCTGGATCTCTCTCTCTCCACAACTATTGATTGAAGAAGCTCTTGCCTCTCGATCTTGTAACACCCCCTTCTGTAAACGAGGGAATGTTGCAGCGCCAGTGATTACTCGGACCTTAATGTCTTCGTAACCACCTTAGGCTTATAGGGACATGCAACCATGCTCCCATAAACAAGATGATAACATGCATTAATGTAAATACAGCGGAAGACTTTTACTAAAAAGAAATTGTATTTTTAAATAATATTTACAATCGTTTAACTTGTACAATTGAAGACTTTTAAATAAACCGGATGAATAATTAACCAACTCGACCACATTTAGAATTACCCTTTTTGTTCAAAGCATTTAAAATGACCCTTGATGTTCTCTAATGCCTCCAGAACTTCTTCACTACAATCTCTATACCTGCAACTTAGGTCTGATGCATCGTATACAAACGAGAGGCACCAGCCGCCACAATACATAAGGCGGTTAGTTCAATTAAGAACAAGCAAGTGACGACACGAAGTAAAAGACCACTTTACACTAAAGATTCATTGACCAGAGTTTAGCGGCTCAGGCGGTCCGACGACGGAAGAAGTTGAGGTGAATTTGGGGGTTTTCGATTGGGGTTGATTTGAGATCAAATGTTTGAGGGAAAATGTTCCTAGGTGAATTTAGAAGTCGATGAGATGGGTTTCGAGCTCTGATTTCTTAGAAATAGAGAGATATGGTTTCAACATGGTGGAAACCCCTTTATCTCGATTCGGACGATTTCGTAACCGATACTTACAATTGAATACACCCTTATCATCAAATTCATTGTAGGAATCAATACGATCTATCACTGGATCAAAACTGACGTGGTCATGACCGCATTTGGTTGAGAACGGAGTAAGTGTGGTAGAATATTCTTAGGATCGAATGGAATGCAATTGTCCAATTTAATGCTTTCAATTAATCCAAGTAACGGACAGATTTGTTTAGGATGAATGTAGACTCAAATTAAGAAGGATTTGATGGAGATTGAAATTCCACTGGTTCACACTTGCGGGAGGTAGAAGATGAAGTAGAAATCCGGTTTAATAAACCCCAAACCGATTGAGTTGTATGATTTTTATCCGCTTATATATCATATTCCGGTTTTGACCCGGTTCTATTTTGTAAAGGATGGAGGAGTTTTTAAGCTATAAACAACACAATAACAATAACAATAACAATAACAATAACAATAATAATAATAATATATAATTATATCAATTTAAATAACTAAAGTATTTATCGAACTCGAAATACACTTAATAAATAATAACATAATAATATCTTTTATAAAATATATACCTCGTACAAACTATATCTTTTTAAAATAACCTTTAAGACTTTAAACCTTCATATTATTAGAATAAATCATTCTTAAACTTTTAATTATAATTAAAGTTAATATATATAATAAGTCGAGATATAAATCATAATGTTTTTACAACAAATGACAACACGGAGAATAATGAAATAGTTTAATTAAAACTGTTTTCACATGAGATAATAAATAATACAATAATAACTCACACCAAGCCTTATATTTAAACCAAAATTCATGTTTTATTTTAGTTGCAATAATTTTCATGATTAAGATAACAATTTCAAACCAAATTTTAAGTTTGGAATAATAGGAACCGAATAATAAGATATATACCAAAAAAAAATATTATAACTTCTTTTATATCAAAATTTTAACCTTATTTTTATTTAAATTAAAACGAAAATACCCAAAAATATTTTGGGGTATTTCATATCTCCCCCTTAAAAATAAGTTTCGACCCGAAACTTGAACAAAGAAAAGAGTAGGGAGGTAGGATAAGTTATGTTGTCCAATTCGGTCTCCTGATTTTATGAAGCCTCGTAGAGCTCGTCCTTAAGCTAAGTAAAATGATTAGAGAGGAACAAATACATACATACATATATGCATCAAAAGGAACGACGGTAGCAAGGCCTAAACTGAGAAAGATATCGGCTTCTGCTGGTAAGGAAATCACGCAATTAACTTATCCGTAACACGGCAACTGCGTAGCTGAGATTCTATTACTCTATTATAGGGCGGTTAGTTCAATTAAGAACAAGCAAGTGACGGCACGAAGTAAAAGACCACTTTACACTAAAGATTCATTGACCATAAAACGGTATGAACCAAATAGTCCAAAGGACAGTAATTGATCATGCACATTTAGGTAGTGTTAATATAGGCATTTAGATGGGTTTAGGTAGGGTAAAATGCATGAGTACCATTAGATCTCCCCTAACACCAGCATCTTCAACTGCTTCCCTTGCAATGGCTTCTTCTTTCGTCTCATTAGTCTCCCATCCTTCTTGAAAAATAATCAAAGGAACGCCTTCAAATAGACTGTGCTATGTGAATTAGTGTGTAGTAATTAGTAAATCTTGTTTATATAGTATGAAGAAAGAAAGATATATCCTAAATTTGACCATATCATGAGTATCTCGTATATACAAGTGACAAATCTAAATTAACAGCACCATATGATTGAGGAGAACCACACACCCTTGAACATAGAATAGGATCTTTCCAAGTGACAAATCTAAATTTGAACATGTCATGAGTATCTCGTATATACAAAGTGCCAAAATTGCACAGTATTGCGTAAGTTGTTCAACTATAATACCATCTAATTAACGAAGATATTGCCGCATTCAATTAAGCGCGATTCCTTGGTCCCCTTCAGTGAAACAACAATTGATGAGGATACTACCATATGCTTACAGAAAAATCATAACCTCAAAAAACAAAGCAAAAAGGGCAGCAACAAAATCGGAAAACCAGAAATAGCAGGACTGCCAGAGGAAGATAGAAAATCCGAAAATCAATTAGCCATAGCTATAAAATTGATTTAATCCCTCTATTCACTGCTCAAATCAGAAAGTTGGACTCATCGCCACCAAACACACAACAACTAGAAAGAGAGAAGGTGAGAGAGGAAGACAGAGTTAGGGCAAGCTTACCTCGATGAGATAGCCAGAGGCGAAGATGGCGACCTGCCAGACGGTGAACAGTGAAGACCGCGGGAGGCGACCGAGAGACAACGGGAGGTGGCGAGAGGTGTAATCTCGATCCCTTCTCTGAGCAAGCGACCATTGGCGGCAGGCGAGGACGGAGCTAGTCGGAAAAGATGGTGAAGACGGTGAACCTTTGGATGGAAAACTCGATCTAGCTTCAGATTCCGTTTCAATTTGGGCAATCGTCTCGGAATCTCCATCCAGAATCTTGGGATTTCGTTTCAATTTGGGCGGAGCTTTTGGTGAACCCTAGCTTCAATTAATTTCAGATTTTGCCTTTTTCATTCCCTTTTCCGCCCCTCCTTATGTCCCGGATGCTTAGTACGGGTTTTTTTTAATGATTGGTGGGGTGGCTACCAAATAGGCCGGATCTAAGGGCTTGATGACACGCCCGAGTCATTATAGTAGTATATATAATAAGTCGAGATATAAATCATAATGTTTTTACAACAAATGACAACACGGAGAATAATGAAATAGTTTAATTAAAACTGTTTTCACATGAGATAATAAATAATACAATAATAACTCACACCAAGCCTTATATTTAAACCAAAATACATGTTTCATTTTAGTTGCAATAATTTTCATGATTAAGATAACAATTTCAAACCAAATTTTAAGTTTGGAATAATAGGAACTGAATAATAAGATATAAACCAAAACAAATATTATAACTTCGTTTATATCAAAATTTTAACCTTATTTTTATTTAAATTAAAACGGAAATACCCAAAAATATTTTGGGTATTTCAGATCCGCCTGCCGCCTCCCCGCCTCTGTACCTCTTTCTCCAGATCGATCCCTCTCCAAATGCACTCTTTGACCTCTCGTTCTCATCAGACTCCAAATCGACATTGCCTTTAGCTTGTCCGCACGTCGCCATCGTCCCCATGCCGCCGATGCCATGACCTTCAATAGAAGCAGATCTCGGCCACCATCGGCAATAGCAGATCTTCGACATCTCCATGTTAGGTAGTCTCTCCAAATCCCTTCCTGAAGAGCTAGATTACTATTCGGGGAGGGTTTGTTTTGGGGGAAAAGTTACTCTTTGGTTAGGGTTTGATTTTGCATGCTCTTGTTGGGTACTGGGCACTCCTAGACGGCGAAAGCGGACCCAGAATCTCACTTCCTTGCTCTTCTCTCGGCTTTTGGGGACTGGGTGGTGGTGGGACTGGCGTCAATCCCATCTCTCCCTCCCGTTGCTCACACAAGGGATCAACAAGTCCTCGCTCTTTGCTATTGAAGGTTTTTGGGTATTTTTTCACATTTTGATACTTGAAATGTGTTTTATCTCATAAGCTCCCCGCTAGGGTTATCATCTCCTTTGAATGAAGAACAATCCTTTTCGTCTTTCCTTCTTCTCAGATGCGCCGATTGCTCAACTAGGGTTATCATCTCCTTTACACCGATGATCTCAGGTATGACAATTATTTCATTTATCGTCTTAATCTGTATGGTCGTTGTGATTTCAATTACTTATCGTTTATGAATAGCAAACATATCCTTGACGTTTAATAAATTTTCATGTGCATTTCCTTATAGGTTGAGTTTTATACTCTAGTCTAATTTTTTTATCAGCGTTGATTTAATTATGGATTTTATTTTTTTTGTTTTATAGATTTCTTGTGATGTTGAAACACTTGTAGTTGTACACTTATGCCTTTATGATTTTTTGCTTGATTAAAGGAATGTAATCCTACCTATATAGTGTGTGCGTGCGTAAGCAACCACAACTTCATTTCATGCTTTAGATGGCATTCTTAAACTCACTGACCAACTAGTTGTTCTTATGTTTGCACAAATGCATTTTCGTACGTGGCATTCATGTCTGTTCCCTCTTATTTCATTGTAAAGGCTCGGATTTTGAAATCCTAAATTTTGCGAAAAAAAAAGAGAATTAAAAATTAAATTAAATATGAATTTAAAACTCATTTAGTGGATTCCGACCGGAATATAAAAATTTGGCGAAAAATTTATGTCATTTAACCTCGAAAATTCAAAATAATTATCGGATAGTGATATCCTTGTCGATTTTAAAATTCTAATTGTTCAAGAGAGCGAGAGTCGGGAAAACTAAAATTGAAGGACTAATTACGGGATTCGAAATTCACGTATTCGAAATTTAATTTCGGATATTGGTTAACCAATTCAACACATTACCCTCACCAACTCCCTCACCCCACCATACCTCTTCAAAAGTCATCCCTCTCCCCGTCATTCTTCATTCACATCACCATCACATTCACCAACTCCCTCTCCCTCCATTCCCTTGCTGACCATCACCACCATCGTCACTTTACCATCACCATCACGCCTTCACCATCTCCACGTCTCCTAACATCACCTTCCTCCATCGGCGCCGGTCCCGTTCACGGCATCACCAGCCTCCACCTCCGCAATCCTCGATGAGCAGAAGCAGCAGCAGGCCGAGGCACCTCTTCGACGTCCATCGCCGCCGCCCAGGAACTCCCCAGCACCACCACCGAAGCCCTTTCCCCTGTTCGAGCGCGAACAATCTTCCGGTAAGCCGTTCTCCTTCGTTTCTGATCCAAATCACCTCCGGACTCCTCCATCACACTCACCCATGTCCGGTGTAGGTCCGACGAGCCATCGCGAGCTTCCGACGACGCCCAGAACTCCGATTGAGAGCTCCGAAGTCGCCGCGAAACCCCTCGGTGAGCTTCCACCTCTCCTTCCTTTGTTTCGATTCAATTCCGTCCTTGGGCCGGGTTGTGGGCGAGTGAGCGTGAGCGAGGGCTAAGTGCGGGGCGCCGGGCGAGCTCGAGCGAGAGCCAAGAGCTGTGGGCGAGCGCAGCAGAGCACCGGAGCGGGGATGAGCGCATGAGCAGGGCCAGCGACGAGTGTGAGTGCAAGTGCGCGAGAGGGCGGTGCGAGGGAGCTGTGGGAGGGTGAGCGAGGTTAGGGGCGGAGCTGGGCGCAGGTCGACGCCGGCGTAGAAGGCCGGGAGGAGTTCGAGGTTGCCGGCGGCTCGTGGTCTCGATCGGGGCGGGGCGGGACATTTGAATTGGAGGAGGAAGATGGCCATCGTGGCCCTTGTGGTCCCCCCCCCATTTTACTAACTTATATATATTTATATGTTAAAATTGAACCGGTTTGGAGTTTATAATTACGGGTTCGGTTCGGTACGGTTCGGGTTATCCGTTTATTATTTAACTAATTAGCGGTAATTAAAATATATTATAATAGTATTTGAGGATTTAAAAGATAAAGTATTAATTTTGGAGATTTATAAAGGGTTGATTTTATTAAATAAAAACGGTTTGGATTTTAGGGGATTTAATTTGGAAATAACTTATAAGGGTGTTTTATTAAATGGTGTTTTATAATATTATATCTATAATAATAATTGGGATTTAACATAAATAAGTTGGACTTGCCTATTAGAAGAGGATTTGGAAAATGAATTTTAAGGTCAGAAATAATTATTAAATAATGGAAAAAGGAATTTAGCTAGTATTTTCAAGGGTCGGAATTCTTAACTGTTTAACTGGGATTTGAAACGGTTCTGAAACTAACTTTGGAATAAGACTTATTCGATGACTAACTAGAATGATAATATGATCGTTTGACTAAAAGTATGATATGTATGACTAATAGCATGACTTTTGGTGAATTATTGTATGAGATTAAATGTTGGATAATTATGACGATCTAGTAGGATTTTAAATCACACAAATTATGTCTTATGATTTTGATGAACCGTTGAGGTATATGCGGAAATGACGTATATGAACATGCATAATTGGTTGAATGATTTATGGAGAACGATGTGGTCTCGAGGAGTGGATGATGCGATGAAATGACTTTCATAATATGTTACTTGTTCTATTGATTAAGGTGTGCTCGAGTGCTTAATAGTTGAATGTAGACTTATGTATATTCCATTATGCATTAGGTGATACTCTGTGATTGTGAATACTGTGTGATGGATTGTTCTGTTGCCGGTCTGCTAGCCAGGTAAGTACCTCCGGGGCTTACTCAGTAACCAGTACCTCCTGCCTGATGTGTCATATAGTATGTAGGTGTTGCATATGCATAAAAGCATGTCATGTAGTATCATGCTTAGGAATTGCACTTACGAATAAGCATTCTTATTCTGTATGCGTTTGAATACAGAACGGCCGTTATCTGTGAGTCCTTGTTAGGGTCATAGGGCAGCCCAGCTTCATCGGGTGTTGTCCTCCTCGAGTCATTTATATATATCACGAGATACGATATGAGCATGATATGATAGCCCAGCACCATCGAGCAATTGACGAGATGATATGATATGATGATGACGTGGTTTGTGCACCACCACGAAGAAATTGCTATGCTATAGCCCGAACTGGCCAGTCTCTGCACTAACGGGAAGGGGTGCAGAGGTAGAAGAGGGATATACCACTTGGTATTCTTTGTTAAGGCCTTACTTAATATTCTGCACATATGAATTAGGAACATGATAGTGTGGTTAATATTTCAGTACTGCATGAAGGCATCCTTTATTCTAGGTATAGACGTATTATATGTCCTCAGCGCGGTCAGAGGACCCGCGGGCGGACTCTTGGCCTGACTTGGTGGTATAGTTTCAGGTACCCAATACACTGCTTGATGTTGTGCTGTTATGACGGGGTCTATTCATATGGCGGAGAGTGAGTGTTTGAAACCAGACTTCACCAGATTCATGCTTTTGGGATTTCTCCCTACTTATACTCTGTTTTGACCCGGCTCTGCCGTGGCACTGGTTGTATCATTTCTGAACTTATGCCCTTTGCATGATAAACGATTTCCCGCGTGTAGACTTAGGACAGGTACATGGGTTTACCTCGGGGTCTCCAACGGACCTTCCGGATTTGGGTGTGAAATCCCACTTTAAATTACAAATCTTCGGTTTCAAACCTTCAACCTGTACTCGGGGCGCAAGATCCCAACGAGGGGTTTCATCCCTCGAAACGTAACTCGGGAATCATAATCCCGGGCCGTTACATTCATGGCTTTGATGTTCAGAAAATGGGAGCTTGAATGATTTGTTATATCATCAATTTGCATAGTTCGGAGTTGACTAATGATTGCATATTGTGTTTGTTTGGCTTGAATGTCCTTAGTTTCTATATACATATTTGTCTACACTCAAAGTCATCAGTTGGGATTCATGTTTGTTTCTCACATGACATTGCATTCAATTTAGAAAATTGACATTTGTGTAGTTTTGTCTAATTCGTAATTTAGAAAATTGACACTTATAATCAACCACAAATTTGCTTTATTCATGATTATGACCCCCTTATTTTCTTTGTAGCTCTAAATATAAGGTGCATTGAATGCCTATACAGTGACTATGGTTTGGATGTAATGGATGCAATATGGAAAAATCCAGGTTCATCACTGCCTGTCCTTTTAATTAGTCTTAAACAGAAACAACAAGAGTGGACAAAGAGCCGTTCAGATTTGAACAAGGTTTGTGATGAAGTTTATGCCAAGAACCACTATAAGTCACTTGATCATCGAAGCTTCTACTTCAATCAGCAAGATTCCAAGAACTTTAGCACAAAATGTAAGCTTTTGGTTCATTCAATGCTATAGCCACTAGGCTTACTTGCAATAATGTCATTATGATCTTCCCTGATGTGAATTAGTGTATCCACTTTACTTCTATTGGTTCATAAGTTGTTAGGTTATCATATATGTATAAGGCTCCTACAGGGATACTTGTCTAACAGACTTGGTAGAATTAATGCAATATATAGAAATAAAATTTGCACATCACATTCTTTACTTTCCTGAGATACTTTTGTAATGAATACCCTCTTTTGTCATCATATAATTTAATTCTTGGATAATAAATAACATGCTAATGTGATACTGAGTAAATAGGAAAGTATTTTGGCATGTTGTAGCTTTAATTCTCCTTCTTTCTTCTACTACTGCCAAAAGTTTGTGTTCTGTTACTACTTTGTGCCGTCTTCTGTTACTACTTTGTGCTGAGGCAACAGTTGTAGTTTTTTATATTTTTATCCTTGAGAAGGTATCCGAGCTATCATATTCAAAACCAGAAATTCCCTGTCATGGGAACATCTTTTTCTTCATCAGGCGAGTGCTAATGCAACACTCCAATTGCTGTAGGGAAATATTTGTTTCTTCTAATGGACCATGTTTCCTCTCAGTCACATCTCAATGGTTGGTCCCCTGTAAGCCCTTTTCTGGAATAGACTATGTTGTATGCAACTTGCTGTCTGCCTCATGATAACACATCAATGATGGCAGCTTTGGTGGCCGAGATCAAGAAGAGAGAGCATCCAGAAGGATGATAGCTTACTTTTTGTCCGTGGCAGCTGCATAAAAAAAAATTACCTTTCTGAATGATAGTTAAGGGCCTTAGGCTAATGCATATGAAGCTAACGATTGAGATCAAATACGTTAGATTAGAAAAATATCGATGTCCAACTAAATGCAAGTTAGATGCTTAAATCAGGTGATAGGAGAGAAAGATGTTTATGTTGTTGTGCTCCTTAATATGAGTTATTGATTTACCATTTGATGACCTTCAAGTTATAGTTTTCATATTATAGACGTGGGCTTCCACGAGTCTTGTAACATTACTTGTTTTAGCAAACAAGTTTCGCTTGTAGCAATTTGTGTTGTTACTTGTTAGCATCAAAATAAATATGAAGTATATTCTAAGCTACTTGCTGGAGTTATTGTTCTGATTTAGGTTTATAATTGCTACATTTTTTAAGGTATATTTTGAGGTACTTGGCAGATTAATACAAGGATCATTCATCACGACTTACTTCATGTGACTAATGTAACGGCCCGGGATTATGATTCCCGAGTTACGTTTCGAGGGATGAAACCCCTCGTTGGGATCTTGCGCCCCGAGTACAGGTTGAAGGTTTGAAATCGAAGATGTGTAGTTTAAAATGGGATTTCGCACCCAAATCTGGAAGGTCCATTGGAGACCCCGGGGTAAACCCCTATACATGTCCTAAGTCTACAACGCGGGAAATCATTTATCATGCAAAGGCCATAAGTTCTGAAAATGATACAACCAGTGCCACGGCAGAGCCGGGTCAAAACAGAGTATAAGTAGGGAGAAATCCCATAAAGCATGAATCTGGTGAAGTTAGGTTTCAACCACTCACTCTCCGCCACATGAATAGACCCCGTCATAATAGCACAAAATCAAGCAGTGTATCGGGTACCTGAAACTATACCACTAAGTCAGGCCAAGAGTCCGCCCGCGGGTCCTCTGACCGCGCTGAGGACATATAATACGCTTATACCTAGAATAAAGATGCCTTCATGCAGTACTGGAATATTAACCACACTATCATATTCCTAACTCATATGTGCAGAATATTAAGTAAGGCCTTAACAAAGAATACCAAGTGGTATATCCCTCTTCTACCACCACCCCTCTTCCAGATAGGGTGGAGACTGGCCAGTTCGATACTATAGCATATCAAATCTCATCATCATATCGCATCTCATGCTCATCTCGTATCTCGTGCTCATCTCGTATCTCGTGATATATATATATAACTCAAGGAGGACACCCGGTGAAACTGGGCTGCCCTATGACCCTAGCAAGGACTCTAGGACTCACAGATAACGGCCGTTCTGTATTCAAACGCATACAGAATAAGAATGCTCATTCGTAAGTGCAATTCCTAACCATGATACTACATGGCATGCTCTTATGCATATGAAACACCTACATACTATATGACACATCAGGCAGGAGGTACTGGTTACTGAGTAAGCCCCGGAGGTACTTACCTGGCTAGCAGATTGACAACAGAGGAATCCAGCACACAGTAGTCACAATCACAGAGTATCACCTAGTACATAATGGAATATACATAAGTCTACATCCAACTATTAACCACTCAAGCACACATCAATCAATAGAACAAGTAACATATTATGAAAGTCATTTCATCGCATCATCTGCTCCTCACGAACACATCGTTCTCCATAAATCATTCAACCAATTCCGCATGTTCATATACATCATTTCCGCATATACCTCAACGGTTCATCAAAATCATAAGACATAATTTGTGTGATATAAAATCCTACTAAATCGTCATAATCATCCAACATTTAATCTCATATAATAATTCACCACAAGTCATGCTATTAGTCATGCATATCATACCGTTAGTCAAACGACCATATTATCATGCTAGTTAGTCATCGAATAAGTCTTATTCCCAAGTTAGTTCCAAAACCTTTTCAAATCCCAGTTAAATAGTTAAGTATTTCGACCCTTGAAATTACTCGTCAAATTCCCTTTTAAATTTATTTATTAGATTACTTTCCAACCTTGAAATTCTTTTCCAAATTCTTTATAAATCTTTAAGTCCCAATAATATCTTTTAAATCTCAAATAGTATTACATGATATTTTAAATACCATTTATTTAACACTTTTATAAATTATTTTCAAATCCCCTAAATCCCGATCATTTTTTATTTAATAAACCAACCCTTATAATTTTCTCAAAATAATATTTTATCTCTTAAACCTCCAATAATATTGCATATATATAATATATTTTAATTACCGTTAAATAGTTAAATAAATTAACGAATGAACCCGAACCGAACTAAACCCAGTTAATTTAATCCCAAACCAATTTTGGCAAAACAAATGAAATGGAAATAATGTGGAGGGTCCCACAAGTACGGCTTCTTCTTCCTCCAATTCAATTGAAAGAAGCTGCTCCCGCCTGCCTGATCGGGGTCCCAATCCCGCCGGCCATGGCTGCTCGACGCCTCGTCCGTCTCGTTCTCCCGCTCTCAATCTCGCCTGCCATGCTCGACCTCGCTCCCAGCACGCGTCTCACGCTCGTCAGCTCGCCCTCATCCTCACCCGCTCACGCTCTCGCCCCAGCTCGTTGTCGACGCTCGCTCAGCCTCGCCCTCGTTGCGCTCGTCCTCGCTGGAGGTCTCGAGCCCACCCAAATGTCCCACACTCAGCCCACGCTCACTCCCGACTAGCCTAAGCATCGAAAAAGACTAAAACGAATCGAAACGAGAATAATTTCGGAGCTCACCGGGATGGATTTTTCGCGACTTCGGAGCTCTCGATCGGAGTTCTGGGCTTCGTCGGTGGCTCGCGATGGCTCGTCGGACCTGCACCGGACATGAGTGAGTGTGTTGGTGAAGACCGAAGGCGATTTCGATCGGAAACGAAGGAGAACGGCTTACCGGAACGAGGCTTCGCGAAACAGAGCAAGGAGGTTGTTCGGTGGCTCGGTGGCGGCTCCGGCAGCTTCTGGGCGGCGTCGGGGTGGTGGTGGACGTCGGAGGTGGTGCGAGGTGGTATTGTGGCTGATGCCCTTCAAGGAGCAAGGTGGGACGGGGGTGTCGGAGCAACAGTGGTGATGGCGTGAAGGAGATGGTGGTAATTTACAGGGAGAGGGAGTGGTGATGGTGAAAATGACGGGGTAAGGGGGGTCTGAGAGGGGTATGGTGAGTGACGGGAGTGGGTGGGGATTGGGTAGAGTGTCAAATTGGTTAAAATCAAATACCCGGAATAATTTTCGAATACGTGAATTTCGAATCCCGAAATTAGTTCTTGAATGTTAGTTTCCCTGACTCTCGCTTTCTAGGTCAATTAGATTTTTAAAATCGACAAAAATATCACTATCCGATAATTATTTTGAATTTTCGAGGTAAAAGGATGGAAATTATTTGTCAAATTTTATATTACGATCGGAATCCGCTAAACGAGCTTTGAATTCGATTTAAATTCATTTTTAATTGTCTTTTTCCGAAAATTAGGATTTGAAAATCCGAGCCTTTACATCATCCACCTCTAAAAACAAGTCTCGTCCCCGAGACTAAAATCTTCTTAAAATAGTGGATGAAGTTTGAAATTGGTGAGTTCAAGGATCATGTCGTTGATCCCGTAAGCATCTCATAAGTGCCCCTATAAGATCCCCACAGTACCGTTGTCGTGATCATAATATCCCCAACAGACCGTAGCAAGAATGTAATATGGGCCCCTACCACATCCTTACTCCGACTCTTCGGTCATATCATAACTCAAAACATCACAACGTTCTCTTTAAAACACCGTTCAAAACTTCAAGTTCGACATTAGTCAAAAGCATTCATAACCTCTCCATTCATCCTACCATCCACTTTTAAAGTCTAATCTCATATTCTCTTCCTATGTTCTAAGACAGAATCAAGGTTCAACAGTTCAATTTCTATCATTTTCATCATCAAGCATTATGTATATATATCGAATGACAATAGCACCTCACGTCTAATAGCATAACATAATCACCTCAAGAATAGCCACATATCATAGCATATCTAGCATCGTATCATATATGATAGAATTTATCACATCATCTCACTGAAGTTATACACCATATCAATCAGATAAGCACGTTACATCAATTAGATAAGTACATCATACTCATTCTAACTACCAAACGTCATCGCATTAGAGGCAAACAACTGCTTCCGTACAGTAGCAGTCCATTGAGTTCAGGTATAACTATGTTAATACTAACAGTTCCCTATTGTCAACGGCAACACATCAAAGAATCAGCATAGTGTATAGCATAGAATTCGCACAACATTCGGCCCCTAGTAAAGCGTACGCTAGATCACATCCTCAAGAGAACCTGCCTATAACTCTCAATCATGACAAGACACGACCACTACTCACCATCCCTTGCACTAAGATCAACTTCACCGAGGTCTACCAACTCAATCCACTACCAGTTCTAGGCACCATTGTATCCTGCTCACATACAACATTTCTAGCCTCATAATTATTCGCACTCAAGGTCGAATACCCAAACCAACTACAAGGTATCCCAACTCCTATGCCATCAAGACATCTAAGGGCCAATCCACTTCGACATCCCAATCTCAAGTCCTACCTTCCAATCGACTATCATCTCCTAAAGAAAAAATCGCGAATCACCTTGCTAACTTAATCATACTCCCCACGCCACTAACCACTCTTACTAACCATCCACCTCTAAAGACCCAACTCATGCTGGCCATCTCACACTTGACACTCCCGACCAATTCTAATGCAAAACCCAACTAGTGGTACTCCCAACCACAAATCACCATGACCATCAAGCCGACCCACTCTAGATCCTCTCCCCGACATACTCTACCTAGACTAGTTCCCTCAACTCCGCATGTTTCCCTAAATTGCCTCATATCGCGCTTCCTTAAACATCGAAATCTCTACCACTTAAACCCTTATGTACAGATCATCATTTTCACCAAATTCCTATGACATCCTCGTCTGAATTTCCTAAGCATCGCAACTTCACCAACCTTCAAAAATCTCTCTAGCGTCCTTAATACCTTCTGCTTTGCCTAGTTCCCAAATCCATGCACATAATCTCTCTATCTCAACCTTAAGCTCGCAGTCTTACTAGGAATCTAAACTACATCATTGCATAGCTACCAGCCTTCCCACCTTTCCTCGAATATTCGTCTCACATCCTCAATTATCTCAATAGCCACAATGACCTCCACTCATAAATCCCGAGTCATTCCATATGCCAAAATCCTCCAACAACGCATCTAGATATCCTTCACTCATAAATTCCCCAAGCCTTACCAATCCTATCAAAACAACCCCCAAATACTCATCACATGAACAACCCTGATATGAAAAACCTAATATCCCCGATCGATAATTTCCCAAGCAACTTCATACTACTTTTCCTAGGAAATTCCTCAACGCTCAACCTCACCCTTACCGAAATCTCCCCCACTCTCATCACACATCACCTAGTCCCAATTTCTACGATTCCTCAGACATTCCTTAATCGATCATCCTCGACACCGCCCACGATCCGCTCATAGACAATCTAGACACCTTCCTTACCACACCAATCCGTCTCACAACACCCCCCCCCCCCAAGAATCCCCCGATCAACTTCTAGCTTGCCCATCCACCTCTAGAACTATCCTAACTACCTCTACCCACACCCAATCTCAAGATCACCCTAATGAAACTAGTCCAGACCTCAGTCAACCACTCTCTTATACTACCCGCACACACTGCCTACCTAGACTACCACTTCTCACTAGGACACCCCCCTTCAAAATCTCGGCATACTAGCCCCACGTACTGCTCACCTAAGACCTACCTAGAAGCGCATATATACTCACGGACCACTATCTTTGATACATCCCAACTCACTCGGCTCTACCCAAGCTAACACATCCTTTCTGCACCCCATCTCACACGACCAATGACCCAATCCGAATACCTTAATCCACCTGACACTTTCCAACCCGTCTCACTGGAGAATCTCATGACTCAAGCTCAAGAATAAAGCACTCCCATACATATAACCTATAACCTACAAACCCGCAAGTCAGTATACCAAGCACCAAGGAACATCTTCATAGAAACAAGTTAGTCAGGCAATCATTGCTACCAATTCAGCACATCCATCATCACACATTCAATTATGTCAGTTCTACGCCTATCACAAAACATCAATTTCGATTAATATAGAAGAATCCACGATTTGAATTAAGAACGTCCTTTCTTGAGTCATCTAAGAGAATCACGTACGCGGCTATCATCTTTCAAATGTGTTCGTCCTTTGTATACTTTTGGCGACGTCAGTCTTGTGGTCTATGGGTCATGGACCCATCACACTTCCGTTGCGTTGCTATGGTGACACTTGAGTCGTCGGTCCTTTCTTGCATGTCGGCGCCCATCGAAGGATTACAAGGGTTAGAAGTTACGGAGATAGAGGAGGGACAAGAACGGACAACACGATTTCCTTACGGATCCAAACACAAACTAGGACTAGGGACGACGAGGCCAAGGAGAAGATCCTAACCCGAAAGTTACAACGATGCCCTTATAATTGTGGCACAAAAGCACATAAAAATCAAGAGATATCATCACATTATTACACACTAGTATGCACCTATCTCAAGGGATATCGATTTATGCATTCATAACATGTTCATATAATCATCTTTATATGTGCGCAGAACAAGCTAGCAACCTATCATTTCATTCACCAATCATGGTTGACAGACTAAGAACATGTATGCACAGACTGACATGGGACATATATGTCATAAGTTATGCAAGACCTAGGAACCATCACAAGATATCCTATGCACGAATTATCACTCCATTTAGATACACACATAAGCAAGTCATAATATTGCGAGATTGAGGCAATCATGCTAAGATGCACTCTAAAAATTATGCTAAGGGTATAGTCAATTCATGCAGAGTTGGTATAGCAACTATCTCATCACATACATCCATATTCACCTACTAAGACTAAGATGTCACACAATCATATGAGGGCTTATAATTGGGAGGTATATATCCTTCATGATACTAGCAATACTTATTAAACATGTACACAGTCATGAGGTCCAATGAGGTTCATCTGGCATGCTAAGTCATCCAATTCACATTTTAACATACAACGAGAGTTGAGCACAATATCATGGACCTAGTTCATAAGGAGACAGTAATCATGGGGATTCAATACATACGACACATACATCTACTCATAAGTGCAACCATGCAAGGTACTAGGCAAGTCATGCTGAATTATACCAATATACAATTTCATGAAATCACAAGGAGGCCATCATTATAACTTGATAGAATTCTCTAAGGACAATCACCGACTCACCACCCCGTTTTCCCATGGGACGCTAGTGTGACTCGCTGGATACAAGGACATTCACGCCGTTTTCGAGAGAAGATGGTAGAATTCGTGTTTCGACTCTTGTGGCAAGGAGACACGGTTGACCATTACGAGCCTCACGGGGGATGACTCCATAAGATAACACACTCCTAACTCGGAAGAATGTCGATAATCAACGTCAGGTAACCCTCACATCACACACAATCCCCGAAAGTAGTTAGTTGACCGACCCAATTTCCCGTAGAGAATGTTGACATTAGGTATGAGACTCGATGAACATCTATGGTTGGAATACAAATAGGGACTCAAGTCAAGAGAAACATACACTCTCGACCCTGACTAAAACATCCAAGTGCTTTGGTGGGACGGACGATGAAATCGGGATTATCAAGGGGATTGTACTATGGAAGAACTATTCCGACAAGATAGAAAATCTGATTACATAAGAACAAGGTTTCCTCCCGCTATCCCGTTTACACATACAGTCATTTACATGTTCAAGTTAAGGTATTTTGATTAGTTCGCTATCCTAAGCACAATAGCACTCAACACGGAAGCAATCAACATGATTAATATGATCCTCTTCGAGGATGATCACCCTCGGGCCCAATTGCATATATGTATATATAACGTAATCATAGAGACGATCTATACCGTCCTTCGAGGGACGACTGACCGGAGGGGCAAAACCTCACGGCCTCCTAACTCAACACTCCAACCTCCCTGGTGTTCCTTGGAGTCTTCTAGGCCCATCTGTAAATAAAAAGCTAGTATTTTGCCGACCGTTCCCCGAATTCTACATCCATAAGGGATGTCTACCGCTTGGGTCTCTACCCACGAGATTATTTCCCCTTTATTCATTTTAGGTTTTAAGTCCAATTAAATTCATTTTGCCCTCTATAAAATATTTTCCAAAACCATTTGAAAACATTAGGCGATTTTCAAAACCTCTTCAACCTATTGTACTCGGATTGCAAAACCTCGGCTCTGATACCACCTTTGTAACGGCCCGGGATTATGATTCCCGAGTTACGTTTCGAGGGATGAAACCCCTCGTTGGGATCTTGCGCCCCGAGTACAGGTTGAAGGTTTGAAATCGAAGATGTGTAGTTTAAAATGGGATTTCGCACCCAAATCTGGAAGGTCCATTGGAGACCCCGGGGTAAACCCCTATACCTGTCCTAAGTCTACAACGCGGGAAATCATTTATCATGCAAAGGCCATAAGTTCTGAAAATGATACAACCAGTGCCACGGCAGAGCCGGGTCAAAACAGAGTATAAGTAGGGAGAAATCCCATAAAGCATGAATCTGGTGAAGTTAGGTTTCAACCACTCACTCTCCGCCACATGAATAGACCCCTTCATAATAGCACAAAATCAAGCAGTGTATCGGGTACCTGAAACTATACCACTAAGTCAGGCCAAGAGTCCGCCCGCGGGTCCTCTGACCGCGCTGAGGACATATAATACGCCTATACCTAGAATAAAGATGCCTTCATGCAGTACTGGAATATTAACCACACTATCATGTTCCTAACTCATATGTGCAGAATATTAAGTAAGGCCTTAACAAAGAATACCAAGTGGTATATCCCTCTTCTACCACCACCCCTCTTCCAGATAGGGTGGAGACTGGCCAGTTCGATACTATAGCATATCAAATCTCATCATCATATCGCATCTCATGCTCATCTCGTATCTCGTGCTCATCTCGTATCTCGTGATATATATATATAACTCAAGGAGGACACCCGGTGAAACTGGGCTGCCCTATGACCCTAGCAAGGACTCTAGGACTCACAGATAACGGCCGTTCTGTATTCAAACGCATACAGAATAAGAATGCTCATTCGTAAGTGCAATTCCTAACCATGATACTACATGGCATGCTCTTATGCATATGAAACACCTACATACTATATGACACATCAGGCAGGAGGTACTGGTTACTGAGTAAGCCCCGGAGGTACTTACCTGGCTAGCAGATTGACAACAGAGGAATCCAGCACACAGTAGTCACAATCACAGAGTATCACCTAGTACATAATGGAATATACATAAGTCTACATCCAACTATTAACCACTCAAGCACACATCAATCAATAGAACAAGTAACATATTATGAAAGTCATTTCATCGCATCATCTGCTCCTCAAGAACACATCGTTCTCCATAAATCATTCAACCAATTCCGCATGTTCATATACATCATTTCCGCATATACCTCAACGGTTCATCAAAATCATAAGACATAATTTGTGTGATATAAAATCCTACTAGATCGTCATAATCATCCAACATTTAATCTCATATAATAATTCACCACAAGTCATGCTATTAGTCATGCATATCATACCGTTAGTCAAACGACCATATTATCATGCTAGTTAGTCATCGAATAAATCTTATTCCCATGTTAGTTCCAAAACCTTTTCAAATCCCAGTTAAATAGTTAAGTATTTCGACCCTTGAAATTACTCGTCAAATTCCCTTTTAAATTTATTTATTAGATTACTTTCCAACCTTGAAATTCTTTTCCAAATTCTTTATAAATCTTTAAGTCCCAATAATATCTTTTAAATCTCAAATAGTATTACATGATATTTTAAATACCATTTATTTAACACTTTTATAAATTATTTTCAAATCCCCTAAATCCCGATCATTTTTTATTTAATAAACCAACCCTTATAATTTTCTCAAAATAATATTTTATCTCTTAAACCTCCAATAATATTGCATATATATAATATATTTTAATTACCGTTAAATAGTTAAATAAATTAACGAATGAACCCGAACCGAACTAAACCCAGTTAATTTAATCCCAAACCAATTTTGGCAAAACAAATGAAATGGAAATAATGTGGAGGGTCCCACAAGTACGGCTTCTTCTTCCTCCAATTCAATTGAAAGAAGCTGCTCCCGCCTGCCTGATCGGGGTCCCAATCCCGCCGGCCATGGCTGCTCGACGCCTCGTCCGTCTCGTTCTCCCGCTCTCAATCTCGCCTGCCATGCTCGACCTCGCTCCCAGCACGCGTCTCACGCTCGTCAGCTCGCCCTCATCCTCACCCGCTCACGCTCTCGCCCCAACTCGTTGTCGACGCTCGCTCAGCCTCGCCCTCGTTGCGCTCGTCCTCGCTGGAGGTCTCGAGCCCACCCAAATGTCCCACACTCAGCCCACGCTCACTCCCGACTAGCCTAAGCATCGAAAAAGTCTAAAACGAATCGAAACGAGAATAATTTCGGAGCTCACCGGGATGGATTTTTCGCGACTTCGGAGCTCTCGATCGGAGTTCTGGGCTTCGTCGGTGGCTCGCGATGGCTCGTCGGACCTGCACCGGACATGAGTGAGTGTGTTGGTGAAGACCGAAGGCGATTTCGATCGGAAACGAAGGAGAACGGCTTACCGGAACGAGGCTTCGCGAAACAGAGCAAGGAGATTGTTCGGTGGCTCGGTGGCGGCTCCGGCAGCTTTTGGGCGGCGTCGGGGTGGTGGTGGACGTCGGAGGTGGTGCGAGGTGGTATTGTGGCTGATACCCTTCAAGGAGCAAGGTGGGACGGGGGTGTCGGAGCAACAGTGGTGATGGCGTGAAGGAGATGGTGGTAATTTACAGGGAGAGGGAGTGGTGATGGTGAAAATGACGGGGTAAGGGGGGTCTGAGAGGGGTATGGTGAGTGACGGGAGTGGGTGGGGATTGGGTAGAGTGTCAAATTGGTTAAAATCAAATACCCGGAATAATTTTCGAATACGTGAATTTCGAATCCCGAAATTAGTTCTTGAATGTTAGTTTCCCTGACTCTCGCTTTCTAGGTCAATTAGATTTTTAAAATCGACAAGAATATCACTATCCGATAATTATTTTGAATTTTCGAGGTAAAAGGATGGAAATTATTCGTCAAATTTTATATTACGATCGGAATCCGCTAAACGAGCTTTGAATTCGATTTAAATTCATTTTTAATTGTCTTTTTCCGAAAATTAGGATTTGAAAATCCGAGCCTTTACAACTAATGGGTTCTTTCTCGTGTGTTCTTGTAGGCTGTTTGGCCATTGAAGAAGAGACTCTAACAGAGTTTATTTCTAAGGCTACTGGAACTCCAACTGAGTGGGTCCAAATGCCTTTAATGAAGGTATTCTTTTAATCTATTTTGAATTTGATCTATTAGGATAGATAAAAGTAACAAAATAAAAAAAATTACTGATAGGAGATTTCTCTAGTTGGAAGCTTGGGTTGGAAACATGGTTCAGTCCAGTCCTTAAATGTTAGGATAGTGACCCATTAAAAATAATTCTTTGTATTTTCAAAAATGTTAGGATAGGAAATGGGTAGTTGGAATGTGTTTGTTTATTTTTGCATAATAATGCCATTAATTTTTGTATAATATTGCCTACATTCCTTTTTCAGCCATGATTACGATGGAGATCTTAGTTCGAGTATGGGTTTTCCATTAGCCGTGCTTGCTCAGAAAATAAATATGTCGGTGCATCTTGTTTTCATATTTTCGGTACTCCTTGATGTCATCAGCCGTGCTTGCTTAGAAAATATAATTATGAATGATTTATGTAAATTATGCAGTTTTGGTGGAGACTTTGTATAATTATTTAGATGTAAATTTGTATATTTGATTCTAGAAAGTGTCAAATTGAAGTTTCATAGCCGAGGGGCATGTGCCTGAATTTATCTGAGTATATTATATATTTTTTTAAATATGAGACTTTTTAGCCCGGGTTTGAATAATCCGGGCTAAAAAGCAGTATTTTTTTATCTTCCATGAATAATTTCACAACGGCAGCTTGCCGTGGCTAACTGCCGTGGCTAGCAGTTAGCCACGGATGTAGCCGTTGCTAGACTCTTTTGCCACCCAAGGTTTCCCCACGGCTTGTTTGCCGTGGCTATAGCCGTGGCTACTACCCTTTCGCCATGGCAAATGAGCCTTTAGCCACGGTAAATAGCCGTTGCCAAATTTGTTTTTTTTGTAGTGATGAAATCGCAGTAAAAGTTGTACCTTTGATGCATTACCTTGCATGGTTACCGTCAGTCTCACCTCGACCCTAGAAGTTAGGTGACTACTCGCTCTTCATCATAGAAACATACATCAATAATTTCATGCAAATAACTACTTGCATTAAAGTGAACAAAAGCTTACAACCGAATAACGCCAATTCCGCTCTCGCCTCCTTCACCTTACTCGGTCAAAAGCTCTCAATAAAACCTCTAAATTGCCTAACAAGTATTTTCTCAATTACTTGAGAATAGAATGATAAAAAACCAGCCCCTAGGGCCTTATTTATAGTGTTCAATCCTCGCCATCCAAGGAAAGAACAACTCTATCTCTATCTAATACTACTTATCTCTTTCCTAAGATATAATTGTGATAAATAGACAAATGAAATTCCCTAAAGTAAAAGTGGGAGTTTACTAATGTGGATAAATATCTTCTCTTCATGATAGATCTTCGTGCCTTGGTAGGTAAGTAAACTCCTCATCTGGATTGGTACTCGATTTCAACTCGGACTAGGCAGCAGGACGTACTCGACATCAAGTAAAGTACTCGATATCGAGTAGTCTTTGTGTCCTCGAGTGGTCTTGTGCTCGTCTGGTGCTCGATCTCAATCTCCGAAGGTGTCATCGACCACATTGTACTCGACATCGATCAGTTTGGTCGACGTCGACTAGTCCTTTCGAGTGGACTTCTTCCTTGCCTTCTGCTCGATGTGTTCTGGCTCAGCTTCTACTCAACCTTGGGCTTTCTGTAATTGACCTCGAGAACTTTCATAGTTTTCTTCCCTTCTCCGAATTGCTTGTAAAGTGTCTCGATTTCGGCGAAATTAAACAGAAACTAGTGTAGACCTATATAATTGGCAAATAAGCATAAACTACACAGGTTATGTATTATTCTAGCCCAGAGCCATGAAATGCATAAAGAAATTGATATAGATGTAAGCAAAAATCATGGTTATTTGAGCGCACATCAACACCCCGTACTTAAGCTTGCTTGTCCTCAAGCAATACTTTTAATGGTAATACAGAGAAAGAAATTAAACTCTCAACATCTTAGATCCATTCTCATATGTCCCTGCAATCAATTACCATCCTCGAAAAGGTACTTATGTCACTAATTCCATGCCTGTGAATAAAAGCAACTTCTACACACAAAAGGAGGGTTATGCAAAAACAATTCATAAGTGACAAAGCAACAATAATCAAGAGGACTTTATTTAAGCTCAATAAGGAGTAGATTGGTAAAAGGCTTAAGATGGGATATGTTTGGCCATGTGGTGCTAATAATCCGGGGAAATGGAGTACTTTCCAAATTTTCATACCACATTCCTTCTTCATAAGATTTCTCACCTTTCGTTCATCGCTCATTGCTTTTTTTTCAATATTATGCCTTTACCTCTCTAACCTCAGCACTGCCTTCTCGCGAGTCGCAAACATGGGTATCATGAATAGCCCCAGATACTTAGTGCTTCAGACTCCTCACCCTTGTGTCCCATCCTGTGGAACTAACATCTTAACACAAGTAGGGTCGATCTAGCTTTATCTCCTGATGTGACCAGATTTTCTTTCTCTCATTAAATTTTCCATAAACTTTACAATCATCCTGCCAAACTCCAATAATATAATAATAACAACAAAAACACCATATAATAATCTCCATAAGTAACTTACATTCTCAACATAATCTCTAGATGAGGAAATAAGGTAGAAAATGGGCAATAATTTAGAACATATGGTGTAATATATGAAATAAGGCATAATTATGGCTTTTGATGTATAAGCATAGGTAAGGCTAGAGATATCAAAATATGAGCATTGTATGGAAAATATAAAATCCTCCGTCCTCTTATCATGCAACATGCCAAAGACAACTTCAAATTGTACCTCCTTTAATGGTTTTCAAGAAAAAAATCCACTTCATTGTGACTTCCCTTTACTAGGCAATCTCATGATATATCTCTAATGAATCCAATTTTGCATCGTCGAGTTCAATATAACTTCCATGATACTATTTCAAAATTTTAGATGGGGGTTATAAAAACAGACTTTGGTTGAAAACATTAAGCGCATTTATGAATATGAAATCCAAAGTAACCATGCATAAGCAAATAAAGCAATTGAAGAAATATGATCAAATATCCACAAATATGCACAAAGTAATCCATTCCCACACCCCATACTTAAATATTACAGTGTCCTCATTGTATAAAAACAAGTGTAAAGAAAGAAACTTACTAGACAGACGTGCAGAAGATCGAAATCTAGTGCTGAAATTTGTTGCATGAGTGGTCGATCTCGAGTAGACTAGTCGATGTCGACTACTTCCACACGATATCGAGTGTGTTGGGTCCTCAAGGTGGTTCCTCCACAACCACATGCTCCCACTATTCTAAAAAACCCTTCAAGACTTTTGTAAGGAGGAAATCGAGTATGAAATATAATAAAATAAATCAAACCAGATTCGTGCCCCAGCAAATAATTACAAGACTCCCTCCGTATGCAGTAGTGGGAAGTTAGGATCGATCCACGAGGAAGCGTGTCAGCGGATCCTAGGCAACGGAGAAATCTCACGGACAGAAGTCGACCACAGGTTGTCGATCTCGACTAGGGTTAGTCGACAGAAGATCGAACAAGTCGAGCAGCGCAGCAGCAGACACGGGCGTTTTTGGTCGAGATCGAGGAAGCTTTACTCGAGATCGAGTAAGTTTGTCGACGTCGGGTTGGCTTTGTCGATCACCTACACACAGAAGCTACAACGATCTGGATCGAGAATCAGTACTCGATATCGAGGAGTGCAAGTCGATATCGAGGAAGACAGAAAACTAAAACAAAATAAAGTAAAGACAAGTGCTTTGGGATTCGAAAATAAACTTTATGTAAAGGCTTCCAAGATTGGGGTTTGCAACAACGATAACCAAGCATGCATAAGGCAGAAATAAAACAGATAATCATGTAACTTGCATCGAAGGACTAAGCTCTCGCCTTTTCCAACAATTAGACAACTCTTTCAAGAAACCCTAACTATATCTACTGATTTTATGTTTATAATCCAAGTTGTTAGCATGGACTTCCATTAGATGGGTAATAAACACATAAAAGGTAGTAGATGCTCAAAACATGATAAAAGTCGGATCTTTACCTCAAACACGCATGGCTATCGTCGGGCTTGCCCCAACCCTAGAAGTGGGTGGACTACTCGCGCTTCATCGCAATCGCAGACATTGATGTATGAAAAGAAACTTACATTAAACTAAATTCAAAGCCTTTACAATCCCGGCAATCCAACTTTCGTTGAACGCCAAAACCCTAAAATATTTGAACTCCTAAAACTTCTCTGTGAACTACTTCTCTACTTGTGAATTGAATGATTCCTAAAATCAGCCCCATGGGCTTTATTTATAGCCTTCTACTCCTTGCTATTCAAGGATAGAATATCTCTATCTTCATCTAAATCTATATCTAAAAGCTTAATGATAAATAAATGGAATAACAATAATAAATCTAAAAAGGAAATTATATCTAAAAGCCTAAAATATCTTCATGTGGATAATTCTTCTCATCATTGGATAGATGTTGATAGATCTCGGATAGACTCGGCAATCTTCGGCTCCAAGGATTCCCAAATCGAGTAGGACTACTTAAACCGCGTTACGCGGCTTCTGGAAGGTTTCTTCGATCTCGAGGAATTTCCTCGATCTCGAGTAAAATCGTGTCGTCGACTTCAGTTGATGCGGGACCATCCAAGACACCAAAGACACCTTCGGATGATGTCCTTCTCAAGAGGAAGAAGAAGGCTCCACCTTGGGAGAAGACACTTTGTTTAAATGACGTTTTGGGTTCGTTCAGAATTTTGACAGCTTTTCGACGTCTCTGTAAAATGGGTCGTACGGATTTAATATTGATCGGATTGAGGCGTGCCATTCCTTGTTGGAACGAGGACGAAGAGATCTACAACTTTGCTGTTGAAGGGTTTTCCAGATTCGACATGGAGCTTGGCCGAAAATTGCATTCTTTGCAAAATGTCACTGTTTTGACGGGATTTTATTAAATCTTGGAACATTATATTTATTTCCTATTTTAGTATTAGTTTTACTTAAGTTATTTTAGGAAACTTTAAATGTTATTTTATTTAATTACTTTAAGTAATACTTTTATCTTCTTTTATCTAGAATTCGGCCCAACTTAGCCCCTAAGGCCTATTTAAGCCGAGTTCTTCCATTGTAATCAGCAGGAACATTATGAATAGAATTTAGATCTCTCAAATTGTGTGAAACACATAGAGTGTCTTGTTCATCTAACCAGAGCTGTGCTCGTTGATCACGAATTGGTATCTATCTCAGCTTGGTTTGCTTTGCCGTTCATCAACTTCGTAAGACTTGGTGAATCTAGTATCCACAAGCCCCCTCCTTGTGCCTTCAAGTTGTCCGCTTGATTGTGTAGGGTTGTAGAGGCGGGTTGTGTAGTCATTGGTATTGGTTCCTACCTTCTACAGAAGCCTGGGGTCTCTATCTTGTTCTACATAGATCGTTTCAGTCCTTATCAGGTCGAGTCTTTCCATTCTTGTTCTTTATTTTCGAGTCTTGCATCTTTCTTTAGAGTCTTTGCTGCCTTCTTTAACTTCTTGATTGATCTTGCAGATTTCTTGATCGATTCTTGAAGCATACTTGCTCCGTCGGTTTGAGTCTTGTTATTTCTTTGAGTCTTTCTTTAGTTTCTTGCTTGTTGTGGAAGATCGGACCAACCTACGGCTAACCCCGTATCAAATTGGCATCAGAGCTTTGGTTTTCGACATCAAGATTGGGTCTTTTTCCTTTTCCTAAACACAAAAACCCACAAAAAGAGTCATTTTCTTGTTTTGATCTTTTACTTCTTGCATTCCTTATTGATTCTTGCACTAATCTTGAGTTTGTGATTGTTTGTGGTTGCATCGCCTAAACACAAAGCCTATCCAAGACCAGTGGAGTCGACCACGAGTTGCACAACCCTTGTTGTGTGCCTTAGCAGCCGACGGCAGCCCTAGCTGTCCCCAAAGATCTTGCTTGGTCGACATTCACCTACCACAAGAGCAAACCCTAGTTTGTTATCTTTTCTATCCTTTTTTTTTCTATCTTTGGGAATTTTGATTTATCTTTTATCCATTGCCTATTAAAAATCAGATTTTATTTGGTGGAATAATTCAATTATATCTATCAAGTATATCTAAAGGCATAAGATAGATCCACTTACCAAAGATAACAAAAGCCTCACCTATTTATTTATCTTTAGGGTTGCATATTCTATCTTTTATCACCTTTAAATCAAATTTTCGAGTCCTATACCTTATATTGAGTCTTTTCTTGCATTAGTTACATATTTATAAAAAAAAATAAAAAATAAAACAGAAGAGAAATCAGTCCGAAAATTACAAAAAAAAAAAAGAGAAAGTGTTTGTTGATCTAGTGCAAGAAAGCTCCAAGGACTAACCTTTGTTGGTGATTCCCTAGCCTAAATCGACAGCCTTATTCCTGAAACGGTAAATATATAAATGTGGCAAAAGCCATAGAGTAACAAAAGGTAAGACCAGACTAGGAGTCTTACGTAAAATATGTAGAGCCTACCACTACGAATCCTACCTCTACTTCTACCACCCACTACCTCCGTTGAATATATAAAGCCGATAAAATAAATATATAGGCCAACCAAAGGAGACATATATTCAAAGAGCTATTCGAATATATGTAGCCTTAGGTGCTAATATATCCTGGCCAAAATATATTCAAGCAGAGTAGTAACAAGCCCAAAAAACCAAAGGCCCATTCCACACTAAGCCCAGTCTTCTATCAGCCAAAGCAAATACACAATGGAGCCAACACGCCAGTTACAAAAAAAGAAATCCCAATTCTCAATTAAATCTATACCCCCACCAAAAGTATGACAGTAAACCAGAATGGCAAATGAAACCGGATAGCTTGCGCCAACAGACCTCGCTGCACCTCACCATCACGTGCTCCCTTCCAACCAATGTCGCCACCACTCCCCCTAGGATGAACTCGACGCACTCAACCCGGTTGATAGGAGTCGTCATCCGTGGACGAGCCCCCGCCTTCCTCAATGTTGGACTCATCCAGGAAACAGGTAGCGTCACAATCACCATTGTAAGGGTCTTTGATTCCCGACATAATGGTGTATAGTTCATCCATCATTAAAGACATTTTTAGATCACCCATGACGCGTGCTTTAGTGCCCCTAAGTAGATACGCCCCCCTCTGGACTCCACCCCTTGTCTTCCATCTCATGAGGCCGTCCGGGGTTTTAACCTCATTTATCTTTAACTCCCCATCCGCATTTGCATAGATCCCCGCCTCCGCAGCCCAAGACGAAGCTACCATCCGGGCACAAACCAGAGATTTCGCATGGTTAGGATCACCTCCAGCATCCAATCCTTCACTCGACTCTGTTGCTTGAGCCCTCACCGGAGTCGTAGTATCCTTCGCAACTCCTGCACTGCTAGCTCGACTTACCGTATCATGACACTCTCCCTTGCCATTGTCCTCCATCTCAGTTTGGGTGCCAATTGAGATTGCAGCATCGATAGAAGACGGGATGAGGGCACACCGAGCACAATTCGCCCAGCTCGAGTTACCAACAGCAGCGCTAGCAGCTCCCCCCTCGCTGTTGTAATTGCAGGCGCCAAGCGTTGTGCTGTCGGACCCCGTAGGGGTCTCATTCAGTCCCTTCCCCACACCAGCATCACCTTGTTCCTTTGTTTTAATCGGACACGAGTCTGTCAAATGGCCGAAGCAACAACATCTGTTACAGTACCATGGCAACCATTCGAAAATTACTTTTAGTTTGCACTCCACTCCCTTCTCATTTTTAAGCACCACAAATTTCCTCTTTGTCTGCTCAGCGTTAACCTCTATGAGCAATCGAGCAAAAGAAATCATCTCTTGGCTAGAAGTAAACTCATCGATGCTCAGAGGCAAGCCAATCCCACTCCCTATCTTGGTTAGCATTCCATTCGAGCAAAAAATAGGAGGAATATCTAGAATCCGAGTCCAGACAGGGACTGACATAAAAGAGCTCCAATCCATGGCTTCACCCATAATCCATGGCTTCAGCAGGAGCGGGGACAAACCAATGGACCAGGGCCCATGTTTGAGCACCCAACGCCGATCCTCCTCTCCCTCAAATCTGAAAACCAATACCCCAGAAGGCTTAATAAACAGAGTGGGAGGCTTTACCTTCCATTGGCTTTTGATGTACTGCATAATTACCCCGGACGGAATCGAAGGACCCATGACTGCCCCGATCATCGAAGCCGCCCACTTCTCCCCAGAATCAGCAATCTCTGCCCCCGTATAGCTAATACAGTCACCATTTATCCCCGGGATATGCTGTAGCTTATCAGCAATGGCAGCTCGCCTATTCCCGTGAGCGACCTGGGCGAAAGAGCGGTGTCGGCCAAGCCATGCCCCACCAGGCCCAGTGCTAACACCAGGAGGAACCCCACCTTTAGATCTCGCCGGATTCAGCGTGGAAGCACCTCCCTCAGAAGATCCCAACCCAGCCTGCGAAGATCCACAAGTCACCCCCAAAACGGCGTTCCCCATCGAAGCCGAAGGAGGAACCTCCACGGACGGGGGATGCTCATCGGTAGACAGTCCAGGACCCGAGGAAGACGACCCCCTAGATCCACCCGTATCCTCACACGCCAGATTCGGGCCGTCCTTAGCCGGAGATGGACCGCCGTCTTCTGGACCAGAAACCGTAGCGCCTGCTCCACTCGATTGAAAAAGAGATTCGTGGAGCTCCTTTTCAATCCATCTCTTTTTATCCAAATCCAACCCAGAAGGGGGTCCCTTTTTGTTCCCTTTCCCTTTAGCCATGCCCGGAGATGCAACCCGACCGGACTTGGCCGGCTCCGGCACCGCCTGCAAGAGGCGCGGCCCTAACGCACTAATCGCTCAAAAATCGCCCAGGAGAATTTAACGCACTAATCCTTCATCATGTCCTCTTTCGCCGAGTCGATTTCTACATATTCTCTCTTTGTTACGGTCAATCTAAAACACTTATCCTTCAAGTTCTCCCTCAAATGCTCCAACTTTTCACTAACCCCTTTCTTATTATCATCCACTATCGACAGCCTTATTCCCAAACACATTACCTCCACAAAATTCTAAATTAAAACCCTACCTTGCAACTACAACATCATAACTTAAGGTCTTCAATCAAAAAGAGGTAAATTTCCATTCTTGAGTGCTTATTTGTGAGTGTCGAGTACTGATCTTGTCGATCAAGTGCTCATAGCTGTTGTGTCGAGGAGATCTCAGCCCTTGCCGAGTTCTCCCTTTGATTTTGTCAAGTACATTGACCCCTGTCGAGTACTCTTTAGCTTGTGTCGAGTTGAATTCTTGCAAATACCCATCTGTTTTGCTTGAATTGAGTTGTTGCTTACATCGAGTTCTCTACAGCCTTTGTTGAGTTCTCTTGGTTGTTATTTCATTCATTCTCTTGACTGTATACTTTGATTGCTTAGTTCTTTTGCTTGGTTATTGATTTGCCCAAAACGGATTGCCCTAGCAAGCGTGATATATCAATCAGAGAGGGAGTGTGAGCGAAACACAAATTGTGAGCTGTTTATATTTCTCTAACCTTTACATAGTTCTTTGTTTGTTAGTTTTTGATGTTTACTAACAAGGGAAATGATTGGTACAATACCTTCATGGAGAACATGGCTAAGATGAATGCAAGCATAGCTAAGATAAATGAAGGAATGAAGGCAGCAGAGCTTCAGCGTCTTCACTCTTACACGGTGCCTCACAATAAAAGGGAAGTAACTAATCATAATTCTCTTCCTAATCCTCATGCAAATCAGCACCATGTTGTTAATCCTCATATAGTTAAACCTTTATTCATATCATTGCCATGATGTGCTAATGGAATATGCACTTGAGCTTGATCATTAATCCCTAAGTTTCCATCCAATGCTAGCAAGTTTTCATCCTTTTTCAAGACTGGATTATCAATCATTTCAAAGCTAGCAATATTAGAACAATTTTCATCATCATTGATCATATTAGAAACTTTGCCTTTTTCTAAGCATGTAGTATGACACAAATTTTCTCTTTGATTATTATCACAAGACATAGGTTGAACACCTAAAACTTTACTATCAATCAAAAAATCATCATGCTCAGATTTAATGCAAACATTATCATCACAGACAAGTAACTTAACATCCTGATCATTATTAACAAGCTTAACATTTTCACCACTAGAATTTTCAGGTTCATTTTTGCCTAGGTGGTTAATCATGAAAGTCTTCTTATTTGGGCAATCCTTCATAATATGTCCACTACCTTGGCATATAGAGCAAGGAATGTACATAGGTTTAAGAGTAGAATAGTTAGGATTACTCCCTTTAGGGCCAGTAGATACCCTAGATGAATCACGTCCGTTCCAAGACGCTTCACCTTTGTCGATGGGCTGTTGGGGTGTTCGGCCTTCACTCCTTCCTTGGGGTTGGCTTGCTCTCTCCCTTGAGCTGCCATCAAACCTCCTTTGGGGCTGCTGCACATGGCCGTGGTACCACCTTTGGGGTTGCCCACTCGACATTCTACCACCTTGGCTCCTGTATCTAGCATTCCTTTCCACTTTCATAGCTAAATGTAAAAGTTTAGTAGGCGTAGAATAAGGAAAGTAATTAATTTCATGAGCTAAGGAGGGGTGCAATATTCTAAGAAATCTAGCATTAGTATCTTCATAGGGTTCAACTACATTAGCTCTAGCCATGGTTTCTTGCATTCCATAAAAGGTTTCCTCAACAGTTTTGCTACCTTGCTTAAGATTTTCTAAACGTTGTCTAAGCTCGTTAGCATAATGTGGAGGAGCAAACCTACTTCTCATAAGTGCTTTTAATTGAATCCAAGAAGCAATAGGTGCATCAAGGGATCTCCTTCTTTCCTTAACTAGGTTATCCCACCAAATTAATGCAAAACCTTGAAATTCTAGGGAAGCTAGTTGCACCTTTTTATGTTCAGAGAAGTTATGACAAATCCATATTCGATCCATTTTAGTTTCCCAATCAATATATGTATCTGGATCGGTGTTACCATAAAATTGAGGGATCTTTACCTTTACCTTACCTATGCCATCTTGTGCAGGCTCTCTAGGTGCTCGATAACGGTATTGACTTCCTCGATCATTTTGCCCAGGACGTTGCTCCCAATGATCATCCTCTTGGAAGTCGTCGCCGTCCTCTGAGAAGTAGTACTCTCCTTCTTGTTGCCATCGTCCTTTCCCTCGTCCCTGCATAGTAGCAAACACATTATTTCTACTATGTCTCTCCCTTCGTGGAGAGATGTCCTTATCATCAGTGGCTCGGCATCTCGGGTCGCTCTTCCTCGACATGCTCGGACATTGGTTCTCTGCTCTCCTTGATCTCAAGTATCGTACTCGATCTCCAGTAGTGTGGCTTTATCGACTTGGCGCTTGGTGGTGTCGGGTAGCTCCTCTTCGACACTACTCGGACAGATGCCTCGGTCTTTGTCGATATCGAGGACTCTCCTTGATATCGAGGAGTGGTGTTGCTCTGTGTCCGGGAGTCTGGCCAGGTCGGGTAGCGCTCCTCGGCATCCTCGATCAGTGCTCGCATCCTTGACTCTCGACTGACTTTCAGGACTGTTGTCGATCTCGAGTTGACTACTCGATCTCGAGGAACCTCCTGGAGTCGGGTTGGCTCGTCTTCAGCTTCTCGACATAGTGCTTCTTTGATCAGGGTGTGTCCGGGCTCTTTTGTCGTTATCGAGTAAATTAAGTCGATATCGAGTAAAGTGTGGCCTCTGTCTTTGCTTCTTGGTTTTCTCCCGAAATGGCTCCATACTCTGCAATATTAAACAGAAACTTATGTAAATCTCTATTTCTGGCAAATAAGCATATACTACATAAATTCGACATATTCCCAACCCGAAATATGCAAAGTGTAAAGAATATGGAACTAAAATGTGCATAAAAAACATGGCTACTATAGAGACATCAGAGACCCGCCTAGACCCCCGCCAATGTAACACCCCTGTCCCACATCGAATATCATAAGGATGTAGGGAGTGATTTATAAGTGATTCAAGCCCTACCTATGTCACAAGAGCTCTTCCTTTTCAGGCTCCAAGTGAGAACAACGGACCTGAGAGGGCTAGGTGGCATGGGTTGGCGCCTCTTAAAGACCCCGGGTCTTACAGATGGTATCAGAGCCGACTCCGGGCCCGGAGGTGCGTCTACAATATGTTCGGGTACGCTCCTCCCGGAGGGCAGTCCCTTGGGCCTAACGGGGTCATCAGTGCTTTAAGTGGGGGAGATTGTAACACCCCCGTCCCACATCAGATATCATAAGGATGTTGGGAGTGATTTATAAGTGATTCAAGCCCTACCTATGTCACAATAGCTCTTCCTTTTCAGGCTCCAAGTGAGGACAACAGACCTGAGAGGGCTAGGTGGCATGGGTTGGCGCCTCTTAAAGACCCCGGGTCTTACAGCCTAAACCTTTGAACTCCCCCCACCGCCAACTCCGTCAAGGTCATCAAAACCCGCCTAGACAACAAATCTCTGCCATGAAATCCGCCTACACCCCGCCTACACCCCACCTAGACCCCGCCTACACCCCACCTAGAACGTTGACCCTACCCTGCCGCCAAGCACCCGCCAAGCGTTTTTGGAACATTGCATGCTCTTTTTCTTCATCTGTGTGGTCGACGTCGAGTATCCTTCTCCAACTTTTCTTTTACCTATAATTTGTGTTAGAATGACATAATCAACAAAAGCGAATCCGAAATAATGTTTAAAACCAAAACTAACAGTGTCACAAAACCAAAAAAATTGATTGTCGTGTTACAAGCTCTAGATTTTATAGTCGCTAAGCCGACTTCTTCATTCTCCGCTCAAGGTGGCATCTACATCTCCCATGTGGCTTGGGCCTCGAATACGACTCTATTCTTGTCAATCAGTTTTAGTCCTCCGGAATGGATCTTATGCACCATGAAAGGTCCCATATTTTTGTTGTTGAACTTATTGGGAAACTAATGATTATTTGATTTGGAGACATACACCTTGTCTCCTACTTTATAGTCTTTCGGATCATCGTTGGAAACCCTGCATAAGCGCACATACCAAGGCAAACATGTTCCATGTATAGATAGATCTTTAACTGAAGTTGGGGAAAAGATGAAATTACCTCGGCTTACCTTTGCAGAAATTTCATTATTCGGGACTTCGGGTTCTGGTCGACATTAAGTAGGGCTAGTCGACGTCGAGTACTTCTCTGCGTCTGGTCGATTGCTCGACTTTGGAGGAGTTGACGGGGGTGCCTGGATCTGGTCGACCTCAAGTAGGTTACTCGACGTTGAGTACTACTCTGCCACTAGTGGATTGCTCAAGGAGGGAGAAGTCGATGGAGGCTACTGAGAGTGGTCGATGTCGACTAGAATACTCGATATCGAGTACTTTTGGTCGACCTCGAGCCCATACTTAAAACCTGTCAAAGCATCTGAAAAATAGTTATTCGACATTGGCTTACCTTGGTTGATATCGAGTAAATCTCCGGTCTCCTTGTTCAGAATTATCATGATTTCCTCCACCTGGGTTTCCATAGCCCTCTTCACCAGCTCTTCGGGAGTCATTTTCTTACCTTAGGCTTCCTGCAAGTGATGTACCGTTCTGAAATTGAATTGACCTCCATAGGACTTGTATGCCACTCAGTTTTGTTGAAAGAATACTCAATTACCTCATCGATGATTTTGGAAGTGAGCACTCCCTTTCTTACGCTTATGTTGACATCCATAGTTGCTAAGAAAGGCCTTCCTAAAATAATGGGACAAGCAGGGTCCTCTGCCATATCAATTACTAAGAAATCAGTAGGGACAAAGAACTTACCTACTTGCACCAGTACATTGTCCACCATACCTGTTGGGATGACTACAGTGTTGTTCGCCATGTATAATCTCCCATCCAAAGGCTCTAGGGCTCCTATTTTGACTTTGGACCAGATTGATAGAGGCATGATGCTGACGCTGGCTCTTAAGTCCCATAAAGCATTGGATTTATATTGCCCAAATCCAATAGTTACAGAAAGCTTGCATGTATCTAGCCTTTTCTCTGGTAGGTACCATCTTACTCCATTTTTCTGCGATCTCATCCATCGACCGCTTCTTGCTCAGGATGTCTTTGAGGAACTTGACATATGAGGCCATCTTTTGAAGGGCTTTTGTAAAGGAAATGGTGATGTTGAGCCTTTGAAGCATCTTCACGAATAGCTAGAACTTTTTCTCCGCTGGGTCCTTCAAAGATTTTGTTGGGAATGGCAGCGTTTTCTTTATTTTCGGTGCTGGTGTGTGGTCGACGTCGAGTACGGGCTAGTCGACGTCGAGTACAAGATGGTTGACATCGATTGGAGGAGTCGGCTTTTGGGCAGGTGCTGGTTCATGTTCGACATCGACTACAGAGTCCTCGACATCGACTAGATTCTTGTCGATGTCGACTGGTTTGGTCGATGTCGAGTACTCTCCTGCAGTTTCCTCCTCCGGGTTTTGCTAGGGCTTTTGCAGCTATTGCCCACTCTTTAGATTCATGGCAGCCATCTGTCCTGCAAATTTATTCTTAGGATTTGGTTTAGAAGAGACAGGGAGCGTACCTGATTGTTTAGGGATTGATGAAGCCAATTGGCCCATTTGGGTCTCCATAGTTTTCTGCCAGATATCGATCTCTCCAAGTCTAGAGTTGATGCCGTGCAGTTGAGTGTGGATGGAATTGCTGGATTTCTTGCTTTTAGTGTGATTCATCCGCATTTCATCAAGAATAACCTACAGGTCGTCTTTCTTACCTTCCCTGTCAGGATGACCAAGAGCTCTGAAGGGGGGGTCTCTTTGGTACTAGGGCTGGCGATAATGGCTCCAGTTCTGTTGCTGATGTTGCTGTTTTGAGCTGAACTCGCCATGTTTTATAGTTACTTTTATATCGTTTTCTGCATACATTTCATGCATTTGGGCTAGAATAGTACAGAATCTATGTAGTTTATGCTTATTTGCCAAATTATGGAATCTACACTAGTTTCGGTTTAAATTCGTAAAATTCGAAGCAATTACAGCAGTTCTGATAAAGGAAGAAAAGCTCAAAAGTCAACTACAGAAGTCCAAGGTCAAGGAGCAGCGGAACTAGGGCAAATCGAGCTGAGAACAAGTAAATCTGTTCGACAACACTTTGGTCGATATCGACTATACCTTGTCAATATCGAGTAAATCAAATTCGATTTCCAGCAAAGCTGCCCAGAATCGGGTAAGGAAAGCTAGAGAAAATTTGTCGATATCGACTTCCTTTTGTCGATATCGAGTTGGCCACATATCGAGCTGGGCACCAGACGTCGACAAGTGAAGCTGAGAGCTGAAGAAGTTCGTTGATGTCGAGGAAATTCCTCGATATCGAGGAAGACCTAAGTCGATTTCCATGTCTGAAGCCGAGATAGACGAAGCTGAGCTGAAACCGAGGACAAATTGGACCAAGCCTTTGTCGATGTCGAGGAAAACATCTCGATATCGAGGAAACATCCAAGTCGACATGTGTCCTGAAGGCTAACATCGAGTTGCTGAGCGGAAGACGAGAAAGCGCAAGTCGATATCGAGGAGTCCTAGTCGATATCGAGTAAATCCCGGGAGCCGGCGCCGAGCAGTCCGGGTATCTTGTTAAGTTTCTATCCCGAAGCCAATGGTGATATTTTCGAGATGAAATTCTATCCACATCTATCAAGAGCTACCAAGTCAAATGAGAAGATATTTTATCCATATTAGATATAATCCTAGTTTTATTTATTTCCATGATTTATCTTTAAGTAAGTAGATATAGATAGACTTTCTTACCTTGATTAGCAAGGATTGGAAGCCTATAAATAAGGCCTTAGGGGCTGATTTCTAAGCATTCAATTTCACACACAATTAGTTACATAGAGAGAGTAGAGGAGAGAGCTTGTGGCAAGAGAAGTTGGAAAGGCGAAAGCGGATTTGGCTTCGATTGGTTGTAAGCTTTCTTTAGTTTATTTAATGCAAGTTATTTCCTTTTGTTATGCGATAAAGGATTGATCTTTTTATGCAATTCATCTTCTATCCCTGTGAGCATGATTCTTTTGCGAAAGTTGAAGGTGATCCTTGTTTGTGTTATTGAAGCGAAAGTGATCTTAATACAACTTGGATTAATTATGTGAATAGGGTTAGTAACAATTAGGGTTTATGTGAAAAGCATGATCTTTTTTGCCATTATGTGTTATTTTATGTGGTTATCATTGTGGTGTTGAAACCCTGACCTTGGAAGTCTTTAGTTTATTGAATTTATTTCGTTGAAATTCGTGTTCTGCGTTCGAGAAGTTGTAATTTTAAGTTTCTATCCCTTGTCGATTTCGAGCAATTTTTGTCGACATCGAGTAGTTTTACTCGATATCGAGGAAGGTTTACTCGACTTCGGGTTACTTTGCTAAGTTTTGGTTTCTGATTGTCGAATTCGAGTTATGTTCGTCGTTATTGTACTCGATATCGAGGAATAGTTATCGATATCGACTAAAGATTTGTGCTTTGCTTTCTTTTCCGCTTTTATTTGTTATTTCTGTCTTTTTGTTTGCTTTTCTGTCTGTGAGATTTAAAGCTACCTGAGATCCGTTGACACGCTTCCTCGAGGATCGATCCTGACTTCCCGCTGCTACATCGGGAGGAAGTCTTGTAATTATTTGCATGGGCACGAATCTGGTTTGATCTATTTTATTATATTTTAAACTTGATTTTCTCCTATAACAGTTGCCCTGAGTAGTTTCCCCCTCCATAGCGCACCTCTTCGTGGGTCTCTGCAAGCTGCACTTGGTCAGTATGTGGGCACGCAATAGTGTTGCGCCTCACAGACCCACACTCCAAACATGGTTGGTTTTTAGATAGAAATTTAACTTGTTTGGTGAGACGACGTACCCGGTCGTTGTGGAATTCACCCCTGACATCCAGATCAACTTCCTTTGGTGGCTCATAGAGTGGCATAGATGGGGAAGGCTTTTCATACCTTTCATCGGATGCCGCAGCAGTCCCATAAGAGTTGTCATAGTTGGCCAATGTCTCAAAGGTTTCCCAAGCACGTCGTGGTGTGTACTCCAGATACCTATAAGTCGTATAGTTATTGATCCGCTCCTTAGTTGGCGCATCCATGTAGTTGAAGATGATCTCCTAGATTACATAGGGTAGTTGTCCATGTGTAGGACATGATTTCAGCAGTCGTTTGTAGCGCTCCTAGACCTTGGCAAGTGGTTCCCTTGGTTTTTTGCTTGAAAGTCGTGATTTACTGTCTGAATTGCGCTGTTTTGGCTGGAGGGAAGAACTTTTTAAGAAACAAATCCTTTAGTTCATTCCACGTGTGAATAGATTGTGGAGAAAAACCCTCGAGCCACTATGAAGCTAATCCTGCAAGGGACCAACGAAAAGCATTTAGTTTCAGATATTCTAGATTGGCATCGTCTACAATAGCTTCACACAAATCTAGAAAGCCATTCATACGCTCTAAAGGGCATTCATTAGGTTTCCCCTGAAATTGATTCCTTCTAATTTCATAAATAAAACAAGGACGAATTTCAAAATTGACACGGGGGAGAACGATCGGTGATTCTAGACCTTCCAGAGTAGGATTCAGATACTTCTTTGCGTTTGCAAGGACATGCTGAAGCTGTTCCTCGAGCTCTCTTCTGGCATTGATTTCGCGATCCACCCTTGCCTCCCACCTTTGTTGATTCCGTTGATATTTCGCCTCTCGTTGGGCGCATTCAATCTACCTGGTGGTGAATTCCTCTATCTGTCTACAGAGTTGCTCAAGCTCATGTGCTGCTGTGAGTTGAACCTCATTCTCATTGTTAGTAGTCGACATGAGTCTTCTTCTCAGCCTTTGCAAAAGATGGAAGATCGTTCGAGCTTGAAAATAGGATCGATGGGTGTGCGATTAGTTCTTCGCATGCACCTGTAAAAAAAAAAATAAGAAAGAGTAAAAAGGAACTAGTAAGAGGACGATTGATTTCTTCCCCGGCAACGGCGCCAAAATTTATTGTGGAGGGAAACTAGTGATCAAAATAAATATAGAATATAGATAATCAAACCAACTCCATGTCCAACCAAATAAAATTACAAGAATCCCTCCCGTTGTAGTGGTAGGGTATTCAGGATCGTATCCACGAGGAAGCGTGTCAGCGCTCGCCTTTTAAGCTCCAAATCACTCTCGAAATCGACCAGAAGAGTCACTCGATGTCGAGTAAAGTACTCAATATCGACCAACACTGTCGACTTTCTTGCAGCCGCACAACAGAAGACAAACAAGCTCATATCGAGTAGAGTAGTACTCGACGTCGACCAATAGTACTCGATATCGACCAGATTTTGTCGATGTCGCCTGTCAGTGCAGATAAAAATTGTAGCTTTGCAATAGAATAAAAGGCATAAATAAACTCAAAGTCGAAGGATGTAATTCCATAAACTAAAAGCTCCTAGAATCGAGGTATTAACGCCACAACGATAACCATATAAGAATCATGCCAAACGTATAAAAGATCATGCATTTTCATCAAATAACTTTCATCATTAACAATTAAGAAGATAGAGGCTTTCAAATAAACCTTAATTGCTACTACCCTCTTTGCATAATTAATTCAAGTTTGCATTAAGATCACTTTCGCTTCAATAACACAAATAAGGATCACCTTCGACTATCGCAAAAGAATCAGGTAAATCAGGGATAGGAGATGAAATCGCAATAAAAGTTGTACCTTTGATGCGTTACCTTCCTGAAAATAACTACTTGCATTAAAGTGAACAAAAGCTTACAACCGAATAACGCCAATTTTGCTCTCGCCTCTTTCACCTTAATCGGCCAAAGGCTCCCAATAAAACCTCTAAATTGCCTAACTAGTATTTGATCAATTGCTTGAGAATAGAATGATAAAAAAAACCATCCCGTAGGGCCTTATTTATAGTGTTCAATCCTCGCTATCCAAGGAAAGAAGAACTCTATCTCTATCTAATCCTACTTATCTCTTTCCTAAGATATAATTGTGATAAATAAACAAATAAAATTCCCTAAAGTAAAAGTGGGTATTTAATAATGTGGATAAATATCTTCTCTTCATGATAGATCTTCGTGCCTTGGTAGGTAAGTATACTTCTCTTCCGGATTGGTACTCGATTTCGACTCGGACTAGGCGCTAAAACGTAATCGACATCGAGTAGTCTTTGTGTCCTCGAGTGGTCTTGTGCTCGTCTGGTACTCGATCTCGATCTCTGAAGGTGTCATCGACCATATTGTACTCGACATCGACCAATTTGGTCGACGTCGACTAGTCCTGTCGAGTGGACTTCTTGCTTGTCTTCTGCTCGATGTGTTCTGGCGCAACTTCTACTCCACCTTGGGATTTCTGTAATCGACCTCGAGCAATTTTATAGTTTTCTTCCCTTTTTCGAATTGCTTGTAAAGTGTCTCAATTTCTGCGAAATTAAACAGAAACTAGTATAGATCTCCATAATTGGCAAATAAGCATAAACTACACATATTCTGTATTATTCTAGACCAGAGACATGAAATGAATACATAAATTGATATATATGTTAGCGAAAATCATGGTTATTTGAGCGCACATCACATCCTCATCGTCAAAGGGATATATTTTCTAGTTCCTCTTCTCGAGAGATAGTCTTTTAGCAGGCTCTCTAGTATGCGCCTTCTCTTGTGCCTTGGAATTGCTCCCTGAGGATTTCCCTTGAGGCTTAATGAATGTAGCCAGAGACTCTCCTTTCTTTATGGACTTTTTATTGTTCTCCCTCATTCCTTCATTAATTAGAGGTCGGTTCGCTGTAGGCTTGCATCGAGCCAGTTGCCGCTCAACATTGCAAGCTTTTGAAACCAAGGCATCGAAAGCACGAGGCTCTGCACTACCAACATGAATTGCAAGCTCGGGAAGTAGATTGTTGACGCACATCTACACACACGCTTCTTTGCTCAATTTTTGTGGGCATTAAAGTCTCAAACTTCTCCATCTTGCGATGAAATCATTAGCTAATTCATTTGACCTTTTTTGGGTGTTTGCCAAGTCCATAATGGAGATTATCACTTTTGAACTCACAAATTGAACCAAGAAGTCTTTGTGTAAGTCATCCCATGTTTGGATAGACTTCGATTGAAGCTGCGTGTACCAAGTGAAGACCGATCCTCGTAATGACCGGGCAAACTGTCTGATAAACAAAGGATCACTTAAGGCGGTTTCTCCACATTCCGAGTAAAAGTGGGCCAAGTGTTCACGAGGTGATCCATTGATCCCATCGAATTTATCAAAGTTTGACCTCTGGTAATTTGAAGGAAATGCGATTGCATCAAACTCCGTGGGATAGGGTTCCTGTAACCAATCACATGCGAACTTTAAGAGATCTTGAACTCTCGAATCCCCCGCATCCATTCTTTTATTTCTTGAGGAGAGATAGAGGTACCGCTTTCTCCTACTTTGGGAGGTACCTGCCTATTCTATGAAGTTAACTCTTGTCTATTCTTCGAATTTTGCTCCTGCCTATTCTCCGAATTTTGCTGTTGGAGCTGGGTCATGGACAATTGAATTTGAAAGTCTCTCTCCTCTAGCTTCTTTTGTAGTTCCTGGAGCTGCTCTTCGGTGCTTGTTGCTTTAGTCACTAAGACTTGCATGCTTTCAACTTCGTCTTCAGAGCTAGAGTGTGACCCGCCTCTACCCACAACAAGTGGAAACTCTTCTTCTCGAAATAAAGAAGTAGGATCCCCATATAGCGGGGAATTTTGCTCATTTTCTTGGATTGATTTTGGATTTGAAGAATTGGGTGGTCACTCCAGCATATGAACTGGCCTTAGACATCGACCTTGTCACCCGTCGCTCGCATTTCTCAAATTGGTTGGGAAGCGATGTTGATTTCTCGGCTATAGCCAGAACCTTTCCTTTCTCCTAGGCATGAGAAGGCTTTGATGTCTCCTTTTGAGGCTTGGCCGGATTTGGTACCTCAACCTCTGAAACCTTAGCTCCTTGAGCCTTCACAGTTGATGATATCGTTTCTGACTCCTTATCTGACCATGAGGTAACCAAAACCTATACTACATTGTTCATGTCGACAGGTATAGATACAAAGAGGATTTTCCTTGGGCTCTCGAGAAGATCCTTGGCAGCTCTCCACAATGTTGCATTGGCCTATTCCAAAGCAGGGAATGAGCCAATTTGCAGAGTGCTCCGGTCTTTCTGCGTTGGGAGCCACATTTGCGCCCCCTCTTCCTGTGAGGCTTGTTTTCCTTCTTTCTCTCATTCACAACTAGCTTTGAGATCTTCGCTGAGTTATCGTTTTTCTTGATAAATCGAATGATCGGCCCACGAGAAGGCCTAGGAGTGGGCTCCTCTGCGTTGGTTACACCCTCCTTGATAGTTTCAAAGTTGTTGTTAATCGGGATCTCAGCGATGATTGACTCCCTAGTCATGTCAAGCTGGACCTTAAACGATCTCTTCTTCATCCAGCGGCCACCCTCAACGAGAAAGATAGCTGGCAATTCTTTGAAGTTGACAATAACTCTTGGTGCCATTTTCTCCTGACAAGTTAGAAATAGAAAAATATTAGTGTCAACACAACTAAGAGGTGAAAATGCAAAAAGCGTCCACCGTGCGTGCCAAAAATATGTTGAACAAAAATACGTGAATAATTGTAAAATATATTTTATTTAATTTTTTATAATTTGAGTTTGGCTCCTTTTGGTTATCCCTTTGATTCGAAGTTATGTCGACACCAGGACTTGAGTGGTTTTGGTGATTTGGGTTGCACCCAAATTTTAACGGGTTGCCCATGTATCTCTTCAAAGAGAATCAAGCCTTACGTAGTTCAGAGTGTTTGAAATAATTTAATTTTTGGGTTTGGTGATTGAACTCGACAAGCTTGAGCTTTATGTTGGGTGTTCTACGTACCCGTTTGGAACGAGATCAAATCACCGGTAGTTTTCTTTGGGAACCAATTGAATTTGTGTATATTTGATTTGAGATTTTGACTTCATTTCTGCTTAGGAGTCAATTTTGAAATTGACCCACTAGAATAAACCGACGACGAAAATTACCAGTTTAACTTTTTTTAATTTTGTTAAACCCAATTTCTAATTTTTGCAAAACTTAATTATGATATTTTAGTGGGTCGGTCTCGCAATTAAGTTTAATTTGAGTGAGGATTTAGACAAGATCAAAAAACGACTATTGTCAAGACAATTTTTAGTAATTTAATGCAAGTCGTTTTCATTTTCTCAAACAAATTGCAAAAAGGTCCAAAGCTCTAATCTACGAATCAGAGCAAATGAAAAAAAAACCTAAATTTGTCGAATGAATTGTTTTCTAGAAAACTTGCTAAAATCGGTGAAATTTATCAATGAACGAATTGATCGATATTCACTTTCGTATGTCGATCAATTTGGATGATTGTCGGATGACATTCAACGGTTATTAATAGTTGTCGTTTGAAAATTTTGCCGAACCTCGAAGAGGACGAGCTAAATAAGGGACCTCGATCGGCAAATGATGTCAAGGGTACAAAGAAGGCTCGGCAAAAGTTGTCGACGGTACAAAGGAACCTCGGCAAAAAGTGGTGAGAGTACACAAGAGGCTTGGTGACAGTAGCCGAGCATATATCATCACCTCGCGAGATCTGCACATGCTCTTTGCCCGACAGTAAGCCATGAAAAAACGTCAAAGAAACTAACTCCATTCGCAACAAAACGAGCAATTTCTTTCATTTTCGTTACAATTGCTACTCATAATTCAACTCAAACAACACCCAAATCAACAACAATCAAACAAAACACACAAACAACAACCAATTTCATCAATTTTAATTCTAATTTCAAACCCTAAAAAACACAATTTCTTCAAATAAAAACGAATAAAATCAATTGTAAATGAAGCTTCTTGCCTTAAATTTGGTAGATTTGTTGAAAGCCCTGGCAAATCTACTGCAATAAACAAGGTATAAGTGATTTCTCTCTACCGTTTGTGACTCCTCCAAGTGAAACGAGGTTAAATAGCGTTTGTTTTCAATTCTTTTTTCGAGCTAATTTGTAATTATTTTATAGAATGAGAAGAACTTGTGTGCAATTTTGTAAAAATAGCCTTGTTATAAAAAACGGTGTTGGACTTGGAATATCAATTTCTTTATATGTTATTGTAACATATAAAGAGTGATGTGTTATAATAACACATTAATTTTTTTTTTTAAAATTGATATTCCAAGTTTAACACCAAACTTAAGCAATAGGTTCACAACTATCCACCAAACTTAAGCAATTTGTTATTCCACCATATTTCGTGTAATCCACCGAATAATAACCTCGATCATTGTACATCCAATTCTGCACGTGCACATCTCACAAGTAAGACCATCTTCTTTATGTTCAACAAGGAGCTGCATTGCTTTCCAAGGGCACGATCTTTAACAACTCCGAAGTGATGTTCCATTGGTGATATTTGTACATGTGTTCCGCTTCCGGTTGAAGGGAAGTCTTCGAGTAATTACGACATTGTCAAATAGATCGGCAACTCTCAGGCGACACGAAATTATTTTATAGCCCAACTTATGTTTCACACTATTAAGTAATGCAAAGGTTTTGGGTTTGAGCTCTTCAGATCCCCAACAATACATAAGTATGCCACAAGCATAACTTGCCACGTCGTGTCCCAACTCCGACGCCTTTAGAAGATCTTGAATGCCTGCATCATGATCGCATTCTGTGAAGAATTTAACCTGCAATTTGAAATGAAATATTCAATCTATATAACAAGTTTATGAATCAAATATATTAGACAATGTGATCTCTCTACCTATGATCAAGCACACACACTGAACCAATGATCCACAATCAAGCTATGAGGAACTATATACCATATTACCATTCCTTGGTGAAAGAGTGCCTCCGGGTTTCCCGCATTGATGCATTGTTTTAAAAAACTTCTAGAATGACTATCATTTCTCAATACGGCTATAAGCGAAATTCCCAACTCATCCAGGTTTGCAATTGCCATCTTCTCAAGCACATAATTATGTTTTCCAATCAAATCAAAACTTTTGCAACTGCGTCACAATTAAGTAAATGAAATTTTTTGCAAATGCATCAAATAACGAAATAAAAAGTGGAGGCAATTTCATCGACTTTTTATTTCGTAAGTTGAAGACATCCACTATAGATTCACTTGCGACTCGACCGAAAATCTCCAATATGAGATCGAATGGTAGTATTTGTAGGGTAAATACCTCTTGTTTCCTTGCCCTAACATATCTACCTTGATCCATTGCAACTTACTATCTCAATTTCATTTCTAGTACTATCGATGGTAAGGGAGGATGAGATCGATCTATATATGAAGAACAGTGCAAGGGAGAAGATTTGTGGAAGTGGAAGTGGAAGAGCCGGAAGAGGAAAAGATTTGTGCAATGGATGTGAAAGTGGAAGAGCCGGAAGAGGAAAAGATTTCCTTGTCGTAACATATCTACCTTGATCCACGCAGTAATGGATGTGAAAGTGGAAGAGCCGGAAGAGGAAGTGGAAGAGACGTGGTCTTAATCTCCCTTCATATGATTAGTATATTTCTTCAATTTATTTTCGGTAAACAATCTTTCTTTGAGATATATGATCTTTCTATGTAGATATAAGAATCTTTCTATGTGATATTCTTACCAAAAAAATATTATATGTATGATCTAACTTATATTTAGTTAAGTTCATGTCATGATAAATTAGGTGCTTATAAACTTATATTATATGTATGATCTATGTAAATTATACAACACTTATTAACCCTTTGTTAAAAAAAATTAACGGATTAACCCTAAAAAAATAACGGATTAAGTAGTTGGGGACTTAACATTATATAACGGATGAAAGTATAAAATTTTTTTAACAAAAATGATAAATAGACTAGTTACAAAGAAATTACCGCATGAAATTAAGTATAAGTTAAATACATATATGTAATTTGAATGCATATTGCATGGGAAAGTGGTTAGGGTTTGTAATTTGTTAAAATATGGTGTATTATTTACATCAAAAAGAAGAGAATCAGACATTAATGCTAGTTGTTAGAAAAAATTACAATGATTGACTTGGTTTTGTGTGATTGTTTTTTCCCATTAATTATACCAAAAGGTGGGTGGGTATGCTTACCCATGTGGCCATGTGTAAGTCAAGCATTTTCCGGTACATGTCCCTTCTCAAATCTGAAGAATGAAACGAGAGGGCCCACTGCTCGTGCCTTCTCAGCAGATCAATTGCACACCAGGGAGGTTAAAGAAATGGCCATTAATTTTGTTTTTTTATCACTAATAAATTAGTGATTTTTATCACTAATTTATTTATATTAGTGATAGGAGATAAAAAAAACATGGATGACTTTCATTTGATGGGTATTTGATATATAAAAACCTTAAAGAATATTTGATAAGTAATTAATTCTATGAATGCTAATTTAATTATAGATAAAAAAACATCTCTATTTTTTTTGAAAAAATTAAAATTTAATAGATATAGTGATAGACAGGAAAAAAAATTCAAATTACATACAAATCCAGTCTACCTAAGATTATAATCCTGCTTCCGTGCCTATGACTTCAGTTTATTTTTTTAATCTGTTTGGGATGGGGATATTGAGGCTTTCGATTTGGGGTTTCGCTTGGCTTGGGCTACTTAGCACCGTCTTTACATCAAACTTTTTGGGTAAACTTTAGCAGATTTTAGCAGAGTTTTGCCCTTATTTTCTTAGTTAAGATTTGGTGGAAATCATTGGGGACTTTTAATTCCATGCTTTGTTTATAGCGTTATCGTATTTCCATGATTTGAATAGTCTGATTGTCCATCAATTTTTCTGAGTGAATTCAGGAAGAGTTTCACCTTGCTTGTAGGCTAACTCGTGATTTCGAAACCCGACTACAAGCGAAAACAAGAGTGCTTTGCAAGGGCGGGGTCTCGGAAATCAATTTTGACCGCATTCCGATTCCTTTTGTGGCGATTTGACAAATTCGAGACCCAGGCCACAAGCGAAAACAAGAGTGCTTTGCATGGGCGAGATCTCGAGAGTGGATTTCAATGACATTTCGGCTTTATTGAGGGCGATTTGACGACTCTGAAACCTAGGCCACAAGCGAAAACAAGAGTGCTTTGCAAGGGTGGGGTCTCGAGAGTCAATAGGAACCTATGTGATGAGAGAAGGCTACCTTGTTTGCCTCCTCTTTTTCTTCTTCTTGCTGATTTGTTTGTGTGTTTGATGTGTGTTTCTTTTTCTCTCATATGCTCTTTTTTTCTACAACATTTGTCTTTTTTTTTGGCGTGTGTTCCCTGGAGCCTAAAAATTCAGCCTCTTTTTATAGGGAAAAATTACGAGATAAGTGGATCCCTACCTTCCTTATTTTATGTGTAATATTATTCTCTTTCCCTTATCTCTTTTAGAGAATATGCAGTTGCTATATTTTCTCTTTGCATTTCGTGAGTTGCTATTCCTTGCCTTTTCAACCAGATTCCATCCCATTAATTTTTTTTAACAAGAAAAACTTTAGCCGGAAGCAAAGCCTATTAGCCCAGAGCATCCTTTCAGATGATACTACAAAGGACTGCATCGATAGGGAGAGATGAGCCAGAGAAATCAATCCCGAGGTGAGATAGACGGTCAGCTCCTCGGTTACCATCCCTAAAGATAGGAGAGATTTCAAATTCATAAAACTGACTTAGGGCGCACAGAGTGTCGGATAAGAGCAACTCTATTTCGCCAAATACTAGAAACGCACATTTGATAATACTTAGATTATCGCCTTCAATGCAGATATGCGTAATATTGAGTTTCACTGCTTTAAGAATACCTTTCAACATACCAAAACATTCGGATCCAATAACAGAAGGAAGAGGAGAGGTACCACATTCTAAATACAGAACTCTACCTAAGTTATCTCGGATAAGAAATCCATAAGTTCTGCATTTATCAGAGGATAGGGCTCCATCGAAATTTAATTTGTTCTAATTGTTTTATGGTTTATTCCATTTGGGTATGCGTTTTCTAGTCTTACGGGGTCCGATATTTTTATTCTGTATTTCTGGATCTGAACTTATGTCATCGATTTGAGCCTTCTTCCAGTAGATAATTGGTCTTTCATATAGGATACTATTGTTTTAAAGTTAGGATTGAGTTTGTTGAATAGGACTTTGTTCCTAAATTACCAAGAGCACCACCGGGCTGTAGCAAGTATGGAAAAATTAGACTTGCCAAGGGTGGCAAGCGGGACATATAAGGAATCATTTGTGGGTTGTTTGGTATCCTAGATACATCGAAGAGTGTTATGGATTTTGGGAGAGTTATTGAATTGCATGTTTTGTTATAGGGAAATGAAATAAAAAATGATCAATGCCCTCATTGTTCATTCTACAGATGGGGCAGTCATGGGAATGTCAGCTTCCCGGGAGGCCAGTTTGATAGAGGTAGGTAAGTTGTTCTTGGATACTCGCTTCGCCACAAGAAGTCTTTTATTTTTGGGTTTACATCTAGATTTCAAATTCAGTGGAATTCAGATGTGGAATGGTTTTCTGTTTTGTGAATAAGTTCACTCGTCGAAGCTGCAACCATTTTTACTATAGGCCCAGTATAGCCTATCTTGGTGAATGAGCATTGGTATTGGGGTTTGTATAACGGTCTCGAGGGTTTCATTGCTGATGTTGTTGTTTATAGAATTTTGTAGTTTATAAACATCCCAAATCTTATTGTCTATAATTAAGGGACCCACCATGAGGTGATCGTCAATTAGGTTTGAGTTTGTTAATTGGGTCCACAGGGGAAACTCCCCAACCCAAAGGTCATGCCAGAAATTTATTGATTTCATGTTAGTTATTCCCTAGCGCAAGTCGCTTTTGAAAAGTGGGAGAAGATAGGTCAGCTTTGACCAATGGCAGGATACAATTTCTTTTTTTCATAGTGGAGAATAGTTTTGTCTTTTAGGTATTTTTGTGTTACTAGCCGTACCCATGGATTGTTTGGTTCCGCTAGAATTTTATAGAGGAGTTTTAACTGAAGTGATTTGTTCATGTCATCATAAAGGCGAAGGCTCAGCCCGCCTTTCGAACATGATTTGCATACATCAAACCAGTTGATAAGGGGTCTATATTTAGGACCCTTGTTCCAAAGTAAGTTCCTGTTTATTTTTTTCTAGCTCCTTATGGATGTGCGAAGGAAGAGGGAAGCATTGCATGATGTGTAACAGCTTATCAACAAAGTTGGCTTTGATTAGTGTACATCTACCAACTTATGATAGGTTGTTTGATGTCAATTTTCTTAGTTGTGTTCTACTATCAGATGTGATGTTATTAAAGGTGGAGTTTGTGACTTTGCTAGATATGACAGGACATCCTAGATATTTCTCTAGATTGGTTGTATAGTCTATCCTAAGTTCGTTTTTAATTGTGTTTTTATGATGTTTTCTACATTTGTTGTGGTATGAAAAGCGGATTTATGTAAATTAATTCGCTGACCAGAGTAACGGCAATATTCATGGGTGATTGTGTTTATTTGGTCACAAACATTCTTCGTTGCCAATGTGAAGTGATGATATCATCAGAAAGGCTAGAACCTGAACCTTGTCACATGATCTTTTGATCGAGATGTCAAGGTGACTGCCAGTAAATTCTCTTCATGTTGTAGTCCTCGAGCAAGTACCTCAGAGACTAGAAGGAATATGTACTGTAACAGAGGATCTCCTTGCCTAAGGCCATTGGATGGGGAAAACATGTCGTTGCCTTTGTTGTTAACAAGAACCGAGTAAGTTACTATTGTTATGCATTCATTTATCCAAGAACAAAACCTATTACTAAACCCAAATTTCTCTAGGGTAGTAGGAAGTCTCATTTGACCTTGTCAAATGCTTTTTCCCTATCCAGTTTTACAGCCATCTAGCTAGATGATCCTTTTTTATGTTGGAAAGAATGGAATATTTCGTTTGCAATTAGGATATTGTCTTGGATAGAGTGTTTAGCTATGAATTCATTTTGGAGCGGATGAATTAGTTTGGGGAGTATGTGTCATAGTCTAGTAGCTAGGATCTTAGAGATTATTTTGTAAATGGCTAAGCAGAGACTAATGGGTCTGAAATTATTTGTCATTTGTGGGTTGTCACATTTGGGTATTAGTGCAATAAATATGTGATTTATTTATTTGAGTATTTTCCCACTTGAGAAAAATCCCTTGGTGACTTTGATGACAGAGGGGCCGACAATGTGCCAGTAAAAGCGGAAGAAGTCCGCAGGGAACCCATCGGGGCCCGAAGATTTATCTATAGCCAGAGAGAAGACAGCAGACCTGACTTCAGAGTTTGAGATTGGTTGGGTTAGCCAGTCATTGTCCACAGCAGATACCTCTGGTGTTATGTATTGTAGTAGCCGGAAATGCCCTTGGGTTTGTGTTGTGGCAGAAAAACGGCCAGAAAAATCCAATTTAACTTCGCCTCAGATCTGTGTTACTGTGTTAAGGGTAATACCTTCTTTTGTGACAAAAGATTTTATTATATTTCTGCTTCTTCTTCCAGTAGCCACACGGTGGAAGTACTTAGAGATAGTGTCCATGTTTTTAATATGGATTCTCTTTTCTCTTTGGCCCCAATAGGTTTTCTGAAAGTTTACTAGTTGATTATATTTGTTTAGTAGGCGTTTATGCTTCATGTCTATGTTTGTGTCGTAGTTGATTATATTTGCGAGACGCACTCACGTGTCACCACGTTGACAGATGCACTCAAATGTCGTCATGTAGGCAACAATGCATCGGTTTTAGTATATGTATATAGATTTATAGATATAGATTATTTGATCTACACAAATGATTTTTTTTTATCTAACTATATTGGCTTATTAATTGATGTGGCCTAAAAATATAATACCAATTGAATTCAAAATATGACACGTATACAAAAATAATCCTGTTTTAATCGATATAATTTCATGCATGCGAAATCGCATCAGCGACTGTTTCAGGCCTCTACTTAAGTATTTTACTAGTCTTACTATCCACCTTACTATCCACCTGTTGTGCGATTTCTTAATAAATAATTAAAACTATCTTTAATTTATATTTTCTTTTACTAACAATAAACTAAACTCAATTTGATTATTATTTATTGAAAACAAATAAATTGGATTGATTATTTAATAAAAAAAGATAAGTTTTAATTTCTAACTAATTAAGATATAATGTGGAATATTTATAAAAATAAGTGAGACCATTAACTGGGATAGCAAAATTATATTGGATTATTAATTAACATTTTAAAAAAATAACACCATATTAATTCAGAATATAACACGTATATGAATTGCACCAGAATTTAATCCAGAATATTACACGTGCAAAATGTTCATCAGTACTTTGTAGATTGTATAAAAATATTATTTTCGATGTAGAGGAAGTTGCTTGAGAAGAGGTTTTTTAATCAAAATTCGAAAGCAATACTTAGAAAAAAAATTCATATAAAATAGTATTCTAATAATGTATCCAATATTGATTACTGTATTTTGTATAAAATTCAAAAGATACTCTGTATATTGCAATTAAAAATTCGTTTTGCGCCCAGATCATAGGTTAATTAGAACAAATTTGTTTCCTTTGTGGGTAGATGGTATAGGTTTTTTAATATACGGGGTTTAATAAATTTTTTTATTATTTATATATATATATATAGAGGTCAGGTCATGTGTAAACATCCCTTAATGTGTTTTGTGTTAACAAATATAAGCCGTTGATTTATTGTAAATGGAAGGACGAGATTAATTACCGAAATTAATTAATTTTAATATGAAAAGATAAAAACTACCATTTTCTCCTAACACACGCGCGTGATATCCCAACCCAAATCCCCCCTTTTTTTGGACGATTAGAAAACAATCGTCTCTCACCCTCTTCATCGCATCTCATACTAGGGCAATTCCGGCGAAATTAGAGGGCGACTCCGGCGAATAGTGCTCATCCGAGAGTCGCACCTTTGGCTGTAACGCCTGTATAGTGAACCTAGTCGGTGGAGTCTGTAGGCGGCTTGAAGGGACACCACGATGACGCCATTGTAGCGCACCATCGAATTCGCCCCGGGTTAGGGATGAATGCGAATTTTCATTAGAGGGGAGTTGAAAGGGGATTAATTTGATTAATATTTGTTGTCTTGATATGAATATTGTAGAAATTTGAGTCACTGGTACGAAATAGGTCATGTTTCATACTCGGGGGACGTGATATGAATATTGGTGAAATGATTATTGACTTTGATGAATAATTGTGTTACTGTGTTGAATATTTCTTAAATTTTGCTGAATATTGATGAATATTTGGGAAATTGTGAATAATTGAGTAACTGTGATGAATATTTGAGTGATCGTGATGAATATTTGAGTGACTGTGATGAATATTTGATAAATTTTAACAAAAACTATGATGAATAATTGAGTAATTGTGATGAATATGTGAGTGACTGTGATGAATATTTGCTAAATTTTAACAAAAACTTTGATGAATAATTGAGTGACTGTGATGAATATTTGATAAAATTTGCCGAATATTGATGACTGCTTGGAAAATTATGAAGTTAAAAAACTTTGATGAATCTTCCTCTTCTTCACCGTTCGCTTGGATGAAACTGTCACGGATTTTCAGGGATTTTACATACCAGATTAATAGATCATGATCTTGATTTGTATGACCAAAAATCTTTTCAAAAAGGAAATTGGAGTAAATTGGCAAAAACAAAAAATAAGCGTATCCCACGCTTTTCTCTTTGGAGAATTCAAGCAGTTACATGTGCATCACACGCACTTCCCTTGTGAAATTGGATTAGTTTTCCCCGTGGGTCCCACTTTTTTATTAAAAATAAATTACTTAAATTCAGGATTAATCATAACCTTTGATTTTGATTCGATCAATGACCTATATTTATTAACACAAAACACAATAAAACTTGTAAACATTTGATCCATCCTCTATATATATATATATATATATATATATATATATATATATATATATATAGAGAGAGAGAGAGAGAGAGAGAGAGAGAGAGAGAGAGAGAGAGAGAGAGAGAGAGAGAGAGAGAGAGAGAGAGAGAGAGAGAATGGATTAAATGTTTACAAGTCTTAACATGTTTTGTGTTAACAAATAATGACCGTCTCCTTCTTGCTCCCATGGTGGATTCATGAATCCCTTTGCCCCAAAATTCACCATCCTCTGCTATCCAACTGAAGCCATCGTCGTTGTTGTCGCTGCAATCGTCAGAGTCATCCTTCTTCACCCGCCATCGCCTTCACCATCTGCTTCGAGTTTCCTTTGTCATTGATTGGAGGCAGCGAATTCCACCGGCCGCAGCCTTTGAATTCTGGCGGTCTCTGATTCCTCCGAAGGTGATTCCGGTGGAGGTGGCCTTTGAATTCCGATCAAGAGGCAATATTAGTTGTTTATCAAATTTACGGTGAGTAATTGAATTCCGATCAAATTGTTCCACTCGAGGCTGAGTACTATTCGTTGTGTAATTGATTTCCCATTCATTGTGTAATTTATTTCCTCACCTTTGAATTCCGATCAGATTGAATTACATTGAGTAATTGATTTCCTCATCTTTGAGTAATTGATTTCCCCAACATTGAATTCAAGAGGCACTATCCATTGATTAATTGATATTTAGATTTGAGGTTTGTATTCGTCAAATTTAAACACTTCAGATGGGTTTGATTCAATAATATTTAGTGAAGGTTCGATAATGTAAAAACAATGTAATAAGAAATACTCTAGAAGGGGGGTTGAATAGAGTATGCCCGTTTTTCGCAGAAAGTCTCAAGACTTTTGGAGCTTGTACCAAAACCTTTGAGATAAACCTGAATCACAAAGTTAAACAATTCGAACCAAGTGCGGAAATAAGGTAAAGCAATAAGTAAGGGACACGAGTAATTGTTTACGAGGTTCAGCACAACTTGGCCTACGTCCCCGCCTAGGGTTCTTCCACAACCCTAGGATTCAAAGGCTTTATTGATTGCTTAGCTTAGGATCCTAATAGCTCACCGAGAAGCCTCTCTCCTATACAATTGCAATCTAGTCAACTCATGTTCCCTTGGAGTCCTAGACCAATCTAGAAGAGCCCCACCTCTCTCAGCTATCTAGTACAATCCTCTAACTCTCGCAAATCAATAGCCTAGTGCAACTTTCCGAGTTGTAAACTCTCGAGTAACACTTGAAATAAATATATCCTATAAGCTCACAGTGACTCTCAAAGGCTTTGAAATAAACAAAAAACACTTGAGCGCTTAGCAGAGAGACACTTGGAAGACAGTTCGCTTGAATGAATGAAAGCTCGTGTGTAGCACTTGTGTGTTCTGTCTTCTCCTTCCTTTCCTTTATAAAAGAGCATGGAGCGTGAGGATCTTCATCACCAGATCTCCAACGGATCTTTGGAATCAGTTTGATCTTCAATCTTCTATATATGGATACTTTGAAACGCCATGATCTATTTTGAACTGATCTCCTCAACATGTATAAGGAAGGATGTAATCTCGAATATACTTCCTGAAATGGTTAGTCATACATATATATATATAATATAATGGAAGTATATAATAAGATAAAATAATATACGAATAATTAAGATAGGTTTTGTATTTCATCAACTGTTAATGCTCCAAGGCCTTTGACACAAACATCCTGTCAAAGCCTTTGAAACACCTATTCTGATTTTCATCAAGGGAGGGAGTTATCAATCTCCCCCTTGATGAAAGACAAAACCTGTGCATCCCTGCAACTTAGTCAAACAGATATATCATAAGTAAAATCGGACTAAGTACCTGCAAGGGTTAGACAAATGTTGGATCAAATAATTTTAAAGAAAGAGAACATCCAACTGAAAACCATAAATAAAAAACCAAGGTCTTCCAAGACCTTTAAGCAGAGGTTTTCAAAGTCTACCGATCATCTCCCCCTTTTTGTCTTTCAACAAAGGGCGGAGGAAAAAAACAGTCACCAGAAATTCACCAAAAGTTTTGAAAAAGTTTCCAACAAACCAGCAAAGTATCAAGTTTTCAGGGGTGGGATAGGGTGGGTTAAGGTTTAGGCTAAGTCATTCCAGAGCATCATCAGTGAGCCTCGTCCACAGTCCTTCCAGCATCATTGAAATCCCGCTCATCGTCGTCATCACCTCCTTCTGCAGCTCCTTAATATCCAGGCGAACTTCCTCCAAGCCCAACTCTAGGTTGTCCATGCGTTCATCGAAAGCTGGAGCAGTGGGAAAGGCTTTTGAAGGAGTGGCAAGACTCAAGGTCCCTTGGGGAGACCGAGTGATGCCAATCTTTTCAAGGCCTTTAGAGTCGAACTTACCCGTATGACGCAACTGTTCTTCATTTTTGACATCAATTCCAGAAGCTTTGAAGATAGGGGTCAAAAGGGTAGCAAAGGGGAGGGGAGAGCCTTTTCTGGCTTTTCTGGCATGAGCCATGGTTCCAAGGATAGTGTTGGCCAGATCAGGATCAAGGCCATTGAGAATGCGGTAGAGCAGAACCATGGCATTGTCGGTAAGGAGTGAGCCAGAGTTAAGACGGGGTAGGAGGCATCTAACAATGATGTTAAATGTAATTTTTACCTCAAGGGTTAGGGATGAGTGGGTGAGTTGCTTTGAGGTGCTGTTGGATGCTTTAGGTAGAAGATATTTGGCTCGGGCTAGGATGATGCAATTTTCTTTTGAGGGGTGGATTTCAGCAGGTGGAACTGGTGTAGGTAAGCCTAGGGAATCTGCAAAATCATTGGAGGTGAGAGAGATTCTAACCCCTTTGACGATAGACTCCAAAGACCAACCATCAGTGTCGTTCTTGGCTTTTAGGTTAATGTAGAAAAGTCGGGTAAGCTCGGGGTAGTAAACAGTCTCAAGGTTAAGAAGGTTCCAGGCTGGAGATTTTTTGAGGAGCTCAATGCAAGGTAACTTCAAAGCTTCAAAGAACTCAACATCTAAAAAATCAGAACAACTAATCTTACGAGTTCTAAACTCGTCTACCCACTTACCAGCAGTCTCAGCATCTTGAAACCAAGAGGGGGGCAAGGATTGATTTACCTGGATATAGGTCGGGGGGTCTGCATTCTTTCTGCGCGCAACTGTTGGAGCAGCTCTCTTGACAGGCGCTGCAAGACTCTTGACAGTGCCCTTCCTGGTGCGCTTGGGGGATGGAGGCTTGACAGGAGCAGGGGCTTTCCGCTTCTTCGGAGACGGGGGAGGAGGAGAAGGAGAGGGAGATTCTTCCTCCTCTTCCTCAGACCCCGAGTCCTCAGCGGACCCCGCGTCATCTCCTTCTAGTTCCTCGTCCTCTCCAGATCCCTCTTGCTCCTCTTCTTCTTCTTCTTCTTCCTCAGGCTCCACCTCGGATGGAACATCTTCGGCTTCGACTTCCTTCCGAATCCGCTCAGCTTCTTCCTCGGCCTCTTTCTTATCAAGTTCGGCCTCCTCATTTGCCTTTTTCTGCCTCAAGGCCTCCTCCTCAGCTTCCCTGGCAGCATCTCTTTCCAATGCGGCATCAAGGTCGTCTTCCTCCTCTTCCTCGTCCTCTTCCTCAACCAAGATCTTTCTCTTCCCCTTTTGTCTAGCACTCAGGGGTTTCTTAGCAGCGCGCTTCTGAGAGCCTTTGGGAGCCGTGGCCGTGCTCGCCGTAATGGTGCTCTGGACAACGGCTGGGATGATGGCTTGAGTAGCAAGTTCGGGTGTGGGAGAGGTAGCAGTGGCCTGGCGTCCCTTGGAGGTGGCGCCAAGTCTTCTGGGAGTGACAACTTTCTTGGTTTTGGGTGCCATGGAAGTAGTTGGTTAGGGTTTCTTGAGAGGCGATTGAGAGGTTGAAGATGAAGAAGTCAAAAGGGTTTGGATAATTTCTGAGGTGTGGAGTAATCGGGTACAGGATTTGGTTTAAGTAAAGAGAAAGGGTGACGGATTGATGGGACGGTTGAGAGTTCCAATGGGGGGAGGTAATGATACTTGCTAGTTTAAAACCTTCCAAATTCAAATTTCAAATAATCCAAATAAATAGGAGGGAGATAACTGAAAAGATTTTGTTCCAAAATAAAATATCTCCAACGGTTCAAGGATAAAAACGGATTTTTGAAATAATAAAAATAATTGATTAAATATTTAGGAAGATATTAACCAAAAATATGTGATCCGATATATGTACTCCACTGTTCAGTTTGCAGACCTTGACATAACTCTCAAAGGTCTTGACACTGAGTGGAGTTTATCTTTCGTAAAGGGAAAGCTCCCCCTACGAAAGTGCATCCTTGTTAAGCATCCTAATCTCTCGTCTTATGAAGGTGAACATGTCCTCTGCCAAAGGCTTAGAAAAAATGTCAGCCCATTGATAATCAGTAGAAATAAAGGATATGGACACATCACCTTTTTCAACATGATCTCTAATGAAATGATGCCTTACATCAATATGCTTGGTCCTTGAATGCTGAACAAGATTCTTAGTGATGGATATGGCACTTGTACTGTCACACTTAATTGGGATACCTTTGAGGTTGATGCCAAGATCTCGCATTTGTTGAGCTATCCAAAGGATTTGGGAGCAACAGGCTCCAGCTGCAATGTATTCGACTTCTGCAGTGGATAGAGCAACTAAATTTTGCTTCTTTGAGTGCCAACTGATCAAGGATGCTCCTAAGAATTGGCAACATCCTGATGTGCTCTTCCTATCCACCTTGTAGCCTGCAAAATCTGCATCAGAATATCTAATTAAAGTGAAATCCATTTGCTTTGGGTACCATAGTCCAAGTTCCTTAGTGCCATTGAGATATCGAAAGATCCTCTTCACAGCCACGAGGTGAGATTCTTTAGGATCAGCTTGAAACCTAGCACACATGCAAACACTAAACATGATGTCAGGTCTACTAGCCGTGAGATATAATAAAGATCCAATCATTCCTCGATACTCCTTTTGATTGACACTTATTCTAGTCTTGTCTTGATCTAGTGACAATGTAGAGCTCATGGGAGTCTTGGCTGCCTTGGATTGATCCATCTTGAACTTCTTCAGGAGATCCTTAGTGTACTTGCTTTGATTGACGAAGATCCATTTCTTGGATTGATGAACTTGTAACCCCAAAAAGAAGTTGAGTTCACCCATCAAGCTCATCTCAAATTCACTGCACATGATGTCAGAAAATTCCTTGCACAAAGATGTGTTAGTAGCACCAAACAATATATCATCAACATAAATTTGGATAACCAAGATGTCCTTTCCTTTGGTCTTGATAAAAAAGAGTTTTGTCGATCAACCCCCTTTTAAAATCATTTTCTAAAAGATATTTAGACAAGCGCTCGTACCAAGCTCTTGGGGCTTGTTTCAAACCATAAAGCGCCTTGTCAAGTTTGTAAACATGATTGGGGAATTCTGAGCTTTCAAAACCTGGAGGTTGAGCAATATAAACTTCTTCCTCTAAGAAACCATTAAGAAAAGCACACTTGACATCCATTTGATATAACTTTATGCTCATGAAAGATGCAAATGCTAATAAAATGCGAATGGCTTCAAGCCTGGCTACGGGAGCAAAGGTCTCCTCGTAGTCAATACCTTCCTCTTGATTGTAGCCTTGGGCAACAAGCCTTGCCTTGTTCCTCACAATCTTACCATTCTCATCCAGCTTGTTTCGAAATACCCATCGAGTGCCAATGATTGATTGATGCTTTGGTCTAGGCTTCAAAGTCCAGACTTTGTTCCTCTCAAATTCATTAAGTTCACTTTGCATAGCTATAATCCAGTCTGGCTCCTGAAGTGCCTCATTTACCTTCTTTGGAATAAGAGAAACAAACGCGTTAAAAGCACAAAGATCTTTAAGTTTAGAACGAGTTTGAACACTAGAAGTAGGGTCAGAAATGATATCCTTTAATGAGTGTGATGAGGAGTATTTGAATTTCCTTTTGCTAGTCTCAGCTCCTTGATTCGTCACACCATCAGCATTGATTTGTGGTACATCTGACTCCGTGGTCCTGTTAGGTTCAGTTACAGCAGTTTCTGACGTCTCAACACTGTTGGATCGGACACTAAGGGCTTTGGATGAATCTTCAACACCTTGGGCCAATTCTTCAGTGTTAAGAATCGGTTCCTGCATGTTCCTTTTCTCTGTGTTCATGGTAGCAGCATCATCACCTTCCTCGTTCTCTTCATGGATATTAAGATCTATATCTGCAACACTTTCACTCAAAGCACCGTCATTGCATTCATAAAAAATAACATGTAAACTTTCTTCAACAACCTGGGTCCTTTTATTGAAGATTCTATAAGCTTTGCTACTCGTGGAATAGCCAAGAAATATACCTTCATCACTACGCGCATCAAATTTCCCAAGGTTAGCTTTTCCATTGTTATGAACAAAACAAGTACAGCCAAAGGGTTTAAAATAAGATATAAGTGGTTTGCGACCTTTGAAAAGTTCATAAGGAGTTTTCTTTAAGATAGAACGTATAAGACAACGATTTAAAATGTAGTTAGCCGTGTTAAAAGCTTCAGCCCAATAGGTTTTTGGTAATGCATTTTCTAAAAGCATAGTCCTTGCCATATCCTCTAAGGTGCGGTTCTTGCGTTCCACAACCCCGTTTTGTTGAGGTGTCCTAGGAGCAGAAAAGTTATAGGAGATGCCATATTTAGCACAAAACAAATCAAATTGAAGTTGATCAAACTCCCTACCATGATCACTCCGAATAGACACTATGGGCTCATTTCTTAAAGTTTGCAACTCCTTACAAGGTTTTGAAAACTCAAATAAGGCCTCTGATTTTTCTTTCAAAAATGCAACCCAAGTATATCTTGAAAAATCATCGACAACAACTAGCATGTACTTTTTACCATTGGGAGATTTGACTCGCATAAGACCACGTAAATCCATATGTAAAAGTTCAAGGGGTCTAGAAGAACTTACAACCTTTTTGGGTTTGAAGGAGCTACATGTTTGTTTACCTCGTGTGCAAGCATTGCACATGTCAATACCTTTGAAGTCTATCTCAGGTAGCCCTCTTACAAGCCCTTTGGACACAAGCTTCTGTAGTGTATGTGGACTCACATGACCGAGTCTCCTGTGCCAAAGCTTTGGATCATCCGTCAAAGCCTTTAAACAGGTTAAGCTTCCTTGTGCCACTTGATCAGCATTTACAGCGTATATGTTGTTGTAACGATATGCAGTCAATATAACATCACATGTATCATCTCTGCACACTATACATCTTTTCTTGTTAAATCTGACATTGTTACCACTATCACATAATTGAGAGACACTAAGCAGATTATACTTCAAACCATTAACAATATAGACATTTTTAATACTATGGCTGAAATCACTTCCAACACTACCAATACCAACAATGTCGCATTTCCCTTTGTCACCAAGAGTGATTGTTCCCGTGGATTGCTCCTTTAGATCATGAAAGAGAGAGCTCTTCCCACTCATATGCCTCGAACATCCACTATCAATAATCCATTTGTGTTCTTTCACCTTGGTGATTTCCTGCAAGACAAACATCAACCTTTGTGGCTAGACCAATAAGCAAATTTGGATCCATTGTTGGGGTAAACCATATTTGGTAAAATAGTGCCTTTTGGGAGCCAAATTTGTGTTATCCGTTATTTTCTCAAATGAACAGGAAATGTATTACGAATAATGTATGGATCCTTTCTTCTATAAGGGCAGGTCTCTTTTACATGTCCCTTTCTAGCACAATGGTGACATATATGAGAGGTTCTGCTTCCTTTAGCCTTTACAAAAGTGGTAATGTGTTGCTTCTTTAAAAACATTGGATTGTAACCAATACCACTTTTGTTTAGAGAGCTTTGTTGCTCACCCAACATCTTATCGAGAGTGCCTTTGGATTTGGTAAAACTTATGAGGGCTGTCTGTTGGTCTAGAATCTTATTATTCAGGGAGATCTTCTCGTTCTCTAAGTCATGATGATCATTTCTTAGAGAGGAGAGATCTTGCTTGAGTTCAGATTTCTCCGAGTCAAGCGTCTTGACTTTAATGTCAAGACCTGAATAAGAAGCTTCAAGACCTTTGACCCTCATAGACAGATCCTCAATAGTTCTTTCCTGGTCCACAGTTCTCTTCATAAGAATGTTAGTTTGGGCAATAAGCTTCTCTTCATTGGAAATCATATTTGAAAGGAATTCCGATAATACCTCTTTTGGACTTTCCATAAGTTCTCTTACAGTAGCTTCAAGCATTTCATCGTGGGATCCACCTTCTGAGGCCATAAGACAGATGTTGGCCTTCTCATCATCGGAGTCAGAGTCGGAATCACTCCAAGTAGCCACCATGTCTTTCTTCTTCCATTTGTCACCTTTCTTGGGCTGGCTCTTTGTCTTTTGAGGGCAGTCCTTCACAAGATGATCTGTTTCACCACATTCAAAACAAGACAACGGTTTAGTCTTCTTTTCATACTTGTTGTATTGAGGCTTACCTCGAAATTTTGAAGACTCTGATCCCTCCTTGTTGTTGAATTGCTTCTTCATTTTGAGAATTCTAGCCAGGCCTCTTGTGATAAGAGCAAAAGGATCATCCTCATCGTCATCGTCATCTTCGGAATCAGATCCATCCTCGGACTCATCCTTCTTAGACTTGAGTGCCAAGTTCTTAGTGCTGGTTGGAAGTTCTCCATCGTCTTCATTAAGGATCATCTCCTGCGTGATCAGCTTTCCAAGAAGGTCATCAAGGGGTAGAGTGGTGAGGTCCTGAGCTTCCTCTATAGTTGTTACATTTGGACCCCATTTCTCCTTTGGAAGGCACCTCAGTATCTTCCTTACTTTCTCGACGTTGGTAAAGCTCTTGCCGAGATAGTCAAGGTTGTTGGTGATTTCTGTGAATCGTGTGAACATGGCCTTGATTGACTCATTAGACTTTATCTTAAAGAGCTCGTACTTTTGATGGAAGATGCTAATCTTGGTGTCTTTTACTTGGCTCGTTCCTTCATAGGTGACGACCAACTTGTCCCAAATCTCTTTAGCTGACCTACAAGAAGAGATACGGTTAAACTCATCAGTGCTAAGACCACAATAAAGTAAGTTAATAGCCCTGTAGTTCTTGGAGATGGTTTCAAGATCTGCTTGGTTGTATTTAGACTCCTTCTTTGCAACTTTGATGTCATTTGGTCCATCCTTCTCTGAAATCTTCGGACCATTCTCTATAATGTTCCAAAGCTCTAGATCTTGGTCTATGATGAACATCTTCATCAAAGTTCTCCAGTGGACAAAGTTGTTTCCTACAAAGAGTGGCGGTCTGCTTGTGGACCTTCCCTGTGCAAATCCTCCGCTTGCTTCACCAGACATGATCGAAAACTCACAAGATTGTTAGATTAAAAACAGTGAGTAAAGCTCTGATGCCAATTGAAGGTTCGCTAATGTAAAAACAATGTAATAAGAAATACTCTAGAAGGGGGGTTGAATAGAGTATGCCCATTTTTCGCAGAAAGTCTCAAGACTTTTGGAGCTTGTACCAAAACCTTTGAGATAAACCTGAATCACAAAGTTAAACAATTCGAACCAAGTGCGGAAATAAGGTAAAGCAATAAGTAAGGGACACGAGTAATTGTTTACGAGGTTCAGCACAACTTGGCCTACGTCCCCGCCTAGGGTTCTTCCACAACCCTAGGATTCAAAGGCTTTATTGATTGCTTAGCTTAGGATCCTAATAGCTCACCGAGAAGCCTCTTTCCTATACAATTGCAATCTAGTCAACTCACGTTCCCTTGGAGTCCTAGACCAATCTAGAAGAGCCCCACCTCTCTCAGCTATCTAGTACAATCCTCTAACTCTCGCAAATCAATAGCCTAGTGCAACTTCCCGAGTTGTAAACTCTCGAGTAACACTTGAAATAAATATATCCTATAAGCTCACAGTGACTCTCAAAGGCTTTAAAATAAACAACAAACTCTTGAGCGCTTAGCAGAGAGACACTTGGAAGACAGATCGCTTGAATGAATGAAAGCTCGTGTGTAGCACTTTTGTGTTATGTCTTCTCTTATAAAAGAGCATGGAGCGTGAGGATCTTCATCACCAGATCTCCAACGGCTCTTTGGAATCAGTTTGATCTTCAATCTTCTATATATGGATACTTTGAAACGCCATGATCTATTTTGAACTGATCTCCTCAACATGTATAAGGAAGGATGTAATCTCGAATATACTTCCTGAAATGGTTAGTCATACATATATATATATATAATATAATGGAAGTATATAAGAAGATAGAATAATATACGAATAATTAAGATAGGTTTTATATTTCATCAACTGTTAATGCTCCAAGGCCTTTGACACAAACATCCTGTCAAAGCCTTTGAAACATCTATTCCGATTTTCATCAAGGGAGGGAGGGAGTTATCATTTAGATACATTGATATATTTAGATTTATAATTTATTAAATATTCGACAATTTCAGAGTAATTATTCGTTGATAATCAAGAATTGTTCATATATATGGGACAATGAGATATAGGTTTTTTGAAATTCAAACTCATGAATTTATCGACTATTCGGCAAGTCCAGAGTCACTATTCATTGATAATTAGAAATTATTCATATGTATAGGGGCAATTATATGTAGTCATGTTGAAATTCAAACTCAGTCTAAAATTGTTAATGAATTTATTGACTATTCGGCAAGTTCTGAGTCACTATTCGTTGATAATAAGGAATTATTCATTCACTGGTTTTTGTATTACTTTGTGTAAAATTGTTTATGAATTTATCGACTATTCAGCAACTTCAGAAGCACTATTCATTTATAATAAAGAATTATTCATTTGTATGTCGGTAAATAGATGTGGGTTTCTTGAAATTCAAACTCTGTGTAAAATTGTTCATGAATTTATCGACTATTCGACAAGTTCATAGTCACTATTCGATGATAATAAGGAATTATTCATTTGTATTTTTGTAATTAGACGTGGGAAATCAAGAATTGCATTTACATACTCTTTGATCCTAGCGAATAATTACTATCGACTTAACGAATAATTACTATCAACTTAACGAATAATTACTATCAACCTGGTGAATAGTTGAAAAATTGACCAACCCTTTTGTTATTATCTAAACGATAACTCCTCTTTACAAACGAATAATAACGATCAATTTAATGAATAATTACTGGAAAAAATATCTAACAAGGTATTACGGTTAAAAAAAAGAAACAAAGAAAAAGAAACAAAAATTACAACGCACGTGCTTCAATATTGCAACGCACGGTTAAACACCAAATTAGCAATGGGACCCACGCTTTTTAAAATAAAATAAATAAGAAAAAATTGGATTAATCTCAACTCTCCATTTCATCACTATAAAGGGTCCAGATTTATTAACACAAAACACATTAAGGGTTGTTAACACTAGACCTAACCTATATATATGTGTGTGTGTGTGTATTCAAAAATAAAATCTTATCATTATATAATCAATCTTCATTAGTAAAGATAAAATAACTAAAGATAAAATTAAAGATAAAATGAAAGATGTTGTAATGATTTAAGATATAAGGTTGAATATTTTTATATATAAAAAACCTAATTAAGAAATAAGATTACACTAGATATTATTGAATCTAAAAAGATAAGTTTTTTTACCTAACTATATTGGTGACATCTAAGCAAAAATAATCCCGTTTTAATCCAGAAAATTCTATGGATGCGAGACGCACCAGAGGCCGTTTCAGACCTCTACTTTAGTATTATACAAGATTTTTCATAATTTAGTCGGAGAAAAGAACATCTTTCGAGGTTACGGATTCAATCCTTCTCTTCCAATATAATGGCATACGACCACTTATTTAATACACTACAGAGTATATTATATTAGTTGTTCATTTTATGATACTTCTTAATTTATGGTTTTTAGGATATGTAATTGTTTTAGTAATTACTAGTGCAATACCCGTGCCTTGAAGGCACGAGAGTTTGATCTATTTTAATTTGACTTCGGTGAAAATCACAAATTGTGATAAAAACCGCGAGGACTACTTTATAAGATTTATTTGAAACATGTGCTAAAAAGCTCAATCACACGGTGACTTTACAACTCAGTTTAACCTAAAAATCATGCTAAAAACTCCAGTTTTAAAATAACACACGACTTTATAGTTCGGTCAAGCCTAAAAATCGTGCTAAAAACTCATGTTTTAAAATTACATAGTGACTTTATAACTCGGTTTTATTCAGAAACGAACTAAAATTTGTAACTTTATAGATCAGTTATATTTAGAACCGGGCTATAAAGCAAGTGAACCGGACAAAAAAGTCGGTCCTCACATGTTTTTACCACAATTTTGATTTTCACCGGAGCGCACCCCTCTATATAATACTATATTAATATATACTTGTTTACAATAAAAATATGTATAAACTATTTTTTTATAATTTATAAATTAGTTGAAAAGAGATACAATATAAAATTTGAAAATGATTTAATAAAATAAAGTAGTAATAATACTCAAACACACCATCTAATATAATTTGAAATAAATATATAATTATTATCATTAGGTTAAATCTAAAAAGGAAAATATAAGCTCTCATATAAAGATTAAAAAAATCATAAGCACATGATTGTGCGAATACTTTTAAAGTTATGTAGATATACATAACGTAATTATTATTTTTATGAGAAAGATGGATAATCTAGAAAGAGAGGGAAATAAAGAGTAAAAATAAAGGTAAGATGGTAAAAAAACAAGATCTTAAAGGGTAGAAAAGTGATCTAAGAAGTCTCATCCACGATGCAAAATAAGCATTAGTAATCCTTGTACATTTTAAAATATTATTTATTTTTCGATAGTCATTTAAGATGTCTAAAATAAGTAAATTACAAAAAAAAACTTTTAACTTTTGCAAGCCATAAGATATTGAAAGAGGGAATTGTATTAAATAACCCCCAATCCGGTTTGGTTTGCATGCCTAATGATGCGGATCAAGATGGCCTTTTATGGGTCAAACAATGATCTTGATCCAGGCAAGCTCTCAAGAACGATTCAAGGGCTATTGATGGCGAAGAGTGTCGTCCTCAAAAGGAGGAAGAAGGCTCCATCATGGAACAAGATTCAAAGGAGCAAGGTTCAAAGGAGCAAGGTGAGCTAATGTTCAAGTTTGAGTTCGTTCTTAATGGGTTGACAGCATATCGACGTCTCTGTAAAATGCGGTCAACCCATTAAGAACGAACTCAAACTTGAACATTAGCTCACGTTGCTCCTTTGAACCTTGCTCCATGGTGGAGTCTTCTTCCTCCTTTTGAGGATGACACTCTTCGCCATCAATAGCCCTTGAATCGGTCTTGAGAGATCGCCTGGATCAAGATCATTGTTTGACCCACAAAAGGCCATCTTGATCCGCATCACCTAACCCACTACCCGGTACAATTTACAAGGGTTAACCCCCCCCCCCCCCCTAAAAATTTGCAAGATAGCCAGTTGAAAAAAGGGGGTGAAACCGGTTGTTGGGGGTAATTAAAGAAGGGAGAGAGCGAACGTGGAAGGGAGTAGGAGAGAGATGACGGTTTTTAAAGACCTGTCACTTCAACTGCATAAAACAGAGAGGAGAGATGGCAATAGGCAGGAAACCGCCATTGGAGATACGAAATCGGAGAGGAAGAACAACCGAAGGAAGTAGACGAACCTGCGAGTAAGGAGAAGAAGAAGTCGGCGGTTTGCAAGAAATTAAAGCCGATAGTGTTTAGAAGACCACCCCGATATCATTTAGAAGAGAGGGACTGACGATTAGCAAGTAAGTAAACCATAACTCTACCGATTTAGTACCTATTGCAGAAATTGAAAGGAGGAGGGACCAATTGAAGAACCTAATTTGTTTGCCATGGTTTACAATTGGATGAAAGGGTGGAATATCCGCCCCTATCATGTAGGAAGTGACCGGCGTCAAGTATGAAAACAATGGGTGGAAATGTGGGAACGGGGGGTGTTCACGACGGGGAGAGAAGGGAAGTACCATTTCCGTGATGATATGGTTAAGACCACGATGTGGGAAGCAAATTAGGGGAAATCGACACATGTATTATGTGAATTTGGGAAAATTGGTAAAAATGGGGAAATGAGGGTAATTGGGAAAATTGGTGAGATTGGGGAAATTGGATCGATTATTATAGAGGGAAATTGGGGAACGTTGATGTGGGTTCAAAAATTTCAGGAACAAGTTATTAAGTGTGATTACTTTTGTAAAACCTTCAACCATTGAATGGATACGCTGTTACATTCTTTCATGTCATGTTTTAAATATTTAGTTGGCATGTTTAATATTTCTCCTGTCTTGTAAATATGCAAACTTGCACGAAGTATATTTTGTGGAAGCTATAAAATGCTTACAAAGTTTTCTCTGAATACAGCGACATCTGGTATGGTTAAGGTAAAAATTTACTTGGAGTGTGATAAGTATATGGTGATATATGGTTTCTGTCATGTTATATGCTCAGGTGACCTGTTATATAACCTTACCGTCATGTGCATTGTGACTGGTGTGATGATAATGAGCAAATGTTTGTAGAATGCTAATGTATTGCTCCCCAACCTGCAGGGTATCAAAGAAGAACATGGCTGGTTCAGCAAAGGAAGGATTACGGAGACGCCGACAACAGGCGAGGTATGGTTTGTGTAGTGTCGAACAAGGGTAGAGTGTTTTACAGATGAGTGGCTCTAACATTCCACCCCACCGTGCATGAGATTTATGTCGTCCCCGACGATCGGCATTTCAAGTGTCGGTGCAATCAATACACATAGCCCTAGGTCCTTCATAGCATGCATTTAGGTAGGCATAATAGGTTGCATTTAGCTTAGTTATGATGCATATCAAACATGTTTTAAGTATAATTTGCATATTTGTTCTCTATGTGGTTGGAGTCGGAATCTACACGCTTTTATTGATTATTCCAAATAATTGTGGATCTGATGATGAGACATGGGTTGATAACGCATTAGATCAGAATGTCTAGTTGATCGAAGAAGCTTACATGAAGATCCCAAGAGGTCCTGAGAAGAAGAAGCGAACCTAAACGAAGAACAAATCTGCAGAAGTTATCGTCGGACATGCTGAACTTGTTTTGCACTTTCTGGAGGCCTCGGTTGTCCGATTGAATATTATGACCATGCGTTAGGAAAGCTCTTTCAGAGAACTACAACTTTCATGTTGACAAGAAGAGCAAATTCAGGAGAGATTTTCCGTGAAAGGCCGATGCAGCGGCCGCTAGATGTATGCCGCGGCCGCAGCAGAGCAGCAAGGCAGCGGGTTTGGAAGAAGTTGCGGCTGTGGCCGCAGTATATGCAGCGGTCGCAGCATGGGTTGCCAGCGCGACGCCGTTTCGTTTAATGAAAGCCTAGTTTTAAATTTTAGTTGTATTAAGGCCGACTAGACTTATTATAAGACCGATTTTTGTGTTATTTCCATTCACTTCTATTCTATTCTACATTCAACACACAATTTAGAGATTGAGCGATGTCTTCCATGAGGAACTAAACTCATCTGTTCTTCCTGCAATTTGAAGCTTTATTTGGATTGATTGTGAGTTTCTAATTCTCGTTCCTTGTTTCCTATATTTGAATGCTTCAACTTCTTCGTTCTTGATTGTTTATTGAGTTGTTCTATCTTTCCTGATCAACTTGTTAGATCAATTTAATTGCTAAGATTTTGTACATTCCTGATTGTGAACCTTAACATAAGTAGCAAACTTGTCCCTTTATGGCTGATTGAACTAATTGGATAAGTAGGAAGTTGGATGTGTTGTTAAATCCCTCTTTAGGGATTGCAAATACCTTGGCTAATCTTTGGACTTAAAGCTATCAATTGGGTTAAATCCTTCTTTAGAGACTGTTCGATTGATAAGGGTTTCTAAGACTGATTGGACTAGTAACTATATTAGGTCGGGACAAGGGCATTCATAGGAAACTTAATAAGACGAGAAGAAGTTACAAGGATCGCTTCAACCAAATAAAGTGAAAAATTGTAGGTAGAATTGGTTTTCATAATTGTCTAAATCAAAATCATTTGCTCTTGCTTTCTTCAATCTGCTTTGATAAAAGACGGAACCTTAACACTTAAAAACCCCTCATTTGGTTACATTAATTGACATCTAAATCATACTTGGATAATAACTTTCCCTGTGGATCGACCTCTTACTTATTGCTATACTAGTTATAGTTTTGAGTTTTCTTTGACGGATCAACGGCAAGTTTTCTTTCTGTCAAATTTGGCGTTGTTGCCGGGGAATTTTAATTAACTCTTGTGTGTTTTTGGTGTGGACAGTCTTATATGGTCCATACCCGTGCTACAAATTCTTCTTTGTAGAAAGTATTGCAGAAATGGCTAACGACGCAAATCGTACTCTAAAGGAGCTTGCTGCTCCTGATCTGGCACAACAACCCTTAGCAATCCAATTCCCTGCGCTAGGGGAAGGAGTAAACTTTGAGCTTAAGTTTGGGGTAATTCATCTTCTACCCAAGTTTCATGGGTTGAGTGGGGAGGACCCCCACAAGCATCTGTCTGAGTTCCATACTGTGGTAGTTGGGATGAAACCTGAGAACGTCACTGCAGAGAAAATCAAACCGAGAGCATTCCCTTTCTCTTTGAAGGATGATGCGAATGAGTGGTTCTTCTATCTACCACCTGGATCTATTACTACTTTGGCTGAGATGAAGAGAGTCTTCCTAGAGATGTACTTCCCTGCAACAAAGCTAAATGCCTCGAAAAGGTCAATCAGCATCATTGAGTAGTACTCGACGGAGTCCATTCATGAGTACTTTGAGCGTTTCAAGAAACTCTGCGCTAGCTGCCCATGCCATGAGTACTCTCAAAAGGATCTGGTTCTCTTTTTATTCAATGGGGTTACTGATGGAGAGCGCAAAACGGTGAATTCCTGTTGTGGGGGAAACATGCTGAATAAGACGCCTGTTGCAGCTTGGGAAGTGTTTAAGGAGCTTTCTGAGGGCTCTAGGCACTTCAACAAGAGCACTCGTGGTAGAGGTGTACTTGCTATTGATGCCCCAGTGGCTGCATTACAGACTGACATGGCAGAGATGAAAGAGATTATCAAGAAGCTGGTGGTTGACATAGCATCTCAGCAGTAGAAAGCATGTGAATTATACAGCGATCTATTCCATCCTATGGATGTGTACTCAACTTCGCAAGAACCTAGTATTGAATTGAATGCAATTGGGAATTTTGCTCCACAAAGGCCTAGGCAAGGCAACTTTGGTAATCCTGGGCACTTCAACAATAATAATTACAATGGAGGCTATCAGCAGGGCTATGGTTTTGGCAACTACCAAGAACATTTCAACCAACAAGGAGGGCATCATGTGAGGCCACACCAATAGTTTGACCTTCGTCAGGGAGGACAGCCTCAGGCAAGTGCACCTGATGGAAATCCACTACAATCCCTCACACAATTCGTCATGAACCAGGCTGAACGCACAAAGAAATTGGAGACGTGCACTAAGACCCTCGCACAGGCAGTCTTGATAACGCATTAGATGGAGTCATAATCTACATGCTTTTATTTATTATTTCAGATAACTGTGGATCCGATGATGAGACATGGGTTGATAACGCATTAGATGAAAATGTTGAGTTGATCGAAGAAGCTTACATGAAGATCTCAAGAGGTCCTGAGAAGAAGAAGCGAACCTAAACGAAGAACAAGTTTGCAGAAGTTGTCGCCGGACATGCTGAACTTGTTTTGCACTTTCTGGAGGCCTTGTTTGAGTATTATGACCATGCGTTCGAAAGCTCTTTCAGAGAACTACAAATTTTCTATTGACAAGAAGAGCAAATTCGGGATAGATTTTTCATGAAAGGCCAATGCAGAGGCAGCTGCATGTATGCCGCGACCGTAGCAGAGCAACAAGGTAGCGGGTTTGGAAGAAGTCGCGGCCGCGGCCCCAGCATATTCAGCAGCTGCAGCATGGGTTGCCAGCGCGACGCCGTTCCGTTTAATGAAACCCTAGTTTTGAATCTTAGTTGTTTTAAGGCCGATTAGACTTATTATAAGGCCAATTTTTATGTTATTTCCATTCACTTCTATTATATTCTACGTTTATCAGACAATTTAGAGATTGAGCGATGTCTTCCATTAGGAACTAAACTCATCTGTTCTGCCTGCAATTTGAAGCTTTATTTGGATTGATTGTGAGTTTCTAATTCTTGTTCCTTGTTTTCTACATTTGAATGCTTCAACTTCTTCGTACTTGATTGTTTATTGAGTTGTTCTGTCTTGCCTGATCAACTTGTTAGATCAATTCAATTGGTAAGGTTTTATAGATTCTTGATTGTGAACCTTAACCTAAGTAGCAAACTTGTCCCTTTAGGGCTTATGGAACTAATTGGATAAGTAGGAAGTTGGATGTTTTGTTAAATCCCTCTTTAGGGGCTGCAAATACCTTGGCTAATCTCTGGACTTAAAGCTATCAATTGGGTTAAATCCTTCTTTAGGGACTTTTCGATTGATAAAGGTGTCTAGGACTGATTGGACTAGTAACTATATTAGGTCGGGATAAGGGCATTCTTAGGAAACTTAATAGGACGAGAAGAAGTTAAAAGGATCGCTACAACCAAATAAAGTGGAAAATTGTAGGTAGAATTGCTTCTCATAATTGTTTAAACCAAAATTATTTGCTCTTGCTTTGTTCAATCTGCTTTGATAAAAGGCGGAACTTTCAAACTTAAAAACCCCCCATTTGGTTACTTTAATCGACATCTAAATCATACTTGTATAATAACTTTCCCTGTGGATCGACCTCTTACTTATTGCTATACTAGTAATAGGTTTGAGTTTTCTTTGACGGATCAACGACAGGTTTTCCCTCCGTTGGTCTTTTTAAAACTCGACCGGTACCTGACCACCTCAGACTGGAACTGTTTGTGTGAAAGCCAGTTTGGCGGCATTACGAGGCTTGGTTTCAAAGTTGAGTTCTCAGCACAACTAGTCCACTACGTCCTGAAGCGGCAGTTGCGGTCGAAAAAGGAGCATGAAACCTGGTAAATGATCTAGAGCTCCATTGTCCGGTTCTCCGTCGCGGAGTTCACGCTCGTGACCAGAGTGAAGTGCTCGTCTATCGTGCTGCGGACCGTCGACACTGAGGCGGACAGGGCTTCCTGCTTAGAGTTGTGAGGGAAGGAGAAGATGAGGATGGAAAACTTTGAGTTGGAGTACAAAGTGACGATGAAATCCGAGCGTTCCCCCGCCAAGCGCTTTAAGTACGCGCTCATAATGCTGGTGGAGGGGGTGCTCGTCGCGAAGGAACCCCGCAACTATATTCAGGGGTGGGTTGTGAACATGGTGTCTGACACTGAGGCGTTCTTGCATTACCCGTGGGGGCGTCTGTGCTACGAACGAACCCACGAGTTCCTCTACTGGGCTGTTGAGCGCAAACTCCAGCATGGGGTCTGCGGCTCTTGCCCGTCGTACTTGTTAGTCGGCTTCCCCCTTGCATTCCAAGTATGTATAGGAAGCTCACTTGACAATTATTTATTTATACTGGACACTTAGGCATGGTCACTGGGCATGGTCACTGTGCAATGTAAAATGCAAACTGAACACGATTATATATATCCAAAGTGTCCACATGTCATCACCTGCGTTTTTTTTTAGTTATGGGTGTACGAGGCTATGTGCCCAGTCGCAAGACAATTTGTAACCACCAGCAACGACATACTCTACCCTCGGCGCCTACGGTATAAGTCAAAAGAGCACAATATCATGTACGATTTTGTTGCCTCCCTCATCCAGAAGTCGAACGATGAGCTGGGCATGTTCGACCAGGTTGACGTTGTTCGGACAGTCCTCCTCCCGGATGGCGAGGAGATGCGGAAGGGGGTTGTCCTTGGCGCCTTCTTCATGACAGAGAAGCCGGATAAGTTCTTCGACGACCTCGTGGAGGAGTTCAAAGCGCAACATGGGCCGAGCACGACAGAAGCATCTAGGTCAGGCACGGAGGATGAGGGAAGTATGACGGCTACCCATGTGGATGTGTCAAGGATTTTGTCTAAGATGGATGAAATGGGGAGGATCATAATGTCAAGGTTTAACGAGAGGATGCAAATGGTTGAGGCGTCGATGCATGAACTGAAAAGGGCGGTGTTGGGGAAGAAGCAAGCCGAGGAAAAGGATGGAACCCATGGGGAGGAAACCGAACATGTTGAGGTGCAATCGAAGGAGGTAAGATGTTCAACATGTCATGTCAGTATACACAACCGTCATATATAAGAATATAGGCGTCATGTTAACATCATTCCCATATTTGCGTAGGGTGACGAAACTGTTAAGGAAATGAGCCCGAAATCGGGAACCGATGCAGATCGACAAGAAACCACCCAGACAACCTCTGAGGTAAGTACTCTAACTGAAACGGTGATGTCAGTTTTATGAATGACGGTGACACGAACTCATTATCTGAAGGAGAAGGGTAAGAATAAGGGCACGGGCCCTGGGGATACGGAAATGGAGAAGGATTCTGAGCGAGAAGCACCCCCCAAAGAAACACCAACCACACAGGTAAGTCATCCCTGTTGTACTGCGATGTCAGTGTCGACAATGGTCTCGACACTAAGTTATTTTCCATCTGTGAGTAGGGTGAGGAAGTTTTGAAGGAAAAGGGTCAGACTGATAGCACAGGGCATGGGGAAATGGTAAGAGCGACCGATGTTGAGCCAGAAGCATCCACCACCGTCACAACCACTGAGGTAAGCCATCTGACGCCTAGTGTCATGTAAAGTCAGTTAATTTTCATGTCAACAATGATGTGTTGTCATGTATTAGGATCGGGCTAATGTGGTTGAGGTGTTGGTTGAGGGCTCTAATACGGAGGCCAAAGGGCTTGGGGACACGACAACCGTCTCTGAGCCAAAAGCAATGTTGTAGGAGGAAATCGAGTTCAATAAATAAGAATATAAATCAAACCGGATTATGCCCAAGCAAATAATTACAAGACCTCCTCCGGATGTAGCAGCGGGAAGTCAGGATCGATCCACGAGGAAGCATGTCAGCGGATCTCCGGCAGCGGAAGAATCTCACGAGTGGTTGTCGACTTTAGGGGTACTCGACCTCGACTAGGTGGTAGTCGGCAGAGTTCAGCACAGTCGATTTCGAGCAAGCAGAAGACTCTGGGTGGTGGTCGACGTCTAGTAGCCTTACTCGACGTCGAGTAGGTTGGTCGTAGTCGAGTAACTGGTCGAGTACTGCAGAGACACAGAAGCAACAACGATCTTGCTCGATCGAAAGTCAGTGGTCGAAGTCGACCAAGGGGTGGTCGAAGTCGAGTAGGCAACAATAACTAAACGAATGCAAATCTCAAATTTAAACAATGTATGAAAAAAGACGTCCAAGATCGGGGTTTGCAACAACGATAACCAAACATGCATAAGGCAAGAATAAGAGGAATAATCATGCGAATCACATCGAAGGATTAATCTTTCGCCTTTTCCAACAATTAGACAACTCTTTCAAGAAACCCTAATTGTATCTACCGATTGTATGTTTATAATCCAAGTCATTAGCATGGATCTCTATTAAATAGGTAATAAACACATAAAAGGTAGTGGATGGTCATAGCATAACAAAGATGGAATCTTTAAATCAAACACGCTAGGCTATCGTCGGGCTCGCCCCGACCCTAGTAGTCGGTGGACTACTCGCTCTTCATGGCAATCGCAGACATCATTGATGAAAAAGAAACTTCCATTAAAATAAAGTAGTGCTTACAACCAAACGAAGCCAATTCCGCTCCCGCTTCACAACTTCCCTTGACCTCCACTCTCTCTCTCTCTACCTCTACCTCTCTCCCTTCTCTCGAATTGAATAAAAACTAGCCCCATAGGCTATATTTATAGGCTTCCAATCCTTGCTAATCAAGGAAGGAAACTCTATCTATATCTATATTTATCTATCTAATAACATAAGATAAAAACTTGGAAATAAAGGAAATAAATCAACTAGGACTATATCTACTGTAGGTAAATATCTTCTCTTGACTTGATAGATCTTGATAGAATTTGCTCTTGTGGATATCACCATTGGATTTGGGATAGAAACTTAACAAGAACTCAGACTAGCTCGATTTCGGCTTCTATGGGTGCAGTCGATATCGACTAAGGTCACTCGATATCGACCTGGCATTTCTTCGTTTCAGCTTCAGACACTCAATATCGGCTGTTAGGGTGAAAATCGAGTTGAGTGTTACTCGATATCGACTTTTACCTTCCTTCTCTCAGCTTCTCGGGTCGACTTCTAGGTATTGACTCGATGTGGAAAACTCGATATCGACCAAGACATGTCGATATCGACCTCTGCTCTTCTTCTTTAGCCGATTTTGGGCAACTCTGATGGAAATCGAGTGGATTACTCGATATCGACTTGTGCTTTCAGCTTGATTTGTCCTGGTTCCGCTACTGCTTGACATCAGACTTTCTGTAGTTGACTTCGAGCTTTTCCTGCTTTCTCTGAACTGCTGTAAATTGCATCGATTTCTGCAAAATTAAACAGAAACTAGTGTAGACTCCATAATTTGGAAAATAAGTATAAACTACATAGATTTTGTACTATTCTAGCCCAAAAGTATAAAATGCATGCAGAAATCGTAAGTACGTATAAAACATGGTACAAAACATGGACATCAAATCACCCCATACTTAAGTTTGCTTATCCCCAAACAATAACTTGGATGGTCATTCAGGGGAAGAATTCAAAACTCTCAACATCATAGATTCATTCTTATACGTCCCTGCAGTCAATTACCATCATCGAAAAGGTACTAATGCCACAAATCCATACATGTGCAAATAAAAGCAACATCTACTCACAAAAGGAGGGTTATGTAAAAAGAATTCATGTGACAAAGCATTAATAATCAAGAGGACTTTAATTAAGCTCAATAAGGAGTAGATTGGTAAAAAGGTTAAAGGTGGACAATTTTTGGCAATGTGGTGCTAATAATCCGGGGAAATGGAGTATTTCTAAATTGTATTTCCGCATTCCTTCTTCATAAGATTCATCACCTTTCATAATGCTTTTATAAACAATAATGCTTTTACCTCTCTAACCTCAGCACTGCCGTCTCGCGAGTCGCAAACATGGGTGTCATGAATGGCCCCGGGTACTTACTGATTTGGACTCCTAACCCGTGTGTCCCATCTCGCCAAACTATTATCTCAGCGAGCAGGGATCGATCTACCTTTATCTCCTGAGGTGACCGGATTTTCTTTCACTCATGATATTTTCCATAAATTCCAAACAGTTTCCTACCAAACTCCATATAATGACAACACAAACACAACAACCATATAACAATCTCTATAATGTAACATCATTCTCAACATAATCCCCGGATAGGAAATAAGGTAAAGAATGGCAATATTTAGGACATGTGGAGCAATAATTGAAATAAGACTTAATATGGCCTTGTGTAACGCATAAGCATAGGTGAGGCTATGAATATAACAATGAGAATTATATGGAAATATAAAGTCATCCATCCTTTTATCATGCAACATGTCAAAAGCAACTTCAAATTTTACCTCCTTTCATGGTTTTCAATAAAATATGCACTTCATTGTGACTTCCCTTTACTAGGCAATTTCATGCTATATCTCTAATGAATCCAATTTTGCATCGTCGAGTTCAATATAAGCTTCCATGACACTATTTCTTTGAACAATTTACGAGCATTGGGAGATGCCTCATAGAACTTTGAGTTTAACATTTGAGCATAAAAATTTAAAATTTTACTCAAAATCCACCATGTAATAGCAAAATCAAGAATAATAAAATAATGAACTCTTCCCCCACCCCATACTTAAAATATACACTATACCCACTATATAAAATCAATATAAAACAAAGGTAAAAGAAGGAGCTCACCGAATAACGCGTTGAGGAAGCAAAACAGGGGCTGTCGAGTAACAGAGTGTTGGTCGAAGTCGAGGAATTCGGTCGATATCGACCAACTTACTCGATATCGAGTAAATTTGGTCGAAATCGGCTGGCTACTTTACCACCTCCCCTGGTCGATTTCTACCTCAGAAGTCGATATCGACTAAGGTTAGTCGATATCGACCAGGTTGGTCGACTCCAGTTTCCTTCGACCTGCAAATTTGTTAGCTTTTCCCAAAGACAAGATTCCACATGAAGTATTCAAAACCAAAAAAAAAAAACAAAAACAAAAACCAAAAGTTTCAAAGTCCCAAAATTCAAAAAGTTTTATGTACATGCTCTAGATTTTAGAGTTGCTAGGCCGACTTCTGCGTTTGTGCTCAAGGACCGTCAATGTGGGGCCCCCTTGTGCTTGACCCTTCTCTTGGATCATCTAGGTCCTAATGGTAGTATGCAAGCTCAGCTGATAAGTTGTTGGTTGCATAGTCTCCCTTCTTTTCCTTCCTTTTCTTTCCAGCTCTCATTCTTCGCTGATTAGCTCGCCACGGGGCCTTACCTTCCCTTAAATTATTCATATTTTTCTTAATGGACTGAGGAGGGGTAGAAATCATACCTGAACTTACCTTTTCGGTCCCAAACAGAAATCTTCGGGCTTACGGTTGGTCGACGTCCAGTAAGCCTGGTCGACGTCGAGTACAGGGACCCCATACTTAGGCTTTTGGCAAGTCGGGTGTTCAGTAGAGGAAGTCAACATCGAGATGTTTTGGTCGAAGTCGAGTTGCTTTTTGGCGCATTCCTTCGTTGTTTGCTCGCCCCCATGGTTGCTGATGCTTTTCACCTCCAGCCATGAAACTTCCTCTTTTGCAGGGTCAAAAGAGAAATCTAAGACCTCATCACCTATCGTGAAGGTGAGAAATCGTTGTTTTAAGCTGATCTTAGCATCTGTAGTAGCTATGAATTATCTACCAAGAATAATAGGGCTAGTAGGATCTTCAACACAATCTATAATAAGGAAATTAGTGGGGACATAGAACTTACCGACCTGGACAGGGACATTATCAACCATACCTGTAAGGATGACCATGGTATTGTTTGTCATGTATAGCTTGGCATCCACAGGCTCTATGGACCCTATCTTTACCTTTTGCCAGATCGACAAAGGCATGATGCTCACACTTGCTCCTAAATCACACGAGGCATCATAGTTAAATTTTCCAAATCCCACATTAATGGAAAACTTACCAGGGTCAGGTCTCTTCTCAGGGAAGTCAATTCTTTCGCATTTGCCGACGATCTCTGAGATGGATCGCTTTTTGCTAAGGATCTCCTTGAGGAACTTGACATATGCAGGCATCTCTTGAAAAGCTTTTGTAAAAGGAATTGAAACATTCAGTTCTTGAAGCATCTTAACAAACCTTTCAAACCTACCTGTAGTGGGATCTTTCAGCGCCTTGGAAGGGAAAGGAGGTGTCTTTTTTGGAGCCAGAACAGATGTCGGAGGTGCTGCAGATTAGTCAATGTTGAATGGAGGGGACTCGATATCGAGTTCATGTGGGTCGATATCGACCTTGTGCTGCTCGATATCGACTGGTAGAGTCGAAGTTGTTGTAGGAGGAAATTGAGTTCAAAATATAATAAAATAAATCAAACCGGATTATGCCCAAGCAAATGATTACAAGACTCCCTCTCTATGCAGTAGTGGGAAGTCAGGATCGATCCACGAGGAAACGTGTCATCGGATCTCAGGTAGCTGTAAATCTCACGGATAGAAAAGTAAACAGAAAGACAGAAACAAAGACAGGAATAACAAAGAAAAGTAGAGAAATAAAGTAACCACACAGAAGCTACTCGATATCGAGTAACAGTCCTTGATATCGACTACAGCAAGTCGATAAGAGACAGCAGAAATCAACCAACAGACAGAAGACTCAGCAAAGACAAACGTCGAGTAAACCCTCCTCGATATCGAGTAAGTTCAACTCGATATCGACGAAAACTTCCCCGAGGTCGACAAAGAGAAAAACTGTAAAGATGCAAACTTCGAACACATAACGCAGATTTTCGATGAAATAAATTCAATAAACTAAAACACTTCCAAAGCTAGGGTATCAACACCACAATGATAACCATGCAAAATAACACATAAAGGCATAAAAGATCATGCTTTCCATCAAATAACTTTCGTTATTAACAAATAGGAATATAGAGGCTTTCACATAAACCCTAATTGTTACTAACCCTTTTCACATAATTAACCCAAGTTGTATTAAGATCACTTTCGCTTCAATAACACAAACAAGGATCACCTTCAACTCTCGCAAAAGAATCATGCTCATAGGGATAGAAGACAATTTACATAGAAAGATCAAACCTTTATCGCATCATCTTACATGGCTACCGTCAGGCTCACCCCGACCCAAGAAGTGGATGGATTACTCGCTCTTCATTATCAAGAAACTCATCAATAAACAAAAGAAAATAATTTGCATTAAAATAAACCAAAGAAAGCTTACAACCGAACAAGCCAAATCCGTTTTCGCCTTTCCACCTTGCTCGCCACAAACTCTCTCTTCTACTCTCTCTCTAGGTAATTAATTGTGTGTGTGATGGAATGAATAAAACTCAGCCCCTAAGTTTTTATTTATAGGCTTTCAACCCTTGGTAATGAAGGGTAGAAAGTCTATGTATATCTATATCTAAATATCTAAATATCTAAAAGCTTAAGGATAAATAAATGGAATAAAATAATTAAATCCAAAAGGTAAATATCTTCTTGTGTGGGTGGATCTTCTCTCCATAGATTGAACTTGATAGATGTGGATAGAATCGGACAGCTTCGGCCCCAAGTAATCCCAGCTCGACACAGACAGCAAACCGCTTAACGCGACCTAGGATAGATCTCCTCGATATCGAGTAACTTGTGTCGTCGACTTCAGCTGGCCTGGTGTTGTCGAGTAACTAGTTCTCGATCTGGCTCGGACATGTGTGTCTGGGGTTGTCGATATCGAGCAAAGTACTCGATATCGAGTACATGGTGCTCGGCATCTCCAGGTCTTCGGCTTCTCGACTCAGCATTCTTCCTCGACTCAGGGCATAGCATCAGGGTGCTGTCGATATCAAGTAGACTACTCGATATCGAGCAGAGCTCCAGAGTTGGGCTGGCTTCGTCTCTCAGCTCCTCGATCAGCTCCTACTCGACCAGGCACTGCTCGGACTTTTTGGTAGACATCGAGTAAAGGAACTCGATATCGAGTAACTCTTGGTTTCAGCTTGATTCGTCCTGGTTCTGTCGTTCTTAGACCTTGGACTTCTATAGTTGACTTCCGAGCATTTCCAACCTTTCTTATAACTGTTGTAAATTGCCTCGAATTCTGCGAATTTAAACAGAAATTAGTGTAGATTCCATAATTTGGCAAATAAACATAAACTACATAGATTATGTACTATTCTAGCCCAAATGCATGAAATGTATGCACCAAACGATATAAAAGTTACTGTAAAATATGGCAGATTCAGCTCACAATAGAAGTCTAGGTGGATGGTGCTGCAGACGCAATATTGATTGGTCCATGCTCAATATCGACTACTGTCTGGTCGATATCGACCTGGGTATAGTCGAAATCGACCTGCTGTTCAGTAGGTCCATCTGCTGCTTCTCCGACCTCTGGCTTGTGTAGTTCGCGACCGCTCCTCAGTTTTACAGCAGCAACATGTCCGGTCTTCCCCTTGGGATTTGGTTCTGTCTGCCCAGGGAGTTGCCCGGTCGGTCTTGGAATCTGTGTCGCGAGTTGACCGCACCAGGTTGAGTTCTAACCATAGATATGAATTTGGATAATAATTAGGTTTTGCTTGCGAAAGTTGGTTGATCCTAATTAAGAAAAGGTAGTAACACCTAGGGTTTATGCGAAAGCCTCTATATTCCTATTTGTTGATAACAACTTAGTGGTTTTGTCGATTTTGATGTTTCGTCGGGGACTTCTCCTTTCCCCTTTTGCAATCCATTATGCTTCTCGACTTCAAAATGTTAGATATTGCACAAAGACTAGACCTCCCACATGAAGCATTCAAAACCAAAACCAAAAACAAACAAAACCAAAACCAAAAGTTTCAAAGACCCAAAATTTAAAAGTTTTATGTACATGCTCTAGATTTTAGAGTCGCTATGCGGACCTTCCCATTAAGCATCATGATACCTCCGATGTTGGGAAACGTGGGATGTCATCTGGGGGCATCATGTTAAGAAGCTTAAACCTCCCCGAGTGAATGCTCCATGACTTCACCCATTCATCTTCCCGTGTTCCAGCTGGCATGCATAAAGGACGATATAAAGAAAATATACATACTTATCATGATACCTCTTCCGCTTCATTTGTTGATTTGTTTGCACATCTCCACCACAGCAAAACGGTGGAGTGGGAAGAGATATTTTACACTTATTTGCCAAATTATGGAGTCTACACTAGTTTTTGTTTAATTTCGCAGAAAGCGGACGCACTTTGGAGTTAAAGGAAACTCATGGAGAAGCTAAGAAAGGTGCAACTAGAGAAAAGGCCATATTTCGACATCCATCATTCTGAATCAAGCTTTGATGTCTTCACGAAAGTTGTAGCCCTCGAAAAGCGCTTTCCAATGCATGCTCATATGCGTCAATCGGACAAACGAGGTCTCTGGAAAGTGCGTTTCAAGATCATAGCAGAATGTTGAGAGCTAACACGTCTACTCGACTGCGACCAGGCCTTACTCGAAGTCGACTACAGCTAACGCAGACTTGATCGAGCACGGAAGACGGACACTGATCGAGTTCGACGCTTACTCGACGTCGAGTACACCCTACTCAACGTCGACCAGAATTGAACCTGACCCGAGCTCGACGAAGAGAACCAGATTGACAAGCTGAGGATTACTCGAAGTTGAGGACACACTACTCGACGTCGACCAGGCTTGGTTGATGTCGACTACGCTGTTTTGGGCCGCGAGACTGTTGGGCCATTCCGAGCATAAGTGGACTACTTAGGAACGAAGCAATGCTGGATACATCATGTTCTATCAAGATATATATATGGAAAGAAGGATTTATCAACCACAAGAAGATATTTAGATATTTTAGTAATTTTCCTTTTTTTGATAAATGTTCCCTTTTATTTAAGTTTTATCTTTAGAAATTAGATATATTTTCCTTCCTTGATTAGCAAGGATTGGAAGCCTATAAATAAAGCCTATAGGGCTGATTTTTATTCATTCAATTCCAGAGAAGGAGAAGAGGTAGTACGTAGAGAGAGAGAGAGAGAGTGGAGGCCGAGTGAAGTTGTGAAGCGAGAGCGGAATTGGCTTAGATCGGTAGTAAGCTATGGTTGATTTTAATGCAAGTTGTTTCTTTTTCATCAATGATGTCTGCGATTGTGATGAAGAGCGAGTAGTCCACCTACTTCTAGGGTTGGGGCGAGCCCGACGATAGCCATGCATGTTTGAGGTAAAGATACGACCTTTATTATGTTTTGAGCATCCACTACCTTTTATCTCTTTATTACCTATTTAATAGAGATCCATGTTAATAACTTGGATTATAAACATAAAATCGGTAGATACAATTAGGGTTTCTTGAAAGAGTTGTCTAATTGTTGGCAAAGGAGAAAGCTTTATCCTTCGATCCAATTTGCATGATTATCGTTATTCATCTTGCCTTATGCATTTTTGGTTATCGTTGATGCAAACCCTAATCTTGGAAGTTTTCTTTCACATAGTTTATTCCAAATTCCGCAAAGCCTTGTTCTTTATTTTATTTCGGTAAAGCTTCTGTTCTCCTCGATTTCGACCAAACCTTGGTCGACGTCGACTACTCAGCTTCGATCGAGCAAGGATCGCTGTCTCTTGTGTCTCTGCAGGAACTCGAGGTCGACAAAGCTTACTCGACTATGACCAGCCAACTCAACATCAAGCAGTTTCCTCGTAGTCGACCAAATTCCAGTGTCTGCTGTTTGCTCGGATTCGACTGTACTGGCCCCTTTCGACTAACCCTAGTCGAGGTCGAGTATACTTTGGTGATCACCGTTTGTGAGATTATTCCACTACCTAGGATCCGCTTATCAGCTTCCTCGAGGATTGATCCTGAGTTCCCACTCCTACATCGCGGGGAAGTCTTGTAATTATTTGCGTGGGCACGAATCTGGTTTGATCTATATTCTTATTTATTGAACTCGATTTTCTCCTACAACAAATTGGCGCCGTTGCCAGGGAACCTCAAGCTACTGAACAGCAGGTCGATTTCGACTATACCCAGGTCGATATTGACCAGACAGTAGTCGATATTGAGCATGGACTAATCGATATTGCCTCTGCATCACCAGCCACCTCGACTTCGACTCCACAAGTCGATATCGAGCAGCACAAGGTCGATATCGACCCACATGAACTGGATATCGAGTCCCCTCCAGTCAACATCGACTCATCTGCAGCACCTCCGGCATCTGTTCTGGCTCCGAAAACGACACTTCATTTCCCTTCCGAGGCGCTGAAAGATCCCACTGCAGTTATGTTTGAAAGGTTTGGTAAGATGCTTCAAGAACCGACTGTTTAAATTCCTTTTATAGAATCTCTTCAAGAGATGCTTGCATATGTCAAGTTCCTCAAGGAGATCCTTAGCAAAAAGCGATCCATCTCAGAGATCGTCGTCGAATGCAAAAGAATGGACTTCCCTGAGAAGAGACCTGACCATGGTAAGTTTTCCATTAATGTGGGATTTGGAAAATTTAACTATGATGCCTTGTGTGATTTAGGAGCAAGTGTGAGCATCATGCCTTTGTCAATCTAGCAAAAGGTAAAGATAGGGTCCATAGAGCATGTGGATGCCAAGATATACATGGCAAACAATACAGTGGTCATCCCTACAGGTATGGTTGATAATGTCTCTGTCTAGGTCGGTAAGTTCTATGTCCCCACTAATTTCCTTATTATAGATTGTGCTGAAGATCCTACTAGCCCTATTATTCTTGGTAGACTATTCCTAGCTACTACAAATGAGGTCTTAGATTTCTCACCTTCACTATTCCTAGCTACTGCAATGGCTAAGATCAACGTAAAACAGCGATTGCTCACCTTCACGATAGGCGATGAGGTCTTAGATTTATCTTTTGGCCCTGTAAAAGATGAAGTTTCATGTATGGAGGTGAAAAGCATCTGCAACCACGGGGGCGAGCAAACAACGGAGGAACGCGCTAAAAGGTTACTTGACATCGAGCAAGGCAACTCGACATCGACCAAACAACTCGATGTCGACCAAGCCTACTCGAAGTCGACTTCCTCTTATGAGCACCAGACTTTCCAAGAGCCTAAGTATGGGGTCCATGTAATCGACGTCGACCAGATCTACTCGACGTCGACCAACCCTAAGCCCGAAGATTTATGTTTTGGGCCAAAAAAGGTAAGTTCAGGTATGCTTTCTACTCCTCCTCAGTCCATTAAGAAAAATATGAATAATTTAAGGGGAGGTAAGGCCCCGTGGCGAGCTAATCTGTGAAGAATGAGAGCTGGAAAGAAAAAGAAAGAAGACTATGCAAACAATAACTTATTAGCTGACCTTACATACTACCATCAGGACCTAGATGATCCAGGAGAAGGGACAATCACAAGAAGGCCCCACATTGACGGTCCTTTAGCACAAACGGTGAAGTCGGCCTAGCGACTCTAAAATCTAGCATGTGCATAAAACTTTTTGAATTTTTTGACTTTTGAAATTTTTGGTTTTTGTTTTTTATTTTGATTTTGAATACTTCATATGGAATCTGGTTTTTGGGAAGAACTAACAAATTTGCAGGTCGAAAGAAACTGGAGTCGACCAACCTGGTCGATATCTACTAACCTTAGTCGGTATCGACTCCTGAGGTAGAAATCGACCAGGGGAGGAGGAAAAGTAGCCAGTCGATTTCGACTAATCTTACTCGATATCGAGTAAGTTGGTCGATATCGACCAAATTCCCCGACCTCGACCAACACTCTTTTCCTCGACAACCCTTGTTTTGCCTCCTCAGCGCGTTATTCGGTGAGCTCCTTCATTTACCTTTGTTTTATATTGATTTTATATAGTGGGGACACTATATAATTGAAGTATGGGGTGGGGGAAGAGCTCATTATTTTATTATTCTTGATTTAGCTATTACATGGTGGATTTTGAGTAAAATTTTAAATTTTTATGCTTAAATGCTAAATTCAAAGTTCTTTGAGACATCTCCCAATGCATCAAATTGCCTAGTAAGGGGAAGTTAAAAGAAATAGTGTCATGGAAGCTTATATTGAACTCGACGATGAAAAATTGGATTCATTAGAGATATAGCATGAAATTACCTAGTAAGGGGAAGTTAAAATGAAGTGCATGATTTTATTGAATACCATGAAAGGAGGTATAATTTGATATTGCTTTTTAGATGTTGCATGATAAGAGGATGGATGACTTTATATTTCCATATAATGCTCATATTTTATAATCCTAGCCTTACCTATGCTTATGCATCAGAAAAGCCATACATATGCCTTATTTCAATTATTGCTCCACATGTTCTAAATATTGCCCTTCTTTACCTTATTTCCTATCCGGGGATTATGTTGAGGATGATGTCACATTATGGAGATGTTATATGGTATTTGTGTTGTTGTTATCATATTTGGAGTTTGGCAAGGAAAAATCAAATTTATGGAAAATTGAATGAGTGAGAAAAAATCTGATCACCTCAGGAGATAAAGGTAGATCGACCCTGCTCGCTGAGATAATAGTTTGGCGAGATGGGACACACAGGTGAGGAGTCCAAAGCAATAAGTATCCGGGGCCATTCATGGCACCCGTGTTTGTGACTCGCGAGAAGGCAGTGCTGAGGTTAGAGAGGTAAAAGCATTATATTAAAAAAAAAGCATTTAGAGAATGAGCGAAAGGTGAGAAATCGAATGAAGTAAGAAATGTGGAAATTCAGTTTGGAAATACTCCATTTCCCCAGAATATTAGCACCACATTGCCAAAAATTACCCACCTTTAACCTTTTACCAATCTACTCCTTATTGAGCTTAATTAAAGTCCTCTTGATTATTATTGCTTTGTCACATGAATTGTTTTTGCATAACCCTCCTTTTGTGAGTAGATGTTGCTTTTATTTGCACATGTATGGATTTGTGGCATTAGTACCCTTTCGATGATGGTAATTGATTGCAGGGACATATAAGAATGAATCTATGATGTTGAGAGTTTTGAATTCTTCCCCTGAATGATCATCCAAGTTATTGCTTGGGGACAAGCAAGCTTAAGTATGGGGTGATTTGATGTCCATGTTTTGTGGCATGTTTTATACATACTTAATATCGATTTCTGCATGCATTTCATACATTTGGGCTAAAATAGTACAAAATCTATGTAGTTTATGATTATTTGCCAAATTATGGAATCTACACCAGTTTTTGTTTAATTTCGCAGAAATCAAGGCAATTTAAAGCAGTTCAGAGAAAGGAGGAAAAGCTCGAAGTCAACTACAGAAAGTTCGAGGTCAAGCAGTAGCGGAACCAGGACAAATCAAGCTGAAAGCAAGAAAATCGAGTCAAAAATCACAAGTCGATATCGAGCACCTTCAGTCGATATCGAGTAATCCACTCGATTTCCACTGGAGTTGCCCAGAATCGGCTAAAGAAGAAGAGTAGAGGTCGATATCGAAATGTCTTGGTCGATATCAAGTTAGCCATATTAAGTCAATACCCAGAAGTCGACCTGAGAAGCTGAGAGCAGAGAGGTGCAAGTCGATATCGAGTACCTTAACTCGATATCGAGTAACACTCAACTCGATTTTCACCCTAAGAGCCGATATTGAGTGTCTAAAGCTGAAACGAAGAAATATCGGGTCGATATCGACTGCACCCATATAAGCCAAAATCGAGCTAGTCCGAGTTCCTGTTAAGTTTCTATCCCGAATCTAATGGTGATATACACAAGAGCAAATTCTGTCAAGATCTATCAAGTCAAGAGAAGATATTTACCTACATTAGATATAGTCCTAATTGATTTATTTGCTTTATTTCCAAGTTTTTATCTTGTGTTATTAGATAGATAGATATAGATATAGATAGAGTTTCCTTCCTTGATTAGCAAGGATTGGAAGCCTATAAATAAAGCTCATGGGGCTAGTTTTTATTCATTCAATTTTAGAAGGAGAGAAGTAAGTAGAGAGAGAGAGGCCGAGTGGAGCAAGGAGAGAAAAAGTGATCTGGCTTTGTTCGGTTTGTACTTTCTTTAGTTTGGTTTAATGCAAGTAGTTTCTTTTCAATCAATGATGCCTACGATTGCGATGAAGAGCGAATATTTCACCCACATCTAGGGTTGGGGTGAGCCCGACGATAGCCATGCGTGTTTGAGGTAAAGATCCGACCTTTATTGTGTTTTAAGCATCTACTACCTTTTATATGTTTATTGCCTATTTAATAGAGATCCATACTAACCACTTGGATTATAAACATAAAATCGGTAGATACAATTAAGATTTCTTGAAAGAGTTGTCTAATTGTTGGAAAAGGTGAAAGGTTGATCCTTCGATGCGATTTGCATGATTATCGTCATTTATCTTGCCTTATGCAAACCCCGATCTTGGAAGTTTTCTTTTACATAGTTTATTCCAAATTCCGCAAAGCCTTATGCATGATTACCGTCATTTATCTTGGAAGCTGTATCTTGGAAGTTATCTTGCCTTATGCATGTTTGGTTATCGTTGTTGCAGAAATCGGACGCACTTTAGAGCTTAAAGGAAAGTCATGAAGAAGCTAAGGATGGTGCAGCTGGATAAAAGTCATGAAGAAGCTAAGGAGAGTTGTAGCCCTCGGAAAGAGCTTTCCAACACATGCTCATATGCGTCAATCCGACGAATGAGGACTCGAGAAAGTGTGTTTCAAGAACAGAGCAGAAAGTTGGAAAACTGTTGAAGAGGTCGATATCGACCAAAAGTGGTCGATATCGAGTGGATCAAATCGGCCAAAAAGCCCAGAAATCGACCAGAGGATGCTGAGAACTGAAGAGGTGGTCGATATCGATCAGACTTGGTCGATATCGACCTGACTTTGGTCGATTTTCACTCTAGAAGAGCCAGAATCGAGGAAGCTGAAGAAAAGAGGTCGATATCGAGTGGCCCAAAATCGAGCAGATACCAAAAATCGACCAAAAATCTGGAATCAGGAAAATGAAGGTCGATATCGACCTAAGCAAGTCGATATCGAGTTGAGTGAGGTAGATTTGCGCCATGGAAGCCGAGATCGAGGTAAGAAGCTGAAGACGAGAAGCTGCTGGTCGATATTGAGTTGACCTAGTCGATATCGACTTCACCAATAGTGGCCGATTTCGAGCTAGTCCGAGTTCTAATCAAAGTTATACCCAAAGTCCAATGGAGATATCCACAAGATCATGTTCTATCAAGATCTATCTATGGAGAGAAGGATTTATCAACCACAAGAAGATATTTAGATATTTTAGTTATTTTCCTTTTTAGATAAATGTTCCCTTTTATTTAAGTTTTATCTTTAGAAATTAGATATACTTTCCTTCCTTGATTAGCAAGGATTTGAAACCTATAAATAAAGCCTATAGGGCTGATTTTTATTCATTCAATTCAAGAGAAGGGAGAGAGGAGAGAAGTAAGTAGAGAGAGAGAGAGGCAGAGTGCACCAAGGAGAGCGAAAGTGATCTGGCTTTGTTTGGTTTGTACTTTCTTCAGTTTGGTTTAATGCAAGTAGTTTCTTTTCAATCAATGATGTATGCGATTGCGATGAAGAGCGAGTAGTCCACCCACCTCTAGGGTTGGGGCGAGCCCGACGATAGCCATGCGTGTTTGAGGTAAAGATCCGACCTTTATTGTGTTTTAAGCATCTACCACCTTTTACATGTTTATTGCCTATTTAATAGAGATCCATTCTAACCACTTGGATTATAAACATAAAATCGGTAGATACAATTAGGGTTTCTTGAAAGAGTTGTGTAATTGTTAGAAAAGGCGAAAGCTTGATCCTTCGATGCGATTTGCATGATTATCGTTATTTATCTTGCCTTATGCATGTTTGGTTATCGTTGTTGCAAACCCCGATCTTTGAAGTTTTCTTTTACATAGTTTATTCCAAATTCCGAAAAGCCTTGTTCTTTATTTTATTTCGTTTAAATTTCTGTTTTACTCGATTTCGACCACCCCTTGGTCGACGTCGACCACTGACTTTCGATCGAGCAAGATCACTGTTGCTTTTGTGTGTATGCAGTTTTCAACCAGTTATTCGACTACGACCAACCTACTCGACGTCGAGTAAGGCTAGTCGACGTCGACCACCACCCAGAGTCTTCTGTTTGCTCGAAATCGACTCTACTGACCCCTGTTCACTACCACCTAGTCGAGGTTGAGTACCCTGAAGTCGACATCCACTCGTGAGATTCTTCCGCTGCTTGAGATACGCTGACGTGCTTCCTCGAGGATCGATCCTGACTTTCCGCTGCTACATCACGAGGAGGTCTTGTAATTATTTGTGTGGGCATAATCCGGTTTGATTTATATTCTTATTTATTGAACTCGATTTCCTCCTACAACAAATTGGCGCCGTTGCCGGGGAATCGAGATGCATGAAATAATTACAAGACCGGTACAAAAGGATGGTTATGCAAAAACAATCCACAAGTGACAAAGCAACAATAATTAAGAGGACTTTAATTTAAGCTAAAAAAGGAGTAGATTTGGTAAAAGGCTAAAGGTAGGCTATTTTTTGCAATGTGGTGCTAATGATCCGGGGAAATGGTGTACTTTCCAACTTTCATACCACATTCCTGCTTCATAAGATTTCTTACCTTTCGCTCATTCGTTCAATGCTTTTTTTCAATATTATGCTCTTACCTCTCTAAGCTCGGCACTGCCTTCTCGCGAGTCGCAAACATGGGTGTCATGAATGGCCTCGGATACTTAGTGCTTTGGACTCCTCACCCTTGGTGTCCCATCTCGCCAAACTATTATCTCAGCGAGCAGGGTCGATCTTTGATCGGATTTTCTTTCACTCATTAAATTTTCCATATATTTCAAACAATTCCGCAAAACTCCGATAATGATAACAGCACAAACACCATATAACATCTCCATAATGTAACATCATTCTCAACATAATCCCCGAATAGGAAATAAGGTAAAGATTGGTAATTTTTTTGGAAAATGTGGAGCATATATACGAAATAAGGTATAATATGGCTTCTGTGATGCATAAGCATAGGTATGGCTAGGATATAAACAATATGAACATTATATGGAAATATAAAGTTCTCCATCCTCTTATCATGCAATATGTCAAAACCAATTTCAAAATTTACCTCATTTTATGGTTTTCAATAAAATATGCACTTCATTGTGACTTCCCTTTACTAGGCAATTTCATGTTATATCTCTAATGAATCAAATTTTGCATCGTCGAGTTTAATATAAGCTTCCATGACACTATTTCTTTAAACAATTTACAAGCTTTGGAAGATGTCTCATAGAACTTTGAGTTTCGCATTTAAGCACAAAATTTTAAAATTTTACTCAAAATTCACCATGTTAAACCGAAAGCAAGAATAAAACATAAAATAATGATAATGAGCTCTTTCCCCACCCCATACTTAAAATATACAGTGTTCCCACTATATAAAATCAATATAAAACAAAGGTAAAGGAAGAAACTCACTTAATAACGTGCCGAAGAAGCAAAACAGGGGTTGTCGAGTAACTGGGTTGGTCGACGTCGAGGAGTACTGGTCGACGTCGAGCAAACTGGCAGCGTTGAGTGAAATGGTGAAGTCGAGGAAGCTTCTGGCTTGGTCGATGTCGAGTTGGCCTACTCGATGTCGAGTAAAACTGGGCTGCTCTTCTTGGTCGATCTCGACTTGGCCTTCATCGATTTCGATGTTTCGTCAGGGACTTCTCCTTTCCCTCTTTGCGATCCTTTATGCTTCTCGACCTAAAAAATGTTAGATATTGCACAAAGACAAGACCTCCCTCATGAAGCATTCAAAACCAAAAAAAAAAAAAAAAAAACCAAAACCAAAAGGTTCAAAGTCCCAAAATTCAAAAGTTTTCTGTACATGCTCTATATTTTAAAGTCGCTAGGCCGACTTTCCCATTAAGCATCATCCTAGCTCATCTTTGTCTGGAGCTATAGGTGGGTCTGGGGGTTCCTCCGGTGGTGGAAAGCGTGGGATGTCATCCGGGGGCATCATGTGAAAAAGCTTAAACCTTTCCGAGTGAACGCTCCATGGATTCACCCATTCATCTTCCTGGGCTCCAGCTGGCATGGATAAAGGAAGATATAAAGAAAATATACATACCTCATTATCATACCTCTTCCGCTTCATTGGTTGATTTGTTTGCACATCTCCATCACAGTAAAACGGTGGAGTGGGAAGAGATATTTCCACCTCATCTTGTGGAGCTTCATGCCACTTTGCGAGGACCCCATACTTGAATATAAACATCGGTTTCTCAAAATCATCGGGGATAGCCTTCTCGTTATAAGGCAAAAATGACCTGGAAACAACATGGGAAACGACGTTCAACTTCTTCTTTTCTGGCTCTGCTTCTTCTTGAGGTTCTTCAAATGATTTTTCAAAGACAGATAGCAAAGTTGGAATTGAGATAGCTGAAGGACATACATGGGTATCGACTTTAGATAGGTTAATATTGACTGGAGATGGGTCGACATCGACTAGGTTCAGATAATCCTTCTAGCGGGATTGGGGCTTCTGCCGTGATTTTGACGAATCTTGTAACTTCCTAAATGCGCGTAGACCCTCAAGCCATGCCCCCTCATCAACAATGTATAGCCATCTCAAATATTCCAATTCTTTTGCATACCGTCTCTCTCTTTCCCTTTCGACCCATGTTTCAAAATACTCAAAGGTGTCCTGCATATACCCGTAGAAGAAAATCAAAGAAAACGTGAGATCTAACTACCTAAGGCGCGAATGATTGCTTCCCCGGCAACGGCGCCAATTTGTTGACATAGGAAATCGAGATTGCAAATAGAATGTAAATAAAATAAGCAAACCGATTCAGTTCTCAGCAAATAATGTTCAAGACTTCCTCCCGATGTAGCAAAAGGAAGTCAGGTTCGATCCTCGAGGAAGCTCGTCAGCGGATCCTAGGCAGCGGATAAATATCACTCGGTTTCGACCTCAGAAGACCTACTCGATATCAACTGGCGGTAGTCGATATCGACCTAATCAAGTCCATTTTGGGCAGCTTGCAGAAGGTAATCGATTTTGGCTTGGGGCACTCGATATCGACCAGATGTTCTCGATATTGATCTGTTCTTCCTCGAAATCGACCAAAACTGCAGAGACGCAAACGAGCAGCGATCTTTCTGGAGAGAGTCAGAATTCGATATCGACCCCTAGGAAGTCAGTATCGAGTAGTAACAGTGACGAAAATAAAGAACAAAGCTTTACGGAATTCGGAATAAACTATGTAAAAGAAAACTTCCAAGATCGGGGTTTGCAACAACGATAACCAAACATGCATAAGGCAAGATAAATAACGATAATCATGCAAATCGCATCGAAGGATTAAGCTTTCGTCTTTTCCAACAATTACACAACTTTTTCAACAAAACCTAATTGTATCTACTAATTTTATGTTTATAATCCAAGTTGTTAGCATGGATCTCTATTGAATAGGTAACAAACATATAAAGGGTAGTAGATGCTCAAAACACAATAAAGGTCGGATCTTTACCTCAAACACGCATGGCTATCGTCGGGCTCGCCCCAACCCTAGAAGTGGGTGGACTACATGCTCTTCATCGCAATTGCAGACATCATTGATTGAAAAGAAACAATTTGCATTAAACCAAACTAAAGAAAGTACAAACAGAACAAAGACAGATCACTTTCGCTCCCTTGCTCCACTCGACCTCTCTCTCTTTCTCTACTCTCTACTTACTTCTCCTTCTGAAATTGAATGAATAAAAACTAGCCTCATGGGCTTTATTTATAGGCTTCCAATCCTTGCTAATTAAAGAAGGAAACTCTATCTATATCTATATCTATCTATCTAATAAAATAAGATAAAAACATGGAAATAAAGGAGATAAATCAACTAGGACTATATCTAATGTAGGTAAATATCTTCTCTTGACTTGATAGATCTTGATAGAATTTGCACTTTTGGATATCACCGGTCGATATCGGGATAGAAACTTAACAAGAACCCGGACTAGCTCAATTTTGGATTCTGTTGGTCCAGTCGATATCGGTTAAGGTCGCTCGATATCGACCTGGTATTTCTTCGTTTCAGCTTTAGACACTAAATATCGGCTCTTAGGGTGAAAATCAAGTTGAGTGTTACTCGATATCGAGTTAAGGTAATCCACATCGACTTGCACTTTCCAGCTCTCAGCTTCTCGGGTCGACTTCTGGGTATTTACTCAATATAGCTAACTCGATATCGACCAAGACATGTCGATATCGACCTCTGCTCTTCTTCTTTAGCCGATTCTGGGCAACTCTGGTGGAAATCGAGTGGATTACTCGATATCGACTGAAGGTGCTCCATATCGACTTGTGATTTTCGACTCGATTTTCTTGCTTTCAGCTTGATTTATCCTGGTTCCGCTACTGCTTGACCCCGGACTTTCTGTAGTTGACTTCGATCTTTTCCTCCTTTCTCTGAACTGTTGTAAATTGCCTCGATTTCTGCGAAATTAAACAGAAACTGGTGTAGATTCCATAATTTGGCAAATAAACATAAACTACATAGATTATGTACTATTCTAGCCCAAATGTATGAAATGCATGCAGAAATCGATATTAAGTACGTATAAAACATGGCACAAAACATGAGCATCAAATCACCCCATACTTAAGCTTGCTTGTCCGCAAGTAATAACTTGGATAGTCAATCAGGGAAGAATTCAAAACTCTCAACATCAGAGATTCATTCTTGTATGTCCCTGCAGTCAATTACCATCATCGAAAAGGTACTAATGTACCCAAATCCATACATGTGCAAATAAAAGCAACATCTACTTAAAGAATGCAAATAAAAGCAACATCTACTTACAAAAGGAGAGTTATGCAAAAACAATTCATGTGACAAAACATTAATAATCAAGAGGACTTTAATTAATCTCAATAAGGATTAGATTGGTAAAAGGCTAAAGGTGGGCAATTTTTGCCAATGTGGTGCTAATATTCCAGGGAAATGGAGTATTTCCAAACTGAATTTCCACATTCCTTACTTCATTCGATTTCTCACCTTTCGCTCATTCGCTCAATGCTTTTTTTTAATATAATGCTTTTACCTCTCTAACCTCAGCATTGCCTTCTCGCGAGTCACAAACACGGGTGTCATGAATGGCCCCGAATACTTAGTGCTTTGGACTCCTCAACTGTGTGTCCCATCTCGCCAAACTATTGTCTCAGTGAGCAGGGTCGATCTACCTTTATCTCTTGAGGTGATCGGATTTTTTCTCACTCGTTCAATTTTCCATAAATTTGAATTTTCCTTGCCAAACTCCAAATATGATAATAACAACACAAATACCATATAACATCTCCATAATGTGACATCATTCTCAACCTAATCCCCGGATAGGAAATAAGGTAAAGAAGGGCAATATTTAGAAGATGTGGAGAAATAATTGAAATAAGGCATATATATGGCTTTTGTGATGCATAAGCATAGGTAAGGCTAGGATTATACACATATGAGCATTATATGGAAATATAAAGTCCTCCATCCTCTTATGATGCAACATATCAAAAGCAATATCAAATTTTACCTCCTTTCATGGTTTTCAATAAAATCATGCACTTCATTGTGACTTCCCCTTACTGGGCAGTTTCATGCTATATCTCTAATGAATCCAATTTTGCATCGTCGAGTTCAATATAAGCTTCCATGACACTATTTCTTTGAAAAATTTACAAGGATTGGGAGATGTCTCATAGAACTTTGAGTTTAGAATTTAAGCATAAAAATTTAAAATTTTACTATAAATCCACCATGTAATAGCAAAATCAAGAATATTAAAATAATGAGCTCTTCCCCCACCCCATACTTAAAATATACAGTGTCCCCACTGTATAAAATCAATATAAAACAAAGGTAAAGGAAGGAGATCACCGAATAATTCGCTGGGGAGGCAAAACAGGGGCTGTCGAGCAACAGAGTGTTGGTCGAAGTCGGGGAATTTTGTCGATATCGACCAACTTACTCGATATCGAGTAAGATTGGTCGAAATCGATTGGCTGCTTTTCCTTCTCCCCTGGTCGATTTCTAAATCAGGAGTCGATATCGACTAAGGTTAGTCGATATCGACCAGGTTGGTCGACTCCAGTTTCTTTTAACCTACAAATTTGTTAGTTTTTCCTGAAAACAAGATTCGACGTGAAGTATTCAAAATCAAAAACAAAAACAAAAACCAAAACCAAAATTTTCAAAAGTCCCAAAATTCAAAAAGTTTTATGTACATGCTTTAGATTTTAGAGTCACTAGGCCGACTTCTCCGTTTGTGCTAAAAGACCATCAATGTGGGGCCCCTTGTGCTTGTCCCTTCTCCTGGATCATCTAGGTCCTGATGGTAGTATGCAAGCTAAGCTGATAAGTTGTTGGTTGCATAGTCTCCCTTTTTTTCCTTTTTTCTCTTTCCAGCTCTCATTCTTCGCAGATTAGCTTGCTACGGGGCCTTACCTCCCGTTAAATTATTCGTATTTTTCTTAATGGACTGAGGAGGAGTAGAAATCATACCTGGACTTACCTTTTCGGGCCTAAACCAAAAATCTCCGACTTAGGATTGGTCAACGTCGAGTAGATCTGGTCGACATCGAGTACAGGGACCCCATACTTAAGTTCTTGGCAAATATGGTGCTCATCAGAGGAAGTCGACTTCGAGTAGGCTTGGTCGACTTCGAGTTGTTTGGTCGATGTCGAGTTTCCTTGCTCAATGTCGAGTAACTTTTTGGCGCGTTCCTCCGTTATTTGCTCTCCCCCGTGGTTGCTGATGCTTTTCATCTCCAGCCATGAAACTTCCACTTTTGCAGGGCCAATAGAGAAATCTAAGACCTCATCGCCTATCGTGAAGGTGAGCAATCGTTGTTTTACGCTGATCTTAGCATCTGCAGTAGCTAGGAATGGTCTATCAAGAATAATATTGCTAGTAGGATCTTCAACACAATCTATAATAAGGAAATCAGTGGGGACATAGAACTTACCGACCTGTACATGGACATTATCAAATATACCTGTAGGGATGACCACTGTATTGTTTGCCATGTATAACTTAGAATCCACAGGCTCTATGGACCCTATCTTTACCTTTTGCCAGATCGACAAGGGCATGATGCTCACACTTGCTCCTAAATCACACAAGGCATCATAGTTAAATTTTCCGAATCCCACATTAATGGAAAACTTATCTGGGTCAGGTCTCTTCTCAGGGAAGTCTATTCTTTTGCATTCGCCGACGATCTCTGAGATGGATCGCTTTTTGATAAGGATCTTCTTGAGGAACTTGACACATGCAGGCATCTCTTGAAGAGCTTCTGTAAAGGAATTGAAACATTCAGTTCTTGAAGCATCTTTACTAACCTTTCAAACCTACCTGCAGTGGGATCTTTCAGCGTCTTGGAAGGGAAAGGAAGTGTCTTTTTTGGAGCCAGAACAGATGCCGGAGGTGCTGCAGATGAGTCGATGTTGACTGGAGGGGACTCGATATCGAGTTCATGTGGGTCTATATCAACCTTGTGCTGCTCGATATCGATTGGTGGAGTCGAAGTCGAGGTGGCTGGTGCTGCAGAGGCAATATCGACTCGTCCATGCTCAATATTGACTATTGTCTGGTCGATATCGACCTAGGTATAGTCGAAATCGACCTGCTGTTCAGTAGTTCCATCTGCTGCTTCTTCGACCTCTGGCTTGTGCAGTTCGCGACCTCTCCTTAGTTATACAGTAACGACATGTTCGGCTTCCCCTTGGGATTTGGTTCTGTCTGCCCAGGGAGTTGCCCGATCGGTCGTGGAATCTGTGTCACGAGTTGACCTATCTAGGTCTCCATATTCCATTTCAAGATGTCCAGTTCTCCAAATCTTGTATTCATGTTTTGGGGCTGGTTGTTGATGGCGCCATTGGCTTGCTTGCTTTCTGCTTGATTCCAGCGTATCTCGTCAAGGATGACTTGTAGATCATCCTTTCGCTGGTCCCTTTCCAGATGTCTTGGAGCTCGGTATGGCAGGGGGTTCCAAGGAGCACCTTGGTTCCATTGTGGTTGATAGAACCTCTGGTCCCCCATGTAGCGATTAGGACCCCCTGCGTAAGCTACTTCTTCGTGAGTTTCTACCATCCTGACTTGCTCTGTATGTGCGCACTCTGTAGTGGTGTGCCGCTAGGAGCCACATTCGATGCAGGGCTGGTTGACAAAAAGATACTTGACTTGCTTGAGGAGCTTGCGATTCTGATCTCTGTAGTACTGCTCCTTAACATCTGGGTCAATCTCCTTAGAAGGCTCATAGAGGGGCTTGGATGGGGCTGTCCTGGCATAGGCATTCTCGTCATAGTTTGTCGCCACCCCATACTTATTGTCGAAGTTGGTAAGCTTGTCGAGGGTAGCCCATGCGTCAGCTGGTGGCATCGTCAAATACTCATAATCAGTATACTGGTTGATCCTATCCTTAGCGGCCAAATCAAGAGAATTGAATAAGATCTCCTGAACGACATAGGGTGGCTACCCATGTGTAGGGCAGGATCACAGTAGATCCTTGTATCGTTCCCATACTTTTGCTAGCGGCTCCCCAGGCTTCTGTTTGAAATCTGTAATCTTTTGGCGGAGGAGCGATGTCTTTGCAGGAGGAAAGAATTTGTTGAGAAATTACTGCTTTACCTCAGCCCATGTTGTGAGGGATCGTGGAGGGACACCTTCAAGCCATTTCAATGCTGGACCGGCAAGATACCAACGAAAAGCCTTCATCTTGATATATTCCAGAGTAGTACCATCAGCAAGAGTATGTCACATATCAGAAAAGTTGGTAATATGTTCAAGAGGGCATTCATTAAATCTTCCATAGAAGGCATTATTTTTAATCTCAATCAAGAAAGCAGTGCGAATTTCAAAATTATTTTCAGGGATTAGAATGGCCGATTCAGGCACGACGAGAGTCGGGTGCATGTAATCCTCTGCAGTGGTAGGGTATTGGGCAAGCTCAACCTCTGCCTGCCTCCTAAGTTCTGCTTCCTGCGTAGTGCGTGCTCTCTCAGCGGCGAGAGCAGTATCCTTGGCTTCTAACTCAGCTCGAAGCCTCTCTATCAGCTGGGCTTGTGTTTCTACGACCTCCATTGCTCCCTTTAGTCTAGAGTGGACGTGTATAAGACGTTCCGAATCGTCTAAGCCATCAAACTCAGGTGGTTGACCAGAACGGCGCATATACCTGTAAAGTAACTCAAGGAAAACGTGAGATCTAACTACCTAAGGCGCGAATGATAGCTTCCCTGGCAACAGCGCCAATTTATTGACAGAGGAAATCGATATTGCAAATCGAATGTAAATAAAATAAGCAAATCGATTCAGTTCTCAGCAAATAATGTTCAAGACTTCCTCCCGATGTAGCAAAAGGAAGTCAGGTTCTATCCTCGAGGAAGCTGGTCAGCGGATCCTAGGCAGCGGATAAATCTCACTCGGTTTCGACCTCAAAAGACCAACTCGATAACGACTGGTGGTAGTCGATATCGACCTAATAAAGTCGATTTCGGCTTGGGGCACTGGATATCGACCAAATGTCCTCGATATCGACCTGTTCTTCCTCGAAATCGGCCAAACCTGCAGAGACACAAACGAGCAGTGATCTTTCTGGATCGAGAGTCAGAAGTCGATATCGACCTTTAAGAGGTCAATATCGAGTAGTAACAGTGACAAAAATAAATGACAAAGCTTTGCGGAATTCGGAATAAACTATGCAAAAGAAAACTTCCAAGATCGGGGTTTGCAACAACGATAACCAAACATGCATAAGGCAAGATAAATAACGATAATCATGCAAATCGCATCGAAGGATTAAGCTTTCGCCTTTTCCAACAATTAGACAACTATTTCAAGAAAGCCTAATTGTATCTACTGATTTTATGTTTATAATTCAAGTGGTTAGCATGGATCTCTATTGAATAGGTAACAAACATATAAAGGGTAATAGATGCTCAAAACACAATAAAGGTCGAATCTTTACCTCAAACACGCATGGCTATCGTCGGGCTCGCCCCTACCCTAGAAGTGGGTGGACTACTCGCTCTTCATCGCAATTGCATACATCATTGATTGAAAAGAAACAACTTGCATTAAACCAAACTGAAGAAAGTACAAACCGAACAAAGCCAGATCACTTTCGCTCCCTTGATCCACTCGACCTCTCTGTCTTTCTCTACTCTCTACTTACTTCTTCTTCTGAAATTGACTGGAAAAAAACTAGCCCCACGGGCTTTATTTATAGGCTTCGTATCCTTGCTAATAAAGGAAGAAAACTCTATCTATATCTATATCTATCTATCTAATAACATAAGATAAAAACTTGGAAATAAAGGAAATAAATCAACTAGGACTATATCTAATGTAGGTAAATATCTTCTCTTAACTTGATAGATCTTGATAGAATTTGCTCTTGTGGATATCACCATTGGATTCGGGATAGAAACTTTACAAGAACTCGGACTAGCTCGATTTCGGCTTTTGTGGGTCCAGTCGATATCGACTAAGGTCGCTCGATATCGACATGGCATTTCTTCGTTTCAACTTCAGACACTCAATATCAGCTCTTAGGGTGAAAATCGAGTTGAGTGTTACTCGATATCGAGTTAAGGTACTCCATATCGACTTGCACCTTCCTGCTCTCAGCTTCTCGGCTCGACTTCTGGGTATTGACTCGATGTGGCTAACTCGATATCGACCAAGACATGTCGATATCGACCTTTGCTCTTCTTCTTTAGCCGATTTTGGGCAACTCTGGTGGAAATCGAGTGCATTACTCGATATCGACTGAAGGTGCTCGATATCGACTTGTGATTTTCGACTCGATTTTCTTGCTCTCAGCTTGATTTGTCCTGGTTCCGCTACTCCTTGACCCCGGACTTTCTGTAGTTGACTTCCACCTTTTCCTCCTTTCTATGAACTGCTGTAAATTGCCTTGATTTCTACGAAATTAAACACAAACTAGTGTAGACTCCATCATTTGGCAAATAGGTATAAACTACATAGATTCTGTACTATTCTAGCCCAAATGTATGAAATGCATGCCGAAATCGATATTAAGTACGTATGAAACATGGCACAAAACATGGACATCAAGCACAGACAACCCCTGAGGTAGGTCGTGTTACTGTTACAGTGATGTGATATGACGTATCTGTCATGTTATTTGAAGTTTGTATCATGTCTACCAACACAGGAGTCGTAGGCTGAGGCCGTCGTTCCCCTTTAGCGTAGGGGGGAAGGGTCAAGCGAATGCCTGCAACGTTCGATGGGCACGAAGTCACTCAGCCGGTGAAGAAGCCGCGGGTTGAGAAGGGGGAGAATGAAAAGGCGGGGGTTGACGAAGTCACCAAGGGGGTCAAGAAGCAGTGGGTTCCCAAGGGGAACGAGGAAATGGTAGGGGGTGACGCCATGGCCTTGGGCCTGGCGACCATGGCCGACATCGACGCATTCTCCATGTGGTTGACCAGCAATGAGGCTGAAGGGACTCACACTAAACGTACAAGGTTGGGCACCCTCCTCCAAAGGGACTTCTTCGGGGTCCTCAAAGCGCCAAAGCATATAGTGGGATTAGAGGTAATGTCCTCTCACCCGTGCTCCGATAACATGACAATGATGTTGTTGACTGGACACGTGTTCCTTGTTTACAGCATATCGACAAAGCATGCGGCATCCTTCGAAAGGAGGTAGCCAGCGAGTCGAAGTACTCACTTGTCGCCGTCGTCGACCCCTACTTCGGGGTACTACTGCAGCGACATATCGGCATGGATGTCGACGAGGAGTTGAACTTCTACTTCAGCGGAATGTTGCCCGAGCGGTTTCCGAAGCCTTGGGTCAGCGTCGACCGCGTGTTGGCCCCTTGGAATCTAAAGTACAATCATTGGGTTGCGCTGGAGATCGTCCTGGTCGAGTGGACTGTCCATGTGTATGATCCGGACACTCGTCTTACTCCTGAGTGATATATGCCCGACCTTCTAAAGCCCATAATGCACACCCTGCCCCCACTTATGAGTGTCCACCAAGAGCTGCATGCCAAACATGTAGGGAAACTGCCTCAGCCGTCCAAGTACAACCGTGTGAAGGGGATCCCTCATAACAAGCAATCATAAGTCGTTGTTGTCCAACTTTCGCATTATAGTATAATTGATTCGAATTTGGTTTGACACATTTACTTTGTGTGACGCAGAGGAGACTCTGGCCCCTATGTTATCCGTTTCATGCAGATGCTCGCATGAGGCGACCGCGTATTCAAAGGGGTGGATGACACCTTCATCGATGCCTATCTCCTAGTCCTCTATGTCACCATCTACCACGGTACCTTCCGACCCAGCCCCGATCGTCAGTAGTCATTGCCTCCGTCTCCATTTATAAGAACAATGTTGGTTGTACAGTTGTGTGGACAGTTGTTGGTCGCTTGCACATTTTTGTTTTCATTGGATTTTATTTGGTTGACTTTGGTATCGACGGTATGTCGTTTTGGGAGACCTAGGCCTCAGGTTTTGAAACTATGGTGTCATGTGGTTTTCGAAACTATGTTGTCATGTAGATCGTACGATGGTTGACACTTATATTTATAAGAACAATGTTGGTTGTACAGTTGTGTGGACAGTTGTTGGTCGCTTGCACATTTGTGTTTTCGTTGGATTTTATTTGATTGACTTTGGTATCGACGATATGTGGTTTTGGGAGACCTAGGCCTCAGGTTTTGAAACTATGGTGTCATGTTGTTTTTGAAACTATGTTGTCATGTAGGTCGTACGATGGTTGACACTTATATTTTTACGACGTTCGCATTTCCATTGTAACTGACAATTACAACCTGTCATGTCCAAAATATCAGATGGCATGTAAATATTACTGCATGTCATGTACATATTGAAATAGCTGGACCCAGGCCGTAAAAGCCTTAATTACAAAAAAAGGTTTAAGTGCATACTTAAATGGAAAAGGTGGAGCGTAAACGTTTCCGAAGATGTGAGCCCTGAATACAAAAAGTGGTAAATACCTACTGTCATGTCTTAACCATAATATGTAATGTCAAAAGATGTGTTTGTCATGTAATATCCATATGATCTACCAAGTATGGAGCGAATGGTTACCAGGGGTGGCGCCGCTTCGGGAACTTCCTTTCCCACTGGGAGGGGTACCGGGTTGTCTTCGGCCTGCCAGGGCGTGCCTTGATAAGGGGGGGAGGCATGTCTCATTGGCGATTGTCTGGGGTACCCTCAAAGTGTCTCACGGCGGGATTGGGTAGATCATGTCCTTGTAGCACGCACGCCACGTGTCTATCTTATAGAAGTCGTTGACAAGCGAGTACGCATCCACCCCGTGCAATTGAGATGTTGCGATTGCGTGCGAACATGGGTACTAATCGACGTTGAAGTGTCTACAATTGCATGAACGTCATGTTAGGTTTACAAGCCAGGTGGAGGTTCTCTTGCGTACCTCGAACTCATGAGGACTCAGTTGTCTGACGACCATGGAAAGGGACTGCACGGAGTTTGCTCTGATGGTGTTACCAATATAGTCGCTTACAACTTTCCCCTGGGCGGAGCTTGTCTCCCTATGTTTGGCGAACTACGTGCCGACGGTCTCAAGGATGGCATCTACAAGGATTGTTAGCGGCAAATCCCGAGGATATTTGAACACCGAGTTCAAGCACTCGGAGTTTTTAGTGGTTGTGATGTTGTCCCTATTCTCGGTGTAGAAAGCCCTAGCCCAGTTGTTGAACCCCGCCTCCTTGAGGTATTGGTCCGATATGGGAACCCGTGCACAGAACTCCGTGTACAATGACTGGAACTCCTCGTACGTGTAAGCTCTATACATCGTAACGAAGGTGTCTTGCATGCCCCCGCACTTGAACCGGAAACGGACGTTTTGAAATAAGTGCCATATCCATATGTCATGCTTCCCGAATATGTTGCTATCCCGTAGCCCTTCAGGATGCTGATGTGGTGGTCAAATACCCACACCAGATCAGTCGTGTCTTCAACGACACACAACATTTGCTTGAAGAAGAACCCCCAAGACCCATCATTCTCGCCGTCAACCATGGAGAAGGCGACAGGGTAAATGTGGTGGTCAGCGTCTTGTGCGGTAGCAAAGAGCAGGTACCCTCGAAACTTCCCCTTCAAGAATCACCCGTCCACTTATATAACCTGGAGAGGAAACAACTTGAGGGGTTAAAGGTGTCATGTTAAATCGAACAGATGTCATAGCTTGTTATTGTAACTGTCATGTTGAAAGTAAATGTGCGTCATTTTACAAGAACGGAAGGACTGGCCTTTCTTAGGTTGGGGATAGCCCTCCTCCACACTCCAAAACTCATAAACGCATACTTGAATCGCCCCTCCGTGTCGCGTTCTATGCTCGTGTACGTCCTAGGGTTTGTCTGCTCCAGCATGTACATGTACGAGTACATTCTCCGATAGCTTTCCTCCTCCATTCCATACACGTTGTCCCTCACACTCAACCGGGCTCGGCGCGCCTTCCAGTAGCTGTATGTGACCCCCAACTGTGACTTCATCATCCTCTGCACTTGCTCCAGAACGAGGGGCTTCTTTGACCCTACGAAACTGCACATGCCCATTCACAAACACGTGTGTCCAGTTAAAATTGTTTTGTGTCCAGTTAGTACATACGTATGTCCAGTGTAAATCGGTTGGTGTCCAGTGTAATTGAGGAAAGAGTCCAGTTAAGCCATACGGTAAGCCTTACATACCTATCGACAAGACGGCACCCCATCTGCATGTATGTCGCACTACGCTTTTGTCTGACCACCTCGGTCAGCCCGCACGTGTGCTCGTCCACAAGCGTCCAGATCATCCATAACCCCGTTTCCTTGTAATTCGAAGCCCGACATGACCACTTGCACTTTGAAGCAGCGCACACTACAACATACAAGATCGTCGCCGACTTCTTCACCTTTGTCGTGAAGCACCGAGATAGACCCACCCACGTTACGAGTTCCTACACCTCCTTCTTGCTCCGAAACAGTTGTTCCTGCCAGAGCTTAAAACCGCACTGGAGAGGATCCAATGGGTTCCCCGCCACTATTGGTTCACTTTCAGAAGGATTCGGAAAAGCTCCCGACTTCCATTTTCCTCTGTTGTATGCTTCATCGACTTCCCTCACCGCTCGCTCCGCCTCATAATCTCATGACCAAGACTTCGTCGGACCAGAATTACCGTGCTCAAGTTTAACCACTTTTGGGCTTGCATCATCCTCGTCGGAGGAGCTACCAAGGTCAATGGCTTCATCTTCCAGGTCACTACTGACATAAATGACATGCTTCCCCCGTTTAACTGCGTCGGCATTCTTTTCCCTCTTCGCAAACTCCAACTCCAACTCCTCACTTATCCCTAACTGGCCAGAAGTTTCTTGTAACTGAACGACTGTTTGGGTTAACTGGACATCTGTTGATCGATTCCAACGGGACATCCGTTTGGTTTACTTGGACAATTTCTGCTCCTAAGGGGGGGTCCACATGTGGGTGATCTTCTCGTGTCACGGGAGGCCCAGTTAACGACACTACAACTTTCTCCACCCCTGCAGGATACAATCTACCGTCGTTCAACTCATCCGTTGTCAATCCTTGTGTCTTTGCCACGTCTCCACCAACCTTGTGTCGCAGGGAGACATTGAGGTCGATAGGTTCGTTCTCTAGACAACCCGTTTACAAACTTGTAGGCATGCAAGTCTTCGTCATCCCCGATAGCAAACGACATGGACCATTCCTTCTTGGGCTTTACATATGTGAGCTCCACATCATTCCTCCTCCTATCGACATTAAACTTGTCCATCAGCTGTTTCTTCATATTTACATAGTCAATCCTTTCGTCCACCAGCACGACTTTCTGGCTCCTTGACCCCGTGAAGACCCAAGTGCCGCCTTCACACGCCCACCAACCTCCAAATAATACAGTGATACAAACTGATGATTTTTCCCCTGTTGCATTACATAGGGAGACAGAAAGTCATTTTTACTGCAATAATTACATATAAACAACACTTACCATACATAGAGACAACACTTACCCATTTTATACCCGACCAGAGGAATGTCCAGTATTTTCCAATACATGTCATGTGGGTAGGATATAACTATCCAGTGAAAAGCAACTTCGTACAAGTCAACCGTTTACTGAACCGAGGCCCACTTGCCTCTTTTTCAATGGATTTTCTCTCTTTCTTCAGATTTCATTCCCCCAGGAAGTGTGATCAAATGTGACGCCCATCAGTCCTCTTATCTCCTTATATAGACCCCCACATCATTGGACACCAACCTTTTTTCTTCAAATCCCACGACGGCCATTCTCCTTCCTCAAGTTTAGTTTCCCCTGCAGTTCATTAATGGAGACTAATGATTTCCTTCATAATTTCTTCAATGCTTATATACCCTCCCCCTCCTCCCTCCTCTTTCCCTTCTTTTGTTTTGGTGTCATCGCTAGGCGGGAAGCATCTGACGCCCTCCTTTTATTGTATCCCCCCTTCCAATTGCTCTCTCTCTCTCTCTCTCTCTCTCTCTCTCTCTCTCTCTCTCTCTCTCTCTCGTCAATAATCCTGCATATCCCTTTTCACTCCTCCCTCTCACACTCTCTCTCTCTGTCTTTTCTTCCCTTTTCCGTCTCTCTCTCTGTCTGTCTCGCACTTGTCCAGTTGTCGAACCCACAATGTCCAGTCTCCCCCTCATGACCTGCTACCGGTTGCACCCAAAATTCAGATATCCGGAATTGTGCAAATCTTTTTCGAATGGGGTTAGGCATGCAAAGATTTCACCCATAAGGGTTATTTATGAAAATTTCCCATATTGAAATTATAATAAGGGCCTTCTAGGTTATTGAAAAAAATTTCGATATTCCATATCACATGTTCGTTGTATGTTGACATTATGGCAAATCAATAATTTCAATATACGTAGACGATGAAAATAGATAACAAATTGACATACAACATATCAATTCAAATAATATTTTAGTATAAAAAATAAGAAACAAATATGTTTAAAAATAGGAAACGGATATTTTAAAATTTCAGCAATAATATTGACCAATAAGAAAATATCATCTGAATAAAAAATTTAAGTTTGATTGCGGACGTGACACGTCAGCAAAATGCTAGCAGAATTAATATTATTAATATATTAATAGATAGATTCCGTAGTTCATCTTATTATAATACACAAAAATCAATCACACTATTGGCCGGTTCTTGACTATAATAAAGGTATTGCATATTGAGTTGTATTATTCAATTGTATTGTAATATATATCTTACATACTGATTTAAAAAAAAATAGAGTCAAGATGTGACTAATATAATTTATTTTTTTGTATTATAAAATAGAGTCACTGATTTTGTATCTCTCATGGGGTTTAATATTTTTCATATATAATTTATTAATAGTACTATTTTCATTGACAATTATCATAGGATTTTCTCAAAAGAAATATTAAGTATTGGATTTCAAGTAACAAATTGATAATAACAAATAGAACTCATATAATGTCATAAAACATACGAATTCTAATAGGATGCAAAAAGAACTACCATCTTAGAAATTATAATTTTTAAATTATAATAGGATACTACATGACATTGTAGTACACCAAAGAGATTAACTTATTTGTTTTGTCTTGATGATGACTATAACATCTAATGTAAGACGATGTGTGTCTTCATATATACTTCATTAGTAACTACTTTAATTATCGTCAAGTGGATTTTTCCGTGATCTTTAATTACAAACACATACTTTAAATCTCGCATATTATTTCTTCAGTTATTTATGAACTCAATCCCGTCAAACTTTACAAATTGCATAGAAACAATGACTCGTGCGTAGCACGGGTCTGCCACCCTAGTTCCTAATTAATTATCAACTTCATGATACATATATAATCATTAATTATATATGTTAATAATGCGTACGTAGTTTGGTTGGGGAAATTGGAGTCACCACACCGATATAAACAACCTATCGTACAAATCTATATCTATCTATATAATATACCAAAACAGAGGCCAGTGGCGCGACCTCGTGTCCACAAGAATTTTTGGATTAAAGTGGGATTATTTTTACCTACGTGTCATTTTCTAGATTAAAGTGGTATTATATTTCTGGGTTACATCAATTAATAAACGAATATAGTTAGCTAAAAACTTCTCTTTTTACATAATCTATTCAATATAACCTTATAGCTTATATTTTAATTAGAGTATGTGATTAACAAGGTAAAAAACTTATCAATTAATAAGGTGAAAAGAGAAACTTATCAATTAGTAAACTCTTAGTGGACTATTAATGAAATTAGTGGCTAACCTAATGAAATTATCTTTTTTTTTGTTTGATAAAATAATGAAATCATCAAATTGAATATATTTGTATAAATATTCATCCTTATATTTTAATTAGGTAGAAAATTTATCCTTTTTAGATGAAATTGAATATATTTGTATAAATATTCAACTTTATATCTTACTTAGTTGGAAAATTTATCTTTTTTAGATGAAATTGAATATATTTTCATGGATTATAAATCTCATAAAATTTTATGTTAAATATATAGATAATTAATTAACGGTTTAAGATAGAATATTGTAGTTGTTATATATATAGTCTAATATAGGAGTCATCACCGAACACGAAACCTTCGATATCATTAGCCGGTTCAACAACTTTCAATAGTTGCAAATCAAGATTTGCCACTCCAAGAGGTATAGTTTTGACTTTATTCATCATGTGTAGATCCTACTCCGTGTATGCAATAGCTTTATATTCCTAAAATAAGGTCCCTAAAATAGCTTTATTCATCATGTGTAGATTTGCCACTTCAAGAGGTATATATATCCCTAAAATAGCTTTATATCCATATATTTATCATTTTTTTCAGTTGTTGCAATGGAGAATGTATACAATAAGGTTGATGAAATTGACACAAACAGAAGTGATTGGGTCATTAAAGTTCGTGTGATACGGTTATGGACCGTTTTAGGTCACATCAATTAATAGGTCAATATAGTTAATTAGGTACGAAACTTATCGTTGAGGCATATGTGCAATGGGGCATATGTTATTATAATTTTTATCATTGGAGCATATGTTATTATAATTTATATCATTAAGGCATATGTTAATATAATAAAATATAATTTATTAACAAAACGCGCAAACGCGCGGGTACCAAATACTAGTAAAATACTAAAGCAGAGGTCGCTGGTGGGATCTCATGCCCATGAAATTTTCTGGATGAAAAGGGATTATTTTTGCTTACGTGACATTTTGTAGATTAAAGTGGTTTTATTTTTTTAGTCACGTCAATAAATAAGCCAATATAATTAAGTAAAAAAACTCATCTTTTTAGATCAAATAATCTATCAAATATAGCCTTATATCTTAATACCATTTTAATCTATATTTTCCCATTGATTTCTGTTTCAATATTATAAAATAATGTAACACGTACACTTACACTAAAATTTAAAGCATATATATACTATTATATCATTTGTTTTCACATGCATATATATGTATATTGGGGTAAAAATATATTATAATATTAAACTAAGTAATATTTTGATGTAATATATTTGCAAGGTAAAAACTAAGTATATATATTGTAAAGCCTATCTTAATCTATTTATGATCCCGCATTAGAGATAGCCGGATGCCATATTCTAGTCACTTATATGCTCGATATTAAGGAAGCACTTATGGAAATATTTATATTAAATATTCGAAGTATTAATCCAAAATCTTAGGGTTCCGGGCCATATACTCATACTATATATAAATATATGCTTAAGTGTTACACTTATATCTCAACTAGACTATAGACTTTATATTATGTTATATTGTCTATAATTGTTGTTGTTACTTGCCGACCCATATTGTGAAAAGCCCTTTTCAAGCTATCCGAGCCCAGTAGCTTCTAAAAGCTGGTGGATCCAGTTGTTGCTAGGGTTTTCACGTTGTGAGCCCTATAAAAGGAACACCCTCGTCAACTAGGGTTCTTCATTCAACACTCTTTAGGTAAGAAGCCACCAATGAAAGAAAGAGAGAGAGAAGAGAGCGAAGCTTAGGGTTTCATCTCCGGCGACCATCCCGGTTCCGATCGACGAAAAAAGGCTCCGATCTAGAGCGCATCCATCTTCTGCACTCTAGATCCGAGCGTTTGAGAAGAAGAAAAAGAAGCGAGGCAGAGCTGAGGGAGTTCTTCTTTCCTACTTCTAGATTTCTCTTGTACTTGCTTTCTTGGTTGTTTTCTGGTTGGATCTGTATACTTGTCTAGAAACTGCAACCCTATCTCTGTAATCGCTAAAAACGAACATAGTGGAACTTGGGCCTGAGCCTCCCCAAACCTGAGACTCTGCGAATGTAGAGATTATCTCGAACCGCGTAAACAGATCTTGTGTTCAATTGTGGTTTTGTTTCTGTTCAAGTTGCCTCTTGCAGATCTTGGATCCTAATCTAAAGGTCTTAGATCTACAGATTGGTATCAGAGTTTAGATCTGATTCTCCCTTGCTTCCGCTTTAGAAACATGGTTTTTCTTTGGTGTTTACTTACCTTCGAAAAATTCAACCAAGTGCCTTGACTTTCTGTTTTTTGTGTTGATTCACAGGTACCTTGCTAATGGATAACACATATCGCTTAAAGTCGTTCGATGGTGTCATCGACTTTGCCATGTGGCAAGTGAAAATGCGCGTCATCCTGATCAAAGAAGGCTGTTGGAAAGCCATCTCGCATCTAGTGGAGTGCCGCTCTTCAACCTCTTTCGGATCCGTTACCGTCCAGTCCAAGGAAGAAGGCAATGGCAAAGGTAAGAGCGTTCCTCCGACTGGCCCCACAAACCAAGAGCTTGAGATGGATCTCAAGGCACACTCGGAGATCATGTTGCGGTTGACTAACGACATAGCTCGTCAGGTGGTAAGATTCTCATCCACCTTCTTACTCTTGAAAGCCCTGGAGGAGCTATTCTTAACTCAATCACTGCCCTCCAGGATCTGTTTGCTCTGTAGATTATTTACGTTTAAAATGGACACTGCTCTAATTTTAGACGACAATCTTGATAAGTTTCTTAAAATGACCCAAGAATTGGAAAGATGTAAAGATGAGATTAAAGACACTCATCAGACTATAATGCTTCTGAATGCTTTACCTACTCAGTTTGACACCTTCAAAGATGTGATTCAGTTTAGTAGGACCGAGTTATCTAAAGATAAAATCATTGATGCTATTATTAAAAAGAATGAGCTAATGAAAGTTTTTAAGATAAAAGGCCACCCATCTAAAACAGAAAAATCTGAAAAAACTGAGGTTCCTTTCACCAAAGGAAAAGAGAAGAAAGGTAATAAGCATAATAAAAATAAAAAAGATAAGAAATATCAGCCATCATCTTCTAAAAAACCTGATAAGGGTGATCTGTTGTGAGCTGAATCTGCCATGTTTTACAGTAACTTTTATATCGATTTCTGTATACATTGCATTCATTTGGGCTAAGATAGTACAGAATCTATGTAGTTTATGTTTATTTGCCAAATTATGGAATCTACACCAGTTTCTGTTTAAATCGCAGAAATCGAGGCGTTTTACAGCAATTCTACAAAAGGTCGGAAAAGCTCGGAAAACCACTACAGAAGTCAAAGGTCAAAGCAGCGGAACAAGTCTACGAGCCAAGGCTACTCGACCTCGAGTAGGTCTACTCGACCTCGACAAGCCATGTCCGAGCAACCTTGTCGACGGAGCCTGATCGAGAGAGCCAGACCACCCAGCTCCGGGACTCTACTCGATCTCGACGAAGCCCTGGTCGAGATCGACGAAGCCCAAAGTCATGCCCAGAGTCGACGAGGAGAGCTGCCCGAGAAGACGAGGATGAAGCCGAGAACGACCAGGAGCACTCGCTGCCAGCGACTCCACTCGCTGCAGCGGACCACTCGCTGTCGCGGAAGAGGCCACTCGCTGCCAGCGGATGAAGCAACTCGCGGGAGCGGGAGCGGAAAGGGAGAACCCAACTCGACCTCGAGGACCCTTTGTCGAGGTCGACGAGCACCTTGAGTCCAGGTCCGAGCATGTCCGAGCCAGTCGACTAGACCTACCCGAGCAAACCCAGTCGACAAGCCCCTCCTACTCGACATCGACGAGGGGTGGTCGAGGTCGACAAGAGCCCAGGAAGCCATGACGAGCCACATCGAGCAGAAGCCACCCGAGGAGTCCAGCCGACGATGACCCTACTCGAGGTCGACGAGACCTAGTCGAGGTCGAGTAGACCCAGCTTCCAGAAACTTCTCGACGTGGCCTGTCCGAGTAGAATTGGAGTTCCTTGGGCGCGAAGGCGGAAGATTCTATCCAAATCCATCAAGTTCTATTCAAGGAGACAAGATCTATCACGACATGAAGACTTACCTATTTAGTTTTATCTTTTCCTTATAAATTTATTTCCATAAAATAATTTATTTATCCTTTCAAGTTTTAGATATAATTTTAGATATAGATAGATATCTTCTTTCCTAGAATAGCTAGGGAATGAAGGCTATAAATAAAGCCCAGGGGGCTCAGTTTTATTCATAATTCAAGACACAATTAGTTAGTTCCACAGAGAAGTTTAGGAGTTCTAAGGTTTTTAGGGTTTTGGCATTCTGCGAAAGTTGATTACCAGGATTGTAAAAGGCTTTTGAATTTAGTTTAATGAAAGTTATTTCTTTTCATTCAATGTCTTCGATTGCAATGAGGCGTGAGTAGTCCACCCACTTCTGGGGCTGGGGTGAGCCCGACGGTGGCCATGTGAGGCGATGCGATAAAGGTCAGATCTTTTGTGTGATTCATCTTCTATCCCTATAAGCATGATTCTTTTGCGAGAGTTGAAGGTGATCCTTATTTGTGTTATTGAAGCGAAAGTGATCTTAATGCAACTTGGATTAATTATGTGAAAAAGGGTTAGTAACAATTAGGGTTTATGCGAAAGCCTCTATATGCCTATTTGTTAATGACGAGAGTTATTTGATGGAAAGCATGATCTTTTATGCCTTTGTGTGTTACTTTGCATGGTTATCGTTGCGGCGTTGAAACCCTGGCCTTGGAGGTCTTTTAGTATATTGAGTTTATTTCTGTCGAATTTCTCAATTCTGTCGAAAATCTGCAAATTTACATTTTCTATTTCTTATCGATCTAGACGAAGCTTTGTCGACCTCGAGGAGTGTCTTGTCGAGGTCGAGGAGGGGTTGTCTTAGTCGAGTTGTGATTCTTCTATTTTTGTCGATTTTAAAGTTTATGTTGATCACTGTCTTGTCGATCTCGAGTGCCTCTTGTCGAGGTCGAGTAGCCCATTGTCTTTGCTTTACTTTCTGTCTTTAGCTTGTTCTTTACTTTTGTTTTAGTTGCCCTTGCCGGTTTATTTGTTTCTTTCCTTTCTGTGTTTCTGTTCTTTCTGTTGCTTCGGTGAGAATTTACAGCTACCTAAGAACTGCTGACGTGCTTCCTCGTGGATTCGATCCTGACTTTTCTCTTACTACAACGGGAGGAAGTCTTGTATTTATTTGCTGAGACAGGGAAGTCAGTCTGATCTATACTTTATATTTATTTCATACTTGACCATCCTCCTGCAACAACAAATTGGCGCCGTTGCCGGGGAAGCAATCAAAATCGCGCCTTAGGTAGTCAGTTCTCACTGTTTCTTTGAGTTAGTTTGCAGGTGTATGCATCGTTCTGGTCAAACACCTGAGTTTGACGCCTTAGACGAACCGGAACGTCTATTTCACATCCGAGCTCAACTACAAAGAGCCATGGCAGCTGCGGAGACACAGTTACCAGGGAATTAGCCGCTAAGGATGCTGCTATCGCCGCTGAGATAGCAGCAAGGGAACAAGCAGCTGAACGCGCGAGGCAAGCGGAAACTGAGCTTGCCCAATATCCAACCACTGCTGAGGATTATATGCATCCGACTCTCATCGTGCCTGAATCGGCGATTCTTATCCCTGAAAACTCTTTTGAAATTCGCACTCAGTTTCTTATAGAGCTTAAAAATAATGCCTTTTATGGTAGATTTAATGAGTGTCCTCTTGAACATATTACTAATTTTCATGATATGTGCCGTACTCTTGCAGAAGGTACAACTCTGGAATATGTCAAGATGAAATCTTTTCGCTGGTCTCTCGCTGGGCCTGCACTGAAATGGCTGGAAGGACTGAAAGCATCATCACTTACAACCTGGGCTCAAGTAGAGCAAGAGTTTCTGAACAAATTCTTCTCACCTGCCAAAACAGCACATCTCCGCCAGAAAATCACCGCCTTCAAACAGTAGAAAGGGGAACCACTCGCAAAGGCATGGGAGCGCTACAAGGAACTTCTGCGATCTTGCCCTACTCATGGACAGCCACCCTACATCATTCAGGAGATCTTCTTCAACTCTCTTGATCAAGTCACTAAGGACAGAATCAACAATTATACTCGCTACGAGTATCTGACGATGCCACCAAGTGACGCATGGGGTGTGCTAGAGAAGCTCACCAACTACAATAACAAGTATGGGTCTACTGCAACCTATGAAGAGAACCCATACGCCAGGCCAGCACCATCCATGCCCCTATATGAGCCATCTAAAGAGATTGATCCTGAGGTTTGGGAGCAATACTACAGAGACCAGAATAAGAAGCTCATCAAGCAAGTCAAATATCTCTCTGTCAACCAGCCTTGCATAGAATGCGGATCGCAAAGGCACACCACTCCTTAGTGCCCACACACAGAGCAAGTCAGGCTGGCAGAGCATCATGAGGATGTAGCTTACGCAGGGGGTCCCAGTCGCTACATGGGGGACCAAAGGTTTCAGCAACCACAATGGAACCAAGGTGTCCCTAGGAATCCCCCGCCCTACAGAGCTCCAGGACATCCAGAAAGGGACCAAAAGAAGGATGATATACAGACAGTCCTGGAGGAAATACGGAGGAACCATTCAGAAACTAGGCAATCTTTCAACTCCGTCTATACTCAGATGCAAGGTGTCAACTCTAGGCTTGGGGAAATTGATATCTGGAGGAAATCAGTTGATATACAGATTGGTCAGCTGGCAGCCGGAATCCCCAGACAGTCAGGGACACTTCCAGGATCTTCAGAACCAAATCCTAAGGGAAAGACTGGACACGTCGCTGCTGTAAAACTCAGAAGCGGTCATCAACTGCAAGAGCCAGAGGTCGGGAACCAGCAGAACGACGAGGAACAGCAAGTCGATCTCGACAAAGCCGTGGTCGATCTCGACAAAGGACTCATCGACCTCGAGGAGAGGCTGCCAAAATCTTCATCTGCACCACACAGCCACTCGACTGGGCCCTGTTGTGAGCGGAATCTGCCATGTTTTACAGTAACTTTTATATCGATTTCTGTATACATTTCATTCATTTGGGCTAGAATAGTACAAAATCTACGTAGTTTATTTTTATTTGCCAAATTATGGAATCTACACCAGTTTCTGTTTAATTCGCAGAAATCGAGGCATTTACAGCAATTCTACAAAAGGTCGGAAAAGCTCGGAAAAACACTACAGAAGTCCAAGGTCAAAGCAGCGGAACAAGTCCAAGAGACGAGGCTACTCGATCTCGAGTAGGCTTACTCGACCTAGACGAGCCATGGCCGAACGGCCTTGGTCGAGCAGACCATGATCGAGCGAGCCAGCCAAACGGAGCTCCGGACCCTACTCGACCTCGACAAGCCCTCGTCGAGGTCGACGAAGCCCAGACGCCCACGTCCGGAGTCGATGAGGAGAAGCCGAGGACATAGCCGAGGACGACCAGGCGAGACTCGCTGCCAGCGACACCACTCGCTGCCGCGAAAAAGAGGAGCCCCTGGTCGACGTAGAGAAATCTGCAGCAACTCCGACGTCTGTTCTGGCTCCGACTCAGAAAAAGAAGCTGCATTTCCCCACAAAATCTCTAAAGGACCCAGCGGAGAAAAAGTTTCAGCGCTTCATCAAGATGCTTCAGAAGCTGAACGTCACTATCCCCTTCACATAAGCTCTCAATGAAATGCCGTCCTACGTCAAGTTCCTGAAGGAGATCCTGAGCAAAAAGCGATCGATGGCAGAAATCACAGAGGAGTGCAGCCATCTGGACATATTGGAGAAGAGGCCGGATCCAGGTAAGTTTGCTATAACTATTGGATTTGGTCCATACAAAATTAATGCCCTATGTGATCTTGGAGCTAGTGTTAGTATTATGCCTTTAACGATTTGGTCCAAGATTAAGATAGGTGCCTTGGAGCCTGTGGATGCTAGACTATACATGGCCAACAACACGGTGGTCATTCCAACAGGCATGGTGGAAAATGTCCCAGTACAAGTAGGTAAATTCTTCGTCCCTGCTGATTTCTTAATAGTTGATATGCAAGAAGATCCTGTTTGTCCAATTATTTTAGGAATACCATTCTTGGCGACGCTGGATGCCAACATAAGCGTAAGGAAAGGAGTGCTCACCTTCAACATCAGCGATGAGGTCATTGAGTATTCCTTTAACAAAACTGAAAGGCATACTGGTCCAATGGAAGAGGTCAAATCTATCTCAGCTGGCTACATCACCTGCGGGGAACCCAAAGTCATAAATATGACCCCTGAAGAGATAGAAAAGAGGGATATGGAGGCCCAGGTGGAGGAGATCATGGCAATCCTTAAGGAAAACACAGAAAATCCAATCGACACAGAGCAAGGTAAGTCGTTGTGGATTAATTATTTCTCGGATGCCTTGACAGGAGCTAAGTATGGGGTCAAGATCGACCAGGGCTCCTCGACCTCGAGTAGAACCCTAGTCGATCTCGACCAGACCAAGGAGACTCCACCAGAGCCGGCTTCGTCGAGCAGCAAACCAGAGAAGCCACCCTACTCGATCTCGAGTAAGCTCGTCGAGGTCGACCACAACTCGGAGCCACCAATCCCTGCTTCCTCGAGCGCACCACCAGAGCCAGGAGAGCCCTTGTCGATCTCGACCACCCTTGTCGAGATCGACCACCACCCGGCGCCACCAGCCCCGCCTTCCTCGATGAGCAAGCCACCAGGAGGAGAAGGCTACTCGACCTCGAGCACTCTTGTCGAGATCGACAAGATCACTTCTTCCTCGACGGCACCTTCTTCGACGTTGCAAACACCAGGACCAGAGCCCTCGTCGAGGTCGACCAGACTACTCGAGGTCGACAAGATCTGTTCTTCCTCGACTTCTGAATCCTCGACCAGGACACCACCAGAGCTTGCAGTCTTGTCGAGATCGACTAGCCCTAGTCGAGATCGACCAAACACAGTGGTGCCCGATTCCGTCTCTGCGAAGGTGAGCCAAGGTATGGATCTTTCTTCTCCTATTTCCATTAAAGATTTATCTATACATGGGAGAGGTCTGCCTTGGTATGTGCGATTGTGCAAGATATCCAATGATGAGCCTAAGGAGTATGAAGTTGGAGACAAACTCTATGTCTCTAAGTCAAAGGATCATTGGTTTCCCAACAAATTCAACAAGAAGCGGATGGGACCTTTCATGGTGAACAAGATCCATTCTGGAGGATTACAGCTGATGGACAAGAATGGAGTCCTATTTGAAGCCCAAGCTACATGGGCCCTGCAGATGCCACCTTGAGCATTAATGGAAAGTCGGCCTAGCGACTATAAAATCTAGAGCATGTACATAGACTTTTTAGGACATTTGAGACTTTGTTGTTTTTTGTTTTTGGTTTTGAACACTTTTAATTTTGCTATTATGGGTATATGTCTTCTACTTTTCAGGTCAATGGATAGAACCAAGCTACATTAATACTCGGACTAGGAGGTGCTCCATTTGAAATTATAAGGCTCTGCACATCTGTCTTGTGAGTTTCTTTCTTTACCCTTATTTTTTATATAGTGATGACACTGTAATGTTTAAGTACGGGGTGGGGAAAGGGCTTTTGTGCATATTTGATCATATTTGACATTACTTTGTGCATTATTTCTCAGAATTGCTACATGGCTATTTTGGAATGCATTATTGATTTATGTGCTTATATGCATGTTTTCTTTATATTTGAGAAAAATGACCCCCATTGAATTTTTTAAATAAGGTCATGGAAGCTTATATTGAACTCGACGATGCAAAAATTGGATTCATTAGAGATATAGCATGAAATTGCCTAGTAAAGGGAAGTCACAATGAAATGCATATTTTCTTGAAAACCATGAAAGGAGGAAAAAATTGAAGTTACTTTTGACATGTTGCATGATAAGAGGATGGAGGACTTTATATTTCCATATAATGCTCAGATTGTTATATCCTAGCCTTACCTATGCTTATGCATCACAAAAGTCATACTATGCCTTATTTCAAATATTGCTCCACATGATCTAAATATTTGCCATTCTTTACCTTATCCGGGGATTATGTTGAGAATGATGTTACATTATGGAGATGTCATATGGTGTTTGTGTTGTTGTTATCATTATTGGAGTTTGGCAGGGAAAGTGTTTGAAATATATGGAAAATTTAATGAGTAAAAGAAAATCCAATCACCTAAGGAGATAAAGGTAGATTGACCCTGCTCTCTGAGATAATAGTTTGGAGAGATGGGACACATTGTGAGGAGTCCGACGCACTAAGTATCCGGGGCCATTCATGACACCCATGTTTGCGACTCGCGAGAAGGCAGTGTTGAGGTTAGAGAGGTAAAAACATTATTATGAATAAAAGCATTATGAAAGGTGATGAATCAAATGGAGAAAAAATGTGGTATGAAACTCAAAATTTGGAAATACTCCATTTCCCCGGATCAAAAGCACCACATTGCCAAAAATTGCCCACCTTTTAGCCTTTTACCAATCTACTCCTTCATTAGCTTAAATTAAAGTCTTCTTGATTATCAAATGCTTTGTCACTTATATTGTTTTTGCATAACCCTCCTTTTGTGAGTAGATGTTGCTTTTACATATTTGCACATGCATGAATCTGTGACACTAGTACCTTTTCGAGGATGGTAATTGATTGCAGGGTTATATGAGAATGAATCTAAGATGTTGAGAGTTTGAATTCTTCCCCTGAATAACAAATAAAAGTATTGCTTGAGGACAAGCAAGCTTAAGTATGGGGTGTTTGTTGTGAGCTGAATCTGCCATGTTTTACAGTAACTTTTATATCGATTTCTGTATACATTGCATTCATTTGGGCTAAGATAGTGCAGAATCTATGTAGTTTATGTTTATTTGCCAAATTATGGAATCTACACCAATTTCTGTTTAAATCGCAGAAATCGAGGCGTTTTACAGCAATTCTACAGAAGGTCGGAAAAGCTCGGAAAACCACTACAGAAGTCCAAGGTCAAAGCAGCGGAACAAGTGTACGAGCCAAGGCTACTCGACCTCGAGTAGGTCTACTCGACCTCGACAAGCCATGTCCGAGCAACCTTGTCGACAGAGCCTGATCGAGAGAGCCAGACCACCCAGCTCCGGGACTCTACTCGATCTCGACGAAGCCCTGGTCGAGATCGACGAAGCCCAAAGTCATGCCCAGAGTCGACGAGGAGAGCTGCCTGAGAAGACGAGGATGAAGCCGAGAACGACCAGGAGCACTCGCTGCCAGCGACTCCACTCGCTGCAGCGGACCACTCGTTGTCGCGGAAGAGGCCACTCGCTGCCAGCGGATGAAGCAACTCGCGGGAGCGGGAGCGGAAAGGGAGAACCCAACTAGACCTCGAGGACCCTTTGTCGAGGTCGACGAGCACCTTGAGTCCAGGTCCGAGCATGTCCGAGCCAGTCGACTAGACCTACCCGAGCAAACCCAGTCGACAAGCCCCTCCTACTCGACATCGACGAGGGGTGGTCGAGGTCGACAAGAGCCCAGGAAGCCATGACGAGCCACATCGAGCAGAAGCCACCCGAGGAGTCCAGCCGACGAAGACCCTACTCGAGGTCGACGAGACCTAGTCGAGGTCGAGTAGACCCGGCTTCCAGAAACTTCTCGACGTGGCCTGTCCGAGTAGAATTGGAGTTCCTTGGGCGCGAAGGCGGCAGATTCTATCCAAATCCATCAAGTTCTATTCAAGGAGACAAGATCTATCAAGACATGAAGACTTACCTATTTAGTTTTATCTTTTCCTTATGGATTTATTTCCATAAAACAATTTATTTATCCTTTCAAGTTTTAGATATAATTTTAAATATAGATAGATATCTTCTTTCCTAGAATAGCTAGGGAATGAAGGCTATAAATAAAGCCCAGGGGGCTCAGTTTTATTCATAATTCAAGACACAATTAGTTAGTTCCACAGAGAAGTTTAGGAGTTCTAAGGTTTTTAGGGTTTTGGCATTCTGCGAAAGTTGATTACCAGGATTGTAAAAGGCTTTTGAATTTAGTTTAATGCAAGTTATTTCTTTTCATTCAATGTCTGCGATTGCAATGAGGCGTGAGTAGTCCACCCACTTCTGGGGCTGGGGTGAGCCCGACGGTGGCCATGTGAGGCGATGCGATAAAGGTCAGATCTTTTGTGTGATTCATCTTCTATCCCTATAAGCATGATTCTTTTGCGAGAGTTGAAGGTGATCCTTGTTTGTGTTATTGAAGCGAAAGTGATCTTAATGCAACTTGGATTAATTATGTGAAAAAGGGTTAGTAACAATTTGGGTTTATGCGAAAGCCTCTATATGCCTATTTGTTAATGACGAGAGTTATTTGATGGAAAGCATGATCTTTTATGCCTTTGTGTGTTACTTTGCATGGTTATCGTTGCGGTGTTGAAACCCTGGCCTTGGAGGTCTTTTAGTATATTGAGTTTATTTCTGTCGAATTTCTGAATTCTGTCGAAAATCTGCAAATTTACATTTTCTGTTTCTTATCGATCTAGACGAAGCTTTGTCGACCTCGAGGAGTGTCTTGTCGAGGTCGAGGAGGGGTTGTCTTAGTCGAGTTGTGATTCTTCTGTTTTTGTCGATTTTAAAGTTTCTGTTGATCACTGTCTTGTCGATCTCGAGTGCCTCTTGTCGAGGTCGAGTAGCCCATTGTCTTTGCTTTACTTTCTGTCTTTAGCTTGTTCTTTACTTTTGTTTTAGTTGCCCTTGCCGGTTTATTTGTTCTCGAGTGCCTCTTGTCGAGGTCGAGTAGCCCATTGTCTTTGCTTTACTTTCTGTCTTTAGCTTGTTCTTTACTTTTGTTTTAGTTGCCCTTGCCGGTTTATTTGTTTCTTTCCTTTCCGTGTTTCTGTTCTTTCTGCTGCTTCGGTGAGAATTTACAGCTACCTAAGAACTGCTGACGTGCTTCCTCGTGGATTCGATCCTGACTTTTCTCTTACTACAACGGGAGGAAGTCTTGTATTTATTTGCTGAGACAGGGAAGTCAGTTTGATCTATACTTTATATTTCTTTCATACTTGACCATCCTCCTGCAACAACATGATCCAAACTCTAAATGCAATTATTGTGGAAATTTGGGTCATTGGGTTAAGGAATGCAGAAAAAAGAAAAGGGTTGAGCAACTTGCTCAGAAAAATAAAACTGAGTTATCTGCGTTTGTGCTTGAATCTATGAGTTCATATCTTGCTGAGTTATTCATGTGTGCTGATAGTGCAGATAAGTTTCCTATTAATGCTGACACATGGATTCTGGATTCTGGTTGTACCATGCATGCAACTCCTAATAAAAACATGTTTAAAACTCTTGATGAGTCTATTGTTGGTGATGCTATGTTAGGAGATGACACCACTTTAGATATAAAAGGTGTTAGTATTGTTTCTCTTGTTATGCGTGATGATTAGACCCGAGCATGGGCCGGGCTGGGTGGGCTTGGGCCCGGGAAAGAGGGCGGGCTTGGGCAAGGCACTAGGCCCAAATACCGGGCCTGGCCCAAGCCCGGCCCGGTATTTGGGCCTAGTGCCTTGCCCAAGCCCGCCCTCTTTCCCGGGCCGGGCCGCCCACCGGGCCAAGCTTGCCTAGGTTCTCAAATTCGTTTTATGTCCGAAATCGAACTAAAAAAGTGGCAAATTACAACATTGTATAAATAGTTTCGAATAAGAGGCAAATATGGACAATATTAGCTTACTTACAAATCCAAATCAACGTTATAGTGTGCCAATACTTTTAAGCGGCACTCGAGCTATGCGAGAGAAATCATTTAGGGTTTTTATTTCTCAATTGGATTTGATTTTGAAGATGAGAACGTTTATGATTGGGAATAGTTAGCACTTAGTACTAGTATGACACCGGTAATATAGTTATAAATTATAGAAATTATGTATATATTTTTACAATACTCTATATAATTTATATAATTATAATTATATATAATATTATTATAATACCGGGCCGGGCCCATCGGCCCGCTTGGGCTTCACCCTCCGTCCAAGCCCGGCCCTTTGGCCCAACCGGGCCGGGCCCGTCGGCCTGCTTGGGCCAACTACTCTGTCCAAGCCCGCATATTTTGCCGGGCGGGTTGGGCGGGTTGGCCCGTGTTTGCTCAGGTCTAATGATGATGTGGTTAGAAGTTTCACAAATGTCAAGTATGTTCCTAATCTGAGACGTAGTTTGATGTCTGAGTCATCTCTTGAAAGCTATGAGAATTAGAGGGCTTTATTATGTTGTTGCTAAAACTGCTGAATTAAATATTGTCTCTCTGCCTGTGATGACTGAATCTGAAACTAAAAACATGGTATAACATAATGGGCCACATTGGCAACAAAGCTTTGTTTCAATTGTATAATTCTGGATTGCTTCCTAAGAAACCTGCAACTTTGGATTTCTATGAAAAATGTGTGGTAGGCAAATCTGCTAAGTTACAGTTTCCTAAATGTGCTTATGTTGCCTCCTCTCCCCTTGAGTATGTGCATTCTGATCTTTGGGGCCCTGCCCAGGTTGACTCTGTCAATAAAATGAAATACTTTATTACATTTATAGATCATTTCTCTAGGAAGGTCTGGCTGACTTTGCTTAAATCTAAAGATCATGCTTTTACTGCTTTTAAGGATTGGAAAGTTATGGTTGAAAAACAATCTGGTTATAAATTGAAATGTTTGAAAACCGACAATGGCCTGGAATATTGCAACTCTGAGTTTAATAATTTCTGTAATGCCCATGGAATAAAAAGACATCTTACTGTCTTTGGAACACCACAACAAAATGGTACTGCGGAAAGGAAGAATATAACTCTGCTTGAGAAAACAAGATGTATGTTAATAAGTGTTGGTCTTAAACCTAGTTTGTGGGGTGAAGCGGTTGCTACAGCTGCCTAACTTATCAATACATCACCCTCTAGTGCTATAGGATTTAAAACTCCTCAAGAAAAATGGACTAGTAAGCCCCCTAATCTGACTTACCTTCGGCCTTTTGGTTGTACTGTTTATGCCTATATATCACAAGGGAAGTTACAACCTAGAGTTGTGAAAGGAATATTGTTACGTTATCCAGAAGGGGTTAAGGGGTATAGAATATTATTGATACAACCTGGGGGATATAAAGTGATATCCGCTAGAAATGTAAAGTTTGATGAGCAAGATTTTCATTTTCAGACCACACTAACATCCAATGATCAAGCAGCAGGTACCATTCAGCAAAACAGAAGAGTGATAGATGCTCAGTTTGGACCTGCAACCACTGATGCTGAGCTTGAAGATATGGAGTTTGACATAAGAGCATCCCTTCCTACTGCTGCAAGCAATCACCCATCCACATCACGGGGGGAACAAGAGCAGCAAGATAAAGAAGGTGATGAAGAAGCTAGTGCTCCCGCATAACCCACTGAAGAAGCAGAGGATGACAACATTGATGAAGAACATCACGAAGAAGAAGGAGAACCTTTAATTCTTGTTTTGCCTTCTTCTCCCCTCTCTTCTAGTTTTGTATTCGGCCTGTCTAATAACTCTGGTTTCTCCTATCCCCCTTCTTCTTATTTATCTGTGCAAAATGATGTGAATGATTGATAGCTAGTGAGAGATAGAGAATCTATGGTGAGTATACCGAATAGGGAGTACACTAGTTACCTAGTAGAGTATGCCCTTATATCTCCTGAAACCATAAGGCACCCTACTACTCCTAGTTCTTTTGAGAAAGCCAGCTTCAATCCCCACTCTAGGTGTTGGCTTAAGGCCATGCAAAATGAGATAGACTCTATGCATCATAATAAAACCTGGACCCTTGTTCCCAAACCTGGTAAAACTAGGCTCATAGACTCTAAGTGGATATTCAAGCTTAAGGAAGGCTCTAACCCAAGTGATCTCCCTAGGTTTAAATCCCGTCTATTAGCCAAAGGTTTTACCCAGCGATAAGGTCTAGATTATAACGATATAGTCGCCCATGTAGTCAAATATAAAACCATGAGATTACTCCTATCTGTGGTTGATGTGTTTAATTGGGAATTAGAACAAATGGACGTTAAGACCACTTTCCTCCATGGAGACTTAGATGAAACCATTTACATGCGTCAGCCTAAGGGTTTCGTAGATAAAAGATACCATAACCATGTCTGTCTTCTTAAAAGGTCCATATATGGTCTTAAGAAATCTTCCCGTCAATGGAATCTTAAGTTTGATGTCGTTATTATAAGAAATGGGTTTTCATAAAAGTAGTTATGATAATTGTTGATGCGGGATCATCTTCTACACCTCCGGACACGCCCATCATCTTAGGAGACAGACCAATGACTCGAGCCCGAGCTAAGAAGCTTCAATGCGACTCATTCTTATTCGTGAGTCATGCATTGTTCTCGAGCACCGTTCAACTCCCCGAGCGTTCATTGAAGACCTACATGTGCATTGGGATCAAGATTGTCGAACCATCTTAGGCACATGATAGGACCGAAATTCATAAGGGTTGACCCCTTGTTTTTTTCCTATTTTGGCAACTTTTCTACTTAAGTTATTTTAGGAAACTTTTAGGGTTAATTAATTAATTTCTTTAAGTTGTTAATTTAATTATTATTTTTGGAAAAATCGGCCTTCTAGGTTACATATAGCCAGCCGACCCTTGTAGAACATTCACGTCTTCCATTATTCAGAATACAGTTCTTTGTGTGAAACACAACTGTGAGAAAAGTCAATCGATTCGTAGCATTGCTCATCGATTGCACAATTTGTTTTAGATCTTGCTTGGTTTGCTTTGAGTTCATCAACCTCGCAAGAGCTTGGTGATCCTGGTAATCACAAGTCTCCTCCTTGTGCCTCCAAGTTGTCCGCTTGGTTGTGTAAGGTTGTAGAGGTGGGCTTTGTAGTCGTTGATACTTGGTTCCTACCCTCTTTGGAGGCCTGGGGTCTTTATCTTGTTCTACCTTAGTTCGATTTACCCATCTATCGGTCTTTTATTCACTGTTTTGTCGAGTCCAAGTTGCTGCGTCGTTATTCTTTTTAGTCGTTATTGAGTCCTTGTGTTGGTGTTCTTGAGTCTTTGCTTCCATTATGGTCTTTGAGTCTTGATTGTCGAAGATCGGGCCATCCTATGGCTAACCCCGTATCAATTGTCTTTACTTCAAGTATCCTGCTTCTAGAAATGCCATTTATGTCCTTCTTTACGTTGATGACATACTGTTGATCAGTAACTCCTTGATGCTAATCTCTGGAGTAAAAACTGATCTCAAACAGTATTTCGACATGAAGGACTTAGGCCAAGCAAAGAAAATCCTAGGGGTCAACATCATTAGAAATCGTCCCAAACACTATATTTTGGCTTACCCAGGATTACTATGCTCTAAAGGTTCTTAAAAGGTTCAATATGGTAGACTCCAAATCGACAGCCATACCTTTAGGAGGGCACCTTGAGTTAACCAAGAAGAGCTGCCCTACTAAACCCTATGAGATCCAGGACATGTCTATGATTCCTTACGATGTTGTCGTAGGTTCCGTGATGTACGTCATGCTCTACACCCATCCAAACTTCGTTTTCTCCATTAGTGTCCTAAGCCGATTCATGTCTAATCCCGGAATGGAACACTGGAACACTATGAAATACCTTCTTAGGAACATATCCGGCACTAGAGATCTTTGTCTTGCCTACAACTAGTACTCTCCCTTATATCAGCTTTATGGTTTCGTAGATGCAGACTTTGCTAGTAACAAGGATAGCAGAAAATCTACTACTGCCTACTACTTCACATGGGCAAGAGGGAACTGTATATCCTGGAAATCGCAGCAACAATCCTTTGTAGCGTTATCCTCGACCAAAGCCGAATATATGGATGCTACCGAAGAAGCTAAAGAGGCTATTTGGTTGAAAGGTATCTTAGGAGAGATTCTTAGGAAGAAATTCAAGCCTGTGATTTACACTGATAGCCAGAGTGCCCTTTACCTATGTAAGGATCCTATGTATCACGATAGAACCAAACATATTGATGTTAGGTTCCACTTTATCAGAAATAGGATAGAAGCCTCTGAGTTAGATGCTAAGAAAATCAAAGGTGAAGAGAACTCTGCGGACTTTGACACTAAAGTTGTGCCTTTTAACAAGTTCTGTTTTTGCATGGACTTCCTCCTTAGCCTCCCAGACCTGAGTTGATGATGGTCCGGTTGTTCACTCGGGTCAAATGTGTCCACTATGTTTTGATTACTAAGGATTTATACTCAGATTAGGAGGGCAAATTGTAATGTCTATCTTAATCTATGTATGATCACGCGTTAGAGATAGCGAGATGGCATATTCTAGTCACTTAAATGTTCGATATTAAGGAAGCACTTATGGAAATATTTATATTAAGTATTCGAAGTACTAATCCAGAAACATAAGGTTCCAAGTCATATACTCATACTAGATATAAATATATGCTTAAGTGTTACACTTATATCCCAACTAGACTAGACTTTATATTATGTTATATTGTCTATAATTGTTGTTGTTACTTGTCGGCCCATATTGTGAAAAGCCCATTTCATGCTATCCGAGCCCAGTAGCTTCTAAAAGCTGGTGGATCCACTTGTTGCTAGGATTTTCACCTTGTGAGTTCTATAAAAGAAACACCCATGTCTGCTAGGGTTCCTCATTCGACACTCTTCGGGTAAGCAACCACCAGAGAAAGAAAGAGAGAGAGAAGAGAGTGAAGCTTAGGGTTTCATCTCCGGCGACCTTCCCGGTTCCGATCGACGATGAAGGGATCCGATCTAGAGCGCATCCATCATCTGGACTCTAGATCCGAGCATTTGTGAAGAAGAAGAAGTGACGCAGCTTCCTTGCCGGCGACTCTCTGGCTCGTACAAACTTTTCTAGCGACGATCTGTTCTTCCGAGAGCAGATTTGAGGGAGTACTTCTTTCCTACTTCTAGATTTCTCTTGTTCTTGCTTTCTTGGTTGTTTTCTGGTTGGATCTGTATACTTTTCTAGAAACTGCAACCATATCTTTGTAATTGCTAAAACGAACATAGTGGAACTTCGGCCTGAGTCTCCTCGAACCTGAGACTCTGCGGATGTAGAGATTATCTAGAACCGCGTAAACACATCTCACAGATCTTGAATCCTAATCTAAGGGTCTTAAATCTACATATATCCATGTGAGAATACAAATACAACTTTTTACCTTGCAAATATATTACGAGCTCTCTTTCGCAAGGGATTTGGCGTTCTGGGCCAGAACGAAAGAGGAAGGAAGACAAGGAAGAGAAAAGACGAAATTGCCCTTATTTTTTTAAACAAGCCAAACTTCCCACGCGCCCCTTCTAATTAATAGATTCCTTCTTTTTTTTTAACCGGAAAAAATTTGACTGTTTACAGAGACAACTAGTCAAGAGCATCCATACGGATAATACTGCTCAAGACAGCGTCAAGGGACAAAGCCGAGCTGGAGAATCAAAAATCTAGACGAGATAGTCGGTTAGCAGCTTGATTGTCATCCCTAAAAATTAATAGATTCATTTACCAACTAAGTTACTATTCGTATTCTTTTTTCAATTTTTTGTTTTTTTCTGCCGAAAGAGTGCATGAGTTTATGGCATATAAATAATAATAACACGAGAAATAGCTTTTCTTTTCTTTTCTTTTCTTTTGGGTACTAAGGTGGGGCTAATATCTAGATTTATTTTTGGTAAATTTTAAGCTGGGTCTAAAATCCAAGTTAAGGCATTTTACTGATATTATAAAATAAAATAAAAAAGTATATGTGGTTGATCAAGTGCGTCATTGAAATCTATATATTACTTAAAACCAAAGCCTTTTGGCCACGTGTCGCATCCTCGCACGAAGTTATTTAAGGCAATTTCTTTTTATTTAGCAATTGAGATTAATTCAAAACTTTTTTTAAAAAATCTATATATTATTTAAAACCAAAGCCTTTTGGCCACGTGTCGCATCCTCGCGCGAAGTTATTTAAGGCAATTTCTTTTTATTTAGCAATTGGGATTAATTCAAAACTTTTTTTTTAAAAAATAATGTTAATATTAACTATACAATATTATTTTATTCCATATTAATTACACATTATTATTTCCATTTATTTTTTAAACAATATGATGAATTCAAAAGCATTTTTTTATAAAAAAAAATTATAGTTCCAAATATATGATTTTTCTATTTTAGGCAATTCGTTTTTATCTAACCAATCTATATATTACTTAAAACCAAAGCCTTTTGGCCACGTGTCGCATCCTCGCACGAAGTTATTTAAGGCAATTTCTTTTTATTTAGCAATTGAGATTAATTCAAAACTTTTTTTAAAAAATCTATATATTATTTAAAACCAAAGCCTTTTGGCCACGTGTCGCATCCTCGCGCGAAGTTATTTAAGGCAATTTCTTTTTATTTAGCAATTGGGATTAATTCAAAACTTTTTTTTTAAAAAATAATGTTAATATTAACTATACAATATTATTTTATTCCATATTAATTACACATTATTATTTCCATTTATTTTTTAAACAATATGATGAATTCAAAAGCATTTTTTTATAAAAAAAAATTATAGTTCCAAATATATGATTTTTCTATTTTAGGCAATTCGTTTTTATCTAACCAATGGGATTAATTCAAAACTTTTTAAAAAAAATAAAGATAATATTAACTATACATTGTTTTCATTCTATATTAATCACACATGATCATTTCTATTTAGTTTTTAAAACAATTGGATGAATTCAAAAGCATTTTTTTTATAAAAATAATAATATATAGTTCCAAATATATGATTTTTTGGAGCAGCCAATCTAAATATAATGAAAACTATTGTTGTTCTTATAATAAACTTAAATTTTGGATTTTCACCCAACCAACCTAACATAAACTACATAAAACCTTAAATGATAAAAAATTTAAACAATTTTTTTTAATGATTTCCTCCCAGTCTATATATATAATGAGAACTATTTTTGCTTAGATGTGATAATCACTTTAATTTTATGATTTCCTCCCCATCAACTTAGCCTAGGAAAAAATCCAACTAATGACATTTGTACAAGTTCTTCAATTAATCTAGCTATATCTAACTAATAAACCATAAGAATTTTTTATTAGGTGTTATAACCACTTTTATTTTGAGATCGATTTTCACCCAATTAATCTATTCTACTCAAATCTTAAACTCATGTAATTTTTACACATTTTTCAGAAATATTATAATTATTTTTAGTTACTTTATCAAATATTTTTTTTCTATTTTATATTAAAGTTTGGTAATAGTTTTTTTAATTTTGTAATATTGTAGTAATTTTCTATACTTACAAAATGTTATATATATTTTTTTAAAATACGCGCCATGGCGCGGGGACTTTACTAGTGTTATTTAAAAGACAATGATTATGGTTGAATTTCAAGTCAACCTTATTTTGTAGGACCAATTGAATACAGTATAAAACAAGACAATACGATACGACAGTATAATCTTGTGCTAAGCTTCTTCTCTGTGACACTTGCCCAATTACAGCCGGAGGCTGATTCTCTTACCCAAAATTTGGGTTATCTAAGGGTATTTTATAGTCATTTTGAAAGTATGATAAAAGAAAAAAGGAAAATTAGAAAAGGTGGATCAACTTTTTCTTTTCCTCCTATAAAAAGGCTACACTCTATGACTAAACTCTACCCTTGTAATTTATTTTTTATTTTCTTTTTGGATAAGACAAAGTTATAATTCAGCTTTATTTTTTTTATAAATCTTTAGTTTTTAACTTATTTTAATAATGAACATAAGTATAATTCACGTTTTTTATACTTATGTTTATTTCACGTATATTATAAAAGTCGGTCATATAAACGGGATCGAATTATCATAACATCTCGAGTTCACTTAAAAATAATAATTTAGACTCTCGTTAATGGTCCGCTTTTTCTTAATAACTAAACTTAATAAAAATCTTTATCCACAAATGCAAAATATATATTTTTAGTTTTAATACGAAAACATTGGGAAAAAAAAAACAGGCATCGGATTTAGCTGTTTTTAATAAATTAATAACTACACTAATCTCGTTTTTCCACAAATGTATATTATGTATTTATTTTTTATACGAAAATAAGAGACAGCGGATTGTCGATAAGCCCGCGGGCAGTTATAATGATACACAGCGGATTGCCGATAAGCCCGCGGGCAGTTGTAATGATACACAACGGATTGCCGATGAGCCTGCGGACATTTCTAATGAGATGAAGCGGATTGCCGATAAGCCTGCAGTCAGTTATAATGAGAGGTAGCGGATTGCCGATAAGACTACGGGAAGATATAATGAGAGACAGCGGACTGCTGATCAGCCTGCGGGCATTTATATTTACAGTTATAACGAGGATTGAGGGGCTACTGATATCACGTTCTCCTCTTGGATCTGTTCGCTTGCTCTCTCTACGCTCAGGGGAGGTACACTCTCTCTTCTCCCGTTATTCTCTTATGTCATTCTTCTGTCTTTCTTCTCTCCTCGGTCTAGAATTTGGCTTGTTGGAATCTAGGATCTCCCAAATTCGAAAGCTAGGGTTTGTCGTTCTTGACTTTGGCTTGTAGATTAGGATTTGTGCATTTATTTTGGCTTCTTGATTTAGGGGTTTGTTGTTCTTTGGCTCTACAATTGAAATTAGGGCATGTACAATCTGAATTTAGGGTTTGTAGATTAGGTTTGTACAATATGAAATTTGCGTGCCTTGTATATTCGAAATTTGTAGAGTTTTGATTTTTTTGTATTTTGTAATGCGAATTTGTTTCATATCTCAGATATCAAATTCGATTTAAGTGTGGATGGGGCGACGAAGTAGGTATTGCTCTCCTCCATTGGCTTTACTGTCATGAAATCAATTTCTGTTTGCTGTAGGTGGGAAAATAACATAACTTAGTTTGTAGTAGTCAAGCTTGACAAGACAAATGGTGTAAATAAATACAAAGTAAATCAAATGTCATCTACATAATTGGCATTTGATTTACTTAGTATTTCTTTACATCATTTGTCTTGGCAAGACTTGACTACTACAAACTAAGTTATGATATTTCTCTCCTCCATTAATGCTTCCACATTGTACAAATACTGTCCTTATGTGAGTTTTCTGTAAGTGGGAAAATACCATTGATGCTTCCATATTGTATAAATTCTGGTATGTTCTTTTTGTGATAAATTATGTGGTCCTGAATATTGTACACTAGATGGATTAAAAAAATTGCCTTTTGTAGTGGGAGGAATAATGGGAAGAGGCTTTGCACGGATGATATATCTTTAGGAAACCAGGAGACGAATGAGAAAAAAAAAAGCTTCTCATTCTAGATGTGAATGGGTTACTAGCTGACGTTGTTTCGGACCCTAAACCGGGATACGAATATGGGAAAAAGGTTGCAAATAAAGCAGGTATTTACATTGTTTGAAGACCCCTTCTGTTGTTATATGCACAATCCTTAGGTCAACATGTTATTTTCATTCTTGCAATGTCTAACATACTTTAATCCGTCTGCCAGTGTTTAAAAGGGCGTTTTCTGATGAATTCCTTCAGTTTTGCTTTGACAATTTCAATGTAGGGATTTGGTCATCAAGAACCAGGTACTTCTGAAATAGGGTAGCTTCATTAGTCTACCAACTTGCATCTCATGTAATCATGTCAACACCTTTTTGATATCCTATGTTATATTCTCTTGTAGTACATTATTGCGTTTGATAGGAGGAACTTGGATAGTATTGTGGACTACATCTTGGGAGAGAAAAAGCACAAGTTGTTATTCTGCTGGGTATGAATATTAATTTCGTGTTTTTATTTACATATCCAGTTTTGAGCGAGTGTTGACCCTGCATTCTTTGCATTGGTTGTTCTTCTTGTGCAACATCAGGATCATTGCACCGATTATGGCCACGTGATTCCTTGGGAGAATAACAAACCCCTGGTTTTTAAGGAACTAAAGAAGTTGTGGGACAAGGAGGACCCATCTCTTCCATGGGAGAAGGGTGACTATGACGAATCTAACACCCTCCTGATAGATGATTCACCACATAAGGCGCTACTCAATCCAGTAAGTAGGAACTGATGTCAGCCTCCAATTCACATAATGGCCTATATCTTGGCCACTTTACTTCAAACCTTTGCTTCATATACGATTCTCATTTGTTCTATTCTTGACATAGAGTAGCACGGCCATTTTCCCTGTTCCATATACGTACCTGGATGTAGAAGACACACGATTAGGTGATAATCGCAACTTAAATAAATATGCCAAGTTTGGATGATAGAGGGTTTCTAAGTTGTTATCGGTTGACTTGTAATTTTGTGACAGCGCCGGGCGGCTTCCTTCATGAATATCTTCAATCTGTAGGCAAAGCAGACCATGTCCAGAAGTATGTTGAGGAAAATGGCTTCGGAAGGAGGCCTATCACACACACACTACTACATATAAGTGTCAAATGTAACATTTATTTTGTAACATTTTAAAAAAATGTTACAATTGGTATCTAATGTAACATGTTTTAACCTTTATTAATAAAGTGTTACATTAGCACAAATTATGTTACATTGGATGTAAAATTATTTAAAATGATGTAACACTTTTGTATATGTAACACATTTTTCATTTTATTGTAACATTATTTATAATGATGTACAATTTTAGTTTTTCGGGTGTGTATGCCAATTTTTTTTACTCTATTTAATTTATTTTAAATAAATTTTAGTTGAAGATTCTAAATTTCTAATTGTATTTATTATCTCCAAGAGTTTAGTTGATTAACTTATGTCTAAAACACCCAAAGAAGATTTCGGAAAAAAAATAATTTGGGATATTTTGGGACAAAATAAAAGATGCATGTGATAATATTTTATTTATATATTTTGAAAAATAAATTATATTTAAATATAATATTAATTGAATTTAATTAGTACTATATTGTATGGCTTTATAGTTTATATATATATTGCGTTGTATTCATTATTTTATTTATAGATTCAATTTGATATATTAGTACCAATAAATTTAAAGCACAAAATTAATAAATATTTTATAATTTTTTATCCATTTATTTATATTGTAATTTAAAGATATTTATTGAAATATAAATTTAATAATTTTTTAATAAATAATTAATAATATAAAAACTTAAAAGTATGAAAGTAGTATATAATCTAAAAACTTAAAAGGAAAATATTTTCTACATTATTTTATCTATTTATTTAGTAAATAAAATTATCATAGTATTAATATTTAAAGTAAAAATAATATATTTTCCATATTATGTTATATATTTTTTTAATGATATCACTAGTATATGTAAATGATATCACTAATATATGTAAATATAAAATTTAATAATTTTTTAAAATATATTAAACTTAAAATAAAGTTCTAAAAAATAATTTTATACCTCATCTATTAAGACAAATGTAATTATTATATTATTAAAACTTTTCATAAATTAATTCCTTTTATTTAACTTCACTATGAAGCTTTGGCGGTATATTTTTCACCCAAAATATAATTTGGGATTTTTATCTTGGCGGAAAGTTTTTCCGCCCAAATTTTGAGTGAAAAATTTGTAAGTCACTTAACCCTAATCTCTCTTTCATTCTCTAGGAGCACCGCTCTCCTGTTTCTCCAGATCTGAGAGTTCAGTCTTTCCTCTCTCCACCTCTCATGGTTTCTCCCTCTTGTTCAACCTCTGTCCATGGTGCCTCTAGACAAAGACTTCGTGTGGTGAGGACGACGGGCTCTCTCGCTCCCTCGATGAAGGGCTCGCTCAATCGCTCGCTCGACGAAGCGCTCGCTCCGTCGCTCGCTCGACGAAGGGCTCACTAAGTGCTACTTCATTGTTGAGCAAAAGTGACAATCCTCTTTCCTCCCTGCTCCGATTTTATCAATGCAATGTCACATTTTTGTTTGAAATTTATTTAGGATTCTCGCTTTAGGGTTTAACCCACACCGCCACCTTTGAAGATAAACCAATCTCTGAGGCATATTGAAGGGTTTGAGCTAGAATACTCTCAAGCAAACAGGTGAAATTGAAGGCCGAGGGGAATATCTGAGGGTGCTTTTTGAAAGAACTGAAATCAGGACCTTTTGCTAATTGAAGAACAGACAGGTTTCATCTCTTTCTTTTCCCATAATTTGTCTTTAAATTTAGGCTGATTTTGACGATTTGGGTTCTGAAATATAACTAGGGCAAAATTTGTTGATTTACAAATTGAGACTTTTTCTGTTTGGGGCAATCAACAGAGAGGGCAAACGACTTTAGAGTTCGTAGAATTTGAAAAGGGGGCCAATGGATTCCCGACCAGGGCAATTGGAAGGGTTGACAGTGCTAATCAGGTATGTTCTTTTCCCCCTTTCAACTGGGAGCTTAATTAATTATTTTTTTGATCTTTAAATTCAGCTGGTTTTGAACAATATGGATGACTATTGTCCCAATTTTCGGATCATCTGTTTTTGCCTGATTGCTGCTCTTTTTTTTTTTTTTTGCAAATGGTAAATTTTGGGGTTTTAGTTTTTCTGCAATTGGTAAATTTTGGGGATGCACAATCTGCACTTTGTTTGAGACAAACAAAAGAAAGAATGCCCTCCTTGAATTTTTTTCATAGGAACTTAGTTCGTTTGCACTGATTTGATTTGTACTCAAAATGTGTTCTATTTCTTTGATTTAAATTTCGCTATTCTCATGTCTGTCTGCAATGGAGTTTTTTTTTTCTTTTGGTTGTTTGAAATTGCTTCTGAATTGTACAGATGAACTAGTTGTGGAAGCATCTGTTCTGATTAATTGTAACCGTGAAGAGGATACTACCATGTCTTAGGCTTTGGTTACAAATGAAGTTTTGTTGTGCAGATTGGTTTCTTGGCATTAATCTCATGAACCCATTTTTCTTCATTCGGTTAACCTTTTTTCACTCTTACTTCATCTTATGTTTTCTTTTCTTTTATATGCTTTGACATATGCACAACTATTTTGCATCTTGACATGATTCTATCATTTTTCACCTTTTGATGTACCATGTGCAGCCCCAATTGATATTATTCGAGTGTGTGTGTTTGGATTTGATACATTCTTTGTGACAAGTGTGTTTTATCTAGTCAATACAGAGTGGATGATCGTGCTTTGTTTTCTTCTGCTCCTAGACCCACCAGTGTTGATACGATCCTTGAAATTATTTCATCAAAGGGAGATGTACTATAACGAACTGCTTTTGACATTTATCTTACAAAGAGGGATATGCTGGTATTGTTTTTTCGTGAGGTTTAACCCTTGCCTTCTCACCTTGATGACTTTTCAGCGTATTCGGTTGTGCAAGAATCAGGATGAAATTACTCTTTGTGAAAAAAGAAATATCAGAACAATTTTAAGAGCTATGGTTCTCTCTTACATATTTCATGAACTACTCGATTTTATCAAATGTGTTATTAGACCCACTTGTTATTTCCTGCTGTATAAGATCTGCCGTTTTTTACACTTGTGATCAAGGCATTAAATTGAGGGAAAAAATACCCATAATAGACTTGAATTTCTAGCTCACAAGTTTTTAATTTTCGATTTTCCCTTGAGATTTTGTATAGGTGGAGCAGATTCTTTGGCAGTTGCTTTAGACACGCTCAGAAAAGGTTGCAATTATGTAAATATAAGCAAGGTGTTTTCTGAATAAAGGGCATACTATCATGTACAAGGAAAGAACTAGTTGCACATTTATTTACTGGTTGATTGCCATGTTGAATTGGGAAAGAACTTAGTTTGTTTGCACTGGTCATTTTACAATGAAGTTTTCTGTTCTGCTGATTGCCATGTTGGGAAATCTTCTTAGTGACTAATTGCACATTTATTTACTGGTTGAAGGGCAGAATCAGCTGTGCTTAAAGAACATATGGAAGCTTAGTCCAAATAGCTAAATCAAAAAATACCGCAGATAGAGGAACTTGAACATAAGGAAAAAGTAGCGAATGAAAGTGTAAGATTGTTTATGTTCATAACATCCGTGTTTCATTATGGTTCCTTGCTGGTGAACCTTACTAACAAATTAATCGAAGTGGATACCTCTGTTTGTGGAATGATCGTCAGCTTGCATGCACATAGTTGGAGATTTAAACATTTTAATTTATGTATTCCTAGGTTGAAGGACTCATGAAGGATATTTCAGCAGCTGAAAAGAGATTACAAGATGGAAAGTTGTAGGAGAACAAGAAGCTGCAGCTGGCGGAGCTATTGAACATGACGATTTAGCTCAGGTTTGTTCTGGCCATTCATTGCAATTAGCTTGAGGTCACTCTGTCCCCCATGTGTTTGGTTTCATATTTCTGATAACAAAATAATCCCTGGGAACTGACTCTAAGGCTTTGTGTTTTAAATGATACAATGAAAATATAAAGGCAAGTTTAGCCATCTCTAAAATCTAAAAATCCTAGCCATCTTTGAAATATGAAAATATAAAGGCAAGTTAGATTTCTTCAAAATATAAAAATCCTAGCTACTTTAAAAATCCGAAATCTGAAGGAAAGTTATCCGTCTTTGAAATGTAAAATATGAAAATCTTAGTTATGTTTGAAATATGAAAGCAAGTTAATTAGCCATTTATGAAATCTAAATATGAAATTCCTAGCTATCTTTGAATTTCTGAAGTAGGATTTTCTGAATTTATGATATATATATTTTTCTAAAGATAAGGGTGAGTACATACCTACTAATTTCAAAAAATCAGATTTAAGGAGATTGGTATCGATTTATCATAGACAAGTTGCTAGAAATAGATGTTTGAGGGGATTTTTCATAAGGTAGTATATTCTATTTCATTAATCTATTTTTTTCTTAAATCAATATTTATTTAGGACCCAAGGAAAAGCTAACTAGAATACTATACTATAATCAAGGTATCTATTTTTTTTTCTCAATGCAATACTTGATTTCTTGAAATCCTCACTCTATTCAAATTCTCGATACTTGCTTCTAGTACACAACCTCATCACACCACCAAATCTGTTATGCCTTTTATGCACTTTCAGAATATTATAAATGATTTGCATATATTTGCAGGATGATGAGCAAGTGAAATATGAAAAATGAAGACTATTTCTGGTCGATGGCTGTGAATCTTTAACATCCTTGAAGTGTGTTTTTTTTGTTAAGGCTTGTGTATTTTATAGATTTCATGTGGCTTTTGGCAAAACAATCATATGATGCCATTTTTGCTCATCCTTACTTTAGACTTCATGTAACTTTGCACAAGGAATATGTTGTATCTTTGGATTTTTGTTGAATGAAAGTTTTATTTTGGACTATTTGTGTTTTTATTACTTTTAGATATCTTATAATATGTAATATATAATAGGTTCATAAATATCTTTTGTAACAAATTTCATTCAAATGTAATACTTGAAAGTAAAAGTAACATTGTTTGTCAAATGTAACATTGTTATTTGGATGTAACATATTTGGTTAAAGGTAACAAATCTTATTAAGGTAACAATTATTCTAAAAGGTAACATTTAATGCAAATGTAATAGTTTTGGTATCAAATGTAACACTTAGTATCACTAATGAAACAATGTTACTTTAGCAAATAAAAACTGTTACATTAGGGCAAATGCAACGGCCGCAAATGTAATCCCTAAAAAGTGTTACCTTTTCCCCTAATGTAACATATTTTAGTGATAATGTAATGTATTTGGGTGTTACATTAGAGGATTATATGTAGTAGTGACAATAGTGTGTTATGGCGCTTCTATGCGGAAGTTCTTGAGGGAACCATAATTGGTGAACCAAAATGGTGATGATGATGTGGTAGGGGCTGTTGTAATATCGCACACTATTGTCGAATCAAGGCATGAAAGACCAACCTACAACAATGTATCGTCAACTTTGTCCTGGGTTTATTTATTTGATTTGTATGCATGACATCTTTAATGACGTAGTCAGTTTTAAAAAAATGAACTCATTTAGCTTCCAAACAAATGTGTATGGAATTTGAATAAAATGACAGGAACAAACATTATCTGCTGATCTTTCTCTCGTGATGGAGGAGGACGCCCCCTGAATCCGAGCTTTCTTGATCCTTCTGACGTACCGGAGGATTACGCACCAATTCTGTCGGTTGCGCCAGCTGAGCTTTTGTGAATTCCTTGAATTCTTCCCGTTGCTTCGCTTACTCCTCGATCATCTGGCAATGCTTTCTAAGCCCCAACAGCTCTGTTCTTGTCTTGTTCAGATACCAACAAACACCAGCAGACGAACACAAAACCTTTGGAGACAAATAAAAAAGGGAATATTGCATCGAATCGAAGAAAAACGGTCCAAGCTTCATTTATGCAGCAAGGACTACTGATTTCATGTTCAGAGTTTATGAATTCAAAGAAGTCTAGAACTTGTAAATTAAGGTAGACGATGCATGGTCGAAGTACATACACATATACTCCATACTTTCATTTAGCATAAACAGTCAAAAACCTCTTTTATCTTTCTAGTTGGGTCGGAGGCCCAGGTAGTTTGGGCTTGGTGATATATGGAATTTTATGACATAAATTTGGGCCACCTTTTATATTGCACTATAGCCCAAACGTAGCAAGTTTGATACTTGTGGAAAGCATTCCATCTACTTACTTCGGTCAAATACTATATATTTGAAGTACGAATAGAAATAAATGACTTCTCTTGTATTTACATAAATTACATGTGTTATATATATATAATAAATATGACTTGATTATAAATATTGTTAATTATACATTGACTTAATCACATTCACTTCTTTTTTTATTTTGCAATGACTATTGAAGAATGCATAAAAAAAATATACTTAATTCAACAAAGAGAAATATAGAAATAAGGGCGGTGCAAGCGATCTGATCTGCTTGCACAAGGTCCGAATTTTTTATCGAATTATCATAACATCCCGAGTTCACTTAAAAATAATTATTTAGACTCTCGTTAATGGTCCGCTTTTTTTTAATAACTAAACTTACTAAAAAGCTTTATCCACAAATGCACAATATATATTTTTAGTTTTAATACTAAAACATTGAACAAACATAAAATAACGGGCATCGAATTTACCTCTTTTTAATAAATTAATAACTACACTAATCTCGTTTTTCCACAAATGTATAATATGTATTTATTTTTTATACGAAAATAAGAGACAACAGATTGCCGATAAGCCTGCAGGCAGTTATAATGATACACAGCGGATTGCCGATAAGCCTGCTGACAGTTATAATTTTAGTTTTATACTGCTATATAGGAAAAACATGCATTCAAGTAAATAAGATCTATGGACCTGGTGTAGTGTTCAAGTATGGTTCCTTTAACCAAAACCTCCCGGGTTCGATTCTTAATATCCCTTCTGATTTTTTATTCATTAATGGGCCCAACTCTTTCTTTTTGGTTCATTCACCCAACTCTTCTCTACAAGTCACCTTTCTTTTTTTCTTTCATTCAATCTTAACGCATGCAATATTAATTGGAAAAAAAATTCAATTCCCACATGGATTTTTTGTATTTGAGGTGAATAAAAAGATTGTTATTTTGTTTTTCTCTGCGATATCATTATTTCATATATCATAGTATATAAATTATATATTTTTTAAAGTAAAGTATATAAATATAATTATGATTGCATAAGAAATGAAAACAATATAAACATATATGAATACCAAAATTGGAGAAGATTAGTGTAGGGTTGAAACAAACTTATAGATTTCATTAATATATTCCGGTAGGGTGATGATTTGGAAAACACAACTTGTTACTTAAGCATAGAGGAAGGATGTCTCTCCCTCGAAATAGGAAAATAAAAACATAGCGAGAGGATGTCTCTCTCGCGAATTCAAAACAAAACAAAGCAAAGCAAAGCCATCGATCTCACTGATCTCAACCCCCGGCCCGCAAAATCATCAATAACCATGCAACCTTAAATTACTAAACGATTAAATCCATCGAGCTCCCTGGTCTCCTTGGTTGCTGGACTCTGCTCCGGTACTTTGGTCGTGGTCGTGTTCGAGGAACTCTCAGCAACAAGCTCCTCTTTGGTGGTGGTCGAGGAACTCTCCACAGCAGGCTCCTCCTCGGTGGTTGGAAGTCTTTTTTTGTCGAGGGACCTTCGTTGTGGACCTTGTGGTGATCGTGTCCCACTATAGATGAACTGCTCGACCTCGAACATCCACAGCAAATCGACGAGTGGATCCTTGCCGACGATCAAGCTCTTCATAAGTTGCCCGTGGTCATCGTTTATGGCCCTCCGAAACATAACCTGTAACGGCCCGGGATTATGATTCCCGAGTTACGTTTCGAGGGATGAGACCCCTCGTTAGGACCTTGCTCCCCGAGTAGAGGTTGAAGGTTTCAAAACCTACTTAATTGTTTTCAAAGGGGGATTTCATACCCAAAGTCGAAGGGATCGTTGGAATCCCCGGGGAAGTCCCCTGTACCTGTCGTAAGTCTAAGCGTGGAAATCAGAAATCATGCGACTAGCGAAAACAAGTGTAATACAAGAGGGTGCCACGGCAGAGCCGGGTCAAAACGGAGTCTAAAGTGTAAATCCAAAAATATAATCAGAGTCGGGTAAAGTCGATAACTCCAGCGCTCACTCTCCGCCGACAAAATGACCCGCGCAATAAGCAAACAGGACCAATAGGATGAACATAAATAATACCTAAAAAATTTGATATGGGGCGGGATCAGATCGATGCCCACTTTAGCTCTGCATCCCAACCATAAGCACACATATACGCTATACCTAATAAAGATGCTTCTAGATGCATGGCGGAATATTAACACACTAACATGCTCCTAAGATCAATTACATAATAATAATAAGGCCTTAGCACAGAATACCAAGTGGTATATCCCTCTCCTACCTCCACCCCCTTCCGATAGGGCGGAGACTGGCAAGCTCGTGAATGCATTCCATCATAATCGGGCGGCACGCATGCCTAACCCGCTCCACAATAAAGCCCGCAGGCATCTCATAATATAAGGAAGTGCATGACTCGATTGACTCAGGACGAGACCCGATGAGACTAGGTCGTCCTATAACCCTAGCAATGACTTTAGTTACTTCACAGATAACGGCCGTTCTGTTTACATACGCATAAAGAAATAGAATGCTCAACGATCGATGCAACCTAGCATGGTACTACATGGCATGCTGATCATGAATGCAAGCACCTAGTATATCATGCACCTAAAGCAGGGAATAGCTCTATTCAATCTGAGTAAACTCCGAAGAGACTTACCTGGCGGTGCAGAACAGCAAGGCAAGCATTATAATAGATTAAAGATCACCTAGATACATATCAGAACACATATATGAGTCTACATCTAATCATCCAAGCACTCAAGCATATCATTCAACGAGAATAGCAACCATATCGCAATCATCATTCCATCAAGTTCAACCATTCATCATATTGCCACATTCCACAAGACCATATCATTCTCATCATTCCATTCAGCCACATTTATGTATTCGCAATAATACTCATATATCTCCAAAGTCCATCATATTAATCATAGCTCATAAGGCATAAGTCGAAAACGATACGAAATCTTAACATTTCATCATGCTATTAGTAAACCAATCATGCAATTAGTCCACAAAAAAACATGGTATTAGACAATCATTCACATCAATCATGTTAGTTAGTCATCGATCACATAATTCCCAGGTTAGTTCCGAAAACCGTTTCGAAAACTGAGTTAACTAGTTAGAAATTCCGTCTTGGAAATTGTTCGTCAAATCCCTTTTTAAATCCGATAATAACTTTTTAAAATCTTCAAGTCTCATAATATTATATCTTTAATCTTAAAAGTGTTTTATAATTTAAATCTCACGTAATATGATAATATATAATATTTCCAATACCATTTTCTTTTAATCATTTTCATAAAATATTTTCAAATCCTTCAAAAATCTCAACCATTTTTATTTAGTAAAATCAGCCATTTTTAAATTACCAAACCAACCCCTTTATTTTGTAAAATACCAAAACCGAGCCTTTATTTTATTTTACTCAAAACCGAACTCAATTTGCCGAATGCTCAATCTGTTTGTTTTTTATTTTAGAACAGGCCCAACTCATTACCCCTTTTTAAAACAAGGTTTCGGCCCACACAAAAATTAGGCCCAAATAAAGACTTCATTTGCCTTTCCCTTTTATCGAATACAGAAGAAGGAAAGAAGGATGGGCCCATGGGGTGACGTGGGAATGAAGGGACCCACAAGCCTCCTTCCTCCTCTTTCTGTTGGAATGAAAGAAGACAGAGACCTCGGTGCTCGGAAAAGAAAACGGAGGGAGAGCCGTCGGTGGCCTGGGCTCGGCTACCGATTACTCAACCCGACACCAAGGCCAGAAAACAAGCAAGGAAAGGAAGGAGGAGGAGGAGTCCTCACCGAGGGGCGTCGACTCGCCGGAGTTTGTCGGAGCTCGATTGGGCCTCGCCGGAGATGCGTCGGAGGCTTGACAGTATTCGTCGCAGGCGGAGCTTGCTCCTCGGACCTAGATCGAAGGGATTCGATGAGAAAGGTGGGGCTTTTCGTTGTTTTCGATTGGAAAAGATGAAGGGGAGCTTACTGGCGTTTTCGAAGAAGGCGGAGGTCGTCGGGGGGCTTGGATGCGTGTTGGGCGGAAGCTGTGGCTCTCCTGGGTGGCGTCGGACTCAGGGGAGGTGGAGTGCGTGTGTGGGGGCTGATTTCGAGTGTAATTAGGGAAGGAGGTGCTCTCGGACAGCAGGGGAGGGCGATGGTGCTCGGGCTGGCGTTGTGGTTGGCGGCAAGGGTGAGAAAGGGGAGGTTTTTGGGTCTAGAACAGAGAAGGAAGATGAGAATGGAGATAGGTGAGGGTAGGTGTGTGTATGAGGGGTTGTATGGAATCGGATAAGGAGATGGTCCTCTTGAAATTTACACAGTGGGTGTTGGGCTGGTTTGGGAAAGAGACAAGATTGAGCTGGGAGAGGGTGCTCAGTATTGCATAGGAGCTGGTAAAAGAACAGTGGGGGAGAAGACCAAGATTCAATTTCAGATAAAGACGAGGAGAAGGAGACAAGTAAGTTGTCCGGATATTTTAAAATACCCAAAATAAATAAATAAATATTAGGACCAGCTCATTCGGTCTTATTCCGACTCGATCAATTAACGCTTCAAATATTGAGAGAATATTTATATCCAGAGTTGATCCCAAATCCCGAGGATAGATGTTGCCATGTCAAATTAGTTTTCAAAATTTTATTTTAGATCGAAATCCGCTTTACGAGGTTAAAGTCCGAGCTATAGAGTTTTTCTGTTAAATTTCGTTTTTAAATTCATTTTGATTTTCCTTTTCCGCGAAATTAGAATTTAAAAATCCGAGCCTTTACATAACCTTCGTCATGGTCTCAAGCTTTGAAAGTCTAGGTAATAAAATGTCGAGAGAGACTTCTAGGGCGGATATAGGAGCAACTGGAATCAGTGGTGAGTCGGATTTGGGTGTTGGAGGAGGGGACATTTTGATTATCTTCACCATATATGCTAACAAGTTGGGGAAGGTGTTTGGGATGTCAAGAAAAAGATATGGAGTATAAGGTAGGCGATGAAGGTTGAAGTAGATGCCCTAGTTTATAAACCATTTCAATGGAATAGGGGGGTGGGTCGAGTTAATTCCGGTTGGGGTGTGTAATTAGAGGATTGTATACATAAAAAAAATTATAATAATAATTAATTAGATCAAATCAAAGGATTTAAGTGGCCAGTTATGTTGGCCCAATGGATGTTGGTAATTTGCAATCAATTCTTTTCCATAGGTAAAGTATTAGGGTAGGCGGGGTCAATATATCCACACATAACAAGATTTTCATAATCCCATTTAAAAGTTTATATTATTTAAATTAGGAATATAATAGTAATTTGTATAATTTTTTGGTTTATAGATTATAAATTATTAGTATAAATTGGGCTTAATTAGATCAAATCAAATGATTTAAGTGACTAGTTATGTTGGCCCAATGGGTGTTGGTAATTTGCAATCAATTCTTTTCCGTAGGTAGAGTATTATGTCATTTTTTCATATTGTGTGTACATATATATCAACACATGCCAAGATCTTTTACCCCGTATTTACGATTTGCTAGATATTTACTTTAATTTATACTTTAATGTTGACATAATTTGAAATTTAACTAATTACTGAAATTTTATTTTCAACCTTAGGTAACTTTTAAATAATTTAAAAAACCATTTGAATTTTAAATATCAAGGTCAGTTGAATATATAGAGTTATAAATATGATGAGATTTTACACTAACGAAATCATATTTTATAAAAATCGTATGTTACTAATATATATAACAAATGAATATTATAAATTATTATTATAATTTCGAATACAAATCACAAAAACTGTATCTTAATTATAAGTATATATGTTGGGCTTAATTTTATACGACATGACTTTATTATTTTCAGGTTTTATACCTTTTTATGTGTTGAGGTGATTATAAAGATATATCTTCAACAATCACCTTAGGGATCTCAATATCAAAAGTCGATCTTGATCTTAATCTTGACTTCAAATCTCAATGAAAAATCTCAAATCGGGATCTCAATATCAAAAGTCGATATTGATCTGAATCTCAATATCAAACACAATCTCAATCTCAAATTTCAAACCTCACTCTCAATTTTCAAATATACATTCTCAATGTCAAATTGTCGATCTTGATCTTAATCTTGATTTCAAATCTCAATTACAAATCTCAAAACTTTGTTGATCAAATTAAACTTCCTCGATCAATCAAAATACTCTCTTTAAAAAATCAAGAAAACATATTTAACGAACTTTGCATTTACTTTAAATATATGAAAAAAATATTTGATCAAATTAAACAACATCTATCGATCAAAATAACCTAAACCCTAAACCCTAAACCCCAAACCCCAAACCCTAAACCCCAAACCCCAAACCCCAAACCCTAAACCCCAAACCCCAAACCCTTAACCCTACACTCAAGGGCTAGGCTTCCCTATATAATTTTTTATACTTTTGTTTATTTCACTTATATTATAAAAGTCGGTCATATATATATATATTCACGTTTTTTTAACACATGCAGTAAAGTGGAATTTTTATTTGTCCAATTTACATAATTTATCATTCCATTTCTTTGCTAATATCTATCATTTATTGGAAATAAGTACCACATAAAAACTTTTCAATTTACAAAATCTTATCGAGAAATTAGTTTACATTTTCAAAAGTATGACAAACAATAATTTCTTATTTTATATGAGTATATAATATTCAAATTTATGTTAAATATGTAGATTGTGATCTACAAAAAAATAATTATGTTATTTTATATGATTTATTTATAAAATAGTCAAATTTATGTTAAATTTCTTATTTTATAAAATAGTCAAATTTATGTTACACTTGACTATAAAATAGTCAAATTAATGTTAAATTTCCGATTATTCACATTCTTAAAGCTTCACATCTTCACCGTCCGTTTACATCAATAATCTAATGGCCCACAATCCTGGTCCATGGGATGTATTTTCCACCAATACTATAAACTGTTTTATTTTTTAATTTTTTTGAAGGACCCCTCTTTCTTGGGGAAAAAGCCTATGTCGCTGTCTGCGTGTAGGCCTGCTACTCTCTTCTCCGGCCAACTTCTAATAACTTGACATAACGACCTTTTTTTTTTGGTCTATACACCTTAACTATGCAATTCAATATATAATTATAATTACACTCCAATAATCGAAAATGGGTATGTACCATTGAATCTTAATTAATTGGGTATATACCAACTAAAACATCAATATTAGTTATTTTAATTTCCACATTTAGTATGGGTTATGGTGATTATTTGAATATTAAATTAATAATTTTTTGTCATTATAAGTTAATAATTTTTGTAAGTATTTGAAAATCAAATAAGTGTGTTATATAATCCAAATATCAATGTATTTTTTCCTGGTTTGATTGGGTATAATTACAACATAAAAAAAAAGTTAATAATTAGATCAAATCAAATGATTTAAGTGGCCAGTTATGTTGGCCCAATGAGTGTTGCTAATTTTCAATCAATTCTTTTCCATAGGTAGAGTATTATGTCATTTTTCCATATTGTGTGTACATATATATCAACACATACCAAGATCTTTTACCCTGTATTTACGTTTTGCTAGATATTTACTTTAATTTATACTTTAATGTTGACATAATTTGAAATTTAACTAATTACTGAAATTTTATTTTTAACCTTAGGTAACTTTTAAATAATTTTAAAAACCATTTGAATTTTAAATATCAAGGTCAGTTGAATATATAGAGTTATAAATATGATGAGATTTTACACTAACGAAATCATATTTTATAAAAAGCGTATGTTACTAATATATATAACAAATGAATATTATAAATTATTATTATAATTTCGGATACAAATCACAAAAACTGTATCTTAATTATAAGTATATATGTTGGGCTTAATTTTATACGACATGACTTTATTATTTTCAGGTTTTATACCTTTATATATATGTTGAGGTGATTATAAAGATATATCTTCAACAATCACCTTTTAGACAGACTTAATTATTCACATTCTGCAAAATCAAACTTATGAACTTATAAGTCTTGTTCTCAATCTCACGTCTCAATTTTCGATCTCGGTCCGAATCTTAAATCTCAATCTCAACCATTAAGTCGGTCTTAAATATCAAATCTTACTCTCATTTCTAAAATATAAAATCTCAATGTCAAAAGTCGAACTCAATCTCAATGACAAATCGCAATATCATTCTCAAGTCTCGATCTAAAACTATATCTCAATCTCAAATATCAACTTTCACCCTCAATACATAAATATAAAATCTCAATATCAAAAGTCGATCTTGATCTGAATCTTGATTTCAAATCTCGATGAAAAATCTCAAATCGGGATCTCAATACCAAAAGTCGATATTGATCTTAATCTCGATTTCAAACACAATCTCAATATCAAATTTCAAACCTCACTCTCAATTTTGAAATATACATTCTCAATGTCAAATTGTCGATCTTGATCTTAAACTTGATTTCAAATCTCAATTACAAATCTCAAAACTTTGTTGATCAAATTAAACTTCCTCGATCAATCAAAATACTCTCTTTATAAATCAAGAAAACATATTTAACGAACTTTGCATTTACTTTAAATATATGAAAAAAATATTTGATCAAAACCTAAACCCTAAACCCTAAACCCCAAATGTAAAGGCTCGGATTTTTAAATACTAATTCTTCAAAAAAAGAAAGTAAAAATGGATTTAAAAGCGAAATTTAACGGAAAACTCGCTAACTCGGATTTTAGAACTCATGGAGCGGATTTCCGACCTAAAATAAAATTTTGAAAACTAAATTAGCATGGCAACACCATTCTTGAAATTTTAAAAATCTAATTGATCGATAGTGCAAGTTTCGAAGATTGTTTCCGGGTAATTTCAAATTGGATACTTTGCAGATCACTAGAAATGTTGTCTTCTTCCTTCCTTACACTTCTAAATCTCAATCTCAGCAAGAAAAGAAAAGTAGTCATCAACAACTGCTCCCTTCCTCTTTGGTGTAAGCACCATCATACCCATCCTTCTCCCACCCACAATTTCTTCACCATTTTGAGAATAAGGTTAAACAACCCCTTGCCTTGGTATAGCAACCCACGCGAGGGCTCTCTTCACACATACTTACAAACAACACCCCCTGGCATTTTCTTTGACTAGCAAAAAGACTCCCCCCTTCTACCCCATTTCATTTACAATTTCAGGAAATCCCCTCCAAACACCTCCCTCTGTCTAAATTCATTTTTAAATCCCACCTCCTCTCTTTCATTTTATCCCAGCACCTCTCTAATTTCCTTTGCCTGCAAACTGCAACCTACCCTCCCCATGTTCCTTCTTCTTCTTCCCCTCCTTTCTCCATCTTTGCCGCGAGCTCTGAGAGCCCAAGCTCCCTTCTTTTTTCTTTCGGTTGAACACCACCACCACCTAGCCCACCGTTTCTGGCCAGTAGTCGCCAGGAGCAGCACAACCACCGCAGCCGCCAGCGACCATCACCGAGCCCCACCGCACTCTCTGTTTTGAAATCACCGAGGCCGAGAGCAACACTCATCTCCCTCCTCCCTGACGAGCAGCATCAGCTTACCCCGCATCCCTTCCGACTCCCACGAGCCGCCCAAGAAAGTCGGAGCCACAGCAGCACTCCTCACCCGTGCGCCCTCCTTTGTCTCCCTTGTGATCTTGGTAAGCGTTTTCCTCATTTTTGGTCCAAATCGTTGTAAAGTTTCAACCTTTGAACCCTTACCTCCGTCCTAGGCCACTAGCGCACCAATTCCGCATCCAACGAAGCCCGTCGAGCCTCCGCCGCACCTCCGACGAAGCCAAATTGAGCTCCGACGACGATTTCCGGCGAGTCGACGCCCTCGGTGAGCACGCCTTTCTCCCTCTTCCTTGGTTGCGTTTTGAATACCTTTCGTGTCCTCGAGGTCGGAAGGGTGGTCGGAGTTGGGTGTCGTCGCCGGCAGCCCCATCTCTCCCTCTCCCTTCCGCCATTTTCGAGAGCAGTAGAGCTTCTCTGCTCTTCCCCTTCTTTCCTTCAATCTGGAATGGAAGAAGAAGATCCGTGGGTCCCGCTCCAGCTCGCGTCCACATCAGCCGACCACATCAGCTCGGCCCCACTTCTTTTTTTTTACTCAGCTTTCAATTAGAGAGGAGGAGAGAGTTCAGATTTCTTTTAAAGGGGGATTGGCTGGATTGGGTTTTGGGCCTAATTGGAGGGTTTGGATTTCTTCTTCAAACACAAAGGATTGGGCTAAATAATCCGATTGCGCTTGTTTTACCAGATAAATTCGATTCTGTATTTTAATAAAACGGGGGTCGGTTTTGGGTTTATAAAAATAAATGGGTCAGCTTTGCTGATTTATAAAGGGAAGATTTTATTAAATGGTTGGGATTTTAAATGATTTAGAAATATTTTATGAAAATGTTACAAAGAAAATAGTATTTGAAATATTAAAATATAAACATTATTATAAAATTAAAGATATAATATTACGGTGATTAGAAGAAAATATAATATTATGAGACTTAGAAATTTAAAAGTATATTATCAGAATTTCTAACTAGTTGATTCGGATTTTAAAGCAGTTTCGGGACTAACTCGGGAATTGTGTGATTGGTACCTAACTAGCATGATTGATGTGAATGGTTGACTAATATCATGATTGGTGTGTACTAATGGCACGATTGATTGAATAAAGGCATGATGAAATGTTAGAATTGTGTATCGTTAATTTATGCTTCCGAGATATGATGAACTTGATATATGTGATGTGCGGATTATTATTGCGGATACATTGTGGCGAATACATGAATGTGACGGAATGGAATGATGAGAATGATATGGTTTGTGGAATGTGGCGATATGATGAATGGTTGGACTTGACGGAACGATGATTGCGATATGGTTGCTATTCTCGTTGAATGATATGTTTGAGTGCTTGGATGATTAGACGTAGACTTATATATATGTTCCTATATGTATCTAGGTGATCTTTAATATATCGTAATGTTTGTCTTGCTGTTCTGCACCGCCAGGTAAGTTCTTAGAGCTTACTCAGATTGATTCCCATTTGCATGTAATCATAGGATATACTAGGTGCTTGCATTCATGACCAACATGCCATGTAGTACCATGCTGGGTTGCATTGACCGTTCAACATTCTATTTCTTTATGCGTATGTAAACAGAACGGCCGTTATCTGTGAAGTAACTAGAGTCTTTGCTAGGGTTATAGGATAGCCCAGTCCCATCGGGTCTCGTCCTGAGTCAATCGAGTCATGAACTTCCTTATATTATGAGATGCCTGCGGGCTTTATTGTGGAGCGGGTTGGGCATGCGTGCCGCCCGATTTTATTGGAATGCATTCACAAGCTGGCCAGTCTCCGCCCTATCGGAATGGGGTGGAGGTAGGAGAGGGATATACCATTTCGTATTTTGTGATAAGGCCTTATTATTATTATGCACTTGATCATAGGGGCATGTTAGTGTGTTAATACTCCTCCTTGCATCTAGAAGCATCTTTATTCGGAATAGCGTATATGGTATGATTACAGTAGGACCTAGTCCTGTGGGTGGGCCTCAGTCTGATCCCACGCCCTGTATTACTTTTTAGGTATGTCATATATGTTTAACGATGCTGGTTCTGCTCCATGACCGCGGGTTTTGACATGACGGAAAGAGAGAGTTGAGACTCTAACTTCACTAAATTATTAATGGTTTAGATTTGAATATTTGGCTTACGTTTTGACCCGTCCCTGTCGTGGTAACCCTTTGTATCATACTTTACTTCCGCTTCTGTATGACTATGAGTTTTCTACGCTCAGACTTACGACAGGTACAGGGCACTTCCCTGGGGATTCCAACGATCCCTTCGAATTTGGGTGTGAAATCCCACTTTGAAAGTGTTAGTTAGGATTTCAAACCTTCAACCTGTACTCGGGGCGCAAGATCCTAACGAGGGGTTTCATCCCTCGAAACGTAACCCGAGAATCATAATCACGGGCCGTTACAAAGATGGTATCAGAGCTCAGGTTATGCAAACCGAGTATGATAGGTTGAAGTGGTTTTGAAAATGGCCCAAGGTTTTCAAATGGTTTTTCAAAATGTTTTAGAAAGGGCAAAATGGATTTAATATGGCTAACTCAAATGGACTAAATATGAACTTGACTCAATAAATTCGGTAATCATACAAAGGGAAACGATGGAGTAGTAAATGCGCTAGACCATCCCTATTGGATGTAGTTGGGAACGGGTAGGCAAAACGCTAGCTTTCTTTTACAGACGGGGTTTGAAGACTCCACGGAGCCCGAGGAATTGGAGTAGCTTGGGCTAGGCGGCTGTGAGGTATTTGCCCCTCCGGTCAGCAGACCCTCGAAGGACGGCATATAGATCATGTATGTGACTGTATGCATTATATCTAACTGGGCCCGAGGGCGATCCTTCTCGAAGAGGATCATATTAAATCCGTTGATTGCTTCCGTGCTTGGTGCTATTGTGTTTATGTTAGAGAACTAATCAGTATGCCTTAACTTGAACATGTAAATAATCGAATGTGTGAGCGGGATAGCGGGAGAAATCTTGTCGGAAATTCCCGTCTTGTCGGAATAGCCCTTCCCTAATTCAAACCCCTGATGATTTTGACTCCGTCAACTGTCCCACTAAAACATTTAGGCATGTTAGCAAGGGTCGAAGAGCATCTTCTCTTCCCGGTTCGAGTCCTGTTTCGTACCCCACCATCTATGCTTCTACAGATTTTGTACCGGAGGTTGGTGTCTTCCACGGGAATTTTGGGTTGGTTAACTAATTACCTTCGGAAATCGTGTCGGATGTGAGGGTTACTTGATTATGTTAGTGGGAATGATGACTGAAGTAGTTTCGAGTTAGGAGTGAGTTGTCTCATGGAGTTACCCCTTTGATCCTCGTAACGGTCACTCATGTCTTCTTTCCACAAGAGTCTAAACACGAGTTCTACCATCTCCTCTAGAAAACAGTGTAAATGTCCTTATGTCATACCGAGCGAGTCATACTAGCATCCCACGGGGAAACGGGGTAACCAGTCGGAGATTGCCCTTTGAGAATTCTGCCCGGTTATAATAGTGGCCCCCTTGTGATTGCATGACATTGTGTGTCGGTACATTTCTGCATGACTTGCCATATATCTTGCATGATCACACTTATGGATGAATATATATGCCGAATGTATGAATTCCCATGATAGTTACTCTCCATTGAATTAGGTCCATGATAGGGTGGTCAACCCACTTGTATAAGTATCATGTGAAATAAATTCTTAGCATGTTAAGTTGATCAAATTGAACCTCGTTGACTATGTGCTTGCTTAATGGGTGTTGGTAGTATCATGTAGGATATATATCTCCTAATTATGAACCATCATGCAATTATGTGCCATACTTGTCATACTACGTGTTCATGGTTGTACTGATGTGGTAGTTGTTATGCCCAAATGACTTCACCATATCCCCTGACATGATTGTTATAGTGCATCTTAACATGCTTACATTGTCCCCACATTATAGTGACCTGCTTATGTGTACACTTAAAATGAGTAATGAATCATACATGTGCTATCCTATAATGCTTGTTATGTCATATATAACTTATGCTGCATATGTCTAGTGTCTGTTTGTGCATACATGATCTTAATATGTCGAGCATGATTAGTGCATGAGATGATATATTTTTAGCCTTTTCCGCGTGCATGTAAAGCTGATTATATGAACATGTTATGAATGTATAGATCGCTATCCCTTGAGATTGGTACATGCTAGTGTGGAATGATGTGACGATATTCGTGATTATTATGTGTTTGTGTGTCACAATTATAACCTCATGGAATAGTCTAAAGACATCGTTGCAATCCTTGCGTGGGGATTCCATCTTCGTCTCGTCGACCCTAGTCCTGGTCCGTGTCTGAATCCTTAAGGAAGTCGTGTTGTCCGTCCTTGTCTCCCCCTATCTCCGTAACTTCTAATCCTTGCGATCATTTGATTAGCGCCGACCTGAAAGAAACAACTAACGACCAAGTGGCACCGGAACGGCGCAACGGAAATGTGGTGGGTCCATGACCCACTGACTCCAAGGACAACGTCACCAGTGGCAAAAAGGACGGATATGCTTCAAAGACAGTAGTCGTGAACAGGATTCTCCTAGCTGACTCAAGGAAGAGCATTTTTAATTCAAATCGCGGATCCTTCTATATTAAACTGAGTTAATGTTGTGCAATAGACCAAGAACTGACATAATGGATGTGTGATGAAGAATATGATGAACTAGTAGTGAATGATTGCCTGACTAACTGTGCCTGTGATAGCGTGCCTTGATGCTTTGAAATACTGATGTGCTAGTAAGTAAGATGTAGGGTATATGTGGTTGATGGCGTTTCTCTCTTGTGTACGAGTCGTGAGGTCCTTCGGTAAGCTAGATCGGGAAGTGGCAGGTAGGTTCGAGGTCCTTGGTTCTGGTAGTTGGTTATGCGAGATGGGGTATGGGAATAATGCATTAGTTTGAGTAGAGCCGCACGAGTTGGAACTAGTTGGAGAGTGTGGTCGGTGAGTAGAGTTGAGCTTCCAGGTCAGTCTTAGGTGAAGAGAGAATGTGTTGATAGACGAGTTAGTATGCCAGGAGAGAGTGTCTAGATAGTCTAAGAGTGAATCGTGGGCGGCGTTGAGGTTGATCGGTTAAGGAATGTCTAAGGAATCGTAGAAATTTGGACTAGGTTGTATGTGCATTGATTGAGAGCGATCTTGGTAAAGGCTGAGGATGAGGTATCGCTAAGGAAGAGTAGTATAAGGTTGCTTAGGAAATTATCGATCTTGGGTATTAGTTTGTTCATATCAGGGATGTACGTATGACGAGTATTTGGAATTGTTTTGATAGAATTGGTAGTGCTTGGAGAATCCGTGAGTGAAGGATTTTTAGATGCGTTGTTGGAGGACTTTAGCGTAGGGAATGAATCGGGATTTATAAGTAGAGGTTATTGTGGCTCTTGAGGTATCCGAGAACGTGAGGTGAATCTTGGGGGTAAGGCTGCTAGCTAGGCAAGGATGTCGTTGAGATTTCTAGTAAGACTGCGTCCTTAAGTTTGGGATAGAGAGATTCAGAGTTTGGAAATTGGGAATTGAGTAGGGCGGAATGTATTGGGAACGTTAGAGAATGAAGGATTTTAGAAGGTTGGCGAAAGGGCGATGCTTGGAAAACTCAGATGAGGACGATTTGGAGATTTTGCGGAGATGATGATCGGTAAAACAGGGCTTTGGATGGTAAGGTGTTATGGTTAAGAAGTAGGAGAGGCATGTTAGGAATATGAAGAGATGAGGAACTGGAGTGGGACGACTCGAGGATTTCGAACGACTAAGGTTTAGTAAGATTTGGAATAAGGAAATTTGGAAATATGTTGAGACGATGATCTAGAATAGGTCGTTTGAGGAGTCGTGGATGTTTAGGTTTCGTGATAATCGGAATGGGACAAGTAGGTAGAATTTGTGATCGGTCATTGAGGATAGACGCGTCTGATGAGGAACTCGGTTATTTGTGGTTATGAGTTAGTACTAGACGATTTTCTGCGTTAGGGTTGTCGAGAGTAGGCGGTTGAGTGGATTCTAGCAAGGTAGGATGCTTGTGCTGGTGATGCCGAGGATAATGATGGGAGTGTCAGGTGTGAGCTAGTTATTATGAGTTGGGTTCTTAGAGTGGATGATTAGTGAGAATGGTTAGTGGTGCGGGAAGTATAATCAAGTTAGGAAGTGATTCGAGATGTCTCTTTGGGAGCTGATGGTCAGGCGGAGTCTTGAGAGCCTAGGAAGAGTCAGCGAGATTGTTGAGAAGTTTCTAGATCGACCGTGAAAGCGGCTCAGTTGAGGACTTGAGGTTTCTCTGAAATGGTAAAGATGGGACTGGTTGGGAACCCTGAGATATGGTTTTAAGTACGTGGTCGAGTAGGATTTGAGGTCAGGATGTCGAAGTAGGCTGATTCATAGATGGCTTGATGGCATGGGAGTTGGTTGACCTAGGTGGGGTTAATCTTGTCTTGAGCATTGTTGATGATGAATGGCGATCGTGTTCTAATGCGGTTGGTAATTATAGGCATGTTTTCTCGAGAATGTAGCTTATGGTTATGCGATACTTGGGACCGAGTGATGTGAAAGTTCTATGTTATAGACGATGTTGAGTCTCTTATGTGTTCCATAGGTGATAGTGAATTGTTAGTACTAACATAGTTACCTCTGAACCCGATGAAATGTTGGTGTGCGGAGGTACTTGATGCCTCTAAATGTGATGATGATGCTTGGTAGTTAGTATATGATGTGATTATCTGATTGATATGATGTGCAACCTCTGTGATGTGATGTGATGAGCCCCGCTATGTATGATATTATGCTAGATCTGTTATAGTACGTAACTATCTTTGACATGAGTATGATCTGTTTATGAATGTGTGATACGATTTATATGATGTACGATTGCTATGTGTATGGTGCCCTGAACTAGAATTGCTAGGATGATAGAACCGAATTGATGATTTTGATTATGACTTGGAACCTAGGAAGGAAATATGGGATTAGCCTTAGAGGTGAATGATTTCACCTCTCGATATTTGGAATTGCTAGACTAACGTCGAATTTAAGGGATTTGAACGATGTTTAAAAGGAACTAACTTGGATTTTGGGGATTGAACGCTATCAAAATTTTAATGATTTTGAAACCAAACCTTTTCGAATTGAGGAAACCTTTTGAAACTTTTCCGACCCGAGCTTGCGTTATAACACCCCACGAAGTGGATACAGACATTTTATAGGGGCCCTCATAGACTGCCTGCTAAGACCTAGTGGAGATGCTATAATGCTTTCGAGTTATGATCTAACCGAGAAGTCGGGGTAAGGATGTGGTAAGGGCCCATATTACATTCTCTCTACGACCTATCGGAGATATCATGGTCATGACAACGATACTGTGAGAACCTCATAGGGGCACTTATGAGGCACTTCCGAAATCGATGTAATGGTCCTTGGACTCACCTATTTTCAACTTCATCCCCTACCTTGTTTTGGTTATCAGTCTCGGGGACGAGACTTGTTTTTAGAGGTGGATGATGTAAAGGCTCGGATTTTTAAATACTAATTCTTCGAAAAAAGAAAGTCAAAATGGATTTAAAAGCGAAATTTAACGGAAAACTCGCTAACTCGGATTTTAGAACTCATGGAGCGGATTTCCGACCTAAAATAAAATTTTGAAAACTAAATTAGCATGGCAACACCATTCTTGAAATTTTAAAAATCTAATTGATCGATAGTGCAAGTTTCGAAGATTGTTTTCGGGTAATTTCAAATTGGATACTTTGCAGATCACTAGAAATGTTGTCTTCTTCCTTCCTTACACTTCTGAATCTCAATCTCAGCAAGAAAAGAAAAGTAGTCAACAACAACTGCTCCCTTCCTCTTTGGTGTAAGCACCATCATACCCATCCTTCTCCCACCCACAATTTCTTCACCATTTTGAGAATAAGGTTAAACAACATCTTGCCTTGGTATAGCAACCCACGCCAGGGCTCTCTTCACACATACTTACAAACAACACCCCTGGCATTTTCTTTGAGCAGCAAAAAGACTCCCCCCTTCTACCCCATTTCATTTACAATTTCAGGAAACCCCCTCCAAACACCTCCCTCTGTCTAAATTCATTTTTAAATCCCATCTCCTCTCTTTCATTTTATCCCAGCACCTCTCTAATTTCCTTTGCCTACAAACTGCAACCTACCCTCCCCTTGTTCCTTCTTCTTCTTCCCCTCCTTTCTCCATCCTTGCCGCGAGCTCTGAGAGCCCAAGCTCCCTTCTTTTTCTTTCGGTTGAACACCACCACCACCTAGCCCACCGTTTCTGGCCAGTAGTCGCTAGGAGCAGCACAGACACCGCAGCCGCCAGCGACCATCACCGAGCCCCACCGCACTCTCTGTTTTGAAATCACCGAGGCTGAGAGCAACACTCATCTCTGTAACGGCCCAGGATTATGATTCCCGAGTTTCGTTTCGAGGGATGAAACCCCTCGTTGGGATCTTGTGCCCCGAGTACAGGTTGATGGTTTGAAATCGAAGATGCGCAGTTTAAAGTGGGATTTCGCACCCAAATCCGGAAGGTCCGTTGGAGACCCCGGGGTAAACCCCTGTACCTGTCCTAAGTCTACAACGCGCGAAAACCTTTATCATTTTGCAATCCGAGTACAACAGGTTGAAGATGGTTTTGAAAACCGCCCAATGTTTTCAAATGGGTTTGAGAAATGCTTTCAAAAGGGCAAAATGAATTTAATTGAAATTAAAACGTAAAATAAATAAAGGGGAAACAATCTCGTGGGTAGAGACCAACGCGATAGACCTCCCTTATGGATGTAGAACTCGGGGAACGGTAGGCAAAATACTAGCTTTGATTTACAGATGGGCCTAGATAACTCCAAGGAACACTATGGAGGTTGGAGTGTCGAGTTAGGTGACCGTGAGGTTTTGCCCCTCCGGTCAGCCGTCCCTCGAAGGACGGCATAGATCGTCTCTATGCTTAATTTATACATATATGCAATTATGCCCGAGGGCGATCCTCCTTGAAGGGGATCATATTAATCGTCGAGTGCTTCTGTGCTGAGTGTTTAAATTAACCGTTCATGTAGTACTCATGGTCGATACTAGACGCGGTTCTGTTGGGCGTGGGGGTAGGGCTCCTCGACGCTCTCAACAGCAATCCGACGGGGGCGTCCCCGACCACGATGTGCCCTACCCCCACACCCAATAGAACCGCGTCTAGTATCGACCATGAGTACTACATGAACGGTTAATTTAAACACTCAGCACAGAAGCACTCGACGATTAATATGATCCCCTTCAAGGAGGATCGCCCTCGGGCATAATTGCATATATGTATAAATTAAGCATAGAGACGATCTATTCCTCCCTTCGAGGGACGGCTAACCAGAGGGGCGAAACCTCACGGTCACCTAACTCGACACTCCAACCTCCATGGTGTTCCTTGGAGTTATCTAGGCCCATCTTTAAATCAAAGCTAGTATTTTGCCTACCGTTCCCCGAGTTCTACATCCATAAGGGAGGTCTATTGCGTTGGTCTCTACCCACGAGATTGTTTCCCCTTTATTCATTTTACGTTTTAATTCCAATTAAATTCATTTTGCCCTTTTGAAAGCATTTCTCAAACCCATTTGAAAACATTGGGCGATTTTCAAAACCATCTTCAACCTGTTGTACTCGGATTGCAAAACCTCAGCTCTAATACCACCTTTGTAACGGCCCAGGATTATGATTCCCGAGTTACGTTTCGAGGGATGCAACCCCTCGTTGGGATCTTGCGCCCCGAGTACAGGTTGAAGGTTTGATTCCCGAGTTACGTTTCGCACCCAAATCTGGAAGGCCCGTTGGAGATCCCGGGGTAAACCCCTGTACCTGTCCTAAGTCTACAACGCGCGAAAACCTTTATCATGCAAAGGGCGAAAGTTCTAAAAACGATACAGCCAGTGCCACGGCAGAGCCGGGTCAAAACGGAGTATAATAGGAAGAAATCCAAAAAGCATGAGTTTGGTGAAGTCAGGGTTCATACACTCACTCTCCGCCATATGAATGGACCCCGTCATATCAGCACAAAATCAAGTAGTAGATCGGGTACCTGAAACTATACCACCAAGTCAGGCCAAGAGTCCGCCTGCGGGTCCTCTGACCGCGCTGAGGACATATAATACGCCTATACCTAGAATAAAGGATGCCTTCATGCAGTACTGAAATAAAACCACACTATCATGCTCCTAATTCATATGTGCAGGATATTGAGGAAGGCCTTAACAAAGAATACCAAGCGGTATATCCCTCTTTCATCATGATATCATATCTCATGCCCATCTCGTATCTCGTGATATATATAAATGACTCGAGGAGGACAACACCCGGTGAAGCTGGGCTGCCCTATGACCCTAGCAAGGACTCTAGGACTCACAGATAACGGCCGTTCTGTATTCAAACGCATACAGAATAAGGATGCTCATTCGTAAATACAATTCCTAAGCATGATACTACATGACATGCTCTTATGCATATGCAACACCTACATATTATATGGTAGAAGGTCAGCAAAAGAAGAATCCAGCACACAGTAGTCACGATCACATAATATCACCTAATCACATAACGAGAATATACTAAGTATACTTCTATAGTCATACTGAACACATATTTTACTCACTCAAGTTAGCCGATAGATAAGTAAGCTTGCATCAATCATACTTTCAATTTGTCACGATCAACCATCTCTTATCTCATACCATTCATCATAACTTGTCAACACATCAGTTTAAAAAAATATACTCCCTATATAAATCATACTTATACTTTCCATATTATATCATCATCATAAATATCAAACATTTAATCTCTTATGAAATTCACCACAATATCTCGCTATTAATCATCGTCTTATTCCCAAGTTAGCTTCAAATCCGAATTAAACAATTAAGGGTTCTGACCCCTTGAAAATACTCGCTAAATTCCTTTTTCAATTTATTTATTAAATCACTTTTCAACCTTTTATACAATCTCCAAAATTAATATTTGATCTTTTAAATCCTCAAATACTATTATATTTTGTTTTATTACCATTTATTAAATACTTTCACAAGCCATTTCCCAATCCTTACAAAAACCCCAACTATTTTTATGTAATAAAAAATCAGCCCCTTAAAACCCAAAACCCAATTCTTTTTAAAAGTGAACTGAACCGGTTTATTAATTAAATCACTGAACCGGACCCATTTTAAAACAAAACTAAAACCGGACCATTTTACTGTTCATCATCAACTACCTCCGACATCCCCGCGCTCGAAAATGGAGGAAAAGAAAAGGGAGGGGAGCGCAGCTCGCCGACAAGGGCGGGGCTCCGGCCACCCTCTCATCCTCTTCTACCCTCAATTCCCAACCCCTAAGAATGTTAAACAAAGGATCGAAGGCAAGGATTGAAACGAACGAAGCTCACCGAGGGGTTCGCGAACGTCGGAGCTCGCCGGAGACTCGATTCGCTGCGTCGGAGATGGAGGAACCTCGGATTCGACCTAGGAGAGTAAATGAAGGTCAAAGGAGGGTTCCTTAATGGGATTTCGAATAGAACGAGAGGTCGAAGCTTACCGACCTCGGAAGGGCGGAATCAAGTGAAGAGCTCGCGAATGGACTTGTCGACGGCTCGAGATGGCTGCTCCAGGCGGCTTGGCTGCGTCTTTGGACGTCGGGGAGGGTGTGAAGGTGCCCACCTTGCTGCTGGCTTCAACGAAAATGGAGGATGGAGGTGGCGATGGAGATCAGTGGTGGCGCAACGGGAGTGAAGGTGACGGTGGAGGTTCGGTGATGGCGTCGAGCTGCTGCTGCTGGGCTCTCGAGAAGTGTGACCAGATGCTGTTTCTGCAGCTCTTGAGGAAGGAGGAAGCAAGGAGGAAGATGGTAAGAGTGTGATGGTGAGTTTGGGCGTGGGTGATGGCGGAAACAGGGGAAGTGACGGGGGATATAGGCAGGGGAATGGGCTCGGGTTGCAGGACAAGGTAGGGGGAGTGGGTGAGAGGTTGAGTGTGAAATTGGTTGACCAATACCCGGAAATAAATCCCAAATACGCGAATTTTGAATCCCGAAATTAGTCCTTGAATGTTAGTTTTCCCGAATCCCGCTTTCTCGATAAATTAGATTTTTAAAATTGAAAAGGATATCGACATCCAATAATTATTTTGAATTTTCGAGGTCAAGGACGGAAATTTTTTGCCAAATTTTACTTTCCGGTCGGAATCCACTAAACGAGTTTTAAACCCGATTTTAATCTCATTTTTAATTCTCTTTTTCCGAAAAAAAAATTAGGATTTAAAAATCCAAGTCTTTACAATCTCCCTCCTCCCCAACGAGCAGCATCAGCTTACCCCGCATCCCTTCCGACTCCCACGAGCCGCCCAAGAAAGTCGGAGCCAGCAGCAGCACTCATCACCCGTGCGCCCTCCTTTGTCTCCCTTGTGATCTCGGTAAGCGTTTTCCTCATTTTTGGTCCAAATCGTTGAAAAGTTTCAACCTTTGAACCCTTACCTCCATCCTAGACCACTAGCGCACCAATTCCGCATCCAACGAAGCCCGTCGAGCCTCCGCCTCACCTCCGCCGAGGCCGAATTGAGCTTCGACGACGATTTCCGGCGAGTCGACGCCCTCGGTGAGCACGCCTTTCTCCCTCTTCCTTGGTTGCGTTTTGAATACCTTTCGTGTCCTCGAGGTCGGAAGGGTGGTCGGAGTTGTGTGTCATCGCCGGCAGCCCCATCTCTCCCTCTCCCTTCCACCATTTTCGAGAGCAGTAGAGCTTCTCTGCTTTTCCCCTTCTTTCCTTCAATCTGGAATGGAAGAAGAAGACCCATGGGTCCCGCCCCAGCTCGCATCCACATCAGTCGGCCACATCAGCTGGGCCCCACTCCTTTTTTTTTGGGCCTAATTGGAGGGATTGGATTTCTTCTTCAAACACAGAGGATTGGGCTAAATAATCCGATTGGGCCTGTTTTACCAGATAAATTCGATTCTGTATTTTAATAAAACGACATTTTCTTTGGGATTAATAAAAAGGGGGTCGGTTTTAGGTTTATAAAATTAAATGGGTCGGCTTTGATGATTTAAAAAGGGATGATTTTATTAAATGGTTGGGATTTTAAATGATTTAGAAATATTTTATGAAAATGTTACAAAGAAAATAGTATTTGAAATATTAAAATATAAACATTATTTTAAAATTAAAGATATAATATTACGGTGATTATAAGAAAATATAATATTATGAGACTTAGAAATTTAAAAGTATATTATCAGAATTTCTAACTAGTTGATTCGGATTTTAAAGCAGTTTCGGGACTAACTCGGGAATTATGTGATTGGTGACTAACGAGCATGATTGATGTGAATGACTGACTAATATCATGATTGGTGTGTACTAATGGCATGATTGAATGAATAAAGGCATGATGAAATGTTAGAATTGTGTATCGTTAATTTATGCTTCCGAGATATGATGAACTTGATATATGTGATGTGCGGATTATTATTGCGGATACATTGTGGCGAATACATGAATGTGACGGAATGGAATGATGAGAATGATATGGTTTGTGGAATGTGGCGATATGATGAACGGTTGGACTTGACGGAACGATGATTGCGATATGGTTGCTATTCTCGTTGAATGATATGTTTTAGTGCTTGGATGATTAGACGTAGACTTATATATATGTTCCTATATATATCTAGGTGATCTTTAATCTATCGTAATGCTTGCCTTATTGTTCTGCACCGCCAGGTAAGTTCCTAGAGCTTACTCAGATTGATTCCCATTTGCATGTAATCATAGGATATACTAGGTGCTTGCATTCATGACCAGCATTTTATTTCTTTATGCGTATGTAAACCGAACGGCCGTTATCTGTGAAGTAACTAGAGTCTTTGTTAGGGCTATAGGATGGCCCAGTCCCATCGGGTCTCGTCTTGAGTCAATCGAGTCATGAACTTCCTTATATTATAAGATGCCTGCGGGCTTTATTGTGGAGCGGGTTGGGCATGCGTGCCGCCCGATTTTATTGGAATGCATTCACGAGCTGGCCAGTCTCCGCCCTATCGGAAGGGGGTGGAGGTAGGAGAGGGATATACCATTTGGTATTTTGTGCTAAGGCCTTATTATTATTATAGGGGCATGTTAATGTGTTAATACTCCGCCTTGCATCTAGAAGCATCTTTATTAGGAATAGCGTATATGGTATGATTACAGTAGGACTTAGTCCTGTGGGTGGGCCTCAGTCTGATCCCACGCCCTGTATTACTTTTTAAGTATGTCATATATGTTTAACGATGCTGGTTCTGCTCCATGACCGCGAGTTTTGACATGACGGAAAGAGAGAGTTGAGACTCTGACTTCACTAAATTATTAATGGTTTAGATTTGAATATTTGGCTTACGTTTTGACCCGGCCCTGCCGTGGTACCCCTTTGTATCATACTTTACTTCCGCTTCTGTATGACTATGAGTTTTCTACGCTCAGACTTACGACAGGTATAGGGGACTTCCCTGGGGATTCCAACGATCCCTTCCAATTTGGGTGTGAAATCCCACTTTGAAAGTGTTAGTTAGGATTTCAAACCTTCAACCTATACTCGGGGCGCAAGATCCTAACGAGGGGTTTCATCCCTCGAAACGTAACCCGAGAATCATAATCACGGGCCTTTATACCAAACCCCAAACCCTAAACCCCAAACCCCAAATCCCCAATCCTAAACACCAAACCCTAAACCCTAAACCCTAAACCCCAAACCCTAAACCCCAAACCCCAAACCCCAAACCCTTAACCCTACACTCAAAGGCTAGGCTTCCCTATATAATTCTTTTTTTTTTCTTTTCTGCTAAGACTTAAGTTATAATTCAACTTTATTTTGTTTATAATTCTTTAAATTTTAACTTAGTGTATAAAAATGAGCGTAATTTATAATTCACGTGTTTTTATAATTTTGTTTATTTCACTTATATTATAAAAGTCGGCCATATATATATATATTCACATTTTTTAACACATACAGTAAAGTGGAATTTTTATTTGTCCAATTTACATAATTTATCATTCCATTTCTTTGCTAATATCTATCATTTATTGGAAATAAGTACCACATAAAAACTTTTCAATTTACAAAATCTTATCGAGAAATTAGTTTACATTTTAAAAAGTATGACAAACAATAATTTCTTATTTTATATGACTATATAATATTCATATTTATGTTAAATATGTAGACTGTGATCTACAAAAAAAAAATAATTATGTTATTTTATATGACTTATTTATAAAATAGTCAAATTTATGTTAAATTTCTTATTTTATAAAATAGTGAAATTTATGTTACACTTGACTATAAAATAGTCAAAGTAGTGTTAAATTTCCGATTATGCACATTCTTAAAGCTTCACATCTTCACCGTCCGTTTACATCAATATTCTAACGGCCCACAATCCTCATCCATGGGAAGTATTTTCGACCAATACTATAAATTGTTTTATTTTTTAATTTTTTTGAAGGACCCCTCTTTCTTGGGGAAAAAGCCTATGTCGCTGTCTGCGTGTAGGTCTGCTACTCTCTTCTCCGGCCAACTTCCAATAACTTGACATGACGACCTTTTTTTTTTGGTCTATACACCTTAACTATGCAATTCAATATATAATTATAATTACACTCCAATAATCAGAAATGGGTATATACCATTGAATCTTAATTAATTGGGTATATACCAACTAAAACATCAATATTAGTTATTTTAATTTCCACATTTAGTATGGGTTATGGTGATTATTTGCATATTAAATTAATAATTTTTTGTCATTATAAGTTAATAATTTTTGTAAGTATTTCAAAATCAAATAAGTGTGTTATATAATCCACATATCAATGTATGTTTTCATGATTTGATTGGGTATAATTACAACATAAAAAAAAGTTAATAATTAGATCAAATCAAATGATTTAAGTGGCCAACTTCCAATAACTTGACATGACGACCTTTTTTTTTTTGGTCTATACAACTTAACTATGCAATTCAATATATAATTATAATTACACTCCAATAATCGGAAATGGGTATATACCATTGAATCTTAATTAATTGGGTACATACCAACTAAAACATCAATATTAGTTATTTTAATTTCCACATTTAGTATGGGTTATGGTGATTATTTGAATATTAAATTCATAATTTTTTGTCATTATAAGTTAATAATTTTTGTAAGTATTTGAAAATCAAATAAGTGTGTTATATAATCTAAATATCAATGTATGTTTTCATGATTTGATTGGGTATAATTACAACATAAAAAAAAAGTTAATAATTAGATCAAATCAAATGATTTAAGTGGCCAGTTTTGTTGGCCCAATGGGTGTTGATAATTTTCAATCAATTGTTTTCCATAGGTAGAGTATTATGTCATTTTTCCATATTGTGTGTGTGTGTGTATGTGTGTGTGTATATATATATATATATATATATATATCAACACATACTAAGATCTTTTACCCCGTTTACGTTTTGCTAGATATTTACTTTAGTTTATATTTTAATGTTGACATAATTTGAAATTTAACTAATTACTGAAATTTTATTTTCAACCTTAGGTAACTTTTAAATAATTTTAAAAACCATTTGAATTTTAAATATCAAGGTCAGTTGAATATATAGAGTTATAAATATGATGAGATTTTACACTAACGAAATCATATTTTATAAAAATCGTATGTTACTAATTAATATATATAACAAATGAATATTATAAATTATTATTATAATTTCGGATACAAATCACAAAAACTGTATCTTAATTATAAGTATATATGTTGGGCTTAATTTTATACGACTTGACTTTATTATTTTCAGGTTTTATACCTTTATATATGTTGAGGTGATTATAAAGATATATCTTCAACAATCACCTTTTAGACAGACATAATTATTCACATTCTGCAAAATCAAACTTATGAACTTATAAGTTCATAAGTTTGATAAATTCATAAGTTTTATAAGTTTGTAAGTTCATAAATTCTGCAATATCAAACCCTAAACCCCAACTTCCAAATCCTAAACCCCAAATCCCAAACCCTAAACCCTAAACCCTAAACCCTCAACCCCAAACCCTTAACACTACACTCTAGGGCTAGGATTCCCTATCGATTAATGAACATAATTTATAATTTTGTTTATTTCACTTATATTATAAAAGTCGGTCATATATATTCACATTTTTTTAACACATTAAAGTTGAATTTTTATTTCTCCAATTTACATAACTTATCAGTCCATATATTTGCTAATATCTATCATTTTTTATGTAAAAACTTTTCAAATTTATTATTGCTTTGGCGCGCAGTATATGCTAAAAGCCTAACTTCCATTTGAATTTATTAGTCACTCAACTGAACCATGTTGAATATTTTATATTAGAATGAAATAATTAAAATCAAACCCTCACAAAAATCGAACAAGCACAATTTAAACCCTATTCCAATGCCTCACAGAAAATACCTTAATAAAAAGAACGGGGAAAGGAGTCAGATCAAGCCACTCATGCGGGACCGGCAGTCCTCGCTGAGGCCACATAGTATGTGCTATACCTAATAAAGATGCTCTAATGCAGTACGAAAGTCAAACACACTAGCATGCTCCTAGTTATCATAATGTGTAAAAATACTGTAAAGGGCCCAAGACAATGCCAAGTGCCATATCCCTCTCCTACCTCCACCCCCTTCCGATAGGGCGGAGACTGGCCAGCTCGTGAATGCATTGTAACGGCCCGGGATTATGATTCCCGAGTTACGTTTCGAGGGATGAAACCCCTCGTTGGGATCTTGCCCCCCCGAGTACAGGTTGAAGGTTTGAAATCAATTGTGCGCAGTTTAAAGTGGGATTTTGCACCCAAACCCGGAAGGTCCATTGGAGACCCCGAGGTAAACCCCTGTACCTGTCCTAAATCTACAACGTGCGAAAACCTTTATCATGCGAAGGGCGAAAGTTCTGAAAACGATACAACCAGTGCCACGGCAGAGCCGGGTCAAAACGGAGTAGAGTAGGAAGAAATCCAAAAAAAAGCATGAGTTTGGTGAAGTCAGGGTTCATACACTCACTCTCCGCCATATGAATGGACCCCGTCATATCAGCACAAAATCAAGTAATAGATCGGGTACCTGAAACTATACCACCAAGTCAGGCCAAGAGTCCGCCTGCGGGTCCTCTGACCGCGCTGAGGACATATAATACGCCTATACCTAGAATAAAGGATGCCTTCATGCAGTACTGAAATAAAACCATACTATCATGCTCCTAATTCATATGTGCAGAATATTAAGGAAGGCCTTAACAAAGAATACCAAGCGGTATATCCCTCTTTTACCACCACCCCTCTTCCAGACAAGGTGGAGACTGGCCAGTTCGATGCTATAATCATATCGAATCTCATCATCATATCATATCTCATGCCCATCTCGTATCTCGTGATATATATATATATATAAATTACTCGAGGAGGACAACACCCGATGAAGCTGGGCTGCCCTATGACCCTAGCAAGGACTCTAGGACTCACAGATAACGGCCGTTCTGTATTCAAACGCATACAGAATAAGGATGCTCATTCGTAAATGCAATTCCTAAGCATGATACTACATGACATGCTCTTATGCATATGCAACACCTACATACTATATGACACATCAGGCAGGAGGTACTGGTTACTGAGTAAGCCCCGGAGGTACTTACCTGGCTAGAAGATCACCAAAAGAAGAATCCAGCACACAGTAGTCACGATCACAGAATATCACCTAATCACATAACGAGAATATACTAAGTATACTTCTATAGCCTTTCTAAACACATATATTACTCGCTCAAATTAGCAGATAGATAAGTAAGCTTGAATCAATCATACTTTCAATTTATCTCGATCAACCATCTCTTATCTCATACCATTCATCATAACTTGTCAACTCATCAGTTTTAAAAAAATATACTCCATATATATATATATATATATATATATATATATATATATATATATATATATATATATATATCATACTTAGCCAAATTTGCATATTATATCATCATCATAAATATCAAACATTTAATTTCTTATGAAATTCACCACAATATCCCGCTATTAATCATCGTCTTATTCCCAAGTTAGCTTCAAATCCGAATTAACCAGTTAAGGGTTCTCACCCCTTGAAAATAATCAAAAAATTCCTTTTTCAATTTAATTATTAAATCACTTTTCAACCTTGAAATTCTTTTCCAAATTCTTTTTAAATCTTCAAGTCCAAATAATGTTATAATTAAACCCCCAATAATATTATATTTTATGTTAAATATCATTAATTTATTAATTAAATACGGATAAACCTGAACCGAACCGATATAAATAATTCCACCCGGTCTAATTACTAAACAAAATGCAATTGGAAAAGTGGGGGCCACACGAGCCAAGTCAGCTCATCTCCTTCCCGATGAAGCAACTCTCGCATGCGCTTCCTCGCTCGCGACCATGGCGCCCGACGGAGCTCGACCCACCTCCGGCTTCCTCCGCCTGCTCGACGGCGCCTCGGAATCACAGGCTCCTCGAGCTCACACTCTCACACAGGCCCCAGCTCCCTCGCTCGCCTCATTCTCGCTCTGCTCGCGCTGCTCTCGACGCTCTCGACGTTGCTCGCTCGTACCTCTCTCGAGCTCGCCGGAGATCTCGAGCCCACCCGAACGCCCCACACTCAGCCCACGCTCACTCCCGACTAGCCTAAGCACCGAAAAAGACTAAAAACGAATTGAAACGAGGATGAATTCGGAGCTCACCGAGATGGATTTTTCGCGACTTTGGAGCTCTCGATCGGAGTTCTGGGCTTCGCCGGTGGCTTGCGATAGCTCGTCGGATCTGTATCGGACATGGGTGAGTGTATTGGTAAAGACCGAAGGCGATTTCGATCGGAAACGAAGGAGAACGGCTTACCGGAACGAGGCCTTGCGAAACAGAGCAAGGAGGCTGTTCGGCAGCCCGTCGACGGCGCTGGTGGCTCCGGGGCTGCTGGTGGTGCCTTGGCAGATGCTGGCGATGGTGGTGGTTGTCCGGCAACAATGGAACGGTGTCTAGAGGTGGTGATCGGCGGTGGTTGATGGAGCAACGGGGACCGAGAGGTGGCGTTTGAAATGGTGAACCGATGGGGCAGGAGGAAGTGATGGTGAATGGAATGGTGATGGGTAGGAGTGGTTGATGATGGTGAATGAAGAATGACGGGGGTAAGGGGGTGATTTGAAGGAGGTATGGGTGAGGGATTAAGTGTGAAATTGGGTAAACCAATACCCGGATATAAATCCCGAATACGCGAATTTCGAATCCCGCAATTAGTTCCCGAATGTTAGTTCTCCCGACTCTCGCTTTCTCGATCAATTAGATTTTTAAAATTGAAAAGGATATCGCCATCCGATAATTATTTTGAATTTTCGAGGTCAAGGACGGAAATTGTTTGCCAAATTTTACTTTCCGGTCGGAATCCGCTAAACGAGTTTTAAAAACCGATTTTAATTTCATTTTTAATTCTCTTTTTCTGAAAATAATTAGGATTTAAAAATCCTAGCCTTTACATCATCCACCTCTAAAAACAAGTCTCGTCCTCGAGACTGAAATCATTTTTAAAACAGGAGATGGAGTTTGAAATCGGTGAGTCCATAGATCATGTCGTTGATCCCATAAATACCTCATAAGTGCCCCTATGAGGTCCTCGCAGTCCCGTTGCCGTGATCATAATATTCCCAAATAGACCGTAGTAAGGATGTAATATGGGCCCCTACCACACCCTTACTCCGACTTCTAGGCCATATCATAACTCAAATACTTACCCACTTCGTGGGGCGTTATAATGAAACTAGTGTGGTAATTTTATTTTATTTTATATATATATATATATATATATATATATATATATATATATATATATATATATATATATATATATATATATATATATATATATATATATATTTTTAATCCAAGTTAGTCTCTTTTGAAACACGATTCAAAATTTCATGTTCGACGTTAGTCAAGTTCATTTCTACCTTCTCAGTTCATCTTACCATCCACCTCTAAGGGCTAACCCCACATTCTCTTCCTAGGTTCCATGTTATGATCAAATTCCAATACTTCTACTTCCATCATTTCTATCATCACGCCTCATATATATATAGAGTGACACTCATATCACATATTAATAGCATGACCTAAACACGTCAAGTATAGTCGCATACCATAAAATATCTAGCACGTCATCACATCATCACAACTCATCATATCACCAAGGATCTGCACACAACTACCACTCATAAGTACACAAGCAAAGAGATACTACCAACCAACCCCAATCCAACAAGACAACTCACCGCACTCGCGAGGTCAGGGAAATATCTACGCTCGGTTCGACATAGGATGCGAGCAACTCGTCTAGGACATCCCCATAACTAGCCCGAATGCTCTCCTCAGTCTCCCACGTGGCCTCCTCAGGGCTCCTCCTAGACCACTGAACTAGAAGCAAAGGAACCTCCCTGTTCCTAAGCCTCTTGACTCGACGGTCAAGAACTCTCACAGGACGCTCTACAAAGGTGTGGTCAGGCTCAACCTGAAGGTCTGAATAGTCTAGGACATGGCTAGGGTCAGGGATATACTGGCGAAGCTGTGAAACGTGAAAGACGTCATGAACACCGGCCAAGGATGGGGGCAATGCTAAGCGATAGGCCACCTCGCCAACTCTATCCAAAATCTCAAACGGGCCAATATACCTCGGACTCAACTTCCCTTTGATCCCAAACCGTCGGACTCCTCTGGTAGGCGAAACTCGAAGCCACACATGCGAACCTACCTCGAACTCAATCTCTATCCTCCGCCTGTCTGCATACTTTTCTGGCGATCTTGGGCGACTCTCATGTGCTCACGGATACGTCCCACCTTATCAATGGTCTCTCTAACTAGGTCCGGTAAAGATGAAACCGTGTCCGCAGGCTCATCCCAACAAAATGGAGACTTGCATCGCCTCCCATACAGAGCCTCATATGGAGCCATCTCAATCGACGCATGGTAGCTGTTGTTGTATGAAAACTCCACCAATGGTAGGTGTCTAACCCAACGGTCTCCCCACTCCAAAACACATGATCGCAACATATCCTCCAAGGTCTGAATCGTCCTCTCACTCTGGCCATCTGTCTGAGGATGAAAAGCTGTACTGAAATGCAGTCTAGTACCTAGGCTCTCCTGAACCTGGTGCCAAAACCTCGAGGTAAAACGTCCATCTCTGTCAGATACGATCCTCTCAGGTACTCCATGAAGTCTCACGATCAGGCAAATGAACTCCTCAGCTAACCGCGATGCTGGCCATGTCTCCTGAATCGGAATGAAGTGAGCCGACTTGGTCAACCTATCGACCACGACCCAAATGGCGTCGAATCCTCTGACATCTCGCCTCAGCCCAGTGACGAAGTCCATCGAGATATCTGTCCACTTCCACGCGGGAACTGGAAGCGACCTGACAAGTCCTCCCGGTCTCTGGTGCTCAATCCGAACCTGCTGGCAAACCTGACATCTGGCTACAAAATCTGTGATGTTTGCTCGCATCCTCTGCCACCAATAATATCTCCTCAAATCCTGATACATCTTATTCGTCCCTGGATGGACAGAATAAGGAGTGGAGTGAGCCTCCTGCATGATCCTCTGCCTCAGACCTGACGTCGACGGAACTACAACTCTGCCCTGAAAGGTCAGCATCCCATCTGCTCTCTCTACAAGCTCTCACAATCGACCCTGGGCCATCCGATCCCTCAGAACTGCAATCTCTGGACAGTCTGCCTGACCTCGTCGAATCTCCTCGGTCAACTCAGCCTGAACCTCCAAGAATGATAATTGTCCATTCTCCCGCTGAACCCACACCTCGAAGCAACACCTCATCAAATCTGTCTGCAAATCCCTCTGAGCTGTAAGCCTCGCAACTGATGTCTCCTGGTGAGTCTTCCTACTGAGCGCATCTGCCACCACATTGGCCTTTCCTGGGTGATAAACTATGTCCAAGTCATAGTCCTTTAGAAGCTCTAGCCACCGTCTCTGTCGCATGTTGAGCTCCTTCTGAGTGAAAATATACTTCAAGCTCTTGTGATCTGTCATTACCTTGCATGAAGTGCCGTACAGGTAATGCCTCCAAATCTTCAGAGCATGAACTACAGCTGCCAACTCTAAGTCATGAACAGGATAGGACACCTCTGCAGGCTTCAACTGGCGCGAAGCATAAGCGATGACTCGACCTCTCTGATGCAGAACACATCCCAAGCCTGAACGCGAAGCGTCTGTGTAGACGACGAAGTCCTCTGTCCCTTCTGGCAACGCTAGCACTAGGGCGGTCGTCAGCTTCTCCTTCAAAAGCTCGAAGTTGGCCTGACATTCCACACTCCACTCAAAAGGAACATCCTTCTTCAGCAGCTGCGTCATCGGCCTAGCAATGCTCGAGAAACCCTGGACGAATCTCCTATAGTAACTGGCCAATCCTAGAAACGAGCGGATGTCCTTGACGTTCTTGGGCACCACCCAAGCAACGATAGCATCAATCTTCGCCGGATCCACGACGACTCCCTCAGCTGAAATCACATGGCCTAAGAAAGCCACCTCTGTGAGCCAGAACTCGCACTTGCTGTATTTCCAATACAACTGGTGCTTCCTCAGCGTCTCGAGGACGGTCCTCAAATGCTCCTTGTGCTCCTCTCTACTCCTTGAGTAGACTAAAATGTCATCTATGAACACGACAACGAATCTGTCCAGGTAGTCAATGAACACGCGGTTCATGAGCTCCATGAAAGCAGCTGGTGCATTGGTCAGCCCAAACGGCATGACCACGAACTCGTAGTGACCATAGCGGGTCCTAAAAGCGGTCTTCTGGACATCCTCTGGCTTTACTCTCAACTGGTGATAACCGGACCTCAAATCAATCTTCGAGAAGACAACGGCACCCTACAGCTGATCCAACAGGTCGTCAATCCTGGGAAGGGGATAACGGTTCTTCACCGTCGCACGGTTCAGCTCCCTATAATCGATGCATAGCCTCAATGACCCGTCCTTCTTCTTGACGAACAACACTGGTGCTCCCCAAGGTGATGCACTAGGCCTGATGTAACCCTTCTCGGCTAGCTCCTCCAACTGAGCCTTCAGCTCCGCCATCTCCGTCGGTGCCGTGCGGTAAGGGACTCGTGAAATAGGTCTGGTGCCTGGGTCTAGCTCGATCCCAAAGTCAACCTCTCTCGGCGGGGGAAGTCCCGGTACCTCATCTGGAAAAACATCTGCGAAGTCTCTGACAACAGGGACATCTGACAAGCTGGGATGTGTGCGATCCACCTCTAAAGCGTAACTCCAATACCCCACGCATCCCTGGTCTAGAAGTCTGGCGGCTCTGACTGCGCTAATGAGCGCTCCGTTCCTCTTGGGGTCGCTCCCCCAAACCTGGTGCTCAGTCCCGTCATCCGCCAAGATAGACACCGTCCTCGTCCTCAGATTGATGATCGCTCCATAGTGGTCCATGAAATCCATACCCAGAATGAGATCATCCATCCTCAATGGCATGACAATAAGGTCGGTTGGCCACTCACGCTCACCTATATGGATGGGGCAACCTAAATCTCCCGACTCGTCCTAACCTTTGCCCCGTCCGCTAGGCCAATAGTAAGGGGTAAACCACTCGTGCAGCTCAGGCTCAGCCTAGCAACGCACGCCTCTGCTATGAAGCAGTGAGTAGCACCAGTGTCAAACAATATAGACAAGCACGCATCATGCAAATGTATAGTACCTGCGGAAGTAGGGGCAGTACGGTCATCGGCTCTCATCTGGAACACGCGGGGCGGTGGGGGTAATGCTGGTCCTCGGCCTCCGGAACTCTGGCCACGATCATACCCGGACCCAGATGGTCCTGCAGATGACGAACCTCTACCCTGACCTGGCCCTGACGGCCCTCTGCCTCCACGATCGTAACCTCTACCTCCTCTACCTCCTCCTCGGCCTCTACCAGAAGCATCTCCTCGCCCCTGACCCTGGGGATAAGTCAGCAGTGGCGGCTGAGGAACCGTAGGAAGTCTCGGTGACTGTGCAGTCGGCGGGGCTCTACCGTCCTGGGACAACGGGCAGCTCTGTGCCCCATGGTGCCGCAAGTGAAGCAGACAATCGAACGATCTGGGCAGGAAGCGACATAATGACCTATCTCGAAGCATCCATGGCAAGTGACACTCCTCACTCGTGCATCTCCTCCATAAACAGCTGGACCGGGCGGCTGGGGTGCCCTCGGTGTAACTCCGTGATATCCCCCTCTAAATCCTCCTCCATAACCCCCCCTCCTGGATCTGTCGTCTCCGCGACCATCCGCTGGTCTCGCTCTCTTCGCCTCAGGGCGAGAAGTGGTGTATGCAGTCTCGGACAAGATCCGCTGCTGGTCGTACAGGAGGATGACCTCCAAGAATCGATCAAAGTTGACAACTCCCAAGCTAGAGGCATGCAGAAGTACTGGAGGCGGCAGTCTCATCGATAACATGCGAATCCGGCTCTCATCGGAAGGGCACAAGTGAGCACAGTAGACCAGTTTCTTCTTGAACTGGCGAACGATGGTAGAGACAGAAGCTGATCGGTCGTAGTAGCCTCGCATAAAGGATACCTGTCGGGCTATCTCAATCCCAGGAGGGCGGTACTCTCTCAGCATCAGATCCCTAAACTCCTCGTAGGTCCACTCCGCCTGATCTATCTTAAATAAAGACCAGCGGTCAAAAGCGTCTCCCTGTAGACGACCTGCGGCAAGTCTCTGTCTCTCGGAAGCGGGGACAACAACATGGTCGAACAACCTCTCCATCTCACGGAACCATCTCTCAATATCCCCCCCAACCTCTCCAGTAAAAGTCGGAGGACAGCACTGAGCTAATGTCTTGACCCAGTCGACGCGCTTCTCCGGGCGTGCATGAGCTACGGGCTCGGCTGGCTGAACAGGGACCTCGGGCGTCGGTGCTGTAGATCGGGCTCCTCCCAACCTCTCCACCAAGTCAGGCCAAGAGTCCGCCTGCGGGTCCTCTGACCGCGCTGAGGACATATAATACGCCTATACCTAGAATAAAGGATGCCTTCATGCAGTACTGAAATAAAACCACATTATCATGCTCCTAATTCATATGTGCATAATATTAAGGAAGGCCTTAACAAAGAATACCAAGCGGTATATCCCTCTTTTACCACCACCCCTCTTCCAGACAAGGTGGAGACTGGCCAGTTCGATGCTATAATCATATCGAATCTCATCATCATATCATATCTCATGTCCATCTCGTATCTCGTGATATATATATATATATATATAAATTACTCGACGAGGACAACACCCGATGAGGCTGGGCTGCCCTATGACCCTAGCAAGGACTCTAGGACTCACAGATAACGGCCGTTCTGTATTCAAACGCATACAGAATAAGGATGCTCATTCGTAAATGCAATTCCTAAGCATGATACTACATGACATGCTCTTATGCATATGCAACACCTACATACTATATGACACATCAGGCAGGAGGTACTGGTTACTGAGTAAGCCCCGGAGGTACTTACCTGGCTAGAAGATCACTAAAAGAAGAATCCAGCACACAGTAGTCACGATCACAGAATATCACCTAATCACATAACGAGAATATACTAAGTATACTTCTATAGCCTTTCTAAACACATATATTACTCGCTCAAATTAGCAGATAGATAAGTAAGCTTGAATCAATCATACTTTCAATTTATCTCAATCAACCATCTCTTATCTCATACCATTCATCATAACTTGTCAACTCATCAGTTTTAAAAAAATATACTCCCTATATATATATATATATATATATATATCATACTTAGCCAAATTTGCATATTATATCATCATCATAAATATCAAACATTTAATTTCTTATGAAATTCACCACAATATCCCGCTATTTGTCATCGTCTTATTCCCAAGTTAGCTTCAAATCCGAATTAACCAGTTAAGGGTTCTGACCCCTTGAAAATACTCAAAAAATTCCTTTTTCAATTTAATTATTAAATCACTTTTCAACCTTGAAATTCTTTTCCAAACTCTTTTTAAATCTTCAAGTCCAAATAATTTTATAATTAAACCCCCAATAATATTATATTTTATGTTAAATATCATTAATTTATTAATTAAATACGGATAAACCCCCAAGTCAGCTCATCTCCTTCCCGATGAAGCAACTCTCGCAGGCGCTTCCTCGCTCGCGACCATGGCGCCCGACGGAGCTCGACCCACCTCCGGCTTCCTCCGCCTGCTCGACGGCGCCTCGGAATCACAGGCTGCTCGAGCTCACACTCTCACACAGGCCCCAGCTCCCTCGCTCGCCTCATTCTCGCTCTGCTCGCGCTGCTCTCGACGCTCTCGACGTTGCTCGCTCGTACCTCTCTCGAACTCGCCGGAGATCTCGAGCCCACCTGAACGCCCCACACTCAGCCCACGCTCACTCCCGACTAGCCTAAGCACCGAAAAAGACTAAAAACGAATTGAAACGAGGATGAATTGGGAGCTCACCGAGATGGATTTTTCGCGACTTTGGAGCTCTCGATCGGAGTTCTGGGCTTCGCCGGTGGCTTGCGATAGCTCGTCGGATCTGTATCGGACATGGGTGAGTGTATTGGTAAAGACCGAAGGCGATTTCGATCGGAAACGAAGGAGAACGGCTTACCGGAACGAGGCCTTGCGAAACAGAGCAAGGAGGCTGTTCGGCAGCCCGTCGACGGCGCTGGTGGCTCCGGGGCTGCTGGTGGTGCCTTGGCAGATGCTGGCGATGGTGGTGGTTGTCCGGCAACAATGGAACGGTGTCTAGAGGTGGTGATCGGCGGTGGTTGATGGAGCAACGGGGAGCGAGAGGTGGCGTTTGAAATGGTGAACCGATGGGGCAGGAGGAAGTGATGGTGAATGGAATGGTGATGGGTAGGAGTGGTTGATGATGGTGAATGAAGAATGACGGGGGTAAGGGGGTGATTTGAAGGAGGTATGGGTGAGGGATTAAGTGTGAAATTGGGTAAACCAATACCCGGATATAAATCCCGAATACGCGAATTTCGAATCCCGCAATTAGTTCCCGAATGTTAGTTCTCCCGACTCTCGCTTTCTCGATCAATTAGATTTTTAAAATTGAAAAGGATATCGCCATCCGATAATTATTTTGAATTTTCGAGGTCAAGGACGGAAATTGTTTGCCAAATTTTACTTTCCGGTCGGAATCCGCTAAACGAGTTTTAAAAACCGATTTTAATTTCACTTTTAATTCTCTTTTTCCGAAAATAATTAGGATTTAAAAATCCTAGCCTTTACATGCATTCCATCATAATCGGGGGGCACGCATGCCTAACCCGCTCCACAATAAAGCCCGCAGGCATCTCATAATATAAGGAAGTTCATGACTCGATTGACTCAGGGTACCCGATGAGGCTGGGCTACCCTATGACCCTAGCAAAGAGTCTAGGACTATCACAAATAACGGCCGTTCTGTTTCACACGCATAAAGTAAGAGGATGCTCATTCAATTAGTGCAACCTAAACAGGATACTACATGCCATGCTTTTATGCATATGCAACACCTAACATAAAATGAAACAACAGGCATGAATGTCCAACCTGAGTAAGCCCCCTAGGGAACTTACCTGAAGATGCAGAACAACAGGATAACGCAAGGAAGGGCCCAAATGCAAGTCCAAAGCAATCCAAAAGCAATACACACCTATCATCAAGCCATTTCTATAAGCTACCGGTCCATCATTTGTGCACACGAACCCCAAGTTCTCAACATGCTCAAAACCAACCGATAGTAAAAGCGTTTCCAAAACCTTTCCGCTACGAGCAATCATCAACCAAAATCATTTACTTCCAATCAAACCCATCGATAAAATCGTACCAACCATATTTTTCAAACTCTTAAATCCCAAATTAAGTCAACTCATTTTTAAAACAATTTCTCAAATCCTATCTGACCAAAATCCATTTATACAACATTAAATCTTAGAACCAACCTCTTAAAATTATATTATAGAAATAATTCCGGCATTTTGGTTTTTCAACATGAATCCTCAAAGGACATTTTCGAAAATGTGAAAACTACTTTTTAAATAATTTATCATCAATTAACAAAAACATCACACACTTTATTAATAATTCATTCCCAAAATCACATATTGGCATCATATAACAACTTTTCCAAATAATATTACTTTTAAGCAACATATATAATTTATAATTCTTTTTCAAGATATAGTTATCAAAATTATCAGAATTATATCAAAAGCTAACAATAAGTAATATAAGCATAATGTATAATGTGACATGTTAACAAAATAACATAGAAGCAACAATAGTTTATAAAACACACACCCAAGAAGCCCAAGTCTCCCAAAAGCCCAAACTGAACACAAGAGGAGCCCAACCCGGATCCAATCGGAAAGGAGAGAAGGACCCGCCCAGATCTGATCCCCAAACCCGGAAGAATAGGCCCACCAAACTCATCACCTTCACCAAATCAAAACAGAGTTCTGTCGTTCGCTATCAGAAACGACGAGGAAGAAGAGGAGAGATCCAGGCCTCACCGGAGCTCCGTTCTCAACTGGAATCGATCCCAACTGAACGACATACGTTCCCGACCACCACCCACACGGAAAGAAGGAAGCGACGCAAGAAATGGAGAGGGAAAAGCGAGCTCACCGAGGGGTCTCGAATGTTCGCCGGAGTGCTGGATCCGTTGGATTCGGCGGCGTCGTCAAGGGGAATCTTCGTTTTAGACCTTGGGAGAGAGAGGAGTAAGTGAAAGGTGCTCTTTTACGAGGTAATTAGTCGAAATCGAGAACGAGAACGGAAAAGCGACCTTGGGAATCGAAAGTGGGGACGGATGCGGCTCGCGCTCGGTCTCCAGGGGATTTTCCGGCTGCTTCTGCTCGTCGCGGGCTCCGAGTAGGTCGGGAGGTGCTGCTGGGTGTGGCTCGCAGAGGAAAGAGGGGGAACGGAGAGTGCTGTTGCTGCTGCTCGTGGAGACGAGGAGGGTGAGGGGACGAGAATGGTGGTGGCGCTCTGGTGGCCGGAACTGAAGATGGCGGTGATGCTGGTGGTCCGGCGATGAAACGGTGGGAGGTGCTCAGTGGTGGTGGCGCCGGTGGTGCTCGGAAACCATGAGGTGGTGGTGGCGACCGGTGCTCAGGCGCCTCGGCTAGTGCCCGGGTGTGGCCGGCGGCTTGGTGATTTCAGAGGACAAGGGCTTCTTTAGGGCTCGTTTGGAAGAAAGGAAGAGGAGGATGGAGATAAGGTTTGGGTTTTGTCTTGTGGTGAGTTGTAAGGGCAAAATCAAAGCTGTAAATTAAAGATTGGAGGTGGCTTAGGGCTGAATTCGGATGCACAATTGAGCAAAAGTGGTTTGTTTGTTTCTCATTTCAAGTTGGAAGAAAGCAAAGGGGGAAAGGAGAGTGCAATGGGTTATTTAGCCTAAATGGGTAAGAGGAAGGTGAGTGTGAAGTTTCCTTGATTTTTAAATCAATACAAGGGATTAAAATGGATGGGATTTTCGGATTTGCTCAAGGGAGGAAAAAGGCAACATTACAAGATGGTCAAAAGAGAATATAAGTGGTCTCGTATAAAATAATGTCCGAATAATAAATCTCAAAACCCGCTCTCTCGATCTTATCCCGTCTCGACTCACAAGGTATAAAGCTTAAAACTTCAAATTTAAATCAAATTCTCGAACTGAATCAAGTAATAAAATTATATTATACTTTCAAATTTTAGCAAGCGAAAGCGAAAATAAATCTGAATGGAAGTCCATTTAAATTAATTATATGCCGGAATTCATTTTAAGGGATTTTAATTAACCCGATTTAAATTCATTTTTATTTATTTATTTTTATTATTTATTATTTATTATTTAAAAAATCCGGGCCTTTACAGTGCAGCCGTCAGAGAGCTCTCCAGCAAGAGTCTCCTTTGCAAGGCCACCATCGAGTTTGGGGTACCGCTGCATTCATCAGCGTTGAGAGCGGGCCCATTGATGTTCGAATGTTCTTCGTCGAACATCCACAGTAGGTCCACCAGGGGCACATCCCCGGCCAGAAAGGTCTTCAGAATCGGCTCGTGTCCTGTGTTAATGGCCCTTTGGAACAACACCTTCGTCATGATCTCCATGGTTGAGAGTCTAGCAGCGAGACTCTCATTGTAGAACTCCATACCTTGTGCGGATATGGGTGTTACCGGCTTCGGTGATGAGGAGGTTGAGACGGGAGTTTTCGGAGAGGGTTTGGCCTTGGGAGTTGCTTTTGCTTTCTTAACCATCTTAGGTTACCAACAAGTTCGGGAATGAGGAAAACAAATGGGTGAAGAAGATTGAGGTGTGAAGAAGATTGAATAGGATGCCCTAATTTATACACCTTAAGGAGGACGCATGTACATGAAACCATAATAATCATTACTTCTATTCAAAGAATTTCATTGGGCAGTTTTGATATCCCAATGGGTTTTGTTCATTTGCAATCAAGATTAGCCTATAGCTAGGGTGATTGAGTGCGCTTAAAATGGATAAATATATCCGGAATTAATATACATATCTATTATTATGTATATTATTTGAAGACATGCTCCATAATCTTGTTGAAAGAGATGAGTGTTTACACCATTATTCTCAATGTCATTGATCTGATGAACAAAGTCAACAAACTTACATATTTAAAGAAACCCTAGAATTACAACTTAACGGTTTATCGTGCCACTAGACTCTAGAGAAAGCAATTCGGGTTATCCGGTCGGGTCCTGACTGATGAGTTGGGTCAACTCGGTCAAAAGTTCTGAGTTGCGCTTGGTCGGTTCGGGTCGGATTCGGTCAAATTGAAATTGATTTTGGGCGGGCTCGGTCAGAATTGGGTTGGATCAAATTGAAATTCATATTGGGCGGGTTTCAGTCAGAATCGGGGTGGATCAAATTGAAATTCATATTTGTTTCAAACTTTTAATTGTTTGGGTTGAATTTGTTGAATCATGTTCGTTCGGGACTTTTGGGTAATCACGTACTTTAGTAAGGAAACTTATGTAAAATAATATAAAATTGCGTACCATATAATCATATGCATGTAGTCATTTTGTTACACCATATTCAATTATTTGTGTTTGATTATGAAGTATATAAATAGATATAATTTTCGTTATAAACAAATTACTATGTTATACGTTTAAATGAAGTTATGATTTTATATCTTTTATATTCGTTGCAGATGATGTGATTGGTCATTTTATTCTTCTTAGTTAGATTATTGCATAAGTAAAATTACATTTTATTTTATTTTTGCCTTGTCGAATTTTATTTTTGTTAATTAGATTATTCATTAAAAATGAAATTTCATAGAATACAAAATTTCATCTTATAACAATAACAATTACTTGTTATAATTTAGGATAGAAATCACAAAAATCGTATCTTATAACAATTACTCCGTATCTAATAAAGGGTAACAAGAGCATACTTTCTTGGAAATCAGCAGTCTGCTGATAGGTATGCAACAAGATACTCCGTATCTAATTAAGAGAATTTCGAAATTGGATTTGTTAATTTCAACCTTGGTTAACATTCATCCTTGGTTAACATCCACATTTGGTTAATTTTGACCGTTGGTTACCTTTTTCAAATATTTACACCGTGAATTTTAAATAAAACACACACACAAACATGTATCTTTACGCATTAAATCCTTGGAAAATATGGTATTTCACCTGCATGTAAAACTATCATAGGTAACTACTTTTATATATATATATATATATATATATATATATATATATATATATATATATATATATATATAATTAGTTACGTATCAAATAATATATATATATATAGGAGATATCTAATGAGAAGATGAGAAGTCAGCCTTATACCGTTTAGATTAAAAAAAAATTTATATGGATATAGGGGACATATGTAATGATAAATATATCAATGTTTTTTTTAAATAATATACAGATATATAGGAGTATGATTTGGTTTTATAGAATATACATATGATAGTTAAAATATTATATCAATGTTTTTTTAATTTTGGTTTTATCTTAAAAATACATAGGTATCAAATCAATATCTTCATCTTCAACCGATAAGACATGCAGCTTTATAGGAAATTGGTTTTTGATCTGCGGCCTGCGCATTCACCCCTGTGGTGGAATAGACAATTGAGAGTATTTATTAATTGAGGTTTATAATATGTATGTACATACGAGAGTAAGAGTGTAAGACCATGGACGTTTATAATATGTATTGTTTTCACTTTACACTTTTTTATTTATTACATTTAATTGTTGATTTATTTTACTTAAATTTTTTTGATAAGGTGATTATTAATATTAATATTAATACATATAATTAAAAAACACAACGGAACACAATTACATGTAGAAATATATTATGAAATTGATTTACCGCGCAACAACATGACAACGGAAAAAATATGGCTAACTATATGTAACCCAAAACTTATTTTTTGTTTAAAAGTTAACATTCGTTGATTAATTAAAATGACAATATTACACCAAAGACAACACATAAAATATAACTCCAACCTGAAAACCATATGCCAAAATAAAACAACAACAGGTCAAATACGATGTGAAATGAAAGATACTCGGAACATAACAACCGACCAATAACAAACATATTAGTCCATGCTCCCATCAATTATCTTCCCTAGCTTCGCTATCTTCAATCGCAACTTGTGGTTCTCCATCGCTAGCTCCGACATTTTTTCCGTAAGCTCTTGAATACGGTTGTCCCTAGAAACAACTTGATCCTCTAGTTGTGGATTCTCCCTCTGCAATCGGTGTTTTTTATCACGCAAAGTTGAGATCCTACGACGAAGAATGTCCATGGCTTCGTGGCTTCCATCATATAAAATCTCTTCAAACTCCTCTTTGTGAAATCGCTTGAGTTGATACTTGTCCTCTGCATCGAACCATGGCTCGTTATATGTACGCCACATTTGAGTGAGGATAGTGTTTGGAAGTAAAGAGTGAACAAATTCGTTTGTAGATGTAGAAGTTAGAAAAGAAAGGATGAGTTATGTCATACAATATGATGTGTATTTATAGACACACAAACTACAAGACAACTCTACCTTTTTTGTTCAAATTTCAAAGTTGAAATTTTATGTACTCAAATTTCGAAATGTATTAAGCTACTGAAATGGTGATAATAATAAGAAAACATGAGATGAACATATATTAAAATATAAATGATGATAATACTAATAATAATTTTAATATATACATACACACAACATATATAATTGAAATTGTAATCGATTTGTTAAGAGTCATTCGGTTAACACCAAGATACCATCTAAGATTTAACTATATAAGTATTCATCTATTATTATAATGGTTTAGGGTGTCAATATGGCAAAACTTAAAAAGTTTGGTCAGCTTTAGTAATCTAGGGTGGTGATTTGGTCAGAATAAAATTGTGGTGGGTATTATAAGTATATATGTGGGGCACATTTATAGAATTTTATACCTTTAGCGGGAAAACATGTATATTCTAAAATAATCGATTATAATTCACATTCTAAAAAACAAACCCTCCTTAATAAAAAAAAAATCTCGTTATGAAAGAATCACATCTTCATCGTCCATTTACTCCAATCTAACGGCCCACAATCCGGATCCACGTGAAGGATTTAAGACCAATACCATAAAAGGTTATTTTTTTTGAAAAAAATACAATTTTCAAAAGAGAACTCTTTCTTGGGGCGTGGGCACCGGGGACAGCCTATGTCGCAGACTGCGCGTAGCCCTGCTTATCACTTATCCAATGACCATTATGTTAATATATACTATATTTTTTACTCAACTTAATATATTACTCCGTAGTCCGTAGCGAATATATTGGTATAAATATAAATGCTTTGGTGGAAATATAAATGCTTTGGTGTAATATCTCGACATCAAATCGAGAAAATATATTTAATAAATTTCACATTTTATATCTTATGAAGAGAAATAAATGACTTTTCTTATATTTACATAACTTACTTGTTTATATATATTCAATATGAAATGATTATAAATATTTTTAATTATACAATGTCTTAGTCACGTTCCCTTAATTTATTTTCCCAGTGAATATTGAAGCATGTAGGAAACAATAAAATGAAGTAAATAAAGAAAAAATAGGGGAATCCATAGCGCTGCAGACTGTGCGTAGGCCTGCTTCTCACTTATCCAATGTCCATTAACATAATATTTTTTTCCCAGTGAATATTGATTTTTGTAGGAAACAATAAAATGAAGTAAAGAAAGAAAAAAGAGGGTAATTCATAGCGCTGCCAGGATTCGAAATCGGGTTTGTAGAGTGCATAGGAGACGTTGTAACCGTTGGGGTATGTGCATCCCGTGGTAACACACCATACTAAATTTTATTTCCAGAGTAACCATTTACCTGGAAGAGATCTTGATCGTCCGTTCGCACTGATCTAACGGTCCACACTCGGAATCCATGGTAACTACTCTCCAACGCCGGCTGATGGCCAGGCGGCCTGCTACTAACGTGATTGATCTTCACATGGACCTTAATTATTTTGAACACATGTAACTACAAAATACAATTATAATCTAGGGTGACTAGCATTTTTTTTTAACACATGGAACTATTGTTTCCTAATCTACAATTATAATTTTTATCAGTATTTGAAAAGTAATTAAACGATTTATATAGAAACACAACCCTAATCTTTCCGAGTGGGTGTTTACATATTATCATGCATGATTGTCGATTATTGTGGATAGGTTATGGCTAACACATAGTTCCAAATCAAGATGAGTACATTGTAGTCCCAACAAAGTTAAAACATCGATTGAAAACGTCACTAAAGTTAACACGTACAATGATAGAAGAGAACACAAAGACATACAACCAACAAACACGGGGATCACGCAAACACCCACTCGGAATTCACCCACTCTCCATGGAGTCGGATGTGAGAAGTTTTCGACCATGTTCCTCTTTCGTAGAGGTCGTATTGAACGAGATACTTCGAACCGTCTAGCTTGCGCTTGGTCGCGTACCCGTGCCACCACATGTCCCGTCTCCACACATCGACCTCGCCGTACTCGAAGACGGCTGCATCCACAGGTATATGGGTTGGCACTGGCCTGATCTTGGAATGATGGACGACCTCCCGCAGGGCCGTAATCCCGTCCTCAGCCAACAAAGACATGTACTCCACCCTAGCATATGTTGACGCTAACACGTCCAGTACCAAGGCCGGAGAGTATGTGCCTACAATGCCGTGACCCGAGCCCATGACCTCCACCATTGTACCGACTGGATAGTGATCCATAATGGGATATGAGGGATCTGCGCATATGCATACCACATGTATATTGAAACTACGCGGTTTGCATGATAAAAGAAGTAAGGGATCATGGTATATATAAATATAATACAACGTCTCTACCTTCTAGATAAGGGAAATACACCGGATTCACGCTCCATCGATTAGCAACCCACTAGTTGTGGGCTCGCAAGGATGTTGCGGTTGCCCAAGTTGCAAAACCATTAACCGGGGAGACAACACGATACTCATCCCCTAGTACAAGCTCAACATGTGTGTGCCCCCACACACCCTCAACGTAAATATCTACCTCGTCACCCACAACGAAACCTAGGTATATGAAATCGGTCATAGTCGAGATTGGCCGAACTAGACAAGCGTGGACATCCTCTCGCTCAAGCGCACCCGCCCGAGTTGTGCGGTTAGTGTACTCGACCTCCACGTACAATTCGCCTATTACAGGGTGTACGGTCCCCGCCTCGAACGAGCCAGTCATGTTGTCCGTGCCTACGATGTAACGGCCCAGAATTATGATTTCCGGGTTACGTTTCAAGGGATAAAACCCCTTGTTCGGATCTTGCAATCCAGGTACAGGTCGAGGTTTCAAACTCATTTTAAGATTAGTAGAAAGAGGGATTTCAAACCCTAAAAACCTCGAAGGGCCGCTGGGTACCCTTAACTTGTCCTAAAACTATGTCGCAAAATCCATTTCAAACGAAAGTAAAGCGGAAGTAAAGTAAAGATACAAGTGCCACGGCAGAGCCGGTCAAAACCAAATTATGAGTGGGTAATTACCATTTTACTAAGTTAGGATATTAGCCAGATTCTTCAATTCGCCAAAAGGAACCTCGTCATATAGACATCGAGCACTCAAAATCTGCAGAAAATGCCTTTAAAAAAAAGAACGGGGAAAGGAGTCAGATCGAGCCACTCATGCGGGACCGGCAGTCCTCGCTGAGGCCACATAGTATGTGCTATACCTAATAAAGATGCTCTAATGCAGTACGAAAGTCAAACACACTAGCATGCTCGTAGTTATAATAATGTGTAAAAATAATGTAAAGGGCCCAAGACAATGCCAAGTGGCATATCCCTCTCCTACACCTCCACCCCCTTCCGATAGGGCGGAGACTGGCCAGCTCGTGAATGCATTCCATCATAATCGGGCGGCACGCATGCCTAACCCGCTGACAATAAAGCTCGCAGGCATCTCATAATATACGGAAGTTCATGACTCGATTGACTCAGCGTACCCGATGAGGCTGGGCTACCCTATGACCCTAGCAAAGACTCTAGGACTATCACATATAACGGTCGTTCTGTTTCAAACGCAATAAGTAAGTAGATGCTCATTCAATTAGTGCAACCTAAACAGGATACTAAATGGCATGCTTTTATGCATATGCAACACCTAACATAAAATGGAACAACAGGCAGGAATGTCCAACCTGAGTAAGCCCCCTAGGGAACTTACCTGAAGATGCAGAACAGCAAAATAACGCAAGCAAGGGCCCAAGTGCAAGTCCAAAGCAATCCAAAAGCAATACACACCTATCATCAAGCCATTTCCATAAGCTACTGAACCAACATTATCACACACACGAACCCGAGTTCTCAATATCCTTAAAACCAATTGACGGTAAAACTATTTTTCAAAACCTTTCCGATACGATCAACATCAACTAAAATCATTCTTCAAATCAAACTCAATGATAAAATTTTACTTAGCCAAATCTCGCCATTAAACATTTAAACCGTAAAACCAATACCTCAAAATCATATTATATAATTAATTCCAGCATTTTGGTTTCCAAGACAACAATTCCTTTAAGAGGTAATTCCGGGAAACTTAAAAACCCCTCTTAAATAAGTTTCCAAGTAATACTTAACCAAAATGCAATACCATAGTTAAATCTTCTTTTCAATTCATATTAATAAACTAAAGCCAATAAATCATCTTAAAATTCTTAAATCACCTATTGAACATCATAAAATACGTATACCAACTAATATCACTTTCCAAATAAGTTCATAGTTTATAAAATTTCAGAATTCATTTTCCCAAAATCCGACTAATTTGGTAGTAACTATAATTCATATCACATAACCATAATATATAATATAGCCTAAAACTAATAATATACAGTAGCAATAACTCACAAAACTCAATTCTCAATTCTGAAAAAAACAGATAATGGAACCCAGCCCAACATCCCATTCTCACATCAACCCGGCCAAAGGAAAACAGGCCCAATTCTTACACTTACCCACCCGAGCCCAAGACTTGACCCAACTCTTTTAAAATCTGGTTCCCTTCTATTTACAAAACCAAACCGGTTTTCGTCTTTTAAAACACAAACCGGACCGGAATTTAAAAGAAAACAGAAGACCAAGCCGTGGCCACTGTTCATCGTCTTCAGCGGAGAAGCTAAGCGAAATTCAGAGAAAAGAAGGAAGAGAGGAAGGAGCTGCCAGCGATGACCATTCTCCGACGACTCGAGCCCGACATCAATCACAAGGAATCGACAAGAAAGGGGGAAAAAGAGGGATCCTCACCGAGGGTCTCGAAAGTTCGCCGGAGACGGAGGCGTCGAGCTCGACTAGGCTCGCCAGAGGCGGAATCGGAGCTTTCATGACCTAGGACGGAGGTGGAGGGTCAAAAGGTGAAACCTTGCGACATTGGAGAGCGAAAGGTAAGAGGAGGAACCTCACCGAGGTTCGCCTTTACCAGGTAATTGGTTCAGAAATTAAAGAAGGAGCCTTACCGCCCCGCTTGAACGAAGAACAGAGGAAGAAGGAAGAGGGTGGCGGCTCGGCGGCGCCGGCTGCTCCTTGGCGGCTCCTGAGTTCGGATCGGCGTCGTCTATGCCGGAGGATATGGTGGTCGATGTTGTTGCTGCTGGCGTGAAGCAGATAGGGGAGGGGAATGATGATGTCGATAGTGGGCGGGAACCAGGAGAAGTGGTGGTGCTCAGGAAGACAGAGGAGGCGCCTCGGAGGCGCTCGATGAGAGCTCAGGGGTGGAGACGTTGGCTGCTTTGGAGCTGTTGGGAAGAGGACTGAGTGATGATGCTGATTTCCTTCTTGAAGAGAACATAGGGGAGAGAAAAAGGGGAGTTTTGAAGGCAAAAGAAATGAGAAGGAGAGGCTGTCTTTGTTTTCCTCCTGGGCAAAGAACATAAAAGGGAGGAGGTGGGTTTACACAGAGAGTAATTGGAAGAGAGAGGGGATTGCTTTTTTGTGGGTTTGTTAGTTTTCTGATTGCAGACAATATGTAGAGGGAAAAGTGTTGAATTGGCACAGAACAACAAATCTGGCCAGCTGCACACAGAACCAAATTTACCCCAACACCATTCCATCCCTTATCTAAAACCCTCCAAAAATAACTAAAATTTTAAGTTGAAATAATAGCTTTTGAATGTCAATAAGTAATAGTATTCGTAAAAGATTGTACGAGACACGGTATATGTAAAGGCCCGGATTTTGAAATCGGTAAGGCTCCCCTCCTCCCTTCCGATCGAAAATGTTGCAAGGTTTCACCTTTAAGCCTCTTACCTTCGATCTAGGCCGAGAGATGCATCCCTGAGCCTCCGGCGAGCTCAATCGCTCACCGACGAGGTTTCCGATGAGTCGACGCCCCCGGTGAGCTCCGACCTTCCTTTCCCCTTTCTCATGTCTCGTTTCCCATGCCTTGGTATTCCTGGTCGTCGGGAAGGTGGAGGATGGCCGGGTTGCAGGCGAGGCGGCCGCCGGCGAAGGCTCCTCTTCTCATCCCTTTCTTCCGTTTCGAACAGTGAGCAGGGAGGGAGAAGCGGTTCAGTTGGCCGGCCCACCTTCCTTCTTTTCTTTGTTTGGTCCGGTCTGGTCTTTTTTTTTTTTTTTTGGTCCGGTTCATGCTTTTAAAAAGAAATCATATTTTCAAAGGGGTTGAGCTTGATTTGGATCCGAAAATGGCAACTGGGCTTTTGTTCTTTGGGCCTAATTTTGTGAGGATGGTAACAAAATGTAAACTACTGTTTTAAGACTCATAAATGTATAAATGTTATTAATTATCTAAACATGAAGTAAATGGAATATAATATATTATAGAATATTATTATTGAGATTTAAAATATAATGTTATTGGATTTGGATTTTTGAAAAGGTTTTGGAAAAGGTTTTAAAGTTGAAAATTGATTTAATAAATTTAAAAGAGGAATTTTGGGAAGACCTTAACCTTGTCGAGTTTATTTTGATAAAATAAGTAACGGGTCGATTTTAAAAGGTGATGTTTTATAAGTGATTTTGGGAAAGTAAATTGAGAGTTATTTCTTTAAAGATGATTTGACCTAAATTGAGATTTGAAGGATTATGTTTTATAAATGGATGTTTGAATGATTTGAGAAAGCGTTTTGAATGGTGATGTGATCTAACTTGAGGTTTTAAAAGAGTTTGGGGAAATCTTGGGAAAATGACTTACCTTGCCTAACTTGGTGAATAAGTTTGATGACTTGTGTGTGATTATATGCTTTAAGTAACATTAGAAGTAGACTTACTTATATTGCTTATATACGTGTTAGGTGATCATATGTGACATGTTGGCTTCCTGTATACCTAGTTGTTGCCTTTTGCTGTTCTGCACTTCCAGGTGAGTTCCTATATGAGGTCACTCAGATTCGAAAAGAGATCTCCCTGTATGTAGCCATGTGCATACTAGGTGCTTGCATTCATAATAAAGCATGTCATGTAGTATCCTGCTAGGATTGCACTCATGATTGAGCATTCATTTAATCATTGCTTTTGTAAACAGAACGGTCGTTATCTGTGAAGTAACTAGAGTCATTGCTATGGTTATAGGACGACCTAGTCTCATCGGGTCCCGTCTTGAGTCAATCGAGTCATGAACTTCCTTATATTATGAGACGCCTGCGGGCTTTATTGTGGATACGGGTTGGGCATGCGTGCTACCCGATTATATGGAATGCATTCACGAGCTGGCCAGTCTCCGCCCTATCGGAAGGGGGTGGAGGTAGGAGAGGGATATACCACTTGGTATTCGGTGCTAAGGCCTTATTATATTTATGCACTTGATCTTAGGACCATGCTAGTGTGTTAATATTCCGCCTTGCATCTAGAAGCATCTTTATTAGGACTAGCGTGTGTATATGTTTGCTTGTTTGGGATTATATTGCGTAGGGCTTCGATCTGACACCGGCCCGCATACATTTTTTTTAGGTTTGTTTTGCAGCATGATTATTCCTTGTTTTCGTGACGTGGGAACTCTCTTGGGCGATCTCAAAGAAATGGTTTAACTCCACTAACATTGGATATTAAATTTCAATAAATACGCTTATTGATTTGGTTTTGACTCGGCTCTGACGTGTCACCCTCTTGTATTACACCTTGATTCTACTATTTGCATGACTGTTGGTTTTCCACGCTTAGACTTATGACATGTACAGGGGACTTCCCGGGGATTCCAACGATCCCTTCGAATTTTGGGTATGAAATCCCACTTTAAAATGTTAGGATAGAATTTCAAACCTTCAACCTGTACTCGGGGCGCAAGATCCTAACGAGGGGTTTCATCCCTCGAAACGTAACCCGTGAATCATAATCCCGGGGATTCCAACGATCCCTTCGAATTTTCAAAATGTTTTAGAAAGGGCAAAATGAATTTAATATGGCTAAGTCAAATGGACTAAATATGAACTTGACTCAATAAATCTAGTAATCAAACAAAGGGAAACGAAGGGGTAGTGAAGGCGCTAGACCATCCCTATTGGATGTAGTTGGGAACGGGTAGGCAAAATATAGCTTGTTCTTTACAGATAGGCCTACAAGACTCTAAGGGATTGCGCCGTCGTGGCTGGAGTGGCGAGTTAGGTAGAGACCGTGAGGTTTTGCCCCTCCGGTCAGTTGCCCCTTGAAGGGCGGCCTTATGATAGCTTGATTGTTGTATGCTGAGTACTGTTATGCTTAAATTGAAGACCTGGTTGATATTCTTGATTGTGAATCATATGTTTAATGCCTTTGTGAATGGAATAGCGGGGGAGACCTTCTCCCATTATAGAGTCGGGATTCCAGTCCTCATGGGATCGCCTTTGATCTTTTAAGCCTGACTATTTCCTTCTTCGGTCTTCTTTTCCCGACCCCACTAAACGTCTTTATTGAGCTTTTCTTGCGATGTTGGTGTGATCTACGGGAAATTGGGAGGAATAACCACAATTGAGGTTGTATTGGAGTACGATGTTTACTTGATCCATTTGCTACCCTACTCGAGAGTCACATGAATATTCCACGGGAAAGAAGTCATTGGGATTCTGGGAGTGAGTCGGAGTCGCCCTTGTAGATCTTTGTCGGGTTATCTTAATTGCTTTGTCCATGATTGCATGATTCTATATGTACTACCCCCTAGACTTGCAGATTGATCCATAGTGTGAAATTATGCGTACATGTTTTGATGTCCATGTTTAGCACTTGTTTAGGTCCGTGTTAAATCTGTTATGCCCCTATATCATCCCAGCTTGATCCACTTAGTATGTGCATTGTTATACTAATGCTTGAATGTATGTGTCATTTGTTAGGGAGCTACCTAATTCTATGTAAATAGGCTCATGATAGTGTGATCGTTCCATTTTGATATCATGTTAGTGAGTCTTTACTTGATGAATGCGTGTTACAACTTGATTTCATTGATTCCCTGCATCGTCATATTAATGATTGATTAAACACATATGTCGCAAGTTACGAACTCGCATAATGTTTACTCTCTCTCTCTTGGATTAGGTTCATGATTGTGTGGCCCTTAACATGTCAGTCTTACTCTCGCCCCTCATCATGAGTTTATGACCACTAAACCATAGCATGCTCACCTTTTTATTCCCATGGTATTTTCTTCTGCCTTGTGGTATCCTCTCGTGTTTCCCTGAATATATGACCTGATATTTTGAGCATGCACCGTTTAGATATTCGCATGGACCTGTAATTGTCTACCATCATACCTATGTCTAGCTATCTTGCTTTCGGCCCATGTTATACTTTGCTATATGTCCATCATGCTTCTAGGTCATTACGGTGTAGCTTATTGGGCTATTTGCAAACTATTGTGCTAATCAAATGAACGTATGTACGAATCATGAGTTAGTATTATGTTTTTGCATATAAATGACACATGAATGCTAGGGTGACTCTAGCCGAAGTACCTTGATTGCACTCATATTCAATATGTGCTGGTAGTATCCTAGAGGACTTATGAATTCCAATATGAATCGCTGAGTGATAAATTATCATGCTTGCTTCATCACGTGAATATGATTGCCTTATGATGTGATAGTTGTTGTACCATTTCATGCACTTTTATGATGGTTCATTCCTAACATGATTATAATATATCGTCTGTGATGTTCTCTTGTTCACTCTGTAAAAGATATCCATGTCTTATCATGTATTGCTAGCATCATGTAGGATCACGATGTGACTTGGTATATTCATGTGTTAAATACATGCCTTGGTTGTATACTGTCAATTTATACCTTTGTACTTGCATGCTTTATATTCATGTGAAGTCGTGCTTGCCTTCAGCTCATGTTTCCGTTTCCGCCATATCCCCCCTTGTCCTCATATGGTCACGTTACGATTGGTTGATTCCTTAAATGCATTCGTGCTAGTTCTTAAATGAACATGTAACATATGCTACATAGATGCACCTCTTATCATGTTAAACTATATGTTATAGGACCCATGAATTATGACTTGTGTGTATTAATCATGCTCTACCTGCTTTACGACCTGCTCTTCCGTATGATAGACTCCGCGAAGTCTTGTATTCTTCCCAACATGTTTGATGTGTGATCTTTTGAACTGTTTAGGAATTCATAGACCCAGTTGTAGAGTTAGTGCCTATTTTCGACGCATGTTAAGCATTAGGTGATTATCAATGTGTGCCCATCATCTCATCACTCGATGTTGTTTTTGCATGCCCCTGACCTTTTAAGGCTTCCGTAAATGAATAATCTGGCACCTCGCATGATTACCCTTGCATACATAATGTAGCATACCGCTCCCTTGAAGCATGATACCTTAGGAGCCTTATCCTATTTCGCACTATGATATGCGCATGACTTATTCATCACAATTGCTTATATTCCTTTTATATGTGCTAATGTTTGGGTGCAATAGTAGGCTTGCTTAAACATCTATGACTCGTCCCACTATTATTTGGAGTTGCTCGATGCATCTTATTCATATACACATGCGACTGTCATGTAGTACCTTGTAACATCTATGCTTGCAGAGATATGACTTGTGCGATTGTATGCTCAACTTGCATCTCATGTAGCCACACTTGTCATAGGTTGTGATAGCCTTGTTATACTCTCTCTGCATGATCTTATGATTGTTCAAGCATGTTAGATATTGTTAGTCAAGTTAGAATGCTATGCCTCCACATGGTTGCATTGTGCTAAGTATGATTAGTGGCATGCTTATGTGTGTTCTCATCCAAGTTATTCTTATCACATGACCCATACTTTTATGAAATATGTGTCAATTAACAGTTGAATACCACGTTGAATGTTATACCCTACGACATGGTAGATGCATGTATGCATGAACTGTGATTTTGGTGACAAATTGTTCCTCAATGATTACCTTGATTTGCACTTTTTCCTTAAATAGATATTACTAGTATCATGGAGGACTGCTTTCCAACCATAGCTCATTATATGCTGACATCCCGCATTTACCCGATCATAAGAGCGTTGTTGTTGCATGACATGGTTTCTATATGGCTTTATATGATCCTTTCATGTACTAGTCCGACTGATATAAAACATCTCGATAAGTCTGCATATGATTCTACATTGATTAAAACCTGCCTTTGTGTACATGTCACGAACAATTTACCCTACGTGTAATGCTCTGTGTTGTCTACTAGATCTTGCAGAAGCTTTATGTCGCACAAATCTATTGTTGCATCCGTGTATACATGTCTCTTATACATATCAAGCTTGTCTGATATATGAAATGAAAAGTTGCTAGCTAGTCCCTTATACCCAATGCAGAACTCGATCATGCTTTTGGTTGCCCCTATTTGTTAGCATCTTTCATTAAGGTAGGTACATGTTAGTGTCTAGTGATGCAACTAGTTTACTCGATGATTGGTATGTGTTTTGCTTGCTGCACTTGTAACCTCGTAGAGTTCCATAGGGGCACCTTACTCCTTCTTGGGTTGGGATCTTGTTTTTTTTTGTCGTTTCATCATCAGTTGGTCTGTGTTCGGTTCTGTGGGGAGTCCAAGTTGCCCTCCTTGTCTCTCCCCTATCTCCGCTAACTAAAAAACTGCTTGCAATACTTTGACGAACGATGGCGTAGAAAAGAGCACATTTAGCCAAATAGCACGGAAGCGGCACAACGGAAGCACGGTGGACCCATAAACCCCAGGTCCCAGAACTGACATATTGATTATTTGAATGATGAACTGGTGGTGGACGTTACTTGGTTGACTTCTACTTATGATTATGAATTTTGGTGCTTTGGTGTTCCTATGTGATTGACCTTGTGATATGATTGGTGTTCTGTGTCGTTAGGCCTTGCCTGAATTCTTTTACACATGGAATGTGAATTATACCCGTTGAAATCCTGACTTGTGTTGATAATAATGATATTATGTGCCCCGATAATATGTGACAGTATGATATTGCGATGCTGGCATGATTTTACCTTTGCTCGAATTATTATTAGCATGAGATTATGTGGTAACCTGTCTTGCTATGTTGATACCTGATATTCTGCAATACTTGTTGAGCATGATAGTATCTTAGGATTTATGACATGTGACCGTTTGGAACAATGAGAGATGATAAAGTATAAACTTAGTGTGAAATCATGTTATATTATACCGACATGAAATACTTGAAGGCTAAGTGATAGTAGCATGTAGGGTCCATAGTGTAAGGTGCATGTTATCCTGATATAATGGTATGCAATGTCCTCGTAAGTTAAATATTGTTGTGATGTTATTTTGTGCTGCTATGTTGTTAGACTTTGCTACTGCTGAACCACTAGGGCGTGACCGATTCTATGTTGACACTTGAACATAAATTGCTGAAATGTACGTGATTGTGGTGATACCTATATGCATTGATATTTCAAAATTTGATTTTCATTTAGATTTTTGGCTATGAAAATGGTGAATATTTTGGCTTGCTGAATCTTGTTGAAATGGATTTTGTTGTGTTGACTTGTTGTCTTTCTATTAGACTGACACCCCTATTATGACAAAATTTCGTTGTGTTGGTAGTGGTAAGTAGGAAACCATGCTGATGTGATCTACTAAGGTTGAGACTTTATGTGTTTGTGTGTTGCCCTTTCAAAAATGATATTCCTGCTTGATGCATTCTTATTTGTTGACACATAGAACATGAAATGCTAATGTTGAGTGTGACGTTCTAATATACTGGTGTGCGACAAACTTGGTAATGGCTATTCATGTTACGGTTTTGGCGTGGCCAATTTCGGTGGTTGGTTGGTTATGATGTGGCATGTCTTGGTTATATTGATTCTGATAATGGGTAGAGATTCGTAGATTGGAATTGCTTTTGAGATTGGAATCTAGGAAGAGAATATGGGATTAGCCCTTAGAGGTGGATGATTTCACCTCTTGAGTTCTGAATTTGCTTGACCAACTTGGGATTTAAAGGGCTTTTGAAAGAGTTTGGAAACGACTAACTCGGATTTTGAAAAACATTGGATGGTTTTGAAGTCGAGAGGTTTTGCTTGTTTTTGAGAGGTTTAGAACGGTTTTGAAAAGGACTAACTTGGATTTGGGAAGACCGAACACGATCGAGAATTTCAACGATTTTGAGGCCAATCTTTTTCAATTGCGGAATCCCCTTTGAACCTTTTTAAACCCGGGCAACTCTATGATACTTCACGAAGTGGATACAAGTATTTTATGAGGGCGCTTGTAGGGTGCTTGCTAAGACCTAGTGATGATATTGTAGAACTTTTAGAGTTGTGGTACTTCCGAAAAGTCGAAGCGAGGATGTGATAGGGGCGCTTATCGCATACTTGTCAAGGCCAATTGGAGATGTCACGACCGTGACTAGGATGTTGTGGGATTCTCGAAAGACACAACCGAGATGATTACAAGATCTTTGGCATGATCCTTGGACTCACCTATTCCAAACTTCATCGCCTACTTTGTTTTGGTTTTAGTCTCGGGGACGAGACTTGTTTTTAGAGGTGGATGATGTAAAGGCCCGGATTTTCAAATCTTGATTTTCAGAAAAATGAATTTAAATAGGATATTTCAAGGAAAACTCGTCCTTAAATTAATAAATCAAACTAGATACTCTTAAAGTGGACTCCGGCCAAGTTTTGGAATTTATACAAAATAGATTTTATTTCGCTTTTATATGCTGAGAATTTAAAGTGATGTTCGCATTTCATTATTAAATTCGAATTATAAAATTTAAAACTTTATTTTGACCGAGTCAGAAAGAGTCGAGAGAGCGGATTCCGGGTTTTATTATCGGGTATTTCAAATGTGGGTTTTGGGACCATTTTATATGTCTCCTTCCTCTCCCCTCTTTTCGATCAGCAAAAGTATTAGGCTAGTAGGCTAGTAGCTGTCTTCTTCCCTTAAACCTGAAATTGGTAGAAAGGACCCTCCTCTTTGCTGTTTGACCAAGCAACTCATCCCCATTTTGTATTGTTTTCCAAATCAGTTCCAACACCCACAACCCCTCCATCCTCTTATCCCATGCCTTCCTCCTCATTTGGGCAATTGGTCAACACACAACCCACGCCAATCTCAGATCCCATCTCCCCTTCTTCCATTTGATTTCAAAAGAACTGTACGCCCATTTGTGCTTCAAAATTCACACAGAAAGCCCCTTTTCTCTAGTTGCATACACCCCAATAAACCCAATTAAGCTCTTTCCCCCTTATCTTCTTTCAACTCAACACCAGCCCCTGTTTCGAGCCTCCCCGGAGTCGCCAGTAGCAGCAGCGCCGCGAGGAGTCCAGAGACCGAGCCCGAGCGCAGCCCTCGCTCCTCCTTATCTTCTTTCAACTCAACACCAGCCCCGACGAGGTTTCCAATGAGTCGACGCCCCCGGTGAGCTCCGACCTTCCTTTCCCCTTTCTCATGTCTCGTTTCCCGTGCCTTGGTATTCCTAGTCATCGGGAAGGTGGAGGATGGCTGGGTTGCAGGCGAGGCGGCCGCCGACGAAGGCTCCTCTTCTCCTCCCTTTCTTCCGTTTCGGATAGTGAGCAGGGAGGGAGAAGCGGTTCAGCTGGCCGGCCCACCTTCTTTCTTTTCTTTGTTTGGTCCGGTCTGGTCTTCTTTTTTTTTTGTTCCGGTTCATGCTTTTAAAAAGAAATCAGATTTTCAAAGGGGTTGGGCTTGATTTGGATCCGAAAATGGCAACTGGGCTTTTGTTCTTTGGGCCTAATTTTGTGAGGATGGTAATAAAATGTAAACTAATGTTTTAAGACTCATAAATGTATAAATGTTATTAATTATCTAAACATGAAGTAAATGGAATATAATATATTATAGAATATTATTATTGAGATTTAAAATATAATGTTATTGGATTTGGATTTTTGAAAAGGTTTTGGAAAAGGTTTTAAAGTTGAAAATTGATTTAATAAATTTAAAAGAGGAATTTTGGAAAGACCTTAACCTTGTCGAGTTTATTTTGATAAAATAAGTAACGGGTCGATTTTAAAAGGTGATGTTTTATAAGTGATTTTGGGAAAGTAAATTGAGAGTTATATCTTTAAAGATGATTTGACCTAAATTGAGATTTGAAGGATTGTGTTTTATAAATGGATGTTTGAATGATTTGAGAAAGCGTTTTGAATGGTGATGTGATCTAACTTGAGGTTTTAAAAGAGTTTGGGGAAATCTTGGGAAAATGACTTACCTTGCCTAACTTGGTGAATAAGTTTGATGACTTGTGTGTGATTATATGCTTTAAGTAACATTAGAAGTACACTTATTTATATTGTTTATATACGTGTTAGGTGATCATATGTGACATGTTGGCTTCCTGTATACCTAGTTGTTGCCTTTTGCTGTTCTGCACTTCCAGGTGAGTTCCTATATGAGCTCACTCAGATTCGAAAAGAGATCTCCCTGCTTGTAGCCATGTGCATACTAGGTGTTTGCATTCATAATAAAGCATGTCATGTAGTAACCTGTTAGAATTGCACTCATGATTGAGCATTCGTTTACTCATTGCTTTTGTAAACAGAACGGCCTTTATCTGTGAAGTAACTAGAGTCATTGCTAGGGTTATAGGACGACCTAGCTAGTCTCATCGGGTCCCTTCCTGAGTCAATCGAGTCATGAACTTCCTTATATTATGAGACGCCTGCGGGCTTTATTGTGGATACGGGTTGGGCATGCGTGCCACCCGATTATATCGAATGCATTCACGAGCTGGCCAGTCTCCGCCCTATCGGAAGGGGGTGGAGGTAGGAGAGGGATATACCACTTGGTATTCGGTGCTAAGGCCTTATTATATTTATGCACTTGATCTTAGGACCATGCTAGTGTGTTAATATTCCGCCTTGCATCTAGAAGCATCTTTATTAGGACTAGCGTGTGTATATGTCTGCTTGTTTGGGATTATATTGCGTAGGGCTTCGATCTGACACCGTCCCGCATACATTTTTTTTAGGTTTGTTTTGCATCATGATTATTCCTTTTTTTCGTGACGTGGGAACTCTCTTGGGCGATCTCAAAGAAATGGTTTAACTCCACTAACATTGTATATTAAATTTCAATAAATACGCTTATTGATTTGGTTTTGACTCGGCTCTGCCGTGTCACCCTCTTGTATTACACATTGATTCTACTATTTGCATGACTGTTGGTTTTCCACGCTTAGACTTATGACATGTACAGGGGACTTCCCCGGGGATTCCAACGATCCCTTCGAATTTTGGGTATGAAATCCCACTTTAAAATGTTAGGATAGAATTTCAAACCTTCAACCTGTACTCGGGGCGCAAGATCCTAACGAGGGGTTTCATCCCTCGAAACGTAACCCGGGAATCATAATCCCGGGCCGTTACAGTATAAGAAGACGAGATAAATTCATAAAACGCGCAAAAACATATGGATTTATCGGACTTTAAAATAAAATTTTGCCGGGGTTTTTTCGAAAAGAGTTAGAATGAAATTATTTTGATTGGGGACGGAACTTCTGAAAATGTCCGAATCTTAGAAATCGAGATTATTATAAATTATTATTTTAATAATTTAATATTCTAAAATTTCCCGGTCTTTACATCATCCACCTCTAAAAACAAGTCTCGTCCCCGAAACTAAAATCACTCTAAAACATAGGGATGAAGTTTTAAATGGGTGAGTCCAAGGATCGTGCCATTGATTCTGTAAGCATCTCATAAGGGCCCGTATGAGATACTCACATCACCCTTGACATGATCATAACATTCCCAATTGGTCGGAGAAAGTATGTGATATGGGCCCCTATCACACCCTTACCCCAACCTTTCGGTCACATTATAACTCGAAAAACAATCATAGTGTCTCTACTGGGTCTTAGCAAGCATTCTATATGTGCCCCTATAAAATGCTTGTATCCACTTCATGAGGCGTTATAATATAAGCCCGGGTGTGAAAATTCTCTAAAAGGGATTCCGCAATTGGTAAAGATTAGGCTCAAAATCGTTGAAATTCTCGGTAACGTTTATTCTTTAAAATTCCAAGTAATTCCTTTTTAAACCGCTCAAAATCTTCAAGTAAGACGTTTAACCAAGCAACTTTACACCAAAACGAGTAAAATCCTTTCGATCAAAATTTCGTCAAAATCTTCCAAAACCAAATCAGTTTCCCGCATAACAATCAATCAATTTCAGAAGCTCGGAGGTGGAATCATCCACCTCTAAGGGCTAATCCCATATTCTCTTCCTAGTTTCCAGAATCAAAACAAGCTATCAGTCTCAATTCAAGCAAGCTTCACAAGCCATAAGAAATGCATAACCAAATAACCAACCAATCTCCAATGAGTACATCATATGACAAGTCTCAAACATATGCCAACACAATGCCGCAAGGTCACATCGACATCTCTACATCCTACTATGGGTCATAATACGTATCTCAACCACATAACAAATTCATAATAAACGTCTCGACATCACATCAGAAGTCATAAAAGTATCACCTTATCATAGAGTCAACGAACCAAAACTCATTGTCAACACGTCAACACAACAAATCATGCCATTAAGATTCGGCAAAAGGGGAGGTCAAGCAGCATATCAATCATCGAATGTCAGCATACTCACCAGACATCATCTTAACTCATCACAACACCATGTAGCGATCATTTAGTAATCAGACATCATTATCTCATATATATAAATCATATTCATTTTGAAAGCCATATTCGTGATGTAACATACCCATAAGCATGCTTGCTAAACATATAATACAACATCATGTTTACTACCACATAATATAACATCATGCTTTCACATAATAGCACATCATTATCCCACAGTTCATACTCATCATTACTTCATATATCATATCACAACACGTCCTAACATGCTTCTAAACCAATATAACAGGATATCAAAGTATTAATATATCATGGTAACACTTTTCATTACCAACAAGATTTTAATATTGCATATCAACATGTAATTCCATATCAAGTTATCATGGTTGTTATCTAACATCATACCATCAGATAAAAATAAATCACAAAATCAAGAAAATTCCTCACATCATACTAGTCAAAATAAAACACAATCCCCACTCACCCATCTCCACTCTCAACAAGCCAAGATTAATCCTCTTCAGGACTCAACAACACTAACTCCGACAGAATCCCCTGAAGAAATCCCAATTCATTTCGATACTCCAATCTCACCCCTCATTCCATCAACCACTCCCACACACCATCCACCTCTAAGAACCCAACTCATATCTCTAATTTCATACTCAAGAACCCTCTCATACTATATCCTCAATACTCTCAAAAGTCATTCCCCACACTTCATATACTACTCAAGACATCACAAGCATCATACTCTGCTAACCACATGGATCCCTCTCTCGCGTCTTACCTCGTAATACCATCGATCATCCTAACCGCCTAGAATTCTTTTACCACTCATCAACCACTCCACAAGGGAACCCTCACTCACAAGTTCAAAGAAGAAGCAATCATGGACATTATTACACATAAGGACCACATCATATCAACTAACATTTATAGCATCATGGGTTCATCAGCAATTATTGCAACTATGTCAACAAGTCCCAATGTACCGGCATGCTTAATAGTTATCGCAAAACATCATATACGAGCATAGTCAATTCAATCTAGCAAGTTTCATCATAACCTTATCAGATAACAATTCAGGTTCTCAGCAATTGCAGTTCACATTTTATAGGCAAGGAATTTAGATCATGCTTGGCAACTCAGAGTATCAACACATCAAGGCATAAGGCACATTAGAACTATAAAGCATCAAATCATATCATCCTAGAAAACAGACAATCAGACAACAATCATCACCAAGTCAGCACATCAACATGTAATTCTCATCGCCAGGTCAGTGCAATATCAGCAACAAATTCAGAAGGGTTAGTAATTCGAACGGAGGACACTCCTGCCTTCAAGTCATATCGTACTCAGTAGCCGCAGTCCTCGAAACGTACCTCCCTCATCAACACCGTCGATCCAGAGGCTTGTGGGTTATGGGCCCACTCTTCCGCCACACTGCTCGATCTATCGTTATGTAACTTCCTTTCTCTTTCAAGCAGTCGCTCACCAAATATCGCAGAGGAGTCTAAGTTAGCAAAGGTAGGGGAGTGACAAGGACGGGCAACCCAATGTTCACTTCGGAACCAAACATAGACCAAGGCTAAAGAACGACAAGACTAGAGACAAGACTTTGACCCGAGAATGACAACGATGCCCCTATGAAAATCTATGAGGTTACAATTTGTGACAAGCAGCAAGGGTTCGTCTTAAGCAATCAACCATATCAACCCACACTAACATGTACCTATCTCGAAGATCAACGACATACACGTACATTCAAAAGACACATTCGAGTTCTACCTTGAGGTCCATGCGAGACAAGCTAACAGTCTATCGATTCATGAGGCCATAACGCCTAGTAGCCTTAAGCATGATATACGGGATTTACCAAACAGAGCGAATATCACAATATGAGCAATGCACTAGCGGGGTATATATATCAACAATCAAGGTCAATGCATCATGATGAGCTTATCATAACAATCTGACCTAATGTTATACGAGAACACATAAGAGCAGCATGGTATCTATCACATCTAGCAACAATGATCATATAATAAGTCAAGAATAGCATGCAATCAGACGAAGTGTCACATTTAGAAAGCATAGGTCCTACATGATGCTAGCGATACACGATGAGGCATGACATAGTTAAGAGTGGCCTAAGGAAACTCGGCATAAGTTTCATGAAGCAAGTTTACACAATGCAGTAAGTACGAAAAGTTACCATCTAGGGAGCCATATCGAAATTCATAAACCTTATAAGATACTACTAGCACATATCGAACATGAATACATCAAGGTACTTCGACTAGACCCACCTTAACAGTCTGATATCATGTATATGCGGAAACATGATATAGCGTGGTGTGTGATCATGCGAAGTGTCAAGTCATATATTCATGTAAGCACGCGAGGGCATCATAGAGTAATAGGGAACGCTACAGAGCGATGATCATGTAAACATGCTAGGACTAATCAGGGCGAATACAACATTTTAAGAGAATAGAAGAAGGGAAGAGTCACACTATCAGGGACATATCTCGAGAGGGAATCAACAATAATGTAACCAAGGTATGAATCCGCACAAGTCGCAACCAAGAGTCCTACGTGATACTAATGATGCAATACAACATTTGATACATACATGCGCTTGATTGACTAACACAACGATACACAAGAGACCACATTAACATAGTCCAGCGATACAAAAGCATGAGAGGAATGTAGCAGTGCATAATATAAGCCTACGTAACATGGCAATATAAGTAGGATACGGGGTCATGTGTTCCAATTTAATAATACTAAATGAGACACGCATATATCAAGATATTACTTCGATAACATGGTCACAGATGGAACTACTAATTTAATCAAGCAAGGCCAAGGGCAACACTAACTAAAATGCCGAGGAGATCATCTTACGGGGCATTCGTAAAAAGAGGAGCTTACCACACTATCATGGACCTAATTCAGGGAAAGCCACATTCATATAGACCCATATCATGCCCTTCATGTTTCTAACCAATCAGTAGTACGATCATTACAACAGGTCAATTAGACACGTGAACCAAACATAATCATGAAAGAAAGCGAGATGCAACACGAGACCTAAACAATGTGACTAGCATGGATACGTGTTGTAGGGAGTGAATCAAGTATGAAATATAATGAAAATAGATCAAACCAGACTTAGGCCCCAGCAAATAAATTCAAGACTCCTCCAATGCAGTAAGAGAAAGTCAGGATCGAATCCACGAGGAAGCACGTCAGCAGTTCTCAGGTAGCTGTAAATTCTCACAGACAGAACAGCAGAAAGACAGAAACACAGAAACAAGGAACAGAAATAAAAGCAGAAAATAACAAACAAAAGCAATGAACTAAACGAAGACAGAAAAGACAAAACAAAGCAAGAAAAGACATAGCAAAGCAGCAAAGAAAAGCAAAGACAGAGGCTCGTCGATCTCGACAAACAGCTACTCGAGATCGACCACGGTTACTCGACAACAGAAACTGAAAATCACAGCAGACAGGCAAACCCGGCAAGGGCAACTCGATCTCGACAACCTCTACTCGAGATCGACCAGAGCATGCAAAACAGAAACTGAAAATCGACAAGAACAGAAGAAAATCAACTCGACTAAGACCAAGTCCTACTCGATCTCGACCACGTCTCACTCGAGATCGACAAGGGTCTCCTCTATGTCGACAACAGTAAAAGACAAACTTTAAATTTGCAGATTTTGAACCAAAACTCAGATTTTTGACAGAAATAAATTCAATATATTAAAAGACTTCCAAGGCTAGGGTATCAACACCACAACGATAACCATGCAAAGTAACACATAAAGGCACAACAGATCATGCTTTCCATCAAATAACTTTCGTCATTAACAAATAGGCATATAGAGGCTTTCGCATAAACCCTAATTGTTACTAACCCTTTTTCACATAATTAATCCAAGTTGCATTAAGATCACTTTCGCTTCAATAATACAAACAAGGATCACCTTCAACTCTCGCAAAAGAATCGTGCTTATAGGGATAGAAGATGAATTGCACAAAAGATCTGACCTTTATCGCATCGTCTCACATGGCCACCGTCAGGCTCACCCCAGCCCCAGAAGTGGGTGGACTACTCACACCTCATCGCAATAACAGACATTGATTGAAAAGAAATAACTTGCATAAAACTATATTCAAAAGCCTTTACAATCCCGGCAATCAACTTTCGCAGAAAGCCAAAAACCCTAAAAACCTTAGAACTCCTAAACTTCTCTTTGGAACTAACTAATTGTGTGTCTTGGAATGAATAAAACTGAGCCCCCCTAGGGCCTTATTTATAGGCTTCTAACCCTCGCTAATCAAGGATAGAAATCTTCTATCTCTATCTAAAATTATATCTAAAGCTTTAAAAGATAAATAAATGTCATAATGGAAATAAATCTAAAAGGAAAAGATAAAACTAAATAGGGTAAGTCTTCATGATGTTGATAGATCTTGTCTCCCATGGATAGACTTGATGGATTTGGATAGAATCTTCCTCCTTCGACCCCAAGGAATCCCAAGTCTACTCGGACAGGTCTTCGTCGACACGTTTCTGGGATCTGGTCAACTCGACCTCGACAAGGCTTCGTCGACCTCGAGTAGGGTTGATCGTCGACTGGACTTCCCGGCTAGCTCTGCTCGATGTGGCTCGGACTTGGCTCCTGACGCTCGTCGACCTCGAGTAGGGATGGGTCATCAACTAGGTCTCCTCGGGTGGCTCTACTCGGCAAGCTCGGATCTGGACTCAGGGACTCGTCGATCTCGACTAAGGTTCGTCGAGATCGAGTAGGGTTGATCGAGGATGGTTCTCTGATGGTGTCGACTAGAGCTCCTCGGCATGGACTCGGACAGGCGTGGTGGCGCTTGTCGATCTCGACAAGGCTTTGTCGAGATCGAGTAGGGTTGTCCTTGTCCTCGGCTTCTCGATCAGTCCTCTTCTCGACTCCGGGTGTGGTGTCTGGTCTTCGTCGATCTCGACTAGGGCTTGTCGAGATCGAGTAACCTCCGGAGCTGGGTTGGTCTGGCTTTCTCGATCAGGCTCTGTCGACCAAGGTTGCTCGAACATGCTCGTCTAGGTCGAGTAAGGTCTACTCGAGATCGAGTAGTCTGGTTCCTCAGCTCGATTCGACTGGTTCCGTTGCTGCTTTGACCTTGGACTTCTGTAGTGGTTTTCCGAGCTTTTCTAACCTTCTGTAGAATCGCTGTAAAATGCCTCGATTTCTGCGAATTAAACAGAAACTGGTGTAGATTCCATAATTTGGCAAATAAACATAAACTACATAGGTTCTGTACTATCTAAGCCCAAATGAATGCAATGTATACAGAAATCGATATAAAAGTTACTGTAAAACATGGTAGATTCTGCTCACAACAATACGGAATGTTATACAATCACGAATTTACATTAAGGATCATCACAATAACATGTACTAGAATTTACGTATCATATAAGGCATGGTGACATCAAGTTGTAGCACGTATCAAATAAGGAACTTGCTTCATCACGGTATCAAAATTTAACGATCACACTATCATGAACCTAGTAGAGTAAAATCATGCAGATTCATTTCATGCAGCTCACACATCCATTCAATCCTACGATCAATAGGCCAAGTAAACATGCTATGACAACATATAATCATGGTAGAAGCCAAGACATAACACAAGACCTAAGCAAGGTAACCAATCATAGATGCAACAACATGAGTAGCTTTTACCAATGGTCATACACAGGGTACATGCCAAAGATTACAAAATTATGTCATGCAATTCAGAGAGAGTCACAATTACAACCGTACAGAGATCCCTAAGGGCAACCATTGACTTTTCCCAACCGACTCATCACCCCTATTTCCCGTGGGACTTTGGTACGACTCTTTGTGGTAAGAAAATAAAGGTTGATCATCATATGAATCAAGAAAGACAACCCAATGACGCCTTACTTTTGACTCAAAATGCCATCAAGAACCACCTTCCAATACTCACTCAGAGAACCTTCATATCTATATATGATTCTGACACAATGGGTTTACCAACCCGATTCCCCGTGGGAGACACTGACATCCGGGAGAAAGACTCGATAGCACCGTCAATGGGTTAACAAACATAGTGAAAGGGGCTATTTCACACAAGCTGGGTTTGACAATGTAGAAGTAGAGGCACTCCCACTATCCCGTTTGCACATATCAGTCAATACACAACTCACTGTTAGGCATACTAAATCAGATCTTAAGCATAGCAAGCACTCAGCACAGAATTAGTTAATAACACTCATAATGATCTCCTTGGAGTCTTCCAGACCCATCTGTAAAGAACAAGCTAATATTTTGCCTACCCATTCCCAACTACATCCAATAGGGATGGTCTAACGCCTTTCTACCCACTCGGTCCCTCTTTGGTCGGTCCCCTCTTTTATAACAAGCCAAGTTCGTTACTTAGTCCAATTTTGGTTAGACATCTTAAGTTCATTTTTCCCCTTTAAATCATTTTCAAAAGTCCTTGAAATTTGTGGGCGATTTTCAAAACATACACTCGACCCTTTTGTACCCGAATTTCACAACCTCGGCTCTGATACCATCTTTGTAACGGCCCAGAATTATGATTTCCGGGTTACGTTTCAAGGGATAAAACCCCTTGTTCGGATCTTGCAATCCAGGTACGGGTCGAGGTTTCAAACTCATTTTAAGATTAGTAGAAAGAGGGATTTCAAACCCTAAAAACCTCGAAGGGTCGCTGGGTACCCTTAACTTGTCCTAAGACTATGTAGCAGAATCCATTTCAAACAAAAGTAAAGCGGAAGTAAAGTAAAGATACAAGTGCCACGGCAAAGCCGGTCAAAACCAAATTATGAGTGGGTAATTACCATTTTACTAAGTTAGGATATTAGCCAGATTCTTCAATTCGCCAAAAGGAACCTCGTCATATACACATCGAGCACTCAAAATCTGCAGAAAATTCCTTTAAAAAAAAGAACGGGGAAAGGAGTCAGATCGAGCCACTCATGCGGGACCGGTAGTCCTCGCTGAGGCCACATAGTATGTGCTATACCTAATAAAGATGCTCTAATGCAGTACGAAAGTCAAAGACACTAGCATGCTCCTAGTTATAATAATGTGTAAAACTACTGTAAAGGGCCCAAGACAATGCCAAGTGGCATATCCCTCTACTACCTCCACCCCCTTCCGATAGGGCGGAGACTGGCCAGCTCGTGAATGCATTCCATCATAATCGGGCGGCACGCATGCCTAACCCGCTCACAATAAAGCCTGCAGGCATCTCATAATATAAGGAAGTTCATGACTCGATTGACTCAGGGTACCCGATGAGGCTGGGCTACCCTATGACCCTAGCAAAGACTCTAGGACTATCACATATAACGACCGTTCTGTTTCAAACGCAATAAGTAAGCAGATGCTCATTCAATTAGTGCAACCTAAACAGGATACCACATGGCATGCTTTTATGCATATGCAACACCTAACTTAAAATGCAACAACATGCATGAATGTCCAACCTGAGTAAGCCCCCTAGGGAACTTACCTGAAGATGCAGAACAACAAAATAACGCAAGCAAGGGCCCAAGTGCAAGTCCAAAGCAATCCAAAAGCAATACACACCTATCATCAAGCCATTTCCATAAGCTACTGAACCAACATTATCACACACACGAACCCGAGTTCTCAATATCCTTAAAATCAATCGACGGTAAAACTATTTTTCAAAACCTTTCCGATACGATCAACATCAACTAAAATCATTCTTCAAATCAAACTCAATGATAAAATCGTACTTAGCCAAATCTCGCCATTAAACATTTAAACCATAAAACCAATACCTCAAAATCATATTATATAATTAATTCCGGCATTTTGGTTTCCAAGACAACAATTCCTTTAAGAGGTAATTCCGGGAAACTTAAAAACCCCTCTTAAATAAGTTTCCAAGTAATACTTAACCAAAATGCAATACCATAGTTAAATCTTCTTTTCAATTCATATTAATAAACTAAAGCCAATAAATCATCTTAAAATTCTTAAATCACCGATTGAACATCATAAAATACGTATACCAACTAATATCACTTTCAAAATAAGTTCATAGTTTATAAAATTTCAGAATTCATTTTCCCAAAATCCGACTAATTTGGTAGTAACTATAATTCATATCACATAACCATAATATATAATATAGCCTAAAACCAATAATATACAATAGCAATAACTCAAAAAACTCAATTCTCAATTCTGAAAAAAAACAGATAATGGAACCCAGCCCAACATCCCAATCTCACATCAACCCGGCCAAAGGAAAACAGGCCCAATTCTCACACTTACCCACCCGAGCCCAAGACTTGGCCCAACTCTTTTAAAATCTGGTTCCCTTCTATTTACAAAACCAAACCGGTTTTCGTCTTTTAAAACACAAACCGGACCGGAATTTAAAAGAAAACAGAAGACCAAGTCGTGGCCACTGTTCATCGTCTTCAGCGGAGCAGCTGAGCGAAATTCAGAGAAAAGAAGGGAGAGAGGAAGGAGCTGCCAGCGATGGCCATTCTACGACGACTCGAGCCCGACATCAATCACAAGGAATCGACAAGAAAGGGGGGAAAAAGAGGGATCCTCACCGAGGGTCTTGAAAGTTCGCCGGAGATGGAGGCGGCGAGCTCGACTAGGCTCGCCGGAGGCAGAATCGGAGCTTTCGTGACCTAGGACGGAGGTGGAGGGTCAAAAAGTGAAACCTTGCGACATTGGAGAGCGAAAGGAAAGAGGAGGAACCTCACCGAGGGCTGGAATCTCGCCGGAAAAGCTCGATCGGCTCGGTTGAAGGCGACTTCACGTCGTCTTGGCCTGGGGAGAGAGGGAATCGAATAAAGGTCCGCCTTTACCAGGTAATTGGTTCGGAAATTAAAGAGGGAGCCTTACCGCCCTGCTTGAACGAAGAACAGAGGAAGAAGGAAGAGGGTGGCGGCTCGGCGGCACCGGCTGCTCCTTGGCGGCTCCTGAGTTCGGCTCGGCGTCGTCTACGCCGGAGGATATGGTGGTCGATGATGCTGTTGCTGGCGTGAAACAGATAGGGGAGGGGAATGATGATGTCGACAGTGGGCGGAAACCAGGAGAAGTGGTGGTGCTCAGGAGGATAGAGGAGGCGCCTCGGAGGCGCTCGATGAGAGCTCAGGGGTGGAGACATTGGCTGCGTTGGAGCTATTGGGAAGAGGACTGAGTGATGATGCTGATTTCCTTCTTGAAGAGAACATAGGGGAGAGAAAAAGGGGAGTTTTGAAGGCAAAAGAAATGAGGAGGAGAGGCTGTCTTTGTTTTCCTCCTAGGCAAAGAACATAAAAGGGATGAGGTGGGTTTACACAGAGAGTAATTGGAAGAGAGAGGGGATTGCTTTTTTGTGGGTTTGTGAGTTTTCTGATTGCAGACAATATGTAGAGGGAAAAGTGTTGAATTGGCACAGAACAACAAATCTGGCCAGCTGCACACAGAACCAAATTTACCCCAACACCATTCCATCCCTTATCTAAAACCCTCCCAAAATAACTAAAATTTTAAGTTGAAATAATAGCTTTTGAATGTCAATAAGTAATAGTATTCGTAAAAGATTGTACGAGACACGGTATAAGAAGACGAGATAAATTCATAAAACGCGCAAAAACATATGGAATTATCGGACTTTAAAATAAAATTTTGCCGGGGTTTTTTCGAAAAGAGTTAGAATGAAATTATTTTGATTGAGGACGTAACTTCAGAAAATGTCAGAATCTTAGAAATCGAGATTATTATAAATTATTATTTTAATAATTTAATATTCTAAAATTTCCCGGTCTTTACATACGATCTCGATCGATTGGCCAGGGTATAAGTCATATCTTGACATCCTTCCTTTGTTACGGGGTAAAGTTCTGCAAAAAAAAATGCAAACATATATGCATCAACGTAAACGGTTGGTGTATTTCAAAGCACAACAAAATAAATAGTAATGACGAAGGTACATACGTCTATATATGGAGTGTTATTCAATGGACTACGTTGTGGATGTTATCTTCACCCAAAGGGGTATAAATAGGGAATGTGGTGGTTAGGGGGGGGGCGGGGGATGAGTTTACCTAATTTTGAAGAAATACAAAACCTCCACATTTGTGTACTTTTGATCGTTGAAAATATTTACAGGAGTTATTGACCCGCATGCACGTTCTACTTTTGTATTAGATATACATTCTACTGTGAAATTAATACTCCCTCCGTTCATAAATAGATGTCGTTTGACTTTTTGGCACGTTTTTTAAGGAGCTAAAAACTATATTAAATATCAATTTTGTTTGTAATTTTTTAATATAATATAAGTACTTATTAATAAAAAGTATCATATTATTAAAAAAAATTGTTTAAAAAGTTGGAATATTTTATATAGTTTTGAGCTCCTTAAAAAATGTGTCAAAAAATCAAACGACATATATTTTTGAACGGAGGTAGTATATATATATATATATATCATACTCCGTACTAACTACAAGGCATTATGCCATCAAGAGTAGAGATCTCCTACAACACTTATTTAGTGTGCCATTAGATGTGACACGATTACACAAATAAATAGTAATATATATTTGTATAATTATTTCATGAAAAAACATATTTAAAATAAAATATTAAATGATTTAATTTGCATTATTTTTCTTATTGTAAAAAATGGGGCGATCGGGTGCGGATTCCAACCCGCAACTAGTTTCGTGCTTGAATACGTTGATAATATGATCAGTTTATAAAAACAAACTCGTTGGAACTTACGGAGTATGGTATTTCACATGCATGTACAACTACAACGTATGATCGCTAAATGCACCGAATACAAAATTATATACGGAGTATATTTTGAAATATACAGGAAGATTATACAAAACCTACTCCGTATATAATTTTCTTTTTTATAACAGAAAGATAATTTTATAATTTTGAAAATAAGGATGAGTTATGTTCTAGTACACACGGAGTTTACTACTACGGATGAAAGATTCCTATTTCAAACACTACAGTCAAGTTAAGGGGAGACTTGTGCAACTTTATAGGTAGTTTTCATTTTGAGTTGACAGCTTATCTAGAATATTTTTCAATATAAAAACTTCTAAATAAGGGATGTTTAGAATAAGTAGGTAAAGAAGAGAGTAAAGACCATGGACAGTTATAATACGAAGTATGTATGTAAAATGGAGGTTTCACTTTACACTTTTATAATTATGAAAGGGAAATGTTGATTTATTTTACTTAAAATTTGTTGTTGATGGTCGAGAGTATTAATATTAATATTAATACATATAATTGCAAAAAAGAACACAATTAAATGCAGAAATATATTACTAAATTACTTAAACGGAAAACATGAAAACATTTTTGTAATAAGGTAAACAATATTAATAATGAAAGATAATCATAACATAACAACCGACCAATAACAAACATATTAGTACATGATCCCGTCAATGATCTTCCCTATCTTCCCTATCTTCACTCGCAACTTGTGGTTCTCCGTCGCTAGCTCCGATATTTTTTCCATAAGCTCTTGAATATGGTCGTTCCTAACATCAACTTTATCCCAAATTTCTGGATACTCCTTCTGCAATCGGTGTTTTTTATCATGCAATGTTGAGATCCTACGATGAAGAATGTCCATGGCTTCGCGGCTTCCATCATATAAAATCTCTTCCAATTCCTCTTTGCGAAATCGCTTGAGTTGATACTTGTCCTCTGCATCGAACCATGGCTCCTTATATATACGGGCCATTGGATTGAGGACAATATTTGGAAGTGAAGAGTGAAGAAATCCGTTGGTAGAAGTAGAATTTGGAAGAAAGGATGCGTCCTGCCATACAATACAATGTGTATTTATAGACAAACCAACTACAAGACAACTATCCTTTTTTTGTTCAAATTTCAAATTTGAACAAAAAAAGGATAGTTTAATATAATTTTGTTTTAATTAAGCTAAAGAAATGGTGCTTTGTTTTGTTCAAAACTTATGTTGATAGGATATATTATTTTATATAAACTGATAAGTTTTCTACCTAATAAGATATAACGTTGGATGTAAATAAGTATTGGGTTCATTATTATAATGGTTTAGGGTGCCAATTTGGCAAAACTTAAAAAGTAGGGTCAGCTTTAGTAATATAGGGTGGTGATTTTGTATGAATAAAATTGTATATTCACATTCTAGAAGACACCCAAATTGCAATCATATATTCACATCTTGATCGTCCATTTATAGAAATCCAACGGCCCACAATCCGGATCCTAGTGATGTTTTGTCCACCAATACCATAAATTCTTCCTTTTTTTTATATACAAAAGTGATGTAAAACTTCCCCATGTAGCAGTCCGCGGGTAGATCCGCGGCCTGCTTCTCCCTTTACATAGATAATCACATTCACAATCCGGATCCTGGAACCAATAATACCATAACTTCTTCCTTTTTTTTATATACAAAAGTGACGTATAACTTCCCTATGTAGCATTCCGCGGGTAGATCAGCGGCCTGCTTCTCCCTTTACATAGATAATCACATTCACTTATATTGAAGAATATTCGAAAAAGTAAAAGGGGGATTTTTATACGGCTGGCAGGATTCGATGGATATATCATATATACACATATATTGTTATATACTTTAGTTAAAATTGTACTCAGTTTCACAAGATATCAATATATTATTAGGTAATTAAGATAATATGTTACTCAATGTTAGTATATATCGATATATTTTTACAAGAAATTAACCAAGTATTTTAACATAAAATTTATTTAAAATAAAAAAAAGTGGAAAGAAAACATCTCAATTGATTTCGTCTAACGTGACTGTTATTTGTAAGTTGAAATGAAAAAAAAATATCAAAATAAGTTAATAAGCTAAATGTATGTTAATAGAAGATTTATTTAATAAGCTAAATGTTCGTCTAACCTGACTGTTATTTGTAAGGTGCAAAAACACGTATGAGAATAACATTTTAGGTAGTCCAATGAATTAAAAGAAAAAAATGTATATTCACATCCTGATCGTCCGTTCGCAATGATCTAACGGCTCATAATCCGGATCCGTGTGAAGTAATTTACACCAATACCATAAATTATATGGTTTTTTTTAAAATAGTTACATCTTGGGAAAAGCCTACGGCGCAGACTACCCGCCGTTAGGCCTGCTGCTCTCATTTTCCTTCCCAATAACGTGAATGTTTTTTATCTTTCCAGAAATTGTTTTGGTTTTGGTAGAAATAACGACCATACACATCAAAGTGGAGTATCAAATTTTATCAATTTGAATAGACACATGAAACATAATTGCAATTCAAAATATAATTATACTTATACTCTCCAATAATTTCCGAGTTATATTTTATTTGAAAATTCAATAAACAAGTTTCATAAACTTAAATGCTTTGATGGATATATCCATTTACGTTATTAGGATGAAATAGTGAGTATAAAAAAATACATTACAAATTCACATACAACATTAGAGGATTATATGTATGTTATAGAGTAATTACGTTATTGTAATTCGTCAAAATATAACTATACGTATCATATTTACTTGTGAGATTACAATATTAGTCAATTATATTACTAAAAAAAAAATATTTCCAGATTATTAGTTTCTAAAATTTTATTTAAATGTTTTATACATAATTTAATTGAAAAAAAAATTAAAATATAACAAATGCATCTATACATTAGAAATCCATACTCCGTGTATAAGATTAGAGGATTATATGTAGTAATGTTATAGAGTAATTACGTTATTGTAAACTAAGGCCACAAAATAAACTAAGGTAAAAAAATGAAAATCTCACTCTCAACTATCAATTTTATGTAATATATGCAAACATAAAATTTTATTTATTTATACATTTATTTGTATGATCTTTATTTTTTATTTATATACCACTTATATATTTAACTACATGTTTTATATTTTCCAAATCGATGATATATAAAATTAGAACAATATATCTTGTTCTCTATCTCAAATCTCGAGTTTCGATCTCAATCTCAGTATCAAATCTCGATCTCAAACATTAACTCCTCAAATATCATATCTTACTTTCAATTCTAAAATATAAAATTTCAATATCAAAAGTCGATCTTGATCTGAAACTTTATTTCAAATCTTAATGGCAAATCTCAAATCTCAAATCGTGATCTCAATCTCAAACTTAATCTCAATCTCAAATAGCAACTCCCACTCTCAATTCTCAAAAATAAAATCTCCATATATGGAAAGTCGATCTCGATCTTAATCATAATTTCAAATCTCAAAGAAAAATCTCAAACCAACAATCGACATTAGTCTTGATTTCAAATATCAATGACAAATCTCAAAACTATTTCGCAATCTCTATTTCAAATCTTAATGTCAAATCTCAAAACTATGTTGATCAAATTAAACTACCTCGATCAATCAAAGTACTCTATTGATGAACCGGGAAAAAATATTTGATCAAAATAAACTACCTTCATCAATCAAAATACCCAAAACCATAAACCCCTTATGTAATAAACCTCGCATCTTAGTTTAAATATTTGATCAAATTAAACTACCTTGATCGATCAAAATACCCTAAACCCTAAACCCTAAACCCTAAAGTTTGGAAGGTGTTTCGCAATAAGTCAGCTTCTTCTCCCTCCCAACAGCAGCTCCAAATTGGGGTTTCGGGAAGATATGGTGAAATTTTTGGGAAGGGGATTGTTAATAGAAGTGTTTAGAGCGTAAAACAGTAGGTTAGAAGCTTGGATTTTGGCTAACATTTGTTGGATATCCGACTTCCATTCTTATAATCCGGGATTAAAATTTGAACGAAACTGAGTATTGAAGGGGTCATTTAATTGCCATTGACGAGAGGATTGAATATCCTTAATCAATTTGGGGAAAAGGCCTTATCCTCCACGCCAATTTGACGAATTTCAAATCCAAGTTTTTTTTTTAATTTAGACGGAATAAGGGCTCCATTCATCCTTTAAAACACCAATTGATTGTATGTTGATGAATAACATTAAATTTAGGACATAATTGGTGTTTAAAACGTGTTGAATTAAAGCCGAAAATATAAATGCCTCCATGGGAGGGTTGTAGTTCAAGTTGTACGCAGAAGAGAATAGGGACGAGGAAGAAGGGTTAACTCGATCCGGTTTTCTATTTTATTTTGGTTTGGTTTGGTTTAGCCGGTTCAACACAATTAAAATTTTGGGGAAATCATATGTAGCAGTCCGCGGGTAGATATGTGGCCTGCTTCTCCAACCTCCATTTACGTAGAGAATCTCAATAAAAAAGATATGTGATTGAATTTCCTATCTAACGTCGGCGGATAGCCGAGCGGCCAGCTGCTCTCTTAATATTTTTCAATAACGTCATTAATAATCACATGTAACATAATTATTTTGAATATGGATATGTATCTTCAAAAAATAATTACAAATATGTAGCGATTTGATATTTTTTCCCTCAAACAATCTCCGGGTTATATTCTTTATCAGTGTATGAAAATTAATTACACAAGTTATATAGAAATATAAATGCTTTGATGGATATATCATATATACATATATATTGATATATACTTTAGTTAAAATTACACTCAGTTGCACAAGATATCAATATATTATTAGGTAATTAAGATAATATGTTACTCAATGTTAGTATATATCGATATATTTTTACAAGAAATTAACCAAGTATTTTAACACAAAATTTATTTAAAATAAAAAAAAGTGAAAAGAAAGCATCTCAATTGGTTTCGCCTAAAGTGACTGTTATTTGTAAGTTGATACGAAAAAAAAATCAAAATAAGTTAATAAGCTAAATGTATGTTAAAAAAAGATTTATTTAAACTAAAAAATGATTTAATTTAAGGTTTTACGGGTTAATTGCAAATTTATACTATCTTAAAGATATACTTCTTCTCGGTTAAATCTCAGTATCTTTCAGTTTTTAAAATTTAAATAAATTTTGTATTAAAACTCATTGAATAGTGAATACATGAAGGAGAAGGAAAGGCTTTACAGAAAAAATGATTTTAGAGTACGCGCGCCACGCGCCTTACCCAAATCCCCTCTTCCACAAACCCCTTTCTGAGAACCTCTCCTCCTCAAAGAACCCTATATCCACAAATCTAATCCCTTTGAATCCTTTCTCTTGTCAACCCAAGAGCATAATTTCTTCCTCAATAGATAAAATCAATGATCAATCCTACTACAATCCTTCCTTTGGAAAAGAAACTCTCTGGACAAACATTAAGGGTTGGCGCACATTAGACCACATACAAATGCTTATACTAGCGGAAACTAAGACGGAAACAGAACCTAAAGATTCTCTATGGAGAAATGCAGGATTTACAAATATGTGCTGGTCCCCGGCCTCAGATCGCTCTGAGGGCATCATGCTGCTTTGGAACGAAAACTCCCTTGTGGATGTGGCTATCTCGGTTATTAGTCACCTTCCAAGAATAATAGGAATCAAATACGAAAACACAAAGGAAAACTTTTCGTGTCTTATGTTCTTTGTATACGCTCCACCCAATTCTACAGAGAAGGAAGAATTTTGGAGAACTCTAATCAACCTAATTATCCAAAGTAACCTTCCATGCCTTGTTATGGGAGATCTAAATGAAATAAGTCAATCATCTGATAAGTATGGTGGAGCAGAAACCTCACCTGGTCGTTTCCAACGTTTCCTGGACTTTAAAGATACGTGTTCTCTGATCGAGATCCCCTCTATTGGTAACCCATTTACATGGAGAAAGAAACAAGGAGGTCCAGATAACATCTGGGAAAAAACTAGATAGGGTATTAGTTCACCATGAAGTTCTAGATATGTTCCCAGGGCTAGTGACAAAAAATGGGGCGTTTTCAAAGTCTGATCATTGCACCATCACAATTACTCTTTCAAAAGACGCTAACTTCAAACCACCCCCGTTTAAATTTCAAAACATATGGCTACAGAGAAAAGACTTTCGACACATAGTAAAACAAGCATGGAGAGCATCATGCACAGGCTCAGGAATGTTCCGAATCATCCACAAATAAAAGATCCTGAAACAAAAAGCCAAAGCGTGGAACAAAAAAACTTTCGGAAACATCTTTCGCCAACTTCAAGAGGTCGAGGAGGCGTTAATAGAACTACAATCAGACTAGATCACAGCACAAGATCAAAACAAATATATAAAATAACAGAATCTCCTAACAAAGAAAGAAAATTTACTCCTCTTCCACAAAACCTATTGGAACCAAAGAGCTAAATCAAAACATCTAAAACTATCAGATACTAATTCCTCCTATTTTCATAGAGTCGCCACAGGAAGAAGAAATCGAAAAATCATCAGAACAATTACATCCGCGGAAGGAACCCAAATACTAGGTGACGAAAATATTAAAAAGGAAATACAGAGAGATTTTGAGAAACGATTCACCAAAGAGCAGTCTTATACGAACGCCCAACTAGAAGAGTATCTCTCGGCTATTAACCCATGTATAACAGAAGAGGAAAACATGGTACTTATTCAACAACCTACAAATAGCGAAGTAAAAAACGCGGTGTTTTCCCTAGGAAGTAACAAATCTCCTGGACCGGATGGCATGACGGCAGAGTTCTATAAAACATATTGGGGAATTGTGGGCGTTGACATTATCAGGGCTATAAAAGCTTTCTTCCACTCAGGCAATTTGCTAAAACAAATTAATCACACATTTATCTCCCTAATACCAAAGAATGACAACCCATCCATGCTTACACATTATCGACCGATCAGCCTATGCTCCACATTATACAAAATTATTTCCAAAATTATCACGGATCGGTTAAAAGGAATAATGGGAAAGCTTATCCATCCCTTACAAGGCGCGTTTGTCTTCGACAGAGCAATACAGGATAACATCCTAATAGCCCACGAAATATTTTACTCCTTTCGCACCAGAAAGGGTTCCAAGGGATGGACAGCAATAAAACTAGATATGGAAAAAGCATATGATAGAGTTGATTGGCAATACACGGAAAGTGTACTCCGGAGATTTGGCTTCCATAAAAAATTCATTGAGATCATTATGGAGTGTGTAACTACAGTTTCATTCTCAGTACTGGTAAATAACGGACCAACTGATCTGTTCAAGCCAACTAGAGGCCTGAGGCAAGGGGATCCCCTTTCCCCCTTTCTCTTTCTTTTTGGTGCAGAAGTACTTTCTAGAAAACTAATGGAAGACGCTGAAACTACCCACAATAGTGTAGGTTTTAGATTTGGCCACTCAGGACCGTGTATTCCGTTTCTAGCTTTTGCAGACGACATAATAATCTTTTCTAAAGGAAGTAATGCAGCATGTACAAAAGTTAAAGGAATAATTGAAGATTACTGCAAATTTTCGGGTCAAAAAGTTAACTATCATAAATCTTCATTTCAAACTACACCAGGAATCATGAGATCAAGAGCAAGGGATCTTGAAGGCATTCTGAAGATACCCCTGGAACGAAATCTGGAAAAATACTTGGGTTGCCCGATTATAAATGGTAGAGTTACCAAGGAAACTTTCGGAGAAATAATATGTAAGTCTAAAGATCAGCTGAGCAAATGGCGGGCTAATACTTTATCACAGCAGGGTAGAGCAACACTTATTGCTTCTAACCTGTCATCGAAACCCCTATACACAATGCAATGTTTCATGCTTCCAGTGGCGATTCATAAACAATTAGATCAAGTTAACAGAACGTTCTTCTGGAACAAAGATGCACAACACAGCCCTCTTAAAAGCTGGGAGAAAATCTGTAAATCCAAAGCAGCAGGAGGACTAGGAATTCGAAAACTAGAGAAATGAATGAAGCACTCCAAATAAAACTCCTATGGAAAATCCTGGCAGAACCAGACAATTATTGGGTTAAAATTATACAATACAAATACCTAAAAGATTGTCACATCATTTCCTATTCTAGGAAAGGTAATGCCTCATGGCAATGGTCTAAACTAAGCCCTCTGATTCCGATATTTAAATCAGGTCTTATCTGGATGGTGGGGGATGGGAAATCAATCAAATTTTGGACAGATAATTGGATAACAACGACTCCACTTATCGATAGAATTGACGACCAGCTCAATATAAATCTAAACGACTCAGTTAGTGATTTCATCATAGGAAAACAATGGTGGCGGGAGAAACTAAGCTCTGTTCTTCCTTCCGCATTAGTAGAAGAAATAATGAAAATCCCTTTACCGATCAACACCCTCAGAGACAGATTGTATTGGTGGCCAGCCAAAAAAGGCTGGTTCACCACCACAAGTGCCTACAACTTAATAACATCCACAACCCACAGAACAACAGACGAGTTTTCATGGATTTGGAAAATTGACGCTGCACCAAAGGTTAAAAATTTCCTATGGAAGATTAAACATAAAGGACTTCCCACAGCTTGTCGTTTAGCTCAAAAGGGGGTAGCGGTGCCAAACACTTGCACCTTTTGCAACCAGAGTGAGGAAGATGATATTCATCTATTCATTGAATGTCCAATCAACAATTTTGAAGAACAATTTCCCAGAGAAATATCGGCACAAGTTGATTCCCTCATAATGGAAAACAGAGATATGAATCAGATTATGCAAATCTTAAGCTCCTCCCTCCAGATGGACAAGAAGCAATAGGGGTGGGCACGGGACAGGACGGGACGGGATTGGGCCGGGACGGGACTCGTCCCGCGAAATTTTTTCGGGACGGGATCGGGACGGGATTGACATTTTTTTTTCGGGACGGGATGGTGTCTGGACGGGACGGGATCGGGACGGGACGGGCCTTGTCCCGCATATAAAAATAATAAAATATTATATAAATTTGCAAAGTGAAAAATGCTTTCATAATTCATTATTTAGTATAATATGTTGAATACGGTATTATTCTCAACTATATTATTCAATATTATTATTATTATTATTATTATTATTATTATTATTATTTTATTGTATTTTTTATTATTATTATTATTATTATTATTTACAAGAAATTAGTAGGTAGCCGAGATACTATCTGGGCACCCACTCCCTTAGCGATAATAAAACTGAGTCTAGTAAAAATATAAGCAGCAGCACGAGCCCCAACATCCTGAGATACGGAGAATTTCTGAATCCGCTTCAGCAAGGCAACCGCATCCGTATCTAACTCTCCCAACGAAGAGAAGGAGAAGGGTAGGAAACCATAACCAGCTGTCGTGCACAAATCTCGATACTTGGCACACAATGATTGTAATACGATTATTAATTCATACAATGATTGTATAATTAATTATAATGTTCAACATATTTGGCTACATTATCTTACAAGATCAGGACGGAAAGGAATTGAGACGAGATTCACCAATATTGTCTCATTATCGATTGATAGTGTAAAGACTCGGATTTTCAAATCCTAATTTTTTTCGGAAAAAGAAAATTAAAAATGAATTTAAATCAAATTAAAAGCTCGTTTAGCGGATTATGACTGTAATATAAAATTTGACGAATAATTTCCATCCTTTTACCTCGAAAAATCAAAATAATTACCGGACGACGATATCCTTGTCGATTTTAAAAACTCTAATTGATCGAGAGAGCGAGAGTTGGGAAAACTAACATTTGAGAACTAATTGCGGGATTCAAAATTCTCGTATTCAGGATTTATCTCCGGGTACTTGTTTACCCAATTCCACACTCAATCCTCACCCATACCTCCTTCAAATCACTCCCTTACCCCATCATTCAGCACCATTCCACGCCATCCCTTCCCTGTCACCATCTCCCGCTCTCTTATTGCCTTCACCATCACCCGTAGCCACCGTCATCATCTTAGTTCATCATCGCTATCACCATCTCAACCACCGCCGATCACACCGAGCTCCATCGTCACCCCGTCCTCCTCCTTCCTCGGGAGCACAGCAGCAGCGACACCTAGCACCACCTCCACCGATGTCCAACGCCACACCGAATCCACCCGAGAGCCGCCAAGCGCCGCTAATGAGCCATCGAAGCGCTACCTCCCCTGTTTGAGCGCGAATAATGTTTCGGTTCGAGGAGCCATCGAGAGCCTCCGACGACGCCCAGAACTCTGTTCGAAGCTCCGACATTTGCGAACACCTCGGTGATACTCTGTGATTGTGAATATTGTGTGTTGGATTCTCCTGTTGCCGATCTGCTAGCCAGGTAAGTACCTCCGGGGCTTACTCAGTAACCAGTACCTCCTGCCTGATGTGTCATATAGTATGTAGGTGTTTCATATGCATAAGAGCATGCCATGTAGTATCATGCTTAGGAATTGCACTTACGAATGAGCATTCTTATTCTGTATGCGCTTGAATACAGAACGGCCGTTATCTGTGAGTCCTAGAGTCCTTTCTAGGGTCATAGGGCAGCCCAGTTTCATCGGGTGTTGCCCTCCTTGAGTTATATATATATATCACGAGATACGAGATGAGCATGAGATACGAGATGAGCATGAGATGCGATATGATGATGAGATTTGATATGCTATAGTATCAAACTGGCCAGTCTCCACCCAATCTGGGAGAGGGGTGGTGGTAGAAGAGGGATATACCACTTGGTATTCTTTGTTAAGGCCTTACTTAATATTCGACATATATGAATTAGGATCATGATAGTGTGGTTAAGATTTCAGTACTGCATGAAGGCATCCTTTATTCTAGGTATAGGCGTATTATATGTCCTCAGCGCGGTCAGAGGACCCGCAGGCGGACTCTTGGCCTGACTTGGTGGTATAGTTTCAGGTACCCGATACACTGCTGGATTTTGTGCTGTTATGACGGGGTATATTCTTATGGCGGAGAGTGAGTGTTTTAAACCTGACTTCACCAGATTCATGCTTTTGGGATTTCTCCCTAATTGTACTCTGTTTTGACCCGGCTCTGCCGCGGCACTGGTTGTATCATATTCAGAACTTATGCCCTTGCATGATAACGGATTTCCTGCGTTGTAGACTTAGGACAGGTACAGGGGTTTACCCCGGGGTCCCCAACGGACCTTCCGGATTTGGGTGCGAAATCCCATTTTAAACTGCACGTCTTCGATTTCAAACCTTCAACCTGTACTCGGGGCGCAAGATCCTAACGAGGGGTTTCAACCCTCGAAACGTAACTCGGGAATCATAATCCCGGGCCGTTACAAAGGTGGTATCAGAGCTGAGGTTTTGCAATCCGAGTACAATAGGTTGAAGAGGTTTTGAAAATCGCCCAATGTTTTTAAATGGTTTTGGAAAATATTTTATTAAGGGGCAAAATGAATTTAATTGGACTTAAAACCTAAAATAAATAAAGGGGAAATAATCTCGTGGGTAGGGACTAAAGCGATAGACATCTCTTATGGATGTAGAACTCGGAAAACGGTAGGCAAAACACTAGCTTTTATTTACAGATGGGCCTAGAAGACTCCAAGGAGCACCACGAAGGTTGGAGTGTCGAGTTAGGAGGTCGTGAGGTTCTTGCCCCTCCGGTCAGCTGTCCCTCGAAGGACGGCATAGATCGTCTCTATGCTTACGTTATATATACATATATGCAATTGGGCCCGAGGGCTATCCTCCTCGAAGAGGATCATATTAATACTTGTTGATTGCTTCCGTGTTGAGTGCTATTGTGCTTAGGATAACGAACTAATCAGAATGCCTTAACTTGAGCATGTAAATGACTGTATGTGCAAACGGGATAGCGGGAGGAAACCTTGTTCTTATGTAATCAGATTTTCTGTCTTGTCAGAATAGTTCTCCCATAGTACAACCCCCTTGATAATCCTGATTCCGTCGTCCATCCCACCAAAGCACTTGGATGTGTTAGTAAGGGTCGAGGGTGTTCGTTCCTCTTTACTTGAGTCCTATTTGTAATCCAACCATGGAGGTTCACCGAGTCTCATACCTAATGTCAACATTCTCTACGGGAAATTTGGGTCGGTCAACTAACTACTTTCGGGGATTGTGTATAATGTGAGGGTTACCTGAGATTGATTATCGACATTCTTCCGAGATAGAAGTGATTTGTCTTATGGAGTTATCCCTTTCGATCCTCATAATGGCCAACCATGTCTTCTTGCCACAAGAGTCTAAACACGAGTTTTACCCTCTACCTCTCAGAAACGGCGTGAATGTCCTTGTGTCCAGGAAGTCAGACTAGCGTCCCACGGGGAAACGGAGTGGTGAGTCGGTGATTGTCCTTAGAGCATTATGTCAAGTTATATTGATAGCCTCCTTGCGATTTCATGACATGCTATATTGGTATAATTTAGCATGACTTGCTTGGTACCTTGCATGGTTGCACTTATGAGTGGATGTATGTGTCGTATGTAATGAATTCCCATGATTACTGTCTCCCTATGAACTAGGTCCATAATAGTGTGACCAACTCTCGTTGCATGTTTAACACGTGAATCAGATGAGTTAGCATGCCATATTAACCTGATTAGACCTCATTGATTGTGTACATGTTTAATGAGTATTTCTAGTATCATGTAAGACATATAACTCCGAGTTATAGGACCTCGTATGATTGTGTGACGTCTTAGTCTTACTATGCGAATATGGATGTATGTGATGAGATAGTTTCTATACCAACCCTGCATGAACTGACCATACCCTTAGCATGATTTTAGGGTACATCTTAGCATGCTTTCCGTAATATTATGACTTGGTTAATTGTGTATCTAAATGAGTGATAAGTCGTGCATATGATATCCTGGGATGTTTGCTAGATCTTGCATAACTTATGCCATATATGTTCCATGTCAGTCTGTGCATACATGTTCTTAGTCTGTCAAGCATGATTGGTGAATGAAATGATAGGTTGCTAGCTTGTTCTGCGCACATATAAAGATGACTATATGAACATGTTATGAATGCATAAATCGATATTCCTTGAGATAGGTGCATACTAGTGTGAAATAATGTGATGATATCTCTTGATTTTATGTAATTGCATGCCACGATTATAAGGGCATCGTTGTAACTCTCGGGTTGGGATCTTCTCCTTGGTCTCGTCGTCCCTAGTCCTGGTCCATGTCTGAATTCTTAAGGAAGTTGTGTTGCCCACCCTTGTCTCCCCCCTATCTCCGTAACTTCTAACCCTTATGATCCTTTGATGAGCGCCGACATGCAAGAAAGGACCGACGACCAAGTGGTACCGGAGCAGCGCAACGAAAGTGTGATGGGTCCATGACCCCTAGGCCCTAGGAACAATGTCAGCGATGGAAAAAAGGACGAATATGCTTCAAAGATGACAATCGTGAACAGGCTCCTCCCAGCTAACACGAGGCAGAGCATTCTTAATTCAAATCGTGGATTCTTCTATACTAATCGGAATTGATGTTGTGTGATAGGCCTAGAGCTGACATAATTGAATGTGTGATGGTGGATGTCCTGAACTGGTAGCAATGATTGTCTGACTAACTTGTTTCTATGATGATGTGCCTTGGTGCTTGGTATAATTACTTGTTGATGAGTAGGTTATGGGTTATATGTCTGGTAGTGCTTTCTTCTTGAGCTTGAGTCGTGAGATTCTTCTGTGAGACTGGTCGAAAAGTGGCAGGTGGATTGAGGTATTCAGATTGGGTCATTGGTTGTGTGAAATGGGGTGCATGAATGATGTTTTAGCTTGATTAGAGCTGAGTGAGTTGGGATCTGTCGAAGATAGTAGTTCGTGAGTATAGATGAGATTCCAGGTAGGTCTAGATGGCGAGTGGGGCTAGTATGTTGAGGTTTTGAGGGAGATGTCCTAGATAGGAGTGTCGGTAAGTAGTGGGTGCGTGGTGTGAGTGTTTAGGATAGGAGGGTAGCGGTTGAGGTCTAGACTAGTTGCATGAGGGTGACCTTAAGAGTGGATGCGAGTATAGGCAGTTGGCGTAGTTCTAGAGGTGGATAGCCGAGCTATGAGTTGATCGGGGGATTCTTGAGGGGAGGTGTTGTGGGACGGATTAGTGTACCAAGGAAGGTGTCTAGATAGTCTACGAGCGGATCGTGGACGATGTCAAGGATGATCGATTAAGGAACGTCTGAGGAATCGTAGAATTTGGGACTAGGTGATGAGTGCTGTGAGTGGGAGCGATTTCGGTATGGGATGAGGTTGAGGAATTTCCAAGGAAGAGTAGTATGAGGTCGCTTGGGAAGTTATCGATCGGGGATATTAGGTTGTTCATAGCAGGGTTGTTCGTGTGATGGGTATTTGGGGGTTGTTCAGATAGGATTGGTAATGCTTGGGGAATTTATGAGTGAAGGATCTCTGGATGCATTGTTGGAGGATTTTGGGATAGGAAATGAATCGGGATTTATGAGTGGAGGTCATTGTGGCTATTTAGGTAATTGAGGATGTGAGATGAATCTTCGAGGAAAGGTTGGTAGCTAGGCAAGGATGTAGTTGAGATTCCTAGTAAGACTGTGAGCTTAAAGTTGAGATAGAGAGATTATGAGCAGGGATTTAGGAACTAGGCAAAGCAGGAGGTATTGAGGACGCTAGAGGAGAAGAGATTTTTGAAGGTTGGTGAGGTTGCGGTGCTTAGGAAATTCGGACGAGGATGTCATAGGAATTCGGTGAAAATGTTGATCAGTATATAAGGGTTTAAGTGGTAGAGATTTCAAAGTTTAAGGAAGCGTGATCTGAGGCAATTTGGGAAAATATGCGGAGTTGAGGGAACTAGTCCCGGTAGAATATGCTGGGAAGAGGGTCTAGAGTGGGCCAGCTTGAGGGTCATGGTGATTCGTGGTTGGGAGTACCACTAGTTGGGTTATGTGTTAGAATTGGTCTGGAGTGTCAGGTGTGAGATGGCCAGCATGAGTTGGGTCCTTAGAGGTGGATGGTTAGTGAGAGTGGTTAGTGGAATGGGAAATATGATCAGGTTAGCAAGGTGATTTGAGATGTCTATTTAGGAGATGATGGTTGGGCGGAGTCTTGAGAGCCTAGGAAGAGTTAGTGAGATTGTTAAGTAGTGTCTAGATCAATCGTGAGAGTGGTTCACTTGAGGACTCGGAATTTTCTATTTGAGGGTAAAGATGGGGTTGATAGACGAACCCTAAGGCAAGGACGTGTTATATATGGAGTCTTGGTAGTAGATCGAGTTGTTCAGCTTGTCGAAACGAGGGAATTTTGTGATTTAGGAACTCCGAGAGATAGTTTAAATAGTCGAGTGGAAGGTAAGACTTGAGATCGGGATGTCGAAATGGATTGGCCTTTAGATTGTTTGATGACATAGGAGTTGAGATACCTAGTAGTTGGTTTAGGTATTCGGACTTGGTTACGAGTAGTTATGAGGCTAGAAAGGTTGTATGTGAGCAGGATACAATGGTGCCTAGAACTGGTAGTGGATTGAGTTGGTTGACCTCGGCGTAGTTGATCTTAGTGCAAGGGATTGTGAGTAGTGGTCGTGTCTCATCATGATTGGTAGTGTAGGCAGATTCTCCTGAGGTAGTGATCTAGGGTATACTTTACTTGTGGGTCGAATGTTGTGCAAATTCTATGCTATAGACGATGTTGATTCTCTGATGTGTTGTCGTTGACAATAGGGAACTATTAGTACTAACATAATTATCCCTGAACTCGATGGAATGCTATTGTACGGAAGCAGTTGTTTGCCTCTAATGCGATGACACTTGGTAGTTAGAATGAGTATGATGTACTTATCTGATTGCGATAATGTACTTATCTGATTGATATGGTGTGTAACTTCCGTGAGATGATGTGATAAATTCTACCATATATGATAAGATGCTAGATATGTTAAGATATGTGGCTATTCTTGAGGTGATTATGTTATGCTATTAGACGTGAGATGCTATTGTTATTCGGTATATATATACATGATGCTTGATGATGAAAATGATAGAAATTGAAATGTTGAACCTTGCTTCTGTCTTAGAACCTAGGAAAAGAATATGAGATTAGCCTTTAGAAGTGGATAGTAGGATGAATGGAGAGGTTAGAAATGCTTTTGAGTAATGCCGAACTTGAAGTTTTGAACGATGTTTTAAAGAGGACGATGTGATGTTTTGAGTTACGATATGACCGAGGGGTCGGAGTAAGGATGTGGTAGGGGCCCATATCACATTCTTGCTACGGTCTATTGGGGATATTATGATCACGGCAACGGTACTGTGAGGATCTCATAGGGGCACTTATGAGATACTTACGGGATCAATGACATGATCCTTGGACTCAAAAATTTCAAACTCCATTCCCTATTTTAAAAATGATTTTAGTCTCGGGGACGAGACTTGTTTTTAGAGGTGGATGATGTAAAGACTCGGATTTTCAAATCCTAATTTTTTTCGGAAAAAGAAAATTAAAAATGAATTTAAATCAAATTAAAAGCTCGTTTAGCGGATTATGACTGTAATATAAAATTTGACGAATAATTTCCATCCTTTTACCTCGAAAAATCAAAATAATTACCGGACGACGATATCCTTGTCGATTTTAAAAACTCTAATTGATCGAGAGAGCGAGAGTTGGGAAAACTAACATTTGAGAACTAATTGCGGGATTCAAAATTCTCGTATTCAGGATTTATCTCCGGGTACTTGTTTACCCAATTCCACACTCAATCCTCACCCATACCTCCTTCAAATCACTCCCTTACCCCATCATTCAGCACCATTCCACGCCATCCCTTCCCTGTCACCATCTCCCGCTCTCTTATTGCCTTCACCATCACCCGTAGCCACCGTCATCATCTTAGTTCATCATCGCTATCACCATCTCAACCACCGCCGATCACACCGAGCTCCATCGTCACCCCGTCCTCCTTCTTCCTCGGGAGCACAGCAGCAGCGACACCTAGCACCACCTCCACCGATGTCCAACGCCACACCGAATCCACCCGAGAGCCGCCAAGCGCCGCTAATGAGCCATCGAAGCGCTACCTCCCCTGTTTGAGCGCGAATAATGTTTCGGTTCGAGGAGCCATCGAGAGCCTCCGACGACGCCCAGAACTCTGTTCGAAGCTCCGACATTTGCGAACACCTCGGTGATACTCTGTGATTGTGAATATTGTGTGCTGGATTCTCCTGTTGCCGATCTGCTAGCCAGGTAAGTACCTCCGGGGCTTACTCAGTAACCAGTACCTCCTGCCTGATGTGTCATATAGTATGTAGGTGTTTCATATGCATAAGAGCATGCCATGTAGTATCATGCTTAGGAATTGCACTTACGAATGAGCATTCTTATTCTGTATGCGCTTGAATACAGAACGGCCGTTATCTGTGAGTCCTAGAGTCCTTTCTAGGGTCATAGGGCAGCCCAGTTTCATCGGGTGTTGCCCTCCTTGAGTTATATATATATATCACGAGATACGAGATGAGCATGAGATACGAGATGAGCATGAGATGCGATATGATGATGAGATTTGATATGCTATAGTATCGAACTGGCCAGTCTCCACCCAATCTGGGAGAGGGGTGGTGGTAGAAGAGGGATATACCACTTGGTATTCTTTGTTAAGGCCTTACTTAATATTCGACATATATGAATTAGGATCATGATAGTGTGGTTAAGATTTCAGTACTGCATGAAGGCATCCTTTATTCTAGGTATAGGCGTATTATATGTCCTCAGCGCGGTCAGAGGACCCGCAGGCGGACTCTTGGCCTGACTTGGTAGTATAGTTTCAGGTACCCGATACACTGCTGGATTTTGTGCTGTTATGACGGGGTATATTCTTATGGCGGAGAGTGAGTGTTTTAAACCTGACTTCACCAGATTCATGCTTTTGGGATTTCTCCCTAATTGTACTCTGTTTTGACCCGGCTCTGCCGCGGCACTGGTTGTATCATATTCAGAACTTATGCCCTTGCATGATAACGGATTTCCTGCGTTGTAGACTTAGGACAGGTACAGGGGTTTACCCCGGGGTCCCCAACGGACCTTCCGGATTTGGGTGCGAAATCCCATTTTAAACTGCACGTCTTCGATTTCAAACCTTCAACCTGTACTCAGGGCGCAAGATCCTAACGAGGGGTTTCAACCCTCGAAACGTAACTCGGGAATCATAATCCCGGGCCGTTACAGATAGTTGGGAAGAATACCGTATTTAATTAGCTATTTGCCTCTTGTAACTCTAAATGGGTATAATAATAATAATAATAATAATAATAATAATAATAATAATAATAATAATAATAATAATAATAATAATAATCCCACGTTATAATTAAAAATAAAATAAAATAATATTACATATTTTTATTGTTATTATTATAAAATAATTATACTTTACAAGAAAAAAATATAATATGATATAATAATATAATAATAATAATAATTTTATTATAAATTAATCTTATTATTAAATTAAATTATAATATTATATAATAATAATATTATTATTATTATAAATTGAAAAATATTATTATAGTTATAAATAATATTTGCTCAAATAATAATAATAATATTATTATTATAAACAAATATTATTATTATTATTATAAATGGAAGATTATGATTATAATTATAATTATGATATTTGCTCAAAATAATAATACTAATAATATATTATTATTATTCTATAATATTATAATATTATTATTATTATAAAAATTATTATTATTATTATTATTATTATTATTATTATATGCGGGACGGGACGGGATTTGCGGGATCCCACCGGGATCGTCCCGCGTTTCGTCCCGCATAATTTTTGCGGGACGGGATCGGGACGGGATTCGCTATTTTGTCCTAAATCCCAACGGGACCGGGACGGGATCGGGATTTGCGGGATTTGTGCCCACCCCTAAGAAGCAATATATAGCAATCAGATGGTGGACAATCTGGTTTATTAGAAACCAAACAATATTCCGGAATGTCAATATACCCTCTACCGAAGGAATTAAGAAGATGATCAGAGATAATATTGAAAACTGGAAACGAGCAAACAAATGGAACCCAAATGATTCTGCAGAGTTACCAAAAAAGAAAGGAGATAAAAGCCTAACAACAAAACTCAAAAATACTTTCCGATGGAGGAAACCCCCGTTGGGCAAGTACAAACTAAACTTTGACGGTTCATTTATATCAACTTCAAAAAGCTCCATGGGTTACATCATTAGAGACTGGCAAGGAAATCCACTGTGTCTGGGAGGTGACACTATTGGCGGACAATCCCCGCTTATGGCAGAAGCCCGAGCACTACGACTAGGAATAGAAAAAGCTAAGGCACTACTGATCACTGATTTAATAATCGAAGGGGATTCCAAAATCATAACGGATTACCTAACTAAAAAGGCTGGGTGCCCATGGGAAATAGAAATGATCATGTCCGATATACAAGCACTTCTCAATGGAGTACCAAAAGTCAGTACATCCTACGTTCCCCGCACTGGTAACAGGGTAGCGGATAAGGTTGCACACCTTTGCTACTCGACCAAGGGGCCAGATTTATACTTTCATTCAGGTCTTCTTGACCTCATCTGACAGGATGCATTCGGATAGGTTCCCCTATCCGCTTTGTCCTGTTAGATGCTATCGGAGTGGGTTGGCCATCCGAATCTTTACCTAATCAAAAAAAAAAAAAAAAAAAATTGAAGGAGAAGTCCACATTTGACACATAGAATTAACTTCTCCTTTATTATTATATATAACTAGTCTTATAAGTTTCCGTCTCCTTAGGGGTTTTTCAGCAAGTTAATATTTTATAAAGGTCACCTTTTAGTATTGAAAACGGCATATATGATAGATAATTGCAAAAACACGTATGAGAATCACATTTTAGGTAGTCAAATGAATTAAAAGAAAAAAAAAATATGAAAACAATATGGAGATGCGGTCTTGTTATTTTTTTATATTGGATATAATTAGTTTATATAAAACAACAAGTTGTCTACCTAATTAAGATATAAGGTTGGATGTAAATAAGTATTAAATGATTATTATAATGGTTTAGGGTGCCGATATGTAAAAAATTAAAAAGTTGATTCAGCTTTAGTAATCTAGGGTGGTCATTTGGTAAGAAAAAAAATATATATTCACATTTTCGAAAACCCCCAAATTTCAATACTATATTCACATCCTGATCGTTCGTTCGCAATGATCTAACGGCTCAAAATCCGGATCCGTGTGAAGTAATTTACACCAATACCATAAATTATATGGGATTTAAAAAAAAAATAGTTACATCTTGGGAAAAGCCTACGGCGCAGACCACCCGCCGGTAGGCCTGCTGCTCCCATTTTCCTTCCCAATAACGTGAATGCTTTTTATCTTTCCAGAAATTGTTTTGGTTTTGGTAGAAATAACGACCATACACATCAAAGTGGAGTATCAAATTTTATCAATTTGAATATACACATGAAACATAATTGTAATTCAAAATAAAATTATACTTATACTCTCCAATAATTTCCGAGTTATATTTTATTTGAAAATTCAATAAACAAGTTTCATAAACTTAAATGCTTTGATAGATATATCCATTTACGTTATTAGTATGAAATAGTGAGTATAAAAAAATACATTACAAATTCACATACAACATTAGAGGATTATATGTATGTTATAGAGTAATTACGTTATTGTAATTCGTCAAAATATAACTATACGTATCCTATGTAGCACGGAAACACCTATGTAGGGCACAGTGTCGTGTCGGAAACATGGACACGACACGAAACACCTCGGAAATGCCTGGACACGGTCAAGAAACGGTCAAATTTCGGACACGTATGGAAACGCGATGGAAACGCCTTGGACACGGTTCACAAATAATGGACACGGTTCGGAATTAAAAAAAAATGGTTCATAATTAAAATAAAAAAAGAAAAAAGCAAACCCGGTTATCAACATTTGCCCTTCTCTTCTTGAGCATCCTATTGCACTAGCCACCGCCGAGCGCTGTGCTACACTAGCCACCACCGTTCTTCGATCTGCACCAGCCACCGTTGATCGCCGGGCTTTCTGAACACAAACGAGTGTCGTTCCTGTCAACCTTCCTTCAACTCTTCTCTCCCTATCTCACTCGCTCTCTATACCTTGATTTATTTTCAGATTTAGGGTTACTTTGATTGAGTGATGTTTGATGTAACACCCCGTCCCACATCGGATATCATAAGGATGTTGGGAGTGATTTATAAGTGATTCAAGCCCTACCCATGTCACAAGAGCTCTTCCTTTTCAAGCTCCAAGTGAGGACAACGGACCTGAGAAGGCTAGGTGGCATGGGCTGGCGCCTCTTAAGACTCTGGGTCTTACAGATGGTATCAGAGCCGACTCCGGGCTCGGAGGTGTGCCGATAGTATGCTCGGGTACGCTCCTCCCAGAGGGCAGTCCCTTGGGCCTGACGGGGTCGTCAGTGTTTTAAGTGGGGGAGATTGTAACACCCCGTCCCACATCGGATATCATAAGGATGTTGGGAGTGATTTATAAGTGATTCAAGTCCTACCCATGTCACAAGAGCTCTTCCTTTTCAAGCTCCAAGTGAGGACAACGGACCTGAGAAGGCTAGGTGGCATGGGCTGGCGCCTCTTAAGACCCCGGGTCTTACATTTGAATTCAATTTATATGAGATTTAGGTGTAGGATATAGAAATTGATGATGGTTCGGGCTCATAAACTAATGAAGCTAGGTAGTAGAGGGGGTGTTTCTTCGAAACAGAATGCGGAGGTGGAGTGGACCACTTTGGGATTATGTTGATAACTTGATATAGTTGGCAGAACAGCGGGAGGGTGTAACAAGACATGATGGTGGACCACCTTCTCTCTATACTTTGATTTATTTTTAGACTTAGCAATGTTTATTTCTATATATTTTAATATGAAATGTTATACAATTATTTATTTATATCTCATTGGTCTTAACATCTAAGTGGCTCTTATTAGTATAAATGTATACATCTTTGTAAGACCTTTAAAATGATATATATATCATATATCTTTCCCGTGTCCGTGTCCTATGTTTTTTGAAATTGTCGTTTCCCCGTATCTTCCCGTGTCCGTGTCCTGTGTCCGTTTCCGTGTCCGTGCTACATAGTACGTATCATATTTACCTGGGCGATTACAATATTCATGACTTATATTAATAAAAAAATATCTTTCCAGATTATTTGTTTCTAAAATTTTATTTAAATGTTTTATACATAATTTAATTGAAATAAAATTAAAATATAATAAATGCATCTATACATTAGAAATCCATACTCCGTATATAACATTAGAGGATTATATGTAGTAATGTTATAGAGTATTTACGTTATTGTATACTAAGGCCACAAAATAAACTAAGGTAAAAAAATAAAAATCTCACTCTCAACTCTCAATTTTATTTAATATATGCAAACATAAAATTTTATTTATTTATACATTTATTTGTATGATCTTTATTTTTTATTTCTATACCACTTGTATATTTAACTACATGTTTTATATTTTCCAAATCGATGATATATAAAATTAGAACAATATATCTTGTTCTCTATCTCAAATCTCGATTTTCGATCTCAATCTCAGTATCAAATCTCGATCTCAAGCATTAACTCCTCAAATATCAAATCTTACTTTCAATTCTAAAATATAAAATATCAATATCAAAAGTCGATCTTGATCTGAAACTTTATTTCAAATCTTAATGACAAATCTCAAATCTCAAATCGTGATCTCAATCTCAAACTTAATCTCAATCTCAAATAGCTACTCCCACTCTCAATTCTCAAAAATAAAATCTCCATATATGGAAAGTCGATCTCGATCTTAATCATAATTTCAAATCTCAAAGAAAAATCTCAAACCAACAATCGACATTAATCTCGATTTCAAATATCAATGACAAATCTCAAAACTATTTTGCAATCTCTATTTCAAATCTTAATGTCATATCTCAAAACTATGTTGATCAAATTAAACTACCTCGATCAATCAAAGTACTCTATTGATGAATCGAGAAAAAATATTTGATCAAATTAAACTACCTTGATCAATCAAAATACCCAAATCCATAAACCCCTTATGTAATAAACCTCGCATCTTAGTTTAAATATTTGATCAAATTAAACTACCTTGATCGATCAAAATACCCTAAACCCTAAACCCTAAAGTTTGGAAGGTGTTTCGCAATAAGTCAGCTTCTTCTCCCTCCCAACAGCAGCTTGAAATTGGGGTTTCGGGAAGACATGGTGAAATGTTTGGGAAGGGGATTGTTAATAGAAGTGTTTAGAGCGTAAAACAGTAGGTTAGAAGCTTGGATTTTGGCTAGCATTTGTGGGATATCCGACTTCCTTTCTTATAATCCGGGATTAAAATTTGAACAAAACCGAGTATTGAAGGGGTCATTGAATGGCCATTGACGAGAGGATTGAATGTCCTTAATCAATTTGGGGGAAAGGCCTTATCCTCCACGCCAATTTGACGAATTTCAAATCCAAGTTTTTTTTAATTTAGACGGAATAAGGGCTCCATTCCTCCTTTAAAACACCAATTGATTGTATATTGATGTATAACATTAAATTTAGGACAGAATTGGTGTTTAAAACGTGTTGAATTAAAGCCAAAAATATAAACGCCTCCATGGGAGGGTTGTAGTTCAAGTTGTACGCAGAAGAGAATAGGGACGAGGAAGAAGGGTTAACTCGATCCGGTTTTCTATTTTATTTTTGTTTGGTTTGGTTTAGCCGGTTCAACACAATTAAAATTTTGGGGAAATCATATGTAGCAGTCCGCGGGTAGATCCGCGGCCTGCTTCTCTAACCTCCACGTAGAGAATCTCAATAAAAAAGATTTGTGATTAAATTACGCAACATTAGTAGATGGCGTAGCGGTATAATGTTTACTACACCTCCTCTTTGTTCTACGGTTCGATTCTCGGTAGAGGCTTATTTTTAATTGCCAATGTTTTTGACATTATTTTGTATAAAAATAAGCCTCCTTCTTAGATAGCCCATGGATAGGTCCGCGGTCTGCTTGCAGTTGCTCTACCGTTCGATTCCGGGTATAGGCATTTTTTTTGTACAATGGATATAACAGAGTGTTTTCCAAACTGTCCAACTTAAAACAAGGTTAAATTTCAACAGCATAAACCAACAGCAGACCCAAACAATACAACTAGTCCAATTTCAGCAGACATAACTCGAGTCTTGACGCATAAACCAAAAGCAGACAAACAATACATCTAGTCAAATTTCATCAGTTTAAAAACAACTACAAACATAAACAAACTTCATATAGAAACACTAGGGCCGACCTCCATCACGATCTCCTCCGCTTGGTCCATGGCCACGAGGAGTCCTACGAAGCGGTGGGGGTTTCTTGAAACAACTTTTTCTCGTTTCGCCTCGTGTGATGATCCGTGTGAGCGTATCTTCAGATGGTGAATATGGGTAAAAACTAGGCCAATTGTATCTTGCGTAATCGTCGAATCTTTCAATACGTAAAGTATCCACATCTTGAATGTCCCGGCATGTATCGACCTCAACAGCAAGTCCGTCTAACCTGTTGTTGATTGAGGCCATAGATTCCTGAAAAATCAATGGCCATAGAATCCTGTCTGTGTTCGATACGAGCAGCCATATCGAAAACTGTCTGTTGGTTGACTAATACCTCCCGAAGTGTCATCTCAATATCAGTCTGTCGGGTGATAATTCCTTGTAACCCTTCCAACACTTGCTGCCATGGACCAGAGGAACTTGAAATACCAGGCTCAGTGTGTCGGGAGATAAGACGCGCTCCTTTCGCCTGCTGGCTTCTCGTTGATTGTTGTTCGTCAGTGTCCATCGGGGCAGATTCATCCACAACCTGAGGCAGCATACAGAAGTCGCTTGGGCCACAGGGGAGTTTACAGGGTAAATAGAGGGTTTGAGGAAAGTACGAGGGTGTTTTCCAATGCACAGGCCCGACATTTGGATGACTCAGTGCCTTGGCTGTGATGAGACTCTTATCATCGAACAAATGCAAACCATTGTGGGGAGAAAACCAGTCGGGCGGTTCTTGTTCGAAATGCCTGGCGATGAGTGTGATCAAACCTCCTATAGCTAACTTCCCCTTAGGGGCCGGCTTCCCTTGTTCTCGAACACAACTTGTAATAAATAATGAAGCCCAGTCAGTCACGGCATTACTACTTTCGAACGAGGTCCAGAACCATGCCAAATCTGCGACAGTGAACTTGTTTATCTCACTTTGACCCAAGAAAGCCATCTTAATCACTTTGTGCACCAAAATCAAGCATGGATGAATCAACGTGCTGTTCATTTCCCCCTTCTGACTGTAAAAATCAGAACATGTGACCGCAGCCCAAACATTCGCAGTTAGTTCGGGGGGGGCTTTAACACATTCTTTGTAGGTGGACGTGAAACCCCTATGATCTCCCGCAACTGAAGATGGGTCAGACTCCGCTCGACATCATTCAGGCTAAAGGTAATCGTCTACTCCTGATCTTGGACCTCAAGTGTTGATAGAAATTCCAGCAGATATCTTTTATATGTTGGGGCATTTTTCTCCAAAAAACCACCCAACCCACACTGATCCAACAACATCTTCGTAATATCGAAAAATCCAAGGCGTTGCAGTGTAGGCACATCAAAGAATTTGGTGGGCATGATATCTATCGCGGCTAACGAGTCCCACCTCTTCTTCTGCACTTTACTAAGTTTAACCAGCTTCATATAATCCGGGGCCATTTCAGACAGAGTTGTATGTTGTCTAAATCCCTGTAACAACCGACACCATTCAAAATCACAAAGAAAATCGAACTCCACAAACCCCCCATGACAAAAACCCCCACTGCTGTGTACCCCCGAAGCACATGAAATCCAATTTAACCTAGACAACTAATTGCCAACTACTCGCCTAATTTAGGGCACAATTGCATTACAATAACGGTTAATTGATAAATTTCGGCAAAGGAATCGACAAACAACACAAATTGAAAAGATATAATGAAATCAAATTGTGTAAATCAGCGAGAAAGAGAGAGGGGCGACCTCGTTTGAATGCAATCGGAGTACGAAAACTACTCCTACCCACAACAATGCAAAATCTAAAGACTTCACTTACAAATTTGGTGAACAAACCAGCGAGACAGGGGCGAGCGAGATGTTGTCAGTTACTCCTATGCCTGTCAGTTTCTTACTTGTGTTTTGCGCTAGACGCTAGTAGTGGCAGGTTGAGGATGAAGGTGCCGATTCCAGTAACTGGGCTTTTTTAAATGGGCTTACTAGGGTTGGGATTGGGCCTCATGGAACTTCCGTTCGGGTGATCCCTCTTCCTATTTGTAAGAGAATGGTAAACACATAATACACTCATATATTTGTAATAAAATCATAAACTTAAGTCTTACGTTGATAGGATTATAACATGTCCTTCTAAACAAAATCACAACAGCAACGATGATGTAATTCAAAATAAAAAAAGAAAATCATAAACTGTTTGCTGAATTTGTAGATTCATAACATGTCATTCTACACAAAATCACGAAGATGGATAACAACGGTGTATTAATTAAGATGATCCGCCTCATGCAACTTCCGTTCGGGTGGATATGGGATTGCCTGCATCGATGATGATCCCGAAGGTTGTGTTTGGGCAACCTGCATACAAACCATATTTAGTTAAGTAATTCCGATAATTGTCAGCCCACGATGCTAAACTATTCGACTCACCTGCATAATACGCAAAGGAATATGACGTCCGGTGTGAGCTCGACCACTTTGTTGGATGGCTTGAGTATGCATCATCTAGCAAACAAATCGAAAAAATAGTAGTATGAGCTACCGAACATTCATGGAATAACTAGTATGTTAAATACGAAATGGTTCTTCCATGTACCTGATTGTATATGAGGTTCGGAGGGTGCGTGGGCACAAAGATCCCGTTGTACTGGCTTTGAACATAGCTTGGTCCTGCATGACTCGAGGCGGGGCTGCCTGCCAAGCTTCGCTGCCGCACACGCTCCCGAGCATTTTCCCTTTCATACCCTAACCTCATAAGTCTCTTGATTTTTCTACCCCTTTGGTCAACCGGATCTGCCACAGGGGCTGATGCAGTATCTCCCGAATCGTCATCCTGGTTCACCACGTTTTCACGTGGGCGAATCGCTCGACGCCCATACACTCTCCCAATGCCGTCGATATTGTGCAAGTGCAGGCCATGTTGCGCCCTTGCAGCCTCCTTCACCATATCTTCAACTTCTGTAAGCCTAGCCATCACTAATGTGTGCAATTCCGCATTGTACATTGCGTATCCAGCCAAGACGTCGAGCTTACCATGAATATCCTCATACCGTCGCATTCCGTCGGACTTCTTTTTCGGCAAGGCATAGTAAGGTACTGCAACCGTTACGTGTTCCCGAGGTAGATCCTTCCGCCAACGGTTTAGAATATATCTCTCCGGTACATAATCCATCTGCTCTTCACTCGTCACACGCAAAATGTGTGTGCACAATATCCCCCTAAACTCAAAGCACTTGCACTCACAGTTTATGTCCGACACGGCTTTATGCATTGTCACCCTAAACGTCTTGCGCCGTGTACCACCGTAGGTCGGAAGTTTTACGACGATGTCGTAAGCGCACACATCTCCATTGTCGAGAACTTTAACCGCATTGTTGTACACTAGATTTCGAACCTCAGTTTGGAACTCGGCAAACTTCGCAGCAGTGTAAAACCGCTGGAATACGAGCTCAAACACATGATCGGTCATACACCGAATTGGTCTATTGATGGATGCAAATGTAGCAGCCTCCTCCTCCCAAACCCTCTTCGATAATGCAAGGCCGTACTGCTCAACAAATATCTTCAAAGTAGTATTGATGTTGACATACTTTTTGAAGAAATGATTCATACATTCACTCCTTTGTGTGCTCGACATTCCGGCCCAAAAGGTGTCCTTGAAGTAGATAGGAACCCAACGCCTTCGCTTCTCATACATATGACACAACCACTTGTTGTTATGCAGACCGAACATGTCCAGCATCTCCGACCATGCAGTTTCGAATTCCGCGATACTTAGCAAATCATTTAGAGCCTTTTGGAGTGCCCTGTGTATGCCCCTCCATTCGGGTATGCTCTTAAGATGTTTATGTGCGTTCTGCATCACATGCCATATGCACCACCGATGTGGAGTGTTGGGAAACACTTGCCCCACTGCGTTTCCTGCACACAAACGAGAAATAGGAATAGTTGTAAGGCTGCTACAATAGCTATAAGCGTACATTACAACAACTTAAAACATGCATGCTACAATTAAAACATGCATGCTACAATGTATTAATATACCAACCAAAACACCTACAATGTATTAATAAATAACTCGACGGAGGAACATACAACTTACCGATGGATTGGCATTGGTCTGTTAAGATTGCGGTTGACATCTTTCCGGACATACACCTGAGCCAAGTACGAAACAACCATATATACGAAGTTCTCTATTTCTTCTCCGACAAGTAAAGCACATCCTAACAACACACTCTGGCCATGGTGGTTAACCCCGATGAACGGTGCAAAGGGAATCTTGTATCTATTTGATACGTACGTCGTATCGAAGGAGTTGACGTCACCAGAGTACGTATTGGCTGCTCGACTCCTTCCGTCTGCCCAAAGCACATTCTTCAATCTGTTGTCGTCATCGACATCGTATGCGTAGAAAAAATTCGAGTTGCTGGAACACATTTCTTCAAAATGTTTCCTCATCGCAGCGAAGTCACCCTTATCCATGTCTTCTCTTCGGGCCTTGCCAACTAGGTTTCTAAGGTCCCGCTCATTGAAATCAACATTCTCGTGGTTCCCGCTTTCAATTACAAACGATGTGTAGTTCTTAGCTATAGGCACACCAGCCCTATCCATGTCTAAGATCCATTTCTTCTTCCCTTCGGTGATGTACCTATATTTTGGAAGGAATCTTGAATCTTTCGGGATGCACTCGTGGTTATGCTCAAGCGAAACTCTAGTCATCCTCCACAACCCCGCTTTCTCACGGACAACCTTAACCCCGAACTTACACCCTGTAATAGCCAACACGGGCCCCTTACTCGGGTCCTTTGACCTCGAGTTAAACTTACCCCCTTTAGAACATTCGATCCTCAACACCTTGTACTTCTCATTCGTACATGGCACATCAGTGCTTCTTTCATCATCCTTTAACAATGTGGAACTCCGAATTCTTGTTTGAAATCCTTGTTGTTTAGCATATCTATCGATGAAATCGAACACATCTTGTTCGTGTTCCAACACATGCCCGATCTTTGGACAATTAACATCACCTCCAACATCATCATCGGACGTTGGCACATCGACACCCTCTCCTTCATTAGCATCAAGGTCAACGTGATCTCCACTCATCGACAAACCCTCTACGGTGTCATCATCCGAAATCACGACAATGGGGTCTTGCACTTCCAACCCAACTGTGTTATTAGCAAATGCATGCAACAAATGGTACGTCATTGGATTGATTCATATATACCCAATGTTAATGGAATATTAATTGATTGAGTCAGCTACCTGCATCGTTGTCGGACCCACTGTCCTCGTGTCCAATGTTAAGATCAAATCCTCGTTCTTGACTCATTAGTGATGATAACAGTACTGTAGAGGGATACACATAAACGTAATGAATGATGGTGTTGAACCAAATCGAGCGCATAAATTAAAATGAAATAATTAAACTCAAACCCTCACAAAACAAGCACTCAATCACCCTATTCCAATGCCTGCAGACAAATCGGCAAGCCGCTGGCAATGCCTGCAAGCAAATCGGCACGCCGCTGGTAATACCCGCAGGCCAATCGGCAAGCCGCGGACAGTTTACACCTTATAAACAGCTCTTCTTCTTAGCTAGATTGACACAAATCAGATGCAAGATTACACCTTTCAACCCTAGTTAATCACTAACATTATACTTCCGAGGACCCTAATCACTAATCTTCAATAAACTTGTATTCGAATGAACCCTAACCCCAGGTATTCAATTTCGAAAAATAAGAGGCTAATCTGTTTGTTCATAACCTAATCTTCAATGAACTTGTCACATTCGTGAACCCTAATATACAATCAATTTTAATCAGTGTTTCTAACATCCTTGAACCCTAATCAGTTTGTGCAAACAAATGAAAACACCTCCATTGAAGATTCAAAAGCAACATGCAGACTTGAAACCATTAAAGATCCGTTTGTCTAACCTTAAATCGCCAGCCAGGTCGGTGATCGGAAACCTTGATTCCGGCGAGTTAGAGCTTCTCCTCCGGCCAAAACTTGTGAGGAGAAGTGTATTGGAGATGGAGAGTTTGAATAATTTGTGAATTTGCAATTGAATAACTTGTATATTTGTAATTCAAATCTTAGATAGAAAAAGTAAAATTAAAAAAAAAAACATCATTAACCTAGCTAGAGATAGGGTAATCATTACACACTTTTCATATTTTCATTTCCCTTTATCCATTTGAATTATTTTATGGAAGTTACATAATTACCCCTAGGTAACCCAAAATTTGGGTAAGCCAAGTATTTTCCATTACAGCTATGGTTGTGACATTGGATATTTGGATGATTTTCGATGCTGAGAAGACTATAAGCATGCTTGATAGCGAGGGCATGACACTGGAAAAGAGCACCTTTGTGATAGCGGTAACACAGGCAAGGTCATTAAAGCGAGCCTCAAAAAAGGGCATAACCCAAACTACGAGTTGTTAACTTTTTGTTGCTCCTACCCTTGCGTGTTATTTGCGAATGCAGCTGCGAAATGAAAGTACTTGCACAAGAGCTGAATGAAGTTCCTATAGCTCCTAATATTGCCCAAAGTTTTTGCACAGAGTTGCAATGAACACTTGCCTGTCAACTCAATGCTAAAAGCTGCACTAGAACAATCACCTCCAGAAAACTTTTAAGCCAGAAAACAAAGACAATGTCACAAAGAAAGATGGGACAAACAAGAACTTGGATCCATTGGGCCAACAAGTGCAGACTGAGAGTGGTAGACCAACATTGTATTTCAACTTCAATAATGAAGTTGTCTGCTTCAACGATCATTCATCAGGTTAACCCAGTTGCACACCAACATCAAAGAAAGGCAGACAATTTACCCGACAGACATATATGTGAAGAGCCAAACAGCTTGGTTAATCTTAGCGAAGTGGTAAAGCTTGGTTATCTAATATTCGGAAACTGATTTCAACTGCCCTCACTTCTATGAACTAGGATAATTTATAAACAATAGGCAGGTACGAATTCAAAATCTAAGGTAGTGAAATCTGAATGAAACATACCCGCCAACAGTAAGTAAATGAGGAAGATCACTGGCCTTGATCAACAGGGACGTTTTCAAGATCCTTGGCACACGCCATTGTTCCTAAAGCTCAATCCACCATCTACGAATTGTGAACCCACTAAAAAACTAAGGACTCGGTAGGGTCGTCGGAAGTATCTTGCAGATCAGGAAGAGTTGCACTCACAGAGAACTTCATCCATCTCTTCTTCTCAGCAAGCTTCAGAGCCGGATGCAAGACAAGCCCAATCGCCACAGCGACGAGGCTAATAACCATGACTTTGACAGTGGAGAGAGCCATCACAACACAGATCAGAATGGTCGGTGGAATGCACATCAGAATTGATCCGGCAGTCCCAACCGGGATCTTGTAAGGGCGTGGCCCATTTGGCTGTTTTATTCTCAGCGTCACAAATGCTATGAACTCCAGAATCATGCCAAAGCAATATAGGAAATTCTCCGCAGCAACAATCTCGTCAAAGCTCAACCAGGAGAGCAGAATTACACCAGATGCAGAGAATAAGATTCCGATCAAGGGGGTACCAAAGCGGGACCTTTTTCCAAAACACTCTGGAAGCATTCCCCGCTCAGCCATACCCAAAAGCTGAAAAGAGTCACTGCTCATCTCCGCTACAAACATACCCATGTTGGACATGGCAGCTGCACCTTGGATCCACCAACTCAACCATACTCCGCCTATGAGTTTAGCCACTTCAGCAAAGTAGCCATCAGTCCATTGTGACTTGTTAAGAGGGATGGCTCCAGTGCCAGCTAGAAGAGGGAAGAAGTACGAAGCAACAACAATGACTAACGCATAAAAAAGACCCTTCGGTAGTGTCTTCTTTGGGTTCTCCACCTCTCCAGCCAGTGTACTGATGGAATCCCAATAGTTCAGATTCCAGAACAGCGTGTTCAGATACAAACCCCAATCAACGCCATCCAAGTTAACTACAAACCACCTAGAAGGCTCCAACTTCGGGATAGAGATCAATGCCATAACTGCAAAAGGGAGGATCGAAACAATCCCCAAGAGAACAGCTGCCCACCCTACAATGGTCATACCCCTGTAGTTCAGGAATGTAAGGCCTCCTGTCAGGCCTAACACAGCAATAACCCTCGGAGAACCTTGGCCCACAGCAGGGATTGCTGATTTCAGATAATCAAGGAAGAGAATCGGGTAAAGAGCATTATCAATCACTCCACTTAGCCACTTCATCCACCCCTGCTGGAACCCCCAATAATCCCCTAAAGCAGATGAAACCCATACAACATAGCCGCCATTTTCGGGGAACATTGTTCCCATCTCAGCAGTGATCAACGCCTCGGGCACACTCCATATAAATGGAAACACCAAGAAACCAACAAGGGCAAGGAGGGGGCCGGCTGCCCCAACACTGTCTTCAACCCCGAAAGGACCCCCAGAAACCTCATAGAAAATGAGGAAAACTAAGGGTAACAGTGAGACCTTCTTCAGTTTATCATTGGACCTGGGTGAAGTTGCCTCATCAGCAAGGCCAGCATAGTCAGATCTATCATACCCCACCATTTCCACTGAAGCTTGGTTGTTAACTGGGTGTCTCAATTTCTGCATTTAGAATGCACCAATTCCGTATCAGCAAAGTCACAAGCCAAAGTTCTTCAATTGGTTATAGAAACTACCAGACAATGCGGGGAATCTACAATCAGGAATTTCTGTTTTGAGAAACTAAAATAAACTAGGATGAGTTCCAGCATTATGTATACAACCAACACATGGATCGGGGTTAACAATTTAACCAAAAGGCACACAGATATTCAGAGTGTATAGCAACTAATCAAATGCATGAAGATTCAAATCAAACATGGGTCATGAAAAGGGGAAACGATCGACAATCAAATACCTAATTAATCAAACTCCAGCATGAAAAAATCATTCATAACCCTTCAGGGAAATAAAACCCTAAAGAGACAAAATTGGAAAACGATAACTACTGAAAGAGAGCCTAATGTTGCGGAAAAATCAAATCTGAAGTGCAATTGTATAGATGCGAGTAAATAGGAGCTTTTTTTTGGATTGGTAAAAGGAAATTAAGCATAAAATGAACTCGTCAAAGGTTGGAAAAGGGAAGGCGGAGAATGAGGGAAAAGGAAATTGAAAGAGAATCAAACCATAAAGAGTCCTCCTCCCCGGCTTGATCCCGTGAAAGCGGTGTCAGCTGCAGCTCATCGCTGTCGTTGAGCTTGTCGCACAAGAAACTGTGAACACAGACGAGTGAGAGGGAAGGAGGAAATTTGCAACTGCAGCCATATACTGTAGTTATCAAGGCAGGCCTTTTCTTACAGAGAGAGGAAGAAGGTTGCTGCCAGGTGTTGACAGTTTAGACACTTGGAGATTGAAGACATTGCACTTTAAAAACAATGCAATGGTAATGGTTTAATATTAATATACGGAGTATATTGTACGGTGAGCATGGTATGGTAAGTGTTTAGAGGTGGGAATCGAGATGTTTGGTTCGCATATATTTATTCGGATTTAGGTTATATATCGAGGATATTGTATGTTCGGATCGGGTCAGATAAGTTTTCGAGTTGGGTAAGTTCGGATCAAATGGAATGTGGTCTGGATCTAGTTTGAGTTGTGTCAGGTCAGGTCACGTTTAGTTTCATACTGTATTATAAGATGAGCATTATTTTTTGTTTATCTTAATTATTTTTAACAATTAAACTTCATTTATTTAATTATATTAGGTCTCATTGTATGTAATATTAGAAAATAATGTGTTCAGTGTTAATTATTTAGTTTTATTTCTCTAGCATTTTTAATTGTGAAGTGGTCAAAGTTAGTTGAGGATTTTCCTCTCCCACTTTGCTCACCATATCTCTATTGTAATTTATAAATTCAAATTATGCTAATGGAAATCAGTAAGTTGCTGATCAATCAAGCTGTACGGTTTTACATGGTATCTGAGCATCTTGATCCTCAAATTTTTTTTTCTTCTAAACCCTACAATGGCAAATCAACCAAATCAAATCCCCAATCCCCTTGAACCCACCAAACCCTTTCAAATCATAAACTTCTCCAACTGCCTAAAACTTACCCCCACAAACTACATCACATGGCTTAACCAGATTGAATCTCTTCTTGTTGGTCATGATCTTCTTTCTTATGTTGATGGCACCCTTGTCGAGCCATCTCCGTTGGTTGGAACTGGCGATTCTGCCACCACAAACCCGGCTCACCAAACATGGCGGCGTCAGGACCATCTTCTCAAAGGAGCCCTCATCGGAACTCTCTCTCAGCCGGTGGCGTCCCTTGTCACTCGAGCCAAAACGTCGCGCCAGGTTTGGACCATTCTTGAGTCCACCTATGCAAAGCCCTCTAGAGCACACATTGCTCTCCTCAAAGAACGCCTTAACTCCACCACCAAAGGCTCCAAATCCATCACTGATTTTCTCCATGAAATCTCTGGAATATGTGATCTCCTTGCTCAATTGGGCAAACCACAGGACTCGGAAGACATAACCGAAGCCGTTCTCAAAGGTCTTGATTCCTCCTATCAGGCCATCATTGATGGCATCAGGGCTCGAGACTCTCCGATCAGTTTCCCCGACCTCCATGAGAAACTCCTCTCCCGTGAGACACATCTCCTCTACAAAGAACCCAGCACTACATCCTCCCAAATCCCGGTCACCGCAATGACCATGAATTTACGTCCTCCTAAACCCAAATCTACCTACCACTCCTCCACTCCCCGACCTCCGCCTACATCCCTTCCCCTTCTGCCGTACCGGCCGCCTCACTGGGCTCCTCCATCATCCCCTACTACCCCCTCTTTTAACCGTCCCCCAGCCCGTCCTTTTATGGGAAAATGCCAGTGGTGTCGCCTAACTGGGCATGTCTTGGCTCACTGTCCGGCTTTCCAACATGCCGCCCCCACACTCAGACCCCCAGCCACCTACGGACCCCCTTCGCCTCAACCACAAGCAAACACAGTCGTGTCCAACCCCTCCTCTCAGCCTCAGCCTTGGTTGGTTGATAGTGGTGCATCGCACCATGTCACCAATGACATCTCTAATCTAGCCCAGCACTACCCTTATGACGGACCCGACAGTTTACAAGTTGGTAATGGTCTCGGTTTATCTATTTCGAGTATTGGTCAATCGGTTTTACATCATGCTTCCAATCGTTTTAATTTAAATAATGTTCTTCATGTTCCTTCAATTGCTAAAAATATTTTATCTGTTTCAAAGTTTACTGCCCAAAATCGGGTTTCAATAACCTTCTTTCCCACATTTTTTGTCGTGAAGGATCTATTCTCGGGCAATACCCTGGTTAGCGGTCCTCTCAAAGACGATGTCTACACGTGGCCGTCTTCTCCCTCATGTCCGGTCACCGTCAACCATCTATCCCTCGGCTCAGCTTGGCATCATCGCCTTGGCCATCCATCCGCCTCTGTGTTTCGTACTCTCAGCTCTTTATTTTCCATTGGTCCTTTACACTCTGTTATGGACTTTTGCAACTCATGTTCAATAAATAAAGCGCATAAGCTTCCTTTTAATTGCTCTTCCATTACTTCATCATCACCGTTAGAAGTTGTATTTTCGGATGTATGGACTTGTCCGATTTTGTCATTCGATGGTTTTAAATACTATATCATCTTTGTTGATCATTTCACCAAATATATATGGTTCTATCCCCTCAAACATAAATCTGACACACGCTCAACTTTCTCAGCGTTCAAATCTCTTGTTGAGAACAAGTTCAACACAAAAATCAAAACTCTTTACTCGGATAATGGTGGGGAGTTCATTGCCCTCCGCTCTCTCCTCGCCACCTCCGGCATCTCCCACTTTACCTCACCCCCACATACCCCCGAGCACAACGGCTATGCTGAACGCCGCCATCGACATATTGTTGAAACCGGCCTAGCTCTTCTCTCCCACTCTGGCATGCCCCACAAATTCTGGCCATTGGCATTCTCTACTGCGGTCTATCTTATTAACCGTCTCCCCACCCCGACTCTTCAAAATAAATCCCCCTTTCTCACTCTTTTTGGAACTTTACCGAATTATGAAAAATTAAAATGTTTTGGTTGCCTTTGTTTTCCGCTGTTACGACCATACACTAAAAATAAGATGGAACCGAGATCTGCTGCATGTGTTTTTGTTGGTTATTCGCTTAATCAAAGCGCTTTTTTGTGCCTTGATCCCCGATCTTACCGCATTTACACTTCCCGTCACGTAACCTTTGTTGAGTCCCATTATCCGTTCACTCACTTACCAAACTCCCACTCCCATGAACCGGGCCCACCCTCCGATCATCACCCACAATCCCACGTTGGTCCTATTGCCTCGCCGCAATCGGAGCCTACCCAATTAATTAATTCCACTACTTTAATTAACCCCCCCACGTTTCCTACTCTTCCGCACCAACCTTCCCCTACTATCTCTCCGTCACCCACCACTCCCCTTACCCCTCCCCCTCCACCACAATTACCGAACCCACTTCCCACTTCCCCTACCACACCCTCTTGCCCTCCTGGTCCGTCTCATCCATCTCCTCTCACACCACCTCCACACCAAATCATCACCAGATCCAAAAGTAACATTTTCAAACCCATCTCCAAACTCAACCTCAATGTTCAACTTCATACCCACAAGGAGCCACAAACCATCACTCAAGCTCTCAAAGACCCCGATTGGCGAGATGCCATGTCTAAGGAGTATGCAGCCCTCGTCTCCAACCAGACATGGACTCTCGTTCCGCGCCTTCCCTCTCATAACGTTGTTGGGTGCAAATGGGTGTTTCGGGTCAAGACCAACCCGGATGGCTCCTTAGACCGCTACAAGGCTCGCCTCGTCGCCAAAGGCTTTCATCAACGTCCGGGGTGTGACTTCACCGAGACTTTTAGCCCTGTCATCAAGCCGGTCACGGTCCGTACTGTGCTCACCTTAGCTGTCCAATCTGGGTGGCCTCTCCGTCAACTTGACATCAACAATGCGTTCCTTCAAGGGACTCTCACCGATGATGTCTACATGGAACAACCCCCCGGGTTCGTAGACAAGACCCATCCCAAGTCCATTTGTAAACTTAAGAAGGCAATCTATGGCCTTAAACAAGCCCCTCGGGCATGGTACACCGAACTCCGACTCTTCCTTCTTTCTGTCGGCTTCACAAATTCTATCTCCGATGCCTCCCTTTTCATCCTCCGCAACCATACCACCACAATCTATCTCCTAGTCTACGTTGATGACATAATTGTCACCGGCAATAACCACTCCCACCTCCAATCTTTCATATCTTCCCTCTCCACACGCTTCTCCCTCAAGGACCTTGGTCCTCTCACATATTTTTTGGGTGTTGAAGTGTTGCCCAAACCAACCGGCCTTTTTTTAAGCCAACGAAAATACATCCAAGACCTCCTCTCCAAAACCAACATGCTTCATTGCAATTCAATCTCCACTCCAATGGAAACCACTGCCATTCTAACCAAAAATTCCAGCCCTCCCCTAGATGATCCCACTGAATATCGAATGATTGTTGGGACTCTCCAATACCTCTCTCTCACCCGCCCTGATGTTAGTTTCTCGGTTAACAAACTTTCTCAATTCTTACAATCTCCTAATCAAGATCACTGGTCTGCCCTCAAACGCATCCTTCGGTATCTCTGTGGCACAATTGATCACGGTATCACAATTCACAAAACCGGGAACTCTTCACTTCATGCCTTCTCCGATGCCGATTGGGCGGGTAACAAGGACGAATACACCTCCACTACCGGCTACATCTTCTTCCTCGGCAGGACACCGATCTCGTGGTCCTCTCGAAAGCAAAAGACAGTCTCTCGCTCCTCAACCGAGGCTGAGTATAAGGCCCTGGCAGACGCCACTTCCGAACTTCTTTGGATCCGGTCCCTTCTACATGAGCTCGGCGTGATCAACCTTCCCCATCCGGTCTTGTATTGCGACAACCTGGGTGCTATAAGTCTCAGCTCCAACCCAGTTTTCCATTCACGGATGAAGCACATCGCCCTCGCTTTTCACTTCGTCCGACAACAGGTGCAATCAGGGGCCTTTCGAGTGTCTTATGTCCACACTGATGATCAACTCGCAGACTCTCTCACGAAGCCTCTCCTCCGCCCTCGTCTTCTCGCTCTACTGTCCAAGATTGGCCTTACTCCACCGTAGTCCATCTTGCGGGAGCGTATTAGAAAATAATGTGTTCAGTGTTAATTATTTAGTTTTATTTCTCTAGCATTTTTAATTGTGAAGTGGTCAAAGTTAGTTGAGGATTTTCCTCTCCCACTTTGCTCACCATATCTCTATTGTAATTTATAAATTCAAATTATGCTAATGGAAATCAGTAAGTTGCTGATCAATCAAGCTGTACGGTTTTACATGTAATTCATGTTATTTTTAAGTATTTAAAAATAAAAAAATTAAAGTAATTATAAGGATGAATTGGCTTTTGTTCGGATCGTCAAGGATCGGGTCATGTTTATCTATGTTCATGTTCATTTGAGTATCAAGTCAAAATGGATTGGGCTTGGGTTCAGATTTGTGTTGTATAGGACTTTAGAAATTCGGGTTTCGATTGAGTTTGAGTTCGGGTGGGTTGAGTTAGGTTCCCAGGTCAGGTCAGATTTTGCAAGCTCCACTAATGTCTAGAAGTGCAGTATCATGCGTAACGCCAAGATTTATAAAATATCATAATACTACTACACTTTATGAATGTATATTTAAAAAATTGTAGTTTTTATTTTATTCTTAATGAATTGGTTTCGTTTATTCAAAAATTAAATCCAACATTGAAAAATTCTTTCATGTGGCTTTATACCACCTCTCCTCATCTATATAGAGAACTTCCCCGAACCCGTGTTATTTTAAATTATATCATTGTAATAAATATAACACCAAGAACTTTATAACTTTCATAACCTAAAATATAAAAAGTTATACATAAATTCAAGGCAAGCTGACAAGATAATGGATGAGTAATTGATTACAACTTTCAACCACTACAAAAAAAAAAAACAATTTAGCATCGGCAATTATCCGTGGCAAAAAGTCAATCTGGGGTGGCAAAAACTATTTAGCCACGGGAGTAGCCACGGGAAACAAGGGGTGGCCAAGCCTGGGGTGGCAAAATGATACTGGCTACGGCAATTAACCGTGGCTACTAACTTAGCCACGGCTAAGCGACGACAAAGCAACCTCTGACAAAAGACCCAGTATATTTGCTACGGCAAGCTGCCGTAGCTAAAGTGTGGATGAAAAATAAAAAAAACTACTTTTTAGCTCGGATTCTTTAGACCCGAGCTAAAAAGTCAAATTTTTTTATAAAAAAAAATATACACAATTTAAATATATAATAAGATTTCATTAATTATACAAAATTTACATATAATAAAATGTCAATGCATATTTTATATACAATAAATATACATAATTATAAAATTTACATACACAATAAAATGTCAAAAACTACATTTTACCTAAAAAAGACCACTTATGCTATAAATTTCCCACCCATAATATTTTATAAATTATACGGTAATAAGGAGTAAATCTCTTAACTAGAAGACCTAAGAGGTGGTGGCAACATATCACTTCATACTTGCGTGTGTTTTCCATCAAGGTAGTCAAGACCTTCCTTTAGCATGATATAGAACTGCACAAACAAGAAATCAGAGCAAAGAAATGTTACAATCAAAAGCTGGAAGAAGCAAAGGTAAACACGAGAGAGGAAGAGAAAATCATGCCACTTATACCTAAGATGCATTAAGGTCCGGGCCTGCACTAGCCATAGCAACAGTTAGCCAGGCTTTGAAGGCTTCAGATCAAGGTGAATTTCATCCTTGAAAAAGCAGGCTTGATCACCACATAAATACCTACACAAGGAAAAGAAAAGAAATAAAAATGAATGAAGATTCATTAAAAAAAAATGAAGCACAAGTGCACAATATAATCATTTTAGAACCAACAAAAAGGATTTAAAGGGAATTAGATGGGATTTATCACGTTATAAGAGTAATTTAACAAGTTCAAGAGTAATCAGCAGGCATGTTCAGAAACAATTGAGCCTAGTTTCATAAAGCCAATGCAAGTGCAAAAGCTCACAGATTAAGTTCAAGAGCAATCATTTAATAACAAACAAAAAGGATTTAAATTACTCTTACAACGTGAGAAATATGAAAGGTTCTGGTGGGATCCATTCTAAAACAATTAACCTCATTAATTTGTTCAGCTGCCTTGCCCACTTCATCCCTTGCAAATCCAGAAGCTGAACTCTCATCAATAAACAGAACCTCAGCACCAAATACAACTATTACTTGCCTACCAAAGCAAAGTAAGATTAAAGGAAGAGGGTAAAGGCAAAAAAAGCTACTATAAAAGATACAATTTTTTTAATTTGAATTAAAAGTTGCTGGAATGCATTACATTTTGTTTGGGAAATGGAATGTGCTGATTAGCTGTATGTACATACAAGAGAGAGTAACATACACGAACTGAACAACATGTTCAAGCACCCAAACTTGGTAATTGGACCAAAAATATATAGATGAAGCTCTAATAAAAACAACATAAGCATCTAAATAGGATAGTAATCATTAGAATCTTAGAAGACTCATGTAAAAAATACTTACGCTAGATGCACCATTTTTGTCATAAACAGCATAGCATATCAGCTCTCTAATTTCAGAGAAAAGCTCTTGAGTTCCAAGCCACAATAAGATATCATTTTCATGTCAGCAGATAGACCTAAAAGTGTTTTATCGAGTGGGTATTAAAATTAAGGAAAAAACCTGAAGTGTAAAATTATTGTGAAGAAAAAAGATGATTTCCCTGAATAGCAACCTGCCCATACCACGACGATAATATAATACATTGCCAATTCAACCTACAAAAAAAGATGATTTCCCTTAATAGCAACAGCTCTAAAGAAAAGACAAATGGAAACATCAAAAATCAAGAACAGAGACTGAAATCATACTTTAAATTGTGCAAATGACGTTGCATGAGCTTTAAGAGCTTGAGTCCTCTGTTGTACACAGAGAACAACATCATACTTCCCTTGACCAATTGTGGTCTCTGTAAAAAAATCAGATGGAAACCATGCATTATTATTTTTTTACAAGTTAATATAGAAGCTTGTGTGTATTTTATGCCATGGTGACAGTAAACAATGCATTATTATTTTCTTGATTTATACCCCCATAGATTCTTAGGCTGAATTTTTTTCTTTTTCTTTAATTTTTTTCCTTTGAAAAGATAATTAATTTATGGGAAAATAATAATAAAAGGAAGAAAGAGGATTACAAGGGCAAAGAGAGGGAAGAAGAAAGAATGATCCACCTGTCGGTCAGAAACAATGTAGATTGGTATAGGCAAATAGCAGCAGCTGGAACTTCCCACCTGAGCAATACCTATTCCGTGACGAATTCCTTGTCGACCATGTCCTGCGGACAACATACATTCATATTATCAAGTCTTGAAAGCATAAGACATATATCTAGGAAGCATATTAAGAAACCATCATAATTACACAGAACTGCAACAATTAAAGTCAAACATCACAGGAATTAAGTGCAATACCAGCACAGTTAACACGATGTACCAGTGCATGAATAAAATTCAGTTAAAGTGACGTCGTGACTAATTACTGAAAAAGGAATGGGAATTTATCTTGCTTTGGATGCATAGAACAGAATGCAGAACCTACTGAAGCTTGTTGAGACTTTAAAATTCATAACATGAGAGAAAAAGAATCAATACAAGAGTGTAATCATCTATCTCAGTTGCTGGTTTTTACTTCTATTAAGGGGGAAAAAGAATCAATACAAGATCATACCAGCTGCTCCAAATTTCTACTTCTGGATTTACTGGGTGGTTGTTGTTGTTTTGAATAAATCTTAAGAAGAATAGGAAAATGAAAATCTCACCTCTGTATCATTTACTTAATTTCTGCTTCTCGATCTTTTTCATTAGCACACTTTTCCTTCAGGTTCTCCAAATTGCTGATCATACTGGAATAAAATGCAAACGAGACATCAACTATAAAATTTTAAGATAAGTTAACTTCAAAATGACATTACACACATATGTTTGAGAGCACATAGAAATATACTTCTCATGATACTTCTGCAGTTTATAATAGTAGGGTTTCTTATCAGATCTAAGAGGTTGGTCATTGTGAACAACTACTTATAGATGGAGCTAACCAAAATATAGTGTAAATCTCCTGAAACAAATACACACTATATATAGTATTAAGTAACTCAAATAACCATTTCTCACAACAAATATTATAGAGAGCTAGCACATGAATCATATAATGAATCCTGCCTACAAATTTATTCTTTGTTCAAAACTTTGGGAACTTTGATGTATGACTCATCAAAGCTTGGAACAACAATGAAAATGGCTTGCCTATGAAAAAAAGACAACAAATGAAGTTCAACCAACATCGTCAAGTTATGAGATGGCTTTATAAATACTAGTAGAAGCCGTACCTATTTTTAAACACTTCAGGCAGATATTCACGAGAGTTGAAACCTTGGGTATCCAGGAAATCAATGCACTTAAAATCAAGTTTGATTGTGATGATTTCAGCTACCAAAAGCTATCTAACTCTCTCCATTTTAAATAATTAATTAAAGGGTACAAATAAGTGCTTGAACAAGAAATTCACAAGGGACAAAGATAGAGATAAAGCTTAATACGAACAATATTTGAAAAGCCCAGTTATGACTCATGATATTAAATCCAATTCACACAACAAGTCATCAAATCAATTGACTCATGTAAGTAAAACATAGGCATTAAACCAATGAAACCTTAAAGAATTATCAAGCTAAAAAAGTGTTAGCATCTGCACCAAAAAAAAAGGTTGTTTCATTTTTTTAATTGGACAAAAAACAATCAAGCTGAAAGGCCTTACAACATCTACCCGACTTGCACTCATGTTTCTCCAAGCTATTTCCAAGATAAGCTTTGTACCATAACAATGACCCCTCGAGTAACCAAAGGGAGTTCAAAAGAACGGTTTTGGTGGCTGTATTTTCAAACTATAAATTGAAATGCAACAGAACCATAACAATTGAGGCATACAAGTAGAAAGCAAGCATCAATTGCAACTGGGGCTTAGAACAAAGGAATTAGAGAAACGTAAATTGAAATTTTCATTCAAGTTTTAGTTGACATCGTGAATTCAACCAATTAGTACAGAATTGAAGCTTTACCTTACCTATCCATGGTAAAAATCTGGAATACCAAAGAGGTTGTTGGAAAATTTGAAGTTCGACTGATGACCTAAGGAAGAAATTGGACAGTGAATAAGATTAGAAGAGGAGAAAAAAACCCTAATTCCACACCATCAACCATGAATGAACCCTAAATTGAAATTAGAGGAGAAGAACAATTACCTTTTGAGGCCACATCGGCGACGACGCTTAGGTTGGTTCCGTTCTGGTACCGACGACAACAAGGGGCGGGTTTCAGGCTCTTGGTGTCGGCATCGGAATTCGGAAGGCCGTAGGCGACAAAACCGGCTTCGGGTTGAAAGGTGCGAGAGAGAGTGATAGACAGGAACGTGCAAGAGAGAGTGATAGACAGGAGATTAAGAGATATATCTCAAGATGAAGAGGAGAGGCATCAGGATAAAGAAGGGAGAACGAGATATGGGAGAGGGAGGTGAGTGCCGTGCCGGGGCGATAGGCGCGCCGCAGAGAGCCATAGGAAGGGAGATGGAGATCTGTGTTTTTTTGGGAGGCGGAAGTGGAGGAACGGGGTGAGAGGGAGAGAGAGGCGTGGATGGTTAATAGTGTTAAGGTTTCTATTTCTTTATTTTCTTTTATTTTAACAAGAGAAATTAGCCACGGTCAATATATACCGAAGCTATCCGGCGTGGTTAAATTTATTTTTTTTCACCCAATTGCCACGGCAAATACCTGCCGAAGCTATCAAGCGTGGCTAAATTGTTTCTTTTTTGTAATGTAGCTACGGCAGAGCCTTGCCGTTGCTACAGTGCTCCTCATCCGTAGCTCCACCGTGGCCAAAATCACCCTACTAGCTACGGCAGACCCTTGCCGTTGCTACCGTGGGTGGCAAAATTCTTTTTTTTTTTTTGTAGTGAACATTTGCTTTTAAGTGTAAACTTTTATTTTATGAATGTGTTTGTTTTAAGTTTAAACTTTGCATGTTGAGTTTGATTTGTTGTTTTAACTTTTAAACATTGTGTTTTTTTTTGGATTTGATCATGCATGAATCATCAATGATGAATGAATTTATTTTCAATTTATAGAGCTTTACAGATTACAGAAATATGAACAGGTTGGGGCTGCTGTAAGTGTAAACAACTGCTGTAAAATTCAACGGAAGCTGCTGTAAAACAAGGGCTGCTGTAAATAGCTACTGCCTACTGTAAAATACAGCTTTTGACTACTGTATTGTGTATAAAATAGGAATTTATTGGGTTGCTGTCATGATGTTCGAGAGATAATTTTTTTTTAAAAAAAAAAGTTGTGCTACAACCGGTCCAAACGGTCTTTACGGTTCGATCCGCGGTCCAAGTTTTCGAAAATTCTGGTGCATCAGATCGGACCGGGGCTGGAATATCCGGTCTGGTCCGATCTCGGCCGGAAGCCCAGTCCTAAAAGGAAGTATAGATATAAATGGTCAGTTATGTAAAGCACGGATAAGTTTGTAGTTGACGATTTGGATATACATTATATTAACACATGTACTAAATTACAAATTGATACACAAAATATTATTTCAATCATTAGGATCGAAACAATATAAGATAAACTTAAAATCATAAAAAAATCTAAAATCTAAAAATCTTTACACTACAAGAAAAATGGGCTTTCGCAACGACGAAAGTCGTTGCGATACATAGGTTATCGTTGCAATAGCCACATTTCGCAACGATAATTGTCGTTGCGGGTCAAGGCGTAGCTAAAGGCTATTGCAACAACATTTGTCGTTGCGAAAAATACAACTTTTTGCAACGACAAAGTTCGTTACAATACATTTGTCGTTGCTAAATGTGTTTATCTTGTAAAATAATGGTAAGTTTTTGCAACAAAAAATGTCGTTGCAATTGCAATAACTGTTTTGCAACAACAACGACGTTGCAAAAGGGGTATAAAATTCGCAACGACAATGTTGTTGCTAAAGACATTTACAATTTTTTCGCAAGTATTACAACGATTAATATTGTTGCAAAAAATATATCTTTTGCAACAACTTTCTCGTTGCAAAATGATCTACTATGATACGGTAGATAATTTTGCAATGACAAACGTCGTTGCAATAGACTATATAAAAATAAATACGATTTTTCGCAACGAAAAAATCATTGCGAAATAGCCTTTAAGCAACGATTTTTTTTGTTGCCGTAACTGATATTTTTGCTATTCCATATTTCAATCCCCTATTTCAATACACATAGCTCCTGTAGGTTCCTTACAACACATTCATTTGTACCATTGTACGTAAATACATAGACTTGACTTGCTTTTAATCGAGCTGCCCACAAAACCATACCAAATTTACATGTTTCAAACACGTAACTTCATCATTATACTAGTCATATCTTCCCTTCTAATCCAAAAAACTACTCCGATCCATAATCTATGCTACTATATGCATTATAACTAGTTCATTCTCCCAGACAAACTACATATATCAGTTCTTACCTAAGGCAAAATGTATTCTTCCATATTCAAACTAATCCACAAAAACTTGCATCCATCAGCCGTGTTCATTTTTCCAAATCCTGCAAAGGGGACAAAAATATACTTTATAGTCAAAGTTAGAACCTCATTCTTCAAGTTCAAAAAGAGAATAAAATTACCATGGAGGAAGAACTCCTTGGTCACTAAATACACACATCAAACCTAAATGTTGTATGCATAGAGAACTATAAGTACAATGTGACCAATAGAAGCATCGCATAAATAGCATATGAGAACAATTACCTGATTTTCATGTTACTAGACATTTCGATTAGCGAGTGTTTGGAGCATGTCTTGCTTGAAAGCTTCCATTGCCCTTTGTTGTTCTGCTTTATACTCTTCCAATTCTTTGTGCTGCATTTGCTTGGTTTCTTCCATCATTTTCTCCAAATCTTAGATCTTTTTTTGTTGTTCTTGTCATTGGCCTTGTTGTTGCTCTACAAGTTGTTTTTGGGCCAGCTTATTTATTCCCTTAGTATAACCACGCAAAGCTGTCCTTTTTCCACGTATGTAGCTGGATCTTGACCCTAAAACATCAATTAGAATCTGCTCTTGTGTCATTGCATCACCACTTGTGGCAACCACACTTTTCAGTTTACCCTATAAGAAGGTGCAAAATCAAATCATAAATGGATCATTTAATGTTATTTTAATATGAAATGTGATGACAATTAAAATAGTATGAAACATTACATGAATTTTTCTTTCGAACTAGAATCAACCCATTGAAGCTCGCCTTTATAATTTTTAGTTGTGTCCTCAAATGCGCGCGGTGTTGTCATCTTGTATATAATCCGGATGCCACTTTCAAACAATCTAAAACAACTTCATGTAAAGACCCGGATTTTTTAAATCTTAATTTTGGAAAACATGAATTTAAATCGGATATTTTAAGAAAAACTCGCCCTCAATTTAATTAAATCGAAATCGAAATTCTTAGAGCGTATTCCGACCATATTTTGAAAATTATGCAAAAGAGATTTTACTCCGCTTTCATGTGTCGAGAATTTGAAAAAAATGATGTTCGGATTTCATTATTAAACTCGGATTAGAAAATTTGAAAATTTATTTTAAACGAGTTAGGATAAGATTGAGTGAGCGGATTTCGGGACATTATTCCGGGTCATTGAAATTTAAGTTTTGGGAAACACTACTTTCTTTCTTTTCCCCCCTTTCCATGTTGGTCAAACCCAGCAGGTTCAGTCTCCCTTTCCAGCTCCTTCCTATCTATCTTGAGCTATCCATTCCCACGCCATCACCTCCCTCTATTTCCTTGCTTCTGCATTCCAAGCAAAGATGCCAAAGCATTTACCTCCCTTGCCTGCAGGCTGTAGCCTATTGGTTCGATTGTAGGAGCACAGCCATCCCCTCCTCTTTACATTGAAACCAACGCATAAACCCAAACAACCCACAATTTCCCTTTCTCTCATCCTCCAGACACCCCCAAACACAACCCAAAGGCTTCCCTTTTGTATCCATTTCAAATTTCTTCACACCACACCAATCTCTCTACTCCACTTTTCAAGCTGCAACCTTCCTCATATGAAGAACAAATCAATCCCCCGTTCCTTATTTCACCCAAATCCCATTCCATTTAAAAGAAAAATGGATCCTTAGATCCAACCCACCACCAGTTTACCCCCACCCCCTGTCCACCGTCGCCGACCAGCAGCTCCACTACGCCGCCCTCTGCTTCTCCTTCCGACAGGCCAGCTCTGAGCACCTTCCGAGAGCCCTGTCTCCCGTGAGTTGAAGCCGAGCACCATACCTTCACCTCCTTCGATTCAAGCTTCTCCGGGCACCACCCCATCACCTCTCTCGACGCCAGAAGCAGCGGCGGTAGCCCAATGCCTCATGGAGACACCAGCTGCCACCAAAAGCAGCCGGAGCACAACCGAGAACCTCCTTCGCGCCCTGTTCTTCGTTTCGCCTCGGTAAGGTTCGATCCCGCTCGTTCCTCCTTCCTTCACCTCTTATCAACTCGAAAGGTCCCACCTTTAACCTTCCCCATCCCCTCCTAGGAAGATTCCGGCGATAATCGTCCCCGTCGCAGCCGAACGAAGATACGAGCATCTCCGGCGAGCCTCACATCCGAATCTAAACACCTCGGTGAGAACCTCTTTTCCTCCCTCTTCCTTGGTTGCTTCTGTGTCCCTTTCGTTTTCACTGGGTGCGGATCGGGTGGTCGGAGCAATGTCGTCACCGGCCGAGCTCCCTCCTCCACTCGCTGAGTTCGAGCGCTGCACATCTTCAAGAAGAAGATGAACAGTGGACTCCTTTCCCTTCTTCAGCTTGGTGTGGACCTCCCCTTGCCACATCACTGCCACCTCACCCTAGAGCCCACTTCTTTTTTTTAACCTTTGCTTCCGGTTTTCTTATTTAAAGTAGGGTCCGGTTCACTGCTTTTAAATAAAACAAAACAAAACCGGTTCACCTTTTTGAAAGACTTGGTTGAGGTTTTGACGTTGGATCCGGTTTTTAAAATGGGTTTGGAGCTTCTTGGCTTGGGCCTAAACTTGGTGAACATATAAGATAAATCGTATTTGCTGAATTGAGGCTAAAATGTACTTTCGTTAGTATATATATTAAATGAGTTGACTAAATACGAAATGAAATTATTTGCTATAAAATATAATATTGTTATTGAGATTTAAGAAAAATGTTATGAGACTTGGATTTTAAAAAGGGATTTGAAAATATTTTATGAAATTGTTTAATAAATGGTATTTAAAATATTATATAATATTATGGAGATTAAAAGAAAAAATAATATTATGAGATTTGGAGATTTAAAAAGGGTATTATCGGATTTAAAACGAAAAAGGAAATTTATGAACATTTTCCAAGGTCGGAATTTCTATCTAGTAAACTCGGGTTTCAAAACGGTTTTCGGGATTAACTCGGGAATTATGTGCTCGATGACTAACTAGCATGATTGATGCGAATGGTTGTCTAATATCATGATTTGTGTGGACTAATGACATGATTGGTTGACTAATAGCATGATGAAATGTTAAGATTATGTATCGTTAACTTATGCGTTGAGATATGATGAATATGATGCACTTGAGCTATGTGATATCCGAATATATGGTCATGAATACATGAATGTGGCCTAATGGAATGATGAAAACAATATGGTATTGTGGAATGTGGCACCATGATGAGTTGTTGAACTTGATGTGATGATGATTGCGATATGATTGTTATTCTCGTTAAATGACGCGTGCTTGAATGCTTGAATGATTAGACGTAGACTTATATATATGTTCTGATATGTATCTAGGTAATACCTTGTGATTATGAATGATGTATGTTGGATCCTCTATTACGCTGTTCTGTATAGCCAGGTGAGTTCCTATATGAGCTCACTCAGATTCGAAAAGAGATCTCCCTGCTTGTAGCCATGTGCATACTAGGTGCTTGCATTCATAATAAGCATGCCATGTAGTATCATGCTAGGATTGCACTCATGATTGAGCATTCGTTTACTCATTGCTTTTGTAAACAGAACGGTCGTTATCTGTGAAGTAACTAGAGTCATTGCTAGGGTTATAGGACGACCTAGTCCCATCGGGTCCCGTCCTGAGTCAATCGAGTCATGAACTTCCTTATATTATGAGATGCCTACGGGCTGTATTGTGGATACGGGTTGGGCATGCGTGCCACCCGATTATTATGGAATGCATTCACGAGCTGGCCAGTCTCCGCCCTATCGGAAGGGGGTGGAGGTAGGAGAGGGATATACCACTTGGTATTCGGTGCTAGGCCTTACTATATTTATGCACTTGATCTTAGGACCATGCTAGTCTGTTAATATTTCGCCTTGCATCTAGAAGCATCTTTATTAGGACTAGCGTGTGTATATTTCTGCTTGTTTGGGATTATATTGCGTAGGGCTTCGATTTGACACCGCCCCGCATACATTTTTTTTAGGTTTGTTTTGCAACACGATTATTCCTTGTTTCCGTGACTTGGGAACTCTCTTGGGCGATCTCCAAGAAATGGTTTAACTCCACTAACATTGTATATTAAATTTCGGTAAATACGCTTATTGATTTGATTTTGACTCGGCTCTGTCGTGTCACCCTCTTGTATTACACCTTGATTCTACTATTTGCATGACTGTTGGTTTTCCACGCTTAGGCTTATGACAGGTACAGGGGACTTCCCCGGGGATTCCAACGATCCCTTCGAATTTCTGGTATGAAATCCCACTTTAAAATGTTAGGATAGAATTTCAAAACTTCAACTTGTACTCGGGGTGCAAGATCCTAACGAGGGGTTTTATCCCTCGAAACGTAACTCGGGAATCATAATCCCGGGCCGTTACACTTCATTAGTTTAACGGGCAAATATATACAATAATGTCTCACTTAAAGTAATTATTAAAAAAAAATACAACAACTTAAAATATTTGCAACTCCACACGCTATACTGAAATCTCATAGCTAGTAAACAGAAGATTCATCATGAAACAACATCAAGCTCTTTAGTATCACCTTCATCAATGCATCTCTTTCAACTTAAGCTCTACAAAACGTGTTGAAACGGAACAATACTTGAAATCCTTATTATTTATAAACCAAGAGAGAATAAAGGCTGGAAAGACAACGCATGATCTAAGCTGATTGTTTAAGATCCTCACTACCATATCTAATGAACCCATCTCTTCTATTGTATCAAGTTCTCCACCCTAAATAGAAAAACCAAATTACAGAAATTAGTACTGCTTATTCGATTTGGGTTTTGAATTATCATGTGCTTTAGAACACTCATTTGGGAGAGTTTATGCTGTTACTTCTTTTTGTTCGCATTAAAATGTATTCAAATACGAAAATGAAACTAGATATGGAAAAGGCTTACGACAAACTCAGTTGGAGCTTTATAGAAGCATCGCTCACAAAACAGGGTTTTCATACTCAATGGATTAAATGGGTCATGAAATGCCTAACAACAGCAACGTTATCTGTTCTTGTTAACAACAACCCTGTAAACCCTTCAAACCTGAACGTGGTCTTAGACAGGGTGACTCGCTAGCTCCATATATTTTTATTATAATAATGGAAAACTTGGCGAGAGAATTTCAAAAGGAGTCCCAACTAGAAGATGCACTAGTAGGCATCAAAATAACACCACTTAAATATGCTTAATCGGTTCTCCAACATGTCAGGACTAACAATTAATTACCAGAAGAGTTCGATTCAATTCTCAAGGAATGTCAATCGAGCTAAGACGTTGAGCTTGGCCCAACAAATGAATATTTCAATGGCTAGAGGCATGGAAAAATACTTGGGTATTCCCATTGTGAATGGGAGAGTTAAAAATGAAGTTTTTGAAAAGGCACTTCAAAACCTTAAAAAACAACTTCCGAGATGGAAATCGTCATTAATCTCCCAAGCATGGAGAACTGCACTAATCAAAGCTAACCTAAGTTCAAAAACAAACTACTTAATGCAAAGTTTTTTATTGCCAAAAAGAATTCTAGCAAAGATTGACCAGATAAACAATAATTTTTTCTGGAATAAGACTCAAACACAAAAATACAGACCCCTTATTAGCTGGGAAAAGATCTGTACCCCAAAAAATAAGGGTGGTCTCGGCATCAAGAAAGCGGAGGAGAAAAATATAGCTCTACAAATGAAACTACTCTGGAAGATCTACACGAACCCGGATAATATCTGGGTTAAAGTTATTAGAGAAAAATACCTGCAGAACCGGAAGATAACTGATTTAAATATACACAACACGTCATGGCAATTTGGTCGCCTTCTACAATTAGAGATAGATTTCGTGAAGGGCTATTTTGGTTAATAGAAGATGGCACAAGTATAAATGTGTGGTCGGACCCATGGCTGAGGGAAGCAAACCTAGAACAGTACAAAAATAATCGCGATCCGAATATGAAGGTCTCAGAGCTAATTACACCTGATAAGGAATGGAATGTGGGTTTGCTTAACCTGTTGTTTCCTCCGATAATCGTTCAACAAATCACCCAGATTTCTATCCCCAATTGGGAGGCCACATACAAATTAATCTGGAAGTTTGATAAGGATGGAGTATACACTACGAAATCATTTAACGATAAATCCATAATTATAAATCCAAACGATATTGATACCACATGGATATGGAAACTACAATTGCCGTCGAGAACCCAAAACTTTATATGGAAAATTGCTACTGATAATCTAGCAACAAATGAACGCCTAAATAGATTCTTCAACAGAGTCCTGCTCGATGTTGTCTCTGCAATGCGGAGAATGAAGATATGGACCACCTACTTCTTAAATGTCCTATCTCAAAAATGATCCTAACAAAATACGAGCAACTAGGTGGGGATATATTTCATGGCTTTAGAGACCATGTGGCATCCACTACCAATATAGAACATATAAGAAGAAATAACACTCATTTTGAGCACCTCTTTACTATGGCAACATATATGGGAATTTCACAATTCCGTCATTTTCAAAGGATGCAAACCAGAAAACATTGAGGCAACTCTGAGGAAAGATATTCATAGCACACTTGACTGGGAAAAACATCAAAATGAAAACAAGAAACCAAAAAGTAAGAGGAGCAGAAATACAAAAATGGGCAAAGCCCCCAATGTCCGTCTACAAAATCAATGTAGATGGGTCGGTCAAACCGTCGAGTGAATGCCATATTTGGGGTATTGTCAAAGACCGGAATTGACAGGTAATGGATATTTTTCATGATAAAGTTCCTAAGGGATATGTGATCCATACAGAATCCCTCGCTTTCTGCAAAGGGTTAGAAATAGCCCACACTAGAGGATAGAGTAAGATCATCATCGAAGGAGATAGTCTGGGAGTCGTCAAGGCAATAGAAGATCAGAAATCAGCCCTTTGGGAGATTCTACGAGTAATCGAGAAAATCTAGATGCTTCAGAAATGATTTGTTACTGCAAGAGCTCATCATTGTTACTGAGAAGTCAAATATGCTGATGAATATATAGCTAAGAATAGTTTCAATTGTAATAATGCTAGCTTCCCTCTCAATGGGAATCTTTGTAACATCATCCGTCAGGATGATCAAGAATGATCTTTGTTTAAAGACATTCTAATGGTTGCCTACTCTAAAAAAAAAATTATAAACCAAAATTTTAGAACCCTTTCTAGATAGAGACCACCACATACAACTGACAACGAGTGAATAATGGTCTAGACAAATATAACCTACTTTCAAAAGTGATTACCTTGACTTTTATTGATGGTCATGCCAAAACATACTAACAAAGGAAATTGTCTTTAACGAAACTATATAGGCATCATCAGATCAAATAAAGTCAAAAGCATACAAACAATAAGTACGTTTTACTCAAATTGCTTCTATATGATTTGACCTTCGACGATCCGTGCTCCAAGTCTAGTCATGATCAATTGAGTTCATTATATAGCCCAACTGATTGATCAATATTTCTAAGCAACACACTTGGACACCTATTTTTAACTTCAAAATATGTTTCGGCAAATCAAAGAGTCTCATTTTATTCAAAATCTTTGAAATATACATATCTAAAGTATCATCACTTAATCATTGAGTAAATCACTAAACATTGTTACTTTAAAAATCTCTAGAAAGACAAAATTCTAGAGAGAGACAGAGAGAGTGTGTGCGTGTGTGTTGTGTTCGTATTCGCCCTAAGTGTATTGTGTGCAACACCGCTGATGGACGTCGACGTGACGTTGGGGACAAAAAATGCCCCACCACAATTGGAAGGTGATTGTTCTTCCCATCTAATCGCAAAAAACAGGAGGAAATGATCAAACAACCAAGTGCCTCCCCGAAGGCACCCCAACGAATTTCGTCATGGGAAGGTGCGATGCTAGCGGAACAAACACTCGACAAAAACAGACAGCGCAAACTTTAGGCGTGGCCATTTCGAATCCATCTTGGAAGGATGTGGCGAGCGTAATTGGGAATGTGGAGAAACACAAAGCGAAACTTGACATCATCAGTCTGGAAGGCAGGCTAGTTATGACCTTCCTGGATGGATTGGAAGCTGACTCGGTTATCACAGTGGAAAATTAATGAGATCACGACTATCCTAGAGAAGGTGTGGAGAAAGGTGATTGTTTTCAAAGTGCTAGGGTTCCCGATCACCTTTCCGGTGATGGAGCGAAAAATCCGTGAATTGTGGAAGTATGGGGAGAGGATGCAAGTGGTTGATCTGTCAAATAGGTACTTCATGGAACGCTTTGATAATGAGGGTGACCTGATGAACGTCTTCACGGGGGGCCCTGGTCTGTTTTTGGATGATGCTTGATCATGGAATGATGGACACCGGAATTCTCACCTTCGGAAGTTATAACATCAGCTCCTACATGGACTCGAATTACAGTGGTTCCTATACAATGGTATGAAGAAAACATAATTTGGGGCATAGGAGCGGGGGATGGGAAGCCTATGATGGTGGACCCTAAAACCCTATATTTGAATAGAGGTAGATTTGTTCGTGTGTGCGTTAAACTTGACCTTGGAAAGCCATTGAAAAGAGCGGTTACTATCAAAGGAAGACGATGCCCCATTGAGTATGAACGGTTGCAAACGATATGCTACATGTGTGGCGGTATGGACACTACGCTTCGCATTGACAATATATGTCTAAGATGATTGAATGGGAGGATCGCAGGGGTGTGAATGGAAGTAAGGCAGCGGGGGGTGCAAGAGAAGAGAAGGTTGTGAGGGGGAATCTGAGGAGACGTCTAAGGTGAGGGTTGAAAAGAATGGAAATAACCGATATGAAGCCTATATGTATGGCCTTTTTTATCCATCCGAATAAAAGAACAAGCGAGCTAAACAAATTTTAGGAAAAGGCTCAGAGCACATGGAAGCAAGACAACAAGGAAGTGAGTAACAACCGAAATGTTAGTAAAGGGGGCAAGGAGATAAAGTTGAACATTAGATTCCAGGGGTCAAGAGTGTCCAATGAGAGCCGGTTTGACGTGTTGAGACAAGAAGAGACTGAACTGATAATGCACATTTTAGACAGGCATTATAGGTAGTTTTAAGAGCATTTGGGTGTACATATTGCATGTTTAATTGTTAAATTGCATTCGTGATCATTGTGTGTTCGAGTTTGGAATCTACGCGGTTTTTATTCTTAATCTATAGATTTTCCTAGCTCGGATTGGGGAAAATGATTGCTTCCTTGAGCCATGGAGACGCTAGGATGGAGTTGGAGAAGAGGGCAAATGACACACGAGGAAAGCTGAGAAGACGAAGAATGGAAGCTGAAGGAAAAGACGGAGTTCTGAATTCACGGCGCCTGCCACTAGAAGCGCGACATCTACCGTGTGATGCGCGGCACCCGTCGTGGATGTCGTTGCCAGAATCTATGAAGATTTCCCGAATCTCTATCATTATGGAAAGTTTTATCCGGTTGTTTACGAGACTTCTAGGTTTTCTTATGTTGTTTTAAAATATATTAGAGGCTGGTGTTATTAGGTTTAAAATATATTGTTTACGAGACTTCTAGGTTTTATGAGTGAAAGTTCCGCCTTTAATCAAAGCGGAGTAAAGAAGCAAAGTAAATGGATTTGTTTTAGACAATTTAGAGAAGCAATTCTACCTACAATTTTCCACTTTATTGGATTGAAGCGATCCTTGTAACTTCTTCTCGTCCTATTAAGTTTTCTATGAATGCCCTTGTCCCGACCTAATATAGTTACTAGTCCAACCAGTCCTAGCAACCCTTATCAATCGAACAGTCCCTAAAGAAGGATTTAGTCCAATTGATAGCTTTAAGTTCAGAGATTAGCCAAGGTATTTGTAGTCCTTAAAGAGGGATTTAACAACACATTCAACTTCCTACTCAGTCAATTAGTTCAACCAGCCCTAAAGGAACAAGTTTGCTACTTAGGTTAAGGTTCACAACCAGGAATCTACAAAACCTTAGCAATTGAATTGATTCTAACTAGTTGACCAGACAAGATAGAACAAAACAATAAACAATTAAGCACAAAGAAGTTAAAGCATTCAAATATAGGAAACAAGGAACGAGAATTAGAAACTCACAATCAATCCAAATAAAACTTCAAATTGCAGGCAGGATGGATGAGTTTAGTTCTTCATGGAAGACATTGCTCAAAATCTCTAAAGTGTCTGATGAATGAATAGAATAGAAGTGAAGTATGAAAATAACATAAAACTTGGCCTTTTCAAACCTCCAAAGTCGGCCACAAAATAAACAAATAGATCTAGGATTTTTCATTAATCAAAACGCAGCGCATAATTGCTGACGACAAATGCGGCGGCCGCCGCATGGATGCTGCGGCGGCAACATCAGCATTTCCTCGCAGCCCTGCTGCATCGGCCCTGGCGGCGGCCACGACATAGATGCTGCGGCCGTTGCATCGGTCTTTCCCGGAAAATCCGTCTCTAATTTGCTCTTCTTCTCAACAGGAAAGTTGTAGCTCTCTGAAAGAGCTTTCCAACGCATGGTCATAATAGTCAATCGGACAAACGACGCCTCCAGAAAGTGCAAAACAAGTTCAGCATGTCTGGCGACAACTTCTGCAGACTTGTTCTTCGTTTAGGCTCGCTTCGTCTTCTCATGACCTCTTGAGATCTTTATGTAAGCTTCTTCGATCAACTAGACATTCTCATCCAATGCGTTATCAACTCATGTCTCCTCCTCGGATCCACCATTACCTAAAATAATCAATAAAAGCGTGAAGATTCCGAGTCCGGCAACATAGAGAACTAATATGCAAATCGTGCTTAATCCATCAGTGAAATGCATCTTAACTAAGTTAAATGCAACCTATTATGCCTACCTAAATGCATGCTATCAAATTCCCCCACACTTAACATTTGCTTGTCCTCAAGCAATGATAGACTGAACATGAATCAACGCATCCCACGGGAAATCCCTTCAAGTTTCAACCTCATCAAAAAGCAACATCATAGTAGGTGAAAACATAAACCAAGCAAACAAACGTCATAGCATGTATTTTAGTGATCAAAGCTTAGAAGTAGACATCATCCAACCTCACCAGAAATATGTGTTTCACTCATGTGTTTAGGGTTTAAGGTACAACTCTCAACTCAATCCAAAATGCACTAAGCTCATAGACATTGACCACCATATCACCAAATATCTACCGAAATGTCATTACTTGCGGGACACAATAAAGACAACTAAATAAATGTGACACTTTTTTTTTTTCTTTTCTTTTTTTTCTTTTTTCTTGTCTTGGTGCTTCTCTTACGCGAGGTGGAAACATGAGTGTCATTAATGACCCCGGTCTATCAACACCTCAACCTAATAATATGAAGTCCATTTGAACATCTTTTGACGCAAGTTGCAAACATGGGTGTCATGAATGAACCTGGTTACTCAATGATCAAGCTTCTTTCCTAGTGGATAGTTTTCAACACCTTTTAGCGCGAATCATACCCATGGGTGGCATGCATAGATCCGGTTACTATGCACATCAACCACTGCCACCTTATTCACTAAATATGTACGAATTCAAACAAAAGACTCGAAATATAACATAAACTCCGCAAGCAATCAAACATGTGCATCGGTCTTTAAAAATAGATACTGCAGTCAATGCCAAGAGGTAGCAACACTGTTTGAGGGTAAAATTTCATAAATTTTATGGATTCATGATGACATAAATAAATTTATCACATTCATTCAATAAAAAATGTGGTAGATTTTTCTCAAATTAAACACAAGTTTACAAGTTGAAAATTGGGCCACAAAAGAATGAATCCATTACAAACCCAATCCCGTCAAGCCCAAATATGTCAAAAACAAAAGGATGAAAGGGGAGGTTACATCCTGTATTCCCAATTACAACTGCAATTTGAAGGGAAAAAAAACTGTATACAGTTATGCAGTTGCAGTGCGTGGCCCAAATGAGGAGGAACTGCCACCCCTATTCCTCTATAAAGAGCTTGGCTACAGTTTCTTCTTCTTTTCCCTGAAGCGTTCACCTGCAACCACAAGAACAAAAAATCAGCAGTAGCAGAAGAAGCAAAAGGTAGTTTTAATGGCTTCCGAAACCCCCCTTGCAAAGCTTTCATGCTTTACGCAAGTGGTATAGGTTTTAGAGTCACCAAACTGCCTCCAAATCATGTCGAGGTGCTATCGAAATGGACTCTCGAACCCCCCATTGCAAAGCTTTCATGCTTTACGCAAATGGTATGGGTTTCGGAGTCCTCGTAGCGCCCTAAACGTAGGCGAGATGCTGTCGAATTTTACCAGGATCAATTTCTCGGGGAGGCATAAGAAAAAATCCCCAAACAAATGAAACTGGGTGTTCATGAGAAATTTCAGAATCTGGTTTACATTCAAATCGGCATAAACAGACCAAACCAAATTCAAAACAAATTAAGGGAAACAAATTAAGGGCAAATTAAAGGAGAAAGGATGAGATCAAGCCTGTCGCAACCTTTCTTCAGACAAATTCTTGACATTTTAGTCAGTAGAGGCTCGTTCTGGGTTGTCGGAACTCGACCCACTCCGCCCTTGTTTCACCCTAGCTCGACTCCCTTCTTCCGTTTCAGTCACCTAAAAATCAGATTAAATGCCAAATTCAAGGGCTGAAATTCGCAAATAAAAAAAATCTAAAGCATACCTGGCTAGAGAGAGACGAGTCGAAGCTTTGCCGTAGACTCGTTCCAGATCTTGGCGTCGGCTTGTTTGTTTTCCTCCTCGAACGCTCAGACCGGAAATTAAAGGTCTGTCGGCGGCGACTTCCAGGCGTTTGCGCAAGCGTCGCCTGTTCCCGGAGGTTGGGTGGAGAAGACGCTTTAAAGTTTCCGAACGGCAAATTAGGTCTTGATCGGATGGGAGGCGAGCTGGAAATCAATTTGGGTTAACAAAATAAAAATTAAAAATGGGCTCTTGTGCCAACAGTCAAAGAGATTGGGCTTCATTTCTTTCTTACAAAAAAAAAAAAAAAGAGGAGCGAGTGCAGTAGAGCCGTGGAGCTAGCCGGGTGAATGGATGTATGAATTGGGCTTAATTGATTTGGGCTCAGCCCATTAATCAAGCTCGTTCTTACAAGGTCGGAAATGTAGCAAATATGGATTTGCAATTTATATATTGGAATCCACATTTGATGAGGTCGACAAAGGAACAAATGGCATGTATGCTTCGACATTTTTTTAAAATAAATATATTTAATTACGAAATTAATCCACTAAAATATAAGAATTATAATTAGCACACCTTAAGAATTCGAGTCTATAAATTTTGACTTATAAAATTCTTTGCTAATTAATTCTAGAGGGGTCGAACTCAAATATTATAAATTAAATAAAATGTGTTGTACAATTATATCGCGCATTTTTGTCCAACAAACACTAGGAGAGTAATTCACACAATTGAGCAACATAATTCAAATAAGGCCAAACATTCTCACATGGTCATGTTTTTAGGACTTCATTCATACTTTAGCTCAATCATACATGTTCAATTATATTTGCTAGCTCATGTTCCGCAAAAATCAAATACAGACAAGGCTAAAACATCCAAAACTCCATGAGATTTATATGATTATGCTTGAAATTTAAATTAGAGGACAAACTAAGCTAGATGGATGTTTGAAAAACACATACGTATGCAATGCATGCTTATTTTTGGAATTTTCGAATTTTTTTTAATTACGAAAATAAACAAGAAATTAATTTTAAAAAATGAAATAAATTAAACATGGTGCAGAAATTTAAATATGATCTCCTATATGCATCTATATACACAGAATTCCTCTCCCCCACACTTAAAGTTTTCAGTGTCCTCAATGAAACAATAAAGACAACAAAAGTAAATCAAATATAATCAGGGTGAAGGAAGAGGAAAAGGAAAAAGAAAGAAAAACTTACCTCGGGTTGCCTCCCGAGAAGCGCCTTTGTTTCAAGTCGTTGGCTCGACGTTTTTCTTAAGCTTATGAAACTAATCAGACTTAGTCAAAGCCCTCAGCAACCTGTCAAACTCTTGTGCACAACTAACAAACAAGCATGCGCTACATACAAATAAATTGAAACTAAATAATAATACATTTGAGAACCGTTTAGACTTATTGTATTCAGGAGCTTGACTACCCACAAGGGGTATATAATACCACCAATTCAGTTCTACTGGTGGCTTGTCAAAGTAGCAGTCAAATGGATCAATGTATTCACCAATATTCTCTCGAGTGCAAGAGACGACCTTTACCTGCTCTGTAGCCTCAGCAATAGGCTCTGGACCTGATTCATCAATGGACGAGCTAGGGATGATCTCATCAGATGGAGTGTCTAGCTTCTTCCTCAATATTCTCAATGTGATTTTCCACAATGACTTCAAAAGGTGCAACAGAGGTCTCAACGATTTGAGATACTGGAGAAAGTGACTCGTTCTCCGCACATTGATTATCCATGTAGCAGAAAAATTCCCACATCTCCGAGAGTCCCATATCTAATAAACCTCCATCACTCAGGCGCTCGGCAAGACTTCGTGTCTCAGCAGTCATGCCATCAAAGATGCATAGAAGCACTTCCCTTATACTAGCTTGATATCCCCATGAATAAACATCGTTAATGTACTCCCGCAGTCTGATAAAATATTGATGAAAATTCTCCCCATGTAACTGCAATAACCTCACCATCAACATATGTTAGTAGCAAGAGTGCAGACCATGTAAGTGGTCCACACCAAAAATCAGCACGAAAAACACACAAGAATTAATAAATTTCCCCGGCAACGGCGCCAAATTTGACGGATGGAAAACCTGTCGTTGATCCGTCAAAGTAAATCTCAAACCTATAACTAGTATAGCAATAAGCAAGAGGTCGATCTCACAGGGAAATTATTATTCAATTGTGATTTAAGTGCCAATTAAAGTAACCAAAAGGAGGGTTTTTATGAGTGAAAGTTCCGCCTTTTATCAAAGCGGAGTAAAGAAGCAAAGTAAATGGATTTGTTTTAGACAATTTGGAGAAGCAATTATACCTACAATTTTCCACTTTATTGGATTGAAGCGATCCTTGTAACTTCTTCTCGTCCTATTAAGTTTCCTATGAATGCCCTTGTCTCGACCTAATATAGTTACTAGTCCAACCAGTCTTAGCAACCCTTATCAATCGAACAGTCCCTAAAGAAGGGATTTAACAACACATTCAACTTCCTACGCATTCAATTAGTTCAATCAGCCCTAAAGGAACAAGTTTGCTACTTAGGTTAAAGTTCACAACCAGGAATCTACAAAACCTTAGCAATTGAATTGATTCTAACTAGTTGGCTAGACAAGATAGAACAAAACAATAAACAATCAAGCACAAAGAAGTTGAAGCATTCAAATATAGGAAACAAGGAACGAGAATTAGAAACTCACAATCAATCCAAATAAAGCTTCAAATTGCAGGCAAAATAGATGAGTTTAGTTCCTCATGGAAGACATCGCTCAAAATCTCTAAAGTGTCTGATGAATGAATAGAATAGAAGTGAAGTATGAAAATAACATAAAACTTGGCCTTTTAAAACATCCAACGTCGGCCACAAAATAAACAAATAGATCTAGGGTTGTTCAATAATCAAAACACAGCGCATAATTGCTGACGGCAAATGCGGCGGCCGCAGCATCGGCATTTCCTCGCAGCCCTGCTGCATCGGCCCTGGCGGAGGCCGCGACATACATGCTGCGGCCGCTGCATCTGTCTTTCCCGGAAAATCCGTCTCGAATCTGCTCTTCTTCTCAACAGGAAAGGTGTAGCTCTCTGAAAGAGCTTTCCAACGCATGGTTATAATAGATTCCGACTCCGGCAACATAGAGAACTAATATGCAAATCGTGCTTAATCCATCAATGAAATGCATCTTAACTAAGCTAAATGCAACCTATTAGGCCTACCTAAATGCATGTTATCTTGTTGTCGTATCATTCATTACTTGACAACTAGTTTGCTAAGTCCTTTTTTGTTGCTTTGATTTGTTTCTTTTTATTTGTGATTTTATATGTGCTCTTTTGAAGATGAGTTTTGTTCCCTACTGTGATGTTTGTGTGTCCTTCGGTCATGCCACTCGTGAAGATCATTTCTCTATTTATGGAATGTATGCCTATTGTGAGTTTTGTGGAGGTTTTGGTCACACAATATCTTAATGCCCTATTTTGGGAGCTCCCACCTCTCGTGGTGCGGAGGATATGTATCGTATTTGCAATCCTGATGAGAATTGCGAGAGTGAGTGCACTTATGAAAGAGACCCGGCCGGGCTTCAGTGCCAACCTTCGCAACCTCCTCTAGATCAAAAGCCTTATTCAACATTGTCCATTGATGAGCTAGCCTCTAGGATAGCGGAGTTGAAAGATCAAATAGCTCAACACACGATGAATGCTCTAACTACTCCAGAGAGTTTCCTGAGCCAAATGAATGTCACTAATAATGACGATTGCATTGCCGTGTCTTTTGAGATTGAGGAAAGTTTGGAAGAGCATATACATTAATTGAAAGAGCTCTAGATGGATGATACTAACGAGATTGAGCCCAAAGAAGAAACCGGATTGGTTATTCACCAAGCATACATGTCACCATCACTATTTCTTGAAGGGATGGATCAAGAGGTGGTTGTTAATCAACAATTTGGGGCATTTGCTGGGATGCTTGCAAAATGGCACAAAGATGATCAATCAATTGATGTTAGTATTGATATACATCTATATACCAAGTCCCAAGAGAAAACCGTACTATTCGAACATGGTGGTAATGGTGAACACACTAGGGGACGAGATGCTAAGAAGAAGAGCACATTCTTGGGGAGCCTGAGCTTCAAAGTAGGAATTCAAAAAGCTTTTAAATTGGTATATCATCTTATCATCTCATTGCATTGGTTTTAGTGTTACTAGTTGTAACATCTACAGTTGAAATAACTTTCTCTGCTATGGATATCATCAAGACATATTTGCGCAACAGGATGAAAAAAGAATTTATCTCTAAGAGTTTGATGTGCTTTGTCGAAAAATATGTTTTCAAGTGCATTGATAATGAAGTTATCTTTCAACATTTTCATGGTATTAAAACTCGTAAAATGGATTTACACCCTTTGTCATCTTCAGCTATTTCAGCTTATATTTCTAATTAGCAATGAACAACTCTTTTTACTATTGAACTCTTTTTTCCACTACTTTATAGTATTGAAAACTTTGTGTGTTGTATGAGTTGACACAAACATACACACACATCAAGTTGTTGTACTTGATCACATAGCACTGGTAGAGATTGCAGGCACCATAGAAGAAAAATAACATCATTTTCAATTTATTTTACGAGTAAGAGCAAATGATAAAAGTGCAAAAATGCAATATTACTACATAAACTGTCAAAAGTGCTTCATATAAGATACATCACTTATTCTACGACAACTACTATGCAATGTAACATGAGTAACAACAGTGGAGATCTGCTACTACACTCCCCTACAACCCTCCCTACATCACAAAAATATTTTAACATTTATTTAATCTTAAAAAAATTATAAAATTTATAATTATATTACTAATATCTACTTTTATATATTTATAAAATTTAATTTTGAAAAATCATGTTTTACAAAATTTTAAAATTAAAAAGATGGTATTTTACAAAATAAAATTATAAAAAAATTTGAAACATGATTTTTCAAAATTAAAATTTATAAATATAGATGTTACTAATATAAATGTATTTTTATTTTTATTTTTTAAAAATTAAATAAATGTTGAAAAAAAATTGTGGAGTAGGGAGGGTTGTAGGGTGGGTGTAGAAAATCCGGATTGGAGTAACAAAGTTTATGCTGATTTGTGTGGTTTTATATCTCGAGGCAGGGCAAGTGCGCACAGTAAGTTCTCTGCAGACACTCAGTGATAGCCAACAGGAGCAGGAGCTTCCTTCAATTCTCGGCCTTGAAAGTGAATATCCTGCATACCACCAAAGCAATATAAATGCTCAACAAATTTAACACAAAACCAAGTTGGTTTATCCATGTTCGAGACCGGGTCTGAATAATAAAAAGACAAAAGTGATTGAATCTGAATGATAAAAGAGAAGTCCTTACTGATGCAAAATGATTGACATCCCTGTGATGAGCCTCATCAGCCCTGACAACCATGACCACATCCCGCAGGGTGGCATTAGGAGGCAGCTGCTAGTAGTCAATGGCAATGGAAGGGGCAGGCCCATTCTCAATGAGTCCTTTGTCGAGATCCTTGAGGTACTCGGTGTAGGAGTGGATGGCCTCCTCCTCTAAGTACCCTACAACTCAGTGAGCCAGCTTTGGGGAGAGGACGTATGTGATGAAGTAGGCATTGAAGAAGATACCGTGGACAACAAAGACAAGGGCCCTTTCATACCACTTGGGCTTGGCAATCTCCATGAAGGTCATGAGATGCATCCTCTCGTTCTCAGCCTCTTCAAGGAGGGCTTTTATCCAACCACCACCTTGCTGAAAACTCCTGAGAGACTTGCAGTGTAAGAGCATCCCTCCTACCATACCTGGCACTGATGCGGGACCATCTTCTACAACTCCACCTGATACACCTATCATTCCTGGAGAAGGACCAATGACTCGAGCTCGTGCTAAGAAGCTTCAGAGAGACTCATTCAACTTTGCGAGTCATGCTTTATTCTCGAGCAAGGTTCAACTCCCCGAGCCTACATTGAAGACCTATATGTGCATAGGGATTCAAGATAAAGAGCCACCTTGAACTTAAGGGCTGCCGAATTAGCCTAAGTGTTGGGGCTCCAACTTATTTCTATTTTTAGTATTATTTTACTTAAAGCTATTTTAGGAAACTTTAGAGATTATTTCTATTATTTTCTTAAGTAGAGATTTATCTTCTTTAGATGAATATTTCGGCCCAACAGCCTCCTTAAGGCTATATATTGTCGCACCTTCTTTGTAGAACAATTGGAACTTTGATGAACAGAAATCTCTCATAAAGAGTGTTATACACGTGAGTGTGTTGTCGATCAATTAGAGCAGCGCTCATTGATTGTCGAATTGGTATTGTCTCAGCTTGGTTTGCTTTGTGTTCATCAACTTCGCAAGACTTGGTGATCCTAGTATCCACGAGCCCCCTCCTTGTGCCTCCAAGTTGTCCGCTTGGTTGTGTCGGGTTGCAGAGGCGGGTTATATAGTCATTGGTATCGGTTCCTAACCTCTTAGGAGGCCTGGGGTCTTTATCTTGTTCTATATAGATCGACTCAGTCCTTATCGCTCGTGTCTTTCAATTCTTGCATTCGATTTCGAGTCTTTATCAGTCTTTATCGAGTCTGTCTTTGTACTTGTTTTGTCAACATCGAGTAACATTCTGTTCTTGGTGTTCTTGCTGCGTTTCTTTGATTTCTTGTTGAGTCTTGGTCGATTCTTGACTTCCTTGGTCGAGAATCTTGTTGTCTTTATTCGTTCTTGATTGTTCTTGCTTGTTTGTCGAAGATCGGGTCATCTCACGGCTAACCCCGTATCAAATTGGTATTAGAGCTTTGGTTTCCGACATCAAGATTGAGTCTTTTTTTACAAAAACACAAAAATAGAGTCTTTTCTTTGTTTGGTTATTTACTTCTTGCATTCTTTATTGATTCTTGCACTAATCTTGAGTTTGTGATTGTTGGTGGTTGAATAGCCTAAACATAAGCCTAGCCGAGACCGTGGAGTCGACTAAAGTGGTGCGCAACCCCTTGTGTAGCACCTAAGCCGACGGAAATTTATTGTCCCCGTAGTTTCTCCTTGGCCGAAATCAGCCTCCACACAAAGACAAACCCTAGTTTGTTCTATCTTTTCTATTTTTTATTTATCTATTTTATCTTGGAGATATTTTGCTTTATCTATTTAATTGCCTTATTAAATCTGATTTCTGGTAGAGTAAATTCCTTTTATCTATCATTTATCTTTAAGAGGCATAGATAGATCTTGTTACCTAATATATCCAAAGGTTGTCTCTCTCTCTCTCTCTCTCTCTCTCTCTCTCTCTCTCTCTCTCTCTATATATATATATATATATATATATATATATATATATATATATCTATCTTAAGGGCTAATTTTTTTTATCTTTTATCCCATCCCATCAGATTTTCGAGTCCTTTACATTATTTTGAGTCTTTTCTTGCATTAGATTAAAAAAAATCAGTTTCGAAAATTCAAAAAAAAAAATAGATTGAACTTGGACCTAGGAGGATAAAATTCACTAGGGGCAAAAGTAAGTCAAAAAAAAAAAAAAAGAAGAGTTGTTGATCTATCTAGTGCAAGAAAGCTCCTAAGGACATCTTTTGGTGATGACTCATGCCCTAGTCGACAGCCCCATATCTCAAACACATACATCCACAAAATGGAAACCCTACCTTGCAACTACAACATCCTAACTTAAAGATTTTCAATCAAAAGAGGTAAATCAAAAGAGGTAAACCCTACCTTGCAGCTACTTTCGAGTTGAATATTAGCTGTGTCGAGCAATTCTCCTACTGTCGAGTTGTTGATTTTTTTTTGTGTCGAGAAGAGCTCAGCCTTATTCGAGTTCTCTCTTTGTTATTTTGAGTTGCTGTGTTGCTTTGTCGAGTACCTTGACCCCTGTAGAGTACTCCTTGGTCTGTTTCAAGTTGAATTCTTGCAAATACCCATCTGTTTTGCTTGAATCGATTGGTTATAGTTGCTGTCGAGTACTAAGCCCCTTTGTCGAGTACTTATTGTTTGTGGTTTCATTCATTCTCTTGAATTACATACTTTGATTGTTAAGTTCTTTGCTTGATTGTTGATTTTCCCAAGGCGGGTTGCCCTAGCAAGCGTGACATATCAATCAGAAAGGGAGTGTGAGCGAAACACAATTGTGAGCTGTTTATAATTTTTTTACTAACCTTTTACATAATTCCTTGTTTTTTTTTTTTTTGCAATGTCCCGGCCAGGTAACCAAGGGAATAATGAGAACAACCCCATTAATGAGGGTAACTCGAGTGCAACCGTGACACCCGAGCAGTTCAATACAGTGGTCACCAATATGGCCACAATTGCGGAAACTTTGGCTGCACTACAAGCCAAGATGGCGGCTTTAGAGAGCTCTCGACCTAGTGGTTCTAACACCATAGATGGCCAGCGTGAGCAAAGGCGTGATTAGCCGCCTCGCGACGAAAGGGAACTCATTAATCCTAACCCTAATCTTATTGTGAATAATCCTATTTTTGAAGAAAACAACTCTCCACGAGGTGGGAGAAATGAAAGGAATAATGACTTTGTTCATGTGCAGGGTCAAGGACAAGGAAGGGGAAGAGGACGAGGCTACTAAGAGCAATTCTTTTACTCATAGCAAGATGACGACTTC